>JAFEKD010000001.1:1356650-2713300 GCA_016920805.1 Stagonosporopsis cucurbitacearum | reverse complement strand
AACCCTAACCCTAACCCTAACCCTAACCCTAACCCTAACCCTAACCCTAACCCTAACCCTAACCCTAACCCTAACCCTAACCCTAACCCTAACCCTAACCCTAATCTTACTTAGACAATATAATAAATATAAACAGCTACGCCTAAATAAGCAAAGTATCTTATCAGAACTTATAATAACTAAGCCTGAAACTTTAAGATAATAGACTAATAAGGTCTATTCTAGTCTTATAGGATTCTATAGTCTTAAGAGATTAAGTCTTATAAGACTATAAGATTCTTTAAGTGTATAGAATAGTAGAAATATAACTCTTATAGTTTGTGTTTAACCTCAGTAATAATCTAAGTTATTAGATCTTAGCTTAACCTTTAAGCTAGAAAGTTTACTTTATACTACTTATTATTATTCTTTGCTTTTAAGATAGATAGATAGTATCTATACTTCTTACTATAATTTTCAATCTCTTTAGCTTTCTATTACTATATTTATCTTTTAAAAATAATTAAATAGTACTTATAAGCTTTGCTTAAAGTATAACCTTAACACAAACTCTAATATCTATTCTAAGTAAGGCTTCTAGCACAGAGGTTCTAAAGCGAGCATAATCTCTGCATAGAGGTCTTTCCTTACTTAATTTATCTGATTTATCCTTGCACTTAGCTCTTAGCAGCTAGCTTCTTACACTTTGCTGCAAGTATAATTCTGTATTTAGCCTTATTCTAGTAATACTCGTAACTAGAGGCAATTGAGCCTAGTTCTTCAAAAACTTAACGGGTCCCCTTGTAAGGTTCTAGTTAGCAAATGTCTTCAGCTTTTGCTTTCGTGACTTCTTTTGCTGAACCTTTTGCTGCTCTAAAGAAGTCTAGGCCTTAGATTTCATTGACACATGTTTGAGCTAAAGCTTTAAAAGGCGAACAGATTATTATTGCGTACGTTGACGAAGGACACGTACTTTGCAACAACGTTATTCGCACCCTTCTGTTCAATGCGATACTTCGGAAGTAATGGACAATAACATTCTGGCATGGAGTATTAGCAGGCATTAGCAATAGAGTAGGAACTCGCACGTAGTGGTCCATTAGTATAGATCGGCATAAATGCCTCTTCTTATTTTTTGAGATTCTTTTTCAACAATGGCAATGGCTTCGCGGCAGTATCCAACCTAATCAAACCAGACGCTTAGAAGACACTCTTGTCGCCAGTAAGCGCGAAATCCATGGAAGTTGGCCATTTTTGGGTATTGTACACTTGCTCAAGCAGGTGGTGTATATAGATGAGGAGCACGGCTGATTACAGAGCCCTTTAAGATGTCCAGTGAAAGTACAATGCCAATTTCGCTAGCTAGCGACTGTTGCTGCGTGACGACCAAGCCCGAGAAAGCGAGCTTACAAAGTGTTGTGATTGTTGCGGCACAGACTTCCAGAACAGCACTCGATTTGTATCGCTATCTGGCCAATGAGACATATCGAGTAATATACAATCGTCTTGGAGCAACTCACCAAGTTTCAGGTCAATGCTTAGATAGTACGGGGTCGGATTTCGAAATGCGCGTAAAGCGAGCACTCAATGTGTCGCTAGTTCTGATGTACAGCTTATCTGTCAGATAGATTCCTTCAAAACCTTAATATAGTATATGAAGCAGATATCAGAAAAGGTTATTACAATATGTGCTCATACAAAGTGGTCTGCCTGCTCAGTGACTGGATATTGGACTTTCTTCGGAGCTTGGACAGTCTGATGCTCAACCTCGTCGGTCGTGGCCCGAGACACCGTGCTCTCTTCGGCGGCAAAATTTTGAATGGTGGACATGCCTGCTGATGTTGAATTAAGGGGCCAGTGACGCCCAACTTTCTTCTGGACACGGTGCAGAGAGCCCCAGATGTAGAGCTTGCGTTCACGAGAGCGACGGCTCCGTTCGGCCGCGGCCTTTTCCGATAACCAAAACTTCTTGCTGAACACTAACGTACATGTCAAAGAATGATCAATCAATTGACCAATATTATGATGCTTACTCGGTCGCAGGCTTGCGGTATTCACGGCAACAAGAGCAATAGCCAGCTCGCGGACTCCCCAGCGAGCGATAACGCGGACTGTGACATTGGGCACGACAGTCAATGAGACTCGGATGATACACGCGGCCATGACGAAGATGCCTGATGCGAGCAAGAGGAAAACTCCGAGCCGTCGATGAAGCGGTATTCGCAAGGTCCAAAGCATTGGAAGTGGAACAGTCAACAACAGCGCATCGGTTGTCGCATTGAAGCAGCTGACCACGATGAATAACGTCGAAGACGCCGTGCATGTGTTGCTTTGGAGCGGTCGGACGACGAACCTTCTCTGGAAGGGAAGACACATGAGGCTTAGCATCAGGGTCGTGGATATCCAGCCAACCACACACAATGCTATTGTGAAGTGAAGCAGTTTCTTCTGCCAGTTCCCAAAGACCAGCCGGCGATATAGCAAGATGACGACCGCTTTAAGACTGAATATCATCGAGATGCTTGTTGAATCAGTGTCACGGCGTAAAACCAGTATATCTTGCAATTTCTCGACTTACTATGCGTAAAATGTGATGATATACAGTTTGGACCCAAACGATACTTGCTCAATCTGATGTCCGGTAAGGTCCCACACTTCTGTTGCTGAGTAATCGATGTTTGTCCCGGTGAAATACGTGATGTGTATGCCCGTTATGATAACGGCCCAACATATGACTGAGAAGAAGGCGAATCCGTCATCGATTTGAAGGCCCCGTATGCCGACTGACCGGATTCTTACCACAAATCGCATCACGACCCATAAGACGCCGATGGAGAACAAGGCCCATATTTCAGGTAGGAATTTCTTATCTTTTACTGGCGCCATCAACAACGCGATCTCCTGACAGAGTCAATCTCAACGGCTTCGCGTCAGTCGTCTTTGATAAGAGGAACAAATGGCCATGTCCTAAAAGAAGGCGCAGGGCAGATATTATGGAACCATTGTGAGGATATGCAGTTCTTCGCTAGATAAGTAAAATGGGTGCTTGTCGATTTCCCTAATTGTGGGATAGCAGTAGCGTTGCACGTTTCGCGGTAAACCTGCCTCATCTGAATGCGAAGCGCCATGGGGATTTGTACATGCTTGAACCAACAGGTGACTGTGATTGGGGGGTTAAGGTAAAGCCGCTTGGATCTGTCGTGAGGGCTCAACAAGCTTTTTGGAATGCCCAATAGGAGATCATGGCGAGACCCCCCGACGATTGGGCTTCTCCGCAAAGTTTAATCTCGATCTCGTTTTCTGACGAAAGGTAAAAGCACGATAACCAAAAAGTAAGCGTTGCGCTCGAGAGATTGACAGTCTGGATTTACTCGGATGCAGACATCCTTCTAGCCGCTCCTGTTCACATGCATTTCGAACGTGTCCATGCCAATATATCTGAGTTATCTCCCACGAGTCGGCCAATGCGCAAAATAAATCTCCGGGGTTACTGAGGTACTTTCCCGAAACCAGAACTAATTCTTCGCTTCGGCAATAATCTGGGCCAGATGAGCGATGTATTTCACAGTTTGCGGAATATCTGGACTATGTATTGTTGAATCGTTGCGGCAGGGCTGAGACGACCAGTAGTTGCAGCGCTCGATCGAAATCCATGAAGCACGGGTAAGAACAGAAACTCCCGAGATACTAGGCCGACATTAGGTTTAGCTGCGGCTCGACAAGCAGCATCAGTTTTCCAACCTTAAGCCCTTCTAGCAAAGTGTGCCTGGTATTTGGCCCTGCACCTTTCGCATTATCTACACTAGATCCTGAGTCCCAACTTTTGGAATGTGCACGAGATTCAGCCCGACTTGGTTCATGCATGTGTCATTATTGATATCATCAGTAATGTATGTGACTAAGAGAAGACAGACAACACCACCGATCTGCAAGAACACTGCAGGCATGCGTGAGATGGCACGCAATAGAAGATCGTCGCGCGCTTAATAGGCGACTGGCCAGCCGTTATCATAGCGAAGGAGGTTAATGCCCAACTGCGCTTGGCCATCAGACTGCCTGTAGTAATGGTACACGAGCACATCAGCATCATTGTCTGTGAACACGGTGTTGTGGCCAGGCCCGCGAATGGAACCATGGGACGACAGAATTACCGTGCCGCCACCCGACATCATCTGCTTGCCGCTCTTGTCCACATACGGGCCCTGAATGTTCGTCGACCGACCGACTCTGATGTTGTAAGTGCTTGCGGCAGCTTGGCAACACGAATCGAAAGAGACCCAAAGGTAGTAGTAGTTTCCGTTTCGAGATATGACAGGTGCCTCGATGGCACCATTACTTCCCCGACTGGCGATGTCGACCATGCTGCTGCCGGAGCGCTTGCCCGTGCTGGGATTGATAGAGATCAACTTGAGACCGTTTCCAAACGATCCGAACGACAGCCACCATTTGCCCTGTGCATCAACGATGAGGTTGGGGTCAATGGCATTGTATTCACTGTTCGCGTTGGTCTCGATGACCACGCCTTCATTTGTCCAAGATCCGGCAGCGCCGCTGGCGCTGGTAGCTAGGAAAATTGCCGACTTGCGAGATCCAAAGGTGGAGGCGGAGTAGTACAGATAGTACTTGCCGTTATGGTATGATAGGTCTGGTGCCCAAAGGTTCTCATTGGTTTTGCCTGTGTAGGGCTGTGTCCAGGGCGCATTTGCGTTGGTCCATACAAGACCGGCGTCACGCCAGTTGGTACGGTCGGTGGAAGTCTTGAGGGCGATTCCTGGTGCTGTGTAGGCCATGAGGTACGAGCCGCTCGGCGTCTTGATCACCGTCGGATCGTGAGCAAAAGTGCTACCCGACACTACACCTGGACCAGGAAAGGTTTGCCCATTGACGCCCGGCGTCATAGAGACAACGGCGATGGCGCCTCCAACAAGAAGTTTCCACAAAGACAGCATCTCAAAAGATTGTGCCAGCTCAGAGTATGTGTCAAAGATCCAATTCGTAAATCACATTTCCACGAAGGATCCCATGCGATATTTGTACGTCAGTAAAGGCGACTATGGCTTACTAGCCTGCACATCCCCCTGCCAAGTTCTAAGAAGCTCATGTGTAGGGTGACTCGAGATTTAGATTACAACAGGACGTACTATGCACATCAAGTGCGTCACTGGAACAACTCGGAGAAGACCAGGAAATCAAATTCACCAATCCCAAACACGCTACGTCCTGTAACGGGCGTCTTTCGATCGAGCGACTCGTGTTCCGCGAGTTCTGCGTGAGGAGTAATACGGATATCTCTATATTACTGTACGGTAGAACAAAATTCCACGAGTGGAGCACCTGACGACTCGCTAGGAAACAAATTAGAAAACCCCATCCTTGTCATAACGGTATCTGGCACCTGCGTGATGTTGGTCGAGAACAATGTGCGCTGAATATTGATGTTGTATGAAATTCGGTAAGTTCTGTACAATTAAGCTATCACGTTCACTCTTGAGGTTGAGTTTGTAGGTGCAGCGCTGTTATGAACCTTGAAAATTGTCACTGACGTGATCATTCAGCAATTCCCGTACAGAAAGGCAGCGCCAAACAACGGAAATGAACAATGCATGGACATCATGGATTTGCCGATGCTTGTAGCTATAACCAGCATATGCGGCTGTTGCCGCACGAAGAGGATTCCCATGCTGGCACTTGGCATACAATTGGGCATCGACCCCTGGTACTTGGCGCCTGGGCGTGTTGCAGGTTGTCTAATTTTCGGCCTAAGGATCATTGTACTACTCACGAACCGTGAAAATAGGCCCAGTTTGTAGATGGTCGCTGCTCCCCACGTCTTCTATCCGCAACAGGGGGAAGTCCTGGGAATTACTAGAAATTGCCGCTACCGTATGTAAGGTCGGAATATTACCTCCGGACATATTCATGGATTTTCCGACTGCGGAGATAGAATATCAACGTAGCCGTCGATACTGTCTCTGTCGGCGTAAGTGCCGACGATATGGTGTATCGCATTCATGAGACCGATTTTGGCCGATTCTAACTTTCCTCATTTGGCGTATCGACAGGACCATTGGCTAAACCCCGCCATAGCTATACAGAAACTCATTTACTTGGACTTCGCCACTGTATATGTACTGTGCTCAACTTTGTGGCCAGCTGCTTGTCGTTGGTGTAGGTATATACTAATGCCCACGTGTTGGCGATTGTCCAGGGCCAGATGTCGAACCCCAAGGTTTTGCGTAGTTTGATGGCTCCTAGCTCGTTGCAAAACTAAACCATACTGGTCCTGCATGGATGCAATGCATGACAGGAGTGATGCCAGAGTTCGGAGCAAGTTAGCTTCAGGTGCAATAACGAGAGCTAACAAGGTTGCCGGCGGAGAAGCTACCGTCAAACATTCGCAACAGCCTAGATGTTGCTTAAGAAATTGTTTTTCTAACCTCGCACGCTTGCCAGAAACACATTGTGAGCCCTGCACTTAGCTGTACAGCATAACAAATTGAATCTACAAGGCCTCAGTTAATGGCTGCGTTCGGGCTTGGGCATGGAGATGAATATCTGCTTAAGTGTTAAGGCCCAGACGGTGATTAGGTGTGATCGAACGTGAGCTCTGCCCAAGCGCCTGGCGAAAATCTCCAAGCGGACGTCGGCTGCTCCCGCAACGCTACCTACTTCAACAAACAACACAATAGTCTAGATTCAATCGCGAACCATGAACATCTCCGTAACAACTAAGCACGTACGTCTTGTTGTTGTGGTGTTCAGAACACGCTGTAGATTCCAGGTATTTGTCGCAAGTAGGGCAAATTTGCAGCTGGCAAAATCGAGTAGATCCATCTACGAAGACGGACCCTTATGTGTCCCATTAATAGATCGTGCTGAGGCCAGTGAGCCTGTGGATGGCAAAAGCGGTAGTTGATTGAGCCGAATCTACTGTAAGAGCTAACAGGAGTGTTACCCATTTATCTGTTCCTGCCCAACAGTACTGACGTTAAACGGTTCAGTGCAGATTGAACAGTCTTGAAGAGGAAATACACGAGACCATACTCAACGCCACATTGAATAAAGGGTTCAGGTATAAAAAAATCACCTATGGTGACTATATTATAGTTACTCCAAGCTACGCAATTGATCCCAGAAATTAATATCCACGTATCAATCTTAAACATAATGTTAAACTCAATAACAACTCACACATCTAAGAAAATTCACATTCTCTCTGTGCATGGCCGCTTACATACTGATGCAATCGTTGCTGAGATCCAGACATACACATCAATACTATCTTATAACATCACCTACGCCCTCCTCACCAGCCATCTCACACGCCTGCGCGTCTCCTTCCGCTCCATCCTCAAAAATCACTTCTTGTTTTGCGTTGCAAGTGTGTAGACACATATATATGTTTCCTACTTTCTATAAAGTGCACAGGGGTAAGATGCTAGTGTTAGTCCAGTAAAAGGAGGAGGATGCTCATCAAGATTGACGATTATTTAAACTGAATGCTGTGCGCCGTCATCTCCTCATTGTGTGGGAGGCTGTCAATGACCAAATCAGGTCTGTACCGTGTCCGTGCACCAAACGCCCGGAGTCACCAAACGCCCGCTCTAAGCCTTTACAACTACCACAAAAGTAAGGCTATAGAGCCACATATAATAATTATTATTATAAAAATTTTTAGTGTAGTAATCTATAAATATATATAAAAAGGTTTCTTATACAAAGTTATCTATATTTAGTGGCAGTGTAGCTACTCTAGGTGGTGACAGTCAAACGTGGTAGAGGAGGCGTTGCAGGCTTAGGATAACTATAAGCACCTACTGCACAACGCACAGGCTTTAATTTAACTACAGAATCTTTTAAGGTCTTACTTTTACCTCTTTAGGATAATTTAAGAGCTTTTGCAAAGTCTTAGTCTTATTTTACTTATAGTTTTGCAGCCTTACAAGACTTAATAGCTTTATACTCCTTTGCCCTAGCCTAGTCTCTTACTACTTTCTCCTTTAACTGTTGCTTATGCTTCTTTTCTACAATTTTTTGCTTATAGAGCTTATTAGCAGTAGCTAACTCCTTTATCTTAGCTTTTTTTAGCTCCTTATTTTACTTCTCTTATTCTGTAATAGTTGCCTAGACACGTGCCTCTTAGATAGCTCTAGGAGACTATATTATTGCTCTGCTATAGTACTCCTTATGTTGCTGCAAATCTAAAACACCTTGAGATTGCTTCTTACACTTCTCTTTTTAGTAGAGCTTCTGCCTTAGGCTATCTAATTTAAGTTTAAGTAACTCTACTTAAGATAATAGATAGTAGATATTTTAACCTAGCTTCTGCGCACCTGCACTGCGCAAATCTCTTACCTCTGCTTAAAGTGTAGTGCAAGCTTTAAGCTAGTCCTCTGCAGAATAAGCTATAGAACTAGATAAAGCTGATATTAAGCTTTCTAGTGTAGTGTAGCAGAATCTATTAAGTATAATGTTAGAGTTTACTAGAGATATGCTAGTTACTGTAAAGGCCTTTAGTATAAGCTCTTCCTTAAATATGTATACCTAGGTAGGCTAGAATAGGCTAAAAAAGTTGCCTTTTTATAGTAGGGATAGACTTTAAGTTACTTAGAGGTAGTTATTAAGTTTCTAGGCGTAGTTAGATAAAAGGGTTTAAAGCAGACTACGTCTAATAGCTGCAGAGTTTAAGTACTGTACGGGGGTAGCACTGCTACTATAATCTAATTCTTATTATAGTAGTTAAGAGCCTTAGGTGTTAGGTAACTCCTATATCTATCTATAATTAAAAGGCAGTACTTTAACTGCGCTTTTGCCTTTGTATAATAGTTAAACACTTAACATAGGTGCAGGGCGAGCGGCGCACTAGGGCGAGCGGCGCACTTTTGCCAAGACTACACTAAACCTTACTTTCTATATTAATGCCTTAATAATAACTAAAATTTAACATATTAAAAGAGCATTAGATTTAGCTTATACTCTAGGCCCTTAAAAAAGACGCAAAGCTCTCTATACAACGCGCTGCAGCTATCTACAGCACTTCTAAAACTACACTTTGCGCAAGACGCGCTAGATAACTTTTATAGGTTAATACTATAGCTAACTTACAGAACCTAACTAATAATAAGGAGCAGGTAATTATTATATATATACTTAAGCTAGTTACATAAGAAGAACCCCCCTAGCTTATAGCTATAACTAATAAAGCTAATTCTCTGCAAAAAGAGCGCAGTCTAGCCCCTATTAGCCTAAAATAGGCTAGTACGTTTTTTTTGCATTAAGAGGAGCTTAAAGTAGTCTTTAATTGCAAGTACAACTACAGGTAAGCCCTCTGTAAGGATCCTAAGGTAATCTAGGGCTAGTTTAGCCTTATAGCTAATATTAAAGCTAAGTATAGTATTCTAGATAATAATATATATAACTTTAATAAAACAGGCTTTATAATAAGCTAAATAAGTAGTAGGAAAGTTATTATAGATGTAGGGAAGCTAGGATAAGCAAAGCAAGTCTAGCTAGGCAACTAGGAGTAGGTAACAGTTATCTAGGGCATTAATACTACTAGATAGCCTATTCTGCCCTACATTATCTTTAAAGCCTGCTACTACTAGTCTAACTAGTACAAGGACAACATCCTGCCCTAAGATTAGACTATTGCTATTTCTAAGAATAGCTAGACTACTAATAAGCTTAGTTTTAACTAGTTAAAGCACTTTAATAGGCATATAAAGACACATACTGTAAGTACCTACTATTTACTAATTATTAATAGTTATAAAAGCTATAACTTTATAAAATTTTAGCAATATAGTAAGAATTATAAGATTGTAACCCTATATATGCCTTTACACTTATTACACCTCTTACAGCCTCTTAATATAGCTTGTTTTGCCCCTCTAAAGAAGGTATATAAAGATAAGGTTAATAAGCTTATCTATAACTAGATTAACTACATTATAAAGTAAGAGTTCTTACTATACTTTAAATTAGCTTATAAGAAAGCTATTACTGCTAGCAATATCTAAGGAGGGTTCTAAGGGGCTAGATTAGTCCTGTTTAACCTAGAATAGGTTATATTAACCCTTAATGTAAAGCTGCACACCTTATTACTACTACTCTCTATAAATAATAAGCTTTAGTAGTTATAAACTTTAAGTAATACTCTAGAATTTAAGTTATAATTAACTCTAATTTATAACAAGTATAAGAGGGAATAGGGTAGCTTACTTACCTCTGTTTTTAGTGTAATTAAGCACTATATAAAGAAGGGAGCTATCTTATTATATAAACTTGCGCTAGCATAAAAATAGATCTATAAGCTTAAAGCAGCTACTAAGGCTACTACACAACATAAAACGCATAAGAGGAAGCAGATTTAAGAGGGAGGGTCCCTACTAGTTAAGAAAGGCTAGTAGTTAGTAGCTCTAAGGGAGTTTAGGGCGTGTAGTAATAGAAAGAAGGGGAAGAAGCAGGTGCGCGCTAAAGGAGGTAAACCCTCCTAATAACGCTGTAGATAGTGTAGAGAGAGTAGGCACAATGCGCAAATGTGCAAAAATAATGTAGAAGTAGTCTCTAAGTAATATTATAGCTTGTTTTACCCTATGCAGGACTAAAGTGTAGTGTTTTAGGCTATAATAGGGTAAGGTTTAGTGTGGTCTTAGCAAAAGTGCGCCGCTCGCCCTGGTGCGCCGCTCGCTATGCACCTACGTTACTTAACTTAGGCTAATTCTATGTTATTATTTGTCTATTCTAAGGGTAAAGAGGTAATGTAAATTAGGTAGTTTCCTGCCTCTATATTAGCTACCTATTAGCTTTGCATAGTAGAGTTTTTTAACTTAAATATAATGCCTAGAAGAAGAGCAGTACTATTAGCGCAAATTGCTGCTATAAGGCTAACCTACTTATGTAAGCTATCTTAACAAGCCTGTCTAACCTCCTGCTTCTCCTATTAACGTCTACTAAACACTTATTTTAATCTACCTAGCACTCTAATAGTAAAGCCCTTCTTATCTATATTATATGTGTGCTTAGGCTTAATATTATATTAAGTAATCTTCTGCTGTAGGAGCTTAAAGTACAACTTATACTTGTACCCTAAATTAGCGTTATAGTAATTAGAGTCTATACTAGTAGTCTATTTATATATAAGTTAATCTTAGTAACAGTAGAAGAAGTAACTTACCTAGCTATCTAAGCAGGGCTTTAAGGCAATGTTACGAACCTGGACAAGAGCCTGGGGAAGGCACGGTTATGTACAGTAGAAAGTATTACAGGACAGAATAATGACCTTATTAGAGGCTGCACCCTACCTAGACAACAAAGGTGTATAAGGACAACTAGGCCTAAATAAGTAAAGTGTCTTAATAAGACAAGTTATAACTAAATCTAGGATTCTAAGATAACAGACTAATAAGAGTTACTCCTTGTCTTACTAGTATTACAGTCTTATAAGATTAGGTCCTTGTTAAGGTCGTACTTTAAGCAAAGCTTGTAAGCACTATTTAATTAGTTCTTGAGGATAAATACAGTAACAGGAGGCTGAAGGGGTGAGGGTTTGCAATAAGGAGTATAGATACTATCTGTCTGTCTTAAGAGTAAGGGTAACAATAAGTAGTACAGAGTAGACTGTCTAGCTTAAAGGTTAGGTTAAGATCTAATAACTTAGATTATTACTTAAGTTAAACACAAACTATAAGGGTTGTGTTCCTATAGTACTATATACTTAAGGAAATGTGTAGAGAATGTATAGGCTTACTAGGCTTGACGTAAGCCGCGTGAGCTAGGCTTACTAAGCTTAACGTAAGCTGCGTGAGCTAGGCTTACTAAGCTTAACGTAAGCTGCGTAAGCTGCACGTAAGTATCTACCTAGTTTAACTGCTAAGGAGTGAGCCCATCACGTGACTAGTAATAGACTATGCCATAACTGTGCTGTACGGGAGAGCCTGTGTAGTTACTGCGCTAAGTGCGTTAGCAATTGCTAGTTGTCAGCACATAGTTGGCTGTTATAAGGAGATTATAACACTTGCTTCCCTTCTTCTAAGATTTATCCTAAATCTTGTTATCAGTTCTTTATAAGCTTACCCTGCTACTATGTTAGTGTCTGTAGTAGTATTATGTCCTCTGCATCTTAAAAGCGTCTTCGCTTAAGCATCAAAATCCGTTAACACAACACTATCGCTCCTATCTCCTGTGATTGTTGCTTTGCATCAGGCCACAATTATTACGTTATACCTTCCTCTAGCAATTAACTAAAATGTTCCAAGTGTGTGCGCGTTAGGCGTCTGTGCGTTAACTTGTCTTAGGAATCCTTAGATAAGACTAGGGCTGAATATAAAAAGAAGGTTAAGGAAGATGAAAAATTGCTAGCAGAAGTGATATCGCGACTGCTGCGAAATAAGAAGATTCTTGCGCAGGCGAGGGACAGGGCTGCGAAGAAGGCTGAGTGTCTAGCAAACGAGCTGGATGCAGAGGGTGAGGACGTCCAGGCTGAGGAGATTGCTTGTCCGGCCGCTGATGCGCAGGTTGCGTTTTCTCCTGCCATGTGGTCTACCCTTAGGTATATTAATAAGTTTGCGAATTGTGGTACTAGTGCAGCAGTAACTAGCAATTTGTGAGGTTTGTCTCCGGTTCCTATGTGTTTTCTAAGTCTAGGTATCCTAACTATTTAACTAGGTATTCGCTGCCTTGCGTTGTTCTTTGTTGCTGTATTATTTTTTCAACTTCCCACTTATTATTGCTGTTAGCTTAATAGTAGAAGTTTTTCTGGGTTGGCGTTCTTAGGTTAGCTAGTTCTAGTAGCGAGACGTGGAACACGTTGTAGATCTTTGCATCCTTTAGTAGATTGAGTCTATAGTTTACAGGGCTAATCTATTAAGAAATAAAGAATAGTCTAACTTTAACTTTGTCTAGTTTTTTTATTAATTGCCTTATATATAAGTTTTTTATAAGGAGATACACTTTATCCCCCTTCTTTAGCAGAGGTGCTATTTTTCTTTTCTAGTTAACATAGGAGATTGCTTGTGCCTAAGCTTTGGCGATGTTTTTAAGTAATTTTTGGTGTACTTCCTTTAGTTTGTCTACTAAGGATATTACTAATTCTATTTAGATATTACTGTTAAGACTTTATATAAAGAGATTTAGATATCTTCTATAGTTTGCAAAGAACAGCGTGTAGCTAGTTACTTCTAACTTTTTGTTATTATATGCAATTTATACTATAAGTAAGAGTAAAACCTAATTATCTTGTTGCTAGTTGCAGTATATGCGGAGATACGTCTCTATTGTTTAGTTTACTTGTTCTGTTTGTCTGTCTGTCTGTGGATAGTATGCTGTAGAGAGCCTCTTCTTAGTTCCTATTGCTGCTAGGAATGTTGTCTAAAAGTTTAATGTGAAGAGCTTATCTCTGTTGCTAATAATTAATTTAGGAATGCTATAGTGTTAAACAATCTTATCTAGAAATACCTGTGCAAGCTGCTCTACAGTATAACTGTGTTAGAAAGGCACAAACTTAGCAGCTTTTGTAAATTAGTCTACTACTACAAATATTAAATTGTAGCTGTATCCTATAACTAGATCTTTAGAGATTAGTAATTGTGTAACAAAGTCTATTGTGATGTTTGTCTATAGTGCAACAGGCAGTTCTATAGCCTGCGCTTCTCTATACCTTGCGTGTGTACTGTGTTTGTTTTGCTAGCATTTAACACACTTCTTAATGTATCTTATAACCTTATCCTTTATGTTTAGGAACTTATAATGTTGTCTAATAAGTTCTATTATCCTAGTAACGCCTAGGTGTCTGTGCAACAGGTTGTTGTGATGTTTTCTAATAATCTTATTTTCTAACTCTAGTAGAACTCTTGTAGTTATTTATTCTTTTTGCTAAATAATTATTATATTATTAAGCTGTTAGGATAGTCCTAAGGACCTATCCTTATTAATTCTAAGAATAGCTAATTTGTTAATTGTCTTTAATCCTGCAAGATTATGTCTTCTACTAAGGGCGTTAGCTCTTCTATTATCTTTTCCTAGTGTGTATAGAATCTTAAATTTATACTGTCTAAGAGTTTTAAACTAATATACTTGTTATTAATTTAATACCTTAGTTATTATAAAGTATACTAGGTTCTTGTAATCTGTGTAGATTATAAGCTCTAAGCAACTCTTAGTGTATACTTGCTAATGTTCTAAGGCTAAAATAATTGCAAGCAATTCTTTGTCGTGCACGTTGTAGCGTTCTTCTAGTCCTAAGAACTTGCGTAAGTAGTAGGCAATTAGGTGCTATTGCCTATCTTGTTCCTGCGTAATGCACGCTCCTAACGCCAGATCTAAGGCGTCTGTTTCTATTTATAGTAGTTTGTTACTACAAAATATAGCAAGTGTTAGGGGGTTAATGCATGCTTGTTTTAGTGACTTAAATGCATTATTCTGTTCCTTTCCCTATATAAAGGGTGTGTCTTTCTGCGTAAGTTTTGTTAGCAGCAAAGCCTTCTTAGAGTAGTCCTTAATAAACTGTTAGTTAAAGTTAACAAATCTAAGGAACTCCTAGATTTTCTTTACTGTTGTTAGCGTTAGCTAATCCTTAACAACCTGTATCTTAGTTTTATCTATCTTAACTCTGTTTCTTCCTACTCTAAACCCTAAGAACGTTACTTTATCCTTATACTATTTGCATTTCTTAGGCTTTAGTTGCAGATTTACTGCGCGTAAGCATTTTAACACTTCTTATATATAAATAATATGTTCTTCTAGTGTCTTACTGTACACTAGGATGTTATTAAGGTACGCCACTACTGTAATGTCTAGATATGCTCTTAGCACGTTGTTAATAAGCGCCTAACATGTAGCTAGTGCGTTAGTAAGCCTAAATAGCATAACTAAATACTTATAATAACTGTAATAGGTTCTAAACGCTGTCTTCTATTCTTTGCCTTCCTTTATACAGATAAGGTTATACACTCCTTATAAGTCTAATATAGTAAAGTAGTTTACTCTAGCTAACTAATCCTGTAATTTGCTAATGTTTAGTAGCAGGTACTAGTTTTTAATTATAATATTATTAAGTTTCTAGTAGTTAATATAAGGTTATAGCTTGCTATCTTTCTTTAGTACAAATAGAACAGGAAATCCTGCAGGGGATTCTAATTGTCTAATAAAACCTTTCTCTAGGTTCTCCTTAAGGTATTTGCGCAGTTCCTTAAGTTCCTTTTCTAATATCTAGTATATTAGCCTAAAAGGTAGTACTTTCCCTTCTTTAAGCTTAATCTTATAATCCTAGTCTTAGTGTTGCAGCAGCGCTTTTGCTGTCTTCTTATTGCAGAAGAGTTCTTTAAACTCTTTATATTTGTCTAGGATATTAGGAGTTGCACTTTACTCCTTAACTATTGCTTTATAATCTAGGGGCAAGTTAGTATCTACACAGTTAACTACTCTATCTTAGCGCGTCTAGGGCGAAGAGATATTGTTAATCTCCTTCTTATCTGCTAGCTGCTTTGTGTGCTGCGCAGGATTAAGTTATAGTGTGCCTAGTCTACAACACTTAAGCATTATCTTGTTATTCCTCTAGTTAATTACTAGGTTATGCTCCCTTAACTATAGTACTCCTAATATAATATTGTAGGCAGCTGTTTCTAAAACATTAAGAGTTATCCTTTTATAGTGTTTCTGTATCTTTAGAGGGCATAGTACTACTTTATAGGTTACTACTGCTTCTCCTAGTATTAGTTCTCTGTTAGTAACTTATAAAGGGTATAGGTTTCCCTTTTTTTATATAGTTATGCCTATATAACTTATTATAGCTTAAGACACAAAATTTCCTTGTGCTCCTAAGTCTACTATTACTATTATCTGTCTGCTATTTAGCACAATAGGAATCTAGATAAGGGAATTAGCGCTATAGGCATTGCTGTGTTAATCCCTAGGGCTCTGTATGTTGTTAATATAACACGCTGTCTTATGTCCTTCCTTATATTGTCTAGTTGCAGTCCTAAAAAAGACTAGTTATACGTGGCAAAGCTATAAATTACTTTTAGGCTAAGATGCTTCTTACATCCTAGGTGTAGGCATACAGCCTAGTTATTGCTGTTACATTCCTTGTTGTGTACTAAGTGCATTATAAGGATTTTATCTGCGTCTATAGCGCCTAGGAAGTGGCCTATGTAACACTTGTCCTAGATGTGTTCTGCACATTAAGTTTAGGTACATTTAAACTACAGTAAGTCACATTATAGAGTCTTACTTAGGAACTATTGTGCTTCTAGCTTGTCTTCTTTATGTGTTTTGCAGTAGTTATAGTAATAATATATCTAGAGTAATATGTAGTGTTTGTTATTGCAAATATCCTAGAGTATTTTGTTAGTCTTACTAGGAGGTGTAGGTGCAGGATATTGCTCTATGTTCCTGGCTAGTTTGTAATATAGTTTGTTAGCTAGTTGCAATCTAAAGTTGTTCTACTTCTATGCCTTCTATGCAATTTTATGCTACTCTGCGTTAGTTTATTACGCGTAGACTAGGTGCTAGTTAAATAACTGTAGTGCTGTAGGGTCTCCTTCTAGGTAACGTTGTTCGCTGCTAATGTTGCTAAGGTGTTAGTATTGTGTTACCTCTTCCTTGTAGGGTTCTTAGTATAGTGTTAGAGCCCTGCTACGTACAGTGCGTTGTCCTTTGTCAGAGGTGATGTAATCCTCTGTTCTAACAAAGTCTGTCTCTAGATCCTCTATTAAACGTCCTATATCTTTAGTAATTACTTCCTAATTACTAGAATTGTCTGTGTAGTTACTAGTAATTATATTAAGTTGTCTTACAACTTTGTTCTTATTATAACAATCTCTAGCATAGTAGCCTATCTTACTACAGCTGTAACAAGTTACTAAAGTCTTATTCTTCCCTTAACTACCCTTTCTTTTATTGTTCTACCTTTTAACAGGTTCTTAATTAAGATTAGAGAGGTCTATAGCCTCTAGTCTATTATAACTATTGTTGGCGTACGTGTGGACACGTTAAGATGTGTTAGGTAGGTAATAGCTACTGCGTTACCCACGTTAAGCGTTGTTGTTTTACTAGTAGTTCTTAGGTGCTAGAAAGAGGTTACTAACTTATAAACGCAAGCTGTTCCTAAGTTCTTTAGCTAATTTAAATAGTTAGATATTAATGTTAATTGCCTTATTAACTAAGTTATTAAGGGTGTTAGTAGAAGTAGCAGTGCGCATAAGTTCTTCTTTAACCTTTAGTTTAAGGCCCTGTTAGAACATAGTTATAAGCGCAGTGTTGTTAAAACCTAACAAAGTTATAAGCTGCTAGAATTCTGCAGTATAGTCTATAGCTAAAGCTATCTGTTAAATGCGCTAAATATTGCGTCTAGCAATTATAGGTTTATTAGATACTCTAAACACAGGTTAGATCTGTTCCTTAAACAAATTAAAGTCCTTAAACTAGGACTTAATATTATTAGAGTTACCTTTACTATAGTAGCGTTAAAAGAATAGCTTAATCTATGCAAGGGCTCTGCTACACATATAACTTACAGTAAGTAAGACTTTCTAGTTATTAGGGACCTTATCTCCTTAAAATATAAAGTACAGATTAAACTGCATAAGCTAGTCTTCTAATTTCTTTTAATCTCTGTTAAAGTAGTTAGGCTTAGCTATAGCTACAGTCTGTCTATAACTTCTGTTGTAGTTATTACTTATATTAGTGTTATTAGAGCTGTTGCTAGGGGTAGCTTAGGTACCTAAAGTTATAGACATCTTAGGGGTGTTTAAAATATTAAAGTTGTACTTTAAGTAAAGCTTATAAGCACTATTTAATTAGTTCTTAAGAATAAATACAGTAACAGGAGGCTAAAGGGGTAAGGGTTTGCAATAAGGAGTACAGATACTATCTGTCTGTCTTAAGAGTAAGAGTAATAATAAGTAGTACAGAGTAGACTGTCTAGCTTAAAGGTTAGGTTAAGATCTAATAACTTAGATTATTACTTAGGTTAAACATAAACTATAAGGGTTATGTTCCTACAGTACTATATACTTAAGGAAATGTGTAAAGAATGTATAGGCTTACTAGGCTTAACATAAGCCGCGTGAGCTAGGCTTACTAAGCTTAATGTGAGCTGCGTAAGCTAGGCTTACTAAGCTTAACATAAGCTGCGTAAGCTGCACGTAAGTATCTACCTAGTTTAACTGCTAAGGAGTAAGCCTATTATGTGACTAGTAATAGACTATGCTATAACTGTGCTGTACGGGAGAGCCTGTGTAGTTACTGCGCCAAGTGCGTCAGCAATTGCTAGTTGTTAGCACATGGTTGGCTGTTATAAGGAGATCGTAACAGTCCTATAGGACTTTAGGACTTTCTAAGACAATACAGTATATAGCAAAGTAGAAATATAACTCTTATAGTTTATGTTCAACTTAAGTAATAATCTAAGTTATTAGATCTTAACCTAACCTTTAAGCTAGACAGTCTACTTTATACTACTTATTATTACCCTTGCTCTTAAGACAGATAGATAGTATCTGTACTCTTTATTGCAAACCCCTAATCTCTTTAGTGTCCTGTTACTGTATTTATCCCTAAGAACTAATTAAATAGTGCTTACAAGCTTTGCTTAAAGTACGACCTTAACACTTGCACGCCTTAGTGTCTGCACACTAATATTAATTAATTAACACTGTGTTTTTCTGCAAGCTTTTTATATATAAGTTTTTCTTTAAGCTTTAAATTCTTAATATCTTTAAGCATATCTAAAATTGCTGTTATAGTTATTAAGTTATTACGCGTTAAAGTTTGGTGTTTATGTTGTGCACCGGGCGTTCGGTGACTCCAGGCGTTCGGTGCACGGACACGGTACGAGGTCGAAGCGCCCCGCAAGCTGACAGTATTTTCGCCCTGCCATCTCATACATTGCGCTCTTACGCTAAGAAACACTTCCCGGTTGCCTTTACGACAAACCTGAGCCTCAAAGACAATGCAGAATTGCATCCACAATTGAGCGACAGAAATGTACTGCGCATTAATATTCAGTTGCGCCATAGCAAAGTCGAAAGTGCCGAACAACTGAGGTCGAAAAGCAATGAACAACCTTCCATGTTCGGCATTAGCTCAGTTCGGCATCTGATGTTGTCATCGAGGGGTGCCGCGGTTCACCAACGTCCCCACTTCACGTTAGTCTACACTACAAAATGTAGCGCTTCTACCACACCACGAGGTCTTTTGGCGGCCATCCTGTACCTCGAAATACCACCAAATCCTCCATCCAGCCATCATGTCAGCTGACGCCAATGGAACAAAGATTGCGCCGTCGATTGACGTGCAGAAACTGAGCTATGCATTCCCCGACGGCTCCAGCGGCTTGAAAGAGGTCTTTCTCAACCTGCCGCCGGGAAGCAGGACGCTCCTAATCGGAGGTGAAGACGCGCGCATAGCATATCTCCTGTGCATCGGCTGACCAGACCCAGCCAACGGCGCCGGAAAAACCACCCTCCTGCGTCTGCTCTCCGGCAAGCGCATGGCCCCTGCCAACACCGTCTCCATCGCGGGCGTCGACCCCTTCAAGCAGGGTCTCGAGGGCGTGACCTACCTCGGCCTCGAGTGGGTCCTCAACCCCATTGTGCGCACCGACATCGACGTCGTCACGTTGCTGAACTCGGTCGGCGGCGAATACTACCACGAGCGGCGCGACGAGCTGGTCCACGTGCTGGACATCGACCTCACATGGCGAATGCACGCCGTGTCGGATGGCGAGCGGCGGCGCGTGCAGCTGGCCATGGGTCTACTGCGGCCGTGGACGATTCTCCTGCTGGACGAAATCACCGTGGATTTGGATCTGCTGTCGCGCTCCAACTTCCTTGCGTTCCTGAAGAAGGAGACGAATGAGCGCCCCTGCACTATCGTCTATGCGACGCATATTCTGGATAACCTCGCAAGCTGGCCCACGCATCTCGTGCACATGTCGCTGGGCAAGGTGAAGAAATGGGGCAGCCTCGAGGACATGGGCGTCAAGAACGATCCGGACTCGCGGGTGCTGTCTGGAAACAGTCAGCTGGGCGAGCTGGTGCTGAATTGGCTGCAGGAAGATCTTGATGAGAGGGGACCTCGGAATGGGAGGAACGCGCCGCGCTCTGAGGGCAAGACGTATCAGAATCTCGAGGGCAAGGGTGGTTATGGCGCGGAGAAGAATGTGGAGAGGGCGTAGGGAGTGTGTGTATGTGGACAGTAGCGATAGGCTAGGACGCGTGGAGGAGCGGATCTGCTTCAACAATGCGGACCGCTGGAGTTCAACAGGCGTCAAGAGGCTTCTCAACGATGATACCCCATCTCGTATTTCAACATAGCTATAGCAATCAGCATTTCTTATGAGGATTTTCTCTTGCGCCGTGCTTCTCAGAATCACCACAATATCACTAAAGCCATGGCAGATGACGAGCTGAGGCATCACATCTGGTCGCGACGCCAGTTTTCACTCTTGTCACAGCCCAGCACTCAACCATCTCACAGGTCCATTCTCAGCCCTTGAGGCAGAATACGGAAAGTCAAGGATGGGCACAGAACACCATTCGCGAATCATCTCTGCATCAAACTCATCAATGATGGCGAACGTTACTTCACTGCAGTGTGCAGTGTCTATGCTCTTTGTCTCCATGATCCAAATACTCAAGACCAAAACATAGACAAGACAGGACGTGAAAGGTTGTAATATCCATATGTTTGAATTGGGTATCTATATCATGATATGCTTTGCTAATCAATTATCTCTCCTACACGGGCGGTGCTACGCTCACGGCCACGAGTCTCTGCACCAGCGACTGTACATGCAGCTCTCATGAAAGGCCCTACCGTGTCGGCTCGTAATAGCTAGCCGCCACGTTTTCCGCCGGCGCCTTTTCCTTCCCATTCGCGTTGGCATTACTAGGCCCTGAAGCTGGCGGTGTCTGGACGGGTCTAGGGGGCAGTGGAGGGAGTGGCTGTTCACCACTAATTGGCCGGTGCTGATGACGCATCTGCATCTGCTGCATCCCGTACGGACTTGAAGTGGCTTGGTGCGTATACACAGGATACTGTCCTTGGCCGTGTGTCTGTCCCTGGACATAACCCGGGACCCCCCATCCGCCCTGTGCGGAAAAGCTGTTCGCTCCACTAGGCAGCTGATGGTACGCCTGCTGCCACGCAGGACCGGCCATATGCGCCTGACCCGGCGGTGGTACGATAGCGCCATTCTGCACCATGTTCTGCACAATGCCCGCAGCCAATTTCTCTGCATCAGACGAGACCCGCGAGTGTCGATGGTGATGGCAATCAACGCAAGCCCAGACGAATAGAGCAAAGTGGAAAACAAGACCAATCCACTGGCATACGGTAGCTGTGAGTTCAACGCGTGCACGGTTGGGTTTCTCCTGCCAGAGGCGGTTGACATAGGCGTCCATCTCCGCACAGTTGTTGAAGGGTGGGGTGTCATGATAGTAATATGAGGTAAAGGAGCTATTGCAAACACGATCGTAGGTGACGCTTGAAGAGTAGTCGTTGTCTTGCAGCCAGGTCCAGGTGTTGTTACGCTGGAGGACGTAGTTGCCGTTACGGGAGGACCAACCGTCAGAATAGCTCAGGCGACCTTGTGAGCCCCAGGAGATCACGTCGAATAGGGCGACCATGGTAAGGAGAACGGTGCCGATATAACCCAGCCAGAGGAGGAGGTCCATGGTCACGCGTACGCCTGGGTGAACAGGACGCTTGCGAGTGACGAGGAGGAGGACACTAAGGAAGCAGTAGATGAAAGTGATGGAGAACGTAATCAAACCCCATGGCAGGGACCAGGAGCTGTCCCAGCCATAACTGTAGCCAGGAATATACTTGCTCGCAGTATCTACAGCCCATCCAAGACATCCAATGCCAATAAGACTGACAAGGATCAGGGCGACTTGCAAGATCAACTTAAATTTCCACAGGCGATCGACATTATTCAGCTGCTCGTTGAAGGAGAGTTCTTCAGGATTCAATACGGGGCCCGGGATTGAAGTTGTTGCTGCAGATAATGTGGGTGGCCCAGTTGTAGTCGCAGTCGGTATAGGGGCCGTCGGGGCTGCAGTGGACTGAGATAGGATGTTGGATTGCGTAGGAGGCTGACTCTCGACTGCTGTCGTGTGCCCAGCCGGGGATGTAGCTGTGATTTGAGGCGCCTGGGTCGCGGGCGCCGGTTGTGTAGACATTATGTATTGATGTATATTTGAAGCGAATGGCTGCGCGAAAGATCGCGCGACAAGGGAAACAGGCGCAAGGGAAGGAGAATGAGAAGATGAAGAGAGAGAAATTTGCACGATAACTGACTCTCCTTTGTTTGCGCTGCCGCACAAGAGGCGCCATGGTTGCCTGACGCTAGATGTCAATTTGGCGATAGATAGCTTTAATTAGACCCAGCGTGCAGCGGCCGTGCGTTCGTACCTGATCGACCGCCGCCTCCACAACTCGAGTCTATCCCAACCTCACTATTAATCAAGCATCTGTCAGCTCTTAGCGTCTGTGAGCTTGTTTGCAAATGGATGTTTTGACGGTGCATGGTAAGGTTGGGCGAGTGGGTGGACTCCAACACTGGTCGTGCGGCCTCTTATTCCAAACGAAGCCAGCTTTACCGGTAACCCAAGCCCGATATAGGTTTGACCGGTGAGTAAGGCAACAGCATGTTTCGAGTCATGCACAAAGCCATCACATTTGGCAGGGGTTAGATGGGCAACTTGCAGCTCTCATCTCACCGCACCTGGTATTCGTCCAAAGCCATGCCCTTCGAGATCTTCTTCATCAACGCCTTCTTCAAAAACTGCTCCCGCGCGAGACTTCGTGTTTGCTGCGAAACCATTAGTGTGGCAGTCTTTGCTGAACTGTACGACCACATACCTTGACAAATACATCTGCAGTGATCCGCCCCCTGTCAAGCGCTCTGCCTAACACAAAAAGAGCATCTGCAATTCCACGCTCTTCTGCTGCGAGTGTGTATAGCTGTTGACCAACGACTGTGGGCGCAACAAGCACGTCGTCGACATCTGGCGCCTGTCTCCTTCGCGCATCTTGCATTGCGCGGTCAGCTTCGACCATTGCACCCTTGAGTATTTGTTCGTTCGAAGCCAACGCGGAGTCTAAGTGCTGCAATTCGCCCAATTCAGCCTGTAGTCGCGAGTACGCGGTCTGCAGTGCTTGCTGCTGCGCTCGAAGTGGTGCCACGGCGGCCTGGTTTGAGGTAACCACCTGGCGTGTCTGCGAGACGAGGGTCTGGCTGAGCGCTGTAAGAAGGGCATCTTTCTGAGGATTTGGCGGCACGGGAGGAACTGGCAGCGAGGCTTGCTTGCCGCCTTGAGACGGAATTGTCACCTCAAGTGAATCGTCCAGGAGGTTAACAGGAGGCGCTGGCTTGGGTTGTGGTGGGGCTTGGTGTGGGGGCTGCTGTCGATGCTGCTGGTACTGCTGGGGATGTTGCATGGGGTACTGCTGTGGCGGCTGCTGGTACTGCTGTTGCTGAGACGGAGGCTGTGTGTAGTTTTGGGGGCCGCCATATTGACCGGGATACTGCTGCGCAGGCGCGCCATTTGCTGACAAATGTGCTGGGGCTTCCCTTGCGAATCCAGGCGGCTGCCGTTGATGCTGAGGTGTAATGGGACTGACGGGGCTGCCTGAGCCATACTGCCCCGAGGTAGGCGTCTGCACATCCGGTCGTGAGTTATGGGAGGTTGGCGTCGCTGGGCTTATATCGTAGGTCCCCTTACGCTGCAGGGTCCCCGGGGCCACCTGAGACCCTTGCTGCTGCCAGCTCGAGGGCGCACCGTAGCTATTTCTTTGTGGCTGTGAGTTTTGTGAGATGGACTGCTGTGACTGCGGTGGATGCGGTGGAAGTGGGGGAGGCTGCGCATATCGGTCGGGCTGGGGTTGCGGGGTCGCCCGATTCTGCTCAAAGGGCTTCGGTGGCTTTGGTGGAGGAGCAGGCGGCCCTTGAGAAGGCCCTGCCGACGCTGATGGGCCTGTTGTGCCATGCAACTGCTGCCGATATTCGGCTGGCGGTGGAGGGACTGGCGGTGGGCCCTGTGGCATGGGCGGTGCTTGTGGTTGCGGTTGCCTTGAGCGAACGGGAGGCTCCTTTGCGAAGACGCCTCGCAATACCGCCAGAAAGTCAAAAAGAGTAGACTTCTACAGGGTGGTCAGCCAATGCTCGTGACGCAACAGCATCCCTTTTGCAGTGCTTTGCTACTCACATCCCAATACTTGGCCCATTGCGCGAGGTATGGGTGGTATACTCTGCCGTCGCCGCTTACATGCTGGCCAGGGCGCACCAGCATGTCCTGGCCTGGCCTGATGTATACAATAGGTGATTCGCGCGGGTAGGCGTAAGGCACCCATACTGCTACCGGAAAGCCGTATGTCGCACCGCGAAAGGTAACAGGCAGCGTGCCGCTGAGGTTGAGCAGGAGATTCGAAGCTCCATTTTCGTATGCTGGGCTTGTCAGTCGCAGCGCGCTTCACGGGTAATATACGGTGTGGTGTTGCGCGTCGGCTTACGTACTGTAGACGTCGGTGCGCACCGAGAGCGATGGGTAGTGGGAGAGGGCCTCTGTGGCGTCGTGGTAGGTACGGTTGACGTCGGTGTAGTTCTGCGAAAGTTTTAGACTCTGTGGTGTGATCATGTGAGCAAGGGACATACGCTGGTCAAGACACTATACAGCCAGTTCAACGTTGTTTCCGGAACACCGGCCATTGTTCGAGGTCTGGTGGGGGAGCTCTTCGGTGCAACACGACCTCGGCGGAAGTTCAATGTCCGCCAAGGGTCGCCGCTTCCTTCTGTGCTCGCTTTCAACGCAGCTCCAGTTTGGATCTCACTTTCTTCTCTTTTCGAGAAGAGGGCAGAGTTCCCTCTATTCCTTCGAGAAATTCAGATAAAATGCTACACTAGTTCCGTTTCTTCAATATGTCGTATCAGCACTCAAGCCAAGGCTATACACGAAGACAAACGCCAAACACTGGTAGGTATATCCTACCAAAACTACCAGACTGCGTCGATTTACTCCATTTGAATATGTGTGCAGCAAACTCGCACGTGACTATCAGGCAAAGCCAACTCGCAATCTCTGTCCTGACTCTTTCGCCTTGTTACTGCAAGGCAAGCCAGCACATCTCACCCTGTACTGACTCTCCCGCTTGAGCTAAGCCATGACCCAAGACAGCCTTTCAGCATGCTTTGTCCAATTCAAAACCCTGACAGCGCCAGTCTGCATGCGAATCCCTCTGCGGAATAGGCAGACTCTGGGATTCAGCGCTGATTAGTCAGGACCTAAAGTCTACATTTAGGCTGGTGATAGGTCAAATGATGCAAATAAAGCGTGTGTCTTGTGTGTGAACATTTCGTTCTTTGTATCATTCTTTTTTTTTTATTTCATCTGATGATATGATCAAATGCGCCTACTATATATAAATATAAATGTGTTATACAAATATCATGACCCGGGTATCCATCCTTGCATTCATCCATCCATCCATTTTTGAATGCGTTTTTTGAATCCTCCCATTCTCTCCACCTCAACATGACTCGCATCAACAGCGCAACATGCTCAATGCTGGCTCCACTCAATGGTATTCAGATCGACGCCCTCCTGGACAAGCTCCCACAAGGGGCTGAGCTCGCGCAGGAAGGTGACGCGCTCCTGGACGGCCTTGAGGACGTAGTCGATCTCGGCGTCGGTGGTGAAGCGGCCGATGCCGAAGCGGATGCTGCTGTGTGCGCTCTCGTCGCTGCTGCCGAGGGCGCGCAGGACGTAGCTGGGCTCGAGCGAGGCGGAGGTGCAGGCGCTGCCCGAGGACAGGGCAATGTCCTTGAGGGCCATGAGGAGGGACTCGCCCTCGACGTAGGCGAAGGAGACGTTGACGCAGCCGGGGTAATGGCGCTCGCGGTCGCCGTTGAGGGTGGTGTGTTCCATGGAGAGGAGGCCTTCGAGGAGGCGGTTAGACAGGGCGGTGATGCGCTTGGTGTCGTACTGCGATGGGTTAGTGGTGAGTGGATCAGGGTTGCGAGAGCTGTTTATTCACCTCCATCTCCTCCTTGCAGATACGGGCGGCCTCGCCAAAGCCGATGACGAGCGGGGGCGCTATTGTGCCGCTGCGCAGACCGCGCTCTTGGCCTCCGCCGCTGATGATGGGGTCGAGTCTGACCCTGGGTCTTCTCCGGACGTAGCAAGCACCAACACCCATGGGCCCGTAGATTTTGTGGCCAGAGATGGACATCAGATCGACATTCATCTTGTTGACGTCGAGGGGAATCTTGCCAGCGGCCTGCGCAGCGTCTGTGTGGAAGAAGATCTTGTTGGCCCTGCACAGGCGGCCAATCTCCTCCATGGGCTGGACGACGCCAATCTCGTTGTTGACGGTCATGATGCTGACGAGCATGGTCTCGGGGCGGATGGCGGCCTCGAGCTCTGCCATGTCGATGAGGCCGTTGCTCTTGACGGGCAGGTAGGTGACGTGGAAGCCCTCGTCCTGTAGATGCCTGCAGCTGTCGAGGACGCACTTGTGCTCAGTCTGTGCTGTGATGATGTGGTTCTTTTTGCCGGCGCGCTTGAAGAAGCGGGCAACGCCCTTGATGCTCATGTTGTTGCTCTCGGTGGCGCCGCTGGTGAAGATGATCTCCTTGGGGTCGGCGCCGATGAGGTTGGCAATGTGGGCGCGGGCGTCCTCGACGGCCTTGTCCGTCTCCCAGCCGTAGGCGTGGGTGCGCGAGTGGGGGTTGCCGTAGAGGCCGGTCATGAAGGGCAGCTGGGCATCGACGACGCGCGGGTCCATGGGGGTGGTGGCCTGCATGTCGAGGTAGATGGGCCGCGAGCCCTGGTCCATGACGGTGGCCTGCTTCAGGATACCTGCAGCTGTCTGTCAATATCACGCAGTGACGGTAGACGGGCGGCGGCGGCGGCGGCGAGACGCACCAGCAGTGGGGCTCATCATGGCGTCAGCAGACATGCCAGTGGTGGGCATGGTCGCGTCGGCGGGCTGGTCGCCGGTGTGGGCGAGGAAGGCCTTTCTCTCGGCCTGGATGGTGGTGTCGACGTTGACGGTGGCGCTGTTGGACTTTGTCTCGGAGACATAGCTGCGGCGGGCGGCGGCGGCGGCGGCGGTGGGCAGCGAGGTGCGGGCAAGGGATGGCGCGGGGTATCGCCTCGAGGCAATGCGGAGGGCCTGTCTGGCGAGCGTGGGCGCAATACTCGACATGGTGGCGATGGCGGTGGTGTGGCGTGGCGTGCGGTGCAGACGACGAGACGACGAGACGGCGACGACATGACGCGCAGCTCAAGTTTGCGGAGCCGAGCTAGACGGGAGCTGACTAACCACGAGCCGTCTAGGGGACCGTCGGCCGCCACACCAGCGTGCGACTGGTGGTGCAGGACATGGCGAGTATGGTGGGCATGCTGGGTGCTGGGTGCTGGGTGCTGGGTATGCTGTATGCTCTGTATGTTCTGTCTGCTGTGTCTGCTGTGTGTGTGCTGCGTATCTGCAGGTGGTGGGGGTTACAGTCGTCTCCCCCGCGGCCGTGCAGCCAGAGCCGGCATTGTGTGTGGTGTATGTGTGCGTCCCAGACACAGGAGGCACTTGGCGGCGCTCAAGAAGAAAGTCGCCCGGTTCGAGGGCCTGGCTGGACTGTCAGCTATCACACACCAACTATCAACTGTGAACTGCCAACTCTCCACTGTCAACTGCGGCATCAATTGCAACGCCTCAGAGTGCTGCCTCGGTGCTTCTCCGCAGCAGGGAAGCCACAGCCGTCTGCGTCCGCCGCCGTGCGCGTGTGGCTGAGCTCTCGCAAAGACGTCACACGGAGCGAGGGACAAGACCCACTAAACCCACCATCTGCCTGCGCCCACGCCCACCACCCTCCCCTTCATGCTGCGCTGCTGCCGACAACTGCTCCCGCCGTGCTAACACGCCCCGCCTGCGCTCTGCGACCCTGCAACCCCGCAACCACGCCCGCTCTCGCCCGCAATGTCGTGGAAGGGCCTGACCAAGTCGGTCGTCAGGGTACCGTCCTCCGCTGCCTGCGCCCCATTCACCCACAACCTGTCGCTGACCACGCCCGCCAGACGCCGCAAACCTTCAAGCAAAAGTTCAACATTGTACGTCCACCACGGCTACGACCCCCTGCCGCGAGCTGCCCCAATGCGCCGTCTTCCGCGCGCCCGCCTGCGCTAACACCACCACCCACAGGGCGACATCACAAAGGATGCCATCTACATCGACGCCGAGCGCCGCTTCGCCGAGCTGGAGAAGGAGACCAAGAAGCTGCACGAAGAGTCGAAGAAGTACTGCCTTGCCTGCACATGCTTGCTGAGCCCGCTGACTGACTTGCTCCAGGTACTTTGAGGCCATCAATGGTGCGCCTGCCCACTTTTCTACTCTCCTGCAACCCTTCTGACACTCTTCAACCCCTGCTGACCCTCCAGGCATGCTCACACATCAGATTGAATTCTCAAAAGCCATCGCCGAAATCTACAAACCCATCTCCGGCCGCATGTCCGACCCCACTTCCTTCCACGACGAAGGCAACACGGCCGGCATCGAGGCCTGCGAGCAGTACCAGGAAGTCGTCGGCGAGCTGCAGGAGACGCTCAAGCCCGAGCTCGAGATGATTGAGTCGCGCGTCATCTCGCCCGCAAACCAGCTGCTCGACATCATCAAGGCAGTCCGCAAGCTGGGCGCCAAGCGCGACCACAAGCAGCTCGACTACGACCGCCACCGCACCACCCTCAAGAAGCTGCAGGACAAAAAGGACAAGACGCTCAAGGACGAAAAGGCAATGTACCGCGCTGAAAACGACGTCGAGCAGGCCACCCAAGACTACAACTACTTCAACGACCTGCTCAAGGACGAGCTGCCCAAGCTCTTCGCTCTCGAGCGCGAATTCATTCAGCCCCTGTTTCAATCATTCTACTACATGCAGCTCAACGTCTTCTACACCCTGCACGAGCGCATGCAACGCCTCGACATTGGCTACTTTGACCTACAGCTCGACATCGAGGCCGCCTACGAGAAAAAGCGCGGCGACGTCCAGGCCGAGGCAGAGAAGCTCTCCGTCGTCAAATTCAAGACAACAGGCGGCCGCACAGGGCCCGGCGCCGGCCGCCCAGGCGTCTCCAAATACGCCACCAAAGCCGCAGAAGCAAAGGCAGGCCGCTCCTCCATCTCCGAAGAAGCGCCCCCGCCGCCCTACAGCCCCGCCGGCACCACCACAACCGCCGCCGCCACCGCCGACCTCAAATCCCCAACCCTCTCCCAGGGCTCATGGGGCTCCGCCGCAAAAGCAAAAGGCGCCGCCCCTCCGCCCCCAAAACCCAAGCCCTCGCGCCTCAGCGGCATGCCCGCCCCAGAAACGTGCACCGCGCTGTACGACTTTGAGGCACAGAGCGAAGGCGACTTGAGTTTTCTTGCCGGCGACACAATCGAGATCATCACGCGCACGCAGAATGAGAACGAGTGGTGGACGGGTAAAGTAAGGGGGAAGCAGGGGCAGTTTCCTGGTGAGTGCCATTATTTTATTCCAAACACCGTTCCCCCTTCTTCTTCTTCTTCTTCTTCTTCTTCTTCTTCTTCTTCTTCTTCTTCTGTTTGTCTGGGTCAGAGTTCTGCATACTGCGGCTGGTACATTGCACTGTGCTAACGCCGTGGCCAGGCAACTACGTCAAGTTGAATTAGTGAGTATTTACCTCCTCCCACACACCACATCCAGAATCCCGGGCATGTCATGTCATGTCATGTCATGGCCTAGTCGTACTTGTTGGGCTCAGGCGCGATAACGGGATGGAGATGGAGATACCAGACCTGCTAAATCCTGTCTGAACCCTAATTATTGCTGTTGCTGTTGCCGATATGATGGTTGATGTTGAGGTTGTTGTTTGGGTAGATAGACGCGATGATATTGCTCTGCTCTGCTCTACACTGCACTGTATACATACTCCTATACGCGTCGTATATTGTATGTCGTACGTTGCACATTTACATGTCGAAACAAGCATATATATTAATACCTTTTCTACTCCTTACTTTGCTTACTTTACTTTCTCCTTCTCCTCCTCCTCCTCCTCCTCTTTCTTCTTCTTCTTCGTACATTAACTCTCACACCAACCCTAACACTAGCATTAACACTAACCCCAACAACCCTAGCAACCCTACTACCACTACCACCGCTACTACTATCTACAATAATGATAAGAACAGCCTAGACTATACTCTTTAGCAGTAAGTCAATGCTAGCTATAGCTGTAACGAATGCTTAGATTAACTAACTGACTTTACCTTAACGCTGTTTACCTTGCCTTACCTTACTGACTGCGTAGCTTGGAATAGCTAGGTTAGACTAGGCTGAGCTAGGGTAGTATAGCTAGATGAACGAACGGGATGGTAAGAATCAGGCAGAGGGTGTGTGGACGTGGCAGAACGCAGGGAAAGAAGAAGGGTTTAGTTTTAATTTTTTTTTTCTTTTCTAGTCTCAGGTTTTGATTTTTGATATCTGGAAGCACGGTTTAGAGAGGTGGTTACGACGCAGCTATGGCTTGGCTTGGCTGATCATCTAGTGTTTATGATGAATCGTATGTACTGCTGGAAAAGATACCACCACGTTCAACCTAGTACTTGAGATATGAACTGTTCTACTCAGCTGCCACCAATGAATCATGCAAGAAGGTATGTACCGTAATTCCAATGCCGATATACAGCCATACAGCTAGGTGACTAACGTCATGCTGTGGTATGTGAATGTCGACTATCCCACATCAGACCTTGACAGGTCACTTGCGCGCCCAGTCGTAGCCAACGTCAGCACGCTTCTTGGCCTCGCCAACGGAAGGATCGCCACAGACCGGGCCCCAGACCTGCATCTCGAACTGGCCGGCTGCAATATTATTGCCGACATAGTCGTAGTCTGTGTCCGTCAGTACAGCTCGCACCCACATTTCATCACCACTCACAGCAGAAGAAGCGACCGGGCCACTTGACCTCGCCCGGAGCGCAGTAGCCGACCGCGCAGCCAACACGCGAAGTGTTGCGCCACACCATCTGCGTGAAGTGGCCCCAGGCCGGGTCGTAGTAGGGGCGATCGTACGGGTACTTGGTCTCCTCCTCGTGCCAGCCGTGGGTGGCGGTGCGGGCAAACTCGATCCAGGCCTCGTAGCTATCGGGGGCGGGCTCCTGGGACGAGAGGTTGCTGCCAGAGCGCATCTGGACGTGGTTAGCTGAGTGAGATCAACGACTGCAACGCGTGACGTACGTGCTCGGGCGTGGGCGTGCACTCGGAGACGTCGCGGCGGGCGGCTTCAGCGAGAGCGGTGTCCCAGACCAGGTCTTGAGCGCAGTGGAGGCGGCGCCAGTACCAGTGAGCGCGCATTACGGCACTGATGAAGTTGGGGTCATCCGGGTGTGGAGCAGCATCGTTGAAGAGGGCGCGAGGCTCGACATCGTGCGCAGGCGCGGCGACTGCAGTGGCAGTGAGCAGAGCTGCGAGGACAGCGAGAGGCTTCATGATGTTGTGTCGCTCTAGGAGAACGACCAGGTGTATGAATGTGGGGATTGCAGGTGTGTAGGTTGTAGGAACGTGGGACAGTGAGTGTGGTGGTGAGCTGAGGTGAAGTAGGAAAAGAGTGGCCGGTAAAGAGCGTGATTGATCGAGGGTAGAGGTGAGTGGGATGGACTGATATGTTTATATGGCGGCGGCCCATGCACTGGGGTACACGTGCGGGCCAGACGCGCCTGCCTACACTGGGGTGAGTGAGATCATACACGGGCCAGACCATTGCACTGCAGAGAGTGAAAGAGTAATTCCAAACACCAAGTCCGTCCGTGACCTGTTGGTGAGATTGCCCACAGTACAGCCGTACGCATTAATCTTGAAACTGTAAGTGCCAGAGCATCGAATGAGCTCACTGCTATACCCGGCTTGTGCTCCCGCAATCTCGTGCGTGGAGATGACAAGCCCGTTTGTCGCCTTACTGCTTCTGTTAAGGGGACGAATCGAGTGTGACGTGGTGCCGTTCCAGGGCGCGTGCAAACGGGCGTCACGTAGCGTAGCCTGGCAGCGACGTTACATGTGTAGCGAGCACCGGAACACCTACGTGTGGAGGCATAATGAGGATGATGGACGATGGGAGGTTAGCGAGGAGGGTGTGTAGACTCCAGCAGGCTATGGTACTAGGAGGCAATTAACTGTAGCTGGTACAACAGATGGGAGATGTTACAGACCACTCTGATCTGGGAGAAATGCACTGTGGCTTCTTCACATACATGAAAGAGATGCAGATTAGCCATCGGCAGACACCCACCGAACGCTACATCGCTTCATACGCCTCATCACGAGCGACATCCAAACTCGCAAAAGCTTACACATCATCTTCTCGAGCAAGTTTGTAGAAACAACAACCACCTCACCCCTCCTTCAACCGCTTCGCAGGCCTCCCAATCAACGAGTCATCCGGCAACCCACTCCGCTTCGTCCCCGGCAAACTACTCGTCCTGATATCGTTATCCTCCTGACTAACCCTCCTAACCGGATACTTGATCTTGCTATCCTCAAAGCAGCTCTCCGCCGGCTTCCCATGGACCGTGAAATACGGATGCTCGAGCGCCTTCTCGGCCGTCAGCCGCTTCAGCGGATCATACTCCAGCAGCGCCTTCAGCAGCGCCAGCCCCTCCTGGCCGGGGGTATCCGGGCCCGTGCCGACGGGGTAGTGGTTGTTGTTCAGGGTCTGATGGTACCAGCGCTCGAGGCCGTCAGCTGGGGGGCGGGGATAGCGAGCGGCGTTGCCGGCGAGGAGGGAGGTCAGCTGGGGGTACTCTGGCATGGAGGTGAGGAGGGGCCAGCGGTCTTTACTGGGGAGACCCATGATTTCGACGATTTTCTGCATTTGGTTGCGCTGGAAGGGCACGGTTTTCTTGTTGTCCATTTTGGCTTCTTCGCCTTTGAAGATGGGTCGGAGTGATAGTAGTTCTGCGAATATGCAGCCCACCGCCCATAGATCGACGGCTGGTGTGTAGTGCCGGCTGCCGAGGAGGAGTTCGGGCGCGCGGTACCAGATGGTCACGACGACTTTGTCGCCGGAGAAGAGGGATTGGAGGGGCTTGTGGAAGAGGCGGGCAAGGCCCAAGTCGCCGATTTTGACTTTGCCTTCCCTGGTGACCATGATGTTGGCAGGCTTCAGGTCGCGATGCATGACCCAATTGCGGTGGAGATAGACGAGGCCTTGCAGGAGCTGGTACAGAATGGATTTGATAGTGCGCGCAGGGATGGCTTGGCGCTGTGGTTGGTTATGATGGTGAATGATTTGGAGGAGGTCATGCTCTGCATACTCGAAGACGATGAAGATGCATTTGTCTTCGAGTATGATTTCAGAGGTATGAACAACATTCGCATGTGCCAGCTCTGTGCAAAGAGCCATTTCCCTTATGGCGGATTGTGAGATGCCCGAATACTGCAGTTCGCCTTCCTTGTCCGGCTTGAATCTAAGCCGTCAGCATTGTTTTTTTTTCCCCACGGAATATGTTCATTCATCTTACTTTTTAATAGCAAACTCTCCCACCCGGCCATTCTTGCCTTCTGCTTTGTAGACACGGCCATAGGTTCCGCTGCTAATGAAGCCTACAATCTTGTACCGCTCGCTGATTCGCTTCTTGGAGTTGTAGCCTGCGAACATTTGGGTGGGGTCTCCAGCGTCTGTGTGAATAGCGTTTCAGCAGTCCATTGATGAGAAGTGATGAAAGCGGACTAGGGCGGTGACGAGAGATGGCAATATCAGAGAGGTGAGATGGGTAAAATGATGCAACGTGACGTTGACAGCCGCAACCACGGAGAACAATAAGCGAAAGCAAAACAGACGGTCGTCACAATCAGCGTACAGTAAGCAGGTAATTTGAAGAGGAGAAGGAGTCGAGCCGAGCGAGTAATGAGACGATCAACAGCACGACAGGGAGCAAAAGTACAAAGTAGCACCAAGGACGCAGTGGCAGGAGGGAGACCCACCGTTCAGGGCGCGCTGCACGCTGCTCCGCAAGGCGGCGGCTCGGGCGGTCGATGGTGCAGCGGACGGTGGGCCACCCGCAGACGGGGGATTTGACGGCGGCTGGCTCATCTCTGGGACGTCATCTGCGTCTCCACATGCGCATATGGCGTTTGGCGGATGCGCTCCGTAGGCGGGAGTTGGAACGCTCGAGGCGTGGAGCAAGACGCCGATGCGGCGGATATGAGGCTTGTGCTTGTGGAGGGCTACAAGGTTGAAAGCACTACAGCGATGTTTGATTGCGGGTAATATTAATAATCTTGTCCGTGATACAATAACAATCCAAGGGTCTATCGTATTGGGAATCAAGTGCAGCCTAGCTGTCTGGATGGTTGGTCCTGGCTGGACTGGTGACTGTCTCCCCGCAGAGCCGCACATGTGAACGCTGGCCGTCAAAGCTCCCTCGAGGCTCCCTGGGCTCCTGTGATCAACCACCATCGTGCGCTCTGTTGGATTAGACAGCTAGTGGTGGTGGAGTGAAGCACGCCGATTTGGACAGAGATTGTCACACAGCCTAGTCTATCAACGGTGTGTCCAACGCCAAGCAGGTATATGCACCCGCTCTGCATACTGTAGGCTGTATGTATGTGAAGCTGACTGCCACCACAGCTACATCGACCGCCATCATCCGCGTGGAACCATGGACCCCCGATCGTGGTTTGGTGACCTGACCGGCTACTTTGTCTACATACTCTTTGTCGCGACCCTGGGCCCGCTGCTGTTTGGCTTCCATCTGGTATGCCGCCCCCTGCCCACCCAAGTGGCCCAACACAGCTAACAGCGCCAGTCTGAGCTCAACGCCCCCGACGATGTCATCCGCTGCAAGAAGAAATCCATCACCTCGACCGACCTCGCTGCCTCGACAACCCCAAACCTGCCGCAATGCATCGAGATGACACCAACCCAGTGGGGCGTCGTGGGCTCCATGTACACGCTCGGAGGCCTGGTCGGCGCCCTGTCTGCAGCTCCTCTGGCGGGCAAGTACGGCCGTCTGCGCGCCATGCAGATGACGACGCTGTTCTTCACCGTCGGCCCCGTGTTCGAGGCGCTGTCGCCCAGCATCGCGGTCATGGCGGTGGGCCGGCTGGTGTCAGGTGTGGGTGCTGGAGCAGCCGTGGTGATTGTGCCTCTGTATATTTCAGAGATTGCACCGCCGGCGAATAAAGGCTTCTTTGGCGCCTTCACGCAGATCATGTGCAATGTGGGCATCTTGGTCACGCAGCTGCTGGGCTACTTTCTCAGTCACGATTCGTACTGGAGGGTTATCCTGGCTGTGGGTGGCTTCATTGGTCTGGCGCAGGGGCTGGGCTTGTTGGTCTCGTCTGAGAGTCCAAAGTACCTGGCTGAGAAGGGCAACCTCATTCAGGCGAAAAGGATTCTGCGCAAGATCAGAGGCGAAGGCGCCGACATTGACAGCGAGATGAGCGAGTGGGGGATTGACGGGTCTGGTGCGAGTGGTACGTCTAACGTCCATGTGCAAGCTGTCAAACACTACTGACAACACATAAACAGAGGAAGAGCAGACGCTGCTGCACAACGAAGGTGGCTCGCAGCCAGCAGCCAAGTCATCTGACACGGAGGGGTCATTGACCATTGTGCAGGTCTTTCGTCACCCAGACTACAAAAAGGCGGCCATTGCCGTCATCATGGTGATGCTAGCGCAGCAGTTCAGCGGCATCAACAGCATTGTCATGTACGGCGTGTCTTTGCTGGCAGGGCTGCTCGAGTCCAACTCTGCGCTGCTCAACCTGGCTGTATCGGCCATCAACATTGTCATCACTGCTGGCGGTGCACCTCTCCCAGACAAGTTCGGCCGCAAGCCGTGTCTCCTTGGCTCCATTGCCGGCATGGGCACCAGTGCGCTGCTGCTCGCCATTGGTATCATGAAGTCGGTGCCTGTGCTGTCAGCTCTGGCTGTGCTGTTCTTCGTGTCGAGCTTTGCGCTGGGACTCGGCCCTGTGCCTTTTATCCTCGCCAGCGAGCTTGTCGGTCCTGAGGCGGTGGACGCGACTCAGAGCATTGCGCTGGGCGCGAATTGGATCGCTACCTTTATTGTCGCGCAGTTCTTCCCTCTGCTCAGCGCACAACTTGGCGGCAAGGTCTACCTCATCTTTGCAGCGCTCTCTGCCTTCTTCTTCGTCTTCCTGTCGTGGTACGTGCCCGAGACCAAAGGCAAGAAGAACGCGGATGAGGTCTGGGGCCGCGAGCGCAGGGTGGACTGATGATTTGAGGCTGCAAGGCGGATGTGGGATGACGTGGGTAGCACAGACTCGGAAGGAGCATGTGCATTGCATATGCCAGACAATTTTCATCTCGTCGTCCATGATCGGCATCATCATCATCATCATCATCATCATCCCCGTCCTCATCCACTCCGCTGCTTACGGTGATGCTGACCAAGGTACGCTTCCGCCGCGGCGGCCAGGCATCGGCGCTCTTCCGCAGGCTTCCAAATGAAGCCTGAAGCGGCTTCGGCCCTCGGGAGTTGGATGAGTCGGTGACCCCCACTGAAACTCGCCTGGCCCCATCACGACATCAGCCCTCACTGCTCGTGCATGCTGAAGCTCATACTCATGCGCATACTTTGTACTGTGACAGCACGCTGTTGAGACTGCCCGCCCCCTTGCCTGCACACTGCTGCCCCCAATTGACCGTACTCGTATATCCACAGCATGCCGCATCTCCCGTCACACACGTCGCCCGCGCTGCCTCCGCTGTACACGCCGCAGCCGCAGAGCCCTGGGCGGGATGGCTTCGACTTTGGCGCCTCAGACAGCGCCGTAGGCGACGACACACTGCACAGCGAGGGGCCACGAGCAGCACAGCACCGCAGATCCGACCCGCCGCCGCCCTCGCTCATCTCGCCCGCATTCACACCGCCTGCCACGCCCGGCTCCGCAACGCCCTCACAGCCCCGTCGCCCACCGCGCTCTGTCCCTGTAGACACGTCGCGATCCAGCGACTCGCCGCGGCCCGAGCTGCTCGAGAAGCTGCCCATCGTCGAGTGCGAGGTGCGCGCGCGCATCCCCACAACCACGGGTCACGAGATGTGGCTGCACGTGTATCGCAACAACGTCGACACCAAGGAACACCTCGCCATTGTCTTTGGTAGCCAGATCCGCTCGCGCTCGCTGGATGCAGAGCGGCCCGGCGAGACGGAGCTCGACCGCATGACCAGAGGCGCGTACGTTGGACGCCTGTACCCAGGCCGCATGAGCTCGCGGGTCGAGGCCATCAAGCGTGCGGAAGGCGTTCCCTCGAAGCGCGTACCCAGCAGTAGCAGCAGCAGCAGCACTACTCCTAATACCACCACCACCGCCACAGAAAAGCCCGACACCGACCTGGCCTCGCCCTCTTCTGCATCATCGGAAAACGGCGACATCCCACCCCCCACCGCCGACCTTCCCCTCGTGCGCATCCACTCCGAGTGCTACACCGGCGAGACAGTGTGGTCCGCACGCTGCGACTGCGGCGAGCAGCTAGACGAGGGCGCCCGTCTAATGGCCGACCCATCCATCTCCCCCGCCGGCGGCGCCATCATCTACCTACGACAAGAAGGGCGCGGCATCGGGCTCGGCGAGAAGCTAAAAGCATACAACCTACAAGACCTGGGCAACGACACATACGAAGCGAATGTCATGCTACGACACCCGGCCGACGCGCGCAGCTACGGGCTCGCTACCGCCATGCTGATGGATCTCGGTCTTGATGGCGATAGGGGGATCCGTCTGCTGACTAATAACCCGGATAAGGTGCGTGCCGTTGAGGGTCCGAATAGGGAGGTTGTTGTGCGCGAGCGTGTCGCTATGGTGCCGCTTGCGTGGAAGACGGGGGGGAAAGCGGGGATTCAGAGTGAGGAGGTGGAGAAGTATTTGAGTACAAAGGTATTTTCCCCCTTCTTCTTTCTCTTCTTTTCTCATCATACTGCTTGTTTCGTCCCTGCACTGCACTGCACTGCACTGCACTGCACTGCTTGGATCGAATAGACAGCTAACCCACCCCGCAGATTGAAAAGTTCAAACACATGCTCGATCAGAAGTAGCGTTGGTCTCTGGATGGTGAAATAGAGTCTGCGAGTCTGCGAGCGAGCGAGCAAGAGCTTTGTATATACATATACATATACATATTCTGCATTATTAATTGTATATCCCTCATCATCTCATCATCTTATAAGTTATTACCATCACTGCTGCAACAACTACTACTACCACACACTCTCCCGTTGAAACGAGCGCACATACACCATGTCATCGCTTTTATAGCTGTTTGCCTTGGCTAGCCATTTTTAACTCTTTACTTTGTCTACTTACTGTTAGTAGAAAGTTTTGTAGCTATCTACTGTTATTAATTAGCTATTCTACTATAATGAAATAGCTATCCTACTATTATTAATGTATTGCTATTTACTAATCTGCTGTACTATACTCTAGTCTGCAAGTTTTAGTCTTTTAGATAGATAGTAATAGTAGTGTAGAGTAGAGGATTAAGGTAGAATTATACTATACTATATATATACTACACTACACTGTGCCGTGCTGTACTGTACTGTACTATACTATATTCTACTATCCTCGTGCTCGTCCTTAGACATAGACATAGATAGTAGGGCGTAGGTAGAAAGGATATATATATCTATACCTACTCTTAAGGAGGTTGTGTACTATACTGTACTGTACCGTACCACACCTTCACGCACTATACCGCACCTTGCTGCACTGTAATGTGATGTGACGTGACGTCCTCCAAGCGCTGTCTGCATCCGTATCATTCTCTGCTCTCTGCTCTTTATGTGCTCTCTGCTCTGCTCTCTGCTCTGCTCTCTGCTCTGCTCTCTGCTCTGCTCTGCACCCCGGGTATCTGATCTGATCTGGTATTGTATTGTACAAGTTTGTTCGCACTGTGCTGTGCTGTGCTGTGCTGTGCTGTGCTGTGCTGTACCGAGCTAGAGGAGTGTCTTGGAAGAGTGTCTTTGGTTCTGGATGCAAGACTAGAGTTGCGGCCTCGACGACGACTTTGACGACGACGACGACTTGACTCTCTAGCTCCTCACTCTCGGTCGCTTGGTCGTGTCCAGCGCTTCTGGTTTGGGATTACTATTACAATCGTGTAATTCTTCTTCTTCTTCTTCATTTTATTCCCCCACAGAAATCAAGACGCAAACTCAACCTCAAACTCCATCGTATCCAACCCCCAAATCTCAATCCACTTGACGCTCTCCCTGCTGACACGTTCAATATGGCGCACAGGCCCGGCGCGCTTCGCATTCAGGCTGTTATCCGGTGCATTGGGTGTTTGGGGTGTGCCCTTGGGCGGGAAAATGACTCTACCGAGTTTGTAGACGAGTTTGTCGCCGAGGCCAACGTATTTGATGTTGCGGTATTCGGGGCGCCACATCTCCGTGGCAATGGCGAAGGCGTGCATGTCCTCTGTGGCGTCGATCTTGTCAGCTAGCTCGGTGCCGGGCCGGACTAGGAGGCGTACTGCCCATAGCTTGGGTACGAGGGACATGATTTGGCGTAGGGATTCGAGGGCGGGGACGCCGCTGCTGAAGCCGAGTTGCTCGAGGTCGGGCAGCGTCTGGCACACTTTGAATAGTGTGTTGTCAGTGAGTTGCCAGAGGTCGGAGAGGAGGAGGTGGCGCATGGTGCGGTGGTTGGACTGGATGACGGCGAGGAACTCGCCGCCCACGCCGCGGCAGAGGTGCTCGCCGATGTTAGGGGTGCCGCATGCGCTGGTGCTCCCGCTGCCCTGGCCGGGTGTTGCTGCGGACGGCGTGGTGGGCGTGGCTGCCGTGCTCTCCGACTTTGGGGTTCCGCGCGACCGCTTGTTGCTGATGATGTACATGCGCTCCAGGCCCTTGAACTGCTGCAGCATGCGCACGCTCTCCTTGTCGACCGTGTCCATGCGTATCATCTTGAGATTGGGATGGACGGGGTGTTTGTGCTGCAGCCGCCAGGTGTCGTCCAGGAAGACAGTCATGGGATCCGAGGAGCCCATCGAGTTGATGACGGTGACTTCTGAGACGGTGAAGGGGCTGATGATTTGCTCGTTGCTCTCGCCGAAGAAGCGCGTGTAGAGGTTCCACATTTCCATGCGCCTGACGGGCAGTGAGGCCTTTGTCGCCACGCAGCGCGCAAACATGGACATGAGGTTGATCGACTCCTCGCCGTTCTCGCGCATGCGCGGGCTCCAGTGCAGCTTGAGGTTCTCAAGCTGGGTGGCGCTGGCCAGGACGAGGGAGATGTCGTCCGGGTAGCACAGGGGGTCGATGTCGTAGACGACGAGCGTCTTGAGGGCGGGCAGGGCGGGAATGGTGGAGGTGGGGCGGGGCACGCGGGTGGCGGGGCAGCGCAGGGTGAAGGAGGTCAGGGCGGGCTTGTTAAGCAGGCTCTGGTGGACGGTGTGGAGGGGCTTGGTGTTGAGCTCCCAGCTGGGGGCGTCAGCATTGATCGACGGCATAGCAGGCGCAGTGGCAGTGGCAGTGGCAGTGGCAGTGGCAGTGGTAGTGGCAGTGGCTTACGTACGCAAAGGAGCGCAAGTTCTTCATCTTGTCGAGGGCGGCGCGCACGGCAATCTGCAGGAGCATGCTGTTGTCGGGCACGCGGCCCTGCTTGTAGTCGTCGACATCGTGCTCGCGCCACTCGCCGACGACGCGGAAGGCCTGCACGTAGTCGGTGAAGTTGCGGGCAACAAGCGTGTTGAGGCCCGAGGCAAAGGGGCTGCCGCCGCCAAAGCCCTCGGGGCGGCCGTCGATGTAGCGGATGTCGGCGTGGGAGCGCAGGGTGACGTGCTCGTACAGGCGCGGCAGCGTCATGTAGTAGAAGAGGCGCGAGGTGCGCGTGATGCGCGCCAGATCGGCGACATTGTCCAGCTGCGGCGCGTCAGTCGTCAGTCGTCAGTCGTCAGTCGTTAGTCAGCAGTGGGTGGTCAACAGTCGTAGTGGACAGTCGCCAGTGCCAGTGCCAGTGCCAGTGTCAGAGGAGAGACTGGAAGGGAGGTCATGGGCGTACGTATGTGAGGATGCGCTGGATCAGGTGCAGCGGGAGCTCTTTGGCCTGCGCCGCATTAGGGTGCGACCGCGCCGGCGATGTGAACAAGCCGTGGATGGGCGCCGTGATGGGCCGCTCTGTCTGGTGAAAGTGCTGCGACGCCCTTTCGGCGGAGGTTGCAGACGGCGTGCTGGTGGGCATGGGCGGCTACGCATCCACGGCCGTGTCGAGAGAGTCGTGTTGTGGCCGGCGGCCGGTCATGGTCAGCACTGCAATACACAGTGGCTCCTAGTGCCCAGGCATGTACCGTGTATGTCTGCGTCTGCGTCTGACTATGTAATATGTATCTGCTCTGCCTGCTCGACCTGACGCCCAGCTCTAGCTTCCATTTTCTCCCCGGCACCCGACGTCGTCGACCCTCCGACCGGATCCCGCGTCCGCCGCATTGGTCCGCCCTCGGGCACTACCTAGCCCTGCCAGCGCCCTAGCTGCAATATCCCTGCGTCTCCACACGACGAATACGCTGACGACATCCTTGGTCCCCGTCTGTTGCCGTCTTCTAGAAGCTCTGAAGCCACGGCTCTCGCCCCCTGTACGGTTCCCCTGGATGCTGGAACGGCACCTCAATCGTTCCCTCAAACACGCTCATAGCTGGCAGTGCACCCTCAGCCAGCTCCAGCGTCTCCATTCTCTCCCTTGGCACCGCTACAACCACCCCACATTCCCAGTTCCTCATCGTCAGCTTGCCCATCTTCCCACTCTTCAGCACCTTCTGTGCGCCCCACGCCGACTCTGAGAGATTTGCTGACCCCACGTACACCCACGCAAACGGTCTGCCGTCCGTGTGCCGCCCACGTGCGAACAGAAGCTTGTTGTGTGACAGTATGCCTTTCCGTGTTGAGACGTAGTCGCGAAGACATTCGGTCGGGAATGAGGTTGAGTCATAGTGTGTCTTACTCAACGAAATGATGCCTGCACAATTCGGCCCACCTACACTGCCCTCGACCGTGGCCGCAGTAGGATAGTAGATGCAAACCTTCTGTCTAACGTCTGTTGCTGTCTTTGAAGTAATGTCGAACGGCAGGCCATGGGCAGCCATGTACATGCGTTGCAAGAATGTCTCGTTGATCGCTCCTAGCGCCGAAGCTGCGTAGTCGAGCTCGATAGTCTCGACGTTGTCGAGATGGAGGGTCTGAATAGCCTTGGCGAGACTAGGTAGACCAGTGGGGTGCATAGTAACATCAGAAGATGTGCCACTGTCATATGTGAGCAAGCGTCTACTCAAACTCTAAAACATCCTCACATGGAATGCACAAATGCAAGATGCGCAGTTGCCGAAAAGTCAAACTTCAGCAGCCCTTTGACAATCATTGGATCGAGCTGCTGGGCCTCGAGAAAATGCACCAGTTCTCTTCCAAACTGCGGCAGCTCTTCCACGCTGCCAACAGCCCCATCTATTCTCCGGGGAAGATCAATGACAAAGACTGAATTCTCCAACACAGCTGGCTGCCACTTATTCAGCGCCTCTCCCCAATACACCGGCTCCATATTTGCCGTAGACACTACGACTCTCATCTTCTTCTCCCCAACGAGCAGCATGTACTTGCTGTGCGAGTTCCCGACCACAGCGTTCATCGGCGGAAAGTGGATGCGCAGATTGGGTATGCCCGACTCTTCCATTTCACGCCTCCATCGTGCTTGCGTGTCTGCGTCTCGCGCATGCATAACCCAGTGCTGCTTGACCTTGGTGTGACTGAGCTTGCGGCTGAGCCAGTCGGCGTCCCATTGGAACGAGCTGATGACTGCAATCTTGACAATGGATGCCTGTAGCAGCTCATCGATAGTGATGTCGTCAGTGCGAGGGAACTTAGTGGCAAAGGTGCGTTTGATGGCTCCTCTGGGATATTGCAGTACCACTTCTGGCTGTGACTGAGAGCTGGTGCCATCTTCCACTGCTGCAGTCGCCTGTGACTTGGGCACGTGTTTGGAAGGTCGGTCTGGGGATGGGGTTCGCTTGCGTTTTCGCTCTTCAAGCCGTTTGAGTCGATCTGCTTCCATGGCTTTGCGGTCCAGGATGAACGCATTGCTTGTCGACTTCGCTGAAGCTGCGCTGGAACCGGCGGCCTGTGGCGTCAGCTCTGTTATGGTGGACACTGTATCCGACGGCGGCTCATGGACAGCGAGAGGTGTTGCAGGTTTTCTTGGGTTTGCAGTGTCTTGTAGTGAAAGCGCGATTGCTCTCTTGAGGTCCTCGTCGTCATCCTCACCTTCATCGTCCGAGGTAAGGTCGATGACCGCTTTGTTTGCATGAGCCGGGGGAGGGCTCTGTTGCATGGATAACGCCATAGCCAGCTTGAGCTCATCGTCATCGTCCGAAGATGCCATGGCATGACTGGGGTATGAGATGTCGTCTGTGTGTTTGTGGTAACAGATCCAGCTCTCGGCGGTCATGGTTGCGCAACGCCGACGACGCGTTGCGCGTGGTCACGACACCACGTGAATTCGACGCCACCCTGGTAGGGTACGATATCCATCACCCAATACACACAGTGTAGGGACGTATCCACAAATGTCTATGCATCATCATCGCCTGATTGAATTCTTCCGTTATTTCTCGCCATGCAGTTCAATGCTATCCTCCATGCAGTGTAGAGACGAACATAATATGATCGCCCTCCTGTAACTCATACTGATCTTCATCTTCCAACTCCCAGTCCGCCTCATTGATGAGCACCAAAATTCCTGGCCGGCTGTTCTGTATATCAGTAAAGATCGTGTACAAGTCCATCGCCAAACTTACACAGTGTCGTCAAGCACGAACATGTCTTTCCTCGGGTCTTTCATGACATTGTCGCAAAGGTGCCTCACGAGGAAAGCTACGTTTGAAGATGCACCCGATTCATCTTTACTCGGGATTGTCAGGGAGTACTTCTTCTGGTTTGCAAAGAGCAGCTCCAGACCCCCACTTTGATTGTCAGCCATCATCTCACAGGTGTACTGTGCCATACCTGAACTCCACTTTGATCGACAGTGTATCGTTCGTCATTGTAAACAATCCTCCAACCTTGCTAGATGTCGAAACAGACATAAAGCCAGTGCCCGCGAATGCTGTGAAAGCCACTTCGAATTCACGCTAAGCTTGAACCGTCGCGCTAAGCGAACCTAGCGCCAAAGAAATCCTTGAGATGATGACTATGGCTAGTCGCAGGGCTTACAACTCCACATCACAGGTACTGCAAGATGAACATCTCGTCCGAGTTTGTCTCTGTTGGTGGCAACAGGAACCCTGCTGCGGCAGACTGGGATGTGAACGGTTCTGGCATTCTAGCGTTCGGTGCAGATAATTGCATTGCGCTATGGGATCCTCAAGTAAGCCCGCAGTAAGAACTTTGGATGGAACGTCGTTGACGAGAAGGCAGGATGAGAGGCTTGCTGGAGTTCACGCGGTCTTGAGTGGCCACACCAAAGCAGTCAACGCTGTCAAGTTCTTTCCGAACACATCTTCTGACGTCTCTGTTCTCCTCAGTGGTGCAGCGGACAACACGATCCGTATTTGGCGCTCTCAAAAAGACAGATCGTCCGGGTACGCCTGTTTGAATACTCTGACCGGTCACGGTAATCCAATCACGAAGATTGCAACTCTTCCTGGCTCAGACATCTTCGCATCCGGTTCGTCAGATGGATCCGTCAAGATCTGGAAGCTCATTCACGATGAGAGTTTCACGTCCGTGGATGCCGAGCTCCTACAAACTATCGCGCTGTCACCCAAGTACTTCCCTTTGATCCTTGCTCTCGCACAGCTGGACGCTGATTCCATGGTCCTTGCTGTAGCGGGCACCCGCCCCACTATTCAGATTTTCGTTTCTCGAGATACCCAGTTTCATCTTTCAGCAACACTTACCGGACATGAGGGCTGGATCCGTGCCCTTGACTTTACTCGTGAAACAGCGGACGAGAGCAGCGACTTGTTGTTGGCATCTGCCAGCCAGGACAAATACATCCGTCTCTGGAGGTTCCACAAAGGCAACGAGCTCCCTGTAGCAAGCAGTGCACTTAATGACCCCGCTCTTGGAGGTTTCGTCAAATCTCTGTCAAATAAGCCTCATTGGATTGAGTCAGCAACATCCAAACACTCGATCACTTTTGAGGCGCTGCTTCTCGGGCACGAGGATTGGATTTACACGGCTTCATGGCGGCACAGAGAAGGAAAATTGCAGCTGCTGTCTACTTCTGAGGATAACTCTCTCGCCATGTGGGAGTCTGACCCAGCGTCAGGCGTGTGGGTTTGCATGACCAGACTTGGCGAGATCAGTGCGCAGAAGGGCTCTACAAGCGCGACAGGAAGCGCGGGAGGATTCTGGATTGGACTATGGTCGCCCGATGGGAATACAGTCGTCTCGCTAGGCAGGACTGGCAGCTGGAGGAAATGGACTTATGCTTCTGCAGAAGACATGTGGACGCAGCAAGTAGCTATCACAGGCCATGTTCGAGAAGTCAGAGGGATTACGTGGTCGAGAGACGGCGCTTACTTGCTTTCAACATCGCAGGACCAAACGACACGGTTACTGTCGGAGTGGAAACGCGATGGTATCACATCGTGGCACGAATTCTCCAGACCTCAGATTCACGGCTACGACCTCAACTGCGTCGATGCGATCAGCGACACACAATTTGTGTCTGGCGCCGAAGAGAAGCTTCTGCGAGTGTTTGACGAGCCAAAGGGTGTCGCCGACATGTTGAGCAAGCTGTGCGGCATCGAATCTCGAAGCACCGCCGAACTCCCCGATGCAGCGAACATCCCCGTGCTCGGCCTCTCCAACAAGGCCATCCAAGCCGTCGGGGATGACGAGGCTATGGAGAACGGCGAGGAAGACGAACGAGATGCTGTTGACCCTGCGTCCATCATCCGCAAGTCTGCGCTGGAGTTTACACACCCTCCTTTCGAAGACCACTTGGCTCGCCACCTGCTTTGGCCAGAAACAGAGAAACTGTACGGTCATGGTTACGAGATCTCTGCGGTGGCAGTCAGCCGTGATGGAAGCCTAGTGGCGACCGCATGCCGGGCAAGTTCCATCGACCATGCAGTCATTCGTCTGTACGACACGAAGGAGTGGCTTGAAGTGAAGCCAGCATTGAAAGCACACTCATTAACAGTAACCTCGCTGCAATTCTCGCCAGACGACAAGTACCTCCTCAGTGTCGGTCGCGATAGGCAATGGTTTGTCTGGGAGCGAAGCGAGGAGGCGTCATTGTACACGTTGAAGCATGCAAACCCAAAGGGTCACTCGCGCATGATCTTGAACTGTGCGTGGACACCGCTGGAACAGCCCACATTCCTGACCGCAGGGCGAGATAAATCCGTCAAGATCTGGCAGATCAGCGGAGAGGAAGTGCAGCTCAAAGGCACAGTCACTGCAAATGCCTCCGTCACCGCAGTCGGCAGCAGCTCAAAATTAGTGAATGGCGCGATCTGGTTCGCATTTGGGACAGAAACGGGCGAGATCGGTATTGTCAGTGTGAAAGCGGACGCGCTGGAGCAGGCCAACGTGACCATGGTTGGTGCAGACAACGCACCGGCAAAGACCATCAATCAGATCACATGGAGGCCTGGCAGGAGTGAGGAGCAAGCACAGCAAATAGCCGTAGCGACGGACGATTCCTCTGTTCGCGTCTACAACATCACATCAGGATCAACTTGAAATAGGAACTAGACAACACTGCTAATATCAAAACCCACGATATATTGCATTGCTCCGAGGCGTGTTTCTAAAACAGTGACATCCGACGACTGCTGGAAGCTTGCGATCTGGCAACGTCGCCGCTCTGTGAATCATACCTCAACCCCAAAGAATCTCATACACGACAGTAGAAGAAAACAGAACACAACCACCTCCTGTTTTCAATCACCAGATACCCACACTCCTGCCAACTTCCCACACCACCAAACCTCACATCAACCCCGACATACCCTTCACCACCCCTTCCCACCAGTGCCAGCGCACAACACACACACTCACACACATACACCCTTCTCTCTCCCTCTCTCTCTACTTCCTAATGCAACAGCACTTCTGCGTGATATTGATCCAATTCCACTTGCACCCATCACGGCTCATATGGGAGAAGCCGCGCGAACCACAGTGGTTCTCGCACTTTCCGGACCAGAACGCCGAGCACTGCGAGGGGAAAAAGCAGTTATCTGCGCGCGCCTCGAGGCCGACTGGAGCGGGTGATGTGTCGGCTGCGGCGTGCGGGGCGGCGAGCGCGGTGGTGGTCAGGATGGTGAGGATGAGGGTGGGCTTCATGGTTGTGGTGGAGGGGGATGTTGGTCGTTTTGGGAGGGGTTGGTAGGGATCGGATGGATGGTTTGAGAGGGGAGGATGTGTGTGTGTGAGAGAGAGGGAGGTGGAGGGTTGGTGTGGTACTTATCGTATTTTCCTTTCTTTCTTTGTTTCTTTATTTCTTGATGAGCTGGTCTATGTACAGATGCTTAGCTCGTTGAGACTAACTCTATGGAAAGACTCCAAAAGCGAGGAAAGCGATGTCGCCCCTTCAGCAGTGACCATAAACATAACCCGGAGCAATAACCGTGAAACAATCGGACAGTGTACATGCATAGTCGATAATAGCCCACCTGTTGTAGCAAAGTATTCATTCCAAGAGCAGAGGCTCCTGACCAGCGCCGGCCCCCATCCATGGCTATTTTCTGCAGTTATGTCAGGCCTCCTGTCTTCGTGGTACGATGTATTCCAAGCCACGAAACTTTGGGAGATGAGGACTGTACCTCTTATGGCAGGTGGAAGTAGCTCATGGGCTGGTAAGACAAACCATGCACCCCGGCCTGAGATATTGAGGCTGCCATGCAGCGCGTCGAGGCGGCCAATCAACACGAACCGGCCTAGAGGTCCTTCGAGGGTAGGCGAGGCTCTCAGTATCAAAGAATGGTAATCGTCCTAACGACTCAGTCTCGTACCCCCATGGGTCGATGTTCAGTTACACACTCCCATTTCTTTGTAGCTTAGGGGCTGATCTGGCCCCGTCCTCATTCATGCACTTTGCAGTCTAATAAAGTCTGCGAAAGACCATACGTCTACCAGGATCCGACATAAATTATTGGTTCCAGTTCAGTCTCTCGTGTTACTAGCCATGGCTACCTATCCTGCTATCTGACGCTCTTCACTTCAGCTGCTCTGCACTCAGGTAAGTAGACAAAGCAGCTACCAGTGACCTAAGCACACCAATGCACGGCTACACTCTCTATCGTAATACCTTTGAAACCACGAAATATTATTCCATGATTTACACCAATCCATGTGTCCAGCCCCGTGGTGAGGAACAACATCGCATCTGAGGGATGGCTGAGTAGGTACGTTGTCTGTACACCTCAATTCTTGGCAACCCCGTCTCGCCGCCTCGCTTTCCTCGCAAAAGAAAAAAAAAACACCTTAAGCTAAGCTGTACCTGAAACGAGTCGAGATTCCGCATGCGCTGTAGCTGCAGCTACGCGCCGCAGAAAACGCTTTTCTTAGTTAAGAGCTCTTGGGTAAAACCGGCCTGGAGCTTGCAATTGGAATTTGGCCCCAAAGGTACCTATATCTGGATGAGTTGATCTTCCGCACCCGACATACCAGCCGAGTGCATGAGGGTGTGCGAGGCATTCGTTGGTATTGTGATGCTCGATGGGAATGCTGGCTTGTCGGATGCTCTTCCTGAGATGTGTGCGGGCTTCTGTGGTGTTGGCAGGAGATGGATCTATTTCTGTCCAGCTGAGCAGTAGGACCCTGTACAGCATCGGCTTTGTCAGGATAAGGTTTGTTTGGCGGATCGGAGCAGTTGAAGGGAATGGATAGAAAGATTTTGGGAATCGATTTAATCATTGAGTCTTCAGAAGCAAGTTGATAGACGGACAGATAGATATGGGAACCAATGTTTTGAAATGTGAGCCGTTCGCTCGTCTATAATCCTTCCCCGCTTTCCCCCTGCCTTCCATCCCTTGACTCCCCCTGTGAACGCCGTGAAATCTATGCAACTAAACCTGCGGCGCAGTTTCAATAAAGTTACAGCAAAAATACGCTGGCAGAAGAGTATGTACAATAGCAAACCTGTCCCCTACATCGAAGACAACAGGCATCGTGAACGAATGTCGGAAATGCTGACGTAAGAAATGCGTGGAGTCTCTTCTCCTGTCGAAAGCGTCTCGTGCCAACAAACCGAACTGCATCTTTTCCATAACAAGAACCAAACCTTCTTCTTCTCTTTGTCAATGCAGCCTTTCGTTGGCATCGGTAAAGCGCAGAGTCCTCGCTCGTTCTACTCGAAACGCTCCGTCTTGGTCCTTCCCAACAGCTTTTTCCCAACAGCAAGCGCCTTCTGCTTCTTGTTCATCGTCTCGCCATCCTCAGCATAGCTGGTGACAGGCCTCTCACTCTCCTCTACCACACTCCCATTGCGACTAAACGGGAAGCTGGAGTTGTTGCCCGTGCTATTCGCACGATCGCGACGGCTGTGGCCCGCGAAGGGCGTAACGGAAGTGATGTGCTTTGACAAGGAGTGAATAAGATTTGCGTGGCCGGGCTCGGTGTTGTCGACCCGGGACAGCTCATCAGCAAAAGCACGACCGTCTTCGATTCCTAATCCGTGATCGTCAGGATGATGGTGGCGTAAGCCACCGAGAATTGAGCCATGTGTGCTGCGAGCGTCCGCAGAGGTGGCAGGGCGGAGTGACGATTCTTCGGACACGGTCGAAATCGTGCTGCCTTGGCGACCGGATGTGAAGGAGCGCCGAACACCGTCGTTCGATGAGCCGTTCGGGGAAAGGTCGCGAATTGAAGCGCCGTCTGAAGAGGGGTCGGGGGAGGCTCCGAGCATGGTGCTTGAGTTGGCGAGCTGGCGAAGACGAGACTGTTGGGTCTTGCTAGGGCGATGGTGGGAGAACTTATTGCCTACAATGGCGCCGGCGTGCGAGATAAGGGCTCGAATTACGTCTTTCTTGAGTTGAAGAGCGAGGTCCAGATTCGACCAGGTCTTGTTACGGTACTCGAGTGTTGGCATCTTGAACACGAGATCGTGCACGTCTTCGAAGTTGCGAGAGCCCTTGCCCTTGTACGAAAGACAAAGAGTCATTGAGGGAATGCGGACGTATGCCAGTGTCATGTAATTGCTTGCACGATTCATCATTTGTGTGAGATCGTCATGACGCTCTTTCTTTTCTTTCCTGTCTGCTCGCTTATCGGCCAAGGTCATACTTGTGCCCGTCCGATAGAGTGTGAACTTCTTCGCAGTGCGTTCAGACTCGTTCACCGTCATGGAGGACGCGTTGGAACGCGATGACCCAGGTCTGCCGGTGACGTTGAGTGAAGAGCCAGATGGCGTCGTCGCAGAATTAGGGTGCAGTGTTCGACGTAACTCGGTCCCGCTGCGTGAGCCATGATCATCACGGAACAACGACCGGAAGCTATTCAGACCAGGTCGTTTTTGCGGACTACTCTTAATTTTGGTCGCGGCCTTCGTTTTTGGATCAGGTAGGTTCAGAGTTGGTGTCAGCCGCGACTGTAAAGCTGTGACCGCCTCTTCTTGTAGCATCGAGCTACTCAAACTAGTGCTGATGCTGGATGCCATACTCCCGTTGAGTTCGTCCTCATCATCATCCTGTGAGGGAAGTGTGTGCTTGATCATGAAAGGCGAGAAGCTGCCATTCTCTCCATCTTTGTCCTTGATAGCTGGAAAGATGTATTCGAAGAGCTTTTTACCAATTTCCCACTCCAGTTGGAGTTTGAGCGGGTAAAGCAGGACTTCGAAATGCTCCATGACTGGGATTCCAGCAATGGCCTCAAGCATGACGAACTGCACCTTCAGGCACTTAGCATTCTCTGGCAGCGGTTTGTTGTTCTCGAGGTAAGGCAGAATCATCTCGGGGTAAAGTGCGTTGGACAGTAGATTCAAGCCTCGTGCATCCTCGATCTCCAGTGAATTGAAGTTGGAGCCGTCATTGTTGTCTGTACGATCGTACAGCGCGTTCTTTAGCTGGAACTCTGCAAGAGATTCTTGGCCCTCACGTAGCAGATGCCACACGATCTCTGATGCGCTGATGTACCATCGAAGCAAGCCCGTTGACTGCTTGGCCTGCGCACGATCATCCTGCTTGCGTTGAGCAGTCGTGATGGCTTTCATGACGAAGAAAAGCTCGTCTTCGTATACTGCAAGATCCTTTTCAACTTCGACGCGGTCGTCCCAACCTTGCTTGTCAAGATATCTCTCATTGATTTGGAACACTGTCTTGATCTCCTCCAGCTGTCGAATACGCTCCTGAAGGCCGATGACCAAGTTAGGCGCTCCGGTGAGATCACTAAAATCGGAAGCAAGCATGATCTTTTCGAGACGTTCATTGCGCGTCTTCTCCAGCGGCTCCCTGTACAGAAGTAGATCCAATACAATGACATACATGGCGTAGTATTGTCGTGAGTCGCACAAGGCGCGAACGTGTGGGAAGTCGACCCATAGATGGTCGATTCGACTTTCCGTGTTCTGCACGCTTTTGGACGAAGCAGAGTCTTTCGAGACATCGTCGTTGTATTTTAGGCGCAAAGTGTTGTACTTGTCGTAACGCATACTAGCCGACGTCCTCTGTACGACTCTCTGAAAGCCGTATGGATTGGTGTGGAACTCGAACATGACCTCGAATGGTACCCACGGAGGCCAGGCCGAGCCTGCTGGCGTCCCGTATGTGCTTCCAGAGTACATGTGGATGTCATCCATGCTACTGAAGATCTTGGCGTTGGTGACAAAAATTTGCAGACTATCCATGGCTGCGGTGAACCGGCGCTGGACGAGTCCAGAGACCTCATCCATGACGCGGTCCTTGTCCATGATTTGCAAAACCTTAAGTTGCATTCCCTTCGCCGTCACAAGCACAGCAGCCTTAGTGTTGCGCTCACTCTGCAGCTGGATCTGGGGAGCAATAAGACGGACGATGTACGCGTTTTGCGGTACGTAGTCTGCGTTGACATCCTTCTCAGCCGAATCTTGCTTGTCTTGTGTCTCTTTACTTTTGTCGCCAGACTCGGTTTCGTCCGCCTCAACAAATTTTTTGCCGTCTGCAAGGAGCTGTTGGATCGTCTCGTCGATGCTGAGACCTTGATCACTTTGCGCTTTTGGTGTTGTTGGATCCATGTCAGAACTTGCATACTCGAAAGACGTGGATGGACCGCGAGATTTGTTTTGTTCTTCGACCACATCCAGGATGAATTTAACGGCTCTCCGAGACATGTAGTACACAAAACCTCGGCGCTGGCTGACTTGGTGTATGTAGCGCAGGATGATGTTACGCAGCGAATTGCCCCACTTCAGGTGTATGTTGTGGATGATGAATCGATTGTTGAAGTCGCTGATGTAGTCGATGTTAGGCTTTGAATCCGTTCCCTTGGACTCTGTGTTATTCATTGGGTCTTCTCCGTTCGCGTCGTAGAACTCGTCGTCTGTGTCAGCATCACCCTTAGGGGTAGCGTTGGCTTCGTTCGCAGCTAAGCGCTCAAGAAGACTTCCATGCATCGATGTCAGGAATTCTAGCTTCCTTTGTAAGAACACAGCGTGGTTTTTGAAAGTGTTCAGACGCCGTTCTGCTTCCTTCAGGGCCTCGTCCACCTCACGAACGACTTTGACTTCTTGATCGCCTATAGCACGATGATTGTGTTCAATCTGTGCTTTAACTTTTTCAATACGTTGTTCGATGAGGCCACATTGTATCCGTCGAGGATCGTTACGGGCTGACATCACACAGTGATGTGTGGGCTCGTTTCCGAAAGCACTGGTCCTGTGAACGTCGCCTGAGATATTGTCCGCGTGATCTGTTTGACGGAAATATGTGAAGTGGGGCGAGAAGGCCAGAGGCAAGATTTGTGTCTCTGGATGGCGATCCGAGGGTAGAATCCAACCAAGCTCAATGAAATCATCCATGTCGACCCAGCCCCAGTCATTGTCGGGGATTGTGAACTTCGAAAGATCTGCGCTGAGGTCATTCTGATCGAATGTTGAAGCTTCCTCCGCTGTTGTGTTTTCGACATCGTCCGAATTGGAACCTGCTATGCTGGCCGAAACAGCCCTCACATCTGTCTTGATCAGATCGAGCTGGACTTGATTGATTCGCATGCCAGTAGTCTGGTTTTGCTTGCTGTCTTCCTTTTCCTGGGGCGCTTGAACGACTGTGCGGAACTCCTCACGACGTTGGTGAAGGTCAAGCATGAAACTATCCACACGCGCCTTCAACCCGGTGGCAGACACAACGCCCGAGCCGTAATCTTCAGCATCCTTGTGCTTGTAAATGTGACTCATGTACAATGGCGAGAGCAGCAGGTTGTACTTGATCGTTGCAAGATGTCGACCGAATTTCTTACTCGACTTCTCTACTCCTGGCCACAGCGTGCCTTGGCGGACCGGAAGTGACATGGCACCCGAGAACATGGACCACCAGTTGTAAAATTGGGTGAAAAAGCGAGGTGTAAGATGAACACTGTTGTATGTCTTCGAAGCCTCTTGATTTGCGACCGACCATTCTCGATCGTATGGTGCAGCAATGGCAATAGACATGTGAATATGATGACTGCGGAAGCCACGGAAAGCATCGTACTCCTAGTCGCAATGAGTAATTTTCACAGCAGATACACATCGTCAACATACCTTTCCGTTCGACGGCTTTGCATACTCGGGGTTCTTGAGGGCCACATGGTAATGGGGGATGAAGTCGAAAGACCTTCCACCATCATCCAAATTCCGTTCGAAGACCAGTCCGACACCCCACCTGACATTGCCATTGAGCTTCATCACTGTTTTCTTGAATGCAGCAAGTTGCTTATGACTCGAGGTGCTGGATGCGGATTCAGGACGTCCATGCTCTGCATCTGCTTCGTGGCGTGCATAATGACTCAGGTCTGGTATCGCGAGGACATAGCTGCCACTCTTGACAACCATGAAGTTGCGTGGATCTTCGTCCTCTGCGAGAGTGAGTCTAACATCGTTTTGCCAGCACATAACGAAACCAGCGCCATGACCTGTAACCATGTATGGATCACGAGAGCCTAGACCTTTGTGAGCTGTGCTTGAGCAACATTGTGAAACAGCATACCTTTTAGGATGAGGTGAACATCGCCATCACCTTTCCACGAGATGTTGATACGTGAATGGAAGGTCAATCTGATCTTATCCCAGAAGCCCACGCGTTCCGACGGATCAACAGCAGGCTTGGTGAAGTTTTCAATGATCTGCATCATGTCCTGGATAGCGGGCTGATACGAAGTACCCCAGGTAATACGCGTGGGATAGGCCGAGTTGATATCGACGTTCATGTCTGAATATGTTTTGACAGGCGCTACTGTGCGGCGCACATCGACAGCAAAACCACCAGAGGGCTCGCCTGAGAGAGTCTCTTCTTTAGGCACAACAACCACCCTGCTGACTCGCGAGGATTCAACATCCCTAAACTCTTCTGCGATGACGAAGTCTGTCTTCAATGACAGGCTTGGTAGTCGAGATGATCCTACGTTGCCAATAGAAGGAATGTGTACGAGTGGGAGGGGATAGTCTCGGAGATGGAGTTTAGCTTCGCCCGCATTGATCTGTACGTGCATCGGAATCAGTAGAGAGTACTGCATGTCGGTTGGCATACCCTTGCCTACACGTTGTAGGAATTTAGGGTATTCTGACATAGGAAAAGAGGGCTTGTCGATTACGATGTCAAGGTCACTGATGGCCAAGGCCATCAGTGGAGGGCGCTGCGGGATGGTAAGAACGGTTTCCTTCTGCTCTACATCATCAGGTAATTCGTCAAGCCCCCAGAACATGGAGCGGATGTCATGCATCGAATGTGTTTGGGTTGCGAGGGCGTGGTCAATTCTCTTCTTCCACGTCTGAGCGTTGAGTACTTTGAGCTTCTCACGAGCAACTTCAACAGTTGTCTGACTGGAACCACTCAAGCCGCTAAAGCCATCTTTGTTGTAGCGCATTGGCCTGTCCCCGTCGAGTGAGTCCTGATCACTTGAACCCGCACTCTTAGTACGGCGATGGAATCTACCATGTCTGCCGTCTCTAGTCTTTGACTTGTTGCGTGCGCGATGACCATGGAGGCCGTTGTGTGCAGATCGTGCCCGGTGTCGAGAACCTCCACCGCTCCGCATTTCATCCTGCTGCTGCAGTTTCTTGACCTTGAGATCGAAAGCTTGCTGGCGCGCCAATCGTTGCTTTTGCTCCATCAGTCCTATGCGGTAGATTGTGCCAAGTTTCCATTCAAAAGAGCTATCCTCGAGTTCGAAGAGTACAGCCCTACTGCGGAGTGATATCTTGGGCACATGCTTAGGCCCCTCAGGCTCTTTGTCAAGCACATACTCATTCGTACCCGTCCTGAAGCGATGTTGCATTTGCTTAACGACTTTCGTGACATTGGTGACATTGTCGAAAATCTTGTGCACGACCAACTGATGCGGAACAGCAATTCGAATAGCATCAGTCGCGATGTCAAACGACTTGTCATCGGTCACCGTGTGTCCATATCTGCGCTTGGTTTGCCTGTAGTCCAATCGTAGTGATTTGACGCTCACGAGACGGCTCCATACACGCTTGATGTTAGGATTTTCAGCGTATAGCCTGATCAAGCGTGATCGTAGAAATGGGGCTTGCCACCTGTGCCGTCCTGCCTCTATGCCGTAAATCTGCACCATAAGTGGTGGATCTGAAGGCATGTCGGCTTTGATTTGGATAAATTGTGCTTTGAAGTCAACGGTGACGATTTCGGAGGCAAGGCCGCTTCTTGTAGGATCGAACAGATCGCCATCAATTGATGGGACTGCAAGATGCGTGGGTGAGAGTAAGGGTGACATGGGCGACATTGGCTCATCTACTGGTACAGGCTCTTGGGGTACGACAAATGATCGTCGCAAAACTTGCATAGCCATGCCCATCGCAAAGTGGCGATAGAGTGAGTATCGTATGTACAGTCGCTGTGAAAAGGCGTGAACGTGGAAAATCGGACCTTGTTTGTCAGAAGTTGTATTGAAGGCCACTTCCATACGAGGCAATGATAGTGAGGGATCCTGCTCCCATTGGTCCTCGGCCTCAATGACAAAGCCTTCCAAGCCTAAAAAGTGGAGGGCGAGTCGCCTGCCATCAGTCACGTCGCCCAGGGGTTTTCTCGGCGACTTCGGTGACGGTGAGACATGAGGACGGATGAGATGTTCGTCTCGGTTAATGGTTCTGCTGGGTGCACGCCGGCGGACTGGCTTGTGTTCGGTATCATCATCTCGGCTGTGCTTGTATTCAGCGGTCCACGATTCGAGATGTATCGCGGCCCCACGGCTGTGTCTCGACACACCCTCATCGACACCGGCGATCTCAATATTGAAGTCTGAACCTTGCAGATGGACATATGCTAGCCATGGTGGCATCTTACGAAGGAAGCTAAGACCTTTTTGCTTGGGTATCCCACGCTTTCTACGTCTATCCTTTTGTAGATGCGTTACAATCTGTCGCAAGCCCTCGCTAATCTCAGGTCGGACCAAGTAGAAAGAGAAGGTCTGTGCGGTACCTCGCAGCTCGACAGTAACATCTGGCGAAGCGCTGAGCTGCAGCTTGAACTCGAGATAGTCTGTCAGAAGCAAGCTGTGCTTCTCGATTGATGCAGTTTGATAGTAAAGCTGCTGTGCATTCATTCGAAAAGTCGACAGCAAGGCATAATGCAACTCCCCATCAGCAGCGTGTGATGACTCTACGTCTAGCGACAGGGAGGAAGACGCAGAAATCAACAAGTCAAATTCGTCCGTCCCTTGCCGTCCCGGGTCCATTGGCGGCAACGTAACTCTAATGACGGGCTCGTGGATGGAGATTTTGATATTTGCCTTAGGCAGCAACCTTCGAACAAGGTATCGTTTACTGTTTGGGGTTCTCTGGGGCCTCTTGCGTGACTCGTAGCTGTTGAAAATCGAAAGTAGCAATGGCAGGTGCTTAGGATCCAGATCCAGCGATGGAGAAGTAATGACGAGATTGGCGAAAAGAATGTTTGTGTTACGCTCGTCGCTATTCTTGTCACTTGAAAATTGTATAGTTTTGGAGGGAAGGGTTGTGTTGAGCGTCGTCGTAGCCATGGGTATGTATAGCAGGCGCTCTGGATGGCCAGAGCCATCGTCAATACCGACGGAGATGGAGATAGCGGCGAGCAAAGCTTGATGTGCTATGTCATTCGGCGAGAAGTACATGAGATGGGCGGGACTTCGAGGGTCCAGTCGAAGCAGGTCCATGCCAACCTCTTTCATTGCTACATTCAGGTAGACCTCAGGCTCGTTCTTGCGACTCTCTCTTATCTGCTTGGTTAATCCAACGAAGCTGATGGCGAATTGAAACTCATGTATTCCACGCAGAATAGAGCTGGCAAATTCCCTCGAGTCTGATACAGTCTGAACAATACTCTCTTCGTGGCTCTCGGGGTGATCGAGTTCCTCGACCACATCGGTGAGGGTGACCTCTGGATGCCTTGTGTTATGTTCCCTCTCTTTCTTCGTCGGTGCTAGCCGGCACTTCTTGGCACGTTCCACGCAAAGTTTAACATCGTCGTATGGGATGCTCAAGCGTCCCAACTTGAGGGCGATTGACGCGTCTCGCAGACCTTCTAGCTCTTTCTTGAGGAAACCGTGGATGTTGAGGGTGCAGTGATCAAGCACTTCGGTAGACTCCCCTCCTTCTGGTGTGAACAAGACGCTGCGTAGGGTCAGGTGCCACTCTGCAGGCCGCTGCTCTGAGTCGGACTTGAGCTTGTGGTGGTTGAACAGGCGGCTGCGGTCGACTGTCTTACGCCTAGTATCGACAGCGAGCGACAGATTGCCCACCTGTACTGAGCCAACGTCGAGAAGCACAAGCGAGGTGGAGTATGCCAGCAGGTCCACCATGCAGATGTAGTTGATCTTTGTGTGCAAACGCTTGATCTTCTCTTTGGCATCTGTCAGCCGTTTCCAGGTCAAGCTGCGCCGGTGTTCATCGCTGGCTTTTGTGTCGTTTTCCGCCTCGTCTGCGATGACCTCGGGCATGTTTGCTTGGCTCTTGCCCTTCTGCACAGCGCCATTGGACCAATTTGTCCAGCCTGTCTTCTTCCGAGGCTTCTCGCCAAGCGCCTTCAGGTCGATGGTGACTTTGAGCTCGGTGAGGACGATGCTGACCCAGGTCGGCTGGGTGAAAGTGGGGCGGTGGAGGGAGAAGCCAAGGCCTCGAATCTCGATACGCAGGCCATCCTTGGGGGTAAGTGCGATGCGGCGCAGGCCCGAGTAGCCAAGACGCTGAACGGAGATGCCAGTAACTACGCGGATGAAGGCGAAGAGCACAAAGCTCAGCAGGTACAGCAGGAGCGCGAGGCCCGCCAGGAACTGGAGTGAGGGCAGGGCCATTGAAGCTGCTTAGCCCGTATCCATTGACTGCCGCGGCGGTGCTAGGTGTCTGGGCTATCGAGTGTGGTGTGCGCAGGCGCACGCGACGTGCTGAGAGGACTCGAAAGGCGGCCTGCTGGACATAGTCGAGGGGGTCGAGGCAGAGCTAGGGCCAGGCGCGCATCGAGGCTGCGTGCTGTGGGACGGAGGAGATTCGCAGCGTGGATCGGTGGAGGCTCGCTGAGTCCGACTGTTCGGCACGCGGAGTTAAGCTATTAGCGGCGATGCAGTCTCCAGCGTGCGGAACTTCCGGATGTGCTGGACGTATGCGTGGCGGGATTTCTCCAGTACAGTGTCGCCGTCTCGTGGTGTGGAAGGGAGGGTGGTCGCCGCAGTTCGTGGGTGTGCTCACATGTGTTCACTTGCAGGGCCGCCGCTTGCATGCACACGGCCTGTCAGCCTCCCATTCCAAGCTTGTGGGGAGCTCCATCCGGGCCGTGCGGCCCTTCACGCGCACGTCACAGCATGGTCCTCGCTGAGCGGCAATTCTAAACAGTACCTAAAATCACCTTCATAGGGACACGAAGCCTGGAGTCTGCGACTTCTGTGCCAGCCTGGGCCCCTTTCTACAGTCTCTAGGTAACAAGGTCATGTGATCTGTGCGACAACGGACGAACCACCACATCTTCTCCATTAAACCTACTACAAGTCATCACAAGAATGCCTTCCACCAGACCTGCCTAGAAAGGCCAATGTCACAAGATGAACGGTGAACCTTAGCACAATTTCCGCCTCACAATACTCTGGCGAGGGGTACGCTTCTGTAGCTGAGGGCCTTTCCCTAGGACTATATCCCTGGATGAGGTTTAAGCAGTCACGTCTTTGCCCGAGTTTCCATTTTATGCCGAGTATCTATGTACAATGACACAATGACGCTCGAGATGCAGCTCAGACCATACACGATACAGCTGCGATTTGTGCGACGTCACTACGCTCTGTGTGAGAACACATGCGGGATGGGAACTCAGATGCTACAGCCTTTTGGAATTTCTTGATCTATCGACGAAAGCAAGCAGTAAAACTTCAGCGATCCATATCAAGTCTTCATTGAAGCAAGTTGAGCCAAGGCGAGATGGCCCTTCTCAGAATTCTCCATGGGATACTTCTTCGCTTCTGCTGTCGCAAAAGATCATCATCTTTGTCGGCTTCTCGCTCGCTGACATACACCTTTATCTTGTCTTTGAGACTGGAGAGTCTTCCTCTTTTGATCAGAATCCCTGTCTCCTGCGCATCCTCGCTTTTGTTTCCGCGCCAAAATCCTTGTCGAGCATCGCTGCGCAGCATGTTTCGAAACCTCCGGTTCTCCTCCAGGTGTTCGATGAATCCACCCTGACTGGGGGATGGCATCTTTCGGGCTTCGGGGCTACGAGGGACCTTGGAGGGAAGAGCTGAACGGTGTGCACTCACAAAGGCAGGGACGCGGCACCTCCGTCCGAGTCTCCCACGTCCCAGTTTCCCAAGCACGCGACTCTTCCAACTTCTTCGCGCTGAGATTTCAGAGATTTCTGGAAGAGGTGCAAGACGAATAGGTCTTTTTTTCCAAGAAGCTTCCCATGTTGTCCATGGTGTTACTGGAGTGTCCCAGCGTGTCCACGCACAGGCATCCACGGATAGAGACCGCGGCGCCTCGCGGTACGCATATCCTAGCCATGCTGACGTTGCCTTCTTCTGGTCTTTCCTCAGACGCTTCAGATCGTCGTATCGAAGGTTCTGCCAGAGCATAAGACTAGACGATGCAATGGTGGAGAGGAACCTGAGGTATTCGAGTCGCAAACGGTTTGCGTTGAGTTCGATGTCGAGCATCTGAATGTCGTGCTGTCTGTCTCTGTAGTTCTGGATGACATCTGTTCTCTGAGGACTTTGCTCATGGTATGTCGACTTTGTCAATGTGGATGGCTCGAGGTCGCGCGACTGTTGATCCGACGTCTCATCACTGCTCATGCGGCTTTCCCACAAAACAGCGCCTCGCGCAGCTTCGGCTTTTTGAAACTGCCAGAATCTTTGCGCATTTTGCAGCACCTAACTTGTAGCGAGTTGTCTGGAGTGTGCAATTACCGTCTTGTATCTACGCGATTGGATGTGTTCGACCACGTATCCTGGAGAAAAGTCCATGTTTGAAGAAATGCGACTTTAACAATGCAACATGTAGCGAGCTGTGAAGATAAAGCAATGAGATGACAGTATGTGGCGTCAATGATCATGAGAGTACGTTGGAAGATCACAGGCAGCTTTGTTTGTTGTCTCAGCCACAAGCTCCTTCCTCATCTCAACATCAGCGGAAATCCCGTCGCAAACTCTCAGCTCCCCCACTTTCACTCACCCTGACTCAGAATGCGATATTGGTCGGATCATTAGCTTCTGCAATATGACCATATAAACCATCAAGGTGAAGGCAGCTCATGTCCACATCTGTCCTTTCACTCATTCGAAGCAGGTGCACTTTTCCCCGCGCTACTTGCCTTACCCGCAGCTACTACCGTCTTTCACGGTGCTAACGTAAGTTTCAATTCACATAGTAACTTTTACACACCATACCCCATTCCCACCGACCGACCATTCGCTAGAATATCATTGCTATCGTTACACCTCTATCATGGCTCCAACTGAGTTTCATCGTTACATCGATGCCCGCGGTGATTCTATCATCTTCAAGTTTGACCCCGAGATTGCACGCACTCCTGATCCCAAATGGCCGAACGACTCCCCAATCAGCGTTTTCCATCACTACAAGATCAACAAGCATGTCACCGAGAACTTCCACTCTGATCTCTTGCCTTTGGAACTCGCCATCGACCGCTGGCGTAATGACAAACAGTCGGCGCAGCCTGTCATAGGCATGATAATCTACACCGAGAAGGACCCAGGCTACAACGGCGTTGGTGCCCAGACGAGCACGCAATACATATGGAAGGGCTGGAACCACGGCGAAGGCTACAGAAGAGGATGGGCCAAGTTGTCTGTCTCAGGACCTCCGGTGGCCGACTTCTCTGTGAAGCCTCCGCTAATGTGGAGATCTTAGGCAGGTCCATGTCAACTCAAGGAAGCCGTTTCCTCTTGCTGCTCCACGACACAACGGCAAACAACTTCCTCATACGATCGGTATGAGGCCTCTGCCTCGATCGCAAGAAATACCTCATTTGAAATTGAAACATTGTAACAATTAATACGAAAAAAAATTCAGTTGTGGACCACACTCCTGCAAAGTGTAGCAAAGTTTTCACAGAATTGGCGGCGAGCTGTGCACGAGGCTACGTTGGCAACACATTTGATATTTTGGCAAACTTTCCGGGTGAACCGAGGGTCCAGCCGCAGGGTAGGCTTGAATCAGAGCATTTTCATGGCGCAGAAACTCGCCTAGCATGCTCGGGGCATGAAAGTGAAGGATTCGGAAACCACTGGACCGCAGATTCCAATTCGAACCCCACCCAGCTCCAACCATCTTCTTCCAAAACCAATAGGAACAGACAGAAAAGGCAGAAAAGAAAACAAAAAATGAGGCCAGTCGAGACGGCAAGCATTTCTACCGACCACAAATCTATGAAGAAATTGATGCCATCAGGCAAGACTGTCAGGGCGCAGGATTCTGAGTTAGATTTGAAAGAAACGAGACTTTTCAAAGATGATTCTGGAGTTATTGTAATCGCTCAGGATACGTCTACATCGGGGGTTACAATGGTTACCCATCATGATTACAGGTCTCTATCTTAGTGGCCGAAAAGTTTCTGCATTTCAGGTCTCAGTATTTGACGGCTGAACGGGAAGAAGAGTATAATAAAGGCGCCAATGGCAACGAGAGTCGAGAGTAGAAACGATCCCTGTCATCCGTTATGCACTAATGTTATGCGTTCTTGCCTCGAGGGTATATAGCTACGTGAAGTTCAGCTTTTCTTTGTCCTTGAATGAGAACTCGGTCGGAGCAAGACGACCCGTAGGGCACAGTCTCCATTTTAGTGACACTGTGAAGGTGACCATTTAACAGCGGAAGGGATGTGACTGGGTCATTTTCGCGGGATGCAATAGTTCTCGTCAGAATATCTGTTCGACTGCTCGTATTATCCAATTTCCCTCCCTAGCAACACGTTCTCAAACAGATTCTCAGAGTGCCTAATCCTCCAACCGTTGACGACACAAACTCTGGAGACATCTTTTTCTTCTTTCTCAAGATTCAACTACCTTCGTTTCAGGCTTACTCCTTATAATCTTTATCAGCATCTCCTGTAGCTCTTGCAGCGCCTGTTCCCTTGTCAACGCCACCGCTGGGGCGTTCCACAATGTGGCCTTTGGCGTGGCAACATGAGCGGACCAAGCTGTGTGTAGTGGACGATCCGTGTGCTCGCGAATCTCGAGGATGACAATTGATACCGTCTTATACTGTGGATATGCGAGTGCAGCGATATCTGCTTATCGTTAGCTAGTGCGAGTGCGACTGCTGTAGAGCAAGAAGTGGCATACCTTTGGTTTTGCGGAGCATGGATGCGCAGATTAGCGAGCGGCGGATGTCGGTGAGCAAGCGGTGGATGAGGAGTAGGCAGATGATAGTAACGGCGAGGTAACCTTTGTCGCTGTTAGTGATGAGACGTAAGGTGGTGTGGAAGTGGTTACCGATGTATAAATTGAGTGCGCGGACTAGTGCAAGAAATGTGAGGATAAAGACTGCAGTGCCGAAGCCGTACCAGAAGGTGGGTTGCGCCATGTTGTTTTATGAGGTTGAGTAGAAGATACTAAAGTTTCGGGGTAAACGGCACTGGACGTGTTGCGCTCTTTCACCGTCATGCGTCTTGAAACGATTAGATCGGCACTAGCTGCGCGTATCTTGAACATTCGTTGCAGGGATCTAAGGCCTTCACTTTTCCAAATTACAGACACAACAGTTCCCGGGCTCTCGCCAAGGCCTTTGTACACGTCCTACATCGGAATTATTTGCCGTTAATCGTCAGTGAAGCGCATACTCAGAGACATTTGCGGCCGATGCGATAGAACCCCACGCGCTGCCAGAAGGTTCGATACCATGGGAAGAATGTGGCAACAGCCCTGAAGTGAGAAACAGCGTCTAACACAACTTGTAAACGATGAACTCGTGACTATTCATCGGAAGGCAACTACTCTATTTGCCACATTGCTGTCTATAATATTCACGCGGACTCCTCCGGAACGGTGTACTATATCTTATGGTCAATCTCTCCGAAGCCTGTCAGGGACTCACACCACGCTCATGACCCAACGTACACTGTGGCTCTCGATTTCGATTTGATGCTGGGCTGGACGTGCCTTACGCTGCAAGATAGTGTCTTCTACAGATCACCGAAACAGGCCTGATCTTTTAATATCGATAAATGTTCCACGAGAATTCTCTTGCTGGGCTATTGCTGAGTTATTTTAAGCAGAGGCAGGAGTGAATGGTGTTGAGACGCATTGAGATTATTTTATAGAAGGATGAAGTGCACCATGCGTGGCAAGCAGATAAGATGTGACACAAGCTTGTAAAGCACCAGAAGGAAGTGAATGAAACCCCAACACGTTCAAAAGTGAACGGTTCTGAGTAGCGTTGAGCATCGTGAGCAAGGTCAGAAGATCTTGATTTGCCTCAGTGATAGTCTATTGGTCAACATAATACGTTCAAAAAAAATCTCAAGATCATACATTCGCTTTACCAACCCTACATGCTTGCAGTGACTTGCTCAGGTGTTCTGTCGACCAATGTCAATCCAACTCTGAAGATTCGCGGTATGCACCATTTCACTTGAATCCAAGCGTGCCATTATGCTCGTGAACTCTTTAACATAGTCTTGAGCTCTTCTTGCCGCGGGATCAGTAGCAGCAAAAGGGCACGCCAGTAGACCAACCGCGACGTCCCGTACCTTGTACACCAGATGATTTCCATTCGGCTCCATGTCTTTTAAGGAAATCGTATTCAAGACGTGGAGAAGCTGAATACAGATGGCTTCACGGTCGTGCCACTGTTCTTCGGGAGTCGTGAGCAGGCCCAGCTGGTCGAGCAATAGGCTCTGGAGCCATAAATGAGTAACGTGTATATTTGCGCGCTGTGTGGCGAATTGCGAGGAGATTGCGGGATCTAAGGTAGCTATTGAAAGCGGAGAAACGCACTGTCGAAACTGTGCCGGAACTTCGTCTAATGCATAACGGAGTTGTTCCAATCGACTCGTGAGATAACGGATTTGTGCTGTGGGTGATCGAACACGACAACACATACACTGGGTCTTGCGCTTCGCGCATGGGTCTTCGAGTCCTTGCCAGAAAATTCGCGAATGGATGATGAAGCCCGTACTCAGCTTTGGTTGTTGTGTTGGGAGAGTTACCACACAGTCCTTGTAGATTTGTTCGTCATCGACGTCGAGCGGCATCAATGCTTCCAGGTCAATTGACTCCATCATAACATGGTCCAGGAACGAGAGCTTTTCTTTGCGGAAGTTTTGAACCTCTGAGTGAACATAGGCGTAGAAAAGGAGCCAAAATCCTTTCTTGCGTAGCTGTGTTTCAATACAGTCAAGATCGCGATATTCTTCAATATGATGGAAGTTAAGAAGTCTTCCTAATTGTAGGCTTTCTACCTCCATCATACGAGAACGGTTGTGTTTTCCCACTTGAAATAAGGCAACGAGCATGAGGTAAGAGATTGCCCATTTGTCGAATCCGACGTTGTCATAGTAATCTGGCCCACGCAAGCTATCCAGGAGAGCCTGACAAGAGTTTACCACATCCACTCGCGATCGAGAGTGCAATGATCCAGGATCAAGGTTGCGGTAGGATTCGAATCTGCTGGGCATCAAGCCGATGACTGCCGCGCATATTGCGATGAGAAGGCCGAGAAAATCGTTGTCGTACACATCACGGTCTTCATCCAAGTGGATAAGAAAGGACGGCCGGTGTACAACTGGAACCAATGGATAGACAAAGGCGAGATAGTCATCCACAAGAGTTCGTAAAAGGACCCGAGAACATATAGAATCGGTGGGAAACGGCCGCAGGCGGCCATCGGCAGTCAGTGCAAGCCCCTTCGCTGTTAGGTGCACATTTTCAGAGCTGTTGCCATTTGGAGCAGATGAAATGTTGTCGATTCGCTTTCTATCATGTGCTTGGTAAGCATTTGGTGAAAAGTATCGACAATGGGAACGGCTTGAAAAAATTGTTATGTAACTCTGGGAAACATGAAGTGTAGCTCAGCATTTTTAGAAGTCATTCGGAGCTTTGAAACCCATTCAAGATTTGTCAAAGCAGGACGCGTGCGAATTTCGCCCTTCCAAGTTGATGCAACTAGTTCTTGAAACTAGCGCAGCCGAAGAACAGTCAATCTCGACTCACTTTTTGGGCCCTCTTTTCTCAATTCCCAGGTTGAAAGTACATTGCAGACCTAAACGACGACATCGCGTGCAAGGCGTATTTTGAGTTGAAGTGCTCAGATCGCAACGAGTCTTGCGCAATCGGCATGCATCACATGCTCTCAGGATGCGTGGTGACCGAGAATTGGTGGCTTTAATCCGTGAAGAAGACATATCCAGCATCAGTTGGTGGCCGCGTCTACACTTTAGGCGGATGCCAAGACTCCAGGAATGCGCTAGAACCATCACCTCGGTACCATTCCATGGCGCGAACTAGAGCCAGCGTGCCTGATGGTCAGCATGTATTGTATACGTAGCTGACTGGGTGGGATCGAAAGACATGCAGAGATCACCAATCTATGCCGCAGAAATATAAATGGCAACCTTGTTATTGAGCATCCATGTACATAGTGAGACATTTTGCATCTACTGTTTTTCATCGCAGCGAGTCCTACCGATCAAGCATTCTCGTGTCTCGTAGTGAGGTTTTTGCTGGTTCCAGATACCACACTGTTTGCTCTCATAGCAGTCTCCTCCGAGTCGATCACGTTGTCTTTTCCATCAAAAATGACTGCCATGTGCTCCAGTGTATAGCCCTTAGTCTCTGGGTAATAGAAGTACACCGTAAAGCACATGATAATGAGAACAACGATAAAGACAAAGTAATACTTCCAAGCAATCGCCTCAAGGGCAATTGGATTGACAAAGGTGTTGAAGAAGATGACAGACACGGCTGTGATCCAGGTAACAGTCAAGCCGTGAGAGCGAAGCCTGTACGGCCAGATCTCGCAAGGGTATGCAGTCAGCAACGGGGTACTACGATGAATTATCAGTTTAGAATTCTAAGCAGTATTTTATAAGAAGGCAGACTTACAGAGCGATATCGTAACCAGCGAAGAAGATGAACAAGAACGGAATCACGGCGATGCCCGTTGGTCCGTGACCTGACTCTGCAAAAGCACCGCTGAGCGCTGTGACGAGAATATACGCCACAAGCATGATACCTGCTGAAGCAAGGAATAGAGGGCGGCGTCCGAGCCTTTCAACGCTAACAGCGGCGCCAACAGCGAACAAGAGGTTCCAGACCTGCAGAAACCCAGAGATCAGTGTCTGATCCGTGACGCTTGTGATGCCAACAGTTCTTAGGACGAGAACAAGGTAATATGACACTACTCCATTTCCGGACCACTGCGAAAAAACGCCCAGCGAGACTGATATGAGGAGGCGCCGTCGGTTGCCAGGTGTGCTGAATAGTTCCATATAGCTCGCGTCCTTGAGGGTCGACTCTAATTGGATCGCGGACGTAATTTCTATCATCTCGTATTCGACTAGGGCAGAGTTTGCGTCGCCGCCAGCATGCGATTCGATGAGCATGTTGCGTGCCTTGACGACCCATTAGTGATTAAATCGTCGAGTGAATATTGAAACATACCTCCTCAACGCGGTCGACAGAGACTAGCCATCTTGGGCTCTCGGGAGTCATGAGCAGCCCAGGAAGCGCGACGAGGGGACACAATAACTGCAGGACAGACGGGATTCGCCATGCCCAATCACTGGTGTAGTTGCGCGTGCCGAAAGTGACGAAAGCCGCGATGGTACCGCCGATGTAGTAGCCGCACATGAAGAGAGCGCTCAACACTCCTCGGTAGGATGGATGGGAGATCTCATTGATGAGAAGTGGAACCGCGTTCGCGAACCAGGCAGACGCGCAACCCACCAGGAAGCGCGACAGGACGAATGCAACCTGACTGTCGCTCAAGACAGCCAGAGATCCAGAGAGTAAAAAGGTATAGCCGATGTAGACCCCCGGCCTACGTCCGTACTTATTGGCCACAAAAGCTGTGAATGGATAATTGACACCCATTCCGATCCAGTAGATGGCATTGAGGAAGCCTAGCCACGATCCGGTAGGTTTGTCCATGAACAGCTCCCATTGGGGTAGAGCCTGGAGGCCATTCATGAGGCTCCCATCGTACCCATTTGCAGATGCTTGTCATGTCAGATCCTGTTCTCAGATGTCGCACACGATGACCTACAGAACATGACAAGTGAGAAGATGCAAAAATGCAGCTTGACAAGGTGAGGCTTCGTGTACCAAGGTTTGTCGTCTGGCAGAACAGCCGCCAGCTCATTGTTGCCAGCATCGCTGTGTGAGCCCGATCTGGAAGCGCCCATGGTGGTGGGAAATAATTGAAGATCTTGTAGAGGCGCGAAAGAACCTGCTTGATTGTGATGACAGGGGCTGGACAGGGCTTTTATGATAGAGAAGGCCATTGGCAGGGAATCCGGTTACTCACGCGCAACAGCCATCATGCATTGTTAACAGTTGCCTGCCATGCCTGCCATGCCTGCTATGTGCGTGGAGTCCCCAGGAAATCCCGATCAGGAGACTTTGCAAAGAGCGGAGAGCGTTTTGCGGAGTAGCGCACGGGGAAATACATCCAATGGGTGTCAACGAGTGGTCTAGCACGGCGAATTAAGACAGCTAGGTGGATAAACGCGGACCTTTTTCGGCGACCGTGGTTTTGCCGCACATCGCCTTGCTGAGTCCTTGAATGAGCACATGGCATCTCCACCTTTGAACTTTGAACATCAGGCTCCGGTTTGATCGCTTCCAGCATCGTTGTCGCTCAGCTCCGCGGACATGACACCGGATCGAGTGGTTGTTGGTACAGGAAGGTTATTCCAACGACACGACCTGAGTCGGGCTGAACACCCCTGAGAAGACAACGCCATTCATCAGTGACACAACAAGTATGGAACCTCAACCGTAACTGCTACAGCACATGTTGGAATGACACCTCATCTATCAGGTACCTATTGAAGTGTATCTACCTTTTTCGTTGGACCAGAACGTGGATATCAGTAGATCGCTCACGCTGGACGCGCCTAGTTCGTAACAAGCTCACCGTCAATTTTTCTTTAACATCATTCCTATGGCAAGCAAGTGATGGCTGCGAGCCACCCTTGGTCCAGAACTTTCAGTTCAAGTTGCGCTCGGTGACTAGCTGAAGGATTCCTGTGTGCCGGGTCCGGAAACTGGCCCCATGTATCCCTTTTTTATAAGGCTAGATAACCCAGTCTACCAACTTGGGACATACCTGTAGGCCATAGCGGCAGGCTTGGCCCAAGCGGCTTTTGAATGGCATCTTCGTTCGACGACTTCTTCCGAAACATCGCACCCAATGCCCCACAAGGAGTACTCTTCCACAATGACAATAGGATTTCTCTTACTCAAATCTTCAGAGACTGAAATGCGATTGTGTGAAACCGTGAGTGGTCATATGGATTGCTGTCGTTCAAGAAACAGAGGATCCTTGACTTCGAAAGTAATCCTTGATCTCGAAAGTAAGCAGAGCATTGCCGTTCCTCAGCAGGACCGTGTGAAGTTCGGGAAGGTGGTTAGATAAGCTGCGGAAGGAGACGAGGAAAGTTTGCGGATTGCGGAGCTGTGGACTTTCTCATTGGCAGAATCATCGGCCTCCTCCGTACATACGTGGGGCAGCAGCTAGCGGGGTAGCTTTGGGATAACCACCCCTCTTGAAGTGATGCAAATCTTCCGTGACTTCAGTCCTTCACTCTTTCCTTCTCATCTTCGAGTGCGCAATTTGGGTGTCAAGTCCTGACTTTTCTGGCCCACAAATAGAGCATCCTTCGCCTTCTGTCACGTCCTCGTCCGTGCCACGAGTTCGATACTGAGTGGGGCCGAACGAACCCGCTTTCACAACGCTACCTACTCGCGACCTTCCAGAATGTCGACTGACTCAATACCCTCCACCCAAATCGCTGCCTGGGTCGACGAACCCGGCCCAGACTGCGTCCTCCAGATTCGCGACGACATTCAAGTCAAGCAACCTGGCGAGAATGAGGTGCTGGTCAAGATTGAGTGCTCCGGGATCTGCCATTCCGATTGCCACGCGCTGCAGGTCAAGGGCAAATACGAACAAGTCCCTGGACACGAGGGTGTTGGAAGAATTGTGAAGCTGGGTTCAGGTGCTTCGGAGGATCTGCTGGGCAAGCGAGTGGGTGTCAAGTGGTTGTGGAGCGCGTGTAAGGAGTGCGGCAGCTGTAAAGTCGGTAAGATCAATCATTGCGCCAAGCAAGTGAACTCTGGCCGACAAGTATGGGGCACGCTACAGCAATATGTTGTTGCGCATGCCGATTTTGTCACACCAATTCCAGATGGTGTGAAGAGCGAGGTCGCAGCGCCGTTGCTGTGCGCTGGACTGAGCTTGGCTGGCGCGGTGTCGAAGCTTGCGCCGGACGTCGTTTCTGGCGACTATGTTGCTATTGTTGGTGCTGGAGGCGGTCTGGGACACATTGGCGTGCAGATCGCAAGTCTGAAGGGTTACAAGGTCATTGGTATTGACAGTGGGGCGGACAAAGAGAAGCTATGTCGAGAGATGGGCGCTGTGGGCTTCATTGACTACGCCAAACAGGATGTGGTACAAGCAGTCAAAGACTTGACAGGGGGCGAAGGCGCACATGGCGTTATCTGCGTTGCGGGTAGCGAGAGGGCGTACGAGCAGGCACCTGCGCTTGTGAGGAACAGTGGTGTCTTTGTCTGTGTTGGCCTCCCACCAGACACGTACATGTTTCCTATGTCGCCAATTCACATTGCGAACAGAGGCCTGATCATCAAAGGATCATCCACTGGAACCGCTGAGCAGATGAAAGAGCTATTACAGCTGGCGCTGGAGGGCAAGATCACGCCCAAGATTGAAGTTTACGACTTCGACGACTCGCCAAAGATCATACAGGAGCTGATGCGCTATGAGGTCACCGGACGCAAGGTTGTGCGTATATCTTAAGCGAATCTATGATCAAGATCGTCTGGTATTTAGCATTATACTTGGATCGTGTAGAACGCGGCGACGTCAGGAGAATCAGTACTTGTGGCGAGTAAGCGAGGTGTTGTGGAGTCGAACTGGTAAAACAACGAAGATAGCGAAAATTCACGAGTGTGTTAGCCAGAATTAACGACGACAAACTATGATACACTCGCTTCCCAGACAACATCGAGCCATTTTGGACAATCAAGATGGAATACTAGAGGGACTGGGTCCATCAGATCTCCTCATATTCATGGCCCAGACGTGAAATCTACATCGTGCTTCGGCATCTGTATTCGATATTCACCCAACGCCTTAAATTTGTAGGGGTCAGCCCGTAGGCAAGCAACAAACCTAACTGAGTTTTGAGACCCTGGCGAAGAGTACACTCATCCGCCGTGCCTCCTTATATTGCCACCCAATAAGAGCAAGCCTTGAATCTGAGTGGCATGTCATCTACAGCAGTCTGATCATGGAAGAAACTGTGCTTCCTGGGGCCGTTGAGATTAGTTAAGCAAGTGTGGACGGAAGGAATGGATCCCGCGATCATTTAGATCAGATGTACTTGTAACCGAGATATGGGCCTGTCAACAACACAACGGGTGTTCTTCCTATGAATCAACCAGATAGGTAGTCGTATGTACTTTGTTGTATGAGTAATATTCTCTTTCAAAATGGTGGAACACATCGACGAAGATCATATTGTGTAGAACTGCGCATCCGCAGGACATGATTGAACTTCTTGCAGACCGCTCTCAAGGAATTATCATGACGACGCGTGCTTCGCTGCGCCTGACATCTTGCAGAATTACAAGAGCTGTTTTACGGGGCGCTTTACCCCCAGCACCTTAAAAGTCGTGCTGTGGTTGCGGGCAAGGTGGGGAGGCTGATAACGAGCCGCTAATTACCACAGTTACCACGGCTGACTATGACGTCACTGACGCCAAAATTCAGCGCACACACCAAACGCGTGTTGCACACTTTCGAGCCTCAACTCTATTGGTACGTCTCTGAACTTTTGGATTATGCGCAACCACATTTTCAAAGTCGAAACCATCGTCTGAATGTCGTCTTTGAAATCTGTGACCGGAAGCTACGTGCCTAGCTCGCGCTAGATTTTAACCCTATTCCCGCGAAGGTCAGAGGGTGCCCTGAGATTGACCAATCTTGCCTGTGGGGTGCCTGATGCATTCCATAATGGGTACGACGTCCAACTCACCTGACATATCTCGACGAGTTTTTCAATCATGACTATGACTACCATTCCAGAGTAAGGCCTTAAAACCATAAGCCATGCCGACTTTCAACACCTCCAACGATAATCATGGACCGACCTACATTGACCTGCAACAGCCCCACGAATTCTTCACTAATGGCGATGTTGTGCGTGGTTGCGTTCGAGTACACCCGACGGAAAGGCCAAATGGCATCAAGGTCGTGTTCAGAGGACGATGCAAGATGACGGCTGTTGAGGGCAGCGGCAAAAGCAAGAAAGTCCACAAAAGTACTCTGGATCTCTTTTCAGCATCGCGACTTCTGTTCAACTCTCATACGTCCGGAGAGAGTTATGAGATTCTCAGTCGAGGGACTGCGGCAGATGGCAATGTGGAGCTGCCGTTTGAGTTCTTGTTCCCGGATCAGGTCGTGATGCCGCCAAATGACCTGTACAGACCAACGCCTGCATTCGAGCATGAGGCAGGCCATCCACTACCAACATCGATGGAGTATGGGAGCAACAAGGTGGAATATGCTCTCGAGGTTTTCGTCTATAAATCAGTAGACTGGTCGCCAGACAAGATCGTCACGCTGCCACTACCCTTTCGGCCAACAGCCCCTTGGGCAGCTTCGGATACTACGGACATGGTTGACACGCCAAAAGACTCAGAACTTTTTATTGTGAGCTATCAGCTGGATCCAAACAATGATCAGAATCCAAGTTTCCTCACTAAGCTCAAATGGTCGACCATGTACAAATACAATCATGCAGTACCTGCAGCAAAATGGCGGCTGACAGCCCAGTGTCCGTACCTGCTGGTTGCGGGGAAGGACATCCCTATCTCCTTCTCTTTCCACCATATTGGACATACACCCGAGGTCCCTGAAGCGCCCGTAGTGTACGTGGATCAAATTGGTGTCAAGCTAACTTCGCTTCTAATGGTACGCGTCCCGTATCAGGGAATGACCGGTGAGCGCGACACTATCCGGACTTACGAGACTGTCATTCTTAACAAGGTCTATGTGGCGAGAGACAAAATAATGAGAGATGGACTGAAACTGGATGAGCTTGGGCCCTTGAAGTTACCACCAACTATTCTTCCAAGCTTTCGGACATACGGACTTCGCTTGATGTATCGTATTAAGGTTGTGGTTGAAGGTCATTGCGCCCACCAGAGATTCAAAATCACGACCTTGCGCGATTTTTGTTACATTATATGCGATGTACAACGTGAGGGTCGAAATTCAACAGATATTGTGATTGCCAGCGGAAGTCGAGAAACTCGCCAGTCGACTCATCAAACAGCGAGAGATGATCAGCTCACACCTTTTGAAGATTCTCTTCCAGCCTATATTCCCGCCCCAAATTACGAAGAAGCTTCTCCAAGGGGTAAAGCAACTAAGCAATGAACACTTTGCCTTGGCTGTCATCAAAGATCATTGTCATACAATCTCTAGTGCATTTGCAGTCTATTTTCGATCCCTAAAGATTATGTGTGGATCTTTCCCGTCTCTAGAGCACGTCAATAACAATCTCATCCTCATTGTCGGGATCTTCGAAACCATCCCAATACATGTCGAAAGTCTCTGTGCTGATGTGGAATGCATTGTCAGCTGTCTTTTCGGCTCCACTCCTCTTACACATTCTCTCCCATAGCGCCTCCTTATCCTTGACTCGCAAAAAGACCAGTACTACTCTGGCACCAGCCCTCTCGGCTATCTTGCGCCAATCATCTCTGTCTTCTTTGGCATAGCAGGATCTCTCGAAAGCGATGTCCTTTCCCCCCGCTAGCAGCTTGTTGTAGCTATTGAGATAGGTAGCATCGGCTTCCTCCATGTATTGATTGTATTGATCTGTAGACGCAGGGTAATCGACGCCATAGATGCCATGTGCTTTAAAGATGATGTTGTCGATGGAGATTCTGGTGAATTGCGGGAAGTACTTGAGAACAGTCTTCACAAGAGTGGTCTTTCCGGCGCCTACCTTCGTTACCTAGTCTGCTAGAAGCCACGGTCCTGCGTAGTACGTACCTGCAAGGCCACATGTCATGGAAACTACGGGACGTTGGTCGGAACTTGTCCGCTGCAGACTCGATAGCAGTATTTGGGGCACTGCAAACTCGTGTGCTGACATCGCTGATATCAACAATCACCTTTGTTTTAACGTACAGGATGCGTTGTCGAAAGGGCACATCAATGCTTAAGGTGCAGTGAAGGACTAGCTCATCCCCAAATGGCGCCTCTGGAGTCCCCACTGGGAACAGTCATTCAATCTCATTCAACGTGACACGGTATCCGTGATGCTCGTTGATTCCAAGGAATGAGGCTCAGGTGCGGGGAAGCAAAGCCACGCTTACCTACATACAGTCAGGGCGGTCAAACCTCTCAAATACCTCCGCGCCGCATCCATACACGGCACTACGCAGCAACTTTAGTTCTTGAGTAAGTTTGACAGCCATGGATACTTGAAGCTGTGACGGGAGCCAAGCCATCGTCTGATCGTTACTCCCTCTTTCCAGATGCCAATTCTACTGAGCGATGTACGTAAGTAAGCATTGATGCTACACGAGAGAACGAAGATCACTGCATCAAAGCCAAGAGACAGAACAGATATATCTTGTAAGATCACGTAACAGTGTACGACTCTCGGTATATGTATAGGGTGAACTACAGCTGGGAACTATCTGTAAAGGTCTGGATGACAGTGGGTTCAGACCCACCCTTTCTCCAATGACCTCTCCAGTATTGTATGGACAATTAGTAGGAGGACATTGAAAAAAGATCATGTCTCAGCATATCGTGGATTTCTAGGGCATCTTTTCAAGCCGAAGGGAACAAATTCATTCATTTGAAAAGAGTTTGTAGGCTTCAGAAAAGCTCAAGCATGGACTTCATATGTGGGGTTCAGATGTGTGTAAATATGGATGAGTGTGTTCTTGCTCGACCAAAAGTTACACACGTGAGCGGGAGTGTTTCCAGTCAAGACGCATTAACGTGCACTTCTACTGGTCAGGAATCAAGATGAAGGATGAAGCGGGGCTGCAGACAAGCACGATCCTGTGGAACTTGGCGCTCTTGGCAAGAACGCCAAACATACGCGTCAATGAAAAAGACATGCCCGGCCGCCACACCAAGAACGTATAATGCTATAACGCTTTCGATTTAATGATGAGACCGAATGCTTGAGGATTGACGTTATGAAACCAGGTATTAGCAAGCCCGTGTGCGGATGACGGCGGAACCTGGGGGGACTTTTGCCGAAGCATCCCGCAGCCGCACTAACCCCACGATGACGATCATCTTCTCCGTCTGAGCGATTTTCAACCGAAGTACATCTCATCCATAACCAAGAACTTAACATTGCTAATTTTCTTAAGAGCTGGTCTGTCGTTGTAACAATACCTATTTTGTGTCATCGATCGAAACTTGCTCTGTCTGTTGACGCGACGAATGTCTGTCGTCATGGTCGACTCGACTCCGAAGAAGAGCGGCTTGCGCGCCATGTTTGGGATGCGCTCGAGTACTCCAAAGGAGCCAGGAACACGCAAAAAACTCACAAAGAAGGGATCTCGAATGGACATGTCAGCTGGTATCGTTGTAGATTCCTGGCGGCAGGATTCAGGTAGCTTCTCAAGCCAGCACAGTGGCGAAAGGGCCAGGCAGCCATCATCTTTGCCAACGTACGAAGACGTCACGGGTCATGCACCGCATATATTCCGAGACGACCCTTACACGGCAGTCAGATCTTCAAGGGCTGTTCCAGAGTACTTGCAGTTTGAAGCTGAGTATCGTCGCAATTCAGAAGGACTACAGCAATTCGCTGCCCCCTTATATCAGACCACCACCGCCAGCTCCGCAAGAACAGGCTCACTGCCACAGATATATCATGCACGGCAAGATTACAGAGTTAATCCAATGCCAACCAGGCCACCTCCATCAAAGTTGAGCAAAGCTCATCGAGCTCCTGTCCGCCAAGACGACGTGCTCGATAAGGATACGGGCGAACGGAAAGATCTTACGGATATGATGCATGCCTTCACTTACAACGAAGCTCTCGACTCGGTTGAAGAAGTGAGCCATCTCGACGAGGAGATCTTTTATGATCCTACCAAGCCGGACGGCACTACTATGTTGAGTGCTGTATCTCCAGAGATCTGGTTACACATCGCGGATTACTTGTCACCCCTTGATGTCGCACGGCTTTCGTCCACTTGTCATACAATGTTCGTTCGCCTGGGTCGCCAGCCGTACCGGTTACTCCTAGATCCGCACAATCGCCCTGACCGTCTCGATTTTTTGCTAGCAATGGACCACAAGCTCCCTCGCCACCTATTCTGTTTTCCATGCGCACAGTGGCATCTTCGCATACAACCAGGCTTGGAAACTCTGAAGCCCCATGATGTTCTAAACCCTCTATTCGAATGTCCGAATTTTACCAATAATCTTCTTCCGCCTCCCAGAATCCGAATCAGCGAAGGGCGCACATTGCCGTTTGCGTTCGTGCAGCTGGCAAGGCGGCACTGGGCGTTTGGACCCGAGTATGGTATACCGCATGAGTCTCTCGCGCGCCGATGGAAGGACCGTTACTCTCCTTGGTCGCATGAAAGCAAGTACCACGTTACCGATAAAGGGCATGTTTTGATGCGTGTCAAATCGCAGACGTACGTTCAAGGTGGTATGACCACAGCCGGCAAACGTATGTTGCTGTTCAGTCGGGACGATTACACGCCGTACTTCAGTGTGTGCAGTCATTGGCGGAACGGTGTTCTAACGTCCATACCGAAGTGTGCAGTTGATCACATTCCTGTCTCGGAACTCAGTGTAATCAACGGGATCAAAGACCATCTCGCTCCCAGGAGGGCGGTCGGCAATGTACCGACATGTCAGACTTGTAGACCTATGCGCCGCTGCCCCGAATGTCCTACAGAATATTTGGTTGAGCTCAAGATGATGGAGGATAAGACTGTGAAGAGTAATGGCATTGAGCGATTCAAGCAGGCACTGGTGGTCACAAGATGGAGCGATCTCGGACCCGGACGTAGCCCCGTCGATGCTGAGTGGGCAGCTATTGTTGGCGAGAAAGAAGATTTCGACAGCTTCCAAGAGATTGGCAGAAGAGCCATCAGCGGTGTGTTCGAAAGCGCCTTCACAGACACGACCCCTGGCCAAAGAATTCTGACAATGAATCCTAAGAAGGTCAAGGCAAACGAAATTGGAGGCGACTGGTACTGATCCAGCACGCAGAGGCTGTATTTCGGTGCGCACTGAGCGACTCAACCCATTTCATAGTGAGAGCGATGGACAACCTCATTACTGCCCATCCACACGATAGCTGCGGCGTGACAACATGATAGTCATGGTCACGTGACTGTAATATACCTACAGACACATGCGACTAGGATCCCAACACGCGAACGACTTCGCACTGACTCATAGCACCTTCAGTGTTGAGCTGCTCGTCTTTTGACTGTTTTACACAGCTGTAACAGCAATGCCTATCCTGGAAAATTCTTGATCGGTCCGACACCGCAAAAATCGCTGTCGCTAAGAACAGAGCTAAGACAAGATAAGATGATCTGATAAAAACTATTCCGCCCCAATTACCAATGCATCGTCAACACAACACGCAAGCTAAACTAATCTTGTTCATCTCCGACTGTTTGTCCCTCGTGAATGGGGTCTAGTTCCCACGAAAATGCCAGTCGTCGTGGAAAAGAATGGGTGATGCTGCGGCGATCCTGCGGGAACTACTTCTTCACACTTTGACCTAGACCAGTACAGGCTTCGCGTTCCATTTACGCCACGTGATGTCTATGGGCTAGGACCCGTATTATCGGGCGTTTATGGATACAAGTCGCTGCCGCGACTCAAGGATACGAGCTCGGTTGCAATGGCGTCTACGCATAAAAGATGAACCACGTCCTTCATCTTATCTGATGTACACATTCGCCCTTGACCTCGCCCTTGATCGTTGCTTCGAATTGGCTACAGTATGCGCCCATCTACAGAGCCTGCCAGTGACGATGGCTCCCTCCAAAGTCAACAACAGACTTCGGTCACGGCTGAGAAAAGACCGGACGTGGTAGTCGCCAGCAGCGGCTCATCGACCGGAAGTGGGGATGGACGTAGCAAGCTTGTGCCTCTTAGGATGAAGCTCATATCTATTCTACTGGTCACAGCTATTGGGTTTGGCTCTCGCTGGTCAGGTGGCGTGACTGGGGCGATGAAGAGCACACTGAAAAAGGTTCGTGGGTAAATACCGACAATTCGCCGAGCAGAACCACTGACAGCAATAGCAATTGCATATCAACAACGCGCAGTATGCCGTTCTAGAAGCCTCCGAAGACTTCATGAAGACAGCCCTGATACTCATCAGTGGTTTAGTCACCGACAGGATCGGCGGTGCCAGCGCCATGCTTTGGGGCAATGCCATTCTCACCGTGGGCGCCGTTTTCATTGCTGCAGCCACGACCGTACGATCCTATAGGTTCATGATCTTTGGTGTCGTTGTCCAAGCTTTCGGTGACATCGCCACTCAAGTAGCACAGTACAAAGTGTTCAGTTCCTGGTTCGCTCCATCTGATGGTTTTGCTTCGACTCTCGGCCTCGAGCTCGGCATTGGCAAAATTGGTGCCTTCGTTGGTAAAGCCACAGCCAACGTCATCGCAAAGAACACAGGCGACTTCAGCTGGGTCTACTGGACCGCTGTTTTCATGAACCTTTTCACAAATGTCATCACTCTGGGCTTCTGGTTCTTCACCAAATGGTGCAACAAGACCTACTCCGGCATGGTCGACCCCGCGACTGGCGAAAAGCTTACCGAGAACAATAAGAAGTTTGAGTTCGGCAAGATGCTGCGCCTCCCCTGGACCTTTTGGGGCGTGGTCTGCTTTTCGCTCTTCCAGACTAGCACAGCAGGTATCTTTAACCAGAATGCCACCGAGCTAGCTGAGCAGCGCTTCAAGATTGATGCAGTCACGGCTGGATGGTACTCATCCATGTCACAGTATCTGGGCTTCTTTCTCGTACCACTGATCGGCATCTTTATTGATCTTCTTGGCAACCGCATCACTCTCATGGTCGTTTGTGGAGTCGGCATGTTACTGTCCATGTGCTTGGCTGCCTGGGGCCCGACGATTGGTGGCACAGCTGCATCGTTCGGCATCTATGCTTTCGCAACCTCCTTTGGTCCTACCGTCATCATCGACTCTATTCGTACCTCGATGTGGTACCAGGAGGTCTTCGGTTCCGGCTACGCGGTCAAAATTGCTGTCAACAATGGTATGACGATCTTTGTGCGCATCATCACTGGTGTCATACAGGACCGTGACAACAACTCATATGATAATGTTGTGAAGGGTTACGTCTTCCTTGCCGCTGGCTCAGTCATTGTTGGCTGCACTTTGCTTGCTGGTAGCTATTGGACTGTGGATCTGGGTTTGTTGCAGTGGACCAAGAAACAGCGCATGGCAAAAGGCGAGGTGATCAACGAGAGGAGAGTGCAGTTCGAAAATGGAGAGGCAGGCGTGAGGAACAGGAAGATCAGTCTCACGCTGTTCATTGTCCTCATCTTCTTCATCTTGGGGGCTTGGGCAGCGTACTTCTGGGGTGTCGCAACTGGCAATAACAAATAATGAAAGAATCATGGATAGATACAGAGTCTCTTCATATAATGATACAAAACTCGAATTGCCGGAAAGGCCAAATTTCAATCCTCAGTCCTGGTGCGCCTAGGCCTAACCGCGTTGCGCTCGCTTGCTGAGATCAACCATGCTCACTTTCAAGTTCACCTTTGCATCGAGCACCATGTCCTCGCAAAGCCACTCTACCCATGATTCGAGACATGAGATTGGGATCGACCTTGGATCCATGAGCGACAGCGAGACGCATGAACATGTCAAAATTCTGCCCTTCAAAAAGATATGATTCCTCGGATGCGCGATCAAGAACATCATGGATGAACTTGCAGATATCAGTTTCAACTATCTTTACGATTTTACGCTGACTGGCCAGCTCTGTAGCAACGTCAAATGGTCGACGATCCCATATGCGAAGGCCTTTCGGCCCTGACACACAGCAGGAGACGCATTTTGCAAAGATGCGCTCTCTAGTCAGAGCATGTCCAGATCGTTGGTAGTTGCTCGCCGTGAAAGTCCCTGACACTTTCTGAAGGAGGTGAGTAAGAAGAGCTAGCATCTTGCGGCTATGGTGACCTTGTGCATCTGCTTGATCGTAAATAAGATCGATCAAGTTAAGGAGATTTTGCTGGTCGGTTCCGATGGCAGAGAGAATGAAGTCGATGGTCCAAGAGATGTCGTGGTCGGTACAATCAGTTGCAAGAGCGTCGATCAGCTGTTTTGCACCATAGCGAAAGCATCTCCTGGGAATATGGCTGGAGACCACTGCGTAAGAGTCTCTCTAGATGGTGTTGAAATTGATTGTAATGATTGAAAGTTGGCGGCAGGGGACCAGTTTTGAGCATCGTCTAAATTGAATAAAGCAAGGTAATTAAGACAATTTCTGAACGAATCCTTTGTGATCACTTGCTTCACCTAACATCATGATTGTTTATAACACGTGAACACTCACCTCGTCACATCACCCATTCCAGTTCCCTGAGTCTCAGCAACCCAAGCACTGCCATTTCCACGATACTTGCTCTGCCTATGGCTTGCTCTTACAAGAGCGCCAATTTCTCTCCGAATTGATTCACCACAGCTGACTCTTACGCATCCAGAAAGGGGCCAACTGCAATGATAAAGTCAAAGCATAGCGCAAAGTTCTGCGCTTGAAATAGCCGCGATGACTGAATCATCGAAACCATAATGTTGAGAACGATGCCCGTTGTCAAAGCTGCAATGCTGTCTCTTGAAGCGCCGAGCTGTCCAACAAAATGCACGAATCCAGAGCTCCACTTGTCCTCGACTAGCATCGAAGCGGACCGCTTTTGTAGTGACCTCATCATGCAATGTTGAACGAGCAGTGGGACCTTGAAGTGACAACCGTGGGTGAGACAAGAACGGATCAATGCATGTCGCGATTGTGTCGTAGACATTGACAGCGGTGTAGGCCCATGCTGGATCTTTGTGCAAGCGATTCTGAATTGCTTCGACAACAAAGACGACGCGCTCGTAATCGTGGTTGAACTGGCCAACTTTACTTTGGATTTTGGCCGTGGTAGTGAAGTCGCGCGCGTGCGTCGGCAAGGCGTCAATAGTATCCTGATCCCAGGCCTGGAAGGCGCGCAGAAAGATGTTGCCAAGGTCTTGTTGTCCGAAATCAGGTGATGAAGGTACTATTTTTGCACTATTCATGATGCTGGTGGTGTGGTGGGTTGCAGATATCGCAGGGAGTTGCTCGAGTCTTTTCAGGCCGCATGAGATTTGGAAATGCCGGGTGCGCAGTGCTGTAGGTACCCTTGATTGCGCAGCACGTGCACACTTGTTCAAATTTTGGCGAAGTGAATGCGGTTGTTCTGCCTGTGCTATGATTGTACATGTCTGGGCGCCTACCACCACCACCACCATCTCCTCGATGCGCCCAACCTTCTCCACTTCCATGTAGAGTTGCGATGAATCATGTAATCTTTACTCTGAATGCTCTTGTGAATACCCCAGAGCCCTCCCAGTGGCCAGATGTTCTTCAGACGCATGCCCCAATCTTTCTGCGCCATATTTGTGTATTTTTCGATGTCCACATGAACCTTGTCATGAACGTCCGGCAGGCCGCCGGCGTTATACTTCGTCCGCAGACTCTCGTGCCATTGGCGATCAAACTGCGACCAAAATTCATCCTTGCTGTAGTAGGTGTGCGCATACAGCCACTTCATGCCACCCATCTCGCCCAAGGTCTTCTCGAGTGCGCGGTTCTTGGCGAGATATTCTTGCGGCTCTTGTGGCCCGAATCCCCAGAGTCCAATATTGAGCATTTGCGTATCCTGCAGCTCGCCTTTGGTGTGTGGGTGCATTGTCGGCTGCTCGCTTTGCTTCAATGGGCAGAGCCAGATGGGCCAGATGTTAAACTCCTTCTCAGTGTAATCGATGAATTTCTCGGCATTGGGATAGGGGAGGGCCATGTCCTGTACGATATATCGTGTCGCAATTCCACTTGCGTGCAGGGCTCGATACAGCATGCGTGTGTGCAGGAAATCATCCAGAAACCAACGAGTGAATTTGTTGAAAGGGAACTTCATGTAGCTGAACGCAGACCGTCCAACCCAGAAGCCACCGCGATCGTAGCGGAACATGTATTCGGCCAGTGGAATGTACTCAACCACAGGATGGTCAGACTTGCGCGTTGCTTCTTCGACGTGTAAATAGAACCAGGGATCGAGCGCGTGAGAAAAGGTCTGCGGTTTCATATTCGGTGGCAGATGGTCAGTCATTTCGCCGGTAACGATCACGCCGTGATCTTTGGAGAACAGGATGCCATCCACGTAGTCGTTTTTCTCGCCTTTTTCGCCTTCGGTATGTTCACGGATCTCCTTAACAGCTTGCGCTAAACTTCGGGTAGGGTAGTAGGTCGTCTTCACATATTTCTTTGCTTCTATGAGTCGGAGGTTGACCATGGTCGTGACTCCCAGCGTTCCAACCGCGCCGGCAGCTCCACGAAATAGATCTGCGTTCTCTTTCTCCGATGCTCTGACGATCTCTCCATTAGCCATCACCATCTCGACCTCATTAATCGTTCTGTCAAAGAAACCAAACTTGAAACTACTGCTCTCGCCAGCGGTACCAGCATATCCTCCCCCAACAGTTATACCTGGAAATTCCATCACAACTGGCGGAACCAGCCCATGTGGCAAAGTAGCTTCCACTAGTCTGTCCATGGGCACATTTGGCTCTACAAGAGCAGTGCGCGTTGTTCTGTCTACTTTGATGACATTTCTTAGTCCACTGATATCAACGACGCGTTTCTTGAGGTTCGGACGCGTGGAGTTTGTCGACCCATGTGATATTCTGAAAGGCTCCTTGCGCGTAAAGTAATCCTTCACCTTCGAGGCGACTTGCGCAACTATGCGCTGATGGCGATCCATCATGGATGAGAATAGGAAACGAAAGACTCCAGCAAATGCAAATGCTTTCTATTGATACATGATGATACACATTTGTGAGGTTGAAGAACGAAGATCATGTTTCAGCTTTTCTGCGGCAGTGCGCTAGTCTCTTTGTGTTTAGCGTAAACTCGAGTCTTCCCCTTTCTAGTGGGCTCATCTCATTCATCATGGCAGTTCGCGGGAATCAATCCATATCGGACGCCAGTGAAGTTTGACTCATCACCAGCTGCATTTTTTTAAGAGATGATTATCAGACGAATACTGCTTTGGTAATGTTGGATATCCTGGTTTCTTGGACCTGAAGATCGGCTGAACCCTGAAGTCGGCCGCCTTACAGATTCGTGCAGTGGCAAAGGCTATCCAGACGCCACATCTCGCGACTGGCTGCTTGCTCGTGATCTTCTCCGTTCAAGACCGCCTCATGTGTCACTGCAGTGACCGCCTAGGCTGTTGTGGACGTTCCACCGAGAACTGTGGGGCTGACGTGCGGGGATGCATCGAATGGAAACGGTGTGATCAGGCCTGCACTCAAGGCCAACAATCCCTTGGAACTGCGCCGCGTGCCTTATAAGCCGTATGGAATCGCCGCCCGTGTGCGCAAATGCTGTTTCCAGAGTCCCCACCCAGCATGATAATAGGGATATTCGCAGTCCTTGCTGGGACGGCTGCCGCTCTGCAGCCATTACCGCCGGTCCAATGGACGAACACAAACACGCTTTCGAGTGGCTTCAGCAGCTTCACGGCTCGGAATGCGTCCAAAATCATCTACATTGATAGCTCCTGGGCAGATATTTCAGACACCGATGGCCTTACCCTCATACCTCCGACCGCATTTCAGTTCGCGGAAACGTTCCGCCAAGACCTTTCCAATTGGACAGCCGCGAACTGGACGCTCCAGCGAGTCGACCGCTTTCCAGACAATGCACAGGGCGTCTTCCTAGGGCCATTCAGAGGATCCAAGGATGAAATCACGTATGAAGATGGCGAGCAAACCGAGGAGGGTTATGAGATCGAAATTACAAACAGCACCATTTACATTGGTGGCACTGGCGCTCGCGGCATGTTTTGGGGAACGAGAACGCTCTTACAACAAGCCTTGATTGCCAATGGATCTGCTTTGCCAGCGGGCCGCATAGTTGACGCGCCGGCATATGCGACGCGCGGCTATATGCTCGATGCTGGCCGCAAGTGGTATGCGCCGGAGTTCCTCAAGGAATTGTGCACCTACGCTTCTTTCTTTAAGATCTCGGAGTTTCACTACCACAGCAGCGACAATGCGCCCTTAAACAGAGGTCACAACGCGACATGGAACAAAGTGTTTTCACACTTCTCACTCTATCCAGAGCAGAATCCAGAGCTACAGGGCATTATCGAACGCAAGAACGAGACGCTATCGCGAGCCCAATTTGAGGATTTCCAAAATCACTGCGCACAGCGAGGCGTGACAGTGATACCAGAGATCGAAGCACCTGGTCACGCTCTTGCCATCACCAAATGGAAGCCTGAACTCGCCCTTGCAAAGAAGGACCTGTTGAATCTTACCCACCCAGACGCCATTCCAACAGTGAAAGCCATCTGGAGCGAATTCTTACCTTGGTTCCAAACCAAGGAAGTTCACATCGGTGCTGACGAGTACGACCCGGAGCTTGCAGATGACTATATTAATTTTGTGAACGAGATGGCTCAATTTGTCAACTCCACATCTGGCAAGAGGATCAGGATCTGGGGCACTCATGAGCCATCTGAGAATCTCACGATCTCGAAGGACATTATCGTTCAACATTGGCAGTACGGACAGTCCGATCCGCTGCAATTACAGAACGATGGTTATGATCTCGTCAATTCGGAAGACTGGTGGGCGTATATGAGTCTGAAGAACGACCACACCCCCATACTCCCTGCACCGTATCCGCAGTTTTACAACACCAGCAGAACTCTAAACTTCGCCGATGTCCCAGGTTGGCAATGGGATCCCTCGCTTTTCAATCCCGTCAACACGACAGAGCAGCTCCAGCCTGACGCTAGCGGCAACAAGGGTGCCATTCTCGCTGCATGGAACGACAACGGCCCCGATGCGACTACACAGTTGGAGGCTTACTATGCGGTGCGCGAGGGAATCCCAGTCATGGCTGCGCGCGCCTGGTCTGGCATAAGGGGCATCAATATCACGACCGAGAACACAAACGCAACGATTCGCTTCCTGGCATCAAACGCGCCTGGACAAAATCTTGACAGGCGCCCGGCGTCGCTGCGCACCACATCGCAGACCAACAGGCCAGTCGTCTCGTGGAACCAACGCGACGGGCAGATGGCGCAGACGTTCAGCAAAGGCTCGTTTGGTCCACCCTACACGCTGAGCCTCAACGTGACCTCTTCTTTCGCGATCAAAGGGCCTGATACATCACTGGCCATCAACAACATCATCACAAACACCACCACAAACTCCTCGATTTCGACGCTCGTCTTCACCACCAACGACGGCTTCCCCTACCCCCTCCGCAACGTCTCTTACGATGACTACGATCCCGGTCACCCCGGCCGCATCTGGACAAATGTCTCAACCTCGAACCACGAACCTGTGGCCATCAATTTCCCGGTCCGACTGCGCATCGAGACCGACATCTACAATGGCAGCCGAGTGTGGGTCAACGAGAAGTTCGCAGGCCGCTTCGAGGTCTTTGTGTTTGGCGGGCGCAACACGGTGTTCAGCTGGAGCCAGATGGCATTCGTGGCGCCGCTGGATAGCGTGGATGGTGGAGTCAGTAGCTTCAAGCTGGAGGATGGAGTCGGCATGTATAACATCAGTGCTGGGAATGGAAGCTATGGGCCGCCCCCGCCGGAGCCAAATGTTGCAGTCAGTGGAAAGGGTGCGAGTGCTGCACTAAAGATGCTTTCAGTGGTTGCATTCTTCTGCGTGTTTATTTGAGCGTGATACCATGGGTCATTAGGACTTGCATCTTGTATTATTCTACACAGACTTTGATGGTGCACATTGAAGTCATTCAGCTGCTCGTCTATTCCTCAACGCCAAGTGATTTTTCCAACCACTGCCTTCAAGTTGGTCCAAGGCGGTGTTACTATCGTCGAACAGCTGTCGTTAGGGTATCCAGAGCACCCAAGAAACACAAGCCAGACCAAGTAAACCCATTACGAATTGTCAACCTGATCATGTCGGTAACATCTGCGGCCCATTTAAGAGGTCTTCAGCATGAGGTTCATAGCCGTATAGTCCCACAGCGTGAGTTTGATATCTTCAAAGTTGCAAGCTAGGAACACTCCGGCGAACTGACTGAACGGAGCATCCTCGATGCTCTGCCCAGCAATGTGCAACTGTGTTAAAGCTTCCTCGCTAACACAGAACCCCATGTCGAGGGCAGCAAGATCCTTCGACTTGGGGATGTCATGATGCTCGTTGAAACGTGTGCAGCATAGACGGAGCGGTCTGATCAGATGCGAGTCAAAACGTGAAATGGCAGTCTTGAAGATATGAAGAGGCAGAAATTTTGCAGAAGACTCATTCTAGATGCTGTCGGTTAAAGCTGCAATACAAACGCTTGGCTCACCTTGTACCGCACTGCACATGTTTACACGGAAACCTTTTACCGTGACACCTAGATTGCGCCTCGCACTGCGCCCAACCCTTCCCAAGCTAGACCTCAAGAGCACTGGACTCCCGACTCGCAGACGCTGAGAGGGCTGTGTGTTGAAAACGATTTACTGAACTGTTGGCGCCTACTCACCATGAACAGGAGTTCATAGAACATACCGCCACATTCCAAGAAGCAGTTGAGAACTACAATATACTCACTGAGAAGAGAAGATTACAGTAAATTAGGAGTCCCTTGAAAGCTAGAACGAGAAACATGCTGCAGAGATCAGGAGCTTGAAGCAGCACCCGGCGGATGCTCAGCTAGAGAACCCAAACACTCAGGCAACAAAGCAAAACCTTGGTGCCAAAAGCAAAGGCTGATGAAGCCATACCAGAAGACTCAAGAATGGTCTTTACGCATTTTAACTTGTGTATAGTGCGCTTAGGAAGACCCAGGCTTGAGCGCTGCCTAATGTTAATAGCATAGACAAACTTGTGCAGATTCAAGATATTGCTTGAGCGCCAGAATACCCTTCAGGCGCAACTTCACGATAATTTAACCAGAAACAGCACGATGAGAGGCTACAATAGTGTTTACAAGGCCACGCTCTGCGTTACTAAAAGCCTACTAAGCACCTAACAAGGCTGCAAGCATGTGCAGGAGGACACAGATCCTTGTTAAGACAACGCACGACCTACATTTGAGTATGTTATACCTCTAATACATTGCAAATCAGCGCTGTTGACGATCAATGTAGCCGTACGCGGAAGCTTCACTGAATGCCGTAAACACCCTGCTATGCGAAGAACAGGACAGAAACTCATGCCACGGATGTACGAAAGCAGGATATGGGCTTTAGCACACTCGATGTACTGGTTTGAAGGAGCACTTGTATCTGTAGAAACTGGTTGGCGCGTTCACGAGCAGGAAACGGATATCTGTCGTACACGGACGTGGTGACGACTGGACTTGTCCAGGGAAGAGAAAACGTCCAGTAATCCAGAATATTTGGCAGGCAAAGAAACAATGAAAGAAATAAAGAAAGAGGTGAAGGAAGGAAGGAATGAGACAAGAAGAGGATCCTCTCAGAGCTCACGTTTATAACTTCAGCACAACCACATCTCAAGCTTCTCGAATACATCTCAACCTAAGCGTCTGCATGCAATTTACACCGCAAGACTCCCAATAGGCGAGTAGAGTGTGTAATCTCGTTCTGCAGACCGGAACTGGAACTGGAACTACAACACCGGCGCAGACCTCAGTTCTCATTGCTAGCATGGCACTGAGCCTCATTATCACACTTTTCGCTGTGGGGGCGGGCCATACTTGTGTGAGGACTGAAGGTCTCGATTTTACAGACTTTGTTGGTTGCGCTCACTCCGAAGCAAGATGCTGAGACCAGCTATGTTGTTTTCCCTCTGTATCAGCACTGAAACGATATCTTAGACCGGGACTCACCCAGCCATCCAATTTTTTCTACCCATGGAGATGGCGGTGCAGTCCTGACTCTCACATGCTTTGATTTTTTTTTTCATTTCGTTGCAGATATTTACACTTCCCACCCTGAGCGCCCACACACCCACTACACACTACACGCTCACACCATAACCCGCCCAAGGACCAACCAACCACGTAGCGCACGTTCCCCATCTACCCACTAGCCCCCGTATCCAACACACACGAATGAATTCCCATGCAAATACACCTCACACAGCAGCTATAATCCACGAGGCTCTAGGACAGGGATACAGCGCGCAACTCCCACCTGGCCCTGATTACACACACACACACACACACACACACACACACACACACACACACACACACACACACACACACACACACACACACACACACACACACACACACACACCGCCGCCGCCGCCGCCGCCGCCGCAGCCGCCGCTGCCGCCACCACGTGCACGAAACTGCAGTAGCGCATGTCTGCACGAGAACTTCTAATCTCCAACTTCTAATTCCTAACTCCTAACTTCTAATTCCTAACTCCCAACTTCCAATTCCCAACTCCTGACTTCCAGCCCCAACTTCCCGCTTCCACTTCCAACTCCCAACTTCCACTTCCAACTCCCAACTTCCACTTCCACTTCCACTCCCGCCTCCGCCTCCACAACCTCCAAGCACTGTGACAGTAACAGTGTAGAAATGGATGTATAAGGTAAGGGGATTAATGAGAGATGGACAATGGAATTAGTTAGGGTGTTCGTTATGATTATGATTATCAAATGTGTTTGTTGCGGATTCTGGATGTGAGGCGTGGTGCGGGATGGGGTGTGTGGTGGTAGGACCACGATCCTAGGCGACAGTTTCGACCGGTCGGCTGGAGCTATGGGGATGGAGATGGGGATGGGGATGGAGATAGGAGAGTGGTGGAGCGCGCTCAGAGGATGAGGGATGGTGGACAGTCCGCGCGTATGGATTTACATAGGGAGGAACAAAGCGAGGTTATAGCGCGAGATGTAAGTATGCAGACAGATGGATGGAGAGGGGGAGAGAGGAGAGAGGAGTGGTGGTGTGTATGGGAATGTGTGTGGGGTAGCAGGTATAGCTATCTGCTTGAGAAACCGCTTTCCCACCTCTTCACTGCGAACCCCCTTTCCCAACCTTTTCCCCCTCCACCTTCCTCCCACCATTCCTCCCACCATCCCTCCCCCCCTCCCCCTCCGCCGCCTCCACAAGCCGGTCAAAAACCATCTGCAAATACCTCTCCTCTGCCGCCGAATTCGCACTCACAATCCGAATAACATAATCCCCACAAACCACCGCACTACTAATATAAAACTCCCCTTCGCCATTAACCTTCTCATACACCTTCTTCGTCAGGGCATTAACATCCTCGCGCCACTGCGCCTCTGCACTGGGCGTAAAGCCACTTGTCCACGCTTCATGTCGCGGATCAGGTACATCTGCGGGGGCCCCCGACGACGACGATGACGGTAGTGCGGGCAGAACCTGGAAGGTGGTAAGGCCAAAGGCAGCATCTGTTGCGATGCGGAAGAGCTCAGGGCGAGATTTGATCTTAGCGGCGAACGACTCGCCGAGCTGGATATGCGACCTAATAAACGCGCGGAGACCCTGTGCGCCGTACGAGCGCAGCACGAACCAGACCTTTAGGCTGCGGAAGCGGCGGCCCAGTGGGATTTGCCAGTCGCGGTAGTCTGTCACGAGGCCGGATTCTGTGAAGGTGTTGCGGAGGTAGGAAGGGGTGATTGAGAAGGTGTCGATAAGGTGTTTGCGGTGCTTGATGAAGAAGGCGCTGCAGTCAAAGTTGACGAGGAGCCATTTGTGGAGGTTGAAGTTGAAGGAGTCGAAGGCTGCGAGCGGGGGGCAGAGGTGTTGGTATTCCGGGCAGATGAGCGCGGAGCCGGCGTACGCGGCGTCGACGTGGATCCAGATGTCCGGGTATTCCTTTGTGAGGGCGGCGATTCCGGCGAGGTCGTCGATGGCGCAGGTGGCGGTGCTGCCGAGGGTGGCGGTGAAGTAGAAAGGGGTGAGGCCTTTTTCCTCGCATTCTTGGATTGTCTTGCGAAGCGAAGCAGCAGAGACGCTGTAGTTGTTGTCTGCCGGGGCAGAAACAGTGCGGAAGCGGGTTCCCGCAATGATGGCGGCTTTTTGCGTAGACGAGTGTGCGTGTTCGGAACCCATTGCTACCAGTTTCCCGCGCAGGTCGGCCGCAGCATCCATCTTCTCCTCGCCGTCCGGCATATCCTTCAGTTTCCTGCGGATGATGCGTTCGCGCGCTGCTACCATGGCCGTGACAATGACCTCGCTCGCCGTGCCCTGGATGATCCCACCGCCCTCGCCGTGGCTTAGAAACACCTCAGGCAGGGCAATCAGCTTCGCGACCCAATCCATAACCACTGTCTCCAACTCCGTGATAGCAGGCGAGCAGATCCAATTGAACGCCGCGGCGTTGAACGCGCCAGAATACATGTCCCCCAGCATAGCCGGGAACGACGAATTACACGGGAAAAACGCCATGAATTTGGGAGACTGCCAGTGCGTCAAGCCCGGCATGATGACGCGGTCGATATCAGACTGTATGGTCTCCCATGACTCTCCTTCTTCTGGTGCAGAGTCCGGGATCAATGGTCGCAGGTAGCCTGGAGAGACGGAGGGTAACACGGGCCTCTCGGCTATGTTGTCGTAGTAAGTAGCGACTATCCGGTCAGCTGAGTCCGCGTGTAAGTGGATGCTTCAAGCAACGTACTCTCGTCAATTGCGCCTTTGGCCGCGTCGCGAAACTGCTGCGAGTCCATGGTGGGGGGTGGGGGGCGGGAGGATGAGGATGGGTGTGTTCGACCGTCCAGAGGAATGAAAAAAAAAAAGGTACAGACTGGATTGCCAGTGTCCAAGACAAAGAAAAGCACCTTTCTATACTCTCCAAGAAACACTCCACACGAGCATTACACTTGATTATCTTGGCTGATCAACCCTAGGGCGCAGAACGTGGCAAAGAATCCACACCCTGATACTTAGTCGTCCGGAACGACAACCCCCAAAGGTTCCGATTCCGCGAGACGTGGTTGCGCGTTGCCTGATGTAGCACATACTTTGCCTCACACAGACTAGCGTGCGTGGAAACACTTCGTGGGCAGCGTACGCCGTTTACCGCGGAAGAGACAAGCTTTCTAGTTTCTATATAAAAGGCTATAGCTGGACTGCAGTATTGCATATGCAGATGATGCAATCCAGGGGTCTGGGAATTAGGTACCCTGTCCTGCCCTGCCCTGCCCTGCTCTGCGTGAGCTAGACTACCCTCCTACCTTCCTACCCTCCTCCCTTCCCTATCCCATTCCATCCCATCCTTAGAACACTCCCAGCCTAGGCCTAGACACTAGAGTAAACAAAAAAAAATTGCAGAACAGAACAGAACAGCGCGCTGCGCACTTGACACGGATTAGCCGGGTAAACACCATTTAACCGACTACAGTACATAGTACATTGACATTGGTGATTGATGATTGATGGTTGATGAGTACAAAGTAAGAGCCATGTAGTAATTAGTAAGGGTTACTGGGTTTTAGGACAGTGTGTAAAGTACTGTCAACTGTCAGAGTACTGTTCAAGATATCATCAAAGCAATCATCAAAACAACACCAAAAGCAATACCACTAAATAACAAAAAAAAAAAGGCATGGTTCAAAAGGTAGCAAAAAAGGCACTTAATTCCCCACATACACACATACATACATACATGTATCTATCCTACGAGCAGTACTACAAAAAACAGACTCTTTATCATGACAAACACGACTCGCCTCCCCCTGCCTCGCCGTGCCTCGTCTCGTCTCGACTCGACTTGACTCAAATCAAAGCAAGCCCAAAGCGAGACAAAGCGAGACGAAACACAAGACAAAGCACAAGACAGAGACAGAGAGGTAGAGAGAGGTAGGGAAAAAGAAACCGTTAAAAAAACGCCCGAGCTTCTTTCAATCCCAACGACGAAACAATGGCCCCAGCACGGTATTACAGTTTGTAGAATACATTCGGGGAGGGTGGGGTGGTGGTTACTTTGCTTCGCTTGCGGGGAGGAGGTTGGAGGCGTGGAGGAGGAGGAGGAGGAGGAGGAGGAGGAGGAGGAGGAGGAGGAGGAGGTGGTGGTGGTGGTGGTGGTATATTGACAAGGTGGAACTTTTCGTGTGCCCTGAGAGAAAAAAGAGGGGGTTCCCGGGGGAGGAGTCCTTTAAGGGAGATGTGGGAGAGGGAGGGCCGTGGGGACGCTTAGACACGCGAGACGTCGCGGCCAAAGACCTTGGCCTTGACCCAGTCCATCAGCACGAGGATCCTGTTGCGGGTGCTGAAGCACATGCTGAGGTAGGCGGAACGCCAGAAGAAGTAGGTGATGGTGCCGCCGGAGGCGATGTTGCCAGAGAACCACGAGATGTCGGCAACGGCCTTCTCGGAACCAATGTAGGCCAGCGAGCCCTGGTGGGAGTACTCGAAGGGGTTGACGGCACGGGTGCGTCGCAGGCGCTTCTGCAGGTCCTTGATCTCGTCAAAGGCCTTGTTGCGCTCGTCGCCGTTCTTGGCCCTTTCCTGCACGTCGGAGAGCTCGGCCAGCTTGGTCTCAATCTCCTCCGACTTGGCCATCTGGTTGAACATGCGGGCGAGGAAAGCACCCTCCTGGGCGGCGACCTGGGCGGTGGGGGCGTAGTTGGCGACAGCGCAGTCACCAACCGCCCAGACGTTCTCTGTGCCCTTGACGACGAGGTACTCGTTTACGGCGAGACCACGGCGGGAGTCCTTTTGCGCGGGGATCTGGTTGATCAGGTCCTTGACGAGGGGTCGCATGGCGTTGCCGGTGGCCCAGACGAGCAGACCGTAGGGGATCCTCTCGAGCTGCTTCTTGCCATCAGGGCCGGTCGACTCGGCCTCGATGTACTTGTCTGTGACGTTCTTGACCATGGTCTTTGTGCGGATGTCAATGGTCTCCTCCTTGAATGTCTTCTCGGTGTAGTCGATCAGCTGCTTGGAGAACATGGGCAGGACATTGGGCAGGGCCTCGACGAGGGTGACGTGGAACTTTTCCTGGATCTCGGGGATCCACTTCTTCAGGTCGGAGTGGAAGAAGTCCTGGAGCTCGCCGGCGAACTCGACACCGGTGGGGCCTCCGCCGACAACGACCATGTGGAGAAGACGCTGGCGCTCCTCCTCGGACTGGTCCTTGAAGGTGGCCGTCTCGCAGCAGTCCATGATGCGGTTGCGGATGGCCTGGGCGTCGCCGACCTCCTTGAGGAACAAACCGTGCTCGCGGACGCCGGGGATACCTACAAGTCGTTGATTAGCCATGTCGCGTTGTCAGTGATAAAGTCTGAGCATGACGCACCAAAAGTCGCGTTCTCGGCGCCAACACCGACGACGAGCATGTCAAAGGGAATCTGCGTCTGCGAGACGTCGCCCTTGATGGGAGACTCGTCGTTGATGTAGACCATGCGCTTCTCGTAGTCGATCTTGGTGGCCTCGGCCTCGTAGTACTTGACGGCGGCCTTTTTGTGGCGCAGGAAGTTGCGGATGGGCTCCATGATGGAGCGATGCTCAATGGTGCCGACGGTGCACGAGGGCAGCAGCGGGGTGAAGAGGAAGTAGTTGCGGGGGGAGACGACGATGACGTTGTAGTTCTCCGTGTCGAGCTTCTTGAGCAGCGAGACGGAGCCCCAGCCGGTGCCGAGGACGACGAGCGTCTTCTTGCGCGGGTCGGGCGGCGGCTGGTCGACGGGGTTGCGCGTCTCGTAGATGCCGTAGCCGACATATGCGAGGCCTGCGACGGCCGACACCCAGGTGAGGCGCCAGGTCCAGCGCAGCAGACGGAAGCCGCCCTTCCTGGGCTGCTGCTGGCCAGGCGTGAGGCCGCTCTGCTGGCGGATGCTCTGGCGCAAGGCGAGCTGGGCCTGCACGGGGCGCGGTGTCCAGCGCGCGCGGCTGGCGAGCAGCGACGGGCGCTGTGTGGAAAAGGCGCGGGCCTGCGCGGCGAGGTTGGCGGCGGCGAGGGGCCGCATGGTGGGAGCCATTGCGCTGTGACGGGCTTCACTGCGCGGTGCAGGCGAGGGGGTGGGCGAGGGCGAGGGGCGATGCGAGGGGAGGGCAGAGGTGAGTTGAGATGGCAGCGTCGGCGTGGATTTCACTTTTTCTCTGCCATGACGAGCGCGGCCAGCCATGTGCAGAGGCGCCCCACGATAAGCTTCGCCGTCGTCCCAATCAGAGGCCATCAGCCGCATTCGCCGGGACCACCCCCAACACATGTCCCAAACACGTCGCAGGCCAGCAAAATCCCTCGCTCTCGGCACCACCGCCGCTCCTCACATCGGACAAGAGGCGAGCCGCACTGCATCATTAATAATAGCTAGGTAGGCAATCTGCTGGGTGAACGGCCACTCAGCCATCCATCCGCACCATCCTTTTGCGCGGCGCCCACTAGCCCTCCCTGTCCCTTGGCCCTGCGGCTCAAACTCAACCTAAACCATGCTCCACTCTGACTCTCCGACTGCGCTGTTGCTGTCGTGCTTTGCCGCCAAGCCCAGAACACGTCTCTCGCCAATGATAATAGTGAGAATGCGGTGAGACCAGCCGTCTAGATCCCGCGGTGTTTGACAATCTTCCCGCGGCATACCAGTTCAATGTGTTTGTGTTTGCTGTATGCTCGACGCGAGCTCCACTGCAATGACTATGTTGCAGTAGATCTGAGTGATGCCTTGCAACCATTCAACCACCATGCACGGGTGCCAATCACCAAACCTAAATAAGATTCTCATCATATGTAATACACAACAAACATGTCGTGCAGCGATACCGCACGCAACTCGCTCGCACACACGGCCCACCCTCGGATCTCCGCCCCATCGCCGACCCATCTCCAGCCCACGCCAGATCCATCACCGAATGCCTCGCACTTTCCTCGTTGCGAGCGGGGGTGCATGATGACTTCATCTGCATGCTCCATTCTGACCTCCAGCGCTTATCGATAAGCACATACTCCGCATGCAGTCATGACACCCACGTCTTGAAGCTTACCAATTGTCTCGACGGCATTACTTGCACCTGCACTGCACTGCACTTGCACTTGCACTTGCACTGGTACACAGCTTTTTGATCCAGACTGACACAACACGATAAGAACAATCTCACTAACCCTTGTCTATAGCAGTCACATCCCATCACATCACATCGCGTCACGACTCATCAGCACCAGCACCGCACAACACCATGCCTCAAGCAACAGCAACCGTCAACGGCGTCGAAGTAGCACGCTCTTCGACCTGGGAAATTGTTGATGGGAATATCTATGTTTGTACTCCCTCTCTCTCACACACACACAACACCCCCCTCCCTCCCTCCCTCTCTCCCCAACATATGCATAACACCCCCCTAACACCACCAGTTCCCACCAACCTCCATCACAAAATCTCACTTCTCGCCTACCTCCACCACAACACACTGTCCCTACAAGGGCGACGCATCCTACTACACCGTCACAACCAATAAGACGGAGATTCAGGATGTGGCGTGGTATTATCCTGAGCCTATTAAGGGTATGGAGAAGATCAAGGGGTATGTGGCGTTTTACAAGACGAAGGGGGATGTGGTTGTTGGTGTGGAGGAGTAGGTTGAGCAGGGTGGGTGTGAAGGCGTTTCTGGGAGTGATGAAAATAAGATAAATAGGTTAACTACAACTTTCTTGTCTCCTCTGTCACGTGTATGATAGCCCATCAACTCAACACCGCCTGTGCTTACACAAGCGTGACGACTTCTGACGTGAAAAGAGGTCGCCACCAGGCCTCCGCTTTCATGAGACCTCGCATTCTCATCGACTCCAGCATCTCGTACTCCACTGAGGAGAACTTCACACGCTGCAAAGTGCTGTCAAGCCATCTGGAAGACGAGATGCTCTGATTTATAAAGTCCCTGCCCGCTTCACGCAGAGTCGCGGTCCCGACGCGCTCGTAGCTCGTGTTCCCCTCACCCTCACACCGTCTTAGTATCAACAGCGCGTCATTCCCCAACGGCGAAGAACGGATAAGCAGCGCCTTGACGCCGTGTAGAGACTACTTGACAGGAATCGACCACGATACGTGGACCTTGTGGAAGAACCCAAACTTGTACCGCAGAGCTATGCCATGCGTGTCGAGAAAAGGCACAGTACATGTTTCGCCATGTAATTCCAGCTGTTGGTCAATATCCTCCGACAATAGGTGAAGCTTGGGCTCGAAGACGGATAGGTCTTGCTGCCCTTTGTTCGGATCGTGACGTGGTGAGACTCTAATGCGAGCAAGTCGTCCTCGAATCTCACTTGCCCGACCCAACCAAGCGGACTCCAACTCGGGAAGCCGTGTCGACGCTCAGCCGGTTGCTTGTGAGACCACAATAGTGCCATGTTTGAGGCTGTGGTGGAAGTGTACAGCTTTCCTGAGTAATGCACCAGCTCTGGTGTCTTTTCCAATCGGTGGGCAGGATGCTAGAATGGGACGCCCCATACATGATAAACATGATGCTTCCTGAGCGTGTTCAGTGTGCCAACAATAGCATTAAGAGCATCCGTCTCAAATGAAAGGTGGCGTTTGCTGTAGTTCTCGAGGTAGGCTTTTGCTGTCGCCATTGCACATCTCGTGAAGTGCGGTGGCACCCAGTCAAGTCTCAATGCGGAAAGCCTGTCCCCTTCAGACCCAGATTCAACGCAGATGTCGGAGTTGCAAAGAAACATCGCCTGGCGATCTGTCAGGATAAGTCGCCGCCTGGAAAAAATGCTCTCTTGTAAGGTCCATGCTCGGTCTGACCAGGTGGACTGCATAACCTTCTCCATATCACGACTTGACGGAAGGACTGCCACAGACATTGTTCCGAGCTTTTCTATCCTAGTTGGTCGCGAGTCTTCCGAGACACCAGGTAACCCGTAATGCGGATTTCTGCCTACTGCAGCTATGATTGTCAAGTCTGCTGCAGCATAGACACTGCCCATCTGCGCAATCTGCATATGTCGAGCATCGGCGTTATCTTGGGGTATGCACTGCCATTACAATCTTGAGTGACGAGAAAGAACATGAGATTATGATGAACTCACATATCGGTCAACCCAGAGAAACTGGTAACCCAAGTCTTTTGTAAGCGAAATTGCGTTGATGATGGTCTTGGGTAATTTTTGCAGTCGGCCAGAAGCTGGAATGGGATAAGTGTCGTTGGAGTCACCCCAGACGTATGACGGGGCGACGTACTTGCAACATAGAGGTGCTTCTACGACTTGTTCTTGAATGCAGTCTATCAACAATAGTTGCTCGAGGCTTTCTTGAGACTGCGGGGAACATCGATCTCTGTGCTCATGCTGACATTCGCTGATCCAAGCTTTGACTATTTGTGGGCTCAAGCTGCGTGGATAAAGGGAGTGAATCATTTGGGACAAGTGATTCTGATCAGAACTGAGCACTGAAAGCTTTAATTCCAGAGGTCTGTTGAGCGAGTTCACCGGATCAATGAGCCTCCAGTAGCTAGGAAGACCTTTGAAGTCGTGGAAATCGTGACAACAGATCGTGTGAGGGCCGGGGTCGACAGTGGGCAGGTGTCGCGAGAACCTATGGTAGCACGTACTCGTTCGAGTGCGCGAAAGTAGGTAGTGTCCAAGTAGTTGACAGATGCGGCATTGAGATTGCTGCAGCATAGATACTGACTCTGCTATATGGATCAAGTCTTCAAGACCCCTGGCCGAAGGGAGACTTTCCCATGGTATCCGGAAACAGCGTTCACAGACGCAGAATTCTCCTGGTCAAGATCCACCTCGCTATTGCCATGCGCAACTTCCGCGTCTATGTCGGCTTGCCAGTGTGGGGAGTTCTGTGGCTGCGAAGCTTGTATTTTAATGTGGTTCATCTCGAAGTGTTGATGGATTACATCAGGGCATTTCTCCTTGACCATTCACAGCGAGTTTGTTCAGAAAGGGTGCCTGTTGAGCTCGGGGCAATGTTGGGATCAGGCTGCTGCAACGGGGGCCATCATCTCACGAATATTGAGGGGTGTCCTGCTGCCTGTGTGCCGATGGTAACATGAGCGTTTTGTCACGCCTCACAACTGCAAAGCTTTGTGGCTGTCTTTGTTATGAGAGACGGCGCTTAAATGAGGAAAGAGAGGTCACTGGGGTCAAGGTGAACTAGTCCCAAAGTGGCTGTGTACATACGCAGGGACGTAAGAGCGAGGAATAATAAGAAACAGCAGGTCGTCCGTCCAGCGAGTACTTCCTACACACGTCGACAGCCTCGCGTCAAATCTCATTTAAGCACTCACTCTTCAAGCCCTCGCATCCTTCAGCGTGACCATCAGCGGCTGTTTTTCCCACAGTAGAAACGACCTCTGATCCACCCAGTCCTCAGCTGTCGTTGGAGACAGCTGCATATCGAACTGGAATATTACATTCGAGATAATGAGACGCATCTCATGGTACGCCATACTGATGATAGTCAGCGAACATCTCCAGCATCCTCGAGTGTGTAGAAAACACCTACTTCTTGCCCAAACAATCCCTCGGGCCAACTGAAAACGGCTGCAATGCCGTCTTCTGATCATTCGCATATTTCTCATCGCCGAGCCAGCGCTCGGGCGCAAAGACGTGCGGATCGTGGAAGTTGCGCGCCGATCTGTACATGGCGAAGTGTGATGCGCTAACGATGGTCTGTCTGCGTTAGGAGGAATCTGTAGAGCACAATCGAAATATCCACACAAGACTTACATGCGGCGGGATGAAACGGCCACAGATCGTCGAGCCGTCTAAAGGCGTGACATGAGGTAAGCCGATCGGAACTGGCGGATACAGCCTCAGCGCTTCCTTCACGCAAGCGCCGAGATACGGTAGCGCAGCAATGGCCTCGAAAGAAATGTCGCTGGACTCATCGAAGGTGCTCCGGATCTCATCAGTCAGACGCTGCATGGCGTCGGGGTTCTTGAGGAGTAGGTAGGTCAGGCCTGCCAGCAGCGTGGCAGTCGTTTCAGTCCCGGCAATCATGAACAGTCCAGCATTCGAGTCCATCTGCGCGCGGGACAGCTTGTTCGATCCTTCCGAACTCAGAGCAAGATCCCACAAGTCGCGTCCTTCGGCGATTCGGCCTCTCTCAAGGCGTTTGGAGACTCTGTCCGCGCTGTATCTGAAATGCTCAAGTTTTTGCCTCTCGATGCTGGTGCGAGAAAACAAGAGAACTGCACTGGAGAGCCAGGGGTAGTGATGTATGAGGTTGAACCTGGTGAGGAACCTGATCGATCCGAACATTGCAGATACCCAGGGGTCGTACCGTGACTCTTCAAGCATGTGAAGGGACTCTCCGAATGCCAAATCGCCCATGACATCGAAGGTTGTGTCTGATGGTAGAACTGATCAGTGGAATCCACACAGCAGTGCTCGAACTGAACTCACAATTGTAGTTCTTGACCATGTCAACTGCAACTTCAGGGTTCTGACTAGCGCTTTCACACAGGTTTCCTATCAGCTTGTTCACATACTTGATGAAAAGCGGCTCCTGCTCCTTCAACGCGCGGTCTGAGAACGCCGACTTGAAGACACTGCGCACACGCGCATGCGTTTCCAGGTTCTCGTCTTCGACAAGATTCGCCACTCCATTGCTGCTCATGCCGTACCAGGTCCAGTGCTTTGGCGGCGGCGATCCCTTTGCTGTTTTACCATAGCCATGACCGTGGCTGTAGATGTCGCGCCAGGCATCTGGACTCACAAAACTCAGCTCATCGGGTCCGACACGCACCACATCACCGTATTCATCATGTAGCGCGAGAGTATACGTGTGTGTCTTGCCGGTCCACGCGGCGATGTTGTGCGGCAAGTGGGTGAAAGCCGCCAGCTTTGGGCCGGGAAAGCAGGCCAGCGGATGGAAGTAGACTCTGTACACGCCGCGAACAGTCCAGTGGACGAGGAGCTTATTACAGTCAATGAACGGCTCTCAAAGACGTACGACGGTCTTTCAAAGGCGTCCGGATCTGTTCAAGATCCTTGGACAAAAGGTGACCCGCGAAATTACTCACAAAAGCAACTGTTGCAGCGAGGATCCATGGCAACGACGTACTCTGCACCTCCTGCACGATACTGGAAACCAAACTTGTGGTCCTTGACATTTTGATGATTCGAGCGAGTTTTTGTCTCTACCGGTACATGCAACACAAGTGCAGAACACGAACACCACCCACTTCATGCATCCAGCTTATATCAACACTTCCCTGAATCCGCCCCCACCTGCCTGCTACACCATGTAAGAAGAGGATCTTCGTTAATATAATTGCCTTGCCATCAGCAAAGCATGGACGCGATCCATTGGCACAAGGCGCGCGAATGCGAAAGCATTGCATAATTGAGTGCATCTCAGTGCGGGGATCGTGCAAGCGACTGGACGCTGTGTACCCCATTCCTTCCGTACAGACACCACATACGCCCAGCAATACCTAATATTGCCCACTGCATGACGTTCAAACAAACGACACAGCAGGCACGCAGCGTGTCGGCAACGTGCACCCGCAACACCAACACCACCACCGACCCGAGATCTGCATCACTGCGGGTACATTATCCATGCAACCTGCCACAACGGCCCGGGAAACTCAAGCCTACACATCCGTCCTTCACCCGAGAAACGCATTCGGAATCCCAGCGCGTGGAGCATTGCCCCGATGCGGAAAGAAAAGCGGTAGTATGCGTCTCTACACGATAAGGAAGGCAAATTCCCTCCCTGTTCGCGCCGCGGATTCGTCAACGCCGACGTGGATAGGAATGTTGGTGATGAATGCAGGCGCAGGCGCTCGTGTTCGATCTACATCACATGTTGTGTGTGCACATGCCCATGTACTCTGCCTCGAGTATGCGTAGCAGAAGGGTGGAGGTGGGATGGGGTAGGGGTATAGCATAGCAGACTCTGTAGGTTGAATAGAGCAAGATTCCTATGACGTCGACTAGGACGGTGACCGGTCTTGTAGATGTGTTATATACCCGGATTGTCAGTCTTTAACTCAATAGCCCCTGTTCGTTGCACAGTACCCATGCTACCGTGAATGTATGCAAAGACGTTGTTGAGTGACTCCCAAGGCTGAGGATAGGATTATATAGTCTTAGTCGGGATACCTCCAGACTCTATTGTGAAACTTGAACGCAGCCTATCTTGGAAATTATTCCCCTTTACTAGAATATACTAGACTAGATTAAGACAGACAAGTATAAAGGAACTAACCCCCCCTCTTAGAAGGTAACCCAAGGAATACCGGTTGTAGCCTAGCTAGCTAGCAGGTAATAATCCTTAAACAGCGTCCCCTTGCACATGTAGAGGTTAATTTGCATGCGTGTAAACGTATAACTCTTCTTATACATACATGCACATACACACATACACACATACAAAACTCCTCACTCACACACACGCACAGCCAAAGCACCCCGCATTACTTACATTGCACACAACCCCCTAGCCCCAGCCCACAACACCTCACCCACAAACCACTCCCAAACCTATAGACAAACCCAACGCACTTACGTCCTTACTACAGGCAATAGATTAGCAGCTATTTACTACTAAAGCTAATACTCAGCACTTACCACTCACGATTCACAAATCACCAATTATCGTACCAGGCTAACCGAAATACCTTCCTCCAGCCGGCCGGCCGGTAGAGCATGTTGATGATGATTGATTGATGATCGCTGTTTTCTGGTTTTCTAGGTTACAATTGGTGTGTGTTTACACAGTGTGTATGTAGTGTGTATGCAGTGCAAACACAGCACACGTATAGAACAATCTATACACAGTCTACACGTTTGTACATTCATTTATTCATTTACAACTCACGACGCCACCTTTCTTCCCTGCGGGTGTGGTCTGTACTCGGACATAAACAGAGGTCGAATGTTATGCGTTGTTGTTGTTCTTTCCTGCTACCTTGTTGCGCTCACGCGATGTATGGTGTGCTGTACACCTCAGCGCCGAGCTCGACTCCTTACATTCCATCCATCCGTCCATTCATCCATCCGGCCCCCCGTCCGACCGGCTGGCCTTCCTGCGTTGCTGCGGCTCGCGGGATGCGTGGGAAGGGGTGCTGTGGTGTGCTGTGGTGTGTATTGCGGAGAAAGGGGGGTTAGGGGGGTGGTGTTGTTGCTGGAATTGTGGGGATGGGTATGGGGATAGGATGGGGATGGGTATGTGTTCATGTATATATACCCGTTCTCCTACGCCAGATCAACGCGTAGTAGCGCCATTATTTTTTTTTCTTTAGCTTTGTACGCAGAGTAAATTTGATTTACTTGGTTTGGATCGAGAAGTAGAGGGATTCCGCTGTTTACTGTTCACCGTTCCCTACTTACTATTCACTATCCACTACTTACTGTCCACTATTCACACTTCACTGATGCAGAGTACATAGTAGAGGGAGTGAATACATGCAGGAGTAAGTAAGCAAGTAAATAAGTAGTAAAGCAAGCAACGCTATATACACATCTATTAGCACAAGCGCTATACTATACACCCCTGCCTAGCACCTGCCCAGCACTGGCCTAGCAAGGCCCAGGGCCCAGGAATCTATACCACCGCGTTACAAAAAGAAGCACAGCACAGCACAGTACAGTTCATCCCGTTTTGACATTTTATAACCCAGACGCAGACGCAGACGGTAATGTTTGTGATTAAGATGGTGTTGTTTGTAATTAGGATGGTTTTGTTTATTGTATACTCAGGATGGTTTTGTTTGTTATGAAGATGGATGCTGTTCTTGTAACTAGAATGTTTTTTTTACTATAACGCTGAGAAGAGAAGAAGAGAAGAAGAGAAGAAAGAAAGTATAAATAGTAGGTTAATAAAAGTAAAGATGAAATAAAAGTATAAAGTAAAGAGTAAAAAGTTAGACAAAGATAAAGAAAGAATAGAGGAAGAAGAAGAAGAAGAAGAAGAAGAAGAAGAAGAAGAAGAAGAAGAAGAAGAAGAAGAAGATAAAAGATATAAGACAAATAGTAGTTAGTATGTTGCATAATTGCTAAAAAAATCTAGGCAGATAAATAATAACAGGGTATTGCTTTTCCTTTTTCATCATCTCTACTCTCTATTCTACCCTAGCCTTTCCTTCTCTTTCCTATGCGAAAAAATATTTTGTTTGAAAAGACCAAGGAATTTAAGAAAAAAAAAAAAAAAAAAAACGCCATTCATATGCACATGCTCTCATGACTCAACCAACCACCCCCACAAGATGCAACTAGACTGCATCTACAACGACAACAAAAACTACCCCATAACCATTGTATCATCCCCCCCAAGCGCGACCGCAGCAGCAGGCTCAGCGACAACGCCTCTCCCCCTCCCCTCGAGCAACTCGCGACGCACCTCGGGACTAATAGCCTTGTGGCCGCGGGACAGCAGCAGGTCGAGGAGAGCCTCGCGCTGGTCCTCTGTGATGTCGTTGCGGTAGCGCTGGGCGAAGGCAAGGAGACATTGATGCCATATGACGGGGAGTTTGGCGGGGGTGTTGACATCAGCGGTGGGGAGGGCCTCGGTATCCATTGCATCAGCCGTGGAAGTAGCGCGGAAGCGCAGAAAGTGGAAGACGAGGGCGTCGATGACTTTGTATGGCAGCGCGTACTTCTTCTCAAGCAGAGTCTTGATGAAGATGTTGCAGGGTCCGGCGGCGTCGGGGTCCGAGGACATTTGGTCTGCGGCGATTTCGCACAGGCGGTGCAGGGCGGCGGCCGAGTGGAGGACGGGGACGGAGACTTTTGCGACGACCGAGGCGATGATTGTTGCTTCGCGGTGGGTGCAGCGCGAGTCGGTGAGGAGGGGGAAGACGAGGCCCTTGAAGAAGGCCGAGGGCTTGTAGAGGGCCTTTTTCAGGGCGTTGTAGAGGTGGATGTTGAGCTTGCCTGTCTCGGCGATGTTGGACTGGACGGCGGGGAGAAGGACGGTGTTGAGGAAGAGCTGGGCGGTGAAGGGCTTGGAGGAGACGAAGATGCGGGTGGCGGCGTACATGGAGTTTGGGGTCCAGTTGTCCGGGCGAGTGATGGCGACGAGGGTTTCCCAGGCGGGGATGGTGGGGAGGATCTTGAAGGGCTTGGGGAGCTTGCCGGCCTTGTAGCGGGAGAGGATGAGGCCGACTTTGCTGTAGACTGGGAGGGGGGGGTTAGCTGGGTAGGTGGTGGGAGATGGTGGCTGGCGTACCTTCGACGACCTTGGCAGGCAGCTCGACGGCGTCTTCTGGGGCGCCGCCGCCGACAATGTCACGTGGCCCGTTGTCGCCGTCAGCTGTGCGGCCCTCGTGGGCGGCAATCTTCTCGAGGATCAGGGCGGCCAGGTCGGTGCCGGGGCCGGTGGGGGCAGACTCGGCGCCAGGCCACTGGATGGGGTTGTCGTCGGTGGGGATGAACTTGTTCCAGGCGGCGAGGTCGTTGGCGTCAATCTCGACTTCTTCAACATCCTCTTCGTCCTCCCCCCAGGCGTCGTCGTCGTTCTCGTCATCATCGAACTGGCCCTCGACGTGCTCGTTCAGGTCCTCGCCCAGACGAGTGTCAAAGTCAAAGGCCGGGTTGGCAGGCTTGGGGGCGCCCCGCTGGCTCTCACGTGCATCCTCCTCCTCGAGCTCGCGGCCAATGTCGAGGATCCGGCGCGAGCTCTTGGCGTCGACGTAGGCGTGGTCAGCGGCGGCGTCGTCGTCGTCGTCCCGTTTTGTGCGCTTGGAGCGCTTTACTTTGTGGGCGGCGGGGTCGGCGGGCAGGTAGTCGTCGGCGAGGGGGTTGTGTCGCTGGCTGAGGCCGGGCGACTTGGGCACGCGGGGCATTGTGGTGTGTGGCGTGTGACTATCGTGTGGTGTGGTGTGGTGTGGTGTGGTGTTGGTGTGGTATGCAATTCTACGGCGCTACAAAAAATTGGGTGGGGGAGAGTTGAGTGGGCCCGAGAACGGCCGGCGCGTCACGTCAGGGCTCGACTCGCGTTGCGGCTCGGCTCAGCTCACGTCAGCGCCTCGACTCCCAATTCACCACCACCACCACCACCGCCATGGCCGACTCGGATCACGTGCCCGCCGTGCCATCGCCGCTCAACCCCAACCCGGCCAGCGATGCGCCGCGCCCGCGTCCCGGCGTCCCCCCCCGCGAGCGCGAGCGCAGGGAAAAGCGCGAGACGCTCAAGAAGCGCGAAGCATCCGGCCACACGCGCCAGAGCACCCCGAACCCGCGCGCAAAGAAGCCGTCACGCCCTGCCGCCGACTCGCCCATGCGCTATGCCATCCCCGAGCCTCGCCCTGCCGACTACAACCCCCCCAGAGACGGCCTCCTGCTCCCGCGCGAGCCGGCCCCGCTGCTCGCCCCCGACGGCCGCACCGAGCTGCGCAAGCCGCACGACTACGCCTGGAACAAAAAGGGCTACCGCTACACGCACTGCGTCGCCGACCCGCTGTTCCGCCACAAGCAGTTCTACCGCCAGACCGACTCCCGCCCGTACGGCCCGCGCATGAGCCACGAAGACTCGGACCGCTGGTTCTACTTTGACGACTCGGCCACCGTCGTCTCCCAGGACAAGGGCTGGCGCATGGGCCGCGCCAACGTCGTCGCCCGCGAAGGCCGTCTGTATTATGAAGTCAAGATCCTGCGCGGCATCCCCGTCGACGGGCCCCGCGACCCCGTCGACCCGCGCACCGGCGACACCAGGCCAGGCCCGCACATCCGCATGGGCTGGGCCCGTCGCGAGGCGCCCCTCGACGGGCCCGTGGGCTTCGACGGCTACAGCTACGCCGTCACCGACGCCCGCTTCGAGGCCCAGCACCGCTCGCGCGCCTCCAAAATCTACACCCCGCTGCCCAAGGGCGCAAAGAGCAAGCACATGAAGTCGCGCGCCCCCCACGCCAAGCCCGTCCCCGTCGACTACCTCACCGACCACCACATTGCCGAGGGCGACGTCATCGGCCTCGAGATCCAGCTGCCCTCACTCGCCCTGCACCGCAAGGTCGTCGACGGCATCTACAACCCGGCCGTCGATCTCGGCGACGGCTTCGACACCCCCGCCGACCCCCTCGACCGCCCCCTCGACATCATCCGCGACCGCATCCCCGTCCCCTACAAGGGCAACTTTTACTTTGAGCAGCTCGACTACCACGTCTCCAAGCCCGTCGAAGCCTACCACGACCGCGGACCCGTCCCCAAAGTCCACCCCAGCCCCAACCACGACGACGTCAGTCTGCGCTCGCTGCCCCACTCCCACATCAAAGTCTACAAGAATGGTATCCCAGTCGGCATCGCCTTTGAGAACCTCCTCGCTTTCCTCCCGCCAGCCAGCGTCCCCTCTCCCGAGGCCATCAAAGCAGGGGCAAGAACGGGATTCGATGATGGTATGGTGGGGTATCTCCCTGCAGTCAGTGTGTTTAATGGGGGAATCGCACAGGTGAATATGGGGCCTGAGTTTTGGTTTCCCCCGGAGGGTCTTGTTGATACACACACCACCACATCATCAACAACAACAACAACAACAACAACATCACCACCCCCCCTCCGCCCAATCTCCACCCGCTACAAACACCAAATCGCAGAAGACATCCTCTGGGACATCATCGATGAAACAGACTTCTTCATCCAGGACGGCGCATGGCACTACAATGCTGATGCTACGAGGCATGTGGTTGGTTCTGCGGCTGCGACGCCGAGGGCCAGGGGGTTTGCGAATCCGGATGAGAATTTGGGGGTCGAGGTTGGGAGGAGGTATTGATTTTTTTATTTCGGAGACTTTGAGGGTTGAGGGGTTGATAAGAGGAAGAGAAGAAAGAGAAGAGAGAGAAGAGAGAGAGAGAAGAGAGAGAGAGAAGGTAAGAGAAAAGGAGAATAATAGAAATAAAGAAAGTGTATAATAATTAAAAATATTATTATTAAGACTCCATCTTTTTCATCTTCTATCTCTCTTCTTTAACTTTTTATCTTCTCTATTACCTATAACCTACTTTTCCTATAACCCTACCTACTACTATAAAACCTAGATTTATACTATAATAATATTATACAACTACTTCTATTATACTATTTAACTATAAACATATAGTAATAGTATATACCTATAAAGGTAGGTTAAATGTGTATATAGTGGTTAGACTTAGTGTAGATGTAGATATAGATATATATATATAATATTTTTAGCCTTATAATATACACAGTATATAATGCACACCTGTCAGGTCCCATGTGACTTGAGATAGATGAGTACTGTTCCAGCCGATGGCTCGCTATCGGAGCGAGTCGTGATCGAGTCGTGATCCCTTTTGGTTTGCTTGCCGCAGCGGCTGGAGCTCGGGCCTGACAATACCTATTAATTAGAGGGCTCCTATTTGCACAGCAACGTTACAATTCTACGAAGAATCTTTCTTATAGGCATAAGGTGTCTCTTAGTGAGTGATTTTTGCTGCGCGACAAGATGGATGGATGTGAATGTGAATGTGAATGTGAACATGGATGGATATATGGATATGGATGGATAAATTTAGGTAGATAGTAGACACGGCAACGCAATCTCCATTTCAAATCCCTCTATGCTTCATCATCTTCGCCTTCATCGCCATCATCCCCATCTACCGCGGACTCCCCCCCAACGCCCCATAGCTGCGTGGACTCGCATGGCGACTGGTACCCAGCAGCGCGCGGGCCTCGTCGAGTGCGCGTCCACTACTGCTGTTGTTGCGGATGGGGATGCTCTGGCTGCGGCTGCCGCTTCTGGAGCCAGCACCACCACCAGCACGACTCCCACCACCGACTCCAGACGTCAAACGACCACCCACCGGACTCCCCTCCCTAGGCGTCAGACTCTCCGCGGGCGTCCCCGCACGGCTCACAGTCGGCGTCGCCGCAACACTGACAGCAGGCGCCCAGCCGCGCATCCACCCACTGACTCGACGCCAGTGCAGCCGCCGACGTTTCAACACGCCGTGCTCATCAACCGTGACGATGACCTCGTCATCACGTCTGATCGTCCTGCCGCGCGCGTCCTTGAGCTCGCCGTCGCCGAAATACAGAAACTGCAGGCCGACGGCGGCGTCCATGAGGAGGACGCCTGCGGCGCCGAGGAAGAAGGGCAGCGCGCGGAGGATCCACTCGCGCTGGTTGCTACCTGATGGCGCCCAGCCTGAGTGCGGCGCGAAGGAGGACCATGCGCAGGGGTTGGTGAGCAGGGAGGTCGAGTAGAAGAGGTTGCCGAAGAAGGCGGCGATGAAGAGTGTGGGGGATAGGCCGGCGGTGCTGCGGCGGACGTGGTTCTTGTAGAGCTGTGGGAGGCGCGAGAAGAGGTAGAGGAAGGTGGATGACCAGGAGAAGAATTTGCCGAGGAGGACGCGGGTCGATGTGTGAGAGGTGTTGGTTGTGATGAGAGTGAGGGGGAGGGGGGCAGGGGTCACGGGGTGGGCGAGGGCGCTCTGCGAAAGCAGCGCAAAGATCATGCTGATGTAGAGCACGGCTCTCGGCGAGAGCAGCGGCGAGCTCGACCCTGCCACTCGGCGGATGTTGCGGTTTGACGGCGTCCCCGGGGAGTCTGCCGACATGTGCGGCCCGCCCATGGGCGACACGGCGTACGACTCTTTGACGCCGCTGGGCGAGCGCGCAAAGTTGGGGATGCGGAAGGCGTCCAGCGGCGCCGAGCGTGGAATCTCAGCATCCTTCTTATCTGCGGATACTGCCTCTGCTGGTGTCTGGCTCTTGCCCACCTGCTGCATGCCCCCATCCTCATTCCCCTTCCCAATCCCCTTCCCACCACTCCTCCCGTCCCCCCTTCCTGTGTCGTTCTCCCCGCTGCGCCAGCGCCCCCAGATGGGCCGCAGCGGGCGCCCGTGGTGCAGCAGCTCGTACCAGATCCACTGGCCCGTGAGCCCGCAGTCGACAAACACGTAGTAGCTGGCAATGACAATCTGCCACGTCGCCTGGCCCGTGAACAGGCAGCCCAGCAGGTTGGTCAGGTCGCCGAGCAGCCACTCGGTGAGGAAGTAGACGCTCAGCCCGGACGTGGACTTGAGCTTGTAGTTTTTGTATATCTGCGGGAGCTGCGCAAACAGCCACGACACGATACTGCACGTGCCGAGCAGCGTCGATAGCAGCGCGAGGTACGACGGGATGCACGTGTTGAAGGTGATGGACAGCGATTCGAGGAGCTCGTCGCTGGGCTCGCAGTACAACGGCAGCCCAGGCTCGTCGATCTGAGGAATTCTGTAGGGCAGCATGGCGCCGCGAGGTCGGTTCACGCCCGCTGTGGGTGAGGAATGAAGGGTCCTACTATCTCCGTCTCTTGCTGGTAGTGGTCAGGTGCTTGGAAGCGCGTGAGAGCAGCCACGAGGGCGCAGTGGTGACGTTGAAATGAAGCAGGCCAGACGTCTGTGTTGGAATATTTCAATCCTCGACGTCTGCTTCGTGACAATCCAGTCCGCAGACCAGCACACGCTCGTATCTGGCGGTCTTGTCGCCTCGTGCTCGCAGTGACGTCGGCCTCGGCTCTATCGTAGATAAGCCCCAATTGCACGCAGACACAGCACGACGCGCAGGCCAACAAAGCCGCAAGAAATGCAAGAATAAAGATATGAAAAGGGTGAGAGGGGAGAGAGACGACCAGTCACCCCCGTCAGCAATGCCAGCTTGAAGCAAGGCGCAGTTGGCAGAGTCACCACCCAGTCCAGTAGTCATCCACACCCACCCGCACACAGACCAGACGATCCCCGGGCTCGCATGCCCCGATACGAAGCAGCGCGCGCCATGCGGCAAACGGCGGCCGGGGCCACTGATTCGAGCAGGCCGCTGCGTGCTCTGGGCGGACAAACCGACCCGCAGCGTGACATGGAGAAGGGAAGTGATAGCCCACGTAAAACAGAGATAAGCGGCGCCGCTTTGGCTGCACGCGATCAGTTGCCGCCGCTAGGAGCTTGGCGCCGTTGCCTCACAGTCTCACAGTCTCACAGGTGTTGCCGGCGAGGGGCACACCTCGCGCTGTGTGAGCCTTTGGGATGCTGCGATTATTCATCGCATGCCGCGTGAGTCAAGCTGCATGCACGCGAGACACGCCGGGGGGCTGCGATGTGCAGTGCAGGGAACACGCCCCCCCCCAGCGCCCGCCGTGCATGTCTCCGTCATCGGCAGACGTTGCTACAACTAATATACACCACTAAGGCGCCAGCAGCGCTCCAAAACGTAAAAGAAACGCTGACGCCTCCAACGCTGGTCACATGGGCGTGTCGCACGGCACGAGCATTGTCACGAGAAACACGCCGTTTCGAGGCCAGAGATAGGGTTGTCATTATTGCTAGTGTACACATATTACCAACTCCCAGCGCCCGCGACGTACCGGTAGTCATCACCATCCGTCGACTATGTACCTACACATCCTCACCCGCCCCGCCAACCCGCCGATAAGCATGTCTGTTCGTCTGCCATTTCGGACTAGGTAACCGGTCGTCAGCAGCATCCAGCAGCATGACATCCAGCCAACACTAAAGAAAAAACATACTAGAAGTAGTTCTTAAACCCCACAATCCCCGCCGTCATAGCTGCATACCCGCCCAGCAGGTTCCCCCAGCTCGTCCCCGCCTGCCCGACCGCCAGCGCCGCAAGGTCGTACAGCAGACACCCGCCAAAGATCCAATCGCTGACGCTTGCCGCGGCCGCGAAACCCACGCCCGTGGCGATCTGCACGAGGCTGGACGGGGCAACCCCGACGTAGTACGCGGCCGATGTGTTGTGTAGGAGGTCGAGGACCCCGATGCCTGCGAATGTCTTGGCTACAATGTGCGTGAGGAAGTTGGGCGTGGAGCGGCGGTCGAGTGGCTCCAGCGTGGTGGCAATGTAGCCCAGCTGGGCCACGGTGTTGATGATGACGAAGATGTTGGAGGTTTCGAGGTTGTTGGAGTTCCAGAAGAACATCCATGCTGTGGACTTGTCAGTCTTGATTCGTGTCATTCACGGTAGATTCGCTGTGGGAGTGATGTCATGGGGACAGAGACGTACTGCCGATACAAAAGTTGCCCAGGCTATACACCCAGGCGAACTTGTTCATCATCGTCCTATCTGCAGACGTGCCCTCTTGATTCCACAGCTTCCACAGCCACGCGAGCTGGAACAGCTGCTGAGGGAAGAAGAAGCCCGCAATTGCGTACGGGTACGGCGAGAACGCCGCAAGATTCTTATTGTGGATATCAAGCATATTCGGCTTGGAAAACATGCCATACTGCTGCGCAGCAAAGTCATAGAGGAACGAGGCTGGCGCAAGATAGCGCACCGTAGACTGCGTGTTGCCCATTATCGATCAATGCCTGTACAGCCTCGTGCGCGTCGTTTTCGATTCTTCTGTGTCGTTTAAGATTGAAATATGGAAAATCACCAGTATGTGCACTTCTACGCGCGTTCTTTGAGCCGCGTTTTGAGATTCCCATGTTCAAAGTCGTGCACGTCATCCTGAAATGCGCATCTACGATCAATCAGGGTCCAGGCCAGGATGGGGAACGCTGCACGCGTCAGTCAGTCATCATGCTCGGGAACGCGGTGCAACCCCGAGGCCGACAGTAGTCGTCCAAACGTGAGGAGTTGACATGTCAGAGTTTGGTGTATCTGCATCAAGTGTCAGCGGCTGCTTTAGGAGCTCGAGGAGGGCCATACTCGATACTGTCTTTTACTGGCTCAAACACGTCAACAATGATACATCGACTGATAGAAGAGTCCAAGCATGATATTATCTCGCAATCTATGCCAAAGTTCAAGTCAGGAAGCGGATGCTCTTGAAACTCGTTGTTTCATTTATCGTCATCTAGAACGGTGCGCTCACCCGGAGAAGAAAGAATCACATACCACAGCAAACACACGACAAAGATATGTGAAGTAAAGGCATGCGTCATTATACAAAGTTAATTCATTAGCATACGCCATATCCTTTCGAGTGTACACAAGTGTGGTATACATGCAACATAACGCCATCTGCTCCTATCGAATCTTCTTCAATATACAACACTACCAGAGTGCAGCATCCTTGTCAAAACGCACCATCTCCTTCCCTGCATCCTCAACATCCTTTCTCGCCTTCATACGCATGTAGAAGATGGGACAGTCTCTACTCGCGCAGATGACCTCGCAGTGGATACTGCCCTGGCACCGTTGACATTGTGTCCAAAGTCGTGAAAAGCGGACTTCCAGTTCGCTGACCTTGCTGAGTTGTTTTTGGTACAGCTCGCCAATACGCGGACGACAGTTCTCGCACACGGCGCCCTCCTTCTCATGCGCGGCCGTGAGAGGCTTCTTGCAGCCCATGCATGTCTGAGTCTTTTTCGCAAACTTCATCAGTCCGCCCACAGTCGGGGCTGCAACGGAGATGGCTCTCGTATGTTCACCAGTCAGGAGCGAATTCGCCTTCTTCTCGCCGAGGATGGGCTCGAAGATTCTGCCAAGCGGTTTCGCAAGTTGATTGTCGAGATAGTATCGTGTGTCAATGGGTAGGTTGTTCTCCAGCACCCAAATAGGATCTTCAGACTTCTCGTAGTTCTTCGACCCACTAGCCGCTTTGACCATGACATACGCGACACGATCACCAAGCGCAGGCGCAGATCCTGCATCACGCTTCTTCATCCGTTCGGCAAGTTCGACGTGAGCTTGTTTGTTTGCGTAGCCACCGTTGCCTTGCTTATCTTCTTGCTTGGTCAGAGCCTTGGTGATGACAAGGTTAGACATATCAATCTTGTTCTGCAGCAGATCTGAGATGGTGTCTTTGACAAACCTGCGCTTGATCAGTGAATGTTAGTGTGAGTGGACAAGAATTTGACTTACTCTTGAGCACCCTCAGGGTCTTGGTCGATCAGCAGCATGCGCAGTGATGTCTCGATGACTGTTTGGACAAGGCGACAATTGTCACGGCGAACTGTCTCGATACCCTTGGTGTCCATCTTGTCCCATTTGTTTGGATTTGTCCAGTACAGACCGGCGTAGCGCTTCTTGTTGATCAATAGATACGGGAAGTAGACTTTCTCGAACTCGAGTTTGATGGGTTTGATGAACTTGGAAGACACATAGTCTGCTGCCTCTTGTCCAAGCTTCATAGCTTCTGCCAGTTCGGAAGTACCAAACTTGACCATGACCGAATCAGTATCACCGTATATGACTTCAGCATCGTGACTATAACCGTTGGCAATGGTATACTTGGCCTCGACTTCGGCCTTCGTCTTCTCAATCATTTGACGACCAAAGCTGGTCGTACTACTGGCGATTGCCAAACACGGCAGCTTGCCGTTCGTGGCTCCTGTAAGACCGTAGACCGAGTTCGCGCTGACCTTCAAGGCCAACTGACGACCATTGAGCACAGCTTTCTTGAAGGGATCAGTTTCAATAGCTAACTCTTTCTTGGCCTTTTTACGAGCTGTGAGCAGCTCCTCGAGAATCTGCGAGAGCAACCCCTTTCGTGTCTTGACGGTGCAAAACATGTCTCCATTCGGAGTGACAATGTAGTCTTCATCTTTTCTCATCTTCAATTTTTCAACAGTTGCTCTGTCCAGCCAAGTTGTATAACACAGATTGTGCGCTTGCATAATACTTGGATACAGCGAGGCAAAATCAAGAGTTGCGACGGGCTGCTTGTAGTATCCACGCTTTGGCTCAATGACAGTGGCACCTTCGTACTGGTCTTCGCCGCTACCCTGGTTGGGTAGGTCCGGGCAGATAAGTTGGTGATCCAGCGCTTTCCTGAATAGTTGACTGATAAATCTGACTTGCTGTCCTCGAGCCAGGAGGTAATTGAATGGCACACCTGTAACCCTTGCCATTTCGGTATAGTTGACCAGACACATGAGCTTGTCTAGCAATCGTTGTGGAAGGTACGCGTCCTTTAAGCAGTACACCGCCAATCGCCGTCGCGAATTTGCGTCGCCGTTGAAGAGCTCCGTAATCATACTGTGATGGACATCTTCTTTTTGTTCTTTCAAGAAATGCGCGCACACAGAGTTGAGCGTATAACTTCTCAGTTGGTGATCACGCTGAATGAGTTGGAGCAAGTCAAGCTGAATGCGGCCATTAGTGTTGGTCGTCTTGGTATCTCGACTGCCTAATTGCTTGCTGGAGAAGTTGGAGCTTTCCACCTTGGACTGCACGGTCTTCAGTCGTGTCCAGTAAGGAAACTTGGCAAGCTTAAGATGCTTCGCACGATCCAGCAGATATGGGAAATCGAAGTTGGCTATGTTGTATCCGATAATGACGTCTGGATCGACTTCCTCAACAAAATCGCGCCACTTCATCAGCATCTCACCTTCATCGGCGTAAGAGAGGATCTGTGTGGCTACAATCGGACTGACTGTGTCCAGACAAAAGACGTTCCGTATGAATGGCTTCTCCTCACCATTCCTGGTAACAACATTGGCAATCTGAATGACAGGGTCGACGTTCGCTTCTGGGAAAACACCCTTGCGACCAGCGCATTCAATGTCAAAAGATAGGATGCGAAGAGGTGCTGATTTCGCCCATTCACCGTCTGACTGATGAGCAATGAGGTCCGAGTAGTGTATCTGCGCCTCGATTTGGCAGTTGGAATGTCGGTCCCGCGGATGCAGAAGCTTGTATTTGCCAGCCGGCGCTTCTACCCACGACATACCCGCAATCTTTGTGTCAATCATGAACCTCAAAACGTAGGCGATGTTGTCGAATGTGAGAATCCCATCTTCGCGGGCAGGCCAGAGCCTCTTGTAGTTGGCGTTGCCTTTTTGTACCATCGTTCGCACGCGATTGATCATCTTTGGGTCATTGACTGTGATTTTGAGGTACGGGCTCTTCTGGTTACCCTGAAATCGAAGGATGTTTTCTCTCATACACATCTGCACGGAGGCTATGACGGCTGAGTGTTGGTTGAATTGTTTCTGGCATTCGCTTTCGAGGAACGTCTGGTATGGCTTGCAATCTTCTTTGTGAAAATTTATCGGTGCAGCAACGTAGAAGTAATGGAGAAATCCGGTGACATGTAAGAGGACCGAGTGCCCATTCTGGACATATGTAGTCAGCACCATGTTCCAAAATGAGTGCACTGTAACTTACCTCTGTAACACCGAACAGCTTTACGGCAGGCTTCCCTCCATTCAACACGCTCTCTTCAGCCTCGATCTGCTGGAAGACAACCTTCGACGTCATTTCGCTGAAGTCCTCGGGCAGCGGCGGTCGCTTCCACTGCTGGTCCTTCTCTGTATTCTTTGTCTTGAGGGCCTCAATGTCCTGGGTCATCTGCTCCAGCGTGCTCTCGAACTGGCTCGGCCCTGGCTGGCTTGAATTGAAGGGTCCGTTGACCTTCTTAACCGGCGGCGCCCTGAGGGTGTCGCCATTCTCGAATTTGAGCTTCTTTGCTGAGCGAGGCGATGCATTTACGCGGTTGCTCGAGGCTTCGGTGAGCGCTCGCTTCGCAGGCGTCTTCGTAACAGGTCCTACCATTGTGATCTGTATTTATTTGAGGAGTTGTCGACGCAACAAGCCGCCCAGCAAGATGTATCGCTGTGTTGATCGCGCGTTGATGCGTTGTGGAGAAGACGCGGAAACCACTTTAGGCCGATGCGAGAACGCGGAAAGCGCGAGCGCGTCATGAACGTGCGCGCCGCCCCTGTACGTGTTAATGGACATTGGCACCTCACCACAGTCACGTTTCTTGTCACTCACATTAATTGAATGCTGCTTTCATACATTAGGAGTGGGCACCTGAGATGTTATAATTCGAAAATTGGAAGACTGACTGCTCCTGCGAGGAGAATGACAGTATCCACAACTCTCCTATGAGATGCCCCATATGATACATCTGAACATCACCATGGCGCATGACTGTAGTCTGTAGAGAGAGATGGCAGCTCCAACTTGGTCTCTATGAACGGTGCATGTTCATTATACCATGCGCACAGCTATGTTGATCTTTCTGTTAGCTAATAGTAGGCCAAGCCAGGTCCACTCGCTAAGTATTGGTCAGCCTAAGCATCGTCATGTATGCCGCCAGTACCTTGGAAGTTGACTGACACGTTGCACATCTATTTGAAATTCGCTCAAGGTCGGTTGCCTTTCACAATCTCCCTCAACATGTCTACAAGCCAGGATGACATCGTCATCGCACCGGTCGAGACGGAACAGGACATTAGGCAAGCCAACTATTGCGTGTCTGAAGCCTTCGGTCGTCAAGCTAAGGACGCTGTCTGGATCCTGATGAACCCAGGTTGGGATACTGAGGTTGGACAAGCCGGCCATGCCGAAGGAATGATCAAGCGTTGGAAGTCAGGAACCTTCAACAAAGACGGCCAGCCCAACAAGATCTACCTCAAAGCAACGGTACCAGATCCAGAGAACCCGGGGCAGCGAAGAGTCGCCGGCATGGCCATATGGCAACAGTTCTCTAAGGTCGAAGGCTATGGTGACAAGTTCACAGGCGACATGGCCGAGGCACTTGCGAAGCTCGACGACACGAACAGGCGTTTCGCTGACCAGATGTTTAAATCGCTCTGGAAGAGGCGTATCTCGTATATCAAAGAGGTCGCTGAACAGAAGGACCGCAGCAGTCCACCTGCAATCTTCACATTGGATCTCTGTGCAGTCGACCCTGCATTTCAACGACGAGGCATTGCTGGAAAGCTTGTGCAATGGGGTCTGGAGGAGGCGAAGAGGAGAGGGAATTTGGAGTGCACTACGGAAGGGAGCGCTATGGGTAGAGCAGTGTACAGGAAGCTAGGGTTCAAGGATGAGGGTGAGGGCGACATCGTGTACGAGGTGGATGATGAGTTCAAGGATTGGGATAAGCCACCAAATGTCTTCCTGCGCACTGGCGCATAGGGACCGCAAGTACGAAGGATTGTAAACATTTATCCAAAATCGATAAGAGTTGGATCCCGAATCGCCCAACACACCTCACGCGCCACGGCGATGACTAACAAGATGCCGGATATGTGCGCGGACATCTCCGCATACCCACTCCACGCTTGTTGGGGAAGGTGGGATGAGGTGAAGTGGGGCCTTTGCTGGAGCTACCCCGCCAGGGTTCAAGCTTGACGATAAACCACTACTTGTCAACAGTTATCCAAATCCCCTCAAGGTTGCGGTTCCTGCTGTCTTTGTTGAGCTTCTGGACAACAATTGTAGCAGAAGCTTCAAGGACAACTTTTAGTCCAATATGGCCCCAATTGTCGACATCCACACGCATGTGTACCCACCAAAGTACATGGAGCTTCTGCGTTCCCGAACAACAGTCCCCTACGTTCGCAACTTTCCTGATGCACCCGAATCTTCACGTCTGATCATCCTTCCCGGAGAAGATGACCCCTCCATGCCCTCAACCTCGCGCGGCCGTCCCATTGGCTCTGAATATTTCGACATTGCTGAGAAGATTGCATTTATGGACCAGCACAAAATCGACAAGAGCGTGATCTCTCTCGCTAATCCGTGGTTGGACTTCCTGCCTGCAGAAGAGGCGGGAGCCAAGGCAGTTGAGATCAACGATGACGTGAACGAGCAGTGCGGGCTGTACCCTGGGAGACTGTACTTTTTTGGCACGCTGCCACTGTCGAGTGACACCGAAACGATAGTCAAGGAGATCGAGCGGCTGTCTACTCTCAAGTACGCACGCGGTGTCATCCTCGGGACCTCAGGTCTCGGCTCCGGTCTTGATGACACACGGCTGGATCCAGTCTACGCTGCGCTGCAGAAGCATAATCAGCTCATCTTCCTACACCCACACTACGGTCTTCCTTCGTCGGTATACGGACCTCGGGCGAGCGAGTACGGTCACGTGCTGCCACTGGCGCTGGGTTTTCCCCTCGAGACGACTATTGCGGTTACAAGAATGCTTTTGAGCGGAGTTTGGGACCGACACGCGGGCTTGAACGTTCTCCTAGCACACAGCGGCGGTACGCTTCCCTTCCTGGCTGGCCGAATTGAGAGCTGCATTCTGCACGACGGCCACCTCAAGGCGCACGGCAAGAGTGAGAATCGACGCGATGTGTGGGATATACTAAAGACAAACATCTATCTCGACGCAGTCATTTACTCCGAGGTTGGGCTGAATGCAGCAGTCGAAGCGTCTGGAGCGGACAGATTGCTGTTTGGTACGGACCACCCATTCTTTCCACCATTGGAGGCGGACGCAAAGGAGTGGCATAGTGTCAATGCCAACTACGGGGCTATCTCCAAGGCTTTTGCTAGCAGCGATGAGAAGGCACAAGGTGTGCTTGGTGGCAATGCGGTAAGGATACTCAGGTTGGAGGAGTAGATAAAAGCAAATGCAAATTCCCAAAATCTTTTCCAACACTATTTTGTTTCATCGACAGACTCTAATCATCTTTTCAAGATGGCGACCGCCATAAAATCACCAAGTCATGTACAACTCTAAGTAGCTGCAGTTCAACGACTCACAACGCACAAACAACAACACATCTGATACTAAACACAAGATCCTGTCTGGATTGAAATTTGCTGCAAATGTTGAAGACGATGAAACTCTTCATCGCGCAGATGTATATTTCAGTTGTTGCATGGAGGTTCTTATTATAGCAGCAAGCACAAAATTATCAGTTGTGCTATGGTTTTACCACTTGAAATGATGGTCACCTTATTATGTCACAGCTTCGTGCGGATTAGCATGATCGGAACTCGTAGCAATGCCGGTGCTGAAATACCGTAGGATTTTAGTCTGTCACAGATGTTCGGTGCATCACATAGCGAAGGCCTTCTGGACGCGGGAGAAACGTTCACAATAGCAAGGGCTGCTTGGTGTTGAAGTTATGCCCCACCTTCCCCACTGACCCTTATCGTAGCCCCTCGTGTGCACCTTCCGTCTCCGGCCCCTGCCCCTCAATTGTCAGTCTCGCGCTGCTGGCCATGGCAAGGCGGCTGCGGACAGCTCCGCCGACGGCGCAATGATCGGATGATGTTGGCCTGAAGACCAATTGCTTCTATCTTGTATCTTCGTGCATCTTGAACGACCTGTCTTTGTCGATTGAGCCTCAAATAGTCACTGGCATATGCTTCGATCGCACGCGACACCAAGGTCAACATGGCAAACATCAACTCCAGTCAGGCTGTTGCACAGGACGACTTAGTCATTCCAGTATGGTCTTCTGCTCTTCCGGTCTTATCATCTAACGTTTGGCAGCTCATTGACTTTGGCGCATTTCTCTCTGGCGACCCCGTCACCAAGAAAGCCACTGCCCAAGCCGTCCTCGAGGGCTTTCAGAACGCAGGCTTCATATACCTCAAGAACCACGGCATTCCCACGGCCAGTGTTTCCAATGCCTTCTCCCGCAGTGCCAAATTCTTCGCGCGCCCGCAGGACCAGAAAGACGCTATGGCATGGTACTCGGCAGCCGCAAACCGAGGCTATGTAGCGCAAGGGCGCGAGAAGCTGGTCCCACTAGACGAGACAGGCACAGAGGAGGAGCTTCGAAGGACAGTGCCGGATCTGAAGGAGTCGCTAGAGATTGGGCGGGACGATCAGCCAGATACACCCAATATGTGGCCCAGCGGGGATGTGGCTGCCGAAGACTTCAAGCGGGATATGCTGAGCTTCTTCGAGACGTGTAAAGATCTGCACATGCAGGTTATGAGAGCTATTGCGATTGGTATGGGAATTGAGGAAAGCTGGTTTGACGGATTCACGGACGCCGGAGATAATACGCTACGTTTACTACATTACCCGGGCGTTTCTAAATCAGTCTTCAAGAGGACTGATGGCCAACTCCAGGTCCGAGCCGGCGAACACAGCGACTACGGTAAGCCCCCTTTCTTTTTTCTGGATTCGAGGTCACGCTGATTTGATACAGGCTCCATCACCCTCCTCTTCCAGGACAAACGCGGCGGTCTTCAAGTCCGCTCACCTAAAGGTACTTTCGTCAACGCGACACCCATCGAGGAAACCATCGTTGTCAATGCGGGCGATCTGCTCGCTCAATGGTCGAATGATACAATCAAGTCGACGAAGCACCGTGTAGTCGAGCCGCCCCCTAAACCTGAAGACGATGGCTCGGAGAGCTACCCGGCACGATACTCGATAGCCTACTTCTGCAACCCGAACTACGACCGCATGATCAAAGCCATCCCGGGGACATATGAAGAAGCCGGGAGAAAGTATAAGGACGTGCAGAGCGGAGAGTACATCATTGGGAGGCTGACAGCAACGTACTGAGCTCGTTCAGACATGAGAAGTTTGCAGTTGTGATGGTGCGTACGGGACTTGCTCCGAGACAATTGTCCATACGCTATCACTTGCTGTTGCTGTTGCCTGGTACAAATCAGGCAAAAGTGTTGCCCATGTGTAGGTGAAATGAACAATAACAATCTACAACAAGCCTCCCATCTCTAGTTCGAGGGCTTCGAAAAATGCTTTGCGCAGCGACCTTCTAGAGGTCACCAGCGACACACAAATTGCCATCTAACTAGAACTACAAAACACCTCCACGAGTTCATGCTCACGTCTGAAGATCAGCACTGAAGCTGAGTGAAGCAGAGTATTTAGTCGATGACACATTATGGACTGAACACTCTGCTTCACTCAAACACACCCTCAGCCATGAACTGTCCGCATGACACCCACAAACTTCCACTCGAACAATCACAATACTGTACATGACACCGCTGTACCTACTGCATCACGTCCAGTTTCTCCAAGCCCTCGAATTACCACACCATACGCCATGGCTGAAGTCCCTGCAGGTTATATTCCCGTCGCCGAAGCCGGTCGCGGCGTAACATCCTGCGTCTACTATTGTCTCCCCAAACGTACAGTCGACATGGTCACTGTCGGCCGTCCATTAACCCCGTCTACGATCGGCTTCACGGGCCTCAAACGCTCCATCGTCGCTATCAAAGTCTCCCCCGCAAAGCTGCTAATCGAACGTGAGGTCCTTGCCCTCCACGCAATCCAAAAGTGCATTGCCATTAGCGACCCGACATTGACGCAGCACTTCCTCTCACCGCGAGCCACTGGTTCCTTCAGACCCGACGGTAAGCTCGCTTACATAGTCCTTCCCGCTATTACACCTCCTCTCACACTCACCACTCTACTGACTACCTGCGCCGCCCCCGGTCTTGACATCCCGGTCTTGTTCGTGTACCACATCTTCCTCTCGCTCGTACCCGCGGTACTATTTCTACGCGACGAAGCGCAATGGGCGCACAACGATATCAAAGCCGACAATATTCTATGCCGCCTATCTGCAGACAGTCCATCGAATCTCCCTGACATCGTGCTAGTTGACTTCGCAATGGGGTATCCAATCTCAACGTTTAAGAACGACTCTGGAGATTGCAAGAATGTACTGAGTCTTGTACGCCAGTTTTCGCTCAGTGCTGAGGCGAACGCGGGAGACAAACTCTGGAAGAGGTTTAGGCGTATGTTGGATGGGGAATTGATGAGGGATCGGTGGCAAGTCGACGCTGAAATGGCGGGGATCTGGAGCGCATGGAAAGGAGAAGCACTTGAGGCGAGAGACAGGAGGGAGGGATGGGAGGTGCGGAGGATTGCCATATTGCTCGAGACGGCAGTTGAGGGAATGGAGGTCACAAATGAGATGCTGGTGCAAGCCTGTGCCGAGTGAGAGATTGGGTTGGTGGTGAGGGCCGTGTGGTAGCACACGCTGTTCCCTGTCCGTGATCCTTTTTATCGCCCAGTAGCTGAAGAAATCGAACACAAAACTTTATCCATCTTCTTATATGCCGAACACTCAACAGATCAATAGTAGAACCTGCGTCTACACAGATGTTATTGGCGCGATCGAAAAGCGCCTCAAATAGGCTTAGCGCCTTCTCGCTTGGACCAGTCACAGCCTTTCTCGCCCTCTCTCTCATTGCCTTTTTGCACGACTGAAGTCTGCTGGCGAATGTATGCTTCGTTTCGGCAGACTCTATAGTACCCTCAAGATGGCTCAAGCGCCGCAGCAGCCTCTGATCGCCATTGTGGGCGCAACAGGCACGGGCAAATCTGATGTAAAATCTCCGTCTCCATCTCATACACATCCATTACTGATCACGGCAAGTAGCTCGCTGTCGAGCTAGCGCTCAAGTTCAACGGCGAAATCATCAATGGAGATGCAATGCAACTATATCATGGTCTGCCGGTCATCACCAATAAAATTACCAATGATGAAATGAAAGGAGTTCCGCACCACTTGTTGGGTCGCATAGGGCTCGAACAGGAGACGTGGACTGTTGGCAAGTTTGTGAGCAATGCTTTAAATGTTGTGAGTACTCCATGTGCTAGGTTCTTTGTTCTGCACTGATTCAATCAGATCGAGGAAATCCGAAGTCGAGGCAAACTTCCTATCCTTGTGGGAGGCACCCATTACTACACTCAATCACTATTGTTCAAAGATGCGCTGTCGAAAGAGCCCGCGCTGGACTTGAATGAAAACAGTGAAAGATTCCCGATCTTAGACGAGTCGACTAGCGTTATCCTGGAGAAGCTGAGAGAAGTCGATCCTGTGATGGCAGATAGGTGGCATCCCAACGAGAGCAGGAAGATTCAACGGTCGCTAGAGATCTACCTCAGGACTGGCAAACCAGCTTCACAAGTCTACGACGAGCAACGCATTAAGCGAGAGATTGAACAGGGTGCTGCTAATGGCGATACAGCTGAGAGCAGTACTGGCCTTCGCTTTCCTACCCTATTGTTCTGGGTGCATGCGAACAAAAACGTTTTGTACCCGCGCCTCGATGGTCGTGTCGATAAAATGCTGGCCAAAGGCCTCCTGGCTGAAGTGGATGAGCTAACACGCTTCCGGATCGACTATGAGGCACGCACGGAAACTGATGTAGACCAGAGTCGCGGAATTTGGGTCTCGATAGGCTACAAGGAGTTTCTCGGCTATCAAAGTGCGCTCGCCGACAGCACAATAGCACCATCTGAGCTTGAGAAGCAGAAGACTGCAGCCATCGAAAAGACGCAAGCCGCGACCCGTCAATACGCCAATCGTCAAGCCAGATGGATCCGGATCAAGCTCCTCAATGCATTGTTCGATGCTGGCTATAAGAGCAACATGTTTCTTCTCGATGGGAGCGACCTCTCGAAATGGGAGGAGCATGTCATAGAGCCAGCAACCACCATCACCAGCGACTTTCTAGAGGGTCAATCCCTCCCAGACCCAACCGCGTTATCTGCGGCTGCTGCAGAGAATCTCGAGCCAAAGCGAAACTACGATCTTGGGCAGCGTCCTGACCTGTGGCAAAAGAAGGTGTGCGAGACGTGCGGAACGGTATCCATCACCGAGAACGACTGGAAGTTGCACGGCCAGAGTCGCGCTCACAGGCGAGCTGTCGGTATCAAGAAGAAACAAGCAAACACCAAAGCTCGCGCGCCCAAGGATCACGGTGCGCTGCAGACTGATTTGGTGGATGTTCTTGAGACGTATCTCGATGGCCGGCAGCGCGAAGATTCTGAGGCCTGAGACTGGCAGTCAGCAGCATCCGGGGCCTCGAAGACACAGGGTGATTGTCGGCCGCTACGACTATCCGTTCAAGGATACAGTAGTCTCGATCATCAATTCCGACGTTATCAACTGCATATACACACAAAGAACATGGTCGTGGGCTTGCCCGATCGGGAACTGAATAGATTGGTCTTGGCGTACCACCCGCTACCATCTATGTCCTTCACCCCGGAAATCGAGAATCATATCTTTAGAAGAATATCTCAGATTCTACACCTAGTTGCAAACGTAATCGTCAGTTTGGCGGTGCGGTTGCATCGAGCACAACTCACGCATTTTTGGGTCAGAAAAGAGCAACTTCACTTCGACAACATGCCTTTCAAGTACGGCAAAGTGGGTCGCGAAAGCTCCGCCGATGATGAGCAGCACCCAGGACCTGGTCGAGTCACATTCTGGAGCCGCATCTGCAACGTCACCAGCAAGCTGCGCTGGCCAACAACATTCCTCCTCCTCGTCATCATCCTCGTGGCCCAGATCCAGATCCTACACCGACAGCCCTCTCCCCACCCAATCGGCAGCGAAATCAACAGCCTCGTACCAGCCTGCAAGTCCCCGCCCGCAGTCCACTCAACCCCTCCACTAACACCACCCAGTCTCCACCTCGCAAAAGAAATTCCTCAAAGACCCCCGCTACAACTCCGACCACAAAACCCCGGCCTCTCTCGACGCCACAAAAGCCGCCTGGCACGCCCTCGCCCCAAAAGGCGGCGGCTTCCTCCAAATTCCCACCCACACCGACTACAACCTCCCACCGCCCATGCACTTCGACGAATTCCCCGTACTACGCGGCAAAGACACATACGTACTCGCCGTATTCCACCAAATGCACTGCCTATACCACATGCAAGCATACATGGACGTGCTAGCGATGCAGATGCGTGCGGGGAACACGACGCTGGACGAGCGCAAGCTGGTTCATAATGACCACTGTTTTAACTACCTGAGGAATGCGGTCATGTGCATGGCGGATACGACGCTGGAGGGCCAGATTGAGGGCGAGGGGTGGGATGGCGAGGCTGGCACGGATGGAACGGGGGCGATGCATGTGTGTAAGAATTGGGATGAGGTTGTTGCGTGGGCGGAGAAGAATAGGTTGTATGATCTTGCGCATTTGTGAAGGGGGTTTTGTTTTTTTTATGTTTCGTTTGATGCCGTGAGGGGGAGGGGGGGTTGGGGTTGGCTTCGTGGATGTGTTGCCTTGGTCTTTTGGAATGGAAGTGTGTCGATTCGGTGTTGCATCTGTGAGTCTCGGTGAAGCTGGGCGGTGTTAGTTGAATGCAACCCCGCAACTCTGCTCATGCATCAGACCCTTGAGGATAAAGAGTGACTCCAGTTAGATTTTCTGACGCTAGCGGATAATAAATTGAAATGAGACAAAAATGTCCAAGGAAATGTTTGGAAAATGACATATCGTATCAACCAGCCAGCAGCCGGCAGAAGCTCGACTTTGGGAAACCCAATGTCATGCGCATGTTCTCGAAATTGGGAAGTAGCTTCCTCTCAGTGAGAAACGACCGAGAGAAGCAGAAATCCATGATTCGAAAGCAGAAAGACGAGAGAACGAAACAATCTATGAGGGTTCGGAAAGCAGGGGGAAGTGATGACCAAAGGAAAGAAAGAGAGGACTAAACTGTGAACTGTAGAGAGAGAAGACAAGACAAGACAGATAAAGATGAAAGAAAGGAAAACACAGCCATGTCAAGACCCAAGGAAGAGCGAGAAAAAAGGCCAAAACATGCCCATACCTCATACCCCCTCCCTCATACTACAACTCACATCCAATACATCGTCTGCCGCACAGCATGCACACGGCGCTCTGCTCCATCTGCACAGTGCGCATCGAGTCTATCGCGACAAGCCTTAAGCACGTCCCTGTACATGCGCTGACCGACATCATTGAAGTCCTCATCTTCGGCTTCCATCTCAGCCTTGGTCTTCTTGACACCCTTCTTACGCTGGGAAAGAGCCTGGCCGCGCTTCTCACGCTCGGCAGCGACGTCCCGCTTGTGCTTTGATTTCCTGGAGCCCCAGGCTTGCTTTGTAGCCAGGCTGGGACTGTACCACTCGCGGAGGTAGCAGCGACTGCGCTCGCAGAGACGGTCAGCGTAGTAGGCTGGTGGCGCGTAGGAGACTCCGAGGGTGGCGCGTACGTAGGTGTGGCAGAGTTGGTGTGTCTGGAGTGAGGGTTAGTGGTGGTATGAGAATGGGACGCGAGGACTCACAAGTGCTTGCAGCTCGGGGACTGTAAGACCCATCTCATTTCGCAGGACGTAGTAGTGGCAGGGACGTGCAGTGCCCTTGATGGCGTTCTGGGACTGCAGATAGAAGTCGCTGAAGTACGGCGATGTGACTGCACTGTCCACGAGGGTGCCAGGGCGGCAATTACCATTTGGTCCCGTTTGGTCGACAGCTCGTGCGGGGAAGAAACGCGTGCTGTGTCGCTTGGTCACTATGATTGTTGTGACCTTGATGTCTGGACAATTGGCACCGCATATCTCTGCAACCTTCCTGAACGCTGCTGGAAAGCACGATAGCTCCTGGGTTTCAACATCTGCATACTGGCTGTTACTGACGCCATCACGGTAGTAGAGTATGTTCTTGGGAAACTGTTTCCTGTGATCGTCGAACCAGGATACAAGAAGCTCGATAATAGCTTCTTCAAAGTCTGCGATCATCTGTTTTGGATTAGTCTTGACTTTTTCAGTATATATGAAGGAAAGCTTACGTCGGATTTGCGCTGTAAAAACAAATGGCCATAGAACCTGCCAGCAGTTTGATCTGTGGATCCAACCACAGCGGCGATAGATGGGCAGTTGTCAATCGCTCCGCTTCCGGCATGTGTGAGATCAGCTAAGAATGTCAGTTCTGTTGACGACACGCGTGATTTATAAACTTACCACCGACAAGCATTGTATTCTTGAGATATTGAGAGAGCGAAGTTACTGTATGATTGATGCCTCGCACCTTCAGGTTAGCCTTCATTGCCACGTTTGCCATGTATTGTTGCAAGTGGCTAACTTTGCTCCAGCACTCAGGCACATAACCCTTTGGACGGAACTTGGTCCGGGTGACGCAGATTGCATGGATACCAAACACTCTGTCAGCAAGATATTTGAAGCTCGAGTAGATACCTTGGTCCTTGGTGTGGAGAAGCAAAACAACGATTTCTGGAGCTCCGGCAGGGCTGTTGTGCATCGCCTGAAGAGCGGCTCGAATATGTCCTTCGCTGATGCCGTTGTGTAAGATGTGCGGCGGTCCGTTATGAACAGCACCAGAACAGACTCCAGTAACTCTGAGCTGATTCCCGAAATGTTGTTGAACGTTTTGAATAGTCAAATGGTCAACTCGAGCTTCGACAAGAAGCTTCCAATTCACCGATCGACCACAGCCTTGCAAAAACTGATTCTTGTGAAGGTTCCACCTACCGGTATTTTCATCACTCTTGGCTTTCACGTTGTTACGATATGCGACCACAGGAAAATCTAGACGAGCAGCTGGAATCTGCAGCATGTTTGGGTTCAGCCACAATGGCGGGCAACGGGTCTGTGCAATGGTAAGCACACGATTTCGCAGCTGCGTTAGTACTTACCAAGGAAACCATCCCTTTGAAACTCGAAGGTAGTTGGGAAGAGGTATTAGCTCGAACAAGCCATTCGGAACTCATTGCTAAACCCTCAATCAAAGCCCGGTTTTTAGCAGGAATTTGGCAGGAGAAAAGATGAAACGCCTCTGCAATAGCATCCGGAACAATTCGAGCCCAGATCTGGCCTGGTACGATTTGCAACTGTTCGGCAGGAAACCATGACGGCTTGCCTTCGGAACCAAGGTCGACCGCCAAGTCATTGTTATCGACCTTGAGGGAGTAATCTAAGGGCGTCAAGTCATGAATCATATGTAGAAGGGCAGAACTTACTGTCTCGCAGATACTTCGCTACTGTTACAGTGCGAGTACTCTTGATCCCATTTTCTTCGACATCCAAATCAAACGTCTGCTTACTGACAATCTGGCCAAAGCCTCGGATCTTTCTTATTCGCGAATGTTCATCATCGATCGTCGAGCTGGATGATTTGCCCTTGGCGCGACTGTAAGCGATGCGAACCTGCACGCCCTTCAGGACATTTCGATCTCCTCCGAAAGTCTGCAAGCCCGCGCGTAGAACATCACTGACCCACCAGTTGCTCCAAAACAAGCTCGTCACTGGTGTGATGTTCAGAAGAATCTTACCCATACCTGGCTTGACTGTGTACGCAAATCCCCGAAGTGCTCTGAGTGGCTCCACACTATCACCATCCGCCTTCAGATCCAGATAAGCACTTTTGACAAAGAACTTGTGCGTGTTGAGATGATGGATTTCGTCGGGATTGTGGATGCACTTGGTCAAGAGGATATTGAGCGCGTTTTTCGAGGACTCAATATTGTAGTCCAAAGGAGACATATTGTCACTGGTTGTAAAGCTCTTCAGCCCTGCAAAGTCCACGGGTCTAATGTATCGAAGGTTGATTGTTGCCGTGGTATTCATGTCAACGATGTCTATCAATGACCATTCATCTGCAAACACTTTGTTACTGGCAATCGACTCATGCAAAGGCTTCCAAGAAATGATTGTGTCGATCATGTCGGTTGCGAAAGAAGCTTGGTTAGTGTGAAGCAGCTGAGCTTGATCGATGATGGTTTGCATGTAGCGCTTCTTGCCAGCTCGCCTCTCGGTATCCGGAATACCAACGATTCGGTACTCGTGGAATGTGACATTTGGATCTACACCTATCTCAAAGTGATTTGTCAATACTTCGTACTTCTTAGGGTCATGGAACTGTCCTTTCGGTCGCTGTTTGAAAGGCTCCACAGGCTTTCGGACGGGATTGCTGTGACTATCTTGAACGTTATCCAACTTCTGGGAAATGCTTGTCTCATCAGGCTGATACCGGTGTCCTACAAGATGCTGTAGCTGCGGCAGCCCGCGTGGAGCATCGAGAGTCACATGCATAGGCACCGTGGCTGAATCTCCAAGACGCACCCTCGGAACTTGGCGGTCGACCTGCGAGGATGAAACGTTGAGTTTGGACAGTTCCGCCGACAAATCAGAAGGTGCTGTTGGAACTACTGGTGCTCCTTGTTGACCCTGTGATGAGTTGGACGTCATTGCAGGCACACTGGTGGGTGCTGGCACGGCTGGCGCTGATGAAGGAACAGTTGAAACCTGGATTGTCTTCTTCGGGGCTGACGCAGTTGCAGCAGATGCATTGGCTGAGGATGTAGCGGTCGTAGCGGTTGTAGCCGCAGCAGACGCAACAACAGAGCTCGAAGCAGTAGCACTAGGTGGAGGTCCATCAGGCGTGTTCGTCAACGTAGATCGAGATATGCCGGTGCTGAAGGGCGTCTTGCCATCTTTCCGCGAGCGGTGTTCAAGTTGCAATTGATGAATGTATGCGACTGCATAATCTCCGTGGCCGTCACCGAGGACATTGTCGCTAAAGGAAGTGCGGCTTTCAACCTTGAGAATCGCATTGGGACAGTCTACGAGCTGATGTTTCTTCTTGCCGGCTCCAGACTTGCACCAGATGCAACGAGGAGCAGTCTTGTCTTTGTCGATGCGCTCCTTGAAATCAGGACGAAGGTGGCCAACGTCAACGTCGGGTATGACAGCCATGGCTGCTATCGCACTGCTGTAGTCAAGATTTGGCTGCACTCAAGTGTTTGAAATCAGGAAAATTAGACTGAGAGTTGTACTGATAGTCTGCTGAAGGAGCGGGTTCAGTCTCCAGATATATCTCAACAGTAACCAGGCCTGGCTTGCTGCAGTCTGCCGCCTACCCAGCACGTGCAGATGCCCATTCGTCAGGAAAACTGGCACGGACAGCTTGTCTTTGCTTACATTGATATTTTGCAAACATTCCATGCTCAGAGCAATAACTTGGTGACCACGGCCTGCTGACAGGTTGCCACGCACAAGCGGTCAAGATCAAAGATGTATAGAACTCATGGAGCGGCGCGAAAAGCTGTTTGCTGCACAGCACGGGGCGAGAGCTGGTCAACCATGCATAATTGGCAAAGAGTTGTCAAGGAAGTGCGTGTGTCGAGCAAGCAGTTTGCGTAATCTGGGGAGGAGAGGGTGCATGTTGGCTAGAGCTCATGAATGCTGGCACACGAGTAGTGAGCTAAGCGAAAGTCTGTCAGTTCAGGGTCAAGGAGGAAGCGCTCACCTCTCGTCATGTGCCTGCGCACCTTTCCCCCACCCACGTCAACAACATTACGATATCAACCACACAAAACAGACAAACGAAGACGTTGGGGCAGTTTCATACAGATCCATATACTCGTCTATCGACCCGCCCGCTGCTCGTACTGTACAAAAACAAGAAAATCTACATGGGAGTAGTGCAAAGCGAGCCAATCTGAAGGGGTATCTCACCCCGCGATGTGCGCGGGCTAAAGAAGAAATGCAGCCTCATGGAGTGGCTGGTATTAGAAGGTCATATTGAGGTAGGCGCAGACATTAGACAGAAAACCGGGTATATGCAGAAGCGCGCGCATGCAGTCGTGTACGGCAAAGGGTACCGAGAGAAGGGCGTCGATGCCTTACTTGCCGCCTTGAGGGAGCTTGACGTTGTTGCTAAGCCATGCCTAGTCGTGACGTTAGTTAGGGCCTCTCTTGCGGAGTCTTGTAGTCCTCACCAGTCCTTCAAAGATACCCTCTCCTGTGGTCGCACAGCTAGGCTCGACTTTCCAGACGTGGTCCTTTGCGATCTTCTCGAGCTGCAGCTTATCTGAAACCTCCTTTGGCCGCATAGCTAGTATTTGTTAGTGACTGTCTTGCACCATTGTGGGTTCTCGAGTTCCATGACGCACCTCCTTGCAGATCCTGCTTGTTTGCAAACACCAACAGCAGCGCATCCTTCATTTCCCTGTCCTGAATAATGCGGGTGAGCTCGGTGCGGGCCTCATCGATGCGGTCGCGGTCGTTTGAGTCGATGACAAAGATCAAACCCTGGGTTCCTATAGTGTGTTAGTATCGTGTCGACGCACGCAGTACGTGAAGGCAGTCCAGCTGGGTAGGTGGAGGCTCGGGCGTTGCAAGTTGGCCGCGTGCTCGCCTACCCGGAACAGAAGCCTGCTTTCCCAACATACCAGAGAAGTAGTGCCTCCACAGAGGGCGAATCTTGTCCTGACCGCCGACATCCCAGACGTTGAACTTGGTGTTCTTGTATGTGACGGTCTCGACGTTGAAGCCAACGGTGGGGATGGTTGTGACGTCCTGGTCGAGCTTGAGTTTGTAGAGAATGGCTGGTGGAAAGTATAAGCAATCAATGCAAAGGGCGGACATGGCAGGACGGCATACTGGTCTTTCCAGCTGCATCGAGGCCCAGCATCAACAGGCGCATCTCCTTTGATCCGAAGATCTTGCCCATCATCTTTGAAATCGAGGCACCCATTATGGTGGTGGTGGTGGGAGTGGTGATGGTGGTGCGTCGTTCTGCTGCAGCGTGGCTGGCTGTGCGAGTCTACTGCGCTGCTGTCGGCGGGGCGTGGGCGGAGGGGCGGGCGGCAGGCGCGGTGTTGTGTGTCGATGCTCCTGATAGCAGTTGCACGCAAGGGCCGGGCGGCTCAATTGGCCGATGTGGCGGCGTGTGCTCGGGCTGGCAGAGGCGTACGGGGTGTGACGGCGGCACAGCAGGGGACTCACGGGCGGCGAGGGCGATAAGGAGGGCCGAAGAAGAGGGTGAAGGAGGGTGGAGGAGGGCAGGCGAGAGACGACAGAGGACGGGCGACGGGCGACGGGCGACAGACGACAGACGACGGACAACCGGCGAGAGACGAGATGAGGTTCGAAAGTTAAGACGGACGTTAGTTCAGATCGGCAACGCGCCTGCTTGTTTCAACCTGGGCCCCTGTCATATGGACCCTACCACGCGAACATGGCCGGTACATTTGACAGCTGCACAAAAGGGGCGGCCTGCCAGGACCTGCTGGACCTGCGTGCATGTGGACATTTGGATTTGCACAGTCGACCATTGTGAAACTATGGCAGCTACCGTGTACCGTGTACCGTGTACGCACCAGGACGTCCGCGGCTGCAGCTGCGTTGGAGGCTCCAAGGCTCAAGCTAATGCATCTCTGCTCCCTGAAACCGCAATCTAACTGCTGAGCGCTGAGCGCTGAGCGCCTGAGAATGGAGGCTCTGCCAGCAGCCTGCAGCCATCAGTCCACCGCCAGCTCTCACCCAGGCACCACTCATTACCTACGCGAGAACGGCACTTGACCGTCTCGTCAAGAGGCGTTCGGAGCAATTCGAACCGACCGAGGGCGAGCGGAACTACTTCTTGATCGAGCGGCTGGCTGCAGGCGATGCATGGGCGGCTGCTCGACGCGTCAATTGTCAAGAGTCAAGACGCTGCACACGACACTTGACTCTCTGCACGCGACCTGTGAGGCGAGCGTCTTTTTGGAAATGTTACATTTAATCGTGCCCGGCCTATCGCGGCTCCAACGCTCGCAGGCTCTGTCTGCCGCTTGTGGCTCCAAAAATTCTCCTTTCCTCAAGCATCTTCCCTTCCCAACCGCGACCTGCCAGGTACTCCCATCGAAGCTATCCTTGGCGGCGGCTTAGCGCTTGCGCTCACTGCTCGTGCAGCACTGCAGCTTGCTCGACCCACAGTCGTTGATCGTGCTCTCTTCCGAACCCTTTACTTCTTCCGTCCATTCAGCTCATGCAGGCAAGCTCCTCATGACGCCCTCAAATGCAACCAATGCCACAGCGTTTGCAGGGAACGCTCGTAGGAAGCACGGCACAAATCCCCTCCAGTAGCCCTTGAATCCGTTTTCTCTGTACACGGCTTTCGCCGCATCTCTCCAGCGTGGGAACCGCTTATCAGGTCCAAGCGAGTCGGTCATGATGCGCTGCTTTATCACGTCGCTCGGGTACGACGTGATCCAAAAGATTTGTGCCGACAGCCCACCAGCCCAGAAATTGACCGCTGGCGTCGACAGGTTTGTGTTGTTCTGTAGCATCCTCGTGAAGACATCGTATGAGCCCCACCAGAAGCAGAAGAATGTGCGGAAGAGCAATGTCGCCGAAAGTCCGCGGTACACCCCGCGTACACCGTGGCCGCGATAGATCTTGGTCAGGCAGTCGATTGGCCCGCTGTAGAGGCGCTTACTCTTGTCGGCAGAGTACTGAATCTGCAGACGTGCCTTGATATGCTCGACGGGTGCCGCGACAAAGGAGACTGTCCACCCAGCCATCATGCCGGCCATTGCATGGCCGACGATAGGGAGCTTGCCCTGCTCACGGCCTTGTCGAGGGGGGTTGAACACTCGGTCGTTCAATTCACGGCGGTACATGCTGAGGGAGCCAAGCATACTGTTGCACGCGTCAACCTTGGTGTTTCAAATCCGTGGCGAGCATGAGCATGAGCATGCATACATCGAGTCCATGAACATCCATCCTACCAGTGGTGGAGTGGCTCCCTTGTACAAGCCTGCAAAACCCTCTTTCCTTACTGTCTGGAGCAAGCAGTCTAGCGGTCCTCGAAAATGCGACACGTCGGTGGTCTGCAATCGTACTTTGACAGTGTCAAACGGATGCCCAACTGCTAGGGTCAGCCTGCGTGTCTACCTTCACTGATACACGACACGTACCTGACAGCTTTGCAATGCCAGAGAAAACGCCCGCAACAAAGCCCCGATAGTGCGCTGGCTGTTTCTTATCGGCAGGGTCTACAACAGCGGCCGCAGCCGGCTGCTCGCCTGTCTTCATGACTGTGGTCGCCATTGTCGAGTTTCAGTCGCGCAGGAGAGTCGCACAATCATACCGAGTGAGCAGAAGCCAGCAGCAGAGTGTGGAGAAACTCGATGGGGATCGGGGGATTATGTCCATCATTGCGCCCGTCAGCGGTCAATAACTCTGCAGCACAGCTCGCTCGGAGACACACAAGCGCCCCCGAGACAGATGGTGACGTTTGAGATCGGCGACCTGGACCCTGCATCCCGATCTTCGCGCCTTTTGTAAGAAGCTCCGCCAATGCCGCAATGGTTCCTGGCGCGGGGCTACGCCAAACTCGCGTTTCGACAGCCGCAAACATGACGCCGTCCATGATACGCGTCCTTGGTTGCTGGTTGACACATATACACTGACCTCTCGTGTTGTTTCGCTCACTCTACACCACGCCAGCAGACATGTCTGGCACATCAGCAACGCCGTCGGCGCCAATTGAGTCGAAGAAAGGTACGGCCTCATAGCGGGGTAGCTCTCATATGGAGCACAGTGGCTGACAGAGCAACAAAAGTGTGGACAACGTTGATCACCAACACGGCCTACCTCACAGGCCTCCTCACCCTCGACTACAGCCTGAAGAAGCACGGCACCAAATACCCTCTCGTTGCGCTCTACACCGACAGCTTCCCCGCCGAAGGCCACGCCGCCCTGGACGCGCGCAGCGTCCCCAAAGAACACGTCAAGTACCTGCTCCCCAAGGTCGGCAAGGACTACACCAACGACCCGCGCTTCTACGACTGCTGGAGCAAGCTGACGCCCTTCTCCCTCGAACACTATGACCGCGTCGTGCAGCTGGACAGCGACATGCTCGTGCTGCACAACATGGACGAGCTGATGGAGATGGAACTCGACCCGCCCAGCGCCGCCGGCAAGGGCAACAAGGTCTTCGCCGCAAGCCACGCCTGCGTGTGCAACCCCTTGAAGAAGCCGCACTACCCCAAGGACTGGATCCCCGAGAACTGCGCATTCACGTCCCAGCACGCCGACCCCACGACCGCGCAGCACACGGGCGCCGGTCCAACAGCCGGCCTCGGCATGCCCAACGGCGGCCTGCAGGTGGTCAACCCCAGCAAGGCCGTATACAACCTGATCCTCGACCAGCTCGCCGACGAGTCATCAATCAACTACGACTTCGCCGACCAATCGCTACTAAGCGATGTCTTCTGGGGCCGCTGGGTCGCGCTGCCGTACATCTACAATGCGCTGAAGACGATGCGGACTGAGGGTGTGCACCACCAGATCTGGCAGGACGACAAGGTCAAGAACATCCACTACATTCTGAGCCCCAAGCCGTGGGACGAGGCGCCGGGGAAATGCAGCAATGAGAACCACGAGTGGTGGTGGGCTGTCAACAGCGAGAGGCTGGAAGCCGAGAAGAAGTCGGGGATAGAGGATGGGTTTTGAATTGTGCGACGGTAGTGTTGACGATGGTGTTGACGGCGTTGGTAGGACGGAGAAACGTAGATTCAGAGCATGGTGTTGGTGGTGGGAAGAATTGAATCTTTTGAGAAAGGCCCCTTGGTACGCCTCGTTACTCTATGTACTTGTTGACTGCCGTTCTTGATGCTGCTTGTTATCTTGGGATATGGTTGTTGGCTCTTGTGTCAATTCGCTTTGTTTTGCAGCTCTTGCTCACCATTGTTCACATACAGCGTCTTCCCTCCTCATGATGCAACGGTCTCACCGGCTGCTGCACGAGGGCGCTATGAATTAAGAACACTGCAGGCAAGCCAAGAGTGAGCATTACAATCACACGGCGCAAGATCACATGCTCGAGAGGAACGGTGCGCCTTTTACTGACATAACGAATAAGGAAAGCTCAGGCCTCACCATACATCCTGTAGACAGCTGGTATAAGCGTACTTCACATTCAGAGTTCTCACGCGTACAGCTGCCCTTCCACAGGGATCTGCACCGCCGAGCTGGAAAAGCCACAGTACCCAACAAGCTCACCCGTCCCCTCTGCACGCTCGCTCGCAACTCCCCACATCAGCGGCTGCGAGACATCACTCTCCCCCTTGAGCGAATGACACGCAGCAGCGATCCCCACGCTGTTACTCCCAACAAGCGGCATGCCCTCTGTGTGCAACGTCTTCCCGCCCTGTACAAGCGCGAACACCAGAACCAAGCCACTCACGACCAACAAGCAGATTATGGCCAGCGGTGAGTACCCACATGTCGCTATGTGCTCTTCCCCCTCCTTCGGCAGGCCGTTGACATCATACGTCTCGATGCTGACGAGGAAGATGCTCTGCGATACGAGCCAGTGTAACGCCATGGATATGATCATGAGGGGGACACCGAGTCGATAACGCAGCTGCAAAAAATACTTTGCGCGTTGAGCGCCGACGCGATCATGTGAGACGCGCAGGCCCTTGCGCTGCAGCGAGTAGCTCGCCCATTCGACGGCGAGTTGAAGACGGGTGAGCACGTTGTTCAGCGTGAGGTAGACGCCTGAGAGCAGCAGTTGGGGCGTGTTGGCTACGAGCACGTTTTGGAGAAGCGCGGTGCTGCCGGTTATGGGGATGGTCCAGTCGTTTATGATCATTTCGGCGGTGGGGGTGCCGAAGCCAAGGGAGAGGATGGAGGGGAAGGAGTATGTGCCTTGGTCGGTCATTGCGCGGATGCCTATACTGCGGAGGATTGTCACGATGAGGAGACATAGTAAGAAGCTGTGTGCTTTGTCAGTGCGTTTTAATTGTCCGCCAGTGATGTACTCACAAGAGAAGGAAGCAGAGCCAGCTTTTCCATCCGCCAGCTCTCAAACGCCGTTGCTTTCTTGGTAGATAGGCTTTTGGTGGGATTACCTTTTGGCTGCTCCTCATCGAGGACCAACGCGTCCGGATCTCATTACGGTCCAGGAGACAGCATCCTGCTGAAGACACGTCCGAATTGCGCATAAAGGACACGACTGCGTCGCCCGTAGTCAGCAAAGGCTGATCTACAGGGAACAGACACACCGCCGCAATGCAAACTATCTTCCCGAGGTTGGCAAGAACAACAACAATCGCAATACCCAGATGGAAGTTCACCCTGCAATTGTCTGGCAATTTCTGGCTCACGCATCCAGATACTGGCCAGCCGAAGATTGTCCAATTCTGAGCAGCATACTCCTTGGCTGCAGCATTCGTGCATGCCGGTGTACCTCGATCCCAGTGGTTGCAGAGCCAACCATAGCGGTCCAATTTATTGTACAGCAGCTGTTCGTTGCTGCTAAATGTGACCCAGTGCAGTGAAGAGTTACTCTGCACACTCTGGATCTCATCTACATATTCTGTGGGAAAGTCCAAGCTTGAATTGACCCAGGTCGATATCAAGACAACGTGTCTGCGGTCCGATATGTAGGTATCGGCGTATGCATCGATACAGGCTTGTGGATTAAGGCTCTGAAATGTTGAAAGATCCTGCTTGTAGCTGTCTAAGAGCATTACTGGATCCGATTCGTAGATAGTGGTGATTTCAATCGTTCTGTTGTATCTGGGAACAAACACTTCTCTGGTTGCAGGATAGACAGGAAGATTGAAAGAGTCATACCATGCGCCACCAAGCCAGTCTTCATCAGCAAAGTAAAGGTCGAAGTCATTGTTGCTAATGGTCGAGTAGAACATGGAATTGTATCTTCAAGTCTTTCAGCATCTGCCATTTCGAGTTGGTCGACTTGCGAGGTAAGGGAGACTCACAGCAGGTGCAATGGCAGACTTGACAATGCCAGCAAAGCCCACACGACCTTTTTCCATGGAATATCTCAGGTTCTTGATGCTCTGTACTCCAACATCCAGCCATCGGCCATTCTGATGCGCTTGATTGATCATTTTCGTGTTGGGGCACTGAGGCAATGCATAGAATAATTGCTGGCTCCAAGCAATAAAGTGCTCAGCACGTTGATGACAACATGTAGGCCCATATTATAGCGCTTGGCAGCCTGACAGCTCCCTTTGAAGATATGGCCATCGTTACTCGCATCACGCGTGGAAGCCCAGATTGTCAACATGAGATTCAGCACTAGAACAAACAGACACGTCAGGAACCCCAGGGAAGCACCGAAGCGCCATCCTTGGCGAAGATCTCGTAGGCGTATGGGTGACTGTGCTGTTTTCGTGGATGACATTCCTGAGCTGTTTTTGTGTCGACATTCTGCAGCTCCGTTGATGCCAATGATGCTCAATTCGACATCTGAATGTATGGGCGCGTATTTGCTGTTGCTTGAGGCATCATATGGCTGTGCCCGCATCATGAGCGGTATAGCTTATTCAGATGAAGTCCTGGGTGAGTGTCAAAGTGAGCCATCTTTTCGTGCTCTGGTTTTGATGAAAAGAGTTGCGGAGATGAGGTGGCTGATGATAAGGCTGTAACTTCCAAGAATTGGATGCCTGATGTATTTTTGGAATGATCGTCACAGGTAGAGCTCGCTTCCATAGCTCACTGTTATTGCAAATAGCATCTATAAGCTAAGGAAAAGGTGTTGTATGGATGATCTGAGTGCAACCACAACAGAGTAATGAGCTCCTGTTGGGCTGGTGTCGTCGTCACGAACAGTTGAGATTCCTCGCGCAAGGAACCATCTACGCCGCTTCCGATGCCGCTGCGCCACTCATCGTCAGGCACCGCCTTGACATTTGTCTTACGCTTGCTATCCTGTCGGTGTGTTTCTATGATTCGCATGGCGCTGTGCTGCTCCAGAATACAGGTATATCACATGCGTTGGATCTTTGTCAGCTTACCACATTGCAATTGCCAAGATCGCTTCTCCTCCAGTTAATCCTGTCTCAGTTCACCAATGAAATGCGTGAGACCGTCGGTATCGCATTTCTGTATGTTCGCGTGCGAAAAGAGCAAATCGCACGTTGCCCCAATTAGTTCGATGAAAGGCAGACCCCGCAGCATGATGTAACCACCCGAGGTATCCGAAAGCCCGCGAGTAAGCAACGCAAATGTCTGTTGATCATAACACACAGCAAACGGAACCTTTGTCTTCAAATATTTCACTGTCTATACGGTGTTCATCAAAAACATACTTCTACGACCATGGATACACTCAAGGCAGCAGATGTCAAACACAAGAATGGCCAGACGACCCACTACTACGAGGGAGGTACAAGCAATGGCATCCCTCTGATCTTTATCCACGGCTGGCCTGACATAGCCGAAATCTGGAAACATCAGCTCAAGCATTTTGCATCAGGCTCAGCTGGCTCTGAATATCGTGTTCTTGCGCCCGATATGCGCGGATACGGCGGGTCAAGCAGCTCCAAGGACAAACGTGCCTACTCGCTCGAGACCCTCGTGGGTGAACTTGTGGAATTCACTCAGCAACTCGAAATCACGAAAGCAGTATGGGTTGGCCACGACTGGGGCTGTGGCGTTGTCAACGCGCTTGCAGCACACCATCCTGAACTTTTCCTCGGGCTTGCAGTCATTGCAGTCCCATATCGAACGATCGAGCTCGGACTAGACTATACGCTCACACTTGTCAACAGGGATCTCTATCCCAAAGATGAGTATGAGTACGGCCAATGGGAGTACATGAAGTGCTACGAGCTTTATCCCGAAGAAAGCTCGCAAGCGTATGATAGTGTCGCGGAGAAGATATCCAAAGCGCTGTATCTCCCGCACGACCCAAAGAACCATGGAAAGCCGAGCTATCGGACTGCCAGGGTCCTGAGAGATGGAGGATTCTTTGGTGGAAACCCGGAATCCGTTCCGGACGTGCCACTGGAATACACATTCATTGACCAGCATCTCTACGATAGCCTGGTGGCCAGCCACAAGAAGCACGGTTTCTTTCCCGCAACAGCATACTATTTAAACCATGACGTGAATGCTGAGTATGCGAAGAGCGAGAAAAACGGGGGCACGCTGGAGTTCCCAGTCCTGTTCATCGACGCCAAACATGATGCTGTCTGCTCACCAAGCACGTCACCAAAGTTGGGTGAGAGCCAAAAGGGCGCGGTAAAAGATCTGACCTACGAGACTATCGATGCAGGGCATTGGGTACAGCTGGAGAAGCCAGCAGAGGTCAATAAGGCTTTGGAAACCTGGTTGGACAATAACGTCCAGTACAAATGCTGAGGTAGACTAAGATACAATCTCATGTTGGGAGAATTTGGACCTGGCTGTCCGATGAATAGAACATATTTTGCCCAGAGAACTTGGAACCAAGATATTGACGTGAACTATCAAATAAAGCAACGTGCAAGCACTCATTAAGACGGAGCCCGATGCCACGGTTGAGTCCACCTAGAAGTGGGGCAGACGGGAATGCCAACCAAACATGAACGTCACTAGTTCCCCAGCCGAACTGTGGTTATTCCAACGTCGACCAGCCGACAACACTTTGTCAAAAACAGCACAAATAAAAGTCAACCTTTCTGAGAATCCAAGATATAATGCTTCGAGAAACCATGCAAGAAGCAGATATTCTGATCCTAGGCGCTGGTTGGACGGCAGGATTTTTGATCCCGCAATTGCAACAAGAGGGCCTGACATACGCTGCAACAACCACCAGCGGCAGGGACAATACTATCCCGTTTAAATTTGACCCTGGTTCTGGATCTATTGACCCTTACAAGCGTCTTCCATCCGCCCGTACCGTCCTTGTCACGTTTCCTCTGAAGGGCCATGGTCAGTCCAAGACCATCATTGGCCTGTACCGCGCCGCCCATGGCTCAAAGAACAACTGGATCCAATTGGGCGCAACCAGCATTTTCAATCGCCTACCGAATGACTGGAGTGATGACAACGCGCCATACAACAAGGAGGATGCACGTGCTGTCGCGGAAGACGAGTTCATAGGCGAGCACGGCTGCGTGTTGAATCTCTCGGGTCTTTATGGAGGCGAACGCGTCCCCGCGAAGTGGCTGCCACGCTTAATAAGTAACAAAGAGGATGTTCGAAAGCGCGGTGCAGTACACTTTATTCATGGCGAGGACGTTGCGCGTGCTATCATCGCCACGCATGGCAAGTTTACGCCTGGCAAGAGATGGATCGTTTCTGATACGCGAGTGTACGATTGGTACGATTTGATTATGAGTTTCAGTGCACTGGCTCAGGGAACAGAAGAAATTGCACAAGAGCAGGAGCAGAAGCAACAGTTCGCAGAGTGGGTTGGCGAGCTCATGATTGAAGAGGGGATAAGAGCTCTACCGCGAGACATGCATTTGCTGGGTCGCAAGTTGGACTCTAGGGGGTTTTGGCAGTACCATGGGATCTGGCCAAGGCATCAGAGGCTGTCGTAGGCATGGATTGTTGAATTATTGCCATGAGCCAAATTGACAATTTTGACTTTGGCCAATTGTCTCGATTCAATATTCACACAGCTATCACTTCTGGCCGCTCCAGAGATGATGTTTACGCGAACCAAGATTGAAAGCCCACACATATCGTGTTTCTTCAGGCAAACACTGATTGATCAATGGTTATACCAAAAAACCAATAATGGTTCAACTTCATCAGTTCCAGACCAGAGATCCCGCAGAGATTATAAGATACTTTTTTAATCGCTTTGGTGACTTCCTCTCATCTCTAATCTTGCATCTACTCTTCCAACCAGCACGTTTCATTAACACTCGTTCACCAGTAATCCCTCTTCATACAGAGCCCCTACACACTTTAGAATGTCTTTCCATGGAACTCCGTCGTACCTTACGCAGATCGGCCATAACCACTACATGAACAGATGGACTGGTCAACAATCATCGTTACTACCTCAGCGAGTACACCAGCTGTATATGAAGGAGCAATTTGAGATCCAGCAAGGTAAGTGATATGTCGTGATGGCGTTGAATGCTATGAATCCGTCAACTGATCAATACTCTTGTAGCATACACACATCAATATGGTCCCGGAACTGGAAACTCAACTGCACATGCACAAGGGCAGATGATGCCACCCATAAGTAAGCCAGCCACGATTCCAAGTATCGCCGACAGAAGTCTGACCGCAGTAGCAAACAATTACGGCCAAATCGACATAGGCTCCGGTGACTTTAATGTCCTTCAGCCCGGTGACTTGAATGTCCTTCAATCCGGCGTCAGTAACCACATCTACGCCGACCAGGATGATGGCCAAATCGTCCCTGCCGATCAGACCAGTCTCGATGTTACCGCCCCTGCTCCTACTTCTCTTCCGGTCGCAGCTCCTCTACCTGTCAATCCTCCAGCGTCTGTTGCTGCTCAGAGAAGCCCTGCAGAAGTCATAGATCTTACAGAAGATGATCATGTACAAGTTCCCACCGCGGCTACGCCTGAGGCCACACCTAAAGCCACACCTAAAGCCACACCTGCAGTGCAGGCTAAGCCGGACTCTTCTTTCTGGAAGAAAAGTGAGCGACATTTCAAGAAGGAACTCAACAACCAGAGCGGCAGCAATGCCTGGATGCTCTTCGAATCAATGTCTGCTCAGGGTCATTCAAACCAAAAGTATAGGTATTGCGAGAAGCACTGGCCTAATGTGAGAGCTGCCTACACAGACATTCGAAAAATGTCTCAGTACTTCATTGACGTTCACGAGATGCTCATGTACGCACTGAAGTGGGACTACCTTGATAGACTTCCTGCTCATGAGGATGCAAGCGATGAGACTTGCAAGGAGAGGGAGAAGCTTGAGGTGGAAATCGCACAAGAGAAAGCTTCTTTGGAGGAAGCCCTGCCAAAAAAGAAGCACGTCAGGCGGACGTGGGAACAACATGGCCAATGGTCGAATTGGGTCACCAATTTGACTCGCGATAAATTCCGCGAGACGTTCGATCTCAAGCACAGCCCTGCGAATCTCAAGGCTGTCATTGCAGCGAAGGAGCTGGAGATTATGGAGGAGTTGGCAGAGACGAAAGTTACCAAGAAAAAAGGAAAAAGAAAGGCGATTAACATGCCCACCGAAGTCGACAAGCCCGTCAAGAAGTCCAAGGCTCGAGTAGTCCAGCCTGTCGCCCCGAAAGCTGCTCCAGTTCGGGAAGTTACTCCTCCAACCACTAGCAGCGATGCAGACGCGAACGAAGAGTTGGACGATGCTTTTTACAAGGCGCTCGCGTTGCAGTTTGAAGAAGAGGCGTCCGAGCCCTAGCCCGAGCCTCTTGTGCCATGTCCTGTTGTTGAACGGCGAAATCTTGGAACGAGTTGTGCGAGTCCAAATGCACACGACTGAGCGTCTGAATACGGCAGTACGGCCCAAATGTGGCGCTCCCCTTGGCACCGTCATTGACCGGGGGTTAGGGTTGTGAGGGTTGCTGGAGCGCGCCCCACCTTTTATGCTCCTACCAAACGAGTATACGAAGCTCCAGGGCATTGTGACATTCGCAGGAAAAGAAGTGGGCAGGTTAAATCATACAGAATTAAAGATGCAAGTCTTAGTGTAATTCGCAGTGCAGTGGAGAGACAGTGATTTCGGCGGGATCGCGGTGCGCTAGAACGGCAGCCACCGTCGCGTTGGCCGCATTTGTTTGGCTGAGCGGTGACGAGAGAGGCGCCAGCACCGTGCTGCCAAGTACCATAGGTAGAACGGTTGCGCGAAGCGCCAATATAGGGTAATTCTAAAACATCGCCTTGTATTCACTCACAATGCCCTTTCTGTGACCTGTTCGCTTTGTACATACATTCCTTTCACGACCCCTCCTGCCTCTTCACCTCCCCGGACCCTTGCTTGGATCGCCAGATCCACCTCCTTCCCCTTCCTCATAGACGCACACATGGCCTCACGCTGCTAGTCGCATGGGAGCAAACACCACCATACTGCGCGCACCCTCCACTACGATTAGCGCTTACATAGCGCACGATTATACACACAATGTCAAACACCCAGCCAGCATCCGGGTCGACGCCCACCACGGGCGCCGGCGCAGCTTTTACCAGGGAGAATCAGAGCATCGAGAACTTTGCTGCGTCTCTGTCTGCTGCTGCCGTTGTCTTTGGCGTGCAGATGGGGGTTTTCTTGATCTTGAGCGGCAACTGGAAGATCACACGGTCCAAGAAGAGCATAAATGAGCCACCTACACAGCGACAGAGTCTGTTCCAGAGGATATAGTACGTGCCCTATGTTTCTCTTAATACAATCTCGCTAATAACAACCCACAGCTACTACAAGACCGCCTATGTACCGCAAGCCAAGCGCATCGCAGCCCCTGTCACCGCTATCGAATCGATCAAGACCGTCTTCAAGATCTCCGACCGAGAATTGATCCGCATAGCAGGCGTTGACGGCTTCTTGTTTCTTCAATACCTGCAACTGTTGCTTCGCATATTTATACCCATGGCCTGCGTCATTCTTCCGATTCTGTTGCCAATCAATCGCGCTGGAGATGTAGAAGGAGTTTCTGGCCTCGACTCGTTCGCGTGGCCTAATGTGGGTGTACGAAACAAGCAGCATCGTCTATGGGCGCACTTGATCTTAGCAGTACTCGTCGTGTGCTGGGTCTGCTTCAATTTCTTCTTGGCTTTGAGGAAGTTTGTCCGGCTAAGGCAAACGATCCTCACGATGCCAGAGCACCGAATGCGCGCCTCTGCAACCACCATTCTGGTCCAGAGCATTCCACGCAAGTGGCTTACGGTGGCTGCCCTCGATGCGTTATACGACGTCTTTCCTGGCGGCATCAAAGAGATCTGGATCAATCGCAATTACGATGAGTTGCAGGATAAAGTTAACAAACGAAGCCAAATCGCAAGAACCCTCGAGGCAGCTGAAACAAACTTGATCATCATGTGCACCAAAAAGCACAAAGAGCAGCTGGAGGCGAAGGCCAAAGAGGAGGGCAAGAAGAAGAAAACAAAGAAGGAGAGGAAAGCAGAAGAGGCGCAGAAAGATCACGAAATCGCCCACGAGACCGTCGACCACGGAATGGATGCTGGTAATCCTCATCAGATCGAGCGACAACTGCAGTCTGTCCTTGAGGAAGACTCGTCCTCTTCTTCTTCTTCCGATTCGTCCCGCTCTTCATCGCCTTCGCGCAAGAAGCCAATGTTCCCTATTCCTTTTGTCGGCCAAGGACTCCATGCTGTTGGAGATGGCTTTCGTGATGTGGGCCAAGGCGTCGGCAACTTGAATAAAAAGATCTACGGCGGCTTCAAGGGTGCTTTCACTGGAAAAGACAAGAATGTGAAAATGCAGCCTCAAATCGATGGTGGCGATGAGCAATCTATTGCTTCGCCCACTTCAGCAGACTATGTGCAGAGAGGTGCTAGCAGCGACACTTACTCACCTTTGGCAGCTCCAGACCAATATCAGCTAGAGTCCGATCGCACTGCTGCAGAGACAAACACACAGGACGAGAAGCACAAATACAAGCATTATGAGGATCCGCAAGAGAAGAAGGGTGCCGTGGAGAAGCTCGGAAGCTCACTTCTGCACCCATTTCGGTCTCTGCGACGTATGAGCGACGATTTCGCAAGCCCTCAGCCCTTCCGCAAACCTGGCGAGGAGCTACCGGAAGAGGACTTGAAAGAGCCAGTGAAGGTCAAATACGACTACAGAGGTGTTTATAACGAGAGCGCCTTAGAGGATGACGAGACTGCGCTCTGGAGGTCTTACATCACCCCCAAAGACCGAGAAACTATGCGTCTCCCCCTGTTTAGTTGGGACTGGTGGCCATCCATTCCTCTGATCGGCAAGAAGGTAGACACAATTTATCATTGTCGTCAGGAGTTGGCCAAACTCAATGCAGAGATTGACGATGATCAAGCCCACCCTGAGCGTTATCCTCTGATGAACTCGGCTTTCATTCAATTCAATCACCAGGTCGCAGCTCACATGGCTTGTCAGTCGTTGAGCCACCATGTCCCAAGGCAAATGGATCCTCGGACTGTCGAGGTCAATCCCAACCACGTTCTTTGGGACAATCTCACCATGAAATGGTGGGAACGTTACCTCCGAATGTTCGGCGTCATCGTGCTGATCGTTGGTCTCATCATCTTCTGGGGTATTCCGGTTTCGTTCACGGGAGCCTTGTCCCAGGTTTCTACGTTGACCGATGAATTGCCCTTTCTGAGCTTCCTGGAAAGAATGCCGGGTTGGGCCATCAGTTTCGTCCAGGGTGTTCTGCCCCCTCTATTTCTGGCTATCCTCTTCGCTGTGTTGCCAATTATTCTAAGATTTTTGGCTGGAGCCACAGGAACCACGACGTCAGGAGAACGTGAGCTTCTCGTACAGAACTTCTACTTCGCCTTCGTCTTTGTCCAATTGTTTTTGGTTGTGTCCCTCTCCACGGGTATCACAGCAACAATCGAGAAAATCACCAACGACCCTATCAGTGTTCCTCAGACTCTTGCTGAGAATCTGCCCAGGGCAGCAAACTATTTCTTCTCATACATGATTCTGCAGGCACTCAGTATCAGTTCCGGAACCCTGCTTCAGATTGGTGCTGTCGCAGTTATCGTCATCTTTGGCTTCTTCGACACTACACCTCGCCAGAAAGTCTCGAGAGTACTGAACAGGTCAGCAATCAACTGGGGCACCATGATTCCGGTTTACACCAACTTTGGCGCCATTGGAATCATCTATTCGGTCATCTCGCCTTTGATCATCGTCATGATGTTGATTACATTCTGCCTCTTCTGGTTCACCTACCGGTACCAAATGATCTACGTCTCGTACGCCAAGGCCGAAACGAACGGATTGATCTTCCCGAAAGCTGTCAACCAACTCTTCACTGGCCTTTACTTTCTGGAACTCTGCCTCGTTGGTTTGTTTTTTCTGCAGACAAACAAAGCCTGCGTGCCCCACGCTATCATCATGATAGTGGTACTGATCTTCACCGTTCTCTTCCAATATGTGCTCAACAGAGCGTTCAGCCCGCTATTCACCTACCTCCCTATCACCTTCGAGGACGAGGCCGTTGCACGCGACGAGGAGTTCCAGCGTGTCCAAGCTGCGCGCTGGACAGAGACAGACGATGCAGAACACCAGTCACTTGTTGGAGAAAATGCAGCCAAGGCTGCTGAAGAGCGTGAACGCGCGCATATGGAAGCAATGGACCGTTTGGACGCGCAGCGAACACCATCAAACAACAATGACGAAACTTTTGAACTCAAAGATATGGGCAGCCCCGGACGATCTCGTAAGACTGACTGGGCAAACAAAAACAAGTCGCGTCAATCTGTCAATGGTAGCCGGTCGCGTTCTCGCTCGCATGCAACGCCTAAGAAGCGCAAGAAGAAGGATCCTCTCGACGTCTTCGCCGACACCCTAAAACGCGGCCTTCAAGATGTCACAGATGGTGTCTCCCGTCCTGTACGCGACATTGAGTCTCAGGTCCTACCTACAGCCAATCTTTTCGATAACATCGACGACGAGCTGCAGGATATCGAGCCTGAGGCCCGCCAGAAGCTTATTAAGCGTAGTTTCCAGCACCCCGCCACACGCACGATTCAGCCCGCTGTTTGGATTCCGCACGATGAATTGGGTATCTCTAGGGATGAGATCCAACGCACAAGCAACTTTAGCTCCAGAATTTGGATCACCAGCGTCAACGCTAGGCTGGATGGACGCGGCAAGGTCATGTATAGAGGACTGCCGCCCGATCGCGACCCATTCGAGAACATGGAGGTGTAAAGTCGTGTGCCCGTTCGGTGATGTTCTCTCTTTGATTGTTAGCGAGCATAGTTACCTTTTCCCGCAACTCTTTTTGCATAGCGTTTGCAGCTTGCAGAGTATATATAGTGCCTGTCGCCTTCATACACGGGCACGAGGTGAACAGCCGTTACTGCATTGCATGGCCTGCACGGCTGAGATGTCTCTTCCCAGCATACATAATATTTTTACACTTACCTCTGAACAATGAAGAATAGTTACCTAGATGTTACACGACACATATGCTGTCACAGTAGTGAAGAGCTTTGAACGTGTCACGCGTCTTACGCTAACTTCCCCACAACGCGTCCATACCTCTAATCTGACATCAACACGACGTTATCGATCTCTCTATACGGCGCATTCGCAGCAATGTCGAAGCAGGGAACCGTCGTTGAACAAAAGCAATTCTTTCTACAGGCGAAGAAGCACCACCTTTCGCGCCCAATCATACCATCCCAGCGACTGAAGACAATAGCAGAGGATGGAGGCATCGAGCTCAGCGTTGTCAAAGGCGCCTTGGACAAGGTCAATCGCGACCTCAAACAGCACTCGCGCAAAGTCTACAGCCGACAAATGATCGACCACATCGTCGACCAGGTCGACCAGCTATATTGGGGATCTGGCGCCCGCGACATCGACGAAGATGATGCCGATGAAATGTCTGAAGACGACGCCAATGTGCTCTACCGAAGCGATAATTTGACTTTCGACGAGAATATCGCCAAGCTACCCAACATCTGGGACTCATCTGCAGATCCCACATCATCTCGCAACGTTAGCCAAGATGACTACACCGCCGCTCTTGCCCGCTTACAAGACCTCTCAGCGCAGCGTCTCTCCCTGCAAACCAAGCTCACTACGTATCGCACGCTTCTCACACTGCTCGAACCGTACCGCAAGCCGAAAGTGAACATACAGCCAAACCTGGTGTGGAGGGATGCGCCGCTTGCGCCGGAGCTGGCGAAGACGCGGACGCTAGCCATACGAGTCGCAGGGCGAGTGCAGGAGAAGCTGGGTGACGTACAAGTACCAGCTACGGCGGACGAAGAGGGTGATTTCGATATGCTGGCGATGAAAGGGCAAGGCAAGAAGAAGGTGGAGGCTGTTCTAGCTGGCTGGTGAACGTCCCACCCAATTTTTGAGAGCTTTTGGTGCGACGTGAGAGTGCAGGACTCACGATTGCTCAATTATGCAGGGCCAGGCAGGCACAACGGTTCGCCGTTGCGGCTTTATTGGTGCGGAAAGCGCAGCCACGCTGTGCGGTGTGCCTCAAGAGCTGATCTGCGTCGATTCAGACATTCACACAACATCCATCGTTATTGAAAACAGCACAATCAACGTCACACCTTCATGGCGCATTCGTTATTATGAAGGGTACGTATGAGTCCTAACCACATTCGTCTATCGACTGACTCAACAGCATCACGCAGTTCTTCAGCCTCTCGAAAATTTCGTAGCATATTGAAACACCCGACCGCCATCCGGATTCTTTCACAGTTGACAGGATCGAAAGTCGGGAAAAATCTGAGAGAAAGCCTAAGAACAGGCGTTGCATTGCCATTTAGGCCCAAGCCAGAACCATCCCTCTGTGAGGCATACTCCGACGTTCCTACATCAGAGGCGGATCGTATCATGCAGTACCAATCCGTCAGGAAAGAGAGACGACGGCAAGCAAGGATGCTAGCCCACAGAGGCGATCGCAGCCTCATCCCAGTGCGCGCGACCACCATCTCTGGTCCAATTACCCGCTCAGCTACACCAGAACCTCGTCCGTCCAGCGTGCCTATCGACGAAATCCGTAGATCTCTCGTCATGACAAATATAAGTGGTGCACCGACTTCGTCTTCCACTGTTCCCACATCGTCTTCTCGAACCAAGTCTCGGCCATCAGTCCCCCGAAGACGCGCTCGTGCACAGTCTGATCCTGATTGCTACGGCACTTTTGAGGTTGTGACAAGAGATAAATATCGTGTGCCGTAGGAGACACGCTACGAACCGCCGAATGACAACCTTGGTGAAGCCTGCCTAAACAACGCCGTTATCGAAGCCATTCCGAAGCTAGTCACAGAGCCGGACGAAGCAGCAGTGCAAACAGCCGAGAAGCTTAGGGCCGACATCAGAGAAATCATAATAGGCGAACATTCGAAATTGAGCGAGGATGAGCAGAGATTGGTAGAAGATACAGAGGTGCAATCAGAAAATGAGGGTCACATGACTCCCACGCAGCAGGAATTGAATGACGACTATCAATCCATTCGTCTGCGGATCCCAGAGTTCGACCAGACATCTTTAGAGTCTGCTGGAACAGCACCAGACGTCGAAATGTCTCAATCACCAACCCCAAGTACACACTCAAACGACCCGCTTCTCAAGTCAGGCGTTGCATCCGACGAGCAACCTCTTCGCACCAGACGCGGCTGGACAAGGCGCATCTTTTCCTCGAGCGCTGTCCCTATGGGCAGGTACGTACCTGGAAAACACCCTATGACGGGTCTCGACAACCCGGTGCCTGAGCGGCGCCCAGGTTGCCTGGGCTCGACGGTTTGGTTCTGGAACTGGCGCATCTGGAGGCGGACGCATTGTGGTTTGCGGAAGGGCAAGCAACTTGAGCGGGTCGAGTCGTTCGGGTCTTGAATGCTCAAGATAGGGAGCAAGCCAACTTTTTCTACTATAGTGTCTGCTGGGTTCTAGAAGCCCGAGATTCGTAGATGCAATGCTACCGCAGTGCCTGCCAATGTCTACATGATAATCCGCATACTGCCCAAACGCCAACGCTATGCAATGCCCAAACGCCAAATCTTATCACACCACTTCATATTTGCACTCACCCCCTCTCCTCTTCCTTCTCCTCATCACTACTATCCTCTCTCTCTTCCCACCCAGCTAGTTGCCTCAACACCCTGTTCTCCTCCCTCAACGCCCGCATCTCGGCTACTAACGGCGCCTCCCCTTTACTCTGCACGTCCAGCGCTTTGCGAGCATACTCAGCCACCCGCCCCAGCCCGGCCTGCCACTCCGCATGCTCGAGCCGCAGCTGCATGCTGGTTGCGCGCTCGGCGTCCAGCAGACCCTGGTAGTGCTTGTGCAGCGCAAGGATGGAGGATGTCTGTGTGTAAGCGTAGGGCCGCAGTTTCTCGAGCAGTAGCGTCAGTGCGTTTTCATAGTCTGTGACCAGCGAGGTGAGGGACGCGTTGTGGGTTGCGAGCGAGGCGATGTGGGTGTCTTGGGAGGAGATGCGGGACTGGAGGGCGGAGAGTTCGGCGGCGCGGGAGGCGGCTGGTTCGTGGTGTTAGGACGTTGGACTTGAGTGTTGTGTTGTGGGTGGGGAGAGGAAAGAATGGCCGAGGATGGCGAAAGGTGGTGGAGTGTATTGTAAGTGTAGGGTTCGACGTACCGCTTATCTCGCCGTTGGCCTCGCGTGCAGTCAGCTGCCCTGGCGCAGCGCCCAGGCTTCCCTCCTCTGCTGCTCGCTGCTGCAGCGCCTGCACCCCGTTGAGCACACCCTGTGTCTGCGCCTTGTTGTCCTCGAGGAGTTGCGAGAGCTGCTGCACCACGGTCCACAGATGGTTCATGTCTGTCTGCTGGCCGCCCGAGGGCAGGCCATTGACCAGGGGAGCGCCGTTTTGCTGGGGAGCGCCGTTCATTTGCGATGCTTGTGAGGGGGAGGGGGATGGGGCGGAGCGCGGCATGGCGACGTTGGACGTGCTGTCCAGGAAGGAGTAGTTGTTCATTGTGACCGGGTTGGCGCGCCGCGGCGCGGTGCGTGGGTGGAGATTCGAGCGGGAGCTTGTAGGGATGTGTAAAGGTGGAGCTATTGAGGGGTTGGACGCCGCCGAGACAGCTGGGCAAGATCGCAAGAGCTTCCAAAGGTGCGCTGGGGTATTTTTGAGTGTCGATTGCAATACGTCAGACGTTGAGGCGTGGGAAAGATACACCGCGGGAGTGAGCGGTTGCGCAGGCAGGGCCTAGTTTCTGGGCAAGAGAGGGGTTTTGGTGTTGTACCTAGCGGATAGATCTCGCTTTCACGTTGCATTGTACATAGGCCCGGATTTCGTGTCATAACTGCAATGTGATATTGGGTACTGCCCAGAGTTCTGTCTATCATGCTATTGCCTACTTTGGCAGGTTCGCTGCAAAACCGTCGATTGCAGTCGACATCGCGTACATTCCAGGGCGCGCATGTCGTTTGTGAAGGGCGTGCACTGGTAGCTCTTATCTCACGTGTTTCTACGCCCTCGTGATAACAAATAACCTTAACATTCCTAAGAAGTAGGTTAGAATCAATTCTGTCGAAGGCAGTTGGCATTTGTACATGTCAGGGCGTACTTGATCCTTTGTCATTACGCATGGTCCAGTCAATCTAACACAGCTGGTGTGTTAAGACTTGCGCAAAAGGGATCGATTCGCCTGCTTTCCGCGTTCACAGACTCTATTACATCTTGTTCATATTGCTGCGCTGAAACTTTGCTTATAACTTCTGCTTTGCTTCCTCATCAAGCTGGCAAAACGCTTTGAATGTCACCAACCCTTCCTCGTCGCCTGCATCAGTCGTACTCTCGATTACGACCTCGGCAGTCGCACCGACAAAGTACACGTAGCCTTCTTTCAGTTCCTCCTTCTTAGGTCCTACACTGATCGTACCTTTGCCCTTGGTGCACAACACGATGCTAGGTCCATCAATAGGGTCAAATGTGCTCTTTGCGCCACTCTTATTCAACGCTGTCCTAACGACCGCGAATTCGGGAATAGGCGGATCGTACAAGGTGTTTGACGAATTGGAAGAGTATGCAGTGGTGTTCATCTTCGCATAAGCGTAGTCTGTGGGGCTCATCTTCTGCTCGCTGATCGGTGCGTACGAATACGTCAGCATCGTCGTGAGGGTATCGACATCTTTGAATTTGGGTGTGAAACCAGCACGAACGACATTATCGGACGATGCCATGCACTCGATGATGTCTCCAGAAAGATAGGCATGTATGTCGTCGGCCTTCAGGAACATAGCTTCGCCAACTTCGAGCTTGACGTAGTTCAGGAAGAACTGCACGAAGAGACCTATGTCACCAGGGAACTGCGAGTCCAGGCGGACAACGAGGTCAGCAAGCTCTTGACCGTTGTTCGAGGGCCCGCCGTTGCCAGCGAAGGATGGGCCTTCGGACTTGGCCGCTGAGATGAGCTCTTTGGCTGCAGAAGCGAGCGCATCCTGATCTGTGTTCATGACCTTTGTGAAGGCTGACTGGAGGGCCTTCTTGTTGGCTTTGACATCTTCCTCCTTGTCCGATGTCTCCTTGCCCTTTACTGTGTTCTCAAAGTTCTTTGCCTCTTCCTCACCAACAAGGCTTCGCAGCGAGGGGATGGTCTGGAGGAAGTGCGTGATCTCAGCGAGGGGTCGGAAGCCGCATAGTCCGTCAAAGGGTGTGACTGCGATGGTCATTTCAGGCTTGTGATTGTCATCTTTAAGGCTGTGTCAGGACTTGGTATTGAGCAGTGTCTGTACAACTGACCTGGGTAATTTTTTGAGTCCCTCTTGTGCAGCTGCTCAGCAAGCTTCTTGTTTGGGTGAGCCTGGATGCTCAATGCCTTGCCAATCGACAGGACCTTGAACAGAAATGGAAGCCTGTTCTCATAGCGCTCTGCAATGTCGGCAGAAAGAAGCGACTGGTTCTCCTGAACAAGTTCGAGAAGCGAGCGCTGGGTCTCGAGGTCCTTGGAAGGAAGGGAGGGGTGCGTGCCCATCCACAGCTAGGGAGGCGTCAATACCTTTGCTTGAATAACGGAACATGAGAGACTTGCCTCAGCATAAGGCTTGTCTTCTTGGATTGAGAAGCCCTCTGAGGCCGTGGCAGCATGGAACTTGGCGGCGGCGGAGTCCTTGCCAACCTTTCCTGGAGAGCTTCAGCATGTCGCTGGGATACATCAAGCGTGGGGTAGCGCACCCCAATCGTAGCTGTTGACGCCTGGAATATGTCAGCATGCTGTTCGCTTTTGGGCTTTGTAATATATTTGGCGTACCGCACTGAAGTCTGATCAAAGGAACACGCATATTGGAACCTGTTTTGCTGAACTGTGATGGTGAGGTGGCAGCAACGTCAGAGCTCCAAGGGAGTTTTGGTGGGGTCAGCTTTCGTGCCACTACCGCGGAGGCTCCACAGCCGCGCCAGTTCGCCAGATCGGCGGCAAGTTCAGTCGAGCTGCAGGGCTGCGTCCCACTCCAACTGTTATTCCGCTTCCATTCGCTTAGTGCTTCGGTACCATTGACCTTGTGTTTGCTTCGCACTCTCTATGTTATAGTCTTTCCCTCTCCACGCACCTTGTAGTCAAACCTCCAGTCACTCATGCGCATCGGCAGTCGGCCCCTGAGGTAGACGCGCGCGCCGGACGCAGCAAGAGCCTGGGAGACGTCAGGGCGCACCTCACCCAACATGGCAGCGCGCAGCAGGCCCCGCGGTGGGCAGATTAAAGACGAGTATGATGAGGAAAGGTCACTCTGGAATCAGATCAAGAGTGATGCGCGCCACATTGATCAACTCATGGTAAGCACACATTCAGTCTCGCAGCAACATAAGCACAACGCAACATGTCTATCAGAGACATCAGCAATCTAGCCGATTCAGCTGGTTATACCGGTGTAGCACCTAACCTTAAGGTTATCTCCTATGAGCATACTCTGTGGGCATCCATTACATCATCTGCCAAAAAGGTTGACAACCTGTTGGTAAGCGGCTATGGTACCACATGACCGCCGACAACCTGTCAATTTTGTAATGCGCGGGTGGAAACGTTGCCATTGCCGACTATCATTTTGGGGTACTTCGGTCCGTGACTGGTCTGACTAGGTATACAGGCACAAGCAGAAGCTGTTCGCAAGAAGATCTTGGATCTCGAGGCATCCCAGAACGCCCGATTAGGTTCGAGCGACCCCCCAACATTCTTCACTTGATCCTTTTGGACTGACCAGTTCAGCACGCGGAGCGCAGCCCTCGGAGAAAATTGATGACGAGCTTGAGACCAGTCTTCGTGAGCTTATCAAGTTAGACAACGAAATAGTCGGCCTTCTCAAGTCCGAAGACGGAGGCAATGATATTTCCACCCAAATAGGAATTTTATCAGCACTCAGAAGCTCAGATGATACCCCGACATCTGCATCACGCGCCACTAGTGTTGGCAAATCGCGCGACCGTCAGGGCAAACGGAAAGTCACTGACAGTTTCGATGACCGCGACAGCATTGCAGCCGATAGTCCTGGCCCAAGTCCAAAAGTCGTAATCAGCCAGAAGGATAAACTCATTGCAAAGTCAGCCAGCAGCAGGGCCGGATCAGTGCCCGTACGCGAAGGCAGCGTCAAAGCCGAGGATGATGACAATGGTAAGGGTAAGAAGGGTCGCTCTTCTGTCCCCAGGTCTTTTCCCAGTTCAACAAAAAAGGGAATTTCTCGTTAAGCGCGCGTGTCGGACTTCATTCCTAAATTCTGGCGTTCTCATAGATGACAACGATACCCGCTATGGCGTTCCCTGTACTCCACCTGGACACACTCCTAGCTTTTTAGTCTAGCGAGATAGTTCATCTCAGAATCATGTCTCTCTATCATCATCATCATCATCATCTCCTCCGTCTTTTCAATGCTATCGCTATCATCCTTTGACTAACATTCTGATCAGATCAACCTCCTCGCCGGCTCTCTCCCAACACCGAGGTGCTCTACCGTAACAGCAAGCAACGCGCCAACCAAGAAGGCGAAGGCATCCTTTGCCGTGTCACCAGCGTGATCGGCGATGGCAAGCAGCGCCGCTACGAAATCATTGATGCAGATCCAGACCCTCCAACGCCGAACCAGCCATATCGCGCTTCCGTCGCCCATCTCGTTCCCATCCCGTCGTCCTCTGCAAACACCACGTTGCCTGACCTGCCCAAGAAGAGGGTGGTGCTGGCACTTTATCCAAACACAACTACGTTCTACAAGGCGGAGGTTGTTGCCAACTGGGTTGCTGAACGAGTCAAGAAAGAAAAGGAAGACAAAGAAGTAAGCACGGATGGTAAAGAAAATTTGGTGCGGCTGAGGTTTGAGGGAGAGGATGAGGCCGATAGAGAAATGAGTGTTGAGAGGAGATACGTCCTGCCTGAAAAATGAGGTGGACCAATGTTTTATGAAGTTGGTTGAAGCACCAGCCATAAAGGCCTTATCATCTCGTTTATGATCTTGAGTAGCCACATTTTTAGCAGTTTATCAGATTAGAAGTCTAGGCTCATAGAATGTTTATTTTATCCTTATTAACAGCCATTTAATGCTTTAAAAAGCTGAGCCAACGTCAAAACTCGCACCCAAGCCGCGAAAACTGCAATTCTTTTAGTGAACACGAATAAAACCAATCTCGGTGGATCTTAGCTTTGTTCCTTCACAGGTCTCTGATTGATCATGTGTTTTCGCGCTTGGCCTCCTCGCGTTCTCATTGGCCAGTGTCTAGTCCACGAATGACGCAGACGACATTACTGTCGAAGCTGCACGTCCGAAACTCCCATACGCAGATGGAAAGGGGGCATTGCTAGGCTTTTGAAATTCTAGCGATATTGTGCGGTCTTCTAGCGATGCGTACCTCACGCATATCCCGCGACACGTCGCGTATTCTCGCCGTTAGTCGAACACTACGCCAAACCCGCTCCGGCGCAAACCCTCCCATCCACGACCCTTCAGACTCCGAATTGAGCTCTGCGCCGACAGATGTGGGCTCAGACGGAGATTTTGCAACGCCTCCGCCCAAGAGAAGAAGAACGGCACGCGATACACCGGTCAAGCTCAAGCAAGAGACCAAAGAGGTGTCTCTGACAAGCATCTCGTCTGCTAATAAGGAATCGAAGCCAAAGAAGGCACGTCGCGTGCCTGCGAAGAAAATCAATGGCGCAGATGGGAGTGTCAAAATGGAGCCGCCACCCAATTGGGAAGAGATCTATGCTCTGACGAGGGAGATGCGCAATGAGAACGTTGCACCAGTGGATACGATGGGTTGCGAGAGCCTGGCGGATAGGCAGAGAAGCCCACGCGACCAGCGGTTCCAGACGCTTATCGCCCTTATGTTGAGTAGTCAGACAAAGGACACGGTCACGGCTGTCGCTATGCGTGGCATGCAGGAGCGTATGCCAGGTGTAGGTGCCTTGCATTTCCATCACCCATGTAGATGCTGATCACCATAGGGTTTCAACCTCGAGTCTGTCCTTGCAATCGAACCCACGGAACTGAATGGCTTCATCAACAAGGTCGGCTTCCATAATCTCAAAACCAAATACATCAAGCAGACCGCCGAGATCCTGCGCGACAAGTTCGATTCTGAAATCCCTGATACAATAGAAGGCCTGGTTTCGTTGCCTGGAGTTGGTCCCAAGATGGCGTACCTAACTCTCAGTGCTGCATGGGGACGTGACGAAGGCATCGGTGTTGACGTACACGTGCACCGCATTACAAACCTATGGGGCTGGCACAAAACGCAGAATCCCGAACAGACTAGAGCCGCACTGGAGAGCTGGCTGCCTAAAGACAAGTGGCATGACATCAATAATTTACTCGTAGGTTTCGGACAAACGATCTGTTTGCCAGTGGGAAGGAAATGTGGGGACTGCAAGTTAAGTGATCGAGGGTTATGTCCTAGCGCAGTTGTGGGCACCAAGAAAGTGAAGAAGGAGGTCATCGTCAAGGCTGAACCTGAGGGCGAAGAGGTTGTAAAAGCAGAGGCTGTGGTCGCTGAGCTTAGCAAGGTCAAGGCCGAGGACGTGGATGTCGCCATCGGTGATATCGAGGACATTGGGCGAGCACCTCGTCATCATGTATCACGCAGTAAATCTTGATTTTTGCCTGAAAAGAGCACCTGATGATAGCCCTTGCATCGGTGCGTTCCGCACCTGATGTTACGCAAGTCACGTTTCGGTCGTGGTAGTCTCGCGTTTTGATAAGGCAACAGCCAGCGGTCACGGGCGGTCACATCCAACATGCGCCTTCGCACCTTTGCGGGGCAATTGAAAAGACAAACATAATGACCTCACTGCAGCTTTCACTTCACCCCGCTCGAAAGCGCGTCTATCTGGCCACAACGCATAAGACTGGCTCATTGCCCACGGTAGCGAGGTCCCTTAACCCACTCCGCCAGGCGAGCACCCTCAATAATCTCTCACAATTGCAACTTACCTTTCGACTCACTCGACCAGTCTTTTCATCGCCTTCACGGCACGCCTGGGTCTGACATGTTCTGGCACAAGAAACAGCGCTCGCCGCCACTACCGCGCTTGACCAGCTCTATACCCGAGATGGAGCAGTATCTGGCAACCATGGACTCAACCGCTTCAAACCCCTCAATCAACAAGTTTAGCAGCCCTACTGTTGCGCCCGAGGATCTTGCCGCGTCAATCCATAACCAAGACTGCGGCGAGGTACAGGCTGACAGCAAGCCTGTCCCAGATCTGGCTCAACCACGAGCGGCTGCTACTGACACCGACTTGAAGGTCTCGTTATCTCCTGCTACAAGGGGTGCTATCCATTCAGAGCCAATATCGCATGAGGTAACTCGCAACAAAGCCCAACGCTCTCGACCTCGTTTTCTCGTGCTTGTCACCTGCATATCGTACTTGCTCTTCCAAGCACTTGGTGTAGGACTTGGCTTACGTCTCATCAACGGTTACGCAGAACCCCGCCACCAACAAGTTGAGGACTTAGTACAATTCGAGGCTGGACTTCAAGCTCTACGGTCCGACCTGACCAGGGACTGTATCGTGCCTTACAAGCTTGAACTTCTTTGGGAGGCCACGATGGATCGACAATATCAAGAAAACTACGAAGCCTGCTTGAATCGCGGACTCTACAATGCCGACAAGATTTTCCTTGGATTTGATTTCTCGTCGTTCCCTGAAACGCGGAATCAGACCATGGACTGGGTGATGTCCAACTGCGACCGGCTACACTTCGCACCTGCCGTCGCCACACCAGACGTATCCAAGTTTTTGGCTATGATCCACAGGCTTTTGGCTTGTGCCGAAAACTTTTTGAGCCGTTTTGAGCACAAAGCGCCGTTCTTGAAAAGGAAAATCCACTTTGACGGCCGACCACCTGCTGCAAAGCAACTTAGCCAGCGGTTAAGCCACAACTCAACGACCCTTCTTGATACACCCCGGGATATGCCTTTCGGCTTTGAGTTGGACTGCGAAGGACGCACTCGTTGTCGCCTGACCCATTCAGGACCTTACCGATCAATTCCCGATGACAGGAAGACTTCTGAAGCTATCGCCAAATTGAACGGCATATACCAATGGTCATTATGGCTCAAGAAAGCGTTAAACTTCAACAATGAGATTGTCTCCCTGCTTGCCCTCTGGCAATCCATATTGTTGATTTGCTACCTGGCAACAGTACGACTTTCCAGCCCCCATTCTCTGTTATCATGCAAATCGCCTCCAAAGACTCCAATGACAGTGCGGGTTCGGTCACTCCTCCGCAGCGTTGTCGCAAGGTTGACCCAAGAAGAGAAACTTGCCCTTGGACTCGTTATCAATACAGCACTCTATGCGCTCTTGCACTACGAATTCGACTTTGTTACACTGGACTTTGATGTTCTGCTATTTCCAGTCGGTCTAGGCCTCTGCGCTTTTCACGCCCCCCAGGCTGTAGAGTTCTTTGTCGACCCAACCGCAGGCACTACCGAGACTCTGCTCAATTTCTGCCGTGCTTCATACGAGATATGTCTCATCGCACGGGACGACAAAGTTGCAGACCCGACACCTAACAAAGACAACCTTCAAGGCGTGCCAGTTGTGATCGTCCCGCCCACACCCGCCTCCAAGATTGGTTCTCGTTTTATCTCGCCCCTGACGTCTATCGCTGAGGATCTCCGCCAGGAGCGCGAGGCCATGCTCAAATCCCGCAACGACGTTGAGCCCCAGTCCGGGTATGCAACTGACACAGACTCTGACTACGATTCTGATATCCAACATGCTAGCTATGTTGATCTCACCGGTGGTGCTACGCCGACTGTCCTCGAGGATGGAGGTGAGTGGGCCGTTGTAGAAGGGTGAAGGGGGGTGAACAGGCTGGCACTTGACCTTCGGCCAGAGGACCTTAATGACCTTGACGATTGATAGCGACACCTCTCCTTGCGGTCCCTCTTGTGTGCATGGCTAGTCCTGCGGGAATGCAAAATAACGGTAAACTTTATGATGTGTATGTTTTCATGGTCAGAGGAATAAAACAGTTATAAATACCTCTCAAACTAGGACTGATGTATCTGAAGTGAAGATGTGATGATTTTGAACACATTCTATCGCAGAGAGGAAATCGAATCAGCCACACGCATACTTTAGGAGGCCCCCGCTGAGATACAGGTTCGATTTCATGTTAATCTATGCTCCTTATGCACCTTTCCTTTGGTGCCAGAACCAGACTCCTCGCTTCTGCCAGCATCAGAGACCCTTCCTCTCAGAAGGAAATGGCCTCCTGTACTCATGCTTCACCACCCCTCTTCCCTTTACGGCACTACCACAACCACCCATGCTGCCTCCATCCCTACCCCTCGCAGGACCAGCTTTGCGCCTACCCCACGCATCCACCATCGGCCGCCCCGTAACTCCATTGAACAGTGGCCGCGAGAAATTCGGCTTCGTCTGGTTCTCTTTCTCCTTCCGGCATGCCAGCCCCAAAACCCGCATCTGCTCCTCCTCTGCCTCTTCTGCGCGCCGGCGCGCCTTCTCTGCAAGTTTCTCGGCAGCTGCTGTATCCTTGAGGAGTGCGTGGCCAATGATACCATCGCCGAGGGGGTGCGCGAGGGAGGGGAGGGCGAACGCGTTGTATGTGTATCCCTCTTCACCACCGCCTCGCGGTGCAGAGCCAGTGGAAGCAACACCAGACGAGGAACCCGCGGCAGAAGGCGGCGCAGTGACGATACCGCCCGTTGTGTCTCTGACTGGTAGGACAGGATTCTGGAATAGTCCGACCTGCTGCACGCGCAGACCCAGCGGCATCCCCTGTTTCGGGCGTACGTAGACGAAGGGCTCGATGCTGAGGGCGTGGGCGCGTGCTTTGTACAGCGTCTTGCTGATGTCGAAGCGTTCTTCCCAGGCGAGCAGGGTGAGGTCGCGGAAAGCGTGGCGGAAGACGCGCCAGGCTGTTGCGAAAGGGGAGTTCATGGGCGCGAGGAGGGATTTGTAGGGCTGGGAGGCGGAGGGGGAGGATGGGGTGAGGATGGAGAGGAGGCGTGCTGCTTCGGGGTGGGAGGGCGTCGCGTCGCCATCTGTGAGCGTGGATCTGACGTCGTCGGCGTTGTTGGTCCCGTGGAAAGTGGCGTCGAAGTCGAACAGAGCTTGGATACAGGCTTCACCCGAATTCGAGGTGGTTCCTGCGCTGCCGGGCGGGAAGTACTCGACGAACGTGCAATAGACGTTTGGCTTGGTGTGGCTCTCGAGGATGCTGAGACGGTAGCGGGTGATTTCGTTTGCGCGGAGGTTGCAGCGGGTGAGCACAATCTTGTACTCGAAGCCGGTAGTATCGAGGTAGTAGTGGTACAAATCTTTAAGAGAAGGTTTCTTAGCTGGTGCTCCAGGGAGAAGAGACGCGGGTTGATATGGCGTGAGGCCCAGAGCATGCGAAGTCGCTGACGCAGAGGGTGAGGCTGCTTCGGCATTCGAGGTGAAGGATTTTGTAGCTGAAAGCGCAGAGGAAGGGCCATGGTCGATCTTCACTTGCTCAGCCTTCTTTGACGACTGCTCTCCAGCTTTCCTTGCCTTGGTTGTTTCTCGCTCTTCTCTCTTCCGCTTTAGGTCGTCCGCAGCAGACATGAACGGGACATTGATCACGTCGCTGAAGAAGAAGCTCTTCGACTGTTTGGGCTTGCGAACAATCACACGAGGCCGGGACTTGGACGTACCTGTACCCGTAGCCTTCTTCGCCTCTTCGCAACCATCGTTGAACTTCTTCGTGTCTGCCAACATCCCATCTCTCTCCATCTCTTTAATCGCTCGCCTCTCTTTCCACTTGTACTCCCACGTATACTTCTTCTCTGCGAGTCTCCTTCCCTTGTGGAGGCTGTCTTCGAGCCAGTCGTAAGTGACGACAAACGCACCGATATCGACTGCTGCTCGGACTGCATCTGATGCAGATTTCCAGGCGTCTTTCCCAGCAATGAGATGGGTGATGCCTTTGCGTACGCTAGGAGAGTAGCGCCCGCTGTTGGCTTCAATCCATTTCTTAAGCTGGCCATGTTCGTGATCGAAAGTGCCAGTCACAGCGATGACTAGGCTCTTTAGGGCGCCCATGATGAGGAATGTTGAAGCTGGTCCTATTGAACACTTTCGAGGGCTGGCCTGGAGATCTAAATCGAGAGCGTAGACCAATGGTTATGTGGAAATGATTGTGGGCAAAGCTGATAGAGATGCGGGTGACGGCTCTTTTATCAGGCAGTAACTCTGCGACGATCAGCATGCTTTACCTCTTGGTGGAGTGTCCGCTTTGAAGTGAGATAGAATCTGGATCGCGCAAGATAGTCGCAGCGAGTGAGAGGGCGCCCAGCGGTCACGCGTACCAGCGTCACTACATCGTTAGTTCCTGTGCCCGTATCAGTTAATGTAATCAGTATAGTGGATTGAATCATGCTGAGATCCTCAAATAATGTGGTATGTTCGACTCCAAGTCGTGGAATAAGGATCAGTATAGTGTATCTGCGCCTGTACAACGACGGACGCAGGCCAGTGATTTGAACTCTATCCTACCATCTAGCTCTTCGCCGCCTTGATGAAGGCACGGATCTTGTCCAAGCTCTGTTGCCCATCGTCCCCTTCTACTCCGCTGCTGACATCAACCGCTTTGACTCTGTCTCGATGCTCATTGAGGCCGCTCAGCATGGATTGCACGTTGTCAGCATTCAAGCCGCCAGCAAAGATAATCTTCAATCCTTCATCCTTCGCCAGAACAGCGTTGACCTCTGACAGGTCAAGCTGTCTGCCAGAACCTCCCGAGCCGGCATCAAGTAAGGGCAAAGCATGGTGGCCACGGTGTCCGATACCGCGATCACGAGGATTGAACGCCTTGATCACCGGCACTGGGATGAGCTTAGCCCACTCGATAGGTTCTTGACCGTGAAGCTGTACGATGTCCAGGTTCAGCAATCGTTGTTGCTCTAAAACATACTCAAGCGACTGATTGCGGAAAACACCGACAAGGAGAGCTCGGTCATCGACAGACACAAGCCGTGATGCAGCATGGTCGAAGTAGTCAGTGGCAGACTTGATGTCTACCAACAGTCCTGACTTAGTTACCTGCGGTTTCTTTGTCTTGTGCACTGTTTCTGAAATCGCAAGGGCTGTCTCGGCAGACACTGTGCGTTTGGTACCGATTGCTAGAATCATACCAATCAAGTCGGCACCGGCCTCGATTGCTGTCTTTGCAGCCTCAGCACTTCGTGTGCCGCAGATTTTGACCATGGGTGTCGAGGGCGTCCGCGCGGGCTTCGCTGCCGTACCACCGAGAAGCTCTACGATGAACTCGGCAGTGTTGGAAGCTCGCATAAGCGCTTCACCAACTAGAACTGCGCCAACACCGTTCTCCACGTAAGGCTCGACGTCCCTCGGACCAGCGATACCACTTAAGGCGCAGACAATGATGTCCTTTGTGACCATGCTCATCAAGCGGCTCGTAGTGTCCATGTCAACTTCGAAATTTACGAGATTACGGTTGTTAACACCAATGACCTTCGAACCAAGCTTCACAGCGATCTCCATCTCGTCGACGTTGTTGACTTCAACAAGGGGTTCCATGCCAAGCGACTGGGAGTACTTGTACAGTCTCTCGAGAAGGTCCTGGTCTAGCATCTTAACGATCAGGAGTACAGTGTCTGCACCTGCCAATCGTGCTTCCAAGATCTGGTACTCATCGAAGATAAACTCCTTGCGCAAGACTGCAGGCCGGTTCGGCATGCCCTCGAGACTTTGGCGTACAGCTTTCAAATCATCTATGCTTCCCTTGAACCACTCAGGCTCGGTCAGCACAGAGATTGTGCTAGCCCCGGCTTTGGCGTAGGTTCTTGCCTGAGCAGGCGCGCAAGTGGACAAAGAAATTATGCCCTTCGACGGTGATGCGCGCTTGATCTCAGCCATAAGAGAAAGACGGTAAGGCGACTGACGGAGGCGTTCGGGAAAGTCGATCTGCGGCGGCGCAAGGTCCAGATCGTAGGAAGCCTGGAGGTCGCTCGGCCGCTGCGACGGTATCTTCTTCTGCTTGTCGACAGCGGCCTTGCGATGAGCATAGATCTTCTCCAAGATAGAGGTCTGCTTGTCCTTTTTCGTGCTGTTGTTAGGTCCATTTGTCTCTGCGCCAATTGCCTTTGCGTGTGCTTCCTTCTGTAGCCTCTTGTTCTCTGCCCAGGTTCCACCCTGCATCTGGAGGAAGTTCCTGAACATGATGCGTCCGTCTTCAGTCAAGATACTCTCTGGATGGAACTGCACACCTTCAATGACGAACTCTTTATGGCGCACTCCCATGATGACCTCCTTGATGTCTGAGTCGGGGTTTGCAGGGATCGTGGAAGTCACTTCCAGACACTCTGGCAATGTGGCATGGGTGCCAGCAAGCGAGTGGTATCTAGTGACTGGGACTTGTTGGGTAACGCCAGCGTAAACCCCTTTGCCATCGTGGGTGAGGGGAGAAGTCTTGCCGTGCAAGATCTGGCCAGTCACATCCACGGTGCCGCCAAAGGAGTAGAATATGCACTGTTCTCCCATGCACACACCGAAGATGGGAATCTTTCCGGCAAAGTGTTGGATGGCAGCATTGCTGATTCCGGCATCTTTGGTAGGGTGCCCTGGCCCAGGGCTGACAACTAGTTGTGTGGGGTTCTTCGCGATAAGGTCGTCAAGGGTTATCTCATCGTTGCGATATACGGTGACAGTCGCGCCCTCGAAGACGAGATACTGGTAGACATTCCAGGTGAAGGAATCGTAGTTATCAATGAGGATGACGTTGGAGGCAGTCGGTATCGGCGGGGAGGGGTTGGGATGGCGGGGTGAGTGGTCGATCAGGGCGAGTGAAGACATGTTGGCGGTGTAAACAATGCGAGCAGCTGGTTGCGACTGAATTTTCTCGTCTGAAGTGTGAGAGTAGCTGTTCTATGCAACAATCGTGGCTTTCTTTGTCGAACTGTTACCAAGGACTGGTGGGGCGTGCAATTGAGCAGTGACTTCTGAGAGCTGGCGAGAGACCGCAATACGCGGCGTAAAGCTCCAGTATATGTACGCGACCGCCTGAGTAAGGGAGGAGAGGTGGCCTGAAGGTTGAGTGCGGCGTGGGAGTAGAGTGACTCAATTAATTTATTGAGTCCTCATTGCGGAGGGCGGGCGGAAGTGCATCGGCGCTTTGAGCTCTCATTCGCCGACCTCGAAAGTCGCACCGCGAAGCTCTGCGCGCGACCTTCATCACGGCCAAACATTTCAACGTCCCCCTGCCCCCGCTGTCCACCCGCCTTAATGGCCTTTGGCTAGCTGACTACCTTTCTGCGCACCGTAGCGCTATCATGGCCCCCATCCAATCGATCGAATTCGACCTGTCCAAGTGCCTCAAGGGCGAGCAGCAGCTTGTGTATGTTTACCACGACCAAAACATGAACAAAGGTCGTGAGCTGATGAACGCAGGACATGGGACATCGCCTATCGAGCTCTCTGTGAACCCCGGACCGCGTCGAGGAGCGAAGCATTACGCGACTTCCTTACTGCGAAAGAGAACGCTGAGATTCTGAGCCGGCCCTGGAAACCTTTCGCAGACCCATCGCCACAGGAGAAGAGCAAATTCGAATCCAAGACTGCGCCAATCAGCGTGACGCCCGCTCAAAATGGATACTACAACATAGACGAAATCAAAGAGGACAGCCTGTGGTTGTCCAAGCAGGCGCAGATATCAGAATATGCAGCGCTGCAGCTGGTCGCACAGGAATGGCAGAGTAGGCCGACTGTGCAGCTGCTAAGCGGACTTACTGAAGAGGAGGCTTTGAGCGTGCAAGACGCCGCTGGTCTTGCCAACTTTGGCACATCGACATTTATTCCCAACTCCTCCATCCTCACCACGCCTCTCACAGCGAGATCCGCGCAATTCGATACCCAAGACCAGCGCAGGTTGCGTATCATCGATGTCTACTACTCGACATGCGCCGCCATCATTCGCATCAGCCAGCTGCTCATCTCGTGGGGCGCTGCACCCCAACTGCGCAGCCAGACAATCTACGGCAACAACTACCATACCGTGGGCGCTGGATGGATTGAAGAGCTTGGACAGAGAATCACAGCAGCACAAAGTGGTGGCCCTGCGACAGCGCTCGATCAGTGTCTGCAGGCCATGAAGAAGAGGTGTGAGGCCATGGACAATGGTTGCTCTTGGGACGTCGCCGAATCCATTATCGAGACCGCATCCGAGAAGTGGGTGACAGCGCAGACTGTTGAGCTCTTGCACTTGCTTCACCTGGCCCATGTGCACGCCGACGTAGTAACAAAGGGCTTCGTTCCCGCAGCCACCATCGAGGAGTGGCTCACGACCTTCATCACGCGTGGTTTCTTTCGGAATTTTCCGGTTGTCACTCCTCGCCAGGAGCCACTGGTGCCTGCCATTCAACTCTTGACCTCTCTTATCTCTCTGGCGATCCTGAAAATCGATATGATCGTAAATGACCTAGGGTCTGGTGATTTCAGAAATTGGGAAACCTCGACCTACATCTTGAACACCGGGGTTGTCGAAACAATCACCAATATCTTCGGCGAGGCGCGATTGTTGGGGCCCAGCCCTGCTATACCACCAATGTTCGCATGGTCGATCATAGTCTTGCAGCTCGGGCTCAGAGCAGAAGAAGCAGAACAAGAGCGACAGCTTCTACTGGAATCACCCGACCCATCGCAAAGACCACTACCGGAACCATCCGCTATTGAAGAATCAGCGATGGTTATCAGCCGGCTCGAAGGCTCAGAGTTGTTTGATGGCAAACTTCCTCACCACGAACTGGCCGAAGCTAGCGCAGCTGCCGGTATCATGCTCATCATAGACCAGTTGGTTGACACTGGCCTGACGGCGTTTGGTACTTCTGTCGATCAAATTTCAAGAGATCGACTTCGACTATCCTTTCTGCAGGTGCTTCGTGCCGCACTTGGCAGTAACGTCGTTGTTTACCAACCAGAAATTATCGTCACAGCGTATTCTATTTTAGGAGGTGACAGGTCTTTCCGTGCCTGGGCTGGCAAGGGAACGGTCCACCAGGCCGATCCAGTCGTATCCTTCTTCTTAGAAGACGAAGATGTCTTGAGGCCTCTACTCCTCGAGGAAGCACGGGTTCGCTACCCTTACGAGTCGACGCCGTTCCTCAAGTTCTTCAGCGTTCTTACGCGCGGCGACAAGACAGTGCAGAATGGATTACCGACCTTTGTCGAGAGACTCACTGAAACGCATCGGCTGATGCAACAGCTTCCTGCGGGATTTGCAGGCTATGCATTGACACGCGAAGAAGAGAACGCGAACTGGGTTGTGCTCACTGCAGATCTACCTTTGTTCTCTTCGAGGGCTACCTCGACCTTACGAAGTCAGCGTGGTCTGTTGACAGCTTCCAGTACGCAACGCGATGAAGGTCTTTTGACCATTCCTGCAGGAACTGAAGGCATTTTCGTCACAACGGAAAGTCAGCCTTACGTGGCAGTGTGGCACTATCAACACTCGACTCTAACGTATTTGGTCCAGCTACTTTCATCGTATCCTAGAGGTAGCGGACGAGTCGAGTACACCACCCAAGAACCTGCCACGAAAGAGAATGCGGTTGAGATAGTCGGCCTCTTTGCTGACTTGCTACATTCTTTACTACAATCATCGGATGGGGTCTGCTCTGTCGAGCTGCTGGAGGCTCTGAGTATCAATACCAACGGAACTCAGGACACTGTCAGCATTGTGCTGGCTGTGTTCGAGGAGGAATTGCTTCGCTTGTGCCAAGAACCGGGCAACGAATCATCGCTCGAGCTGCTTGTCAATTGTACGCATTTCCTCGAGGCTTTGGTGCTCATCGCACCAAATAGAGTTTGGCCCTTCCTAGCACGAAGCCGACTACTCGAAGGCGACGGCAAGAACGGCAGTCTTGCCGCCATTTTGATAGGCACTGAGATGGTCATTGGGCGGTATGATTTCCTCATTGGCTGTATACGGTTGTATAGCGGTTTGGTAACCGATGCCGTCGACCGTTCCGTCGCCCGCAAGAACCCCAGCAAAGCTCTCAGCCGTTTCAATGCATCTAACGTGGCGGAAAGCGGTACTTCTGACAAGATCATGAGCACTACACTTTTTACATTCGGTCGCACACTCGCTAGCATATACGAGAGTTCGCTAAGCTGGAGATACACGCGGCCGGATCACCGCCCAGAGATCAATGTCGCAATATGCGATGTCTTCACCAAGATCTTGAGGCTCGCTTATGGTGTCGATGACTCGCCGCATTTGTCTACGAAACTCACCAAACTCGTTGCACCTATCGCAGAGTATATAACCCAGTTGTACCTGGCGAAGCCCGAGAGCAACTTACCAACGAACCCAATTCTAGCGTCACTAGTCATCGGCGCTGGCTCAGATGGTTCAACATTGCTCACAAGTTCCGCAGCCCTCTGGAAGCAGCAAACCGAATCCACTCTGCTGTTGGCTAGTACCTTGGTGCGGGTTGCCCTGCTGCTGGAGACACCTTGGACCCACCTTGAGCAGCAATTGTTCAAAGCTACGCCACTTCTGGCACGCTTATACGCCACTAGTGACAGATGGAAGTCGCCTGTAGTGAGGCTCTTGGAGACCCTCGTTAGGGGTGCTGTTCGAGTCACCGAATCACAAGCGTCAACCGGTTTGACTGGACAGCAAGAGCCTCCATCCCTGTTAGGCCATCTCGGCCCTCGCACCGCAAAGAACTTCCTGAGCGTTCTGTCTGAGCTGGACGAACCTCTGAAGATAGTGGACATCCAGACAGATGTATGGAATTTGCTTTCGGCTGTGGTAACTTGCAAGCAACAGTGGTTCTCACTATATTTGCTCACGGGCAATACGCCGAAAGAGTCCCTACGAACGAAGCCTGAATCCTCACCTACATCAGGACACAAAGCACTGCTCACTTGGGCAATACAATCTGTTTCCAGCATGAGCCTTCCCGCGTCAGGTTCCGAAAATATCCCGTGGTCTTTGTACATAGCAAAGCTGGGCTTCATCACCGCAGCTCAAAATAACTGGTCCTGGGCGATGGGCGATCTCCGCAAACACAAAGATCTCATTCAAAAACTACTTGAGTTCTTGTCGTGGATGACACGGCAATTGAGAAATCCTAAGTCGAACCCGGAAGTCCTGCTGCGTTCTCATCAAAATCGATTCGCTTCTTTAGCGTGCGAGGTACTTGCGATGTACCTCCACGGCTCGCGCCAAGTTGGAGACATTACCCCACTCAAGGATGTTGTCTCAGCTCTAGCGTTTCTGGAAGATAACGCTCTGCAGCTCCCAGCATACAATGAGTCTCTACATGGCAATCTCAAGCAGAATCTGGAGCGACAATTTCCTGGGATTACACTGGCCAATCTGAAGCGCACAGCTCTCTACCCTGAATCATTTGGACGCAGCTTCTTCTATGACGTTGAGCTTGCTGAACAACTACTCGACTTCGACAGCAGATGGGCAGGTCCTCGAGAAGGAACTGGTTTTGTCAACGAGGTCGTGAAGGCAAATTACAATCTTGGCTTAGTGGAGTCGCAAGTTCAACTGCTGCAAAGTTGGAAGTTGCTTGCACTCGAATTAGGACAATCTGTCGGCAAAGATGGTCGGTTAATCCCTACCGTCATTGGCGCTGTCAGTAGCTCGATGAAGGCCAATGCAAAGAACACCTTACCAGAGGCTCTCTTCGGTCAGCTGAACATCTTGCGTGCTGACTTATCATTTGGATTACTCAAAAAGCTGGTTGAGGCCAAGATATATACCGCGGAAGCAAGACAGCTACTCGCCCCTGTGTGGAACGCGATCCGAGCCTCGACTCCAGACTTCGATGGCGTCTTTTCTGGCGATTCAGTCTTCTACTATCGCTCACAGCTGCGTATACTATATCTGGCTCTGCAACCTCACCTCATCGAGGATATGGGACAAAACAGCGAAGCTGAATTCCGTTCCAGCTTCCGCGGTACCATGCCTGCCAGCCACAAGACCTTAGCAACATCTAGCTCAACTCTGCTCCTTGAGATTTTGACGGACGTGGTCGCCAAAGGATTCCGCAGTTTGGCAAATCAGCTACATGCTGACCCAACCACCGTCTCGCCCTCAGATTTCGCTCTTCTCACGGCTATTCTCCAACGTATCATCGCCATCCCGGAGATGAGCAAATGGCAGTCTCAAGCAGCTGTTCTTTTTGCCGACAACGGTACAATTCGCTATGCCACCAGCCTGTTCTCCTGGTCAGACCGCCTCACCGTAACGCAGCATGGTGTGGCTGACCCTGTATATGGTGAGCTCGCCTTGCTCTTTCTCCTTTCTCTTTCCGCAATCCCAGCACTCGCCGAGACAATGGCCGTCGAGGGAGTCCTGTCGCAACTCAACACAGCAAATCTCATGAACTACTACCGGCGCGCCAACGGCATGGGACCTTTCGACTCCCCAGCCCGCCTACACTCCATTTGGACAAAGGGTATTCTCCCTCTGTGCCTGAACATTCTCCTCTCTGTCGGCGCTCCCATTGCTGCGGAGATCTCTTCTTTCCTCAACCAGTTTCCCGAACAACTCAGCCGCGCCTCAAGCGCGATTAATGCAAGCCCTTCGTCTCGCTTAGCAGCAGCAAAGATCACACTCTCTGTCGCTTCCGAGACACACTCACTTGCTTTGATGTCCGCTATTCTTGAGGACGTACGCAAACAGGGACCAAAACTGGGTATCCAGTCCAATGACGTCGCACTGCTAGACTGGGACAAGGACAACGTCAAGGAGGATATTGAAAGCTGGTTAAGCAGGAAGAGCGCGCTCAGAGAGCGAGTTGTCGCTATTGATGAGCGCGAAGTCGAGATGCTGGGTCAGAAAAGGGGTGAGGCAAATGAGTTGGAGCAACGGGTGCTTGTAGAGTTGGAAGATGCGGGCAAGTGTTTGGGGTTGGACAACGCGAAAAATGAGGCAAAGTAGATGATGCTTCACGCAACGTAAGATGTGACTGGATTATTTGAGAGAAGCGCTGGAGTTCGGATCTGGCTTGGTTTCTCATCGCTGTAGGGAATTTCATTGCTATCTAGGTATCTTGCTTACTGCCGGGTTGTGCTTGCTATCAACGAGCTTCTGACAGACTGCTGACATGCATGCAACATATCACAATGTCGGTGCACCACATGATGTCCTTCCCCGTACACAACGAGGTCCGATACCATGGACAAACCATCTTATTGACTCCAGCGTGGTTTCGATCGGTGGAGCAGTGTGAGAACAAGTTAGTCCACCCGCAGCCGAGGCTGAATTCGGAGACGAACACCATGCACAATGGGCCGACAGAGCAATGAACTGTGCATACTGCACAGCTTCACGATCGTGTTACTTTACCGGTGAACGAAAAGTCCGTTAGTGTTCTGTGGAGGCTATGCAAGGACAGACGCGCGTTCAGCCTCAACGGTGGCGGGCGGCCCGCGGCACAGACGCGTAGTTTGGACGAAGCGACTGGTCTGTAGAGGCAGGTGAGGCTGACTTTACAGTTTTCTGTTTTGGTCAATGTTTGCGAAGGAGGCTTCGATGTGCAAGGTTGAACGTTCATGTGAGGTCTATTCACCTGATGTAAGTTCCTTGAGGCTGCCCCAATACTATGAAGACTGCGATGATGTTGAAGCACGACAAGTAGCCTCAGAACTTGCAGTTGAGGAAATTGTTAACACTCTGATATGATGCTCTTGGTCACGTAAAAAGTTGGCGAGCAGACCACTGGAGGCCCTGACAGGGCTAGCGTGACATGTAGGTGACGTCTGCTTCTGCTTCCCAGCCAGCTGCGACTTCTGGGCCGAGCCCTGCGCGGATCGCTCACCAGCTTTTAAGATTACACCCGCCCAGCTCCACTCATCGCACCCACAAGCCGTTGCGCCCGACCGTCACAACAATCGCTGCATCAATCCGCATCGCTATACACATTTATATCTGATAATATTGCTGGTGCGCGCAATCGTGCATCCTTCCGTCGCTTCCGCATCTGCCTGACAGCTGACGTGCGGCCTTCCGAAACATCCTAAGCGCAACAACACACGCAGTAAACATGTCGAACAACTACCAACAGTACGGCGGAAATCCTTATGGACAATCTGGTCAGGCTGAGGCAGGATATGGTGGAACTAGCAACCCATATGGCAACACTGGTTATGGATCGTCGAACCCATACGGCGGCGGTGTAAGCATAGTAATTGCGCGCCTGGTCAACCGTGACTGACATAACGATACAGTATGAAGAGCCTAGCCGCCCAGCGCAATTGACCCAGGCCGACTCCAATTATTCGCAACCTTCGCAATACTCAGCAGCTCCGCCTTCACAGACAGTACCGCATACAGATGCACCTCTGCCGCATGGAAACATGGCCCAGCAACAATACGGAAACTCGGCGCAACAGGGTCAGCAATCGTACGGTCTTGAACAGCCAGGAACAAAGCCATTGAGCCAGCAGGACTTCCTTCAGCGCATTGATGGTACCAAGACCCGCATTGGTCAGCTTACACAGGATATTGGCGCCATCTCGAGCATCCACCAGCGCATGCTGTCGTCGCCTGATAACCGCTCATCCGCTGAGCTAGAGAGTATTGTGTCGCAAACCCAGATCAGGAACACCCAGATCAAGGATGAAATCAAGTTCTTGGAGCGCGATGCTGCGCGCGATTCGAGCAACTCGTTCAAAAGGACTCAAGTTGAGTCGCTGAAGAGGACGTTCAAGAGCCAGCTCGAGGACTTCCAGAGGGAAGAGGCAGACTACTCTAAGAGGTACCGCGAAGCCATTGCCCGCCAATACCGAGTAATCAACCCCGAGGCGACCGACGCAGAGGTACAAGAGGCAGCAAACGCCGACTGGGGTGATGAGGGTATCTTCACACAAGCCGTAAGTAACTTTGTCAATCACATGCATGCATCAGTTGCTGACTATTCGTGCAGCTCAAGAGCAATCGCAGTGGTCAAGCGTCCAGCGTCCTGGGTGCTGTGCGTGCTCGCCACAACGATATCCAGCGCATTGAGAAGACCATGGTTGAGCTGGCAACATTGTTCCAGCAGCTCAATGAGCAGGTTGTCTACCAGGAGGCGCAGACTGTGCAGGTTGAGAACCAGACTATCCAGGTTCAGGAAGACGCCAAACACGCAAACACGCAGTTGGATCAGGGTATCAAGTCGGCCAGACGTGCGAAGAAGCTCAAGTGGTGGACCCTGTTTGTGGTGGTACTTATCCTTGCCATCATTGCGCTGGCTCTTGGTCTGTTCTTCGGTCTTCGAAAGAAATAGGAGAACGAACCTGAAATAGTTGAGCCGGGTCATTGGACTCACTTTCTCAGGTCAGGTCGGTCGATCGTGGACAGATCTATTCAACAACGACGACGCGACGACATGGATGAATCCTCATGGGCGGGGCGTGCGGGTTCAGTAACGGCTTGTGGTCCCACGTGCCGCTTGGGTCCTGCACCTTGGTTGCTACTGGGTGCTTGGGTCAAACCGCAGTAACGATATCTTGACGTGGTGTTATGAAGTGCAGACGTGGCTATGAATCGTCGTTAATCGTAATCAAGGCTGCCATTGGCAGTCGTATGTAAATAATGAGAGTCAGCAAATAGTACGAATTCAAACGATCTACCAGCATTCAACAACCCCCTCGCGGTGATCCTCATTACGAGGTAGGCTGTGTTGAGACTAGACACGAGACACGAGACACTCGTGTTGTCGGTATGACGATTGCTCAGAACACCATGCTAGACCTGTGACTATCGCTGTCGGTCAAGCTCAAAATAGCAGGACGCCAATAAAGCCGGTTTGCAGTTCGACTAACAGAGCCTGCATGTGGCAAGCGTCCTGCGCCACTGGTGTCCGCTGGCGGCTCAACTGGCTAGTAGCCAGCCACCAGTATTTCAATTGTACGATGTGATGGTAGGATGGTCTGCAATTGCATCGCAGCACGAGTCAATACTCCATACCTCAAATTGACAATGTGCTGATGACCTCATCTTGTTGCGACCCACGCAGCTCTCCACAGCAGACGTTGCGACAGGGCACTGCAGCAGCAATTTGATACAGATCTTCGTCGACAGGCACAAGAACATGGGCGACGCGCGTTTCAGCGAGCTTTGAAGCAGACTAACGAAGCACGATCGCCGCGCGACCCGGTCTTCTCGGCCATGGCTTGTCTGTGACTTGTCGCTTGCTGGGCGGCTCCTTGGTTGAGCTTAAGGGGCGGGCCTGCAAGTTGGCAGCGCACATCCCTGTCCATATGGAGCGCATCGACCAATCACCTTTGCACCGCGCATTCCGCAGATGGCAACCGTCAGCGCTGTGGTGCTGGGGTTGTGGACGCCTCTAATAACCCGCTCCCCCAACTTGTTTTGAACCTCAACTCCTTGGTCATCGTGGTCACTGTTCTTCGTGCGCGACTTCTTCGTTACACCCTTTTTCTGTAATTTACCCACTTGCAACTTCCACACTCGCTCGTGCCCATTTCACCGTCTGTCACTCTTCTTTGCCTCTCGACTGCTTGAATCACGAAAGGCTCTTCTTGCGTAACGACTGACCTCGGCGAATATATTCCGTCACCCGCTTCACACCGTCACAATGAAGAGCGTCGCTATTGCTGCCTTCGCTGGCGCCCTCGCAACAACTGTTGCTGGCACTCCTGCTACTCCCGTCCAGAAGCGTGCTGATGTCGCAACCATCACCGTCAAGGGCAATGGTGCGTTGGCTAAGAATCAGCGACGATATTCACTGAGTACTTGCTAATACGTTTTCAGCTTTCTGGAAGGGCAATGAGCGCTTCTACATCCGTGGTGTCGACTACCAACCTGGTAAGAGTGAATGACTGCCCTTACGTGAGCACAAGTTGACATCCTCAGGTGGCGCATCTGACGCAAAAGACCCCATCGCCGACGTGGATGGCTGCAAGCGCGATGTTGCCAAGTTCAAGGAGCTTGGTATCAACACTGTCCGTGTTTACACCGTCGACAACACTGCCGAGCACGACACATGCATGAACCTCCTGGCTGATGCTGGTATTTACCTCGCTCTCGACGTCAACACCCCCAAGTATTCGCTCAACCGCGCCTCTCCCCAGATCTCCTACAACAAGGACTACCTCCAGAGCGTGTTCGCGACCGTGGAGAAGTTCGCGGCCTACTCTAACACTCTGCTCTTCTTCTCCGGTAACGAGGTCATCAATGACGACAAGACCACCGACTGCGCTCCTTTCGTCAAGGCCGTCACCCGTGACATCAAGTCTTACATGAACGCTCGCAAGCTCCGCAAGGTACCTGTCGGCTATAGCGCTGCTGATGTCGAGTCCAACCGCTACGAGATGGCCGACTACATGAACTGTGGCGAGGACTCTGTTCGCTCTGATTTCTACGCCTTCAACGACTACTCGTGGTGCGACCCCAACACCTTCACTGGTTCCGGTTGGGACCAGAAGGTTGAGAAGCTCAGCAACTATAGCCTTCCCATCTTGTAAGCAATATCGAACTTTGACAGATGTGCATCTGCTAATCTCTTCAGCCTTTCCGAGTTCGGTTGCAACACCAACAAGCGTCAGTTCAACGAGGTGAAGTCGATCTACAGCACCGACATGTCATCCGTCTACTCTGGTGGTCTTGTCTACGAGTACTCCATGGAGGAATCCAAGTACGGTCTCGTCAAGATTAGCGGCAGCAGCGTCGAGGAGCTTGACGACTTCACAACCCTCAAGAATGCCTACGCCAACGCCACCGACCCCAGCGGCGATGGTGGTTACAAATCGAGCGGTTCCGCCTCCAAGTGCCCCACCGACTCCAACTCTTGGAACGTCACCATGAAGGACGACCAGCTCCCTGCTTTCCCCAGCGGTGCGAGCGACTTCCTGAAGAACGGTGCTGGGAAGGGCCCCGGTCTCAAGGGCTCTGGCTCCCAGTCTGCCGGCTCTGCGGAGACTGAGCTGGCCGATGCTGGCGCTGGCGCTGTGACCTCTGGTGCTGCTGGTGGATCCACCGCTTCCTCTTCTCCCAGCACAGGCGCTGCTTCCACCCTCCGCCCCGGCGAGTTCTCTTTGGCTCCTCTTGCTATGGGCGCCGTCGTCCTTGTTTCGTCTCTCTTCGGTGGTCTCCTTGTCTTGTAAGACAATCACATAAGCAAGACTATTTCTCCAATGTCTCAGCCCTGTGTAATGCAGTGCGGACGTAATTAAGACCCAGTGCGGGCAACGTTTTCTTGATGTTAGATTATCCTTGATGGCGACGCGACGTAATGACAGCCGAGCTTACGTCCCTTACTAGATCGACCACTTTGGTCTTTCTATACAAGATAGAAGCAACTATACAAACATGCAATTAAAGAGAAGAAGAAATGCTTTTGTGACATGTATTGAGTACAAGTCCGACCTCCGACCTCCACCCTCAAGACAAAAGCGAGGGTGTTATCGATAAGCTTTCTTCGATCGACAGACCGACGCCATCTTCCCGTGCGCCCTTCTCGCGCAAGCCCTCCAATTTCTTGTTCTACACACTCTCTTCACAAACACACACAGTCATGCCTCGCGATCCATTGATCGGCCTGGTCGGCAAGCCCTCGTCTGGCAAATCAACAACACTGAACAGGTGCGCATTGCCCCTCCCCCACCATGGAACGCACATCTAAGAGTTGGTCGCAGCTTGACAGACGCAACTTCAAAAGTCGGTCCGTACAAACATGACATGATATGGTGTGAAGAGCGCGCAGGCTGATTGAAGTGTAGGGAATTTCCCGTAAGTGAAAACATCATCCGCTTTTCCGCCTTTAAATCATCACGCGATGCCTTACCAATTCCCTCAAAACGCGCCTTCGTTCTCTACAGCGCTTCCCCTTGTCTTGGAACCTCGGACAGCATCCTGACGTATACTCAGCTTCACGACAATTGATCCGCAACGCGCTATTGGCTACCTCCAGATCGAATGCCCCTGCGCCCGTCTCGGTCTCTCAGACCGCTGTAAACCTAACTACGGCGCCTGCGTCGAGGGTCGCCGCTCCGTACCAATCGAACTGCTCGATGTAGCTGGTCTGGTGCCTGGCGCGCATATGGGCAAGGGGTTGGGAAACCGCTTCTTGGACGATCTCCGACACGCAGATGCACTTGTTCATGTCGTCGATGTAAGCGGGACAACAGACGCAGAAGGCAAAGCAACGCGGGGGTATGACCCGAGTCAGGATATTGTGTGGCTGCGCAGTGAGATTGTGCGCTGGATCCAGGGGAATTTGATGGAGAAGTGGGGGTCGATCAAGAGGAGACACATCGCGGTCAAGGCGACGCCCATCGAGACACTGCAGAATCAGCTCTCGGGTTATGGCTCCACCAGCGCCGTCGTCGCGCGGTGTCTTGACAAGCTCGGCCTGTTGAGCGGCACAACCAAAGTCCCGCTCGAGGACTGGGACGACGAGACAATCGAACGCGTCGTCAACGCCTTCACAGACGAAAAATTCCCCACCGTCATCGCACTCAACAAGATCGACCACCCAGACGCCGACAAAAACATTGCCAAGATCGCCAAAACCGCAGACCCAAAGAGCATCGTGCTGTGCAGCGCAATCAGCGAAGTCTTTCTCCGCAAACTCGCAAAGCAAGGCTTCGTCAAATACACCGAGGGCAGCGAATTCGTCGACACGCGCGACGATCTCATCGAGATGGGCGACCCCACAGGCGGCGGTCTCAAAGACCTCGACGACAAGCTGAAGCAGCGCATCGAGAACCTCAAGGACATGGTCCTCTACCGCTTCGGCAGCACAGGCGTCGTGCAGGTGCTGTCGCGCGCCGCGGAGCTGCTTGGCCTCGTGCCCGTATTTCCCGTGCGCAATATCCAAAGTTTCTCCTCGGGGTCTGCGAGCAGCACCGCTGTGTTTAGGGATTGTGTGCTTGTTAAGAAGGGGAGTACGGTTGGTGATGTGTATAGGAAGGTCATGGGTGATGCGCCGCTGGCGTACGTGGAGACGGAGGGGGCGCGGCGTGTGGGCGAGGATGATGTGGTGAGTGTAGGCAAGAACGACATCTTGAGTTTCAAAGTAGGGAGGGCGTAGGTATAGGTGTAGGTGTAGGCGTAGGTGTAGATGTAGATGTAGATGTAGGGGGACGACGTGGAAGATATGGCTGAACACATGTCTTCACTGTACTTACCTTACTTGCTATACTCTATCTACACCACTATCCTCTCATCTTTCTTCTTCTCTCCCTCCCCTTCTCCTCCCCTTCTCCCCTTCCCCCCCTACCATCCATCCTATCCTATCCTATCCCATACACACACTTTCTCTCCTTAGATAGAAAAGCAAATTAATCTCCCTAAAACAACCCCCTCCCCCCTCCTAAATGCAAAAAAAAAAGAAAAAAAAAGGAAGACGAAGACGACAAACGCTCGTCACAGAACGGGGTCTTGCCGCGACTCGAACGCGGGGCCTCTCGCACGCAATACTTAGGTACCCTAAGCGAGACTGTACATATCCTGTCAGAAAACCAACTTTCTTGAACATATACAAGGGGTGACAGGACATGATGTTGTGAGTATCATGTCTGTTTGAAGGGTGGGTGGAACACAGGAGGGAAGGGGACGTACATCATACCACTAGCTATAATCATACCATCAGAATCTTGAACTCTTGCCCAGTAGGTAGACAGTTGAATGAGTGACTTACACCACAAGACCACTTGTAGTGACTGACACATATTGTTTGTGTAAGTGTCACGTGACTTTGATAGGGGATTGGTGAGGTGGTGGGGATATATAGGTGAGTGGGTGGGTGGGTGGGAATGGATTGGATTGGATTGGATTGTATTGTAGGTATATAGGTGGGTGGAGATGAGAGAAAAAAAAGGAAATGATGGGGTGGAGTGGAGTGGAGTGGAGTGGAGTGGAGTGGGTATGATGGTATTGTACGGTGGTTGGTTGGTTGGTTGGTTGGTTGGTAGAGAAAGAGGGTGGGGGGATGCTTTTGAATGGATTGGGATTGTGAATTGAGATTGAGGTTGAGATTGAGGTCGAGATTGAGATTGACTACAAGCCACAAACCAGTCACGACGAACTACCCACGCGCTCCACCATCCTCACCCAGCGTCTGCGTCTCCACTCGCCCTTTCGACTCGGACGTCCGCTCTCCCACGTACGCCGCAGCACCTCGCGCTCCTGCTCGCCCACATCGCGACTCTTTCCCTTTGTGCGATCGTGGCGCGGCGCCCGCTCCCGCCCGCTGCCGTCGTCCAGCACCTCGTAGTGCAAATCCGTGACCCAGCGCTCGCCCTCAATCTCTACCTCGACGCCCGTGACGCAGCGGTCGTCGACCCACTCGCGGCTCAGCAGGTCGAGCGTCCATTTTTTGTCGCTCCAGCGCCAGCCGCGGGGTGGGAGGACGTCTTCGAAGAAAGCGCAGCCGCGGGGGCGGTCGCCGCTGATGCGTGCGGGGGAGAGCGGGGAGTAAGGGGAGTGGCTGAAAATGAATGGTTCGTATTCTGCGGCGGTGTTGTGGAGGGGGCGGTGCTGCAGCTCGAAGATTTCGACTTCGCGCGCTTCTTGACTGGTTTGGAGTTCGATGTCGGCTTTACTTGCGCTGAGGAGGAGGGAGCGTCCTTTGTGTTCGGTGGATGCTATTAGAGCTTCGTTTGAGGGCGTTGCGAGCAGGTCTTGGATGAAGGGGTGGCCCATGGCGGTTGCGCTGTAGCCGAGGACGAGGAAGATGAGGCGCCAGGGGAGGAGGTGGGAGACGAGGAAGAGGGCGCAGGAGACCAGGAGGAGGACAATGTAGAGGAGAGAGCTGAGGTTTTCGTTGGAGAAATTGGTGAGCGGGGTGAGGAATTGGAGGACAGCGTCGTGGCCGCGGGAGAAGTCTTCCATGCAGTTTTGTAGGTCGCGCATGTTGCGGAAGAAGTCCTTGCTGAACTCTGGTGCTGGCTTGATGGTTGGTGCGTCTGCAAGTGGAGGGCCGCCGAGAGGGTACAGGTCTGTTGGAAATGACGTTGGGGGTGGCGGGTGCCGCGTCAGGTAAGCAGGTACCATGATGAAGAAGAGGCAACATGCTAGGGGAAGGACGGGGATTAGGTACGGATCGATGCAGATGAATGTATACATGAACAGGAATGACAGCGTCTGCGTGGGCTGTCTCCAGGTGAAGAGGTGAATGAGCCGGTTCTGGAAAACAAAGGCCACGCCGATGCGCGAGTTGAAGCGCCGGAAGTTGGACGACATGGTGGGCAGGCTGAAGTTGGGGCGCTCGACATAGCTACGTGAGCGGTGGTCTTTGACCTGGGGACCTGTGCTGGAGTTGCCATCTGGAGGGGACGTCGACAATGGGTCCTCGGTGGGCAAGACTTGTGAGAGGAGGCTGTGGCTGTGAGCGATGAAGAAATGGGCGATGCTGGGCTGCACACTTACAGGTTAATCATGCGGTCGCCCATCCTGCTGGTCGAGTCGCGGGTCATGTTGTCTCCCAGCGACTCGAGCTTGTCCTTGAGTTTGCTTGCAGAGAGACGGTGTGAGCCATGGTCAGTTCTCGGCGTCTGAGAGGCTGGGGAGTCTGCTGGATGGATTTGAACGACGGGGATTGGGGTGTCGCTGTTGGCGAACGAGTGTGCGTTTGCGTCGCTCATGGTTGTGTTTCAGCGTGCGGAGAGTCATGTATGATGAACACGGTTGGGGGAAAGGTGGGGTGTGGAACCGTACTCAGATGGGAGCAGAGATTCCATGCATGTTGAACCATGCAGAAGTTGGAGCTCTTTGTCTATGTTGAAGTCCGTCTGAGGCTCGGCTTGATGCCGTTGGTGGATGACGCAGTTGCATGTGAACAAGCATGGGCTTGGCAATGGCGTTCAGCAGCCACGCGAGGACCCCTGTCAGGTGGCGTGGCGGGTAACACGACGGGAGCAAGACAAGACATGGATATTGTACAATGGAGCACCAGAGCGTGACTTTGACATGGATGCCATTAGTTGTTAGTTGTAGTCAAAGAGGCGACATGAGGCTGCAGAGGGTGTTGCAAAGGGAGCAGCTCGTTTGTCGGCGGGCTGCCAGTGCTGCCCAATGTGCATGTGGCCACGGACCAGCACGGCGAGGGGAGATGAAGACAACAAACAGCGGCGGCGATCATGGTTTACGATGGCGTGCACATGCTCAGCGCGGTGCTACCGCCAGGGGCATTTAGAGTTGGGGGTGGGACTGTTGTGCAGCAGTCTCGGCGACGAGTGTACACAGTGGGCTATGTACTACGAGGGCACTGTAGCACTGCAGCGACTGCACGCAGACGGCCGCTGGGACGTGTCTGAGTGAGGCTCGGCAAACGGACACCATGACAGCCAGCGGCCCAGCGCACACAGAGGGCAGGCAGAGGGCAGAAAATGAAATGCAGGAAATGCAGGACGTGGACAAAGCGCGCGTTCCCCGGGTGAGGGCAGTGTTTTGATGGCAGCGGCTGGGCAGGGTGGCACCGTGGCCGGCCAGCCAGGCGACAGGGGGCGCGTTAGTCGCTGGCTAGTGGCTCAGGGCTGCCGGCTCTCGTCTGTGGTGCGTGTGGCCCTGGGCGACTTTTGATAGACAACCTCCGCTAGGAACGCGCTCCCCTTGTGCATGCAGCCTCGCATTGCACTGCAGCCCAGCCCGCCGCCCGTCGACTCTGCAGGCAAGACACGCCGCGACGCCTCTGGCCGGCCCCGACCAGCCCTCACCGCCGACCGCGACCTCGCAATGTCCGCATAGCCTGAGCTGCTCCCCAAGCTCGCTGCTTGGAGACCCGCCTGGCACTGCACGGCTGCGTGCAGGCGACGACGACGACGACGACGACGACGACGACGACGCCGAGTACGACGACGGCGGCGACGACCACGCCAACTGCGCCAACGCTGTCTGCGCAGGCCCGCCATGGACGCCCTCAACGCAGGCGCGAATGTATCTGAAGACTCGAGTGGCTCGACCGGTACTGCCCTGACGGAGACTCCACTCCAAGTGGGGAGAATCCCGCCAGCACCCGTACTGACTGTGCCAGACGACCGCGTGCGCAAGTTCCAGAAGACGGGCGACAATGGCAGCCGCCTGCGCAAGGCCAGCGCCTCCAACGCCGCCTCGACTGCACGTCCTGGCCTGCCCGACCACCGCCCGCTGGGCTCGCAGAGACGGACAGCCAAGGTGCCTCTGGGCCCCCGCGGGCCACCGCACGACTTTTCAAAGCACAGGTCCGTCGCAGACAGGGCAGTCATGGCACACATGGCCCACATAGAGCTGACCGTGCACAGAGTCGCCAGCGGAGCCTCCCTCGAGAACCGCCCGCACCTGCCTGCCACGACTGCCCCCACGCCCAATGACCCAGCCGAGACCACCACCACCACCTCGTACGACTTCCTCCCCGCCGTCAACTTCGACGACTTTGCCAACAGCCTCTCCTATGAGCCCGACCTGAGCGACTTCCCCGCCCCCGGCACCTTCAAGACCGCCGCCCAGCCTGCTGCCACCACTGCCACGTCCACCATGCAGCCACTCGCCGCCGCCCAGCCCGACACTCGCCCATCACGCAGCAGCTCCTTCATGCGCCGCTTCAGCCAGTCCAACACGCGCAGGCCCGGCATCACGAACCCCTCCAAGCCGCCTGCAGCTGGCCTGTCCGACTGCTCAGACAGCACACCACCGCCAGCGACTGCGCCAACAACCAACAACATGGCCATCCGCACGAGGCGCCAGAGCCAGTTCCCAGCACCGCCTCCTCCCAACCCCGCAGCACGTGCACCACGCAAGAGCGTTGGCCCCGGCTTGTTGCCCATGGGCACCTTTGAGTCGCGCGGCGAGGCTTCATCTCGCTCCGTAAGCGGCAGCATGGACCAGTCTGGCCTTGGCCGCTCGCCATCCAAGAGTCACGGCAGCAGCCGACGAGAGACGCTGGCTGCAAACCCAAACGCTGCGCAGCGCCTCCCCAGCGCTGCACGGACTGCAAAGGCCAAGTCGCTCCAGCCGCCCTCGAGACAGACGTCTGGACAGCATCTGTCTGCCCACTCCCTGACCCCAGACCAAGGCTCAATGCCGGGTTTCAACGGCCGCTCACCAGGAAAATCCCCTGCTCAAGCGCCGCGTGAGCACACGCCCTCTTCGTCTGCAAGCAGGCGTCAGTCTACAGTCCCTCATCACTTTGGTCTGGGCGCCAGAACAATCAGCCCAACAGATGCTCGAAGACTGAAGCGCATGTCCATGAACCCAAACATCCCAGTGCCTGGCGGACCTGTTGGGCCTCCCACGCCGCAGGGCGACTTTGCTTTCGACGACCAGGTATTCAGCCAATCGCCCGGCATATCCTTTAGGAAGAGTGAAACTCCTTCTTCTGCGCGTGCAACGCCAGATCAGAACCGTAAATCGTACGCTTCAGGCATCTCCTTGTCTTCAACATCCAGCATCAATTCTTTGAAACTCGGTGGTTCTTCAATACCACTGCGTACTAATCCTACTCTGCAAAGCTCCAGACTACCCACTGCGAAGCCACGCAACGTCCACAGCTCAGCTGGCGGCGAAACAGAGGACGTGCCACCCGTTCCGGCCATCCCCAAGGCCTACGAATCACCAAAAGACCCTGAGCGTCAGACGTTCTCGTTTTCAACCGCGGGCGTGAAGCCCAGTACTCCTTCATCGTTGACGAACCAGCCGCCTCCAGCAAATCACAATACATATGCGGCTCGGGGGACTGAGCGTACAGGCAATGAAGCATCACAATTGAACTCGAGCACTGGATCTATCAGGCACCGACGGGGTCTTACAGTAGGAGCCAACGCCGAGGCTGACAGGACGCCGACGATGCAGCATTCAAGCAAAAAGGATTTGCAGCCAATCAGACTGCCGCCGCTGAATCTACTGCCTCTTGACACCCCAGTCAGCAATCGCATTTCTTCCTTCTCAGCTCGCTCCAACGACGTCAACAAACGCACCGTTACGCCTCCGCCAAAACGCGCAACCAACAAGACGCCCAGCACACCGATGACGGCTTCGAAAACGAGCTTCTTCTCGGGCGGCTACAATGGTTACGATTTTGGCAAGCACATCCGCAGTAGCAGCTCCGCCATTAACCTGCGAGGTGGTCAAGATACTAGTGATGGCACGCAGGATGGATTGGCCTCGATGCCAGTCCCAACCCTGCTTCCTGGGCGACAGGCAACCACAACCCCATTTTCCTCCAACTCGCTACCCAAAGGCAGCAACGAATTCACTCAACTGCAATCCCGCCCAAGTGACGAGTTTCAGTCCAACGAGAAAGATGTTGAGCTGCAAAACATGAAAGCTGCTGGCGTACTCCCTCTGAAGAAGAGCAACACGATCGACTCTACAAAGACTTCGACCTCGACAGACCCGGAAACCCCTTCGTCGGGCACCTCACTGAGGCGCAAGCTGAGTTTGGGCGGCTGGCGACGAAGCAACTCGAAAGCAGCGTCTCATCCTGCTCAAAATCAGCAAAATCGCAGAGGCACCCAGCAAGCAGATGCTGCTGCTCCGCCTCCACCAAAACACAGCGAGATGCCACCACCTCGCCTACCAGCCTCGGCTACTTGGAGTGGCGTTATCAACACCAGTCCAACTCCAGACACGAATGCAAGTCGGATGCGCCCATCGCAAGAAAGTGACCGACGAAAACCGTCCACAGCCACAATCGCCAGTGAAAATGATTCTGACGCAAACTCACGCAAGATTTCAAAGGCTCCCACTACAAAGACCGCGTCGAACTTCAATACAACAGGCGCAAGCCAGCCTTTCGCGAAACCAAGCTCGTCAATATTGCCCTCCATGCAGAGGATGCTCGGCTCAAAGGGTTCCTCCAACGTACTCCGGGCGCGCAATTTGGATCCAAACTTGGACAGGGACGATTTGATGGCGGATGAGGAGATGAAGAAGCTCGCCTCCAAACGCAAAGATTTTGAGCATGCAGCACGTGATGTTGATGCACTTCGTAAGCGTGCTGTGCCTCAAGAACGCGTCACGCCAGCACAGGCTTTGCAGATGGTCAACCTGAACATTTTTGAAAGAGGCGAGATCATCGACTACAAAGAGGTCTATTTCTGCGGCACGAAGAACGCCAAGAAACATGTCGGTGACCTCAACGCCCAGACCGCCAATTTTGGATACGACGATGATCGCGGCGATTACAACATAGTCTTTGGCGACCATCTCGCGTATCGCTACGAAGTTGTTGACTTGCTCGGTAAGGGCAGTTTCGGACAGGTCGTACGTTGCGTAGACCACAAGACAGGAGGGCTTGTGGCTATCAAGATTATCCGCAACAAGAAGCGGTTCCACCAGCAGGCTTTGATCGAAGTCAATATTTTGCAAAAGCTGCGCGAATGGGTACGTTCAGCCCATTTTTACCCGTCACCACGCTAACTTGGCCCAACAGGATCCCGACAACAAGCATAGTATGATCAACTTCACTCAAAGCTTCTACTTCCGTGGACATCTTTGCATATCTACTGAGCTCCTTGGCATGAACTTGTACGAGTTCATCAAGGCACACGAGTTCAAGGGCTTTTCCACGCGTCTCATTCGCCGATTCTGCAAGCAGATGCTGAGTTCTCTGGTCCTCTTGAAGGGTCAGCGTGTGATCCATTGCGATCTGAAGCCTGAGAATATTTTGCTCGCGCATCCGCTCCACTCAGAGATCAAGGTCATCGACTTTGGATCTAGCTGTTTCGAGAACGAGAAGGTCTACACGTATATTCAATCGCGCTTCTATCGTTCGCCAGAAGTAATATTGGGTATGAGCTATGGCCTGCCTATCGACATGTGGAGTCTTGGCTGTATTCTCGCAGAGCTTCTCACAGGCTACCCTATTTTCCCTGGCGAGAATGAGCAAGAACAACTTGCTTGTATTATGGAGATCTTTGGACCCCCAGAAAAACATCTGATCGAAAAGAGCAGCAGGAAAAAGCTCTTCTTTGACTCGCTTGGAAAACCAAGAGTTACCGTCTCGACCAAGGGACGCCGGCGCCGACCAAGCTCAAAAACCTTGCAGCAGGCACTCAAGTGTGACGACGAAGCTTTCTTAGACTTCATTGCGCGTTGTCTACGCTGGGATCCAGAGCGCCGCATGCGCCCAGACGAGGCCATGCAACACGAATTCATCACTGGAGTTCGTAGGAACGCTGGCAGACGACCCGTCGGCAATTCCTCTGCAAGTACCGCATCTCCTATGAAAAGAGCACCGGTCGCACAGGCTCCGCAGTCCCGGGTGAGACCCCTTCCTGAGCCCCCTGGGCCAACTGTCAAGAATGGCACCAACACAGCCAACACAACCAACAACATCAACCAACGGGTGCCAAGCAGTTCACCAGTCAAAAGCAGTGCACCTCGACGCCACTCAACAGTCAGTGGCCCGCCTGGTCCCGGAGGAGCAGGGTCCAAGCGAGCGGCCAACGGGGCCCCAGCCAACGCTGCAAGTAGTCTCCCTCGCGTTGCGCAGCGCAGTGTTTCTGGCAAGCCTGACCTTGCCTCGGCGGCGGCCATCGCCAGTCTTGTAAGTCATTGTCTTATGCACGACCACCATCCGCATCATCGCTGATGGAGTGAAGCAGAAATCGCGCTAGCCGTAACGAATTCGGACCAGAGCTACAACCTTATGGCACCAGCCAGCTATGTCAGCATATCACGAGTACTTATAACTATCTAATAACGGTTCGAGTTTGGCGCCGACGGTTCAGCTTTGCACATCGCAGGGCCTCTTCTGTATCTTCCTTTCGCATGCATTCATTGTAAATGTTATACCCCAGAAAAGCTGTGGCTTTATCTTCATGTGGATGGACGACGACGGCTATTGGATAGGTGGGACATGATGGTGCGAGTGACGGCCTAGGGAATATACAATGGTTTATACACTGCGACGTGCTGCTCGCATGTCTCTCCGCTTACTGCCTTGACTTGCATGCATGTGTACCTGATCGGCGGCCCTCAAGCATTAGACGACATGCTAGCGCCTGCGGTAGCGCGCGGACAAATGGCCTGCCTGGGGGGTGGAGGGAAGTGCCTCTTCTGCTGAGTCTTGACTGGCAATGCTCCTCCCCATCTCAGATAGCGGCATATCAGCTAGGGGGGTCTGCACAGAATTAGACTCTCCTTACATCCATCCATCCATCCATCCATCCATATGCCGGGACAATTCTACATTGTCTGTTGAGTTCTGGGGTTTTGCATCTGTGGCCGTCCTCAACAAAGTTTGAACAAAACATTGTCCGCGCCAAGTAGGTATGCGAGCGACTTCGCAGCACAGGACCCCCTGCCGTGCGCGAGCATAATATGGCTAGCGCGGAATCTCTCGCCGAAGGCCTGCTAGCCGCAGGCGAACTGCAGGCGAACGTTGAAATCATAGACTGTTTTGGTTCCCACTAGGTAACAGGATTGCTAATGCTGCTCTAGATTTCGGACACTCTAACATTAACAAATTCGAGTAATCACTGACGCCTTGCAACCTTTATTGCATCGGCTGATTGTCCGATCGCTCATGCGCAGGGTTTTACTTTTCCCTTCTCTCCATCGGCCGCGGACCTGTCAGAGTGAGAGTTTGCAACGCCTTCTTGCACGTGTGTTTCTTTTGCCTCGGAAACAGAGCATTTGTAAGATCTAGGTCGCGATTGCCTTATTGCCTCTGGTCCCTCCGACTATACGCGAACTAAGAGTACATCCAAAACCATGGTACCACCCCCTCCGCTTCAGTAGTTCCCCACACGCATCAGCACTCTCCTTTCTCCCGCGCCCATCTTAGCCAGGACGATCTGACCCTCCTGCAGCAATCCCCTCGTTGCTTTTGTAGACACAGCTTTACACGTTCACCGATCGTGCTCGGAAACCGCCGCGCGGCCTAGGGCTGCCCTTTCCTTAAAAGCCCACCAGGGTTAGCCTCCATCACGCGACACGAAACTTGGCCTGAGAATTCTCGTTGCTTAGAAAGGCGGCGGACGCTACATCAGGGTACCCGCTCGTATCCGTAGGCCTCTTTGCTCAAATACTTGGAATTTTTTACCTCGAAAAATCCTTGCCACGCGCTTCCCTCCACAATGCTCCCCCCACTACCCCGGCTAAGCGACTACGATGTCTCTCCACAGAATGGCTTCTTGCCGACGGAGCTTCCACTCGATGTCCTGCCTGATCCGTACTATCAGCCTTGGGAGACTATTGTTCGCAACTTCCAAGGCTTGATCCTGACTAAGCGACTTCGACGGGTGATCGAGGCTCTACCCGTGCTGTCTACAGACCTTCTCCTGACACAACCCGAGTGGCAGCGAGCATACTCTGTTCTTGGATTTTTCGCTCACGCCTACGTTTGGGGAGGTGATAGACCCGCCGATGTGGTGCCTCCATCAATCTCTGTTCCCTTTCTGGAAACATGCCGCCATCTCGAAATGCCAGCCGTGGCCACTTATGCAGGTGTGTGTTTATGGAACTGGCGCCCACTGTTCAGCAACGAGTCAGCCGATAGCCTTGACAACCTGGCAACGCAGATGACCTTCACCGGCTCGCTGGACGAATCGTGGTTCTACCTGGTGTCCGTGGCGATTGAAGCACGCGCAGGACCTGTCATCCCCATGATGATCGAAGCAATTGCAGCTGCCAGGCGTAACGATACTGCAACAGTTGCAGAGTGTCTTCGTACATTTGCTGAACGCCTGGATGAGATTGGAGTGCTGCTCGAGCGCATGTATGAAAGCTGCGATCCACATGTTTTCTATCACCGAATTCGCCCGTTCCTTGCAGGCAGCAAGAACATGGCTGATGCGGGCCTGCCAAATGGGGTGAAATTCGACGATGGAACGGGTCAGCAGCCGTATGTCCAACTCGGCGGAGGCAGCAACGCACAGAGTTCAGTGATCCAGTTCTTCGACATTGTCCTGGGTGTAGAGCACCGCCCAACAGGCCGCAAGCCAACCGACGCACCTGCAGTTGGAGCGCCAAATAACAATTTCATCTCGGAGATGCGCAACTACATGCCAGGACCGCACCGCAGATTCCTCGAGGCCGTCGAGCGTGTGGCCAATATCCGAGAACTTGTTGAAGCCAATAGGAACAACCGCGCTCTCACCACGGCGTATGATGCATGCTTGGCTATGCTGCGGACACTGCGTGACAAGCACATTCAGCTGGTTTCACGCTACATCATCATCAAATCCCGCGAGAACAAGAACGTCGCGCCCAAGCAGGCTATGAATCAGCCTCAACCAGTCAACCTGGCGAACACTGTGCAGCGCAGTGGCAGCAAAGCACTCCGAGGCACTGGTGGTACTGCCCTTATTCCCTTCCTAAAGCAAGCTCGCGACGAGACTGGCGAACCTGCCATTGATGCGTGGGCGCGCCGCCTGCTCGGCAATGGCCCGGGTGATGCTGGCATTGCCAGGCTCGGGAAAGTGAAGGAAGGCTTCGATGGAGCTGTTGAAGTCGTCGGTCTCGCAGGCACCTGGAGTGTCGATGACAGCGAGGGTGGTATCTGCCACTGGTAAGCGAGAGACTTTGTGTAGTCTCACTTGCTCGAGAGTAGCTCATGGATTCTCGATCTCAAAAGAGGTTTCGACCTCGCGAAGTTGCATGCCTGCAGACGTCTGTTTGCCCGCAGACGTTACTGTACGGGCTGGCTTCTAGGGCATTTTCATTGTTTTATATTTCCTTATGTTGACGCACACTCCCTTACACTGCCAGAGTATATTTGGTATCCTACAGAATCAATCTACAGACCATGTTCAGTGTCGTCGAGACACTTGTTGACACTTCTCGAATCGATTGCATCATACCCTGCATAACAAACGTGTTGAATAGTGCCAGATGACCTATAGATGTCCGGAAATTACCGTACGTGATTGACAAACGAAGCTCATTTGACAGCGCCACCTCCGTCAGACCGTCAGATCTTCAGGGTTCGACTTGGACGTTTGTTGCTGCGTGTCCGTGTGCAGGGCTGACGCCTGTTGGCCAGGTCGCGAATGTTCTCGCACTGCATGTGGGGGGTGACGTCATCGTCGTGATTCACATGTTCGCGATGGCAAGTTGGCCCAACATGGACGCAGGATATAAGAACAACACTTACCACCTGTGCGCCGCATACTTCTTGAAACTCACACATCTCCATCTACAACTTACCTTCCTGCAAACTTACCTCTGACCTACTCAACCCGCAATCATGTCGACCAACAAGGACCAGACCTCCACCGCTCAGAGCTACCTCGACCAGGCCACCGGCGCCGTGCAGAGCGCCATCGGCTCTTTGACCGGCAGCACCGCCGACAAGGTACGTCGTAGCTCTTTGCCACATCTTGCGCACACGCACTAACCCGTAACCACACAGGCCCAAGGCGAAAACCGCAAGACCGAAGCCGCCGTCGAAAAAGACCTCTCCCACGCCACCGCCAAAGCCGGCCCCTTCACCACCACCGCCTCAGGCGGCCTCGCAAAAGACGACCCCAACCGCAGCGCCGGAACCTGGAATCAGAACGTCGGCGCGCTAAAGGAGAGCGTGGGCGGATTCGTCGGCGCCGAAGGGCTGAAGCAACAAGGGATTCGCCAGAATCAGGAGGGTAAAGAGCAGGAGGCTCAGGGCCAGCTTTCGGATCTGGGAAAGGGGGTGCAGGATCGGGTTGGTGGTGCGATTGGAGGTGCGGTTGCGGGGTTGACGGGGAATCAGGCGCAGAAGGCTGAGGCGCAGAGGCAGCATGATGATGGGAAGGCGAGGCAGAGGGGGGTGGAGGCCGATTTGCAGAAGCAGGCGGCTGCACAGTAGGAGGGGTGGTGTTGAGGCTGGGGAGGGAGTGTGGTTGTGATACCCCATTGTTTTTTGGCCGTTAATGAGTGGGAGTTTGGAATGTATTGATACTGTACTCCTGTTGTCTCCATCCTGGATTTTGAATCTTGGACATCGTGAGGGTAAAAGCTGCTTGATGTTGTTTCGTTTCTGTGCCACTTGGATGCCAATTTCCGCAACTCGACAGTGTCCACGCACAGTGTTTGTCGAGCGCTGTATCCTCATGTTAGGCGCTTATATACTGCAATGCTACTATCCTAAAGAGAGCGCGAGCAGGAGGGAGAGAGCGGGAGAGAGAGAGGAACAGCAAAGATCTCCATCCATAATCATGGTGACAATCACATAGTAGGTATAACGAAAAAAACCAAAAACTCACCTCCCAGACTACATAATCTGTGAGAGCATCCATACGTCACAGCCACAAGCCCGCATTCAAGACTGGCTAGCGCTGCGCCAGACGGATGGCTTGAACACCCACACCCATGCCCACGTACGCCGCCATACACACATACACACATACGCTGTGGCTGAGACCAAGGCTTGCTCGGACGATCCCCTCCACACACGGCGCTGCAGCAATGCTTGACGCAAAAACCAAAAATAAATGCTTGTCGTCGGCGTGCCGCGACATCGATGAGGCTGATTCAAACCTACTGTGGTACTGTGGTACTGTGGTGCCGGTGCTGTGCAAGCATCATCGGGCACAAGCCGGTGAATCGCCCTCGCAAAAAAGGTAAAATCATGCTTCTCGGGTGCCGCGCGCATCGCAAACGGGTATCACGGCAATGAGGGCCCTTTTTCTGCAGCACGCGAGATGGGTGGTGTAATGTAATGTATTGCATTGTATGTAGCTAGGTAGGTATTCCTGATCTTGCACACGATTTCCCAGCCACACTCGTGCTGCGACGACCGAAAGGGGAAGGGAAGGGAAGGAATGGATATCGTAACCTTGCTGCATCAAAACCTTGACATCAAGCCCCGATGATGCAACCCCGTTTCGGCGTGACGCGTGGCGCTGTGGCGTCAGTGTGGCGCAGGGCTCGCAGCCGAGAGCCGTAAAGCGGAGCATCAGCAACCCTCGTCCAAGCTTTCGCGCCTGCGCCTGCGTCGCGTGAGTGTCCGTAGTGACGCACGCCGCCGCACGCGGCGCACTGGGCTGGCGTGACTGGCAGCGCGACAAAACTTGGCCAGCAGGGCCGGAAGGCGGCCAGACGCGCGCAGTGCGGTGCTTGGGCTGGCCGCTGGAGGCAAAAAGCGATTGGGAACAGGCGGGTTGGTTGTGGCGCTTGCAGCAATGGGCTGGCCGCTGGCTGGCGCGATCCCTGTTCCCCTTCCTTCCCGGGAGGGAGCACCAGCGCGATGACGTAGCACGCCAGCATGACTTTTTGGATTCCGTCGTTCCCGCGCACTTGTACATAAGCCTGGGGTGCTGCTGCTTTGTTGCTGGAGAAGAAAATATCATCTATAAACTCTCGCCCAACAAGCCACATCACATCACATCCATCACACTTTACTACACAACACCACACCACACTACAACCAACCAACCACTACACCAACCCACTCCACCATGCCCGTCACCGCCTCCGACCTCTGCAAGATCGCCTTCGCCATCTTCATCCCCCCTCTCGGTGTCTTCCTCGAGCGCGGCTGCAACGCCGACTTCTTCATCAACATCCTCCTTACCATCCTGGGTTACATTCCCGTACGTTACACCCCCAACCAAACCACCCCCTCCGCTTCCCTTTCCACCGCGCTAACAATCACACAAACAGGGTATCATCCACGCCTTGTACATCATCTTCAAGTACTAGTCCAGCCGGAAACTGCCTGAAACGGCCTGATCTGGCCTGGCTTGTCTGCTCCTCGCACCTACGCTTCTCCGACTCCATGATGTCGTCGTCTCGTGTGGCATACCTTGTCTGCCTCTTGTCGTCGATCTGAGGGCGTGAGGGGATGTGTGAGGCTGGGCGGGAAGCGTATGGCAATGACATTAACCACGATACCCATGTCTTTTTTTCTTCTTTCTATTTGCTGCGCGGCGGATATGCGCGGGGTGAGAGAGCGGTGTTTAATCTTGAGAGAGCGAAGGGGATGAGGTTGAATGGGGTTCGCTTTGCAGAATGCGAGAGGTGTAGTGTAGCTGATAATGAATGAATCGTTGCACTTCACTTACGATTTCATGGGGACTTTTTTTTTCTCACTCTTTTTTTTTGGGCAGAATAGATGTCTTCTCTGAGAGTGGCATGATAATTTGGTGTTCATCTACATCGTTGTTTTGCTGACCTGGCTTCTAGTGTGGCACAAAGAAATATTTCCTACGAGACATCAGTTCTGCTAACCCAACCACAGTCAGATTAGGGACGATACGAGAGCACTAGCTTATACCCATGCCGTGCTGCCACATACAGCCTGCTGTAGATGTTCTTGCACAAAAAGCTGGCATTTACATACCACTCACGGCCCTCGTTCATCAACACCACGTCCCTCATTCTTACCAAAGCGCCCACAAACCCTCCTTACACCCCTTCCAATGCGCGTCACAACCGCATGCTCTACACGCCCAAACCAGCTCTCCACCCTCACATACCTCGCCCACCAGCCCGCTTGCTCCTCAGGCACCCACCCGCTCTCAAACGATGCAAGCCACATGCGGTACAGCCACACCGAGAGGAAAAACAGCCAGGCCGCGGCAGCGAGGGAGCTTCCCAAGTAGAGTATCAGGAACGCGGCGAGCAGGCCTCTGGCTGTGGGTGTGAATGTGTGGGGAGGGCGGGCCATGGTGACGATGAAGGCGACTAAGCAGGCGATGCTTAGCATGATGGGAATTGGGAGGAGCATGACTATAACTACACCGCCTTGGAAGGTTGGACCGCGGGTTAGACGGCGGGGGTGTGGCGTGAATTTGGGAATGGGATCTGGGTGAGATTGGTCAGTGCGGTGTCTGGTGGCTTGCGTTGCGCGGCTTGTTATTCTGTGACGGAGGAGATGGAATAGGGTGTGAGATGCTACTTGACTGGGATGAGAGGGGTGACGGACCATACTTCACTACAGTCTTGGTTTCAGGAGGCAAGACCTCGGCTGTAATCTGTTCTTCATCTCGACTGACGTCTCTTGTGAGCCATCGCATGGTGATGGGGCAAACGTATGAGAGTCGAATCATATCATCCTTGTCTGGTCCCAAGCAAGGCAGGCTGCATAATAAGGCACCTTTAGTCAGTGTCGTAGCTGGTAGTGTGAGACTCTCGACTATGAGGTAATACAAAGCACTCTTTGGAGTGTTGTGAACACCAGTGTTGTCCCTTCCACTCTCACCGTCGCGCAACGTGATTTCATACAGCCGCTGCGATCTGATCGAACAAAGGAACTCTGTTTGCGCAGTGATATTCGCTCCGTTCGTGTGTAACAGAACAATTTGCGAACCCATCATTCCACGCTGAAGGTCTAGCTCCAGCCACTCGGCACAGACTTTCATTACCGGAGTCAGTGATAGCTCGCTTTTACTTGGCTCGACAGGAATCCAGCGATTGTTGCTTGCAGCGCCTGTGTGATCAAACCACCTCGGTCCCGTGTTCCAGAACAATGAGACAGGAAGTACTTCAAAGCTGAGGACCATCGCTTTCATGCGCTCTTCGCGTGATGGAAGCTGCATGATGCCGTCAGCATTGAAGTCTAGCAAGTTAGCAATGATGACATGCAAGTCTTCCGGCATCGTAGTTGAGCGGTGGGCCAGTTCGTTCCACGTATCAACCAGTTGCTTCAAGCGATGCTCTTTCCCTAAGTGAACGATGAAATGATCAGCCTTGCCAAGGCCATTTTCATCCTGCTCTGAAAGGCCCTGAACAACGGGGAGTTGGTATGTCTTCTCCGCAGTGTGACCAACACGATGACGTCCGACATGCCAGAAGCCTGCATTTTCAACAGGCTTAGGCGGATCTCTACGATACGTTGTCTTCCAGTCCTGGTGCAGGATATCCCATAGTGAATTGTATAACTCTGCATACACTGCCCAATGATGTTCATCCGAAGGGAGCGGAAAGCCCACGTCCAAAGGTCTCGATGGAGCTCCTGGCCTGGGCCCATACAAACACCATTCGTGTGTCGGATCGATAGCGCAGTCTTTGAATTGAAAAACGCACTCGCGCGCCAAGACGCCCTCTTGCAATGTCCAGCTGCGCGTCATCCAGGCTGAGCACGCCACGCGAGCGAGTATGTCCAACGCTGGGTTGTTGTTAGCCTCACACTGCATCAGCTCCGCGTCCAGCACAAGCCCCTGCACAGCTGCGGCGTAGATAGATGCCATCTGGTTGATGGTCTTCTTTCGAAGGAGTTCGTGCTTTGGGTCAACAGGAATGCATAGCGTGTCCATCCAGAACAGCGGCGGTTGTAATTCAGGTCTGAGGATAAAGCTCTGACGCCACCAGTCTACCTGCAGAGAGCCAACGGAAAAAATGCTGCTTTCGTGTTCGCGTGGCAAGGAAGTCAGTTGGCTGTATAGGCGTTGGATTTGACATGTTGGGAGAGCGTTGGCAGAGGGATTGCCCAGCCCATCACACCAGACATGGGAGATGACCGTGTAGCGTGTAGAGATGGTGCGAGGCGTGACAGTCAGGCGGAAGGTTGGTTCACTCCTCGAGGTAGGCTCAGAATCAATTTCAATGCCAACGATGGGAACTCCTCCAGCGGCAATGATTTCGACGACATGGTCGTAGTCGACGGCAACGAAGGAACATGACCCTGAGCACGTGTGCGTATGCTTTGTCACGTAGGTCTTGGTGTTCACGTTATTAGCAACACAGCAAGGGTGGTCGTTGCACACGCCATGGTTGCTAGAACGGTAGTTGCGCCGGTCGAGAGTGCTGAGGTAGCGAAGGGCGGCAGGGCTGCGTTCCTGCTGCAGTCGATGGACTTGATGAGGACACCAGCCCAAACGATCAAAGTGACGTTGTTGAGCCAGAGCGAGGGCACTGGACTCAGAGGACGCGGGAGCTTCCTGTAGCGGCCCCATAGCAAGCACTTAGTGCGATTACAGCAAGGGACATCCGGTCTGTCTTCGGCCAGAGGCTGTCTCCAACGCTTAGGCTCGCGCACGATGCTTGGCGCGCCGACTGCAGCTTCTATGGCTGTCGCACGTCGCTCTCTGTACGCGCCCGCAACCTCCCGCACACATGGCTGCTCCAAAACCTAGCAGCCTGCACGCATTTCACGACTGCTTCGAGCTCTCGAGTCGCAAGACGCGACACCGTAGCCGCAAACGATGAGCCGGGTCCTGGATACAGCGCTCGCCCGCGTCGAGCTTGAATATCTGAGCGACACTATTCGCGACAATGTATCTGTAATCAAGGACCTCAGTCATTTTTCTACGTTGCAGGAAGATGGCCTCGGTGGCGCTTTCCACAAGAGCCTTCGCATCAAGAGCATGATCGATGAGCTCGAGGATCAGGCACAGAAGAAGCCAAGCTGGATGGTTCTCGCCGCGATCGTTAGGAGCGAGTACAGGCTGTGGAGGCTGAACGAACGGACGCTTCTGCGCCAGAATCCATTCTTGTCACATTGGGTCGAGGCCATACAGCGGCTCGAGGCAGTAACCCATCCATACATGCACGATGGGACGACCACGATCGAAGACCTCTCAGCCAGAGACATCAATGCAACTCGACTCGAGATGCTGAAACGTCTGTTCCTCTCCGAAGTCCTCTTCGTCGCCTCTGCAACACCGCAGGATTTATACAACGTACGATATCCTGGCACGCCCTTCGACCTACGGCCATACGTACGTATGCTGGAAGAGGAAGGCGTTTACGAGCCTTCACATTTGCAGTCGACTCCTACTGCAAGCTTCCCTAGTGTCACGTTGTATAGCGCTTTTCCCAAGGATGGAGTCGAAAAACCTCAAAATCACAGCCCTGCACCGGAAAATCTTGCATCTCAGGACTATGGAAGGCTGCAAGGACTCACACTGCAGGCCTGGAAAGATTACATCATGTCACACATGGCCGAGCATCCTCGAAGTGTCTTTGCCGAGCTCACACACCTTCCCATCGCTCTCCCTGCACTCGAATTTCTTACAAACCTCATCACAACCTTCACTCTTGAGAAGCATGATATCGATCCTAAGGAAGTCGTTCTCTGTTTTGTTCAGCATGCTCTCCGCCTGATCGAACACATGGGTCAACCAGGAACCATCAACCATGAGCCGCCTGTGCAGACTGACATTGGTATCATCGTCGATGACGAGCATGGCCGCGAGGCGCAGAGCCGAGCTCTACGGCTCTTGATCTTATTCCTGAAGAACTTGAACAGAAAGGGCTTGATTGTCGTCGGCTTGGATAAGAAGTACACGCTGTACTACGATCTTGAGGGCATGTATCGCAGCTACATGTGGATGAAGGAAGTGAGGGAGTTCAAGACGCTGATTGAGCAGGGCGATAGTACAGATGAGGGGTGAAAGACGCCTGGAGACATCATCTCGTGGATCACTCTTGAATTCTGTATTTCAGTCGATCAATGACAATGCCAGAAATGCAGTAAAACATTGATTGTCACTGGCACTGCCAGATGCCAGGTATCTTGCATTGTTCTGGCGTGAATTTCTCGTCGTTCCAGACGCGAAACGTGTAGCCCAAGGAGAAACTAGAGAAGACATGCTACGTCACTAATTCTTCTGCTAGTCGAAAAGTCTATTCATTTCGGCTGGGAATCAACCACGTAGTCACATGTGTCGAGTCGAGTCTTCACAGACCGCATACCAGAGTTCTTAAGCCACAAAAAAGCCTCTATCTCTGAAGAGTCCCCAGTTCTGTACTCTACGTTGCAGGCAATTACTCTTCTACATCGCTCTGGACGGATGGAACCTGATCCGCCAAATCGCTGTTGCAGAGCTGTTATTTGCTGCGAATTAAATCTAATCTTGAGATCCAATCCAACTCAGATGCGGTTCTATCATTTCGAGCACACTACATATAGCTCAGATTCTGCAGATGAACTATCAACATAGATTGGATGCGCTAGGCGACTTTCACATCTTCAATACCCCTGACCCAAACCTTGCTGTCGCAATCTTCACCACAAACTGCACGACACTCACAACGGTCACACTGCGCGAAACGAACCTCGAAATCTACTCGTCATCTGAGCAAATCACAGCATGAGCGCCCTGCCTTTGGAACTTGTTCTATTCATTGTCAATCACATTCATATCGCAAATAGCAGAGGTGATGGGCCACGCTCACCGCTTGCACCGCTCTCGTGCATCAATCACATCTGGAGAGCCGCGGTGGAGAGTGTACTGTGGGAAAAGATTGCGATTAGCCATTACTCTCACAGAGAAGATCTTGACTGGGACAACTTCAAGCATCTAACAACGGGGCCATGGCGGCAACAGAGACGAGAGCTGATCAAGTCGTTTACACTGCGCTGGGTCAAATACACCGCAGAGGAAGAGACGGAGGAGCTTGCGAGAACTAATGAGGCCGAAAGTAAGCTACTCGGACAGAAGATTGGAGAAGCGTACGACCAGGAGTGTCCTCGGGAAAGTAACAAGACCTGCGACCGTGTCTTGCGCAACGCATCGGCCCCAGATGGTATTGGCAATGAGGAAATAGACGATATCTCCAGGGATGACATGGACCAGCAACTCCGTCTTGCGCAGGATGATCTCCTCACATCCATGAGAGACTGCTGGGCGTATTTCAGTAGCTGGTCAGGCAGTCTGGCAGTCAAAACGTTCCGCATCAGACTAGACTGCACAGCCTTCTGCAACGCAGCAAACCGCATCTTACACGATGACAACGGGTGGTATCTCGACTTTCTACGCACCGAACCAGCAGGTTTCAAACTTCCTGCGCTGGACTCAATCCGCGTGCTGGATGTGGACGGATCAAGGGAGCTGGCATACTGGCCTGCTGTACTTGGCTTGCGCATGCTGCTTTCCACGCTGTCCAGAGTTCCTGAACTAATTGTGGGTGGAGGACCAATTCGGCGCCTGCCGGATCGAGCCAGGCCTTGGAGGAAGATTCGTGAGTGCAACGTTGTGGGTATAGATGTGAACTAACTATTTGGCTTAGTAGTAGACCTGGGTGCACAATTACCGCATACGACTGTAACCATGCGCGCATTTTGGGAGGATTGCGATGATGTGCCTGCATGTTGGGTATCAGCCAAAACGAAGATTTTCGCCTCGAATGTGGATGGTCGATGAGGTGCGAGAGGGGGCGTAGGTGGTAAGAAAGTGTATTGAGGTATCTCTAAATGACTCCAGCAATGCTATGCTATGCTACAACAACAACGAAAGAAAAGCAACCACCGATCTCAACGCCTCCTCCCCGTCTAAGCCTCGACTTCAGTCTTGGGAGGCAGCTTGAAGCGCCTCTCGGATCGCACGTACAGGTTGTTGGGTCTGATGAGCTGGAACATGGGGTCGTACTCGATCGTCTCATCGCCGTCCTTGATGAACTTGTACCTGTAGATCAACTTGGGCAAGAAGATCTTGACCTCCTGTAGTGCGAAGTTGAAGCCAATGCACATGCGGGGACCGGTAGCGAAGGGAATGTATGCCGCCTTGTGGCGGTTCTTGACCTCCGGTGTGTCCCACCTGTCCGGGTCGAACTTGGCTGGGTTGTCCCACAGCGCGGGGTTGTTGTGGATGTGGTGCAGAGCAGGGATGATGACAGCATCCTTGGGCAGCTTGTAGCCGCCGGGCAGGATCATGTCGACCTTTGCGGTGCGGCCGGGCTGGAAAGAGGGGTTGTGGCGGCGTTGTGTCTCCTTGATGAACTTGTCGAGGTAGACGAGCTTGTCGGTGAAGTCGGCAGTAATCTCCATCTCATCGCTGAAGTCGTTGTCGACAAGTTCTTGCAGCAGCTTCTCCTGGACGCCAGGGTATGTGACGAGGCCGTAGATCAGCCACGAAAGAAGCGAGGAGGTTGTGGTGAAGCCGGCACCAGTGGCAACGACGAGAGCCTCCCTAAAACTTGTCTTTGGGAGCTTCTCGCCTTTGTTGTCTACGGCACGGACGGCGTAGTCAACCATGTTTGCAGCGCGCTCGGCAGCCTCCTGCAGCGGCAGGTCCTCAACACCACCGCTCTGTGCCTTGGCGATCTGCTCCTCGACCAGTACCTCCATGCGTGCCTTCTTTGTGCGCAGGAGCTTGGGATCGCCAAAGGGCAGGCTTGCATACCAGGATCCGTAGGACGTGACTTTCTTGTTCAGGTGCAATGACTCGGCAATCAAGTGAACCATTTCATGAACAGGAGCATCCTGTGCTAAGTCAGCTCTGTGTTTCTGTCCATCGACTGTCACATACATACCTTGTGCGCGAAGTGCTCCATGTCCATACCAAGAGTCAACTTTGCAACAGCTTGCGAACCAAGCTTCAGCATATAGATGTACACGTTCCACGACTGACCGATTGATTCAAGTTCGTCGAAAACCTTGTACGCGCTTTCGATTGTCTTTTGCATAGTAGGTGCGTAATGACGAACAGCCCTGGGACCCAGCGCAGGCGGCAGGAACTTGTGTGTAATCTTCCACTCAGGTGTGTCTGTGTCGCCAAGGAAAACGCCAGCCTCAGGTGTCTTGATACCGTAAAGCGGATGCGATTCGTTGATCTTCTTGGTGAAGAAATCCGACTCAGCAAAGGCGATTGCCGCAATATCCGGGTCGTTGGAGTGGTAGATGGTTCCACCCATGTTTGTGGTCTGGAAAAGCGGCCCGTACTTTTCGAACAGACGCTGGTGGTTGCCCAAATGATCGGGGAACACCTCAAAAAAATTACCAATGTAAGGAAGGCCCTTGGGCCCGGGAACGGGTCGAACCGCATGTCCGTCTATTGATATCGCAATCGCCACTTCAGACGACAGGATCTCTTTGACATTTGACAGGACTTCATCGCCATGTGTGAAACCAACACCTGTTAAAGTCAATTAGCCACTTGTCTTCGTTTTTTACTGGCATTAATGAATGCGTACCATCGGCAACGACAATTGCGAAGTGAGATGCGACCAAGTCTTTCAGGTCCTCCAGGGAAGCATTCTCATCGGCCTCAATGGTCCTCGCAGAAGTTGGAGCCGCTCCAAGTAAGTAGAACGATTGCGACAACATTGTAGTGATATGATGTGTTCAACGAGCAACTGGACAAGAACCGAGTCGGATGGGAGTGGCATATAAGTTAGTATGCGGCTCTAAGGGTCCACATGTCCCGGAGCATATCATACAGGTCAAGCATCGTCGGCCGGCCACGCATCGAGCCTCCGAAGCTTAACGGGGCCGAGGCAGGGATCCTGGTTCGTAGTTTTTACAATTTTCCGCAATTATGACGTCTCTGATTGGTTATCGGAGGGTCCGATCAGCGATACCTCGGGAGCATGCCGAGGTATGACGGCCCTAATCTCCTTTGGTGGGTCTGATATGACACCAAGTGGTCAAAGTCGCCATGCAGCTCAGACAAAAAAATGTTCGGACGAGCTTTGTCACAAGGATAGTCGCAATGCGACATATATGTGCCGAGGCTGCGCAAAGCCCTGAGATAACAGCGTGCATAATAGGGCTCATCCCGTTCGTTCAAGGTTGACGTGTGCCCCCAGATCCTTTGACCTGAAGATTTCTGGCTTCCTTCTACTTGCAATATGTCTGAATTGCCTGCTTACAGCGCGGCTGATGTCGCGGCACACTCGACCAGAGATGATCTCTGGGTGATCATCCAGGGCAAGGGTGCGTCAATTCAAATCCCCTGCAGGAACAAACCACTGACTTTTGTGTGTAGTTTACAATGTCACTGAATATGTGCGGGACCATCCAGGCGGCGCAGATGTCCTGATTGATGTTGCTGGCAAGGATGCAACCGAGGAGTACGCTGACGTTGGACACTCTGAAGATGCGGACGAGATTCTGAACACCTACCTGGTCGGAATCGCTGCCAACCCTGATAAGCTGAAGCGCTCCAAGAATGTCAAGCTAGTACAACAAGTGGCACCAACCGAGGTAGCGAAGAGCGGCTCTGCGGCGTCGGGAGTCGTGAAGGTCGTCGCGGGGTCTTTGGCGCTTGCTGGAGCGGCTTACTGCGCATCGACATACGGCCCATCACCACGCCTACTGTTGTCTAGACTTCCACAACTACCGACCTCCTCTTTGTCGAGTGGGAATAGCGCCTTCGTTGGTGGATTTGCGATTGCCAGCGTCATCTCCACTATCGGCGCGACGGTTGCTGCCAACAAGCTTTCGAAGTTCACACAAGTCGAATCTGGTTTCACAAGATATCCTCCGCGCCGCAAGCAGCGCCACTTTGTGAAGCCCGCCAACCCTCACCTTGCCAAAGGCTTCCTCGATGCTAAGGAATTCAAGCCGCTGAAGGTAGCCAAGATCGACCAGTTGTCGTCAAACGTTTTTAAGTACGGCTTCAAGCTTCCTGACCCACGAGACGTAGTTGGCTTGCCAATCGGCCAGCACGTCGCTATCAAGGCCACCATTGACGGCAAGACTGTCACGCGGTCATATACCCCAACTTCAAACAACCTCGACAAGGGCCTGTTGGAGCTGGTCATCAAGATCTACCCTGACGGCCAGCTCACAGGGAAGTTCTTTGCGAACCTTCAGGTTGGAGATGAAGTTTTGTTCCGTGGCCCAAAGGGGGCATATACCCACACAGTCGGTCAGTGCAAGAAGATTGGCATGATTGCTGGTGGGACGGGCATCACGCCCATGTATCAGCTCATTCGCGCCATCTGCGAGGATGAGTACGACACGACGGAGGTTTCCCTCATCCTGGCAAACCGTTCGGAGGATGACATCCTTCTGCGTAAGGAGCTTGAGTCTTTCGCTAGGAGATACCCCAAGAACTTCAAGCTGTGGTACATGCTGGATAGCCCGCCAGAGAACTGGGCCTACGGTAGCGGCTTCGTGACAGCGGATGTGATGAATGAGAAGCTGCCTGCACCAGCGCCAGACACAAAAATCATGCTGTGTGGGCCTCCAGGGATGGTCAACGCATCGAAAAAGGCTTTGGCGACGCTAGGTTTCAAGGCCCCAGGAGCTGTTGCGAAGATGTCGGATGAGATTTTCTGCTTCTAAGAGAATGCTAGACAAGCATAGGTACCATGCCTGCACACAGTATCGTATTTTGATGGCAAGGCTGATTGGTGTTCTGGATGTCACCGGCATGACGTTGTCAAGCTTTATCGTGTTAGTCAGCTCAAATCGCGCGCATAGCGTATCCCTTTCCTTTGTCCGTAGCTTAGCGAATTGATATCTCTTCATACACAACACATAACCTTGTTCTACTTAGTGCCTGAAAGTGTACTTCTTCGTGATTCCCAAGCAATAGATCCGAGTAGCTGAACATGTCATTTTCGTCCAATTCGATTGGGCATCGCTCGATTCGCAGCCTCGCGCTAAAACGATCGTCCCGTAGAATTTCCAGGCCCTCAAAACGTCAGAGCACGCCCAGACACGTCAGAAATTTGTCTACTTGCCACGATGGATTTTGAGGCTCCGCTATCCCTGCAGCCAATCGGCGAGTCATATCTACCTCGGTAGCCTTGCGTCACGGCGATGAGTTATTTTGTAGCTGCGCACGCAAGACTATCCACGCGATCAACGGAAGCACACGTCTTGACCGGGGTGCGAGGAAGGGCCTCGTACGAGTCCGACGCCGAGACGACATTTGGACGATGCAGCGAAGCACACATAGTATACACAGTTGTGAGACATGGGCTAAGGTCTGGTTGACCAGAATGATGAATGTCAGGAAGCGGCGGATGCTACGGTATCTAGGTAGATTGTCGAGACTCGACACCATCGGCCAACTGACGTATATATTTGAGATGCGCCATTCTTTATCCAGCCCAAATTGTGATTGTACATGTTGCATCGTTACACACTGCCTTGAAAGCTCTTCTCTTTAGAATCATCTTGATAGTGGCATCTAATGTCTTGGCAACCGCCAAATCATTATCAGAAGCGCCCAGTTGCTATACTGGGCGCTGGTGTGCTTGGCCGTCGGATTGGTATGTTGATATTGACTAGGCCTCTTCTCTGCTGACTAGAAACAGCATGCACGTGGGCAGCTGGCGGGTATGAAGTACAGGTCAGGGACCCCAGCGCAGATCAGCGTGCTCAGTGCCTACAATACGTTGACGAGAACATTGCCACATACAAAAACCTGACAAAAGCTACGAGAGCTGGGAACATACAGGTATTCGAGGATCTTGAACATGCTGTAGCCAATGCGTGGCTTGTCATCGAGGCTGTTCCTGAGAAGCTTGAGCTGAAAATCTCGACATTTGCAACACTCGAGCAGCTTGCACCCAAGGACTGTATCCTTGCAACCAACTCCTCGTCGTACAAATCGTCAGAAATGATTACACAGATTACTGATGAGACAAAACGTCGTGTACTGAATACGCATTACTACATGCCCCCAGAGAACATGGTTGTCGAGCTCATGACAGACGGATTCACTGAGGATGCAATCTTTCCATTCTTGTCAGAACGCTTCCGTGAAAGTGGTGCCAAGCCGTACGTTGCCAGGAAAGAATCGACAGGCTTTATCTTCAACCGTCTCTGGGCAGCAGTCAAGAGAGAGACTTTGACTATCCTGTCAGAAGGCGTTAGTGATGCCGAAGAGATAGACAGTCTGTGGACAGAGATGTTTGGCAAAGGCGGCGCACGGCCGTGCAAGACTATGGACCAAGTTGGCCTTGACACCGTTGCGCTCATCGAAGGTCACTACATCGCTGAGCGAGGACTGTCTTCCACCAACACTGTCGACTTCCTCAAGGCAAAATACCTCGACCAGGGCAAGCTTGGAAACAAGAGCGACAAAGGTGGCTTATACCCTCCTGGAACCAGAGAGACTAATCCCGAGGGTATCACCAATGACCATATCGCACACAAGATATCGAAACCTGATCCAACAATTCTCATCCTTGACGTAGGTCTCTCAGCGTCAAACCCCAATGACGGTGCAGGTGCAATCCTCCATCTTCGTGCGGACAGCTCAGCACCCAAACCTATCATCACTGGCCAAGAACTCCCCGACGGCATCGCAGTCGACCATTCCCTCCAGCGCATGTTCTGGACATGCATGGGCATTCCCGCCTCTCCTGACGGCGCCGTCTACTCCGCACATCTGGACGGTACCGACCAACGCACTGTCGTCGTACCCGGCAGGATCAACACACCTAAACAACTTACCCTCGACACTGCAGCCCAGAAAATCTACTTCTGTGACCGTGAGGGATGCACCGTGTACCGCTGCGCATATGACGGCTCAGATCTTGAGGTCCTTGTGCAGAATGGCGGGATGCTGTCCAACAACGCCGGGCAAGCAAACGCGATGAACTGGTGCGTTGGCATTGCTGTGTCCCCCTCACGTGGGAAGTTCTACTGGAGTCAAAAGGGCGCAAGCAAAGGTGGACGCGGACGCATCTTTTGCGCCAGTATCGCTACACCCAAAGGCAAGACAGCCTCAACGCGCGAGGACGTAAAGTGCATCTTGTACGGGCTGCCTGAGCCAATCGATCTCGAGATCGACGAGGTGCATGGACGTTTGTACTGGACTGATCGTGGCGAGCTACCTTGGGGCAACTCGCTGAGCAGAGTCGATCTGGATGGTGAGGGGCTGCCGGTTCTTGAAGACCTGGCGATTTTACCCAGCAGACTGGTCATCGCTCGGAGATTCCATGAGGCCATCGGACTGCAGGTTGATGCTGAGAGGAATAGAGTCTATGTGAGTGATCTTGGCGGCGGAGTCTATGTTTGTGATCTTGACGGCAAGAACAAGAGGACAATCTTCCAGGATGAGAAGAGGGCGTTTACTGGACTGGCGCTGCTGTAGTGTGCATGTTTGATAGGCCGACGGATACTTTTCGATTCCCAGTCTTTTACCTTTTAAATAAAAGCTGAAACTCTTCAACAAATTCTTAAGCTCCGGCTCGTCGTGAACAGCTCATGAATGCAACACCGGACACGGACAGTAAAGCACGTCACGTGATACCGCTCCACGCGCCGACCCCACCAATCCCCACGCGACGCGTCGTCCAAACCACTACCACCACCACCAACACCACTTCCCCGCCAACCACCCAACACTCCTCCCTTCCTCCAAACCCGCAAAAAGAAAAAAAATGGACCACCCTCAAACCCCGCGCGTGCTCCAACCCCACCTCTCACAATTCCAGCACCGCATTGTCCGCGTGCTGGGCAAAGTGGTGCAGCTGCGTGGCGAAGAAGCCATCATCGACGCGGGGGGCAACATCGATGTGATTCTGAACCGAGTGCGTTTTGTCTTTCCTAATGTCTTGTTTCGTTCCTCTCGGTTTTCATGCGCACTTGCTTCTCCTTCCGCTTCGCTTTCCGCGTGGTGCTGCGAATGGGACCTCCCCGACGAGTAAGGCCGTTGTGTATGTGTGAGGTGGAATTGCGATCGGGGTTGAGATTGAACCTTGATCTGAATCTGAATCTGGATCTGGCGCCGATCCGACGCCACGAACCCAGCTAACAAATTCCCCCTTCCCCGGGGGGCACACAGGACGCACACCTCACCGTCGGCCACGCCGTAGAACTCATTGGCAAAGTCGACGCCAACCTCGCTATTAAAGTCCAGGCCGCGACTGACTTTGGGACAAATATCGGTATGTGTTGTGTAGTCTCCTTCCCCCCTCCCTCCTTCCTCCTCACTCCTTCCTCCCTTTTTTCTCCCCTTTCCTCCATTCCCATCTTGCTTTTGCTTTCCAGTTGCATGACTACAACCACAACCACAACAACAACAACAACAACAACACCAATGACTCCAAGCCACGCAGCAGTGCCGTACAATCCCATGTAACACCACACTAACCCAACCACCTTCCCAGATTTCGCCGCCGCAAACGCAGTCGTGGATGCAACGCACCGACACAAGGAGATTTTCTACGACGAGCAGTGAGAGTGTTGTGGCGTGAGGAGATGGAATAGATTGGAGTGACGAAATGGAGTGAAGAAATGGAGGGAAGAGATGGAGCGCACCGCAGTGCAGTGCAGTGGAATGAAGCTTAGTAGAACGGTGGACTGAAAGTGCAACAAAAGTACAGCAGTACAGTAGTACAGCAGTCCAGCAGTACAGCACACCAATAAACCAGCACCAAGCCAAGCCAAGTTGCACCGAGCAACAAAAAAGCAACAAAAGCAAAAAGAAGACAAAGTAACAGATAGCCAGAGAGAGAACTGTAGGAGCTTGTTTATTTGTTTGTTTAATCGTTTGTTCGTTTCTTTGTGTGTTGTATGGTATGGTATGATGACATCTCCATTTCCAGTTCCCCCTCCCCACTTCCATGCTCCATGCTCCGTACTCTATACTTTGCCTGCCTGCTTGATTTGCATTTATAAAGAAAAAAGGGAAAAAAAGAACACACGCTACATATCACAACCCCCACCCTCTTCCCCTACCTGCAAACAACTGCCCTCTGTGAGAACTCACAGTTTACTCCTCACAGCTTCCAACCGGAACTTGACCTCCTTGAGCTGCTTAGCAGTAGGTCTCCAGTTTTCGAACAAGCCGAGCAGTTCCTCGACCTCGGCACCGAGCTCCTTCTTGACAAAGTCCTCCTCGAGCAAGCCGCGCATAGCCCAGGGGAGGAAGTAAGGGTTCTGGGTAGCGGCAGCAGCAGGGGTGGCGTAGTCCTTGACGCGGAGCTTGAAGACGTCGTGCTTGGCGGTGGGGCCTGCGGGCTTCTCGCCGACGACGGGGATGCTGATGCCCTGGAAGCTGGCGCTGCTGCTGGGGCGCCGTTGTTGCTGCGGCGGGATGGGGAGGGATGTTGTTTCAAGTGCGTGGTGCACGGCGAGGTTATAGACGCGGGGGTCTTCGTAGACGCGCGAGTGGCCCTCGCCGCCGTAGAGGCTGCCGGCGAGGGCGGGGGACAGCTCGCGGATCAGGCCGTGGTCTGGGAGGCCGAGGTTGCGCAGCTTGAGGGTGAAGCCGACGAGATGTGTGAGGAAGTCTGGGGCGTGGATGCGGCCGTCGACGAAGACGGCGCGGTATATGTACGGGTGAGAGAGAGTGGAGAAGGTGGAGGACTGGGATGGTGGTTAGTTGGGGTAGTGGGAGGAGGGGTGCAGGTGGAGACGTACCTCGAGCGAGACGAGCTGGTCGTCGATGCTGCCCACGTAGAGGATTCTGACGCCAAAACGAAGAACCTCGTCGAGTGCGGCTAAATACATCTGACTGACCAAGCTCTTGGGGTCCGAGAACTCGAATAGCTCGGCAGCCGTAGGGCCGAAATACTTTGTCTTGTACTCGATGAACGGGCCCATGTTGACTCCTGCCATTGCACAGACACCGATACGTGCGGCATTGACGCAGCCGAATTGTATGAGCTTTGCAACCAACATCATTGCAACAGGCACACCTTGCGAGTGGCATGCAACCAGGATGAAGTCGGCTTCCTTGATGTGGTCGATCCAATTCAGCAACAGCTTCCACAGGGTGTTTACTCGTTCAGCAATGAAGCCTTCACCTTCTAGAGCGACCTGCTCGATCTCTGGGCAATAGCCACGAGCCTCAGACCAGTCCTTGATAGCGGCGGCTGCAGCGTTTGCGAAACGTATCGATGTGCCTGTAGGCTGGCCCATGATTCTTTGGAAGATGGGAGCAGGAAAGAAGCCATGCACACCTATCGCCACAGCTTTCGTTATCCGTGGCGGGGCTGGATTGATGTGTAGGTGAGGGGCGGCAGGTTCACCACCCAAAAAGTACTGGCGCACCTGTTTCCAAAAACTTGGCTGTTGGGCGAGGCGATATGTGGAGTGAAATTCGGGAAGGATGAGATTTGCAGGCTCTTGCTTTGTTTTTGGGGCTTGTTTTGGTGCTGGTTGTGCGATTGGAGCGGTCTGAGTGCGAGCTGGCTCACGTTCAGGCGAGGATTTGGTGGGCGTGGCTGGCGTGCTGGCTGTGGGCGTGTCTGCAGCCTCACCAGAGAGATCGGTAGAGGCCTTCTTCCTCGATCGTCCTCGCAGGGAGCCCAGTGACTTTTTGACAATCGACTCTTTCGGTTTCGGTGTTTGCTTGATTGGTTCTGGTTCATCGGTCTTTGGCTGCTCTTGCTCGTTGAACTGAGCTGCCTCTGGATGAGACTGTGAAGGGGTGTCGAAGACTGCGACTTCGCCGACGTGCTTCTGCGCCTCGCCATCAGCAGGCTTGTCGGTCGTGGCGGGCTCCCGATACCAGAAGGCCCACCCTGACGCTTTTGCCTGCGCTTTGGGTGGTGGCTGTGGGGTCTCTGGAGCAGCTGGAGGTGTGGGGACTTGAGCCTGGTCTGTGGATGGTATTTCTGCTGAAGGGTCTGCTGACTGGTCTGCTGGAGGGTCTGTAGAGTGATCTGTTCCCAAGTCCTGCGGCGCTAGTTCGGTTGCCTGGTCTGAGTATGTGTTTGGGGTGAAGAAGTCTTTGGCTGGCGGCTGTGGTGGGGGGGAGTTGGCTTGAACATTTTGAGCATTGCTCCACAGCCAGAACCATGAGCCACTTGTTGTGTTTCGTGTTGTCGGCTTGCTACTGGGCGGCAGTGCATCGTTGGTCGCGCCATTCTCCAAAGACGGCGCTTCTGCAGGTGCATTGTCGTCGTTGTTCCCATTCGCAGTCTGTCCGTTTGCAATCGCACCGTCTAGGCCCTTTGTGTTTGCGTCTGGCTCTTCTGAAGGCGTGGTTCCAGGCAGTGGCGTGCTCGATGCCTCTTCTGTACTCGTGTGGGCGACGCTCTTGGACTTGGCGGCCTCTGCGTAACCGTCAGGGCGTGACCACCAGCTGGTCCAGCCCCATGTGTTTGTTGCCTGCTCAGGCTGTGGGGGCTCAGGCGGCAGCGGGGCGTCGTCTGCTGTTGGAGGTGTGGCGTCGATATTCTTCGATGCAGGCGTGTTGTCGATATTCTTCGATGCAGACGTGTTGTCGATTTCTGCCCCTACACGACTGTCTGCCTCGTCTACTGACCCATCGCTGGCCACTGTGATCTTGGTGGTCGAGGCGGGCAGGACGATGCTCTTGCTCGACTTGCGCTTGGTGAGGAAGCGCGCTGGGGACTCGTCGGTGGGCCTCTTGGCGTCTGGTTTGGGCAGCTCAGAGGTCGCACCCCCGCTGACGCTGATACCAATCGTCTCCTGGGCCGTCTTCACCACAGCAGGTGCCTTGGACCGCCAGCTGCCAGTGCCGCCCAGCCACTTGCGCCCGCTTCTAGGCGTCTGCGTGCCTGTGGTTGTGGGCGTGGCCGCGCCGTCGGTGGCGGCAGAGGCCTCGGATGCTGGCTGGCTGGCGGTACTCTCCTGAGATGTTGTGCTGGCATCGAGTGTGGCCTCCGTCGTGGGCGTGGTGTTGGTGGTACTGCTGGTACTGCTGGGGTTGGTGGCAGCAGAGCTGTCGGCGGCGCTGTGCTCTGTGGGCGCCAGGGGGTTTGGCTTGACCTTCTTGCGCGGGCTCATGGCTCTGGAGGAGCGCTGAGCAGGCGGGACAGGCCTCAGGGCGGGCGTGGACGAGTGCAGTGCATGTGAGCCAGCGTGCGCGTCCCCGTGAGCGGCTGGACGACGGACGTGCCCATGACGCAGGCCGCGGCCTGGCTTCGAACCTTTGGTGGACCCCCGACCCCCGGCGGCCGACGGACCCACAATAACTTTTTCGTCCCGCAACTCGAACTTTCACGCGGGCGCCAGCGACTCCGTCTCCACGCCTCACCACCACGACGCCAGCCTGCAGCCATGGCGATCCAGAAGAAGCATGGAAAGGGCCGTCTCGACAAATGGTACAAGCTTGCCAAGGAGAAGGGCTACCGTGCCCGTGCCGCCTTCAAGCTGATCCAGTTGAATAAAAAGTACAACTTCCTCGAGAAGAGCAAGGTCTTGATTGATCTCTGCGCTGCTCCAGGGTCATGGTGCCAGGTCGCCTCAGAGGTATGATCTCTCTCTCTCTTCATATTCTCACACATACTGACCACGCCTAGGTTATGCCGGCCGGCGCCCTCATCGTCGGTGTCGATCTCGCCCCCATTAAGCCCATCCCACGATGCATCACCTTCCAGAGCGACATCACCACCGACAAGTGCCGCACCACGCTGCGCTCCCACCTCAAGCACATGAAGGCCGATGCCGTCATCCACGACGGCGCCCCCAACGTCGGTACTGCCTGGGTCCAAGATGCCTTCACCCAGGCCGAGCTGGTGCTGCAGTCTATGAAGCTGGCCACCGAGTTCCTGTGCGAGGGCGGCACCTTTGTCACAAAGGTCTTCAGGTCCAAGGACTACAACGCCCTGCTGTGGTGCTTCCAGCAGCTGTTCATGAAGGTCGAAGCCACCAAGCCCCCCTCTTCTCGTAACGTCTCGGCCGAAATCTTCGTCGTCTGCCGTGGATACAAGGCCCCCAAGAACCTCGACCCCAAGTTCCTCGACGCTCGCTATGTCTTTGCCGAACTCGCCGAGCCTACCCCCAACAACGAAGCCAAGGTCTTCAATCCAGAGAAGAAGAAGCGCAAGCGTGGCGGTTACGAGGAGGGCGACTGGACTCAGTTCCACGAGGCTACCGTAGCCGAGTTCATCGAGACTCCTGACCCAATTGCCATGCTGGGCAGCCTGAACAGGCTTACCTTTGAGCAAAAGGGCAACGGCGACATTGCCATCGCCACCATCGACAAGCTTCCAGAGACAACAAAGGAAGTCCGCGACTGCTGCGCTGATCTAAAAGTTCTCGGTCGAGCCGACTTCAAGCGCCTACTCCGATGGCGTCTCAAAGTCCGCGACATCTTTGGTTTCTCCAAGAAACAAAAGGATGCTGCCGCTGCCAAGGAGGCTGAGGAGGCAAAGGAGGGTGAAGAGGAGGCAAAGATCGAGAACATGAGCGAGGAGATGAGACTCCAGGAAGAGCTTGAAAGACTCAAGGAGAAGGACTCCAAGTCGAAGAAGAAGCAACGGCGAATCGAAAACGAGCGCAAGCAAAAGGAGATTGTCCGCATGCAGATGAACATGGCAACGCCCTTCGAAATTGGTCTCGAACAGGCTGGACCGACTGGCGACGATGCCATGTTCGCGTTGAAGAACGTTGAAAAAGACGGCGCGCTCTCCAAAATTGCCCGTGGCAAGATGGCGCAGATTGTAGAAAAGGAGAAGGACGACTCGAGCGAGGAGGAACTGACAGATGACGAGGAGGGCGACAACCTCGAACGCTATCTCGATTCGCAGTACGACGAGTATGTCGAGCAAAAGTCAGCCCGTGACGCTAAATACCGCGCCAAGCGAGCGAGGGGTGATAACGAGGATGGCGAGTGGAATGGCTTCTCAGACGGTGAGCAGGATAGCGACGACGAGGAGCTCGTGCAAGATGCAGACAGCGATCTCAGCAGCGACGATGAAGAAGACGGCCCCAAGAAGCTGACCACAACCCTCGAGGCCGAAGACGGTGGCAGCGGCCTGACAAGAAGAGCTCAACGTTTCTTCGATCAGGACATCTTCAAGGGCATCGACGGTTTGGAAGACATTGACGATGACGAAGACAGCGGTATCGATGTCGAGGACGAAGAGGATGTCAAGATGGAGGATGTCGACGAAGCTCCAGAAAAGCCCTCGAAATCCACCAAGAAGGCCACCTTTGCTAAACCCACTCCCGAAGAATGGTCCGACGAAGACGACGACGACAAGATCGAAGAAGTCGCCCGCGACGAGTCCCAGTGGGAACAGGACGACATGCCCATGAAGAACGGCAAGCCGGACATTGACATTATCACCGCTGAAGCCATGACGCTCGCCCATCAAATCGCCACAGGAAAGAAGACAAAACACGACCTCCTCGACGACTCATTCAACCGCTACTCCCTCCGCGACGTCGACGGCCTCCCCGACTGGTTCCTCGACGACGAAAACAAGCACTCCAAGCTCCAGCGCCCCACCACAGCCGCAGCCGCCGCCGCCATCAAGGAGAAGATGCGCGCCCTGAACGCGCGCCCCATCAAAAAGGTCCGCGAAGCCCAGGCCCGAAAGAAGTTCAAGGCCGCCCAGCGCCTCGAGAAGCTCAAGAAGAAGTCGGCCATGCTCGCAGACGAAGAGGGCATGACTGAGAAGGAGAAAGCACAGAGTATTGCGCGCTTGATGAGCAGGGCCAGCAAGAAGAAGCCAAAGGGTAAGGTCAGTGTTGTTGTTGCCGGTGGCGGTAATAGGGGTATCAAGGGTAGACCCAAGGGCACAAAGGGCAAGTACAAGATGGTTGACGCGAGGCTGAAGAAGGACGTCCGGGGCATGAAGCGCGCTGAGAAGCGGAACAAGAAGAAGAGGTGAACCAATTTCACCGTTGGACGGGGGGGGGGGGGGGGGAACACGTCAAGGAACGTATAAGGGAGTGAGAAGATGATGGGTGTTGGTGTTGCATTACCACGGCGTTTGATATCTAGGGGACAGAAAGAAAAATTCTATGCGTTTTTGTTCTGCGCTGCTGACTCGGTTTCTTCTTTCTTTCTTTTTTTTAAATTCGGCTTTCGCCTTGCCGATACACCCACACCCACACACATTCTCTCTCTCTGATTGATATCCCGTCCTGTCCTATCACTTCACATTTTATCCCGTCCCGTGCAGTCACTGCACATCACCTCACCGTCTCTCTGCCCCTCCCTTCCCCTCACACAACTTTCACCCTCTCACTTTCCCACCCACCCCGAACCAGCCTTTTCTCCACCAGCTTCTTCCCTCCCTCACAATCTCGTCTGACATATTCAATGAACGCTCAATGACTTGTTCCTCTTATCCTCCTCTCCTTCCTACCCCGTTCTTCCTCCTCCTTCTCTTCCTCTCAGCTATTCACTCCACTCCACTCCACTCCACTGTCCCGTCTGTTGCTCATCTACCCCTCATCTACCGCCCCGATCCGGTCCCAGAAGCAGAAGCAGAAGCAGAAGCAGAAGTAGAAGTAGAAGTCCCGTTCGCGGCGCCCGAAGACGGAGAAGAAGAAGAAGAAGAAGAAGAAGAAGAAGATGATGATGATGATGATGATGAGGAAGATGACGAATGTCCCGTCATCCGTGGCCCCAGGCCGGCGGTGAAGGCTAGTGGGACCATGGGTTTGGTGTGGTGGGTGGTACGGTATTGTACTGGGAGGTGGTGGTGGTAATGGTTTGAGGGTGTAATATCAAGACGAAGACGAAGACGAGCGATGTGAATGCCGATAGAAAATAATAAAACAAAAATAAAAAAGAACGAGTCTGTAAGTGTTTGCTGGCTTGGCTGCTTGCAGGACAATGCTGTGCTGTGCTGTACTGTACTGTACTGTGTTGTACTATCCCCTCCCCTCTCGCGTCGTAAAGGTTCTATATATACCCCCCATCTTCGCTCGCCCAGAAACCTTATTGTCCATACGTATCCCATTTCAATTTCCCTTTCCATCTCCCCCCTCCTCATCAACCCCCATCCCATAGCCTCACACACCCTTCTTCCCCTTCTCGGCATCAATTTCGTATGACACCTACTCAGCGCTCACCTCCCAGCGCCAGGGCCTCACACTCCCATGATACCTTCCTAGCAACACCCACGATACTTGCCCAATCCGGTAACTCTGGACATCCTACACCCGCCACCCACAAGACGCCGCAGCTTCTCAAGCCGTTCTGTGTCCTAAAGTGTACAGCTGCGCGGACCTATCAGAGCGGGTGGTGTGAGGCTGAGGTTGAGCCGCATGGCTTGGCCACGTTGCTGTCTGGATTGGGGATAGTGCCGCTTACTACTTTACTCGGGTGGTACCATGTTTTATGATTGGCGCTGGAGTTGATCAAGCGGTTGATTGTGTGGGTGTGCGTTTTTTGGGTGTTTGCATGGGATTCTGCAAGGAGTCCTGGTTTCTCGCCAATTTCTTGATTGAGTTTTGTTGTTTTGGTGTATTGCGAATCAATTGCGAGGGTTTGTGAAAATCGAGATATGGGTTGTGGACATGGTTGGCTGTTTTGATATACACGACATGGCCTCTGATTGGCTGAAACTCAATGTCTAGACTAACTCTACGTACGGTATCTGGGTAGAGAAAGAAAGAGTGGATGTCCCAAAGTCCTGCACTGGTTTGACTTGAACTACAGCAAGCTGCCTTTCTAAATGGATCTACACAAACGTTTCAGGTACGCAGGAACCATCTTCTTTTACGTCCAATTGTCCTATAGTGGGCACTTGCCGCTCCCGGCGCAGGCACCGCATTGGCAATGGTGAACCTGGTCATCGGAAAATTTTTGACCCCGATCACTCTTCCATGGCTGCGGTCACGACGTCAGCGTAAGTGTGATCATGTTACAGCCAGTACGGATGTCTGGACCGACGGTGCTGCCACGTACCGGTAGACGTCAGTTTGTGTACATTAGTATCGCACATTTTTGCTCTGACCTTCGTATCTTCAACCTCAATCACGTATTTTGCGTTTATGCTAACTCGCAACGTTCATGGTACCTACCTCAAAGCTGCCCTGAAACAAAAAGTCGGGGGCTTCGATCAGAGTACAGCTGGGTCGATTGCCATGCAAGCCAGCTCGAATGTGAAATTGATTCGGCTTGGCCTCTGCACACAATCTAGTTCTACCTTCATTGCAGCATTTTTGATTGCTTCCACCTCTCCTTTGAGACCTGACGTACGTATATTGGAGGAAGTCTCCGTAGACTAGCGGATCTGGGAAAAGTACAGTCGTTGGTATTCCTGGACGATAGTACATTCCTCAACCCGGTACGAGATGCTTGAATGAAGTGGAAGCTCGCGAAATAAGCTTCAAATCACCAAGAGCGAAGATTAAAATCGTTCAATATGTAAGTGTTGCAGCTGAACAGGCAAGGTAAAAATCCAGATGCACACCTACGGAGGGTACCTCTGAACAGCTGCGTTGAAGCAGGCTTTCAGCTACGCGACAGTAGGTATTTCTCTTAGTAAACCCCTCTTTCTCTGCCTTATCACTTGAAATTCCCTGAACTCGGAACTCATATCCTCCAGCGGTACCATTTCCGAAATGATTGCCTAGATCTCGTAGGGACCTCGATGGAGGCTGCCCCTGGAGAAGAAAAACTAGATCAGCTTAAGGTAGCTGTAAAGATTACGTTCGCGCACGGCTTTGCTAATCAATTGATACAAGCTTACGACACGAATGTCAACGAACGGGGTGAAATCCTCTCTGGAGGATAGAAACAAAGAGTCTCAATTGCACAAAGAGTAACCCCAGAGCTCAAGGTCTTGCTTCTCGATGAAGTCATTAGCATTTTCGACATTGAATCATATCAGCCGGTGCAAGATGCTCTAGATAAGGCCGCAAAGCCTGGCAATCTGATTGTCGTCGCGGTTGCACATCGACTGTCTACTATGCGTGCGGAAGACTGCATATTCGTGTCCCATGATGATTGAGTCATCGAAAGAAGTTCGCACGACGAGCTGATCACCATGGACAAGATATACAAGACCATGTGAGATTCAGTCTTTAGACCGTGTTGCCTAGATCGAGAGACTTGAAAAGGTAAGTGACTAGTAGATATTAATAAGATGCTTTCCTCCACAAGCAGTAAAACTTTGAGGTTGGAGAAAAAGAGGACTTCCTACGAAACAACGTCTTCTTGACACTAAGATTACGGCTATATCTTCAACCTGCTCACTCAAAGAGATGGTAGAACCAAATTTGCTTAGGCCTGCTTTCCTCCTGCGCCACTACTCAATGGCTCTTCTTTGATGAGCCGTCTGTGAGAGCTGTTTTGTGCATGGATGGTATCCATAACACAAGCCCATACTGCCGTAATTCTTCCTTACGTTAGGACAAACTTCCAAGGCGTTTTTCAGAATGTGTACTTACGCAGCGAACCCCGCGAACGCAGCGGTCGCGCCCTGTCCCGCTCGTCGATCATTTACACTCGCCGCAATAAGGCTCGCTACTTCAGGCGGGGGTGAGATCCCTCCCGTAGGCTCGCCAGCGTCGGAAGCCAATCGGGCAAGAGTAGCCATTAAGGCGATGCAAGCGATGGAGTAGATCGCGTTGCCTACAACAGCGACAATACAGGCTGCTTTCTCAATCTCATAGCGCAGCCGTGGCGTTGAGATGGGAAGTACATCACGCTCAAGGACGAGCAGGGTCACGAAGAGGATCGCGTTCCAGGCAGTGCCGAAGATGGCCTGGGAAACGGGTAAGGGAAGTTCAGATTGGCATCTCAAGGGGAGGCAGTGGGAACACATACTACTTGATAAGTGATACTAAAGGTCGATACTGCTGGGCTAAATTGATTGAATGTGCTAGTGGCCGGACCTGCAGCGCTTGTTGCGGTCTCGACTAGACTGTTCGTCCAGAGTAGAGTGCAGAGAAAGCCAGCTGTGAAAAGTAACACGGCGAAAAGGATGGAGGCACTGTGAGAATATTGCCATAGCGACTGGCGACTGTAGGATATACCGACCATGATGTAATTCAAGGTTAAGGTGGGTGTTTGAAGAGTTGGTGTAACTCTTCCAGAAAGAGGAAGAAAAGGTTGGTGGAGTCCGGCTAGACAAAATACCTCTATAAATATCAAAACCGGTTGAGACAGCCCTCATGTGCCCGTGAACATTTGTTCGATAATCACAACTCGATTTTCATGTGCTATGTCAGCCTTTCGAGGCTGACCATCATATCGCCTCAGTTCAGCGGGGGTCCGAAAGTTTCGTCCGATCATTTGGCGTGTGTTAGCTAAGGGTAACGTCTAAGGCACAACAAAAGCCGATAATACGTCTTACAAAGTGCGGATCTACACTCATCACGGTCACTTTCGGGGTCCTGATGCACACTGTGAAGGCCTTGGCAAAGAGTGCTTACGCCAAGTCTGCTCTCCTATTGGTGCAGAAGCGAAATTCATCTGCACCATGTCGTCAGTGGAGCTTGCTCTATCTATACCCAGAGGGTTGATCGGTGGTTCTCTTGTTGCCTGATAGTCAGCAAACCGGACTCGACGAAGATCTCGATGCTGCCCAGACATCACACGCACAACTGTACATGATTAATAACTGCGTGTGTCACAAGGCTGACGCATTATAATAACTTAGCTGCTCGCAATCACATGTCATGCCGACTGCACAAGGCTGAATCATGCCTTTTCCGCGCAACATCTTTACGAGAAAGACGGACGGTGAAGGGAAACTCAGCCCGGAGCTGTGGAAAGTGTTCGGATCGCCAAAGTCGACCAAATCCCCAAAGTCTCCCAAATCTCCAAAATCTCCCAAAACACCGAAATCCCTCAGGACACTGACAGCCACAGAGAAAAACACCGAGTTCCTTGAACAGTGTGTTGGGTGTGATAATGTAGCAGCTTTCATTCGCCGGAATGTTGCATATTCTAAAAGCGGCGAGAACAGTGTGCCATCCGTCCTGTTGCATAACAGCTTCGAAGAACTTGAGAAATGCGCCGTCAAGTGTCAGATTTGTCGTGTTTTTCGACAAGCTCTTGTATTGGAAGAAGTCACATTTGATGGCATTGAAGAACTTAGGAACACAAGAGACGAAGTGGTGGTGAGCTGGCCGGAGAAGGGTGGTAAATCGGGAGCTTATCTGATGATAAGAGTCGAAGACCGGCCATCTCGAATGGGAACGATTAACTGCAATAGCAAAAGTGGGATTTCACACCTCATGCTACGCTCTGATGCTCGCGATATCATGGTGATGGAGCAGGCAAGGGATTGGCTCCATACGTGCCTCGACAGCCACATCGGTCTCTGCGATAATCTCAGATTCAGCAGAGAGACCCCAAAACTACTGATTGAGGTTTTCTCGCCCGATATCATCCGGCTATGCGACAACGTGGACGCGCCTTACGTAGCTCTTAGCTACTGTTGGGGCATTGAAACCAAGGAAGTGACACGAGGAAAGACTATTAAAGAGAATTTGGATGACCGCCGCCGCCCATTCAGCACCACAGAGCTCCCCGCGACTGTACGCCATGCACTCTACATCGTCCATGCAATGGGGGTTCGCTACGCCTGGATTGACGCGCTATGTATCAATCAGACCACATCGGAAGGCGTGGAAACCATGCACAAGGTGTACTCAAATGCGCTTTTGACCATCTGTGCTTGCGCCACAGATAAGGCTACAGCGAATTTGCTCGACCGGCGAGAGGCATGGACCATGCGAACGGAGCCTTGTCAGTTGGGCGGTCAATGGCTTACAACATCTGACATGTCTCTAAATGAGTTGCGCCTAAGATCGCCACTTGCAGCGCGTGCATGGACGCTCCAAGAAGAGAGATTGAGTCCTCGGATGCTATATGTTTCGAATAGCAGGCTTTACTGGTCTTGCGCCAAGGGCTGCGAGATCGAAATGTGTCCTGTCTACGGAGACAATACCGCTAGAGTGCAAAGGCCAGTCTATGCGGAGCTGGACCGTAACATGGAACTGCCGCTGGCTCAAGAGTTTCTGATGGCCTGCTACGATCGGAAAAACGACCTTCACCAATTTTGGGCTGATATTGTAAAGTCTTATGCTTTACGAAACATGTCCAACCGAAAGGATCGACTGAATGCTCTTTCTGGTCTGGCTGCGAAGTATTTAAGTGCGAACGGTCCTGATGAATATCTGGCTGGTATGTGGGCAAACAACCTACCGGAAGGGCTGGTATGGAAAGTGAAAGAAGCCGTGGAAAATCGACTTGAAAAGTCTGATGCTGTCACGGTAGAGTGGCCTTCATGGTCGTGGGCTTCGCTTCCGCTGCAGACTGCAGTTGAGACGAAAACTGCAAGTGCTCGATCAACTGTCTTTCACAGAGTCACTGACAGTAATATCATAAGTCCAAACGTTGCTACGGACGTCGAGGATTCGGTCAAAAGAGGAATAAATGTCAGGGAACTTCGTGTGAGAGGTCGACTCCGCGGTTTGTGGAAGTCTTCATCCCAACAGGTGAAATGGTCGAGCGTGAGCAGACTTGTTGATGGGGTGGAGAGGTTCACATTTGCGATGAAACCTGAGCAGAACATGCATACAGTTCAACCAGGTTCTGGTCGCGTTCTGGTATACGAGGATCGTCAAAAGGAAGTCATGGGTCAGCTCGATTTTCGGCATGACGTCAGCAAGGCCGATTGTGCGGACTGGATGGCTCTTGAGATTGGACAAACTACAATGCTCTTGTTAGAGACCTGTGGTGAAGGGGTTTACCGACGTATCGGTGTCGCATGGGATGTCCGCAATAATTACTTTGCGCTTGCGAAACCAGCAGACGTGGTTTTGAAATGAGAGCGGCTTTGCGTTGCGTCGAACTCATTTTGGATTTCCAGACGTATCCTTTGTTTCGAAACGCATTTACGGCATACAGGCTTCTTTGGCGAAAGCCTGGTATATATGTGGTTAATTTCCACCGCGTGTTCCATCCCTTGTCTGACACGTGCGAGATGCGGGAGTTCTCGGCCGATGACGCCCGATCCTGTCCGAACCTCATCCTCTTCCAACTTTCGACTTCCAATCCCCACATCTCCAACGAAATCATGCACCTGCCCCGAATTGATCAATGAGCTTCCCAAATTGAATAGCTTGCCTTAAATACCACAATCACCTTAGATATCAGCTTTCTCATGCCAGTCCAACGTCGTCATCGCTCGACAGTTGCTTGTCAAACCTGCAGGCGGCGTAAGGTGCGGTGCAGTGTCACCGTCACAGGGATACCGTGCTCGAATTGTACCCAGGATCGTACTGAATGTACTATTCAAGAGAGCAGTCATGAGCTGTAAGGCCGTAACTTTAAATTCATCGGCTGCCTCGAGGTTTGTGCTGGCTGACCACGTGACCATTTTGCAGACCATCGAGAGTCGCCCGGACATCTTTTCATCATGCTTGCTCGGAAGAGCCATCGGGAGATGCAGGTGACAACGAGAGTAACGAATCTCGAAGGAACGACATACATGCATCCTCTTTGAGCCGCCCTGTTCGACACCATGCGCCTCCTCAACCAGCACGCCCAGCTTCTCACACAGCAGATGATGCCCGTGCTGGTGCGGACGATCACTTAGATCCAGAGCGCCAGAGAGATTTATATGAAGAGCAAAGCGGAGCTGAGCTTTCATTTGCAGCAAGAGGGAAAGGAGATTTAAACTCAGGCACACCTTTCTACACGGGTACCACTCGCGAAGCCCTGTGTTCAAGCATCGACCATTAACTGCTTGCATAGGAGAGCGACCAGGAGTAACCTCCTTAATAGATGTCCAAGAACCTTTGCCACGGCACATAATGCTAAAGCCCAATCCTCCAAGCGCACTCTCCCAAGACGATTGGGACTTCCTTCAGCGCAAAGGTGCATTGACCCCTTTGCAATTGCGCTCTCATCAGGAAATCCTTCGAGCGTATTTCCATCATGTGCATCCCATGCTGCCGATCCTGCATCTGTCAAAACTACATGATCTCGAGTTGCCAAACATGATATCGCCCCATAACATGTTGCTGTACTGGAGTATGGCTGTGGTTGCAGTCAATGTAAGACTGATTGTATGAAATCTGCAATCTGGAGCTCATTTAATACTCTTTAGTTTGTACCTAGCGATGTCTGGAAGACTGAAAACTATTTGTCCAGGAAGCACATGAAGGATACAATGTATGATCGCGCGAAAGTAAGAAAGTTATCCTTACACTGCACGAATCCTAGCTCAATCAACTACTAGATTATGTACGATAACTCCGGACAGACTGACAAGGAAGTCCTATTGCAATCCGCACTTCTACTGTCCTTCTGGCATTCAGAGAGAGACAGCCACTCACAGCCTTGGTATTGGAGTGGTAACTATGTCACACATGTGTTTGAGACGTTCTGCTGATTCGATTGCACAAGGAATCGCTGTGAACTGGTGTCAGATCATAGGTCTACACCGCGATCCGGATGCTACCAGGTTCAATCCTCTCGTCACGCCCGAGCGGCGAAACTTGTGGAGGCGATTGTGGGCCAGCTGCCTGTTTCGTGACCGATGGCTGAGTCTCACTCTTGGAAGACCTCTTCGAATCCGCCTCAGCGATTGCGACATGCCGTACCCAACTGTATACGATGTTACGAACGATCTGTGTATGTTGTCAGACAGTAGCCAGAAACTTTGGATGCCCCCAGACTTTCACGTCATGGTTGAGCATTGGGTTCTACTGGTCCGACTAAGTAAAATTTTAGGCGAGATATTGTCCCTCTTTTATCAGCAGCTGGATAAGCGGCCGACACTGAAACAAGTCAACAATCTGGAGGCTGAACTGGGCCAGTTTGAGATACCTCCGCTCGACCATAGCCGATATAGCTCTTTGGGTATATTCAGTCACTATCACCTTCAATTGCATCTCCAGTAGGCCTTTTAGTTCGTACTTTGTGTTTATCTTACTGACGTAGGCTCAGAGCTACTCTAATAACATTTTACCGTCCCTTTGTATCAGCAATACCGCAAGACCTCCCTCTAGAAAACGAAGACGCATGGAAGGCTCGAATTGAAAACCGCATGGAGGCTGCAGCGACCCAATCAAACGCCGTTGTTGATCATATCGCCCGAGAAGGTTTGATTGTCTTCGCAAATCCTATGACGTGAGTCCTCCCCAGCGACCATAGTCTTTACTTCTAGCAATGGTCTCGTTTATGTTAAGACTCACAGAAACAGACCACCACTTCTTGTGCCATCCATGCACGTCCACCTTCTAGGCTGCAAGTCCGAGAATCGCTTAATACGCCGCCTAGCTTTCAACAAACTTGAGATGTGTATGACGGTCATGCGAGAACTACAGAAGACACACACTTCAGCTTCAATATTTTGTGGCGTTTTTGGTGAAGCTATTCGCCAAATTGTACCCGGACCTTTGGACGAGACGATTTGGGGTGTCTCCCGTATGCGACGCCCGTCAATCGCGCGTTCAGTCGCGTTTGAGGACACCCAAGCCGTCGATTTTGTTGATCTTGGTGCGCAGCCAACAATCACTGACGATCTCCTTGAATCTCTTCTGAATGAAGCGCCCAGATATAACTATTGGGAGTCTATCAATATGCCAGACCAACTGTTCATAGACTTTGCGAAACAATAGCTTGGAAGTACTCAATGTACAGCACAATCAACTTAATAGCTGGCATGCTCAGAGACGCAGAGCTAGAGGATGGCATAATGTGTGGCACACAATCGGCAATGCGATCACGAGCCAGCATGTACGAGGACGCGTTATTCAGTGGATGGGCGAAACAGCTCGTCGCAATTTTGGCAGTCCAGTCGTATAGAAACCGACAGGACGATAGCAATTTTGTGATACGAAGGTCAGCGAACTCTCAGTCTACTTCCTTGAGTTGCGCCTACAAAAGGTTGGCCTGTCCTAAATTCTCGGCAACGTACGGACCTTTCGATCATTCGATACCAGTACGGCGTGACGTCCCAGATTCTCTTCTTCTTCTCCTTCGAAAATGATTAGTACAATCTTGCTGATCGTGGCCAATCCTCTATGCGCCGAATGAGGAGCTAACCCCTCCTTTCGCAGCCTTCTTCAAATCATTATCTACCACATCATCCAACACTGTCTCTCCACGCGCTTGTGCTTCAACCCTAGCAATCTTAAGTTTTCTGGTATCCTGCTCTGTATGTCTTGTCAGGAACCAAGTGGACAAAGAAACCACAATACAAGCGGACACAAAGCCCATCGCGATCCCAAAACTGACACCGTAGTGAGGCGCGAATCGACTGTTGAAAAGGTGAGGTCCAATTGCACCACCAATTTGTCCATAGCTGTTGACGAACCCAATAGAAAAACCTGACCCGGTGGCTCCTCGAATTGTCTGCACACGCCATGGCCACATCATGGGAAACCATGCACTTGTTACACCATTACCAATAATTGTTGCAGCAAAAACACCTCCAGTGCTGGGATAGGCGTACAACACTCCGTAGCAGATCAATATGACTCCGAGGAATGTCAGCGGGTAGACTGGACGAGGCAAACGGCCATTGTCCGCGAAAGCGCCTGTAACACCGATAATGACGATACTGAAAATGCTGATGGGTAGGTTAAGGAGCTGTGCTGAAGCAATATCCGTATAACCGAGGTTGGCAATGACAGTCGGCTGATAGAACCGGACACCGCTGGTACCGACTGTGTATAACGCCCATATGAGTGTGAAGAGCCAGAGACGTACGTCTTTGAGCGCTTCTATAATCTCCCGCCAGCGGAAATTGGCTTCAGATGCCTGGGGAGCATTGCCTGGAAGGCGAGCCTGAACGAATGCCTTTTCCTTCTCTGTCAGCCACTTTGCGGTAGCAGGAAAATCTGGTAGAAGCCACCAGACCACGAAGCCAAATGCAACAGTAACGACTCCTTCGAAAATGAATAACCACTGCCAACCCGAAAGGCCGTGTGCGCCATCGGCATGCGAAAAGGCGAAGGCGAGCACGCCGCTGAAGACCCCGGAAAGATTTCCAAGAATATCTGAGTCAAGGTTCAGCGATGTCCTCTAACTTTAGGAAACTAGACTTACAGAAATACAGCAAGCGCACCGACATCTCGTCTGGTCGATACCAATAGCACATTTGAAGGATGACACCTGGGAACATGCCAGCTTCCATCTACATAACGAGATTAGTAACTATGTTTTGAAAACATGGATCATGATCATTACCAAGCCCAGGAAAAAACGCGCTGCATAAAGCCCACTTTTGTTTGTGGCTGCAGCATGACACGCTGTCGCAATGCCCCAGGTAATCATGATGCGGCTTTGCCATCGTGAAGGTAGCATGCGTTTGAGTAAAAGGTTCGATGGTGCTTCTGCAATGATATAGGGGATCTAAGACACGATCAGTAAAATAAACCCGACCGTTTGATGTCTCTTATGACTTGCATAGTATATCGTCGCGACAAGGTTGTATTCGTTCGAAGTCATCCCAAGCTGGGTCATGATATTACCAGGAGTTCCCCGGTTCATAATACGGGCATTTGATACGTTATCAGAGTCGATATTCTTCAGAAGAAACATTATTGAGCAAAGAGTCTGACAAGTATCAGCAGTCATTTCATGTCAGAATTGAGATAGCGATGCTCATACCATAAGCCGCCAGTCAACTCGCCGCATGAGCTTTTTTTCTTCTTCTGCTGTCAAAAGCGTTCGTGCACGCATTCTGTCATCTTCATAACCGTCTATATTCTGTCCTGAAACAGCACTTTCATCGACAAATGAACCACGTCGAGCGTAGTGGAACTCTCGCGGTCCATCTTGAACGGGTCCAGAGGCTGTGACGGATCCTCCAGTCTTGTCAGCCATGTTAGAGATCGAGAGAACGCAAAGAAGTCGATTGATTTGGTGTACGATTGGAAGTAACTTTATATACAAGCCATTGTCTGACTCTGCTAGAGGCACTACGTTTGAGCTTGTCGGGATCTCAGTCCACAGCTAAAAGTAAAGTGGGCCCGGCAAAGCTATATATGTCCCAACCACTTTACCGAGTCCTGTATATGGCATCGCGGTTACCGGTATCCAGTGCAAGATTCAGCGAAGCACGACTTCTGTTTCCACTTTGACGACGAAGTGCAAGCAGAAAGAGCGTATCTGTTGGCGATCTTATCTACATTTGGCTCAACGCATTTCGCGATCTTGGCTAAGAATCACGAATTCATACACCCCCGTTAACGTTGCTGTGGCTTGAAGCCACTTATCGCGCCCCGCTTTCAACTAGGAATCTTATTTCCGGGTGCTCCAAAAGTGACGTGTGTGACAGGAGGTATTTATACGTTTGTGTATGCACTTCGCAGCATCATGCTTAAGTCGAACATAAAAAAGTGTGCTGATTCTGAAACATGGCTGCTGTACAGAGACCAGAAGTAACACCCAGCCTTCCTATACTATCATATAAGCAGGTTCCTGAGACCGGATACGAATGTCAGTTCGCCACGAACGCAAATGCAGCCATTTCATATGCTAATACATACGCAGCGGATTGGGCAGACCTTGCTACCCTCGACCTGTCTATATTCGACATATCTGGTGGGAAAGAAAAGCTAGCGAGCCAATTATTCGAAGCCATTGAGAAGATCGGCTTCTTCTACATTACCAACTTTGGACTCACGCAGGAGGCTGTTGATCGACAATTCGCCATTGGCAAAGAATTCTTTGAGCTTCCAGTTGAAGAAAAGCTCAAATACCGAGCCGACCTTGAGAATGGAGGCTACAACGGATACAAACCCCTCGGTCTAAGAGAGGTCCGACCTGGCATTCAGGATAACACTGAAATCTTCAACATCCCGAAATTTTTCCCCGAACTTGAGCGGCCGCAACCTAGGATCATAAATGAGCACCGGGAAGAGATCGAGAAGTTTGCACGGCATATCTCTGAGAAAGTTGCTGGCAAATTGCTCGTCCTGTTAGCTATCATTCTGGAATTGCCAGAGAGCTTCTTCCGCGAAAAGCATCGATACAATGAGAGAAGCGACTGTCATCTGAGATACATGAAATACCATCATCGAACCCCGGACCAGAATGCTGCACTTGAAAACGTTTGGGTTAAAGGTCATACCGACTTTGGCTCTCTAACACTCCTGTTCCGCCAGCCAGTTGCTGCGCTCCAGGTCCGTACTTTGGAAGGCAAGTGGAAATACGTCAAACCATATCCTGGAAGCATTACGGTGAATCTAGCCGATTCTCTGGAGTTTCTCACCAACGGCTTTCTAAAGAGTAGCATTCATCGCGTCGTAGCTCCGCCACCGGATCAAGCTGATGTTGACCGGCTGGGTGTGTTATACTTCGTTAGACCTGAGGATAATGTCACACTAGATCCGGTCAAGAGCAAAGTTCTCGATAAACTCGGATTCACCAAGACATCCAACGAAAGTGTCGTCGGAATTACGGCCGGAGAATGGGTCAAGGCAAGGGTGAAGAAGGGTGTAGCGAAGGGCCAAGTGCGAAGTGAACAGAAAGAAGAAGCCATCCTCAGAGGGAAGAGCGCCAAGTACTATGATTGAAGAATATGAGAGGGCGAGTTCCTCAGCACCGTACAATCCATTTCTTTCGTTGCGATTACCAGCTCATATTGCTGCCCTTCACGCGCACTCCTGGATCTTCAGTAGCGTGTGTTGGTGCAACATAATTGCAGTGTCGTGTTTCCAATTCCTCGTTTTCATGGCTGTTTGTGAGCTGTGGTTGAAGCGAATGCACGTCATCAATCCCCCGCTACCTAGCGCTCCCACTGCCCCACTTCACCGCAATCCTTCGCACGCCATATGCATGGCTTCTAGCATCACCGGTGTCTTGTTATCCACCAGAACATAATCCTCGGTGTCTGTAGTCGTCGCTCCATATGCATCGACGCTAGTGCCCTCCGACGGCATCACCGTATGCCAACATTCGACAAGCACTCTTTTCTGAAGCACGATCATGTCCACCAATTTCACCTCTATTCCTTCCATCGACCTCGGCAAAGCCAGTGATCCCACTGGACGGCCTCAAGTCCTTGAAGAGTTGCGCCACGTGCTTCTACACGTTGGATTTCTCTACGTTTGTAATCATGGAGTGCCTGAAAAGATAATCCGGGACTTGATTGAAGCACTTCCCGTGTTCCTTAGTCTTTCAGAAGAGGAGAAGGCTGAGGTTGGGCTTCTTAACTCGCCGCATTTTCTCGGCTACAGCAGTATTGTTGCAGAGACGACTGCAGGTAAGATAGACCTCAGAGAACAATTCGAGTTTGCTACAGAGCTGCAGGATAGCTGGTCAGAAGGTCGTCCCTTGGCTGATAGGCTGAAGGGACCCAACCAAGTACGCAACTTCAAGAACTCCACCACAATATTGCTTGTACCTATAAAATACCTAACGAGACAGACAGTGGCCGTCAACGAAGCCGCATCTGCGCGCTGTGGTTGAGACATATATCGCTGCTATGACGCAGCTCAGCGAAGACTTCCTCGAGATTGTGGCCGAAGCTCTATCCCTACCTCCCAAGACTTTCAAAGAACTCCTCTCAGATCAAAACCGACTGAAGCTTGTGCATTACCCGGGGTCTGAGAATGCAGGACAAGGCGTGGGCCCACATAAGGACTCATCTGGCTGGTGGACATTCTTGCTTCAAGCGTCGCCTCCTCGCATCAAGGGCCTTCAAGTTCTCAACAAGGATGGAGGATGGATTGATGTGCCCAACGTGCCTGGAACATTTGTCGTCAATATCGGTCAAGGGTTTGAGGTGATAACAAATGGTGTCTGCCCAGCGACAACCCATCGCGTGCTTTCAAGTGCAGATCAGCGATTCAGCGTGCCATTCTTCCAAGGCTTGCGACGAGATCTGACAAAGGCCGAGGCAACAGGCAAGGTACGAGCACACTTTATGCACCCACACTTCGGTGAGACCAACGAGAGTAAAGAAGGTAGAGAGATTGACAGCGCTTTCTTGAAGCGAAGGTACGACACATGGGGCGAGTCACAACTAAGGACAAAAATCCGGAGCCATCAAGACGTTGGTCGCAAATTCTATGCCGACGTATTCCATCAGTATGTCGATGGCACTAGGCACTAGACTCAATATGCTCGAGAGAGTAGTTCAAGCAGCATGTGCGTTTGTTGTAGTAAAAGGGGGCGCCCCGCAACATCCTCGGCTCGCTACATCCGCACATCGGCCCCGAAACTTTAAATCGCCTCAGGCCCCCACGTTAGCCGCAATCGTCGTTACGTCTTCGAAGCTACACAGGTCAGTCTGTTTCAGACCTCCTTCGCGACTCATACATCACCACCGATGGTTTCTTCTCCTGACCATTGAGCGCGAGCAAAGACCTTTGGGTAGATCAGGCACCACTGTAAGCGGAAAGCGATGATCATCTGGATCCGCATGCGGGCTGTTCCCTGCCCTTTCAAAAGTCTCTTTGGTCGATGCACATCTGGAAGTGTGGTTCTACTTACCAAATGGGATATACCGGACGTCTTTTGAGATTGAAAGGGTCTTCGTGCGCACTGATATTGCTCTTTCGAGAATTAGTAGAACGACGGTCATGTGTGTTTTGAAACATTCTCAATAGCCTTCGCTGGTCACTATGCTTCCCAAAATAGCACACTTGTACAGATGGACAGTGGAAGATTCAGTCGAAGGTACATATAAATGGCGTTGATGTGCGCTTGACATGAAGTATCATCGTTCACTGCATTGCGCTTCCATCTCCTTCGTTCGCTTTCATCTCACAGTAGTCTTTCGTTTGTGCTGTGCACTAACATTCTTTTCTTGAAAAACACAAAACAACTCTCTTTTCCACTCATCTATTGTCTTTGAAAACGCAAAGATGAGGTTATCTGCAGCTACTGTTATCGCTTTCATTGGTATGAGCAATGCTCTACCCGCCCCTCAGTACGGCGTAAATCCTGTACCCCCAACAACCACCGCTCTTATCGGCGACAACGCCCCGGTAGCCACAACTGCCTTAACTTTCCAGGGCACTCAGGGTGCTCAGCCGACTGCGCCAATCTATGGCTCCGGTCCTGAGGCCCCCGGATCAACAAACGTCCCATCCACTGGCCCAAGTTACGGTGACGATGATCAAGATTCCGATTCATCCATTCAGCCCAGCGCTCCAGTCACTGGACCAGGCTATGGCGACGATGAGCAAGGCTCTAGTTCGCCCACCCAGCCAAGTGTCCCGACTACTGGGCCGGGCTATGGCGACGAGACGCAAGGTGCCCCCACTATTCCCCAGCCCAGTGGAGGGTTGAACCTTGGATCTGGTGGAGGACTCAATCTCGGAGGAGGTCTTGACCTTGGAGGTCTTGTTGGCGGTCTCCTCGGCGGTGGCAAGCTGCCCGGTCTCCAGGTTGGAGCTGGTGGCGGCCTCAACCTGGAGGGTGTCCTTGGTGGCCTGACCGGTTTGTTGAAAGGAAGCGGCCATCTCGATGGCTCGGGCCATCTTGATATTGGTGGTCTGCTTGATGGCTTAAAAGGATCACTTGTCGGTCTCCCTGGTGGTGCGGAATTGGGCACCTTCTGTGATCAACTCAAGGACGCTCTTAGCGGATCTGGTAACGTCAATCTTGGAGGCCTAGTTGCTGGGTCTGAAGGTCTTCTTGATGGCTCTGGAAAGATCGATTTTGGTGCTGCTCTCGGTATCGACGTGGACGGCTTGATCACTGGACTCACACTCTTGCTAGAGGCTTCCATCAATGGCTCAGGTGGTCTCGATCTCGGCGCACTTCTTGGTCAGTTTGAAGCATTCCTCGGTGGATCTGGCCATCTCGATTTGGGTGCTGGCCTTGGTCTTGACCTCAGCGGTGTTATTGGGCAGCTCAAAGGTCTTCTTGGTGTGTCAGGATCTGCTGGCCTTGATGTTTCGGGAATTCTTGTCGCTCTCAAGGGTTTCCTTACCGGCTCACTCGATCTGAACGGATTCATTGCCGCTTGTGGGAAGCTGACTGGCGGTGAACTGCTGGTCAGCCTCTGTGGTAAGCTCATTGTCATCCTCAAGGGACTAGGCATTGATCTGGGAGCTATCTTTGCTCAGCTCACTGGTGTCTTTGGTGGCCTACTGAAGGGTTCTCTCAACCTCGGTGCCGATCTGCTCGCGAAGGGATCTCTCGATCTCACTGGACTGCTGAGCGTTCTTGGCCAGGTCGGTGCAGGTGTTGGCATCGGCGGACAGGTTGGTGTTGGTGGTTCGGTCGGTGGAATCATTGGTACCAAGATTGGAGGTCTTCTCGGAGGTGCACTCGGCGGTTCTGTCGGCGGTTCTGTAGGCGGCTCAGTTGGTGTTGGTGGCCAGGTCGGCGGCAGCAGCAAGGTCGGAGGCGGTCTGAGCATCGGTGGCATGCTGCACAGCTTGTTCAGGGGCAACCACTAAGTTGTCAAGTTGGCTGATATACCCAACTTATCATAATGTCTCAACAGAGGCTCGATAATTTAATCATAATAGAAACTTAGACGTCGAATACAATAATATTTCATTTACCACGAACATCTTCACAAGAGCCTTTCTTGCTTGCCTTAGATTGTCGATATTTGAGAAAGCTGCACAACGTACTGATGGCACTGATGTTTCTCCTTCAAACAATAGGCAAATCACCTAATGTCACTTGATTTGCAGATCGTCCGGCGGAAGATGATAGTTTGGGCTTCAACAACTACATCTACAATTGCCCTTCTCTCACCAGACAGCTGTCTATGCCAGGAATGACTTTGTGAAAGACACTCAAATCATCGTACGATCGTATTGATGTATGCCACACCTTCAGCTCTATCGACATCCTTCTCAATATAACTTTGATCTTTTCGGAACACAAAGTTTGATGTGCTGTTGCCGTACTGGGGCCATATCGGGGTTTTCGGAACTATGCTCCTCGTCAGCTAACTTTTTCAACACCAGGGAGATGTTTAACGAACCGCCATGACCATTCGGGTTCAAATCATACGCAAACGAAGTCCACATTCTTATAACCAGATTGGAGAGCTTGAGGTTTTCGGTACTGTTTCCCAGAGGCGTAATCTGTTGTTGTGTGTTACCGAACACGAAGGGAATCTGCAAGATGTCAATACTAGCATTGGTCAGGTGTAAGTGTTGAGTGACAGACCTCAGAGAAATGATTGATGCCAATAGTAGCCGGCGTCGTGTTGAACTTGGGTGCATCCCATCTGTAAGAATAGACCTTCTCGACGTAGTCACTCATCCTTTCAGCTAGCTGCCGTCGTGGCGCATACATCGTGAGATCAGTTGCAATGCTGTAATACCTTTTGTACTGCAGTCCCAACTCAGGCCATGTGCGGTTTCCCCAACCGTAAGGTAAACCTAGAGTTGGGTCGTTCGGATATAATTCCAACAAACGACGAGCTTGCTCTTCATTGACGTTCCACCTCTTGGAGGTAAGCAGTTGCTCGACAGCTTGGGCATCTGTATTGACTCCATTCACTCCAAATCCTTCATCCGTGTTGGTTCCTAGGATCAAAGGGATCTTGGCAAATTTACCACTTGTCAATGACTCCTGGCCGTAGCGCGGAACGAAAGAGCCATCGATAACGTGGAACCATTCAAGGCCCACATTGCCGTAGGGTGCGATTTTTTCGTATGGAACCTCTCGGAGGCATTTTAGGGTGTTTGTTGCATTCGCACAACCCACTGAGGCAGTGAGATTCTTGTACATGCCTTGATACCAGTCTGTCCCATTTAGCGGTGCACCAACTGCACCGCCGCTTTCAAGTATAGCTGCACGGAACAGGCCGTCGGTTTCGCCATCGTATGCGTTGATGTGGTCACCCACAGAATATGCACCTGCGCTCTCTCCCCAGATGGTGACCTTTGCGGGATCGCCACCAAAGGCAGAGATGTGCTTGTTGACCCACTTGAAGGCAGTTCGCTGATCACGCAGACCAAGATTTTGCGCGCCTTCTGCGTTAACTTCATCACTCGATATGAAGCCGAATGCCGCCATTCGATAGTTGATGGAGATGCCAATCACAGGCTTGTTGTTCAGCACTGACTGCTCGACTATGTAGCTCATATTGTACCTGACAAGCTGTCAATGTTTGTTCTGAATGCCGTAACACAGGCTTCCTGATTTACCTTGGGTCGCTGGTAGCACCCTGCTGCCATCCTCCGCCATAAATCCACAATAAGACTGGCAAGCTTTTGCGATTCGTTCGGGGTTTGACGATATTTAAATGTAAGCAGTCTTCCCCAAGACTTGTCCAGCCTTCCCTGACCAGCCTGTTTGTATCTGAACCATAACCTGTACAATCAATACCGTACTGAGTTACATTGTAGTGTGTCCTTGGCGAATCCTTGCTCAACTGAGCAGGGGTGAAGCGCACTGGCTTGGGTGCATACTTGATGCCGAGGTACAGATCCTGCTCGAATTCGGGAAGGTAACGACCATGGAAAATTCCAGCCTGAGACTTGACGACTGTTTGTTGCACAGCAGCACTGGTTAGTGCAAGAGCCGAGGACAGAACAAAAACCGGAGCCCACATTATGCTCGCCACTAGTCCTCAATGAGTCGAGCAATTGGAAATTCTGGTGAGGAGTTTGAAGCCGAGTACTTCATAGCTCGGCCGTGGGAAGCAACTGATAAATATGATTCAGAAGCACTTGTACCGGTGTTAGTACCGTGCGCCTGCACGTCAACGTGCTTTCATCCTGATGCATAGCCTGGCGCCGGTATGAGCGTCCAGGGTGGAGATGACGACCGACAGACGATGCTTTCAACCCCATATTTCCATGGTTAGCGCTCGGGTAAGTGTCTGGGGTATGGGGAAAGGCTAAAGGCCAAGACGTGCACACTGCAAAAATCCACCAATGAAATCTCGACGTATTGGAGCTTCGCAAGGCTTCGCATGGCGACGAGGACCATTACCGGGTCTTGTTTCCCAAAATCAACAATGGCCAGGACCTGATAGATATAACACATGGCGCTAAAACAGCTGACTTGCCTACGACAGCTAATTCCATGCCGTGCAGGCGGATATGTTGCTCGTTATACACAATCACGGCTGCTCCACCAATCGGTGACCAGGCGAACTTACCGATCAGAAATGCTTGTGCGACCTTGTTCAATAAACGGAGTGTTTCTTTTCGATTGTTGGCATCGTATCGCTAAACATTGGCAGCCCGTTACATTGGACTAGCTTACCTTGTCAGCTGGCGGCGGTGAAGACAAGTCTTGGACTCTTGGTAGCTTGTACGTCGGATGATGCTCGGTGTATTTCAAGACAATCCACAGACGAATGGGTACAAGGAAGAGCAATACTCCACCGTTCCCCACGAGAGAGAATTGTTTGCAGGAGAGGAACAGGGCCGCAAGTGGCTTCGGCTGGTTTTCGTCGGGAGAATATTATCAGGATCGACGGGAGTTGAGTATCTTTGCATGCCGCTGAAGAAGGGCCCGACAGTCCACAGGGCTGTTTATACATATCGTACAGTACCAATGACTACCTCTAGACGCTCTTATACGCCATACCTGAACTCGCGCACCTTCTTCTGGTAATAGTAACTCGCCAGCAATCCCGTCGCACCAAGAGCAATTGGGACAGGTGCCCTACCACCAGTCTTGATGATCCTGGGAATCGCTGAACCGAGCAAGACCACACTATTTCCAAGTGCGAGCTCTGTGCCGTAGTCCTTGTTCTCTTTGATCAAGTAGCCTTGAAAGGTCAGCCCGTTCACACATGGCAGATGGGACACGATGAATGCTGATGGAGATTCAGAAGCGCTTACCCGAGTAGCCATATGAAGCGCCGAGCACGAGGCCTGCGACAAGTGATGGTGTTGACCGTGTGCGCAAGTAGCCGGCTGTTCCGCCAACGGCGACTGCAAGGAAGGTCAGTAGTATGGTCTAGGACGCCTGCATATTTGTTTGAACTCACGAAGGCCAGCAAGCGTGAATGAGGGATGCTCTGCCATGATTGATGATGGACTATACGTGAGTGAGATTTGGATAGGTATCAGATGAGATGGCTGTACAGCCTTGCTGGGCAGCCCGTGGTGTTAGTCAGCCGCACGAGCCACAAGTCCTTTCAGCATAGTGTGATCCAGCTCAACTGACAAGTCATGCGGCAATCGCGGGTATCATGTAGTTGTCCAGAAATGATGCGAAAAAGTATTATATTAATAGCGGGGGTTATCAAGGCCGCAAACTGCATATAGGGTATCTTACTCCTCACCATGCATATTTCAAATCAACGCTTTACCAGACAGAACTGATCGAAGAGCTCGAAACATTGCGTAAAGATCACCGTGACAAAATAAATGCATGCATGCCAATGAAAGCACATTACCAGTCCTGCATCAGGTCAAAGCTCATCCTAGGCAACAGCGCAACGCAGACTAGACAGCCCAGTGCAACCAGACCACTGGTGATTTCTGGGCGCCTCAGTAACGCGGGGAGCGTTTTAGTTGGAGAGAACGCCTTGTTATAAGCAGCAGGTAATTCCAACGGATCAGTCGCCGCAGTCGGTATCTCTTCTGACGTCTTCGCTGGATGGCTGTCAGCCTTGGGCTGTTCTACCTGGGCCGAGCCAACGAGATCGTCCAGCTCGTAGACAACCTCAGCGCAAAGTTGAAAAATGTTCTTCGCCTCTTCAATGACATCGACCCTCTGATCATCTGAGAACAGATGCTCTGCCTCCTCAAGCCGAAGCTTGAACTCAGCCTTGATGTCTTCGCCATCGTGAGGGCCCGGGAAATGCCAAAATGACAGACCACGCTCCTGTAACGATAGGTCGTCATCCTCACGCGCGCCTGGCCAAAAGCCGTCACCCGCTCTGAGAAGACCTGCTCTTATCCATCTCCCTCCTGAGAATACGGCCATGTAGAAGCACCATGCATATGCCACAAGGGTCCATGGCTTTTCGTGTACACTCTTACGGATGTGGGTGCAGAAGGCTGCCACCTTATCGCCAGGGTACTTTGCCAACAAGACTTCCAGATCTGTAGGATGTAGATCAAGTAAATACTCAAGATCCTTCTTGAGGCGTCCAGACCGCGGAAGCCCTCGAGGACGCAGTGTAGAGAGGAACGCCGCGTGCTGCGGCGAGGGCGGCGTGGGTGCGCCGAGCGTCGATGTGAACAGGGCAGGCGAATCGTAAGGGTTGACTAAGAGGTACGAGAGCAATGGCGATGTTGCCGGGCTCGATGGCGAAGGGTCGAAGGTAGAGGCAGAGGGAGAGGAGGGACGAGCATGGTCGCGTATCAAGTCTGACCAGAGACTCTCGAAGGTGAGGTAGACGTGCGCAAAGTGTAGGAGACCGGTTGCGTAGAGGCTCGAGTCAGAGGTGTATGGTGGCAAGCCGAGCGGGAGACGGCTCGTTATCAGACGGTTGAGATTCGTATGTAGCGTTCTATGACAAGCGTAAGTAGTTGCGCGAGGCTGGTGACGTTGAAAGCCTACCGAGTCGCTGTGTTGATCTCGCCTGGCAAAGGCACAGGCAGTCCTCTAGCACTCTCCAGCATAGTAGACGAAGATACGGCACAGGCTGTAAGTGATAGAAGCAAAAGGCGTATCTTGCGCTCTGAAGCACAACTTCCTTATGCGCCTTCTTCAAGGATGAACTGAGGCCAAGCTACCGGTTTCAATCTCTGGGCCCTGCGCATGCGGATGGCCCACGCGCAGAAGAGCCTGAAGGTCACGTCTCGAGTCTCGACTGTCTCGTGTTAGGCTCACGCGGCGTCTGGACCGAGGGGTCTTGCAGGCAGACCAGGAGCGCGATCTCGATCGGTCGATGGTGCCATTTCGCCCCGAGGCCCTGCACGCGGCCTAGATGCAAGCGAGTGGCGTTGACGACATCAAAGACTGGTTCGCCACTGTGGAACCCGATCTGATAACAAAGTGTGGGCAACACCATGACGGACAACGTTGATAGAGGACGCAGAGGCATGCAGGATGATGAAGAAATGTGATTGTCAGGGTTTGCGGAAGCAAGACGTGGATCATGGGGCGCTGGGCATGTGGGAGCTCCGCGATTCGCGGGTGCTACCGCCATAAGGCTGACAATGTCACGATCGGGGGACGTGCTGTTCCGCGCCGAACGATACCATAACTGGGTCAAAAGGACCGATGAGCAGTTGCAGTCTGGAGAAGATGAAGTGTGTACAGCGTGCTAAGGCAGTCATGCAGGTGTACACCAGCAATAAGATGTAGTATCGCACTGACGGTGCGATGCCTGAGGATGGATGCAACATTGTCTGATTGTCACTGTGGTAAACAACTTTGTACGGAGCCAGATACATTAAAGACTGATAACACACCCTTTACAAATACATACATCGTTGATATGCGCATTTGCATATGTATTCTTAGCATTGTCTTGGATGCATTCATTCACAAAGATGAAATAAAAGCTTTAGGACAGCATACTGAACCGCTTCGAGCCAGATATGTTGAGCTGCGCTGCTGCACCGCTGTGTGATAGTAGTGACTGGGTCATATTAATCCACACACTGCGCTCAGACAGCCCAACAAGTCACTTCTGCAGTCGCCAGTCGTATGTGTTGCAGAAATTAAACATACCAAAGTGAATGCTAGCAGTGGTGGAGTGGGGCTGCCGATAAAGCTATTGGCGCGATAGGCACACGTTACAGGTGGCCTTTCGATCCCCAAGTGCAGTCGCAGAGTCCACGTCAACGTCAACGTTTCAGTCCACTCGCAACAAACCAGCTACAAACCACCAACAGTCTTTATATCCTGTGTTCCTCTAAGATATTCGTGGCCTGTCCCAAGTCGCAGTCGCGACCATGTCCACCCGAGGGCAGTTCAACACCAAGAATCCTACGATCAAGCGCATATGTAAGCTCGGTCTCCATTCCGGCATCCCTTACATGGACACATGGACCTGACGCACCTTAGTAAAGGAAGCTTCCGAGCTCTCCAATTCTCCCTCTCCAGACTACCATGCCGAACCGCTAGAAGATAACATCTTTGAATGGCACTTCACCATCAAAGGCCCTGAGTCGCCTTCCGCATACGCAGGTGGTATCTATCATGGACGCATAATACTGCCGCCGCAGTACCCTCTCCGACCGCCGAACTTTCGGTTCCTTACGCCCACCGGACGATTCGAAGTGAACCGAGAGATCTGTCTGAGCATATCTGGGCACCATGAGGAGACATGGCAGCCCGCATGGGGCGTGAGAACGGCACTTGTAGCAATCAGAAGCTTCATGGACACAGATGCAAAAGGGCAGCTTGGTGGTATCGAGTGCAGCAAGGATGCAAGAGAGAAAATGGCGAAAGACAGCGGAAAGTGGACGTGTGCCGGATGTGGGAAGAGCAACGCAGAGATTATGAAGGAGCGAGAGGAGGCTGTAAATGAAATGGAGGAGACAGAGGGCAAAAGAAAAGAGGAAGAAGTGCCTGAAGAGCTGAGACTTGCGTACCGAGATGAGCTAGGTCAGAAAGAAGGCGCCGAGACTGAGAAGCTCGACAAAGGAAAGGGCAAGGCCATTGAAGCGGAAGTGCAGCATGACGCAGTGAAGCAAAATAAGGCACCTGTTACACCAAACCCCGCTGTGCCAGTCGCAGTATCAGCACCAACCGTTACGCCGACTCCACGGCCAACGAGGACCGTACCGGTGTCTCCACAGCAACTCGTTCAACAAAGCCCTGATCGCTCATTGGCTTGGATCGATACCTGCATTTGGGGCGTCATTGCTATGCTGCTCTTCATGGTGATCAAGAAGTTTGACATCCTGTAAAGTGTGCTTTGGCGCTCAGTTTTTGCTGGCTTTCATGCTCAACATAAGGTCAACTCTTTGTAGACATTCTCACATTTAGCGACGGCGTTATGGGTATATCAGCTCTCTTGATTATAGCTTTCCTAAGTATAAGTATCACAGATCTCATCACATCTTCAGATCAATTCTTGCAGCAACGCTAGTTATCGTAGCTTCCGCATGACACCAAACACGAGCGAAGCAGAGCGCTGTGATAAGAACGACGCTACAGCTGGTCATGCTGCTATCGGAGAAAAGCCTAGAGGGTGTCATCCTTGCCTTATATTGAGCGTCGAATAAATCATCAATTTCCAACCTCAACTGCCGGTATAGGGATCTGCTAGGCACTAGCTACAAACCCGTAGTGTCAGGGACAAGCTACGATCGCCATTCGTCTCAGGTTCGGAGCAACGGCTAATGTGGACCCTGAGGTAGCTAATAAAGTCGTAACTGAAAGCAGCCATGGCAGCCACGGTAGCAAATCGATTCTATCGACTATAGTGCCGGCGAAGTGATCTTTTCGATCCATTATTCCAAAAACCCCCATCACAACACATCGCAGCCGATCAGAAGCAGGCTCTGAATCCTTCATAGCCACTGATCGTCCTGCGAGTCAAGGCCAGAAAAGGTAACCGAGGTTGCCGAAAATAAGAAGGTGGTATCAGTGACCTGCCAGGTATATCTCTGGTCAACAGTTTCACAATAGTGAGGACTGCGATTGGAGTGTTTCGAAACGGATGATCGCATGCTAATCACATTTGGCATGCAGGCGCCGCACCATTGCGCACTATCACATTCACTGCCATTGCCACTAACCACTTCTGTACGCCAAAAGTGTTCTCGATGAACACCAGAACCCATGAAATACAGGGTCCATGTCCAACGGAGGAGCACCCGTCCGGTAGATCACCGGGTGGTTCTGTCGGGGGCATTGGCGAATACGAGGCTGAGCGCACCGCTGTTACACATGCACGGTAACCATGGCGCAAAAGGACAAAACGTGGCGAGCGGCTCCGCTGGCTGTAAACTCTGCCGAGTCAAGATGAAGAGTCGTCGGCAGTGACTGCATGGAAGATGCAGGTGAATTGCGGCGAGCTTGCCACTCAGCTGTGAGAATTTACGCCACGCCAGTCTCTGATTCGTCTACCCACAGCGGGACCATCACCACGAGGAAACACGTTCAGGGTTAGAGTTCGAGGTTATTGCCGTTACCACGGAATCAGTGGCTCACCTTTATACAATGTCGATATCCACCCTCGGCCGCTCTGCAATGCTTTCTTTTTCGATACGACGCTTCTCCATGCGATGAGGGCCCGGTCGCTCACTGCGTGCATCGTATGGCTAATGCTCAGTGTGTTGCTGAGTTTCGGTCATGCTCGCCCGTCGACACATGAGCTTGTAGGTGGATTCCGACCAAACTCTGCGGAGCGTCCAGTTCTCCACACGTTCGCAAGGTCGACACATCGACCCAGAGACTTGGGTATAGCTGATATTCCTGCTTGTGGGGTAAGTTCAAGTCTGTCACCCAGCTCAGATGCACTTTTCTAAGAAACAACTAGATCAAATGCATGGTTCAGTATGTTCCCCAAAGTGGGTGCAGCCTCACCGATACACTCTGTGTGTGTACCAACGCGGCGCTCAACCAGCAGCTGAGTGCTTGTATGCTGTCGAACTGCACGATGGCCGACAACCTCGGTACGTTGCCGCAATACAACATCGCTTCAATTTACTGACATGCTTCACAGGCACTGCTCGGGTCAACGCAGAATTGTGCTCTCTCTCCGATGAATCGCAGCGCAGCAGTGTCATTGCATACACCATCACCGTATACGCCGTTGCTCTCAGCCTCGTGGGTCTACGTGTAGCTGGCAAGATTGTTTCTACAGGTGTGGCTTGGAACGATGCGCCTATCGTGGCGGCCGTGCTGCTGGCAGCAGTGCCAATCGCGTGTGTGCTTGCTAGTGAGTTGAACAAGACTACACAGTCAAGACCAGGCTAACGTCGTGGTGACAGTGGCCAAGATCGGGTTCGGCGAGCATCTCTGGAACCTTGAAGATGATACCTTTTTGCCGATCCTGCGATACTGTAAGTCTTTGACTGCATCCTGTACAGGCCTACTACTAACGTTCGAATAGTCTATGTGGCGTGGTCCACCTATGTTGCAATTCTCGGCCTGATCAAGCTTTCGTTGATCATGTTCTATCTCGACGTCTTCCCTACGCGGAGCTTCAAGATCGCTGGCTGGATCGTCTTCTGGTACATCACGATCAACACCCTGATCATCTTCCTGTTGACGGTATTCGCCTGCACGCCCGTGTCTGCGTTCTGGAATCGGGATCTCAGGGGCAAGGTCAGTGTTGGCACCCGCATATCTCGCTGTCTGACATGCGCTAAACGTGAGACTATAGTGCATGGACGTCCAAATGCTGGGCTACGCGAACAGCATCTCCGCGATCGTGCAAGATGTCGTGCTCATGGTGCTACCCATGTGCTACCTACGCAACCTGCAGATGAAGAAGTCACGAAAGCTCGCAGTGGGCGTCATGTTCATGATTGGAAGTTTGTAAGTTTTTCCACCCCGTTGCTCCCCCATCTTCCCCACCCTCCCACCAAGAACAACCGTGCTAATTGTTTCCAGCGGCTGCATAACAACCATTGTCCGACTCCGCAGCCTCCTGACTTTCAAGCTTTCCGTCGATCCAACATGGGACTACGTCCCCGTCGTCATCTGGACCGAGCTCGAGATCACCGCAGCCTTCGCATGCGTCTCGCTGCCCGCCATCCGCGTGCTGCTCGTCAAGCTAGTGCCGACGAAACTCAAGGGCTGGTTGTCAGAAGTGACCCACGGCTCGAGCAACCACACGCCTAGGGACCCTCCACCGAAGGAGAATTCGTACAGGCGCAATTGGCACAAGGACGATACGTGGATTAATCTTGCCTCGACCGAGGTCGCGGGCGAGAAGCAGACAAGGGATAGATTGGGGCTGCTTCCCAGTGCGGAGACGTCGACGAGCCGTCTGAAGACAATCGAGTCGCGGTCTACCTGCGCGCTGAGCGATGCAAGGAGTCCCACCAGGTCAGATACAGTGGTGGCGGCGGATCAGTCGGGACCCCGCACCCCGGTGTCGGTTAAGAGCAAATTCAGCAGTCGCAAATAGAGTTTCGTATAGCTTATGAGCAATATGTACTTGCATTTGTTCCAATGCTCGGTATCAAAATATGTACTCATGAACGGGCAGCGCTCGCGCACTGTAGAGAAAGATCTAACAAACACATACACCACCAAGCCATCTAACCATCATAATATGCTACCGGGTACACTGGCAGAAACCTCGGATCAGAGCAAGTCGTTTAGAGGGACACGCAGCCATCCGCGGAGTCCTCGACGAACAGACCGCCGTAGATCTGGCCCTCGTTCAGGTTCGCCGACTGGAAACCAGCGTTGACGACGTCAGAGGTTCCGGTGGGCTTCTTGAGGATGCCGATCTGGAACTGGCCGTCGCCGGAGAGGTCGACGGTAGCGGGACCTGCAACGCGGGTGAGCTTGGCAGCGCCAGCGGAGTAGTAGATTGTGGTTTGGCTATAATTTCCCAATGTCAGTTTACTTGTTATTGCATAGTCAAAACCATCGTGGGTCGATGTCAGAGCACGTACTTCTTGGTGTAGTCAAGCTTGATGGCAAAGTTCTGCCACTTCTTGTTGTTGACGGGGATGGTCCACAGCTGCTTGCCGGCGCGGTCGAGGATTTTGAAGTTGTTCTTCTTGCTGGTTGCGTTGTCGATCAGGCTGCCGACCTGGAACTGGATCTGGTTGTTGCTGAAGTCGGCGGCCTCGTGCCACACGTTGAGGTACTCGTGGGTGAGGTTGAGCGGGCGAGCGGGGTCCTGCTTGACGGAGAAGTGAAGCGTCTTGATGCCCTCGTCGCTGGCGTCCTTGGATGAGTCGGCGGCGAACTGCAGTCCTGCGCGGCGGAAACCCTGCTGCGTCATGAAGATGGAGGCGTCGGAGATGGTCACTTCGACGGCAGCGTTGGCCGGGCCATCGAAGCGGCTGGGCTCTGTGGCGGGGAACTGCAGGATCTGCGACCAGGTGAGGTTGTTGCCCTTGACGAAGTCTGGGTTGAAGAGGGCGTTGGAAGTGTCGAAGAAAGTGGGGTTCTTGGTGAGGTTTGCGGGGACGCGGCCGTCAAGAACAATCGGGCATTTCACGTTGTCGGTAGCTGCACGCAAGGAGACGTGGGGGTAGTTGGAAGGAGCCGCCAGGGCAAGGGGGGCTGCTAGCAGCGTGGTAAGAAGGGTGGTGGTGGTGTACATCTTCACAGAAGAAAAAATGAGTGACTGGTGGTGAGACAAGAAAAGTAGTTTGGATGCACATCTTTAGAGGGGCCCAGGATATTTTTTATACTGTTGCGATGGTAGACACGGCCCGTCTGCTGGTGAACTTGCTCATTACTGTCCATCTGGCTCTCGGTGGTACCTGATGATGCGAGCGGATCCGGTTCGTTGACCATCGGCTCCAAGACCAAATACCGATGGAGATCATAATCCTTAATCTAAAACGATCGTTCGGTCCGTGAGTTTTGCCTGAGGAATCTTCCATAGTAATATCGGTGCTTGAGCACAAGGCCGGCGTAATCTACCTGCGACGTAAGCGAAGGCATGCTGCGAACATGATCTGGGGTAAATTCCAAAAACTCCAGCGGACCGTAGTTCCGACACCATATTTGTGAGGAGCTACAAATGCAGCAAATGGGAGATGCCCTTTTCGGCTCCGTACGCAGTGTCATAGTGTTCAGCTCTTGTCAGATCCGGAGAGCATTGTGCGTCTGGAGAACGTCGCAGTGTTCAAGCAGTGCCCAATCAATAATGAGTGACATCGCGCTGGTGTGCTTTGACGGTTGACAGTCTCATTTCGGCGTTGTTGAAGAACGACCGTCAAACGTCTAGGGGCTGCCAAGAACGGGACAGCCGAGCAGGAGCCGCAGAAGGAGCGAGCTTGCATGGCCCAAATCGAACCTCTACCAAACGGTCCAAACCCCAGATGGTGAGCACCATGATGACCCGGGTTGTGTAGCAGATTGCAATTATTTAGTCATGTATTATCAAGCCTTAGTTTGGATGTACTGTGGTAGACATGTAGGTCGCGTCTCAATAGGTATGTGTCCGCGCGCTAGTGCCTACTTGCGCTGTATCGCCATCTTATCAACACAGCCCCCTGCCCCCAAAATCCTCGTTTGTATCCAACAACAATGGTGTGTTTCCAGAACGCCATGCATGATTGATCTATCACATCGCCGTCGCAACCAGCGTCCGGGCTCTATTCAAACAAAAGCGTGCGCGCCATCTTTTGCGCGTTACGCATAAGTCGTGTCGTAGCATGCGGCACTAGGCAGCCGATTTACAACGTTCTTGGGCTCAGCCATGTGGCCTCGTCGCAGCCTTCGTAGAACTTTCTCTCTCCCCTTTCATTTGACACTCCAAAGCCCATATCGCGGAACTTCTCCGTGTCCCAGCCGCAGACAAACTCGCCCTGACCGCCGTTCTCCTTGTCGACTGCGTCGCCCAGCCTGATGTAGTTCGAGTGGCGACAGACAGTCTGTGAGAAGGACCACTGCAGACAGTTGGGATCATTGTGGCACTCAGAGCCGCACATGCCAGCGTTGCGGTGAGCCGGGCGGTCGTTGGGTACGGGTGCTTCAGAAAGGTTGTCCCACCACTCGCGGGAGGGACCGTTGGCAAGGAAAGAGTGGGTGTAGGAGAGAAGTGAAGAATATGTAAAAGGTTTCTAAAGCAAGCAATATCAGTATGCCGTGGTAGCGAATTGCTCGAAAAAGACATACCAGGTTGTAAGGGCGAGTGCGCTCCCACTTCCATAGCTTCTCCATTTGTTCGGGAGAGAGCTGGTGCAGCGAGAGCAGCGGTATACACCAACGATCGCGGTAGGTTGTGATCTTTCGCAGTTCGTCGCTGGTGAAGGTGGGGTCCAAAGCTTCTAGCCGGTGGCCGGTGACGTTCTGGATAGCGTATGCAAGCACGGCGTCACCGCGTGCCTCTTCCTTGACCCAGCTTTCAAAGCGAACGCTCAAGCGGTTCTCGCGGGGGATCTCGGTGGAGCCAGGGGCCTTTGCAGGGATGAGCTGCTTCATCAGGCCGTTGGACATGACGAAGCCTGCGCCGCCGTATGCAAACCAGCGGCCTTCGCTACCCTTGTGCGGGGCACCCAGGTAGTGTGGCTCGGTAGGATCGAGCTGGCTGAGCAGACGGAAGAGCGTGTCCCAGAAGAAGTAGACGTCAGACTCAAGGAAGACGTACCACTTCGCCTTGGGGCTGGTGACGTATGCCTTGTCGACCATGGGCAGATACTTGAAGCGGTCCAGCTTGAAGCTGCGTTGTGACTCCTGCTTGGTCTCGCCCTCCGAATGGGCCTTTTTGTGGTTGATGTAGGCTTGGAAGTCGAGGTTGCTGACTTCGTAGCTCTTGGGCAGCTCGGCCAAGATGTCAATCACCTGGCGGTCGCCCAGGCGCTCCTCAGCCTCGCTGACGATGATGAGATTTGTGATGCAGCTGGTCACGGTGTTTAGGTGGGCCTTGTTGACGGCCGACTCGCCGGCGGCGACCTTGAGCACGACCTGCACTTCGCTGAGGAGGCCGACTGGGAAGTTCTGGCAGTAGTCGAGCTCGATGCTGTTGGCGCTCTTCTGCTCGAGCGGCGGGAAAAACGATTTGGTCTTGGCCTTGTGGACGGGCTGCGGCGCGTGGGGGGCCCGCCCCCGAAGTGTGTACGCGAAGAAGAAGAAGACGACGACCAGGATGAGGACACGCCCAGGGCGACGGGCGAGGCGGCCGGCCAGCATGTTCAGCGTCGCCATGCTGAGGCTGCGCTGGTGCTGCGCTGAAGAGCGCTGGGGCGGCGGCGAGAGGGGTCGCGCAGGGGCGCAGAGAATTGGATGTTATGGGCGACAGGCCTTGGGCTGGGACATTGGGCGGCCGGTCGACGATGCGGGCGAGGGCCAATGGCAGGTGCAATGCGGCGTGCGTGGTGCTGCAGAGTGCTGGTGCTGATGTCCAGAGTTGCACGACTTTACCAAGTGGGACTTCGACGTTGCCGCGCAGACGCGCCGCCGAGCTGCAGGGGCCGCTGTTTCGAGCCAGTACATACACAGTACAAAGTACACAGACTCACAGTACCTAGCCAGGCCGCGCGGCGCAAGGCTGCATCTGTGCACTGCCAGTCTGTGCAGTACAGACGGACTTTTGCTCAGGAGTCACATCTTTTCTCCTCGATGACGCACGAACAGAGAGAAAGAGCCAAGACACACTCTCACGTGCAGCGCTCACTCACCCTCGACATCTTCACATGAAAATATCTGCACTTCACTGCTCAGTCCTGCCAAAACTTCACGCCCTTACTACCATAGGTACAAATACATCATACAATACATCTTTCCAAATCTACACCTAATGCACAGGAAACCTCTTCACTCTGACGACAGCTATGCCGTGCCATTCCACTCAGGGTCGTCCTCCACGTCAGACCAGTCTGGCAACGCCTCGAACTCAGCACTCGACATGATAGGCCCGCTACCTTTGCCAGGGGACCATTGAACCATCTTATCCGGATCTAGTTTTGTAAACACGTCCCCGAGCGTCTTCGACTGCGTGATCGAGGCCAGCTCGATCACTTCGTCGTCTTCAAATGCTGACAACGCATCACTGCCATCAGATGGATCCGTGTAAAAGGAAGGGGTATAGACACCGACCTCACTCACCACGTGCTGACCTCCATCCTTCACTTGGCCTTCCTCCACTAACACACCACCATCCTTTCCATGCGGCAGCAACGGTGGACCACGCCTAGGCTGAGCACGCCGCACGCACCTCAAAAACGTCTCATCATCATACTCATCCATCTCAAACGCTTCATACGGCCCCCCTGCGAAGACCTCCCACGTGCGCTCCGCCTCGCGCCACTCCCGCTCCGTCTCATCACTCACCTCTGCCCACGCGATATCCACCGTGCTCCCAGCTTCTGCAAAAGCGGCGCCAAGACATGCGCCAATGGCGCCGAATTCGTTCAGGGGCAGCTGCTTGACCATCTCCGGCGAGGCGATGTTGGATGCAAGGGCTACGTTCGCGGCGCTCATCAGGGCGCCGTTGATGAAGACGAGCAGGCCCGAGCCGTGGGAGAACGTTCTGACATGTGCGGCGTTGTGCGTGGTTGTGGATGTTGGGGGTGACTTGTGGATAGTGGTTAGTGGAATCGACACGGTGTGGTTGGTGAGGGTCAGCTTGTGTGGGGAAAGCACTGGCGCGAGTGCTACGGCAGCGCTTTGATGAGATGGTGGTGAGTATATCGAGGCAACAGGAGGAGGGAGTGGCCCAGATTCTGCCTGGGAAAAAGTACGTCGCGTGTTGGGCTTGGACAGAAAGCGTGTGATGCCCTCTCGCGCTGAGGCGAATAACTGTCTGGATCGAGACATGTTAAGATCTCTATGCCATTCGTCGTTGAAGTCGTGAAAAGGTTTCAGCTTACAATGGGAGAGATGAGCCATGCGCGCGTGAAAGGACGCTCAGAGGGAAATCTGATAATATCATGCCAATGTAGCACTGTTCGAGTATCGTGAGCAGAGTGCTTACACCCCCTGTTACTTCACAATGTCAACACGGCGGTGCAGATGTTGGCAGCCATGCTTGTGACATTGTTCAAGTCCAACAAGACACACGCTCATTGCAACACCAACAGCCACAACACCGACCCTCGATCTCAAGCTAGTCGATATCTTGTCTTGACCACTTCTTCTCGCAGCCAAACATCACTCCTCTTTCACGCCATCAACCCAAACATCAACCCTCTCATTGTAAAAACACATATACCCCGCAATCGGTGCGCTCTCACTCGTCGGATACCTATAATACCACACCACATCCCTATACACCTTACCATTCACCACAGCATGATAATACTCCGCTCTGCCCTTATACGGACACGGCGTCAGCGTCTCACTGGGCCTGAGAAACTCCCAGCGCACACTCGTCGGCGGCAAGTAATGTCTCGTGCGCAGAGTCGTCTCAAGCAGGAACAACGGCGCCGACGAGTCCGCCAGCGTCACGCCGTCAATGCCCACTTTGATGTTGCGCGTCGAATGCAGAATGTCGATGCGTTTGTAAGGGTCCTTGGGGTGTCCGTACACGGCAACATCTTCCTCGAACCACTGGCCCAGGGCGTGGAAATCGAATTTTATCAGGTCGTTGAGGGTGTTTTTGAAGACTAGGACGCGGGTCGTTGCTAGGTTGGAGACGGTTAGGGTGCCCAGGTATGCATGGTTGTTGGTGCCTTTGATGGCGGTGGGGGATACGTCGAGGTCGGCGGTGTTGGTGAGGGCTGATGCCGGGACGTAGAATCTTGAGTCTTGTTCTGTCTTGCTGCCATGTGTTATGCATATTCAACGGGCATTCTGACTGTGGGAAATTCGGATGCTCCCACACGTGGTGTGCTTGTAAGGTGTCGATGACGTATTCCCCATTGAATAATGCTCGCACTCGGCGTGGCGTGTGTTCGATCTTATACGGGCCCTCTGAGACGAGCTTCTGTGCAAGTCTTACAAGGCTGCAGATGCTGGTAAGTATGCATTCAAATCACCACCACGAACCCCCTCGTACTCATTATTATTGGCCATGATATGATACCTGCTGATGTTCCTGGACAGTCACTTTGTGAAAAGCATTATGAAGACGTAAAAAAGAGCGCGGAAATCTGTTTTGGTTTGTATTGTACTTCATTTGAGCGGTGATGATGCGTGCTTCCCCGGGATGGGCGGAGCTGGGGTGCGGGGAAGCTCTTGCCCAACTTGCGGCTTTGCCAAGAAATGTCATATCAATCGTAGAGCATGGAACCCTCCTCGTGTCCCTTTATTAGTGAGACGTCCGTGGGTCGTCTCTATTGCTCAAAGATTGGAACTGATTTTGTGTGGATGAAGGTTTAGCCAATGATCGTGAAACCGTGAGGGGTAGGTTGTGGGATGTCATTCGCTAGAGGTGCGTTGTTTGACTCTAAAAGCCGGAGGAATCTTTGAGAATACATTAACAGTCCAAAGCTTGCATGTCACAATCTCGAGTGCCTCTGTAAGGGCTTTGTATGTGAGATTATAACCTCCCCAATCAGCGACACGGAACTGTAGCAGTATCTGCCCTGTTCTTAGGCATTGTAATTTGTGTATCAATGGGAAGACCCGCAAAGATGATCGTTGCTGTTGAGCACTGGTGACAATAGCCACGAGATCTGCAATATTATTATATCCGATCACTACGATCGTCTTTGGGCATATCACTGCAGAGCCAGATGCTGGTATCTGCTGGAGAGTCGTTACTGCATTATTGCTGTTCGGTCGCACAAACCACTAGTTTCGTCCTTCCACCAAAGCCGTCAAGTGGACGACGAGGCGAGGAGTGTGGCTCTGCCGTCAATGAAATCCTGCAGACTCCTGCGGAATTAAGTACCTAAGTCACAGGCAATTGCATGGCGTGAGGTGGAGACTAGGCTCATCTTGTGGTACGAGTATGTTATAAGCACCTACAGCAGGATCACCGATCAGAAAATCGATGTCGATGACAATAAGCCGTGCGACTCCACACAAATGAATTTCTTGTCGGGAAGCTCTCGCACGAGGCCGGTAAGCTTTAAAGCTAGATCCTACTGGTCGTGATGATGTTGTTGAAACGAAACAACCAGCGAATTCCGCTCTTGGCAGGGGCACGCCTAGCGTCCTAAAATACCGCTGCCAGAAGAGTAGACTGGTATTCTACGCTCGACACTGGAACGGACTGAGATAGTGCAGCCACTTTACGCAGCGAACGGGTAGATCACGGCAGCGGCGGAGAAACGCCAGAGGAGAAATTTGTGCGGATTGGCGAGGCGAAGGTCAGAATTAGCTTTCTTGGAAATCTTTGCTGGCACGCGCCGCCCTAGATTGAACGCCTTGTGTCGCTACACAGCATGTTGAGCTTCGAAGCCCTTCGAAGCCTTTCGAGTGGTACACAACGCATGTCTTGCTCTGTCCATGCGACTGCCTCGTGTCTGCACCATGTTATTGGAAGGGCTGCGTGACCATCCACCTTCGCTGCCATGCAGGACGCCTTGTTCGCTTCCGCACCCGTCAATACATTGCAAAACATCAACGTGCTGACGGCACTCACATCCACTTCTCGGCAGTGAGAGCCAAGTACGCCGGGATTCTGCTTACACAGCCAAGCAAAGCCTGCGCTCGTGTTTCCTCGTCGCACGAGCGCGACTTCTCTACCGCGAAGCTCCGTGTCTCTCGTGAGGGCAGATTGCCGCCTTGGTTACACCCCAGCTGCATGGTTGCCCCCTAATTCGCCTACCTACGCCTGCAGAATTGTTGCTCGAATGCGCCCCTCAGGTTCACGCGCAGGGCAACAAAGGTTGTCAAAAGCCGTGCTGCCGCTCTTCTCGGCTATCAAATGCTGTATATGCTCAACAGCGCCGTCGCTTCGAGCGGGAGCTCGGGTTGCTTGGGAAAGCCTACCAGCAGACTTGTTTCCGGAGGGATGCTTGCTCCACAAAAGCCCAGGAACGAAACATCCCGCTCAGGGGCCTTACTGCCCTAACCGCTGTTGGCGTCGACTGTCAGCATGCTCTAAACTCAACATGGTCAAAGTGAACGATGGATCGACGCTTGCCCAGACCCCAGGCTGCCCTAAATAGAACCACGTCTTTCCGAAATACCAGGATTGCCTCTCGAAGGCTTGAACGCCCAGTAAGCTAGACAAATTTCGACTGTGTCATGGATCCTGCCCCTGTATTGTCGACGGGTATATCTTCGGAGCGTCTCGCTGCTGGTCGTTTGGTACGAGTTATCGTCCTGATCAACATTGTCGATTCGTAGCGTTTCGGCACCCACATTGGAGGTCTTCGACTTCCGTACATTCGTTCTCCCTACTCTCGCTACGTCGCGTGTAATATGCGTTCATCACTCCTAATTTGCCTCACGGCCGGCTTCGCGAGCCAGGCGTATGCCGCTTGCAGCTCTGCATTGAAGATTGACGACTTCTCTAAATACTCCACCAATACCAACACTTTGGGCTCGTGGACTAGCGGTAGGCCGTTGTTGTGTTACCGACAAGCATCTACTAATGATTATAGACGATGGTTCCATGACCTCCATCTCCGCCGCCAACGGTGTGCTTTCGTTCAAGCCCAAGGCCGGCTCGTATTTCTACGAGACCTTTGAGTGCCAGGCTGCTACCAGCAACAACTACAACTCCATTCAGTTCAACATCAAGGGCGTCTCGGGAGGTTCTGGCACTTTGGAGATTCAGACCAAGTCGGCCTGCTCGGCCGCTTCGTACTCATCGTACTACACTTCGTTCTCCGTGTCAGGTCAAAGCCAGACCGTCACCGTTCCCTTGAGCCAGTTCGCTGGAGCCAACGGCAATGCAATCACTGGCTTTGTCTGGTCTGGTTTCTCTGACACCAGCGCTACCTGGCAGTTGAGCAATGTCCAGCTCGGCTGCGGCGGTGCCACTGGTGGTGCCAGCTCCACAGTCCGACCCAGCACTTCTTCTGCTGTTTCGGTCAGCCGCACCACTCTCACTACTGCCCCTGCTCCCACCGGAACCTGCGCTACTACCCTGATCGATGACTGGACATCGCAGTCGCGCCTCACCTTCATGTTCTACAACTCTTTCGCTAAGGCCTCCTCCTCCGATGGTACCATGACCTCCCTCACTGTTGGCAAGCCCGGCAAGAACCGCGTCGAGATTGTTCCCAAGGACACCAGCTCGTACTTTTACTCTCAGTTTGGCTGCTACAACGCCAAGGCCAAGGGTAACACCGGTATCTCCCTGCGTATCAAGGCTCCTGCTGGAACCACTCTCTCCATCGAGCTGGATTCTTCCAGCAGCTGCGACCCCACCGCTGCTCAGGCCTTTACTCAGACATCCACTCAGCTCGGCTGGACTTTCGACGGTACCGAGAAGCTGTACACCATCCCCTTCTCCAAGTACGCTGGTCTCAACACTGAGAAGCTTACTACCATCCTTTTCTCTGCTTTCAGCAAGACTGTTTCCTTCGGCCCGATGGCTTTCTACTGCGGCAGCACTGGCGAGTACAAGGTCACCACTGTCGAGCCTGTCTCCACTCCTACCTCTTTCGTCTCTACCCCTAGTGGCACTGCTGCTGCCTACGTCATTGACAGGTTCGCCAATGCAAACAGCAACGCTGGTGGTTTCTGGCACGGAGGTGATGAAGGCATGAAGCTCACCTACAACGGCGGCCTTACCATCCAGTCCACCGATGCCGATTACTCGTTCTACACCCAGGTTTCTGGCTCTTGCAGCGACTTCAGCAAGTACAAGGGCTCCTACCTCCACATCGCTTACTCCGGCTCCACCAAGTTCACCGTCGCTTTCCAACAGCACAACAGTGCTTGCAACTCCGCGATCGCTCCCTACCCCTTCACATGGGACTCTGTTGAGGCTTCTCGCTATGCTAGCAACGGCCACATCTACATCCCCATCAGCCACTTCAACATTGACCTTACCAAGGCCATCGGTTTTGCGCTTAAGGGTTTCTACACTGCCGAGACCGTCAAGCTTACCGTCATGGAGATCGTTCCTTCTGTTCCCGCTGGCTTCAAGGTCCCCAACGACGAGGAGTCTGGTGACCTTGTCTTTGCTTGCAAGCGTCCCAACTCTTTCGCTTTCGCCATCGACGATGGTGTTCCAGACCTCGCTCAGGAAGTCCTCAAGATCATCCGCGAGGAGAACATCAAGGTTACTTTCTTCACCGTTGGCATGCCTCTGCTCGACGAGACCACCAATCTGACAAACGTCTACAAGGAGATGCAAGCCGCTGGTCACCAGATCGCTCTTCACTCCAACACTCACCCCAAGATGGAGGGTCTTCCTGACTACGGCTCCATTGACTGGGAGTACAACGAGGACATCAAGGTCATGAAGAGCCAGTTCGGCATCGACACCTCCTACTTCCGCCCTCCCTTCGGTAACGAGGGTGCCCGTATGCGCTCGCGTCTCGCCAAGTCTGTTGGCCGCAAGCCTACCATCACCAACTGGTCCGTTGACGTTGAGGACTGGTTGTGGGCTGAGACCGACACCCCCGAGCAGCAGAAGACAGCGTTCCAGCGTGACGTCAACAAGGGCGGTAACCTGGTCGTGCTCCACTACCTGTACCCCTCCACCGTCAGCTACCTGCGCGAGTTTATCCAGATCGCCAAGGCGACTGGCAAGCAGCTGATGCGTGTCGACCAGTGCATGATGGACCCGAACGCTCCCCCGTTGTAGATTAGGTGATCGCAGTGCTTGTGGCGTTTTGGGGCGAGAAACGGCGTGGACGTGAGGAAGTGCTCCGAGGAATGTGAATGAAACCAAGTCCCAACGTTTCGTAATTATAATGTATCTCAATGAGACAAACACTCCAAGAGTACTTCCTGATCTTGATCTTGATCCGTGATTTTCCACCGTCCCAGCACTAATAGCTGCCCCACAGTTGCCATGCTGACTTCGGTATCACTGTACTGCTTCATTCTTCCTTGATATGGAATTGATACTCGAACGCGTGACACTACACAAACCGTTCAACAAATACTAAGATGCAAGATTGACATTACGACACAATCAAACCAATGGTATTAGATTTCAACTCTCTGGTGCTTATGTCGCAGGTATACTCAACTGTACTCACGCCCTCCGCACAGGTGCGCCTCCATCCATCTCGACGGGCGCTGTCGCAGCCATCTCATAAAGATTCTGCGCACCCACAGGGCTCCCGACTACTTCTGGGACATCTCTGTACGGCCCGGCTGTCGCATGGTATCCGTACTTTTCAGTCGGCACGGGCGCCTCTGCCATGCCGACGTGCTGCTGTTGGTACGCGTTCAACTCGTATGGATTTCCGGTTTCTCCGTCCTCGGAGGGGGTTTCGGACGCGATGGGTGCGTGGTCGCCCTTTGAAGCGGCTTTGCGCCGTCTCCAAAGGAGAAATCCTGCAATTCCTATCAAGGCCAGGCCGCCTACTACGCCGCCTACTATGCCGCCAATTGCGCCGCCGGAAATCCCCTTCTCGTTGCTTGGTCCAGCGGCGGAGGGTGGGTCTGTGACGACACTTGTTTCTGTTGCTGAGGACGTTGCTGGTGCTGAGACTGTTGTTTCGGCGCTGGAGAGCGAGGAGGCGGAGAATGAGGTGGGTAGGGAGGTCGTAGGTGTTGCTGAGGCCTGGAGTTGTGCGAGGGAAACGGGGAACGAAGATGCGCTGGGCCTTGCCGATGAGAGTGAGGAGTAGGTATCGTTCAATTTGGTGTCTGACAGGTTTGCGACTGGGTTGTCGACTGTCGACCAGCAGACATTGACCTGGTTCTTGGTTTGTGTGCATTCCTCACTATGGTCGTTAGCATTGTCCTGGTCGCTTTTGCTTCTGTCTTCTCACCGAGACTTCAGACAACAGAAAGCATTGTTTCCACTAGAGCACGACTGCTGGCTCCCCGAAGGCGTCTTATCATTACCCCCATCACAAGACGCTGATCCCTTCCAGCACACCGCATCTGTCGCACCAGGAATGCAACAATAGTGTACATCGGTGATAGCTTCATGCGCGCATATCATTGGAGGTTCGCACGCGAAGCCAATTCCAGGACAAACATATCTCGTCGCATTGCTTGCGAAGAAGAACTCGTCAAAGTCAGCGGAGACAGCACGCGCGCACGCGAGCAAAATGGTCCCTAGTATGGGCGAAACGCGCAGCATGGCGACAAAAGTTGTGGTCTCGCAAAAACTGAGCGCAGAATTCTTTGGACTGGAGGTAAGTTTTAGGTACTTAAGCTGCAGGTGCCTGATGGGCAAGGTTGGCTTGATCATCTTAAATTGGGTCGCCGTTCACAGTGGGCCCGAACTGCGGGATACCGTAGCCAAGATGAAACGCTAGTAGTGGCTATGTTGGACTATAATACCCCGGGCGTGGCTGTCTACTTATACATAGAAAGCCTGGAAGCCATATCGCAAAGCCTACGCACAAGTTCCGAGAGCATGGTCGTGGACAGATACGAGATGGTTCGACACGGTCTACGGGATTCTGGTGTGGGGAAGAAACAACCTTGCAAGCGCCGAGCACGAAAGTCAAGTCGACTCATAACGGTATGTCAGGCGTCCCGTACCGCTGGCTAGCGCTGTTCGGTAAAGGTTTGATTCTGAAACACTGAAGAAATGTATTCTGATAGCAACGCTGAAGCAGTGTTGCATATTGTGTGATTGTGCTAGATGAGACGACTTAATCTCACAAATTGGTAAGATGCAGAACGAGCGAGTAAACAGTTCTAGATTTTAAAGATGGACATTATTAATCCGTCAGGCGTCCATCCGCAGCGACTAACAAACTATGGCTGCTATGGTCCATGGTGAGTTTCGGTATGGACGACACCATCAAACAACCAAGCTGCTCTGAAGGGGCAAGTCCCTCGAGCTGAACCCAGCGTGAACACCGATAGTGCCAGATGGCAGTGTCCAGCGCTGTGCAGCGGTATCCCAGTAGCTTCAATCGCGTCGAGTGAGTGGGAACTCCAATGTGATGAAAGATAGATCTGGGGCACCGCAGCACCCGAGATAGAGCCTGTGTTGGTCACAGTAACGCTCACAGTGGCAAGTGTTGCCCACAGTTCGACATTGCCACCTGGTTGGATTGGTGCTGCATCGTCTGGCGTTCTTGAATTATTGCTCGAGCTGATTTGAACTTTCATGTCGGAGATGTTGAAGGTAGTGTAGCTTAGCCCAAATCCAAACTCGAAGGCTACACTGGCATTCTTCGCGTCGAATTCTTTGTAATCAATCAGATTTCCCTCAACGAAATCTGCTTGCCAGGCATCTGGATCGGTGGAGGTCATTAAGCTTGTGCTGTTCACGAGGTTCTTCGCGTAGTCAGTTTCCTCATTGGCTATCGTATACGGCAGCCTGCCCGATGGGTCGACGTCTACCCATAAGATATCGGCGATAGAGTTGCCAGACTCTTGTCCGGGCATGTGAGCTGCAAGGATAGCAGTTACATTTGGATTGTTGCGCCAGGGCCTCGTGTTTGGCGCCGCACCACGGAGTACCACAACGGTGTTGTTACAGATAGCACTGATCTGGCCGACAACGGCAGTAGAGTTCCACTCTGCGATCAACGTTGAACGGTCGTTTCCTTCGCTCGCCCAGGACTTTAGGAAGACGAGACAAACGTCCGGTGGTGTAGGACCTATAGCGGCAAGGCTACCTTGGACAATGTAGTTGTTGTCAGTGATGTACTGGACAATGGCTCCATAAGTTTTCCACGAGCCTTGATCGCTTCTAAAGGTGACACAACGTAGGGGAAGCGGCCTGTGCCAGATCCACCACCAACAGCAAGTGTACCGATGTTATAGTCGCCGTCACGCAGGCTTGCGCCACCAAGAGCAAGAGAGTATTGACCTTTCGTGAAAGCGGCTGCATCGTTGCCAAAAACACCGATGTTCTTCGGGGTTGCCAAAGGTAAAGCACTGTTGAGGTTCTTCAGCAACACGGTCCCGGCTGCTCCAAGGTCCCGAATAAGTTCCGCATGCTGCTCTTGACGAACATCGACGACTGGACCGATAGTGAAGTTATACGGATACGTTTCAGGACCGAAGTAGCTTCGGCTTGGTAGGTATCCGTTAACAGGAGGGAAATTAACATCCTGATTCAGGTGAAAGTACGGCGCCATGATCCTGAGCATCATATCATCTACTCTTTCCATCGACAGAGAGCCATTGTTGACGGCAGTTGTGACATTGCCCCCAAAGAATGACGGTGTTGAATTGATGAAATCGAGCCCACCTGGCATGTTCATGTCCAAACCAGCCTTGATTGAGGCGACACCAGAGTGTGTTGCTAGCCAGTCACTCACCACGTAGCCCTGGAAGCCTAGCTCATCTTTCAACAGTCCGTTGAGGGCCTTGCTGTTCTGGCAACCTGTACACGTGTTAGTAGGCTTATACTTATAATCTCGATTAACATACCATAGCTGCCGTTGATACGCTGATATGAGCACATAATTGATGCTGTACCGGCACGGACTGCATTGACAAAGGGCCAAAGATAAGTCTCGTGCATAGTATTATCGTCTAGATTGGAGCTGAGTGCTTCGATTACTGTGCCATTGACGGAGACAGGGTTCCTCTGAATCTTCTGTTCATTGGCTGCATGGATTGAAAATTAGTACAAAGCATTCCCAACTCAATGTTACCTCACATACCGATAAAACGTTTAGTACAAGCCTGGACACCCACGCTCTGTATGCCCACAACGGACTCCTCAGCAAGTACGCCTGAGAGATAAGAGTCAGGACTAAAACCTTCCCAGTTTCTTTATCCAAAAGGAGAACGTCCCAAAGCACCGACGAACGGTCCTAGGGCAACATGAGCGCCCTTGCCCTTGAACTCAGCACCCATATAGGCTCCCCGTCTTCGAATCATATGCCTATCCCAGGACGCCGCAGCTGACAGCCCTGCAGAGAATACAGAGACATAGACGGCCTGACGAATAGCGAGTGGTCCATCTTGTAAGCACAAACCAGTGAAATTGAGTCTCTCGATTGGCCCAATATTGCCTACACATGAACCCGTGGTTCCTGAGATGGTAAGCCCTACGCTAATCATGAGAGCGGATATGAAGCTTACCCGTGACCAGTTGTGCTTTCTCTTCTGTTGTGAGCTGAGCGACAAACTCTCGAGCCCTTCCAAAAGCTACATCCCAGCCTCCTAAGCCACTTATTCCAGGTGATGGGTATACTGGAGGACTTGTGCCATACTGCGTATGGTTGATATTGAATTGTGACGCAACTGCCACGGCGTATCTCAGGAGACTCAGTGCTCGCAACATGTTGATCGTATTGCTGCTTCACACTGAACATGTGAATGCACCAGGTTTATGTATTCACAAGAATGCTTCTACCCCGCTCGTTGCAGTGGACAATACGGCGACAGCGTATTGCGTGTAGCAGACATTGACCTGCTCTGCACTTCGTGAGGCGGTATGTGTTGCTCCGAACTCTGTCACATGGCCGTCAAATGGAACGAAAAAATGACGAAAGTCCGACGCGAGGATAGGTGGTTGGCCTTCGCCAAGGTAAAAGAGTGGAAGCAGTCCGTCAACAGGTGTCAGTTGTTATGCGAATGGCGCGTATACATCTCGTATTTTGCGGAAGCTCGATCAACGAATTGGTTCAGCACTGATTCAGGATCGCAATGTTCGGCATAACTAGATACAATGCCGTAAAAACTCGATTCTTTGGCCGAAATACTAGCAGGGCCCGGCAGTGCCCGTGAGCGTCAAGCAATTATCATAGGCTTGACGCGATGCTGACTTAGCAGACTCTCCTTTACACAGTAGGTATCTAAGGCAGCAGATTGTGGAGAGATATTCACATGGAGACACAACAATTGGTGTAATCAGACTCTACACATCGGGTTTTTACGGTATGGCTGGTTGAAGACTGCATGTGGTCGGAGCATGCGGGGAGTCTTTTAAACACTCCCTCCAACCTCTGGCTCATGCGTGCTAAGATCTTTTATTGTACCATACATTATCCGGTGGTTGAAGGATGCTTCGATCTTGACGCGTTGTGGATGTCGCTGTCTGGCGTTCAGTATCAGCCGTGCCGCCCCGCTCCGCCGCTTGCTGCTGTCATCCTTTCAAGATTCTCTTGTCCTCATTCTCATTCTAAACCAGCAATAACGTGTCTCTGTAGCGAGGAAATATGTCATGGCACACCCTTGGTAGTCGTGGTCTTTATTGAATGGATGCAATTACCGGCTTGAGCTGACTCGACGTTGTCATAGGCACAAAACATCAGCCCCGAGGAACTAACATCAACTCGATCACACGCGCCTTCTCAATGTTATGAACTCCTAACAAAAGCTCTCGTTGGTTGTTGTTCTCTTTGCACCACAAGTTACACTCTGAACGCGAACTTACTGGGCGCCACTAGCCTTCTAGCCAGTTGAGTCAAACGATGCTGTTGTTCTCAAACCCCTTCAATCACTCATTTCATACGCTGCTAGTGTTGCAACTTTTTATATCAGCTTGCCCGCTTAAGAGCTCCTCATTGTGAGAAATGTTTCCCTTTACGATGTGATTGCAACGGCAACTATACCATAAACTGCTCTTTGGCCTTCCTTGATGGCTTATGTCGCTACTAGCTGTGTTCTGGGAATTTTTTTAATGTCTGCTTCAAGGTGAGAGATGTGCATTCAGGATAATCACTGTGGTGGAGTAGGTCCGAACCAACTCAGACCATCGTTCTTTCCATGGTTCACAAGCTCTCGACTATAGAACAGCTGCGTCGTCGTTTCTGTTCGCTGCTGTTATCTTTGGTTGGCATGGCTCTCGACCATAGTTGTGGTTTGCTGCTTATTATTCACTGAAATTTAGTTTCCGCCTTCACCTCAGGCGTAAAATACGCTCCGCGCGTCGCCAGCTCAACAGCAACCTTTGAAATATTCATATACCGCCTTACCACAGACAACAACGCCTCGATCCTACGATGAATTGAACAGAGATGTCATCTCCATGTAGGCACACGCTGTCTGAAACCATCGCCACGGCAAACACTCGTGCAACTTCTGCTGTCATACCACACGCTGATGAGATTACAAACCTCAAGCGAGACATTGAGGTACTCAAAACAGAAAAGGAAGCAGCCTTGCAACGAGCCGAGAGTCGCTTCACCAATATGATGCACGCAAATCGTCGTGCTGAGCGTGCAGAACAAGCACTCGAGCGTGAGAGTGCGGTAAGGGAAGGCGAGAAGTTGAGGGCATCCACACTTGCAATCAACTACGAGACAATCATCGAAACTCTCAAAAAAGCATCAGTTCAAAGCCAGACTGGGCCCAGTGAGGTGACTATGCAGGCACTGGAAGCCAAGAACGCTGCGCTTGAAGCTGCTTTCGCGCAGCAACAGCAAACCACGGCTCAAGCCAAAGCGCAAGCGAAGCGTGAAGCTGAGCAGCTCTACGAGGAGCGCATGGAAGACATGAAAAAGCATATGAATGCACGATACCAGCATCTGATGCAAGAAAAATTGTCACACATGGAGGTCAAGATGCAGTCTGTGAAGAAAGAGAACGAGGGTCTCAGGAAACAGCTTAAGGAAGCTAAAGATACGCTACAGTGGCACAAAGAGAAAGACATCTGGCGTTCTTCGCAGCACGGAGCTCTTCAGAGCTCGCCAATGGCTGCGGGCGTCTACGCCAGTTTTCCGCTGCCAGGCCACGGCGGTTCGGTCCTGGTGAATACCACTCCAGGCAAACGCAAGAGGTGTGACTCTGCTGGGTACGTTGCTTACTAGGCTCACAAATCATCATACTAACGTGTTTAGTAATCGTCCTAAATCCATACCCAAGCAGGAGAAGGGTCGTCGCAACTCGATGCTGAATGGCCCAGCAACCACACCTGGCCAAAGGGCATCAGGCTTATCGAGACAGCAACCCGTGACCCCGACTCGGACGAGCAGAGTACCTGGGCAGCACCGAGCTTCAACTATGTATGCGAGCCCGAGTCACACGCCTGAACTTCCAGCACAAATGTCAAACATGCATATCCAACAAGCTCACTCCCAGACAACTTTTCTACTGTTCCTGCAACAGATGAATGCAGGCAGATCAACCATGGGACTGCCACCCATGAGTCCTACCGAAGCTATGCCCCACTACAAGTCGCAGAAGAACAATCTTCCCCAGGTTGTCCAAACGCCCGCCTTTGGAGATATTCACCCTATGCAGCACCAACAATCAGCTGGGCAACAGACATTCGGCCAAGGTGGTGTGCAAGCTGGATTTCAGGACTTAGCCCTGTCGACATCGTTACCTATGCAGCAGCAAACATTCGCTTCTTCGACAAACTCAATCGCGTCGTCTAGTCGACCACACGAGATGCAGCAGATGCAGCCTTCATGCTTTCAGCAGCAGCAGAGCTCCTACGACGACTTCTGTGGCGCCGACTTCCAAGCACAACAAAACCTCATGCCTTTCTTGACACCTGATAGCAATGCCGAGATGTCAGTAGATGTTGCTAAACCCTCACCTCTAGCCGAACCAGCATCGTTCGACATGAACAATGGGGTTGGGAATGCCAATCCACTGCCCTTGTTGTCTCCATGGCTTGAAAATGGCGAGCTCCAGTTGTTTCCAGATGCTTCGCAAGGCGACCCAAACGCAAATCAATCTGCTGGCCACAACCTGACATCTCATCTGGATTCAATGACACCAGCATTCGGGGGCAAGCTGACTGAAATCAGCAACGGAAAATCATTTCAGGGCGATCTAGACTTCTCAAACCTTCTGGCAGAATATAGCATTGCCAGCTTCCCTGCAGTCATGGATAGCTCTGGAGCCTCGACAGACAACCTTGTAGTGCCAAATGGAGAGATGCCCAACGCGAGCTCCCAACAGGCAACTCACAATACCGTCTCGCAACATAGTCCTCAGCAATCTATCTCTAACTATATCCAGTACTTCGACGAAACGTCCTTCTTTCCCCAAGACCTCAACCAGTCCTTCGCTCCTGCGCCTTTATCAGGCTCGATCAACGTCCCCTTGAGTCCATCCTCGATGCCTAACCCAGCGACAGCCCAACAGCAGCCCGCACCCGCTACACCGCCTCGCACGACCTCTGCAGCTTCAAGCCACCCAACACCCGCACCTTCCTACCGCACATTCCCAGTTTGCCTGCACTGCCATGAGAACTGGTGGAACGAGACGTGCGACACGAATGAGCCGTGTCGGAACTGCAGCGACGCGGGCACAGCTTGCGAGCGTTCGAGGTGTGTCAATTTCGCGGCGGGAACCTGTTCGAATGCGCGGTGTGCGAGGGTTCATGAGGGCGATACGCGGTTTGTGACTGTTGTTGATGGGCCAAAGGCGCTGAAGAGGGCGGGAAGGAAGGAGAAGCGGAGTATGAGTTTTGTGGAGAGGCGTGCGCAGTGAGGGTGCTTTCAAGGATTAGGGCAAGGGAAAATATATGGCGTTGGTGGAGTTTTGATTTCGTAGGGACGTCATTGGTCTTGGAGACTGTCGTTCTGTGAAGGATTTCCAGATTTTGGTTTTCCATCCATGGATTAGAATGATTGAGGCCCCTCATCTTTCGTTTGGGTTTTGTTTGCAAGGTTACATCACAACACGCATAGCTCTATTATTGCGGTATACTGAAAGTACAGGTTTCATTGCTGTTTTATTTCATAGCCCGTATGTATGGTCGAGGTTTTCAGTAGTGAAACCGAAAGTGACCTTTGGAACGTAGACCTCTTTACCCTCAATCCGATGACGAAACGTACGATTATCAGCTCATCAAGTTGAGATCCACACCACGCCCGTCGTCCAAGTCTGGATCTTTTAGACTGTTTCCCCATCTAGCAACACAAGCCCAGGAACAAACTAGCAGACCGAGTCCGACGACACGAGACCTAGTTCATCCCGCCACAGGAAACAAACCTAGGTGTCCTCTCGAACTTATCCACAAGCCTAGGCTTCTCACACATCATCATACCGCCAACATAGATATCGCCGTGTCCACCCTTGCAGGAGCTGTTTAATCGTCAGCTATACTCCCCACCCACAATTTCTCTTTCTTCTAAAAGAAAAATCAGCGCTTAGCTTGTCAACTCACTACCACAAAGAACAATAGCACTTGGCCACGTAAACAGACTGCACGTTCTTGCCCAGCGGCATGCAAGTGCCCTGGCCAAAGGCGGCGTACTGGCCGCTGCTGAATGTCACAACGCCGCAGGTTTTTTCTGCGCGGGGGCAGTCGGCGGGTGTGTTGGGGTCGCGGGATGAGAGGAGGGAGGTGAGCTCGTCGGAGGGGAAGTTGAGGGACGAGAGCGTTACTTCGGTGGTGGGTAAGGCGGTGATGAGGATGGCTGCGTGGATTGCGAGTACAGGGATGAGGAGACGCATTTTGTTGGACGATGATGGGAGAGTTGTGTTTAGGCAGTGGTGGTGGTGGTGATGGTGGTGGAAGAGTTGGGTGCGACCTTGTAGGTGTACAGGTTTGTATTTCCGCTTGTTAGGTGAAAGGGACCATGAATCGGAATTACGTATTGAGTATAAGAATTGGCGAACGTGGGCGTAGCAGTCGAATCCGTTTGCTGTGGCGTCACTGCCGAATTGTACTTCACGTGGCGGCACTGGCGGGCACTGAAGTACACACGTCGTCACTCGAGATTTGTTTTGATCTCTGCATCACTCACACCCTCGACATCACAAGCCCGTCTCGGATAAAAGAATATGCAGCACAACCGCCCGAGCCCTCCATACCCTCCACCAGACGTCCACCCAGCATGGACACAGTCACGACTCCCCCCACAACCATCCCCAGTCCGGCCAACGTCCCAGCAAAACCATCGCGTCTCCCCACATCCACATCCACATCCATATTCACATGCATCACACCCAGTCCCAAGTTCCCAACGAGAGCACCACACCACAGCACCGCCGTCAGACCCCGAATTCCTCATCATCGGCTTATTCGCTCTCCGCCTAACCCAACGCCTCATCTCCGCTCTCGACCCCTACCCACACCGCACCAGCGACATAAACTGGCTCACCAACTTCCTCGCACCATACCACCAATCCTACGACCTGGCGAAAATCACAGGCGCAACGAGGGACTCCTACCTGCGAACCTACCCGCAGATCGTGGCGCGCATGAAGACCCAGCGACAGTTTCCGGTACACTTCATGGCGCTGAACCCCGTGGCGCCGCAGCGGGGCGAGGCGCTGGCCCGGCGTGGTGGGCTGACAGACTGTGAGTATGGGGATGGGTGTTGGTGGTGTGCTGTGCTGTGCGGGCTGACGCGTGTTGTATAGCTGAGCGGCTGGAGATTGTTGATTTTGCTGATGCGGCGAGGGAGTGGGGGTCCGTCGTGCGTGTTCCTCATGAGGAGGCGGAGCGGATGTTGGAGTTGGCGGATCGGAGGCGTGTTGCGGATCTGGAGAGGCGCCTGGATGATGGGCTTGGGGTTGCGGTTGGGGTTGCGGATCGTGGGCATTAGGATGTTGGATGTTGTGGGTGGGCAGAGGCTTGAGGACCGGGGAGATTAAATTGCCAGAGTAATTGGTCGGGTGATGGTTGAAGGGCCATTGTATCCAAGTGCAGCCTTCGTGTAAGGAAAAGTTGTGGTGTGAGATTGCTACGGTATCCGTCTGTCTTACGCACACAAGCTGCCTTCTATCCATATGTATAGAATATATCAAACCTGTGGCCTCGCAACTCGCCGCGTGTGCGATATTTCGTCACCATGCTTCAGATCTCCCTGTACCCATGTCCTTTGACTGAGGACCACCGCCACCAACGCCGAACCATGCAAGTGTTTGTGCCGCTCACAATGTCATCTCCTTCGTAAATTTTGGTGCTGTAGGGGCTGCTCCCGAACATTTCAATTCCTGTCATGCAACTCACTGCGTAGCGCACTGTGGGCCAGCCCCCTCTTCCTCGTCGTCCTCCCACTCAGCACCGCCTGCTCGCGGGTCTCCTGACCCGGCGCCAAAGTCTTCCATGTCAGCCTCGAATTCGACGTCGACCTCCTCGACCTCTTCATGCTTTTCGCTCGACGCCGAAGCTGCAGGCAGAGCGTCTTTGACCTTTTGCAGTGCGGCGTCGTCCTTGAGCCAACCGTCTTTGGGAAACTCGATGTCAACCTGCAGGTACAGGTCGCCCTTTGCATCGCTGCGTTTCATGGGCATACCCTCACCAGGAACCTTCAGCACCTGACCGGGTCGCAGGACCTTGCCGTTTGGTTGCTGGACGTTGAGCTGGATACCCCTGCCGTCAAGATGTGTGAGGACGACCCTGTTGAAGCCGGTCAAAGCCTCGACGAGCGAGATCTTCAGGATCGCGCGCAGATCGGCGCCAGCACGCTCAAATGTCTCATGCTCGGCTTCCTCGAGAGTGAAGATGATGTCGCCGGGTTCCTGGTCAGGAAGCTGGTCGGCTTCGCCTTGCAGGACGATGCGCTCGCCTTGACGTGCGCCACGGGGAATATACAGCTCGAGGACGTTCTTGGATTCGACCACCTTCTTGCCCTTGCACTTCTTGCATCGCTGCTTCTCGGGGATGATCTGTCCAGAGCCTGAGCAGTTGGAGCAGGCAACGGTCTCTTGGGTGACAAGGCCGGGACCGACCTGGCGGAGGACCTGCTTTGCGCCTGTGGTGAATTAGTAATGATGTAGAAGAGCAGAAACGACGTCCCAAACATACCACGCCCGTTGCAGACTCCGCAATCGTGGCTCTTAGACCCCTTCTTTCCACCTGAACCCTCGCACTGATTGCAAACAATGTTCTTTGTGTTTGAAAATTTTGTCGTCTTGCCCTTGTACAGCTCCTCAAGCGTGACCTCGTACTCTTGCTCTACGCTGCGTCCCTTTTTCGGTACGTTTCGCCCCGGACCACCGGGCATGCCACCGAAGCCTCCCATGCCTGGCATTCCTCCGAATCCGCCCATGCCGCCGCCAAACATTTGCGCAAGGATGTCGTCCATGTCTGGCTGCTCGCCGCCGCCGCGGGCAGGGTCGAAGGCGGCCATGCCATGGGTGTCGTAGAGGTGGCGCTTGTCATCGTCGGACAGGATTTCGTAGGCCTGTTTTGCGGATTTGAAGCGGATTTCTGCTTCTTCGCGCTCCTCGACTGCAACCTTGTCGGGGTGGTGTGCGAGCGCAGCCTGGTTTTGTTCATGAGGATGGTGGGGTATACTTGGGGTCTGCGCGAACATACCTTGTGATATGCCTTCTTGATCTCGACCTTGCTGGCGCTGTTGCTGATGCCGAGGACCTCTGTGTGCTGTCAGTGTTGCTCTTCCAGAATTCCATGCGAGTGCAGTCCTACCGTAGAGATCGATTTCTTCTACGTCGTTCACTGTGGACTGTTAGTGGGATGTCGACAGGTTCGGTTCTACCTGCTTACTGTTTGCTGGTCTTGGAGAAACTGCGCGAGTTGGGTATCAAAAAAGGGTATGTACAGACCAACAATAGAGGCGGCACCGAGCGGCTCAGAAAAGTTGAGCAGACTTCCCCAGATGCTGACGAGCAATCGCCGAAGAGATGGGAGAGGACGGCAAGATTAGCCGTGAGGCGGTGGGAGGCGAAATTCCGGGGGCGGTGATTGGTGGCGCGTGTCAGGATTCTGCCTCAGAAAGTCGACCCCAAGCACGGGAGCAGCTCTGCTTTGACTGCAGCAAACATGTCCTTCTCGCTGCTCCTGCGCCCCCAATTACCGGCGTATACGTGTCGCTCCTGCCTGCTGCGGCTTTTGCGACCCTCAAGACGACCCATCTCGTCCAAGACGGCGAAAGATCAAAAGAGCAATGCGGCGCTCCCCTCGACGCCAGCACGCACGCGATTCGCGCCTTCTCCAACAGGATACCTCCACCTAGGCTCGCTGCGAACGGCCCTCTTCAACTACCTGCTCGCCAAGAGCACAGGCGGCCAGTTCCTGTTGCGGATAGAAGACACGGACCAGAAGCGCACGGTAGCAGATGCAGAGCAACGGCTGTTCAAGGACCTGAGGTGGGCTGGCCTGCAATGGGATGAAGGACCGGAGGTGGGCGGCCCGTATGGCCCGTACAAGCAGTCAGAGAGGAGCGCCATCTACCGCCAGCATGCAGACCAGCTGCTCGAGTCAGGGCACGCCTACCGCTGCTTCTGCTCCACTGAGCGCCTGAACGCTCTCGCCGAGCACCGCCACAAGCTGGGCCTCGCGACCGACTACGACCGCACATGCGCCTCCATACCCAAGGAGGAGAGCGACGACCGCGCCCACCGACACGAACCTCACGTCGTTCGCCTCAAGGTCCCCGACCAGTACCCTACCTACAAGGACCTGATCTACGGCACCTTCAAGCCGCTCAAGCGCCGCGGCCATGTCACCGAGACGTCCTACGAAGACCCCATCCTGCTCAAGAGCGACGGCCTGCCCACATACCACCTCGCCAACGTCGTCGACGACCACCTCATGAACATCACCCACGTCATCCGCGGCTCCGAATGGATGCCCAGCACGCCCAAGCACATCGCCATGTACTCGGCCTTTGGCTGGACCCCACCCCTCTTCGCACACGTCGGGCTCCTCGTCGACGAGAACGGCAACAAGCTGTCCAAGCGCAACTTCGACACAGACATCACCGCCTTCAAGGACATGGAAATCTTCCCGGAGACACTGACCAACTTTGCCGCACTGCTGGGCTGGTCGCACAAGGAGAAAACCGACGTCATGACCCTCCAGCAACTCACCGACGCCTTCTCCCTCAAATTCACAAAGGGCAACACCACCGTCACCTTCGGCAAACTGCATTTCCTGCAGCGCAAACACGCCGCCCTGCGCGCAGCCGCTGGAGGCCGGCCCCTACAAGAAATCGTCACCAACATCACCACCCTGCTCACCAGCCCCGACAGCCCCTACCCACCCACCTCATGGCGCACCCTCGCCACCCCAACCCTCGACACATACATCTCGCGCATCGTCCGCGTCGACGCCGAAAATTTTACAAACGCAAACGAATTCCTCTACCGCAACTCATTCTTCTTCTCCCCCTTGGACCCCTCACACACCGCGTCCCTCACCGCCGACACCCCCGCGGACGTCGCGCGGCGCTGCAAGGCCCTCGCGGACGTCCAGCCACAGGCGTGGGATCGCGACACGCTCATGGAGACGGTTAGGCAGATCATCGATGCACGCCCTGAGGGCAAGAAGGGCGGCAAGGACGTCTATCATCATCTTAGACTGAAGCTTACGGGGCAGGATAAGGGGATTAGGTTGTATGACATCATGCTTATTCTGGGAAGGGAGGAGACGTTGAGGAGGCTTGGGGTTGAGGAGTAGGCAGATGTGGAGGAGTTAAAGCAGAGGGTTGTATACGCGCAGAAGAGATGCGCTTGTATGGTATGTATGTACCACGATGTGAAAAATGAGATACCAAAGCTGTAGATACAGCAATGGAAGAATACTGTACTGTACTATTTCTCATCTTATGAAGCCGTGCACATGCTACTTAATCTCGGTGTTGGTATTAGTCTTAGTCTTGGGTCGTGGGTCGTGGGTTTGTTCTGCTCTGCTCTGCTCTGCTCTGCTCTGCTCTGCTCTGCTCTGCTCTGCTCTGCTCTGCTCTGCTCTGCTCTGCTCTGCTCTGCTCTGCTCTGCTCTGCTCTGCTCTGCTCTGCTCTGCTCTGCTCTGCTCTGCTCTGCTCTGCTCTGCCCTACTCTACACCACGCCATGCATGCACGCAGCAAACCCCATCCGCTTAATGTGTACAACGCCCAAACGCCCAAACGCCCAAACACCAGCCTATGCTGTTTTCGACTTTGCATGATATCGTGTTGGAAAATCGTGAATAACAATCTTCAACTCCTTTCAACTGTTCAGCTCTTCATCTCCATTTCCGCGTCGTGACTCTGCTCTTCTTGGCTCTCCGCGTCGTGACTCTCTTCCTCCTGCAGCCCCGTCTTGAAATTAAACACCTTGTCCTTTACCCGTGCAGCCAGTAATCCCATCTCCTCCTCCCTTGCGATCTTGCTCCCCGCGGCGCCCAGCCTCGGCAGCGGATCCTTCTTCGCGGCGTCTGCGTGCATGAACGGCGGCGGGGCGGCGCCCTTGAACCGCTTGTTACCGGCCTCCTGCTGCGTCTTGCGCGCCAGGTCGCTGATCTGCTTGGTGCCGTACTCGCGGTTGGTGGTCAGCGGCGAGGCGGAGAGCGTCTGCACCCAGTACTTGTTCCACAGGGCCTCGAGCAGCTTGGCGTCGAGCGTGGATTTGTAGTGCTGGATTTCAAGCGGGTAGTAGTGGTTTGCGTGGGCGCCAAAGTCTTCAATCTTGCCGAGGGGGATGGTCTGGAAGCCGTCGCTTTCCACGCTGCCGCCGCCGCCGTTCCTCATCGAAGCGCCCTTCTCCTTGTCCTGCACGTACGAGTCTGGGAACGTGCGGAAGCCGCCAATCTCGACCTTGCCTGCGCTGACGGTGCGGTCTGGGTCGATGACGATGGCGCAGAAGGGGTCGGAGAACTGCTGCTGCGTCTTCTGCGTGTTGACGTCGATGCCGGACAGCCAGCAGCCGTAGCCCGGGTGGCTGTGGTACCAGCCGACGGCGTTGTCGAGCTGGCCCTGGTCACGCGCGCGCTGCAGGAACTCGACCATGTACTCGTTGGCCTCGTCCTGTGCGTTGACGCGTGTTTCGGTGCCCTCGACGGGCAGCCGGAAGGCGTCGGTGACGATAAAGGTGTGGGCTTCGATCTTGCCCATCATGAGGCCCATGACTTCGAGGGAGCCGCCGGACCGCGCGTGCATGACCATCTTGAGCAGGGCGACGGCAGAGATGCGTACTGAGGTGAAATAGTGCGGGTCGGTGCGCCAAGGGTGGGCGTTGTCCAGCGCCTTCTGGGCCTCGGACGAGTATGAGTAGAGGGCATCTTTAGTGGGGTCGACGAGCTGGACCGAGTTCTCGAGCTCTGGTGATTGTCAGTAGCTGTGAGAGTGTGGTGTGGCGGTGGGGCAATGCGGGGACCATGAACAGGGTGTCGGTGAGGAAATGGTGTAACTGCACGTCTTACCCCAGGTCTTGAGTGCGGTCCCCATGGTTGTTGGAAACTGCGCTGAAAGTGTGTGTTGGACGTCGAGATGGTGGTTGCTGTCGTGAGGTGGGGAGCTTGAGCTCGAACTGCCGTATCTATGGGTACGAGGTAGGCAGATGGTGGTGGCGCTAAGCAGGCTGCAGTTGAGCCAGGATCAACATCAATACAACACGCATTAGTCACGAGAAGTGAATCAACCGTGCAAAGATACATTTCAAGTGCCTCTGAATGCTAGTTGATGCTACCATCTAACCCTTCGAGCCCTTCCGCCGCCCTCCCTGCTCGTCCCACCCCATCTGCGCATTCATTCGACTCGCCTCATCCTCCATCTTGCTCAGCCACCGCCTCGTCAGCTCCTCGTTCTCCTTCTTCAGCCTCTCCTTCTCCTGCTCGGCCATGTTGAGCTGCAGATTCAGCGCCACCAGCTCGTCCTGGATCTCCTCGACGAACCGGCCCTTACCCTTTAGCTCCTCCTGCTTGTCCTTGCTGCGCCGCTCGAGCTGGGCTCTGTGCTTCTCGAGCTGGGCGATGCGCTGCTTCTGCTGAGAGTCGGTTACCTGCAGCGCGGCGAGGCTGCTGTTGAGCGTGCTGAGCTCGGCTTCAAGGCTGGCACGCGTCTTGTGCGTGGCGGCCAGTTCGGAGCGCAGCTGAGTCAGGGCCGCAGATGTTGCCGTGTCTTGAGGTGCGGCCAAGCTCTTCCCCTTGCTGGCAGCTGTCTTGATGGTCCTGGTAGAATCGCTGGCGGTGGGAGTGTGTTCGTCTGCTGACGAGGTTGTGTTGTCACGTGCCTGTGCTGCTGTGCGGTCGGCAAGCTTGGTGTCTGCTTCTCATCAGGCCCAGCTCACTCGGTCAGAATGGTGCAGCGGCATACACGCGTGGATATACACCTCATGGGCGCGCTCGCGCATATCGCGGGCCTCCAGCGCAGACAGGTACTCGGCGAGTGCGTTGCTCATGGCGGGCGGCTACACAGCAGTGTCGCTTGTCGTGAGTGCAGTTGCCCTGTCAGCCGCATTGTGGTGTGAGGGTCGACAGCGTGCATGCTGCAGGTGTCGCAGCTGGAGACAGTCACGTCAGGCGGCTGAGGGCCTCGGGACGCTGCAGGCTCCGATTCGCTGGACGTCTGTGCTGTGTGGGAAAAGCTTCAGTTGATGGCGTAGCACTCGGAGCGTCGCAGCCATTACTCAACGTAGTAACCCACAATCTTTGACATCTCCCCCTCTTACTTTGCTCATCACAGCTGCGTCCGTCTCGCGACCGACTACCGGCCTCCCACTCGCCGCACCCACTCGCCGCATCTACACCACCCACCATGTCCACCACCTACCACCTCTCCAGCACCTCCCGAGCCCTCTACCGCGTCTTTGTCCTCCCAAATCTGCGCACAACATCCAATGGCATCCCCGTCCAATTCGCCCCAGCTTTCGCCCCCACCTACGGTCCCCCCTCCATCCCCATAGCCTCAACCCCTCTCGCACAAACACAAGTCCGCCACAAGAGCTACGCAAAGAAAGACACACGTCGCCACGCCCTCTCCGACTACTTCACGCTCGACAACGCCATCACCGCGCCGCGCGTCAACTTTGTCGCCTCGAACGGCGCCTTCTTCGAGGACGTAGCGACGCTCGACGCGCTCGCCAGCTTCAACAAAACCACGCACCACCTCGTGCAAGTCACGCCCGGCAAAGTCGACGAGCACGGCGCCCCAGACCCCGCTCACCCGCCCGTGTGCCGCGTCGTCTCGAAAATCGACCTCCGCGCGCAGCACGAGCGCAAGGTCGACGCCGCCCGCAAACAGGCAAAGGGCCTTACGGGTCCGCCGCAGAAGAACCTCGAGCTCAATTGGGCCATTGGCGCCGGTGATGTCAAGCATAGGCTGAACAAGCTGCAGGGGTTTTTGAGGGAGGGGAGGCGTGTTGAGGTTCTTCTTGGCCCTAAGAAGAGGGGCAGGAAGGCGACGCCCGAGGAGGCGCGGGCGGTGCTGAAGGCGGTTGAGGATGCGGTGGCTGAGTGCAAGGGCGCGAAGGAGGTTAAGCGTGAGGGGACGGTGGGGGCGGTGTTGACGGTCATCTTTGAGGGGAAGAAGGAAGAGGGGACTGGTGCGAAGTGAAGGTTTTGAGATGGATGGATTTGTGTTAATGAGATAAGGGCGAGGCTTGGGACATGCCCTTACACAACCCTGTGCGTGCTCCACGTCCTGAGCGTTGTCGAGATGCGGATGCACAAGAAGACATTAAACGGCTGCTGAAGTGCACGTACCCGTACGCTATCTGCATGCACGCAGTGTTCATGTCCACTTCGCTCCACTGTACGATATTGTGAGATTATGTTAGTAACAACACACACACATACATGGCACCGCGGTGCTACACTCGAAGCGAAAAGCCTAGAGCTTGGTATCATACACTCAGCTACCTAGACCGTCTACTATAGACATACAATGTACAACAATACAACCCTCAAATGCATCCACCCCTCTACCCACTACCTTTTCTCCTGGCTGCCCTGCTCAGGCTCCGCCTCACCCTCCTCAAGCTCCTCAATCTCATTCAGCGCCTCCTGCCCCGCCATCGCAGTCTCCAGCGCCTGGTTAGCCAGCGTAATCTCCTCCTGAGCAGCCTGCTGTGCCTTTCTGTTCCCCTTGACGTGCGCCAGCGACTTCTTCTGCTTGGCCAGCTCAACGCGGGCAGACAGCTGCTCCAGCTCGTGTGTGTCGACATTGGTGCGCTGGACGCTGGCGCGGGCTAGAGCAACTTCCGAGGCGGCCACGTCGCCGGCCAGGCTGTGTGCTTCGGCGAGGTGCTCCTGAACCTGCGCAGCGAGAAGTGCCGCCTCGTACACAATATCCTGCCTTTCAACCTCGAGCTTGCGCACCTCGACGTAGTGCTCCTCAGCTGCCACACGCGAAGTCTCTTCCGCGGTGCCGCCGAGCTGCGTCTTGGTGTTGATCTGGTAGTCCAGAGCCTGGATGCGCGGGAAGTGGGATGCAGCGTTGCGGCGGTTCTGGATGCGTGTGTAGTCAGCGAAGGGCATGCCTGTGCGCTGGGCAAACTGGTACTGTTTTGCTTCGGCGAGGAGGTTGTATGCTGAGATCATGAGTTCTGTGCGTTTGGGGCCTTCAGGGAGTGACTCGGCATAGGCGTAGCGGGTTGATGCTACGCTCTCGTATGCGTCTGCACGGGCGGCATCCATCTCGGCGGGATCCGTGAGCATGAGGCCACGGAACTCAGCCCAGCCAATGGTCGATTCGAGCTCCTCTGCCGGTGCTGAGCGGACGAAGTGCTTGTGCCATGGCTGGATCGCCTTGTGTGTGAGGTCTTCCTGGTGGGAGAGGAGGATGTTGTTAAGCGCAGCACGCTCAATGAGCACGCGGGAGCCTTCAAGCAAATTCTTGACATCGACTTCGTTCCACAAAAGAGTTGTGTCGCCGGACTCCAGCTCTTCCAGCGCAACCTCAAGCATAGGTCGCTCTTCAAGCGTGACCAACAGGCTCTTGCCTCTTCCACCTTTCTGCTTGGCCTGGTATTTCAGAATATGTTCCAACAGCTTCGTCGATGGGCTTTCAATCTCCATAGCATTGTCCACAATAATCAGCTCGCCCTTACGGAAACGATATGAAAGCGCCGTTCTCCATGCCAGGTCGTACACTTTTTTCTGGAGTCCCGTAGAGAAATCGCGTGGCCTGGGCCCGTGAGACACACCTCCAGACCTGATAACGGGCGACTTGACGTCTCCAATACGGGCGCGACCTGAGCCCTTCTGTGGGCGCATCTTTCTCGCCGAGCCTCGCACCTCGTATCTGTTTTTAGTCGAGGCCGTTCCCAGTCTTGTCATGTCACCCTCGTAGATAACAGCGCGGTGGAGAATGTCTTTCCGTGTTGGGAGGTAGAGATGGTTTGCGGGGAATTCTTCAAATCGCAAAGGCTCAAGGGAGGGGAATTGGTGGATGGTCGCGAGCACTTTCTGCTCTTCCAGTGGCTTGACGGGCACGAAGGAGTCGGCGGAGGTAGTGATAGACGATACAGCGCCTCTGGAGGTAGTCGATGTAGTGATTGGGCGGGCGAAGGAGGAGGTGATTGATTTCTATGCGGTCGTCAGTCGTGAAGATGGGGCGATGGAGAGCGCAACGAACAGTGCAGCGAGCAGGAAGCGCGGGCTGCCGTAGAGACAGCCGGCTCAACTGGTGTGAGGCGCCCCGCAGCGGCGCCGATATTCTGGTGGTCGCCATGGCGGGCTGTGATGTGCTGGGGGAGGACGTCGCGGAGGTGTTGCGGAGTGCTCAAGATTCGTGAACTTCTGCCGTCCGTGCACGCGTCCGAAATTCCTCTAGACGGGCAACCACGACAGTTACGGCTCCCTGCACGCCCCGTCAATCCTCTTCCCATACTCCACATGGCGTCGCTCACGCCATCGATGCGGCAGTTCAGCACGTGTTTGCGATGCGTGCGACAGGTTCCCGCCGCCAATGGCGCGCAGCAACGGCTGCTTTCGTTGTCAGCCGCCGCCCGTGAAGAAGTGCAGACGCAGCCAGCGACCGCCGCGACTTCGACCCCACCGCCATCCCAGTCTGCATCAGATGCCTCGGCCGCGCCCACACCGGAGATTCCAGAGTTCATGCAGAAATGGGGGACGTTGGACCCTGAGATGGTCGAAAACAAGAAGCAGGAGCGCCGTCTGCTTCGAAGAGATGGAGTCCAGCCTGTTGGTTCTCGTCGTCGCCGTGCTGCCCTCCGCATGTCTGCTATCCGCAAGACAGAGGAGATACCGTTCGAGCAGCTGCCGTACCAGTGCTTCCAGGAGGCCCGCAAGGTCCTGCAGGAGGACAGGCAGGAGAAGCTGAAGGAGATCAAGATTCAGCAGCAGCGCATAGAAGCCGCTTCAGCGTCCAACGCTAGTGAGCAGTCGAAGCGGGACAGAATAGCGAGCATGAAGGATCACCTGAACCGCTTGATCATCGCAGCGGATATCAACGACCCGATTGTCAAGCGGAAATTCGAGGATGGGCAAGGTATGGCGAAGAAGGCGTATCCGAAGCATTGATGGGTCTAACACATGCGCAGGCGATATGAATAAACCCATCTACCGCTATCTGGCCGAGAAGAAGTGGCGCGACTTCAAGCGCAAGGTCCTTGAGCAGCGCGTTACCCAGTTGAATATTGTCCCAGACCTGCTTGGATCATTGAACATCGTTGCAGATATCAATCTCTCATTTGGCCGAAAGACTGTTGCTCCTGGAGATTTTGTTGAGTCGTACATCAGCGAGAGGCTACCCACCCTGCACGTGCAGACATTCACCCCCGGCGAGAAACTTGTCACCGTCGTCGTGGTCGATGCAGACGTCCCCGTTGTTGAGGAGGATGGCTTCACTACTCGCTGCCACTTCATTGCTTCGAACATCCGTATCTCTCCCAGCGAGACTTCGATACCCCTCCAACGCCTTTCTGAGGATGACAGGAAGAGCACTGACGACAAGAAGATTGCTCTTCCGTGGATAGCGCCATGGGCGCACAAGGGTGCCCCCTACCACCGTCTGGCTGTAGTCGTGCTCGAGCAGGGTCAAGCGAAGAAGTTAGACGTCTCTAAGCTCAGCACGATTAATCGCGACGGATTCAACCTGCGTAACTTTGTTGGGTCGCAGAAGCTGAGGCCTCTTACTGCAACTTTGTTCAGAACGAAATGGGACGAGAGCATGGCTGATGTATTGGAGCGCGCGGGACTCAAGGATCAGGCAAATATCGAGTTCAAGAGGAAGAAGGTCGAGCCACTACCATACAAGAGGCGTACCGAGCGCATGCGTTGAAGTGGGTGTATGATGATTTTGATCTTCGCGTCAGCGAAGGCGACGGCTGTAGGTATTTGGTGAGTGTACTATATGCTGTGATATGCAGAAGTAACATATTATTTGAGGAATGGCTGTCTTTCGCAGATTGAGTGGTTGTGTGCTGACCTTAACCGCTCCTTCCACTTCAACACTCCGTATGCTTCCCCACTTTCCTTCACGAATTTAGTTCCCTCTCAATATCACTCACACTATTACCTGTCTCTCTGTGCCTCCAAGATCCAGATCGGACCTCAATTTCCTCGACTCTTCAATCAGCTCAAGGCCAGCCAGGAACTTACCCTCCGTTGGCTGACCCAGCCATACTCATCTATCCATCGTAAGCAAGTAGATACAAATGCCACCAAAAGTACAGCCTGCGCCCGATCCGTTTGCACCATCGAGCGCCCATGTCGCACTCGCGATAGCCCTCATTAGGACAAAACCACCTGATACACGAGCTCGCGGTTCGTAACCTTTGACAAGCGACAAATTATCGCTGACTGCACAGATTACATCGCGCACCTCAAAGAACAAATTCGGTTGGGTTTGCCGCTATCCGAGCACTGTGACTCTGGCAGTTACCTTGACCTTGTTGCATACTGGAAGGAGCAGTGTCGAAGGCTGCAGGACGAGTGCGACAATTTGCGCCGTGAGAACACCAGGCTCGAACGCTCGAATCAATCTCTGTCGCAAGGTGCACCTTACATGCCAGACATAGGGCCCACCAATGCTATGAATATATCCAAGCGGAAGGCACGAGCGCTTTCTCCGACTAGGAGCGTGAAACGTCTAAGAGGCGATCAAACAGCGGACCGTTCAATTGCTGAGACTCAAGAAGAAATCGACGATGATATGGAGTTTCTTGATGGTCTTGGCCCCGGTAAGCTCATCCTGATCCAGCACATCTGCATGTACTGATGGTCAGCAAAAGAAGGGGCGAATCTCACTGAGTCTTTGTTCACTACGCACAAGCTTTGCCGAACTACAGACCCTGATGTCGACACCATGTGCATTGCACTGGTTCGAACGTCCACTGCCCTCGGTAAAGCCATACGCCTGGTCGCTCACAGGCACGGGCAGCTTTCTCGACAAGATCGGCGGGCCTCGGCTCCAGCTTCTCTTGATCAAGATAGATCTGATTTCGCCTTCGCAATGACAATTTGCGCGCGAGGATTTATGTCCGTTCTTGTTGGCCTTCAAAAGCTCAACGATTTTAGCGGCGATCTGCGGCATTCGAGTCTTGTGGTGTGCGAGCTAGCAGAGATGTTCAAGACTGTGCTGATTGCGATTCAGTCCGTTGCTCATCAATCTGCAAAACAAGCATCGATACAGGGTAACGAAAAGAGAGGCCCCCAGGACGTCACTAAAAAGGTCAAAGAATCTGTTCCGGCTCGTGCTCTAGCTCACCTGCTTGTCGGTCTGCTCGGTTTTCTTGAAAAGACGAATCCCATTCATCAGCAGATATTCGACGGTTTTGTATATTTATTGCTTGAACGTGTGGGGCGGCGGCTATTCTTCTGCACGTTTGGCAGACATCGTAACAGCACAATACAGGGTGACCTAGAACCAGTACCCAAGCCAACTGCAGCAGAAGATATCCAGAAAGTCGAAGTAGAATCTCTTGGCACTCATCTCGAGATCAAAGCCCTGATACTCGTGCTTGAGCGCGCCATGGGCTTAGCCCCAAATCACATGAATCCACAATCGTCGAACGTCAGTCGAAATCAGAAGAGATTGGGCCGCACTTTGAGTCTAAGGAATTTGCCGGCCGCATCCAAAGCCCGGCTCAGTCCAGTTGCCAAGGAGCGTCTTCAAAGAACTCTCATCACTTGCATGTATGGAGAAAAGGCTGACGATGAGTTCCTCGACGTCCTCACCAAACCAATCCCATCCATGAGGCTAGGCTCTCTACAGAATGTTGCAAGAGTTGAGGACAAAGATGTGGAGGAATGGTACAAGAAGGAAGTTTGGCGGCTTGTGGGCTGGGACATACTTGCCAGAGAACATGGTTGGTCGTAAAACAGCAACAGGGTTGACTCGGTCATTCAGTGAGCAGGGTGAGATAGAGACATATATACGTCATTTCATGCTGACCTCCTTTACAACAAATGCGATCTTGCTCTCTTCGCGGCAACTCGAGACTGGCTGCCAACACATGGTCAATATTTTGGGTCGGTAAGCATGTCGCCAATTTGACGTGTCAACGACCGATTGCAATCACTGCGACAGATTTCGGGGCTATTGTCACGCCATCTGCAGTTTTCGGTGTGAGGTGAAGGCAGCTCGCCTTGGCATTGTTTTGCAGCCTTATATGACACCCGCCCGCCCCTCCACTTCCTTTTCCTCACCTTCGAATCACGCAGTCACAGACGCCATGGAAAACATGGCTGACAACATGGCTAACACCACAGCAGATGACGATGACAAAGCTCCAGCCTCTCTCCGCCTCAGCAACACTTCACAGCTCAGCAGACGCCCCGACGAGATTGTTCTCCCCGGTGTCGCTTGGATGGAAGCCAGTGCCGAGCACATTACGAATGCTGACCGCCTGTTCATTCTCTTCGGTGTGCTCTGTATCGCATGGGCCACCGGCATGGACAACATGCTGAGGTCGGTTTACCACAACAAGGCCATGAATGAACTCAACTCCCAGGCCCTTGTTGCCACTGTTTACGTGGCCAAGAGCGTTATCAGTGCTGCTACTCAGGTTAGTGCATTGGTGAACTCGCTGAGAATAACACAGCAGTACAGCTAACAGTAAGCAGCCTACCGCTGCGAAAGTCTCCGATGTATTTGGAAGAGTCGAAATGCTCCTGGCTTCTGTGTTTCTATACGTCTTGGGTAAGCAATTCATTGCAAGAACCTTTGTTTTCATACCGCTAACGTCCCCCAGGCTCGGCTATCGAGGCGTCTGCGCACAGCGCCGCCACATTTGTAGTCGGTAGTTCTATTCATCAACTCGGCTGGGTGATCAATATCTTGATCCTGGAGGTCATTATCGCCGATACAACCTCCCTCCGGTCCCGCTTACTATTCTCCTACATCCCTATCGCACCCTCTTTGTGCAACTTCTGGATCAGCGGCGAGGTGCTGACGCAAATGCTCAGAATCCCGTCCTGGCGATTCGGGTTCTGGCTTTGGTGCATCGTCTGCCCAATTGCCGCCCTTCCACTCGTATTCTCGCTCTTGTGGGTACAGCTCAAGGCAAAGAGGGCAGGTACATTCGACGGCTACAGGACGCCTGTTCAAGCACATGGAGTTTGGGAGGTCACCAAGTCTCTATTCTGGCAGCTCGACATTATTGGCATGATGCTTGCTGTTTGCGCCTTCGGCTTCATACTGGTGCCTCTCACGATGAACAACAATTTCTTCCCAAACTGGAAAGATCCAAAGATCATTGCACCGCTTGCGATTGGCGTGCTGTGTATTCCTCTCTGGATCAAATGGGAAGGCATTGCACCGCACCCAATGGTACCTTTCTACGTAAGTCGATCGCTGCTGTTGTTGCAAGTGATTGTTCGCTGATCTTCTGTTAGCTGCTCAAGAGTCGCGCTGTATGGGGCTCCTTCGCCATCGCATTCTGGATGATGTTCGGTACGTAACGCAGGACGTTGGTTGGACACAGATGTACTGACTGTCTCTAGCATGGGCATGCCAGGGTGACTTCATGCTCACTGTGCTGGTAGTTGTCTTCAACCAGAGCCCTAAAGCAGCCATGCGTATCGGCAACATCTATAGCTTTGGCTCCACACTGACAGGCCTGTTGGTTGGCGCAATCGTGTATCGTGTTCGACGCCTCAAACCGTTCGTCTTGACCGGCACATTCCTTCTCTTGGTGGCCTTCGGCATCATGATCTACTATAACACAGGCGACACGAGTGGCTTCATCGTAGCTCAGGTCATACTTGGAATCGCGGGTGGATTCGTTCCTTACGCAGCACAAGTCAGCATCCAGGCGGCCACCGGTCATGAACACGTAGCTGTGGTCACCGGATTGTACTTGTCGATGTACAACGTTGGCTTTGGATTCGGCAATGCAGTTTCGGGCATCATTTACTCCCAAGTTCTCCGCAAACAGCTCAAGATCAGGATGTCGAGCGATGTTGCTGTTCAATGGTACGGCGCGCCGATCACGCTCGCGTCGTCCTATCTGCCCGGTTCCCCTGTTCGCGAAGCTGCGAACCAAGCATTTGCCTATTACCAGCGCGTGGTGTGCATCACTGGTGCCTGCGGATGCCTCGGCTTGATCGTCTTCTCGTTCTGCATGCGCAATCCTAAGCTTCCAGAGACGCAGTCAGTGTCGCTCGACGACCTTCTGGCCGATGGGCGATATGACCCCGAGCAGAGTAGTACTGAGTACTTGCGGCAGGACTACTCGTCCACCGACGCAATCATTTCTCGTTGATTTAGTCAACATTGATGTTCGAAAGTGCTGGTTTGTCGGGTTACCTGGATTCAGCAACGCTCCTTGATTTCTCGTCGAAGGTCTACTTTCTTCCATAACAACGATTGGTGTCGATGCTGGCGGAGGATTTAAGGCAGCTGACTTTGGATTGGGTCTTGCTACTGCATTCCCACAGACCCCACGTCAGCGGATTTATGATGGTCTATATTCAGATCTCTTCGTGTAAGATACATAATGATCAATGAACGGCTTCAAGGGGTTTCAACTGCCTCTTCAGGTGGTGTGATTAGCCCGCCGACCTTTTCAACAGTTTTCCTTTGTCCTTCCAATGCCTTCTGTAGTGCAAAGTGCAGCACCATCTCTGCCGCAAAATCAGAATCATCATCCGCATCCACCGCTCTCAAGCTCTCCTCCAGCCACTCCGGCGCCTTCCTCGCAAAAAACGTCTTGATTGTCTCCCCATTCACGAACCGATCAAACTCGAAATGACCTTGGAAAGTAAGCACCCTTCCCACCTCCATCATGCCCTGATTCGCGCACCATGGCGTAGAGCCCATCACCGACCATCCCTGTGGCATCGCCTCCCAATCCGGCACAACCACAAAATCCCCATGCACAAACTGCAACTTCATCTTCGGCGGAACCTTGAGCCCCTGGTTGGCGAAATCCGAGCGGAACTTGGCGTCCATATCCATCTCACGCACGCCAACCTCCCACCCACGCGGCTCCGCATCAACGCGCACACCGTACCCTTTTAACAATGCCTGGCAGATGATCTGGTGCCCGAAACAGCTACCAAACCATTTCACGTGCGGGTGGTCACGGTATGTGGCTATAATGTACTCTTCCAGGTGGTGGACCCAGGGGATGTCGTCGTAAGCTGAGTTGATGGAGCCAGTGATCAGGATGAGATTTACGTCGTCGAGGGACGCGGGGTACTCGAATTTGCGAATGTCGTATTCGGTAGACTTGACAATCAAGTTTGGTTGTGTGCGTGAAGCAGCGGCAGTCAGCAGAGAGTGGAAAATCTGGCCGTATGTGGAGGCGCGCTGGGTGAAGACTTCAGGTACGGGGATGTCGGTGTTGAAGATGGCTACGTGGAGGGTTGCGGCCATGCTGGAGTGTCTGCGCTAGGATTCAAGATGATTGTCTCGTTTGTATAGGAGAAAGGTTCGGCTACGATGTGTAGCTGTTTGCGTTGCGAGGCTTTGTCTCTCGAATCCGTCGTCGTTCGCGCTCCGAACTCGGGAGGGCTACCGGCGCCGTTGATAACCGCCTTATCATGGTGGTTATCATTAGTCATATTGGTCAACTATTCTGTAAAAAGAGAGAGAGACGCGGTGAGTTTTGTTCACATGGCTCTGTCAGAAGATGCACAAGTTTGAGTGGTAGATTCAAGAGCAAGCTCGAGGGATACTTCGCCGCACCCGCTGGAGCAGTCACAGCTGTTCCATGCTGCTACATTCGCATATGAGAACTATCAAGGCAACAGCAGTGTACAAAGGGTCACCAAGGCAATCTGGTAAGAGGGTATGAGAGGACGGTGTATGCATTTTTGTGTTGATGAGATGTGAGATGTGGGGGTTAGAGAGGATAGACCCACTTTGAGCCTGCTGCTTTAGCTTCGTCAGGTGACAGAAAACGTTTTGTAGCAACTCCAAGGTAACATGCGTCGTTTTCGCAGCTTTGCCCATTGGACCAATTTGAGAGGGGAGAGCCCAAATTTTGCAGTCTGAGCGCTCTGCTCTTGTGACCACACCTTCACTATGACAGGTACTATAATGACACGCCTTGACGATACCACCGCTGGTACATCATAATTAGCCTCTCCGTGCACAGAAATGTATACAGTGATAAAACTGGTCTTCTGGAGATTTTTCCTCGCCGAACACCATCCTCCAAGCCTGGGCTCAAAGCCTGGAGCGCCCTCTGCACGCGTTTAATCACGTCAAAGATGCTTTCTGACAACGCCTTCTGCTCTTTCTCGAGTAAAATCGTACGAGCAGGTCCGGGAGAATGGAACAAACGATGCCCGACACGTCAATTGGTGTCCTTCATTTAGACAACGAGCTTTCAGCCACAAAGTTACCGGAAAGTTGCATTTCGATAGTGCTGCGATGTTTGACAATATTCACATGAGAATTCGGTGTTGCCCTGTCGATCTCGAGGCGCTTCCGAGGCTCAATCCTGCACTTGTATTCGCTGGACACGAAAGTCCTCGTAGGTGGGTGTGGAAGCAGACTTGACGATGCTGACTTGCGATATCGATACCCCGCATTCTGCTTCTCCACAAAGCACGCGGCGGCCCCTGTGCGGCAACAACGCCGGCGGCTAGGGCTGCCAGTATACCTCTTTCGAAGTACCTCCGCGAAATCGCTCAACAAGAACCGATCGAGGACCAGATACTAGGTTGAAGGAGCCACATCCTGTACGGCGAGCTCGGCACTTTTAGATTGGTATGCACACAATGCCGTCACCGCACATTCGCATTCGCATTTGCGAAGTCAAACGCTGGGAGTCTTTGAGGCTTTGAAGTATCGATGAATACAGCTAACTACCAGTAATTAAGATGAACGTGTCGCTGGGTGTGCTAGCCGCAAGCGGCACATTTGACGAGCTTCGATTCAGCGCCAATGTAGGTACGCGCCGATGTGATTCGTGTGGCAGCCTTGCAGAGGACTGATAGTGGTGCCTCATGACTTGTTCGATCATTGCCATGGCGCTAGAGGGCCGTTCTCTTCGCCCTTCTTTCTCTGGACACGAAACCTGGCATTCCCATATTTTGTCTCATTCCTATAGGCTATTGAATGTACACGGCCTACCACATGGATCTTTCCGGGCGACGATTCGATTGTCACACACCGAATGAGGTGTAGATCTTCAATTTAAGTCTTTGAACGAAGCCATTCTGGCCAGGATATTCTGCACTCACGGACAATGTAGGGATTTGCTTGTGAGAAAGCGGTCACCTGGATTTACCAGACTTTTGTCAACATGCCGAGCAGATTAAAGAAAAGTCCAAAGAGTTTTGGCTCGTGAAGACACGATGTCTACTATACTTAAGGCGAGTGTAAGTATGCGAATTGTTCTTTAGCTTGCCAACACATCAAGCAGTTCATCGTTGCCCCGCAGAGCGAAGACCCTGGCATCATCTGTTCATCATGAAGATTGCAGCTCTCCTTTCATTGCTGCCTCTCGCATTAGCCGCCCCAGCCAACATCGAAAAACGCGCTGGGCCTACAGTCGTTGCACCCTCGCCACAGGCCACGGTACTCGGCAAGAGTGCTTCCAATGTAGAGTCCTTCAATGCGATTCCCTACGCCCAGCCTCCTGTCGGGCAGCTACGACTCAAGCCTCCACAGCCGCTGACTTCCAGCCTTGGTACAATTGATGGCACTGGTAGTGCTAGAGCTTGCCCTCAGTTTTTCTTTTCTGTGGATCCAGCGGCATTCCCTGTCAATATCATTGGCACGGTGTTGAACACGCCAATCTTTCAGGCTGTCTCGAATGCTGGAGAGGACTGCTTGACGATCAACGTCCAAAGGCCTGCGGGTATAAAAGCTGGCGACAAGTTGCCAGTGCTCTTCTGGATTTTCGGTGGAGGATTCGAACTCGGCGGGTGAGTACTAGAGACCAATGTCATTACCCTGTCCGATACTGACAAATAATACCAGGACAGCAATGTACGATGGCACGTCTATTGTAGCAGACTCAGTCGCGCAAGGCAAGCCAGTCATTTTTGTAGCTGTCAACTACCGCGTCGGAGGCTTTGGCTTCTTGCCTGGCAAAGAGGTCCTTGCCGATGGATCTGCCAATCTAGGCTTGCTTGACCAGCGACTTGGTCTGAAATGGGTTGCAGACAACATCGCCGCTTTCGGAGGTGATCCTGAAAAGGTCACCATCTGGGGCGAAAGCGCTGGCGCTATCTCAGTCATGGACCAGATGCTCCTATATGATGGAGACCATACTTACAAGGGCAAACCATTGTTCAGAGGCGGCATCATGAACAGTGGTACGATTGTGCCTGCGGATCCCGTCGACTGCCCGAAGGGACAGCTGATCTACGACACGGTAAGCTTCATCGCTAACAAATTCTGACCCATATTGACGCTGCGTCAGGTTGTAAAAGCTGCCGGCTGCTCCGGCTCATCCGACACTCTGGCCTGCCTCCGCCAATTGCCGTACAACAAGTATCTCCAAGCCGCAAACTCCGTTCCCGGAATCCTCAGCTATTACACAGTCAATCTCTCATACCTTCCCCGGCCAGACGGAACAGCTATTACCCAGTCCCCCGAGCTGCTCGTGGCATCCGGCAAGTACGCAAAAGTACCCTTTATCGTTGGCAACCAAGAAGACGAAGGCTCGCTATTTGGTCTATTCACACCAAACCTGACTACAACGCGCGAAGTCTCGGCGTACTTCTCGACCATATTTTTCCAGAACGCCCAGCCGTCGCAAATCGACCAGCTCGTCGGGACATACCAGACCATTACCGAGGATGGAAGTCCCTTCCGCACTGGGTTATTGAACAATTGGTACCCCCAGTTCAAGCGCGTGTCTGCGATCCTCGGAGACCTGACGTTCACGCTTACACGCCGTGTGTTCCTCGAAGTAGCTTCGCAGGTAAACCCAGATGTCAAGTCCTGGTCGTATCTTGCAACCTACAACTACGGAACCCCAGTTTTGGGCACATTCCATGGCTCAGATTTGCTGCAGGTCTTTTATGGAATCCTTCCCAATAACGCGGCAAGATCGATCAGAGGGTACTATTTCAATTTCGTTCATAACCTGGATCCCAATGTGGGCATCTCGCTGCCGAATTGGCCACAGTGGAGCACGAGTAAGAAATTGATTGAGTTCAGGGCCAACAGTAACGGGCAGCTGGACGACAACTTCAGGTCAGACACGTTTGCTTTCTTGAAGGCTAATGTGAACTCGCTGCGAGTCTGAAGAAATAAAAGAATAGGAAGAGAGGGTTCTCAAAGTAGCTTACATAGGAATAATCCATAGCTTTCGAATGTATGCCTGGGGCTTTGGGTTCCTTTTGATATCGGGAGGGCCTTGCAGCGCACATCCGCTCTCCAAGCCTCGAAGGTCGAAACTCTTCCTCACTCTGAACTTCTTTCCAGCCTTCTCAATTCCAAGCTTCACAATCAATATGTAACGCCTGGAGATCGAGTATAATACGAAACTTGGAGGAAGGTGCTCAGGTACATGAGAGCTGAACCAAATCTCGCCAGTTTGCGCCTTGTCTCCCGAGTCTTGTGGCGTAAGTGTAGCAGAACATGGAGTTGCAGATAGAGGATGTCGGTGTTTTGATTTACCATGCGTGTAACGCCACCGTGTAGGGCTCTTGTGCCATGAATTTTCCGGTGCTGGTTCAAAGAACAAATGTTTTCCTCGCTCGATTCTGCTGTACAGCCGTGTGGACCTTATCTGTCAGCCTGGGTCTGCGTATATAACGCAGAAAATGACTTCACCTGATGCCGAACAAGGATTGCCACAATGTCAAGCCTATCAATGACAGCTTCAGCACTGTGACCTGCATCTCTGATGTTTGCGAACAATCGAAAGTATTGTCCAAGATTGTAGACGAAACCTTAAACGCAAAATCTGGGCCTGCTTTTATCAGATTTGGCATTGTGATGCCTACGCTGATCTTGATTGTGTGTATACGTAATTTCGAATTGATGATCATGAGCCTAGGTACAGCAGAGTTCTCGTCCCGGCGATTTGAGGTGCGTGACCGAACTTTGAGGGCTTTCGAAGCGCTCAACATGGTCGGAGAATTGGGAGCATGGCTCAGAGGAACAAATAAGACCGGTAGTGATGTGGTAAAGTCCTGCAGTCTCTTGCCTTTGGTTGTACCAGTGTTAACACAGGTCAGAGTAGCCTTCAAGCCGTAGTCAACCCTCGCATAATCTGGTCCCCTAGAACTGAAGTTCCCTATTTGACCTCCCCGCCAAGTCCAATCCCAGAAATTTGGTGGTAAGACATGAGTCTCAGTGGTCCAGTGTTGGTTATGGGACTTCCGATAAGGGCCAAAGCTCTATTGAGTACTCTCAGGGAAGCAAAAGCTGAAGGAGAAGTCGTACGTGTGTCCGGCCTTGAGTCTTGTTAAACTTGAATCTGTTGTAACGTTCTTGGTGAGCTTCAGAAGTGGAGCTTTGTCGAAAAGTAAAGTCGAAGTACTAGAATTAGAGATCGTGTGTTTTACTGTAGAGCTGCCGAGTAACTCCACGAGTATCCCTTCCGACTGCAATGATTGTGCAGGTGTCAGGGAGATGTGTCCTTGTACTACATCTCCGGGACTGTGTACTTGGTTGAGTTGGCTGTCCAGGTAAATGTCAAAGGTCGAAACTGAGGGTTGTGGAATCTTGCGTTTGCGGAGAATGACCGTTTTGACAGCGTTGTGTAAGGTTGTACGGTGGAGCTTTATGACTCTTTCTGGCAAGTAGAGACAGCGATATAGAGCGTAGGTGTTGCGAAGTTCAGTGTTGAAGATGGCTTCATAGCATGCGTGTAGAATTGCAAAGTAGAAGACTGCTAGTGATTGACCATATTCGTGTCAGTCAATATCACGTTGTGGTGTAAACACAGAGTATAGGATAACAGGGCGTAGGTTGGATGTAACGACAAATTCGTGAGATGGTAGCAACGTCACAGATATATTCAACAATATGTGTGAGGAACAGCCAGTCCAGAAGAAGCCTGAGAACTATCTTACACTGATGGAAGGAGCTATTGAAAGGGGAGCAGTGGCTCGCGGCACTCACGCGTGACGACCATAAGGTAACTGCTACATAGACTCGAACTTTCTCATAATCCGCTCCCCCATTCTACATGCATCCTTGCCAATCCGATTACCCTGCTTCGAAATAGCTCTACAGCGACTAATGCGCAACCTGGAACCAGGTTCTAGAGCCGGATCTCAGGATCCAACCGGTGTTGGTCCATTAGGCCTTGGTTGCGTCGGGGGCGGGCGCGGCTTGGGTCCTTTCCCATAGAACGCATGTCCAGAAAGGTTGGCTGCAATCGACGTCGGCTCGTTGCAGGAATGTTGCAACATCGGGTGAAGAGATACAGCAATGTTGAAAACCATTGTGTAATAATGTCGTATGCTTAGTTTTAATTTAGACTTTGCTTTATCTTGTAGTTGATATGTTCGGTATGCTGGCCCCTGGGCGCCACATTGTTTTTATGCGTATCTGAGAACTTCACGTACTGCTGATATGTGATGTACGGTGTATGGGAAGTTGTGTTGCCTGTGAATCTTCAGGACGTATGTCAATTTGAGTCTTGAAGAGGCTTTCTGCTCAATGGAAGGCAACGTGGTGGCGTATTGAGGGTCATACATTCGTGAATTCGTCATTGGGTATACTACGCTCACCAAAAGCCACTGTCTCCCCAGTCATACTCATACACGCTGCTGCTGTCACATCACCCTTCACAGTTCTTGCTTCTTTCCATCCCTATGCTCATCCTCACTCAATTCCGTACTTGCTGCGCGCTTCACATGCTCAAACTCCTCGTCCACGTCGTCGGTGCCAAGCACTTCCTCAACATCTGGCTTCATCACCAACTCTGCCTCCTCCTCGTCTTCCTTGCTCATTGGTCCCTCGCTGTCCTTGTACCAATCGTTCTCTGCCCAGTCAATGATCTGCTCTTTTGCAACCTCACTGAGCGTGTAATACCCAGGATTGGTTCTGGCGTTGAACATGCCCATGTGCGCTAGTGTTTCCATCTCGAGTTTGTCGTTGCCAGCAGGGATGAAGTAGTTCCGCAGCTCGCCCTTGGGAAGGTTGCAAAATGTGCGGTCCCTCCCAGCAACCTTGCCAGTCCATGAATCTCCCTTCTTTGTATCAACGGCGTGACCGAGGGTCGTGTAGACGTTTGCGAATCCTAAACCGTGTTCTTGAGAGAGCTTGACGATTGCGCCAAGACGCTTTTTCAACTCCTCAGGCCGTGCAAGCGATCCTACAAATTCGAGATGCGAGGTCGCCCAAGTCCATCCTTGTGATATCTGGTCTTTCTTCATATATGCCGCGGCACCCCCTGCCGCGATCGCGCCCGCCGCCCCAGCAAACATAGCCACCTTGCCGTATCGCTGCCAAAGCGGCGCTGAAGCAGCGTCCCCAGTCGAGTTCGGCGCAGGTAATCTCCTGCTTGCATCAACAGGGCCGGCCGCGCTGTCCTTCTGGCCCCAGCCGAAAGCGCCAGCTAGGTTGTTGTACGCAGTGTAGGCTGAGCTTGCGGTATTCCAGTGTTTCTCTGCTCCATGCGCCACCACTCCTGGCGCAATACCTAGGTACGGTGTATCAAACGCAAGTATGCCCTGAATGTAGGGAAACATAAGGGTGGACGCCTCCGTAAGCGAGCTGGTCGAGCGATCTTGCGTTTGCGAGTGCTGGAGTGAGGGCACCGGCTGTTCACCAATGATGCTCAAAAGAGTCTCGGCAGCGACAATACCGCCCATCGAGTGGCCTATGAGGATTGTATGCACCGAAGGGTCTACCGTGGGCGAAGGCGTCGAGTTTGCGACCTCGAGATCGATGACTTTGTCCTGCAGCCAGTCTTTGAACCTCTCCACGCATTCGTATAGATCGCCTCGAGTCTCGTATTTGGGGTATGTTATCGCTAGTATCGTAACATTTGGCAGCGCATGTTGGAGGAGAGCTTTCAGGTGGGAGGGGAATGTGCCAAATGTATCGTCTCCGCCCTGTTGCGGTGCGTCAGTATAAAAACTGTAAGCAGAGTCAAGGTACTGGCTTTGAATCCATGTATGAAACAGAGTAGCAAAGTCTTGCGCATTGTACTGACTGCGATTGCATTCCTACATAGTGTCTTAGAGCGATGGGATGGGCACGAATTAGAAGACGAGACGCTTACGTCATTGAGGTCGAATGACTAAGCTAGAGAGCTGTAGCTGCACGAGCATCGAGCCGCTGGTGGGGATCCCGTTTGATCGTCAGGAGGTGGAGCTGATCTTCAGAGGGTTGGTTCAGGAGAAACAGATAGGTTGTGATGTCAGAGGTCAAAATTCAATTGTTGAAAACTCGAGTACCACAGTGAACGGTGCAAGATGGCAGTGATATTTGAGAATTCGCGAGTCATTCATTCATAACGAAGCATCCATGACCAAGTCGGCACATGCATGATACATCTCACATAATGTCCTCCCTCCAATAGGAAGCGTGACGTTCGCCTCCAGTTCCACTCGTACTCGAGCAGCCTACGCCGCTGTCTGGGTATAATGTACAAAAGAAAGCCTGAACTCCATGTCCTTCGCAGACTTGTAGCCTCCGCACTAAACAAGAAAGAAATCAATCGCTGAGCTCTCTACAGAGCTCATGCACATACAACAAACAAGGCGGTCGCCAGAAGCAACGACAATGCAGTCTTCGTGAGCTGCAGCTGGGGCGCAGCACCAGTGGCCACAATGTCGAATGGTGAACCACCTCCTGAGTCTGAATTTGATAACTGGCTATTGCCGCCATTGCTGGTTGGCGCGCTGGTCGGCTCGGTGGCTAAGGACGGCGCTACGTTGGAAGTCGGGACCGCAAGAGTCGCAGTTATATCGATGTTCAAAATAGAAGACGATGCGCTCGAGGATTGAGCTGTGCTTGTAGAAGATGTTGCGGTAGTTGTTGCTGGAGCCGGTGTACTTGTCCGTGTCTGCAAAGTTGTTCGCACCGTCGATGAAGGGCTCAAGCTCGAGGAAGTCTGCTTGTTGTTGGGACACAGCGCCGCGATACCAAGGTTGTTCTGGAAGACTCCAATGATTGATGTCTCTCCTACGTCAACACCTATGCATCCTGTTTTGACCGCAGCTCCGATCTTCGCGAGCCCAGCCAAGCAGCCAGAGCTACAGGTCGCGCCGATGTTGAAGTCCGAGGATACGCAAGCATCGATCTTGGTGTTGTAGACCGCCTTGCACTGCGCCGGCAGGTTGTCAATGCGGGGTGTGAAATTTGAGAGTGAAATTTCGCCTGTCGCAGCCGCAAGCCCGACGAGCAGGAAGCCGTACATGGCAGCGCTGAGCGAAGACATGTGCATTGTAGAATAACACAAGCGTTTTTCGAAGGGCTTCGTTTTCGTTTGGTGGATCAAGCCGAGTGGGCGGCTACTGCAACCAAGCAGTGCCTAGGGCTTGTCGAGTGAGTGTTGCTTAGAAGGTGCGCAATGCTGGATCGAAGTCGAAGAGTGCTGGCGCCTGAGACGAGCGGCGTGTGGGGTTGTAGTTGCTGTGACGGGGCTTCGAGACGTATGCCGTTGCAAATTGAGGTTCCGTTATGCGTTCGCAATTTTATAAGTGAATGTTCGTGTCCACCGTTTGCACGTTGCTATGCAACGAGCTCTTAATATTCCCTTCCTTCTCAAGATGAAAACGTGCTAGGTGAAGGACAGCGGAGCAACTGCTGCCGTAGTGTCTTAACAGGTGTAGTAAGTGAAGGGGCGCTTATGTGAGCTTGTGTCAGAGTACACCGAGTCCAAGTGCTGCAAGGTGAGTGAGAGACTCGAACACAAAAGAGGGGATGTTCGGTTGCGGCCGGCGCAAGGAAGCTGATCTGAAGGAGAGAAGAAAAGCACAGATGGCTATGACGCACAGCGTCTTTTATGAAGCGAAGTAGAGGAGGAAAGAGCGGAAGTGTAATGTGCCGTCAATCATGCCAACTGAGGTCGTGATAGACGCTCCCCTCAAGGCCGGCGCGAGGCCATACTGCGGGCCACTGGTCTTTAAGGCACATCTGCAGGGAAGCCTGCGCAGGACACGCGACTCCGTCAACCTAATCGCATATAGGGAGCGTGGCGGTTGGCCAAGTCTAGGATTGCGCGCTCGTTAAGTTTGGGAGGTGCGTTGCCAGTCACAAACGGTGAGTGATGGTCAATTATGAAACGTGCACGGAGCCAAAACGTACATGGGCCCCGCCGACATTGTGATGCTGCCTTTACATTGGTGAGCTGAGCGTCACACGACGCCAGGTACCGCTTCATCGGCGTTGCACAGTAGAGGTATTGATTCGCACGCAGCGTCAAGAGCTTGCAAAGCTTTGAATCCTAAGTCTTGTCGCTCTTTGTGCAGCTTGTACAAAAGCAGGTGTCTTGGAGGCCGGCCCGGGAGAATCCGCCTTGTTTCGACTGCTTTGCACCGTAAACAACATTGACAGTGCTTACCTTGTCAATTGTCGAAACGCGTCAAACATCCAGTTACTCTACCTACCAGGTCCGGGTTCTCAACTTTGGTGATCCTGGATAGGTACTATGGGCAGCTATTGCATGAACACAGTTGTTTCGAACATCAATCGCTCACTTCGAATTGACAGCCAGCATGCCCCACAGCATGCGTGTCACCACACAATCGTTATGGTGATTTCATTCGGGGTATCATTGTGTGCTCTAATCCTGCGCGGCCAATTCCGCACATGTCTACCATGCGTCGAAGTTCCCAAATCCGCCCGTCTTTGCCTTCTTTGGCGGTGGCGCCAGATCCTCGTCTCCATCTACATACTCCAGGATTTCATCGTCGCCTTGATCAACAATCTCCTGCTTCGCCGCATGCAGGTATTTCCCAACCCTCGATCCATCGCCGCTTCCACCTTCGACGGTGCCATCGACTCGTATGCGCTTGCCAGTCCAGGTGGTCTTGTCATCTGCTGTGCCGCCTTGCTTCTTGATCTCTGCTTCCTCTGCCTCTTTCGTTTCTTTGTCTTTGCGCTCCTTCTGCCACTCCTCAAAGGGGTCAACGAAAATGACAATGTCATAGATCTCAATGTCATCCACAGGTTTGTCCTTTTCGCCTGTTTCTGCAAGCTCCATTGATCTTAGCGTAGTATCGAGTCCGCCAACAACGCGCGCGAAAATCGTATGTTTGCGGTCAAGGTGCGGCACGGCGCGGTACGTGATGAAAAATTGGGATGTGTTTGTGTTCTTGCCCTTGTTTGCCATCGACAGAATGCCTCGCGCGTTGTGCAGGTTTGGGCCTTCAAACTCATCTTCGAAAGGCTTGCCCCATACACTCTGTCCACCTCGACCACTGCCGCTCGGATCACCGCCTTGAATCATGAAGCCTTTGATGTTGCGGTGAAAGATGGTGTTCTTGTAATAGCCCTTCTGCGAAAGCTTGACAAAATTCCACACGGCTTTGGGCGCATGCTCTGGGAGCAGCTCAAGATTTAAGTCACCAAGAGAAGTAGACATGCGTGCATAGCCTTTCTGCTTTACGCGCTTCGGCTTTAGCATATAGTCTTCGTCGGAGAGGAGCGCACGCTCGCCCGAGGTATGCGGAGTCACTCCGGTAGATGTGAAGGAAGCCGCAGCTTTGCCAGATGTGTATACCGCAGCATTGTAGGCTGGCTTTTTTGGTGCCGCTGCGATCGCAGACGCTGCTGTGCTGCTCTTTGGTACTGTCGCTACAGCCCGCGAGGGTTGAGCGCTCTGCGACTTGGCCTGTCGCTCGGCGCGCGCTTTAGCAACGGCCTCCTTTGCCTTCAAAATCTTTGCCGCGTTGCCCAATGCTTCCTTGTTCACGCCGCTCTCGGAGCCTGGCATGACTGTTTCGCCGTCTTGAACATGCTTATATGCACCGAAGTTTCGCGACTCAATGTTCTGAGGGTCCTGCAATGTAATGATGTCTTTCCTCGTAAACTCGTCGTCGCTGACAAGGTCTCGCCAATTCTTCGCCTTGATGTTCAGCCTTTCTACTGTGTCCCAGGCAAACACATTCCCACTATTCTTCAGCGCAACAATATGTGTGTTGTCTGTGAAGACCTTGAAGGTGACAGGATCGACATATTCGCCATCCTCGTTTTTGGAGAAGTTGAGAGAGATTAAGTCCGCGCGTTTCAACGGCGTCCCGTCGATAGGGTTTGTGTCTGGATGTTTCGCGAGCCATGTGAGGACGTGAGTGAGATCGAAGATTGTGCCTGAGCTGGTGCACACAGGGTCTGTGAAGGGCTGCAATGAGACGGCACAGTAGTTGAAGGGGAGGCGTTTGAATGTCGAAGAAAGGCCGGCAGCGGAGGCTCGATTGGCGCCATTGGCGCCGCGCGCGGTACCGAAAGAGTCGGCGGAGGACCACTCAGAATGGGTGATGTAGAGCTTATCTGTTCCTTTACCCATGTCGTCAGATCGGTGCAATCATAGATCGCTGAGTTGGCTGTCGGACGACTAGACAAAAAGTCCAGGATGGTGTCGTGCCAAGCCATGACGCGCCTCGAAGCTTTCGAGTAGCGTGACGTCCACTCACCTCTCCTGTACAACATCACTCCATGCACGCGTTTCCCGTCAGGGTAAGAGTATAACGAGACTCAAAGCTCTTTCATGCAACGTGATTCTGCTATCTTGATACTTCACAGCTGTTCGTCATCTTCTGCTTCACCATGATTCCTGTCCACATATACCATCTCCCGGCACTGCTCATGCTCATTCTTTCGATAGATCAGAGATAGATTGCTCTGTTGTATATCGTCCTTCCATTTTTCAAGAAGGCCAAGGGAACCAATAAAATACAGGTAGCCCACTTCAGCCGCAGCAACACGCTCTGATCGTCGTAGCTCTGCTCCCTTCTCTACCAGCCTCAACCTCTCAACCTCCGTCTCATCCAGTATAACATGTTCAGCCAACTCCGTGAGAGCCAGCGAACTACGGGACGGCTTGTAGCCTTCCTCCCGCCGCCTACGCCTGTTGGCACGTTGCTCGCCTGCGCTCTGGCTTTCCTGGGCCCGTCTGTGGTGGTATCTAGCGTGTGAAGCGGGGATTGGGAAGTCTAGGACCTCAGGGTCGATATCATAGTCGTCGGCCAGGTCGTATTTTCGACGGATGGCTCTATCGAGTTTGCAGCGGTCTTCCCATGCCTGTCGCTGACCTTCAGAGACGGTCTTCCTCTCTCGATAGCTTTTTATGAAACTACGTAGACACGAAGGGGGCTTCGAGTGCGGCCTTGAGAGAACTTTCTTACTGCTGCTGATATGGGTAGGAAGCTCAATCATTTGGGCTCGAACAGCCTCGTATGCGCCTTTTCGCTCCCACCACGCTATCGTAAGAGATACGATAGATTGCGCGTCCGGCAGACAAATGGTTTTTGTTGCGTCACAAGCAATGCAATTTGTTCGGGAATTGTCAGCAGCCTTAGATATACGCTGTCGATGTGTCTCTTCCCACAGCCTTTCTCGCTCATCGCGTAACCGCGCATTCTGTATCACCTTGTCGACCCTGGAGGCTTTCACGGCATACCGAAGTCGTGCTACATTCCACGCGAGGTCGCGCATATAAGGAGGGGCTCCTGGACCACCTTTGGCCTTGAATGCCTCTCGACTTCGTTCTAAGTCTTCTTTCGCCGACGAAACAATACATTGCGAGCACCAGGGTGTGCGAGAAGACGACGACGGGTGTACGATGTGTTTGCATTTGCTGGCGATCTTTTCTGGATGGTTGAAACGCATGTTTTGTGGATAAGAATGGTGAGTGGAGTGGGAAAGGAGCGTGTAGATAGGTGGACGCAGTTGTTGAAGTACTCGTGCAGCCTTGCTTTCGCGGTTGGCGTTGGCAACAAGGTGAGTGAAAGCAAGCCGTGCTACTAAGAGCGATCCTAACAGTAAGCAGCTCTATCAAAATCCGCGCCTGACCAGATATATAGGCCAATCAACTGCAGGTCATCGTTGCCGGTGAATAAGCCGGCAACCAGAACCCGCGGCAACCTGCTTTCACTCTCAATTTAGGCAATTCGCAATTACATTATGTCCGCTCATGTGACCTACTCGCAGCTGCTTCACCTCAGGTAGCTTATTGTCTACTAGATCTACCCCTCGCCGTCTCACTCAATGCTGAGTTTTGTGTCACTGAGCTCAAATCACTATATCCCTCGACCGCATATCCGACCAGAGCCACAACCTCCAGTTCTTGAGCTTGCACGAAGCTCGTACGCCTCTCCCGTCATTCAAATAGCAACTGCATGGCCCAGAGCGTAAGTCCAACCGCGCCTTGCGCCTTGATGACCCCTGCGAGCCTCCGGAATCGCTGACTACGGCGAAAAGTAACTTTTGACATTATGGAACGCCCTGTTTCGCAGCTTCGACAACGAGAGACATCCTTTAACCCCGAAGCTGCTGCCTTCAGTCCAGGTTGCAATTTTTCCTCTGCAGTCAAGGCTGGGCCAGGCTCAATCACGACTGTGGAAATCTCACAAGCAGCATTGCCAATGGCGCCAATGTTCAATTGTAGGCATCTCTTGTTTGCACGAGATCCAGGAAGTACTGACACTAGACACTAGATTCGCCTTTCAATGGCCCCGGGGACAGGCACACCTTTTATCATAGCGACCCTTTGGCCCCTGCGCCAGTCCGCTTGGAGGACTTTTTCTCTCCGGACGTGCAGGCTTTGGTAAAGACATTAGAAGGTCAGTCGTGACCGCATGACTCTAGGGTAATCTGGTTGACACATTCAGAACATCCCGAGATCCAAGAGATTCGAGCACCGCAACCACCAGAACCTGAACCTGCTAAGGTTACTGAAGATGCTACAGAGATCATTCCGTTCCCATCTTTTACGATACAGCAGGAACAGCCTCAAACACATGGTAACCCAGTGGGCATCAGCGAATTGAGTTTGAGCCTTGGCCTTCCAGCGGCAAAGACCGACTCCAATAATGCTGTGTCTCCAATGCCATCCTGTACGTCTCGAGCTCCGCAGGCGCATCCGGGCGCACTGTTTGGTAAGCTGATCGGCCGGGCACTCGACAAACCTCTAACCGCCAAAGGCCTTGCAGAAATGTTACAAAACCCAGATGTGAGCGAGTCATTAGAAGTGCTTGCTCGTACGTCCACGTTCCGAGCCATGCCAGCAGAGCCAAGGACTGAGCCCACCTCCAAAGTCGAGATCTCTGCCCATCACCGTATTCCTGTTCCAGTGTCTGCCGAGACAGCATCTCCTTCCAAGGGCCCGACCCTCTTCCAGCACCAGCACCGCCGTAGCTCCGCTTCGTCGATCTCTCATCGGAAACATGCACGAGTCTCCTCCAACAACAGACGACGCACATCGCGGGCGAAGCGTATGGATCAAGGCCCTATGCCATCAGTAGCGGACATCTACCCAGATGATGCGCATTGGACACCATCAGCGCCGATATACGAGACGCAAGACTACTTGTCATACTACCAAAAATCCATGGAAAACAGCCAAGTGATTGTCGGTAACCTCTTCGACTGGCCCTTACCCGCTCAAGCATACAAGCCAGAACCTGCCCCTACCGCTGCAGAAATTGCCGCCTCTGATGTCGATGTTCACGCCCTCATGACTGAGCTGCCGGAGCCTTCTTTGGATACACTTGCGAAACTTGGCAATTCGCAAGACCTACGCGCCAGTATTGCATTCACTCTGCCTTGCGATGCACGTCCTCTCACGCCGGCCCAGAGGGATGGGTCTAGGTACGGCATGAGACTTTATGGTCTTGCGTACGGTGATGAGTGGGAGCCACCTAAATTTGGGACTTTCGAAGAAGCCCAGCCGTTTCGAGTTCGGCCGAGGGATCATGACGGGTGGGGTGGCCGAGAATGGGCAATCAGCAAAGCTTGGAATCCATAGAAGATTCTTCACGCGTATCTCACAGACGGGACAGAAGTGCTGGACACCATCTCGAATCATATCAATATGAGTGGCAATGGCTCGACAATCCGCTTGAACGCAGACATGGCGATCTGGTTTATGGACCAAGCTGACATGATACCTGATCTGCTGCGTGAGATCTTAGCGGCGTGGCTTTGCTGATACCATTTGAGATTGTTGCGTTTGGGGGGCGCCAAGCGGGTGAGGTGAATATTCTTTAGGGGTCCCATAACAATATATTATTCACTTCTACGTTGATCTGCGTACATCAGGTTGCTAGAGCAGAAGACCCTCAACAAATAGGGCAGGCCAATGAACGCGCCGTTATATGGTCTGACCGCACGTCACACCACTATCACCTTTACAATCCATCTTGGCACATCCAACGTCGAATGCATCGCATAAGTGTATAAAGATGTGGAGAGTCGCTTTCGATGTCACAGATGCAAGCTTGCAATGTCCCGTACCAATCGATTTGCCTTGATCCTCATCGTTCAAGCTGTATTTCTCGCCCTCTGTTTCCAAAGAGCACCATTCATGACGACCACAGCACCAGTTCAGAAGCCTTGGGCAGATCATCCATGCAAGCTTGTTGCCACACCACAATATACAACGAACAAGACAGACATCTTCACGACCGGTGCGACGCACATGGCGCACATCCACAACGCCATTCTCCGCGGTTATAACTCGATATACTTACAAGCGCCGAACGTCAAATCCGAAGACAAATCTGCATTCGTGGGCTATGCACTCACATGGTACAAATTTGTAAAATCCCATCACGACGACGAAGAAGCCGAGCTGTTCCCCAAGGTTACAGACATCTTGCATGGAAAAGACGCCGAAATCTGGGGCGAAACACACAAAGAGCATGAATCCTTCCTTCAAGGCTTGGGAGAGTACGAGTCCTATCTCTCGCGGCTCGCCTCTCCCTCAGAATTCGATGGTCAGGAACTGTGCAGGATAATGCGCACCTTCCAATCGCCGTTTGAGCACCACTTCCATTCCGAAATCGCGCACATCGCTTCCTTCGCCTCTCTACCATCCGCCCCAGCACAAGACTCACTGGAAGCAGAGCAGGCAGGCGCGATTTTCAAAGCGTGGGGCAAGAAGACAGTGACCAAAGCTGGGACAACGGATGTGGTGCCATTCTTTCTGATGAATCTTGATGCTAATTATGAGGAGGGGAGATGGGCGAATTGGCCGCCTATGCCTGCCGCTGTTCGGTGGGGCTTAGTTAACGTGGCGGGGAGCTGGAATTGGACGTGGTGGAAATTTGCGAGCTGTAATGCGGCAGGTTTTCCAAGGGAGTTGTATGCGTCAGGTGCGGAGCAGCGGGCGGAGCAGAAGATGTGAAATTTAGTGTCTGAAGTACATCGCACCTCGTTTGGCTATGTAAAAATGACCCACATGTGTAGTTTACAGGCACTGGCTCATGCTATTCGGCTGCTCTTCTCTTTTCCTGCCTCCAGACAAGAATTTGTAAACGAAGGGCCCTTTAGTGCAAATTCGATTGTCTCCGCCGAGCAACAATGGTAAAAAGAAGGCGTATGCTGAAATGTCAGGAACAGCTCAGGTGATTCGCTGGTGCGGGGTGCACTCAGTACATTGAACGGCGCCATCGCACTTCAACGCTCATGAGCCTATTGATCTCGCGCGATGATGTTGCAGACTACCGGTTCTCGGATCGATGCAGCGCCAATGTGAGAATTTTCTTGGTGAAATGGCAGGCCCATTGCAGGGCGCTGACGTGAGCCTCCGCATCATCCTATGTAGCGTGTATTTGCACTCAAGCGCCTCATTTCGACTAATCCAAATCAAACTCACACCTTTTCTTCTTGCCAATAGAAGCCATTCCTTGAGTCACACAATGACCAAGTTCGTACATGTGGTGCCTCGGGCCAAGCCCTCGAAGGATTATGTGCTGCAAAGTCAAGCCTGAATATGCAAGAATGAGTCGACGTGAGTACGCGATCCGCAATGCATAAAATACGCATACAGCCTCGCTGTTCTCTAACAAAGCTCGCATGTGCACTAAATTCGCCCATCTTTACACAGCTTGAAGGTAGTCAGCATCACAACAGCTACCCGAGGAACAAACCCCGAACTTTTCATTCAAGAAGGTAGGACTATCTCAGCTTCAAGATGCTAGGTATTGGGACCCTGCTCCTGCATTTATTATTGCATGAATCGCACGCAGCAGAAACCGAGCACACGGCCCAAGAACCACTTGGATCAAGGGATCTTGTGTGCCATCCATCGACCTTCTCGATTCCTAGCATTGACGGTGTAGAACTACTCTCACTCTCTGCTATACCACAAAAGGATTATTCGACCAGCCCATTGGATATCCTGCCATCCATAACGAACCTGAACTTCTGTGAAGTCAATGTACGTCTTACCCATTCCAACGCAGAGGACGCTGTGTTGGTGCGGATATGGCTACCGATTGACCGCAAGGATTGGACTGGCCGTCTTCAGGTCACTGGCGGTGGTGGATTCGCGACAAGTATGGGATTCGTCGGTCTGGCTCCCGCTTTGAAGCAAGGATATGCTGCGGTTTCGACAGATGGAGGCCATGATGAGTTCAGCTGGACTAGCCTAGATTGGGTACTGAATTCCGATCGGACAGTGAACTGGGATCTATGGCAGAACTTCATGTACCGGAGTATTGTCGAGCAGATCATGATTGGCAAGGCAATTATCGAACAATACTATGGAGAGAAACCGCATCACTCATACTGGAATGGGTGTTCGCAGGGAGGAAGGCAGGGGTATATGTTGGCACAGAGACACCCTAACCTCTTGGACGGTATTATGGCTGCTGCGCCTGCGCTGAACCTTGTTTCTATCTCGATGGGTGGGTTTTGGCCTCAGCTCGTTATGAAAGACGCCGAAACCTACGTATCGCCCTGCGAATTTGCATACTTCACCCAGAAGGTTATGGAAGCATGCGACACATTAGACGGGTTCGAGGATGGTGTGGTGATTGAACCAGACCTCTGCAACTTCGAGCCCACAGATCTAGTTGGCGATGAGATTGCCTGCGATGGACAAAAGAGTCAGATCACATCAGATATGGCTAAAGTCGTGCGCAAGATCAGGGAAGGTCCACGAAGCCCACTGGGAGCGCACATCTGGCACGGCCTCACACCTGGCACCAACTACGCAACGCTTGCGAACATAACAATCACCCCCGATGGTATCCGATCCCCATATCCAGTCGCACTTCCGATGCTCGATACTCTCCTTCTTCCTGCCAATTTCAACTTATCGTCAATATCTCTAGTCGATTACTTCGCACTGTGGGCACAGGCTGCCGTAGAGTGGGGTTGGACTGTGGCTACTGAGTCCACCGACCTTACAGCACTGCGCGACTCAGGCACGAAACTTCTCAGCTGGCACGGCATCACTGATGACATCATCCCGCACGAAGGTACTGTCGAGTACCGCAAGCGAGTACAGCGCGAGATGGGAGGTCTAGGAGAAGTAGATAACTTCTATCGTTTGTTTCTTGCGCCAGGAGTCGGTCATTGTGCCTTGGGCCAAGGACCGATGCCTACCGATCCTCTTGCTGCATTGGTCGACTGGGTCGAGAAGGGAGAGGCACCTGATACGATTGATGCTGCAACTATCAACAAAGCAGGCACAACCATCACGCGGAAACTTTGCAAGTGGCCCGCAAAGCCTGTGTATATGGGTGTGGGTGATCCAGCAGCGGCGTCAAGCTGGGATTGCATAGAAGAGAAGAGCGGATCGACAGTGGTTTATGAACATGGTCTTAGATAGAAAAACTATATTATCAGTGCAATAGGAGGCACTATTGAAGGGTCGAGGCCAAGGTATAGATACTCTCTCTTGAGCTAAGCTTTGTGAAACGTGAACTTGTCAGCAGTCATCGAAGCGCCGTATACAGAAACTCCTCAGTCGACGAGCACTTTCAGCTAGAATTTGACTTACGGTTCCGGCAGCGAAGATGCATTCAAGTGTATGTGTATTTTTAGATGTTGAGCAAGAGTCCATATCTTCGTAGCGAAGATACATAAGAACTGGACAGTAAGGGGAGTCATGTAACGGCAACCGATCGCGAGAAGATGCGTGGTCCAGCCATGCAAGAAGGAACAGTACCAAAGAACGGAAAGCTAGAAGGAAAGCTTGACGCAAGGACTTTCCCATGCCTGGTCCTGCTGTCTGTTCTGGTGGTGTCACGTCTGGCTCCGCCCCAGTCAAGGAAGTCGCGCCCACCTCCGCCGCTGTCCCACAGCCCACAACTCTCGCCACTACCATCAAACCCGCTGTCACAAAGCCTGCCGGTGGCTGTGCTACCCTTTGGAGTCAGCGCGGCGGTCAGGGCCACACTGGTACCACTTGATGCTCTTCAGGCGCCTGCGAGGTAGTCAATCCCTACTACCCCCAGTGCCAGTAAACTTTGGGTCAGTGGCTTTGAAGCAAATAATGCATACCTATCTTGGATTCTTCTACCCGCAACTTTGGATGATATCAAATTCTAGCACTTTTATCTTCATACATACTTGTGGCTGGAGGAATGGTCATTGAACTTGCAGTAGGACTTGGTCTAAAGTTCTCAGCGTTAAAAACATCATGCACCAAGCAAACATTGCCTGATCTTTACCTTTACTACTTAACCATGAAGCTTTCAGTAGGAGTAGCGGCAGTCTTACTAGGGAAGATACAACGGACTTTGTTTCAGTTCACAGACTGTACTTGGACAACACTCTATAAGATTACTTGAACCGCACAGCAACCGGCAACGCTCGCCACCAGATGTCACGCTAGTTTTTCACTTTCACTTATGCCCAGAAGTCATTATCACTTTCACTTTCACTTTCACTTCCGCGTGTTATAGACCCATATAAATGTCCGTCTAATCGCATCCTCATCACTCCTAGTTTAAACTCAATCGTTGCTACATCTTCAACGATACTCAACCTTCCGAACGCCATCATGCTCCACCGGCTTTGCAACATTGTCGTCCTTGCTCTCATCATCACCAGTGCCGCCGCTAATCGCGGTAAGCCCACTTGCGGCGAATGCCCCGGCCGTATGGCAGGCTGTCTCCAGGTAAGTCTACTCGCACATGCACCGATTTCGATGGTCTCTTAAAAAGAACGATCGCTGAAACCTTATGCAGAACTGCGAGGGTGCTCTCCTCTGCAAAAATCGATGCGAGTGCCTACTTTCCCAGAGCGACGAGTTTTGTCGTGAGAAGTGCAACTATGGCTGCAAGCCCATCTGAGCATATACTGCCCACATGGCGCCAAGTGAGCTGAGATCTGGAATATGAGGATCTTGATGGTTCAATTGTAGGCCAGTCTTACAGGTGTGTGAGGGTGGTCTTAATGCGGATGAGTACTGCGGGTATCCAAGCCAATTTCAATCAACTACTTTCATGGACTTTATCGACGTTATTACTATAAAAGTGAATCTGATATGGCATTGAAATATGCGAAATTAATGCATTCAGCACGCTGAGTTCCCGCTCTAAGGCTGACTCTGCCCGTGCTTTTCGCACAGCGAGCTGTCATCCTTCCGGCTCTTTGAACAAAAACGTCATTTTTGTCACAAGACATATCTCGCTCAAAGATGTAATATGCTTTCATATTTCCCCCTCATGCAAAGCAAGACTCTGCAGAAGATCTCTCACTTTGATTAATAGCTCAGGCACCCTGAACGGCTTGGACACAACATCGTCCATGCCACTCTCTCTTGCTGTCGCAATCTGCTCGCCTCTGACATTGGCTGTGACCGCAATTATAGGCACGTGGCCATGAATTTCGCCTGTGGCTTGCATGCGCCGAATTTCTTGTGCGCATTCCAGCCCGTTCATTTCTGGCATCTGCAGCAGTCAAGTCAGCTCAATGCCTTTTGAAACGGCTTGCAGGATCATAGCAATTTACCTCCCAGTCCATTAGAACTATTGACAACGGAAAACCGCCGGGCTTACAGTAAGCGGTCTTCTTGATTTCTTTGAGCGCGGAGAGCCCGTGATCGGCAGTCGAGACGGTGCAACCAGCCTTTCGAAGCTGCTTAGCGAGGACTTTCTGGTTGACAATGTTATCCTCAACCACAAGGATGTGAAGGGGGCCTGGCTCGAGTGATGCCGTCCGTGGAAGTACAGCCTGTGGCAACATGATGTCTGATGTTTCTGCCACAATCTCCTTTGGATTTGGTTGCTCAACGTCCATGCCTGAAACTGACGCTGCTAGATCCATATTTTTCTCCTCGTGATTTGTGCTCTGGCTGGTTGTTGTGCGAGGTAATATTGGTCGACTTGAGGAGACAGTGCGCTTGCACTGGATGAAGAATCCAAACGTGCTTCCTACACCCGATTCAGAAGAAACACCAATCTGCCCACCGTGTAGTTCGGCCAATTGTCGTGAGATGAAGAGGCCGAGCCCGCTCCCTCCGTAGTGTGCGTGTGTGCGTGGTGATGCTTGTGCGAAGCGTTCAAATAAAAGATCTTTCTCCTCAGGTGTCAACCCGCACCCAGTGTCTCGAACCTCGACCTGCAAGTATAGCAGCTCACCAGGACCCCAGTCCTCACCTGTTGTTACGTCAAGCAGAGGCGCTCCTCTTGTTGGTACGAACTGGAAGACTTGCCCGCGTATGTCAGGCGCAGACGTAGTTGCACTGACGTGCACAGATATTGCTCGTTGCGGTTCAGCTTGTGTGAATTTGATTGCATTAGTGATCAAATTGACGGTTATCTGAAGCAATCGACTAGGATCCAAAAGGACCCAGTCGACATTCAAATCCTCCACTGATTTGTCAGGGTGAAACGTAAATTCAATGTCTTTAGCTTGTACTTCTGGTTTGAACATGTTCATACCGCGTTGCACGACTGCAAGTGGTTGAGTCGGCACCGGAGTGATGAGCAAGAGGTTTGAATCAAGCTTGGAGACCGTCAAAATATCATCGACAATGGATTTCTGGTGTTGTACGCATAGCGCGATATTATTTGCCGCTTCGACGCAGTCTGCTATGACTGTTTGATCCTCTTTCCTGAATTTGTGTTGAGTGAGACTGTCCCGGATATCATCAGAACATATGAGGATAGCGGAAAGAGGGTTCCGCATCTCGTGAGAAGTAATGCTAGATATGGTCAGATCCTACATAATGTAGACTTCATGTCCGCTTACTCGATGAATTCGTTCTGTTGCCGTTTCATTTCTTCGGCTTCTCGAAGTCGGATTTCATGTAGGCCTTGCGCCCACTTCAATTGTGATATGTCGGTAATGGATCCCATGATGCTGACAACCTCACCGTCAAGGCCCAATTCAGGAGCGGAATTTGCCAAGACCCAAAATTCGATTGAAACGCCACTGATATCACGCGGTTGAACATGAGGGTTTTTCAACCTAAGTTCACGTGTGCATGGCTTCTTAGTCTTCAAGAGCTCGTCCCACATGTCCTGGCTCGGTTTTATACTCTCTTCTGCCATTACATCAAGAAATGAATATTCCTTGTATCCTTCTCTTGCGTGCCCAGTCAATTCGAAAAATCGATCGTTGGCCTCCAATAGCATGCCCTCTGGGCTGAATAGATACATGCCCAATGGAGAAAGTTCGGTCATCCGACGCATACGACTGGTCTGCAGAGCCAGTTCGCGGCTTAGTTGCTCGCGCTGAATTTGAGCAAGCTCTGCTGCGTTCCTACTACGCTTCATCTCGTCTTCGAAAAGCATAACGGAGGCAAGCGATGTCGCTAGCTGTCGATTGAGTATAGTCGCAAAGGCTTTGTATTCTTCATCGTAGGCTCTACGAGGCTGCACGCCAACGAGCAAGAACGCGAAAACAGTTTCGCCAGTCGTTGGCCGCACTGGGAATATGATTGCCTCTTTGCAAGGGTCACCATAACCGCGCCACGTGATACCTTCAAGTAGTGATTCTGGCAATGATCCGTCACTCGTTTGCAACATCGTAGGCTCACGAGTCCGCATGGCCTCTCGAAATGCTGGAATAAAGCCTTCTTGGCTGCGTTTTAAATCTAGTCTCCGTGGGGATGCGGGGTGTCCCTCGGGAATTCCGATTGATCCCTCCAGCACGCAAGACTTTAGTGAAATGGTGCTGTCGGATGAGTGTGAGGCTGTATCAGCATCGTCGCTGTCCACAATCGAGTACAAAAGCGCAAAAGGTACGTCTATGGCGTCCTGCTCAAGCCCTTCAAGGCAACGTTTCCAGAATTCTTTTACCGTGCGGGTCGAATTGAGACGTTCGCCTAGATATCTCAGCATATGCATCCTTCTGCTGCTGACTGTGTTCGCAGTTGTTTCGAAGGGAGCGTTGTAAAAGCCCAGAATCTTATCAGTTCCCCCGTACATGGGGGTAATTGACCATGAGAAGAATGTCTCCTCCAGGTATCCGAATCGATTGATAGGCAGATATTCGTTCTCTCTTCGCTCTGCCTTTCCAGTAAGTGCGCAAGACCGGAAAACGGGAGCCACGCCGTTCCAAATCTCAGCAAAAGGTCCGGTAAATCCAGTACCCATAAGTTCCGGGTGCTTGTTTCCTGCTACCTCAGTTTTGTATGCCTCATTGTAGATGACTGTCAATTCCCCGCCCCAGAACAGGGCACACGGAAATGGATTGCGGATTAAAAGGTTCACAATCTCTCGAAGTGATGATGACCAGGTTTCCATGTCCCCAAGCGGCGTGCTTGCCCAGTCAATACTCCGAATGAATTTGGCATGCTCTGTAAGCACCCCAGCAGGCTTTTCAATCGTGTAATCAGGGACAACGTCATCGGGGGTTGATATTGTTACAGCAGAATTGCTTCCTGAAGATATTCTACTATTGTCCTTGCTTAGAGAGTTGGTCAAGGTCGCTGATGCGGTGTTGGAAGGTGCATAAGCCATATGCGTTGGGTTTACTGGTGATGTAGCCGCTGTTTTGCGTGCCTTTGCGGCCTCAGAATCACGCTTTGTGGTCTTTGGTGGTTCTGGTAGTGCATTTGATGACAGACTACCGATCGTGTTCTGAGGGATGTCGGATGCACAGTACAAAGCATTCCCAGAGATAATTCGCCATCGTTGCCGAATGGTAGAGCTAGTCCAAAGTAGGCCTTGGTACAGAAGTGTAAGCGGAAAGACGTCTCTTGAGTTATTAAATTTGCTGATGCTAATAACCCAATTCTGAAACTCGTCGTATGTCGGTGTGACGAGTTCATTGTTCTGGCTTTCTTCAGAAGGCTCAATGATGCTATCCAGCAGCCTGCTGTGCAACTTCAGCGCCGCATTGCAAAAGATTGGACGTATCGTAGAGTTTACTGTCGCAAAATCTGAATCCAGATCGATGATGAATGTTGGTCGGGAGTCCTCGTCCAGAATCTCGTGGAGCCTGAGGCTTTCTAGCTCGTGCATCGCCGCGGCCTCAAAGGCGCCTGTTTCTTCCCACGGATGCACTCTGCTTGGGCCTGCGGCTGGCAATGACACCTCTTCCATAGCTATGGAGTTAGAGTTCGACGCAGGAGCTTCATCTGGAAACACGGCGGGGTGGCATTGGAGCGGTCGGTGAACGGGCCGGTTTTTCGCAGTCGATAATTTGAAAATCAGTAAGACTTGTTAACGCCGCAAGCGCTACAGGCTTCTGGAGCACCGCAAAATCGTCCCAGAAACACTATCACAGTCGGACTTCTTCGCCTTACGCTAACATAGCGGTTGCGCCAGCTCTAGCGTCGGATGACGGAGTTGAAAAGCACCTAAGACAGATGCTTCGTCGTTTTCGTCCTGCTGGATTGTCTTGTGCAATCGCACGGACATACATGCCTAATGACGTCGAAATTAGGCCGCTTATCGTGGTTACACTCTTCAAGGGAACGATTCACGGATCTAGAACACTGCTCGAGTCAATCATCAGCATCGCGAGCATAGTGCTGGGAGATGTTATAGGTAACAATACCCCAAAAGACCTGTTAATGAAGAAACAGAAACATCAATACGCAACATGCGGCAGCGATCGTCAGTGGGAAAGATGTTGATACTCTGGGGGCAAGGTATATCGCTGAAATACTCTGTTTGCGCTAGCTACGTGACGTCACGTCTTGATACCTTGTCAACACTTGTCGCTTCTGACTCGGTCACATCTTCTTCAAGCTTCCTACATCAACACTCCAGCTGCCACCAAAGCCTTCGTTTAGTTCGTACGATTGTGCGTCGCCACCGCCCATTATTGTCACGCTCTTGATGCGCAAGACAGTAGGGAAGTTGAAAGTGCCCTCTGCCCTGAGTGTCGATCCGCTAAATGTGAACCTGATCTCGCTTGTGCCAGACTGCTCAAGGCTCTCGCCATCGTCAAGGTATAGAGAGCCGCTTGCGCTACCATCACTCTCGGGTGCAACAAGAAGTTCGAAAGGCTTGTCGCGAAGAGCTCTCGTTGTATTGGCACTCTCAAGACGCATGGGCACGATTGAGCCACCATGGACGAGCACTGGGATATCTGTGTCAGGAACATTGGAATACGTAATAGTACTCCCAGCGCCTTGCACAGCTTTTCGAGTGAACAGGTCATACCAGACGCCATTCGGTACGTAAAAGGATACCGAAGAGGAGCTTTCCTGAGTCACTGGATTTACCATAAGAGATGGACCATAGAAGAACTGTGTTTCAATTACGTAGGTGTTGGAGTCCTTGGGGTAGTGCATCCTACATGATGTCAGCGTGAAAATGTGTAAATTCGTCACCACTTACCATAGAGGCGCAAGCATTGGGGTACCATCTACAGTCTGCTTGTGCATAGCCGTATAGATGTAATCGAGGAGTCTGTATCGAAGGTCAATGGCCTTCTTTGCGGCTGCAGTCACGGACTCCCAACGATATGCCTCCTGCGATCGTGCACCGGCTACGTTGTGGTTCCTGTAGAATGGATAGAATGCACCCAGAACTGTCCACCTCGCGCAAAGGTGCTCAGTGGCGTCATTAAGAAACCCACAAACATCTGCGCCAGTCTGTGAAATGTTAGCTCCTATCATTTACCGGAGTCAAAATAGCACATACCATTGGGACCTGAAAGAACGCAACGAACTGTAGAAGATGTCGGATAGAGGCCAAATACTGATCCCAAGCGGAGACATTGTCACCTAGCCAGTGCCCCACGTAGCTACCAGCACCAACAAAAGTACTACGGGTGATGACCATGGGTCGTTTGTTAGGTCTCCTCTTGAGCATACTGTTACGACTAGCTTCGCTCATCATGGTTCCATACAGATTGTGTGTGTCATATTCGGTCCATCCACCCGAATGGATGAGATCAGTCTGCGCAGTTTTGTTACTGAGGCCGCCGGCTTCGTTCCTGATCTCATAAGAAGGAAAGAGGAGGTTTCGGTTTGAAAGTCCTTTCTTGTCCCCTGCTGACCGCCGCGTAACGATGCCGCCAAGATTTGCTGAAGTGGTTTTGTTCTGATCGCAAGGGAAGGCGCAGAAGCTTGAAGGCTCATTCATATCGATCCACAGTGCATCGATATCTACGCCCGTGTCTTTGTCAAAAAAGGCAGCGAATTCGTTGTCCCAGTAATTTTGCGTGTTTGGTGCAAACCAATCTGGGAAAACCGTAGTGCCTGGCCACACTTCGCCTTTCCAAGGTACACCAGCACTAGTCTTTAGAAATGCATCCGCGTCTATGCCTCGATTGTAAGAACTATAGTCTTGAGCAGCAACAGCTATGTCATGTCAGTTCAGTATCGAGACGACAATAGAGGGGACTGACCCGGGTCGACCATAACAATGTAATGCTGGTGCTTGCTGTGCAGGTTGTTGACGAGAGCGCGGACCTCAGCAAGTGGGAAGTTTTGCCCCAATGTGAAGACTTTGAACTCATCCATATAATCGATGTCTGTGTTTGGTTAGAATTTATCGTGATCCACATTGACTCTGACAAGTACCTGTCCACATAGTCTCCAATGGAATCTCGGCTGCGCTATAATTCGCAACGACCGCTGCAACCTCACCGATGCTTTCATAACCAAACCTGCATTGGTGAAAGCCTAGGCCCCAGTACCTGCCCGAGCTTGTCAGCAATGAAGAGGGTTTACTAGTCGCGGACACTCACGGCATCATGGCAGCTTTCTCGGTGATCTCGCTATACTCTCGTGCAACATCGAAAGGTAGAGGCCCGGCCATGAAGTAGAGATCGATAACTCCGCCAATGGTATTATACTCGAGATACTGGCCGTCGTCATTGTTGATCTTGATGTCCATGCCGTTACTGTTGAGCATCAATACACCATGGGATAACCCAGAGTCGGCCCGATGCTCAAAGTAAACTGGATGCGTTCCATAAAGGTTTTGTTTCTCAGGTACAGCACCAGAGTCGCGAGCCCAGAGGGTCCGGACGTAGTCTGAAGTCGGCAAATGCAGGGCATCAGTATGCTCTCCCAAGCCGTAAAGAGAAGGATTATCCGGTAGGGATGTTCGGAGTCGTAGATACTGGGATTCAAAAACTAGATTGGAGCCTTTTGTGCTGAAGAGCACTTCGTTATTGCTCTTCCGTGTTACTGTGAATGAGAACGGCTCCTCTTGGATAGATACATCAAGCAGTGATTCAGCTGACGCGAATGAACCAGAGGGACGTGGGACAACGAAATCCGGTACTTGATACACCTGTTCGTCCTTGTCATAGATCATCACATGGAGGCGAGAATCTTGCGTGTTAGGCGGAACATCAAAAAAGTTACAGATCGCTCACATACCAGTTTGCCATTCTGCCAAGAATTTGAGATCTATTAAATCTTCGCTGTAAAGGTTGCAAGCTGCACCGGCCAAAGTCAGATCCGCTGTTATGCTGTTGTCAGAACGTATGACATTGCTGGCTTTGTAGCCAGGGCACGCGTCTGCCCTCCTAAGTGGCACTGCTGCCCCCCACCGAAACAAGCTTGATGCTAATAGGAATGCGCCTTGTACTAATGTTGTAATTAAGGGTGGCATGGTGAGAAGTGCGGACTGGGAATAATTGCGTTGAGGAAGCCATGCCTGCTCTATATAGTCCACTAAAACATACTTCTTAGCACTTGCTCTTCATGATCGTCACAACCACAGATATCGATCTGACGTGTGGTGACAGTCCCACGAGAAGTCAGGGTGAATGCCGATCTTACAATTCGTCACGAGTACATCCACCATAGTCGAGTATGCTATTGCTGGGGCCATGCAGGGCAAACAGCTGTGCGTAGCTTCCGGATTGGGTAGTTCGTAAGATTTGGCATGTACGAGTGGTCAACTGCCTGGGAAGTTGTCAATGCTGGTTTGCAGGAAGTTGTGACGATCCAGACATGCATTGGCAGCGTATTTGCCCGAGACTAGAGCTAGTTCGGTGCCATCTTGTGGGGTAAATAACAGCCTCAAGAGCCACGTGCGAACATCGCCCAGCGCCAACACATACCTTGTGCAACGCGAGTTAGGCATGTAACATGACTTTACTACGATTCAGAGAAGAAGTGTGTGGTGGCAACTGTCAGTCAAGCGGCATGTTGTTGCGCTGCACAGAGGTACGCGGTCATGTATAAGAGAATGACTAATATTACATTACAGTCTTCCTTTCCCCTCTACACACTAGAAGAGGGCAAGAACAACAATGAGCCGAGGCCTTCCCTACCTATGGTACTGGCAAGGTCACAAGCACCATCTACTACACCAAAGTCGCCCACTTATCTCCATACAATCGGTTGACCTTCCAACAACCAGCTGCACACTGTTAGACCTCGTGCTGTCGCAAATATTGCGGCCTTTCGACGACGTCACCATGGCGCTCTACTTGCCAGTAAAGTTTCTGCTGGACAATCCGCGGCCTTCGATCAATCCCTGCCCCTTTGCAGTGCCAAAAAGACCTTGGCTGTCCTGTGTCTAATATGCAGGTTGCAGACCCTAATGAAACAGATATGATGGCGCTTATTGGGATGTATCACCAGGCTGACTATACCCCTGCCATCACACCGCATAGATGCGGTGATCTGGGGTTGGGATCAAGTGCGTTGATCAGCGCCCACCAGCCACAGCGATCTCCACCATGGCTCTGCGATGTGACAGCGCGTGACTAACGTATGCACACATGGGTATTTCATACGTCTATCAGTCGTCAGTAAGAATTGTGTTCGATCACACGACGCGGTACTTTGTCACGCGGCTGTGAGCATAATATCGTGGCAGCGATTCAGAGGAGCAGCCTCGCGTCACTTGAACCGCAAGAGAACGAGAAGCAAACATCATTTCCAAGAGCAGGGGTCTTCGAGCGTCCCTAGTGGAGCATTCTTTCAACGCAGTTGCCCATACCACAAGTAAGGAAGGCTAATTTATTCCAAAAAATTCAACATCACAACTGTAGCTGCCTTGGCAACTCAAACTTTCGCACGCGCATCCAAAGTCGCGTGCAGGATGATGTCAGACTCATTGTCCACGCTCAAGGCTGTTGTTAAGGATGGCATTCCTGGTACTGGCCTGATATTCGTGTCACACGAGACGTCTTGCTGGTAAAGAAGGCAGTGTTCCTAGACTTGCTTAAAGTTTCTATTAGACCTTAACGGCTTCAAACTCTGTGCCCGCTTTACATCGTTGCCATAACCATCTGTGAATACTCGCAATGGCCTGATGCGGAACGAGCAAAATTCAAAGTCACTTCGCCCGGCTAGCACCCGCAGTTGCTGAGCTAAGGAATGTATATCCTGCCACTGAGTCGGAAATGAATGCCCGGCGCGATTATTTGGATCGATCATACCACCCATCATCTTGGAACGACCTTCGGACCTGGTGCGCGGGCTCCAGCGTACACTTGCTCGAGAATTTCGCTCTCAAACTATGTTTTGGCACATTGTATACCTTTCTTGGTTCTGCGAGTATAACAGTCCTGCTGGCTGGACCGAATCTTGACGATTTTTGGAAAACGCTTGAGCTTTGGGTGATTCCACTGCTTGTGCCACATTTGCCTGCGTACTCGACGTACTCGTCTCTGAGTCCAGTGGACCATTGACGTCTGATGCAATTTCTGGGCATGGTTGAGACTCTGGAGGGTGACATTCCAGAGGTATCGCACCATTCTCCGGAGAGTCAGATGGGAAACATGCTCTCTCAATGCCGCCAACTCGTGAATCAGATGTTGTTGGGGCATCACCTTCTTCCTGTGCAAACGCCATCCACACCGTTTCCTCGTTGTTCGGCGTCATTCGTGGCTCTCCTTTCAAAGACAGCGGTGAAGCTGGTAACTCAATCGGGTCCTCATTCATCCACGCATCTGCCTCTTCTTCGATGAGAAAATCTCCTTCTCCCCGGAGCTCTTTGTATTTCAAGTTCATGGCTTCTTCAATCATGTCTCGAAAAGGAACGAAGGCACCTTCCATCGCTGTTTCCTCCTCTTTGCTACCAGAGAGGAACGACTTCCACTTCGCCATGATGCTGTCTGCTTTCAATGCAACTGATTGCCCGTCTGCGGTCAGACGCAGCGCTGATAGCACTGCGTTCGAGACCTTGGTTCCCGCACGTCCTATGCTCTTCTTAAAAGATGCCTTTCGGCTGAGCTTTGGCAAAGGATCGGAAAGGGCACCATTCTGAGCAACAACTTCGAGATCGGATCCAGATCGCACATGGTCTTCTGGACCGTGTCGGAGCTTAGAAGTATCTATGTCAGCATTTATCTGTTACAAAGAGTGACTCTATGACTTACCACTTGTTTTGCAAGCTGGTTCCCATCGACCTGATGAGCCAAATCAGGTGTACGCGGGCCTGTCACCTCGACAGTCACCGCCGGCTGCCGTAGCGTAACCCCGAAAGCCGATTCGTGCCTCCCATCAAAAGCTGGCTGTGTCTCCATCGTAACCTCCTTCAAAACGCTGATGGAGGCCCGAAGCCTCACTGCATGATTGACATCTCGCGCATCATGCGTGTGTTCTAGAGCATAGGCATGATCGGCCGCCGCGACCATATTCTGCCAGTTCTGCGGGTTTTCAACCTCAGGAAGAGATGCCATGTCTGAAGAGTCAAAAACTGATGCGGTCGTGTTTACTGGAAGACCGGCAGGCTGCTCCATGTCTGCTGCTCGGCGCCAGTCGTATAATGGGTTCGGGCTCGGGACATCGACTGAGCGCTGCCTGTGCCTAAGTATACCACTGATTAGTTCCGAAGATTCAAATCGAAGTCGGAAGGCTGCATACTGGCGATATCGGGCAGGAGGAGCTTGGTGTGCAGTTTCTGATGCCTCATCGGGTGCAACGAAGCATTGTTGTCGATCTGACATATCGCCGAGTGTAACAAATCAAGCGGAGCAGTGAGTGAATGCAAGCTAATTCAATTTGGGGAGCAACAGTAAACAGAAAGTGGTGCTATCTTCCTCAAGTCAAGGCGTGTCATATATAGAGTATTACTGGAAGCTCCGACCCCTTGCGCGAACTTGTAGCCATCAACCGTGGTACTGTGTAAATTTGAATATCATGACGAACAAGACCCTCGATCAGGCTCAATTGATACGACCTCCCCTAAAGCACCGCGCTCTTCGAAAAGCATAGTCTTGATACACCTGAAGTCTATTCCTTTCGTGTAAGATGGTTGCCTGGACTCTATTCCTTCTCCTTTACTAAAACGTTGTCTCACATTTCTACGGCTGGGGTAAGCGCATGATCGGCCCAACTGATGCAACACAGTGGAACAGGGTTTTGAGGGTCCTATCATGACGGGGCGTATTTGACTCCCAAACAAGTGGGCCGATCACTCTATAGCTGAGAACGTGCACGCCTTGCTCGATATTACGGCCTCTGGGTTTGTCGAAAACGATGTGCGGGGGATTAGTGGGGTTTAAAGAAAGAATTGTAGGTAAGGGGTTATAAGGAAGTTGAGGCTGAGAGCACAACGGAATCTCCACAGCATGTACCTATGGGGCGGGGTCGTCTCCACTACTTTCGTATACATTTCGTAAGAACGCATGCTCGTGAATAGCCATAGAGAAAATGCGTAGATTATGTACTATATATTGAACTGTATCTTCCATAAACATCTTGAACACCAAGGGTATAATCACACTCCAATAAGCTTTACATAACGTTACAACAGCCCAGCTTCTTGAGCAGCTTCGGCAGACCTTTGCGCACCATCTGCTCAATCTCGTCGTTCTGGTCGTTTTGCTGGTTTGAATGCTGTCCACCATGCTGTTGCTGGTCACCATGCTGCTGACCACCATGCTGCCCAGAATAGCCGCCGCCGCCGCCATACTGCGGGTGCTGCGGAGGCGGGGGCATATTATGCACGTCGCCGCCTTGGAGGTCCACGTAAATGCGACCTTCATTCTCCTCTGTCCGGTACTGCAGTCCGAGTTCACGGCAGACTTGCTCGACTCTGGGCTTGATTTTCTGTACGTGATTGCGGCTATGGTTCCCCTTGCCCACAATGACGTGCAAGTGAGTCTCTCCTCTACTTCTTGCGGCCTTGATTCGCTCCTCTAGCACATCCTCAGCCTCCTCCACAAACAGACCGTGGAGATCGATAGTGTCGTCCTGTACGCGTCCATTTGCATTGTTCTCCCGGAAAATGTAGTCGCGCGCCTGACGGTTGTATTCCTCCATTTTGGCAGCGTGCTGCTTGCCTTCCTGAGACAGCTCATGGGCGCGTCCGCCATCGCCAGACTCGTAAGCTTGATGGGCGCGATCGAAACATGAGCTTCGCAGAGCTGCTTCCTGACGTGCAAGGTCACGGAGGCGATCGTATTCTGCTTCAGCATCGCTGTTGGAATGATTGAGCGCTGGGAAGCATTAGCTTTAGTCGAATGTATGCCGAGTCGAGCATACAGCGCGAGCCCATCGACAGCATTTCCATGACGGCCATGATGAAGCGACACCAGATCGGATTGTTTGGAGTAAAGGAACGACTGGACGTGGAGAACTAGAGAACGTTGTTGTTCTTGATTGTGGCAGCACGACGCTCGGCTCGGCGCTTAAGCGGCGCAAAGCAGCAGGGCCCAGATCGCCGGGGGTCCCGAGGTCGCAAATCACTTCACAGTCGCATCTGTCTGCACGTCGCATAGATGCGAAACGGTGCGTGCATTGAGCGGACCGCAGAGCGGGCAAGTTCGTTTTGGCTGAATGATAGGTTTTGGGTGTAGTCTTGGTGCAGAAGCCGCCGCAGACCGTGTAGTTGCAGGCTTAGAACCGTATCTTCGGCCCAATGAACACAATGAGGAAAGCTAGCAGCCAAAGCCCACCGATCATTGTGTAGAGCTTCATACGATCCCACCAACCCTTGCCTTCAGTCATACGTCTGAGAGTGCCCATTCTTTGGCTGGCGGCGTCCATGTTAATCTGGTTCTTATCCAGGCCAGATATTGCTCGGTCCACGATGCCCTTGTCGCTTTCGAGAGTATTGCTAAAATGTACCGACTGTGCCTTGAGCTGTCTCGCCATCTCCAAGAGACTGTTTGTGAGATTCTCTTGCTCATTGCGGTCATGCGACAATAGTGCTTCTGTATCCGCTAATGAAGGTTTTCCAGTCGTGCTATTCGCCTTAGCTGGATGTAGAGCGTACCCGGACGCCGCCTGCGTCACTCCCATATCGGCAGCTTGCCCTCTGCGTCGGAGTTCCGAAGTAAGATTTTTTGCAGCATTCTGAAGCGCCTCGTTACCCTCTCCTTCTTGTAACCTAACGTCGAGCCCATCGTTCGCCTTCAACCTCGGCGCGTACGAGGGAACCTGATCTTCATCCTCGTCGTCTGAATCTATGGAAGCTACAGACTCTGTGTCGTCTAGCTGATTGAGCTCGCAAATTCGTTGGTTCAGTGCCTTGATCGATTCGCGCTTCTGCTGCAGATCCGCTTGCAGACCCGACTTCCTTGACTTGGAGGGGAGCGTGGACACCGAATGTTCGAGATTGAGAAGGAGCGTACGAGCATGTTCGATGTTCTGGGCAGTGTCAGAAGACGGTCTTTCGGGTCGAACAACTGAAGTCCTTGAACTTACAGCACTGACGCGAGCGCGCTCGTAAGGCGACTTCCTCAGCTGTGGTGAAGGCTCAACAAGGACAGTATGCTCTAGTCTAGATAATATACGGCCTAAATTTATGGAAGCTGAGTCAGGGAAGCCTGAAGGTGATCGTGGCCGGACAGTGGTCATTGCAGGTGTCTTTTTTCTCGTCTTTGAACCTGCGCGGGAGATCTGGCTTCAGAGCGCGAGTAGCGTTGGGCGTAGGAAGAGAAATGGAAGTCCAGTCGGCCGCAGTCGGGTCTGACAGAACACTGTGGTGTTGTCGAAATCTACTTGGTAATTATGCGGTGGTATTTGTTGGTTCAGTTAGGTGTTATGGGTGAGAGAGCAACGTCACTGTTCGGAATTCCATAGAACCAATCATCACGCTCCCCGCACTGGCACGGTCCGCGCAGCGGGAACAACACTACAACACATTTGTTTTGCTTCACCAGACAACAGCACAACTATGTTGATAAATGATACATAATTTTACATGATGACTTCATACGCCAACGCTGGCCAAGCATTCCTGCCTACCTCGCCGTCAATTGATTTAGGCATTCAACGACAGATAATACCATCTTCCGCTCAGAGATTGAGATGGTCGATCTGCACTTTCATTCTCTAACCGCGCAGCGTTGTGGTGTCACGGGGGTCAGCAGCCTTAGATGCTGATGAACTTGCAGTCGTAGGCCCGCGGGTGAAGCTATGTGGTATTAGTATGCAGTCTACAGCGTGCATTTGAGGACGGGACGTACTTATTCCACATGGTTCCCAAGAAGCCCGGCTTTCCATACGCGTCTTGTAACGACGAACGTCTTTCAGTGCTGGCGGGATCATTGGGTCGCTTGAGCATCTCAAGATTCCCGAAACGCTGGGCGGCAGAAGACTGTAATGTGTTAACAGAAGTGCATTATATAGCCTACGTATAGGTGCCGACATACTCTGCGACGTGCGTTGGGGGAAGAGGGCTCTGTCATGGAAGCGTCTGAACCTCGGCGCTGGGCATCGTCCTTTGGTGCTTCAGGCATAGCTGGAACTGTATTGTCTCCAAAGACTTTGTGGCTTTGGCTGGAGTACTTCTGGTGAAACGGTGATGGCATATTGGCAGCGGGTATCGTATGCTTGATATATGTTTAAGTGTAACAAATGGAGTTGCTTGTGCGGTTGTAAACAGACAGAGACGTGACCCAGATGAGCAGAAGCCGCACTACATAAACCCCTCTCCAACTCAGAGCTGAAGCCCCTCGACGACAGCTTCGATCGCATGTCATTCGAGTATTACGCAGATGATGCGTGATCGTACCAATCAATCATAGCCTGGAGCTTCCCCGCACTCGCCCAATACCGTTGGACCCTGCATTCTGTCTGTAACAATGAGCGACATGAGGTAGTAGACACGCCTAAAATGCTTTCTAATCGCATGGCTTCGACAAAGTTCAACAAATCAGACAGAGGGCCGGAGACAGTGCTCGTCTAGTTGTTCGCTGCAAGCGGCTGTCCCGGAAATCGTCAACCATGATGCTGTGTGCGCCGCTGACCTTTCTGAGGCTGAAAGATTAGGTGGGTGCAACTGGGTTCTTGAACAATTGTATGCTTGTGAGCCTCATAGACATCTACGAGAGATCGAGCTATGTGGGATCCGAGGAGCTGTGGAGAAGCGACACGATCGCGCTAGCTCTTCTTGTGACGCGGGAGGGGGCAGATCCGGCTCGACTGAAGTTGTGGCGACTGTGACATTGAGTTCGAGCTCATGTGATTGGGGCGGTGTCAGGGCAAATAATGTGAACTTTGAATAACGTCAACTTCTCTCACAATTGTCTTACCTCTACCTGTACGAAAATAAAGCCCTTGAGCTGGTTCATAGTTGGTAAGAACTTCAGTTTGCTCTTCCAATATGGTCGAAGCACGAGGAAGCTATCTGCATCCACTGATATCAGCTTGTCGGACTTTGTAAGTACGTTATTGCACTGAAGATATCGCAATTCTGTCACCAAGCACAGCACAACTTGGAATGTTCAAGCTTGAGGATGCGTAGTGATGTCACAAATGCCAAGCTCAAATATGTACCGAGATTCAACCGGTTAGCGATACAAAATTCTGTGTGCATTTTCTTCGCTCCAAGCCACCTTCATCATGTGCACCTTTCGCCATACTGCGCTGTCCGACAGAGCGGAGCGACATCTTCTGTCGATCGATCTTCACGTCAGCCAACCATTTCTGTATGAGCCGGCATTATTGAGCAGTGGTTGCGAGATTTGTCGCGACTACGCGCTGTTCCCAATGTCAGTGGTTGGGCAGCGATGCGCTGCAGGTCAAAGATCTCCAGGGACCAAATGGGCCGGCGCGATCCCGACGTGAATACTATAGGTTCTTACAGTTTTGTCAACAACTCGGGTGGTGATCATCCCGCAACAACTCAAACTTGCCAACAGCGTGCTCGCTGGCTTCCACATGCGCTTCACCCACCAACTTGGCACGCAGTCGCTGCTTGTATGAACAACAGCACAGTGTGCGTTAATATCACAAGGTACGTCACCAGTTCAACTTTCAAAACCCACCAGTCCATTCTTTTATGATGATACACCTTTATAAGCATAGTTCAGCCGAAGGTCTACTAGGCCGTTGTGGAAACAAATCAGCAACGTCTTTCGCTCCTATCTGATCAAAACAAAATCCACGTCCCGTACAGCCTGCTTCTTCTGAATACAAGCTGACGAATGCGTAGCTCACACTGGTGCCTCCAGTTGTTTGCAGATGGCTGAGTCCTTTCCGGCTTGGCCCCTTGAACAAAGGCTTTGTTCTCTCAACGTCCTGTCATGTCTAATTCTGGTGAACTCGCGGTAAGAAGGCTACGCAAGCATAGCCGCTGACGCTTTGGTGTAACATCACTCGTGGCGCTTTCTCGAGTAACTGTCTCACCATGTGTATTCGTTTCTACGACAGCCATTATGTCATGAGTTGCCGTGAAATCGAGCGCTGCGGTGATTACAAGCCCCCGAGTACTGGTGGCTCTTTGGAAGCAATCTCCAGTATGGCGGTGCGTGAATTTGATTGCCGGGCCGGCTGAATAGCAAATGCAGGCCCGAGCACGCTCTCAGTCATTGATCCTTGTATTATTGTGGGCTCCATCTGCTCTACCGCAATTTCTGAATCGCGAATTATCGGTGGCATTGCTCCGCCGCACGCTTGTGTGCGCAGATCTGACACTGAACGAAAAAACAGTGCGCGTTGACGTCCTTCGTACGCGTATAGGAACGAACTTTGAGTGCCGGTAGGTTTGCACTGACTGCGAGCCGCAGCCTCATGGCGCGGCTAGCAGTATGTCAGCGTTGATCCCTTCCGCATATCGGTCCCAAGCATAACAAGTGCGACATGGCCCTGATCCGCAGCACTTCAAACTGGAAGGGATTGCCTCTGCTTGGTGAACATCACGAATATTTCGCCGAACTGAACGTGCCGTCACGGCGCTTCTCATGAAAGGGTGACCCCTCTTACGTGGTCCCTCTGCGCAAGGTCATAAGAGTGTGACTGCCCCTCGATCCGGGCGCGAATTTTGCAACCAATCCTGTCCAGAAGCGCCGAAGACCGTGAGCTGCAGCAGGATTTTGAGCCTGGGATGGCCTCATCACATCGTATCAAATTTGGAAGCTAGCCTGGATTTGGTTACAGGTGCTGCGTTGTCACTTTCTGCCCAGGAAGCGAGGTCAGCATCTCCTGCCCACACCCGCACTTGTTCAAGTCTTTTCCCTCCCCTCCTCACCTCCACTCTCGCAATCGACAGCAATCGCCATCATCAGCACCGCTATTACGACACAAGTTTCGTGCGGCACGCCTTCAGATTTCACTACACCACAAAACCATTTCAGAGCCCTCGCTCAGGATGACAATTCGGAGCCCAGACGGAGCCTACACCAGGTACTTACAGCCCAACGGTTTTCCCTATCGTTATCTTTGATTGTTTGATGCGTTCCTTTCTTTTTTTGCTTAAAATTCATGTTTTGCTCAAATCATGTACACACATCCAGTTTGTCGTTTTTCATTTGCAATTCGCCGCCATCTAGCAATCCAGGCTACAGGACTCCCACTTGGACATCCGTTCCACAGGACAATTATCCAATGGACATTTCCGTTTGCGTGGATCCTTTGATAAACGTTCTTGCGCGTTCCAATCCGTGGATGGCCATGGATCAACCTTTCCAAGGACTCAGCCTAGAAGTACGGAGACACGTAGAACCAGCACTTTAGCAACCTTGCATTCGTAAACCCGACAACTCAATTGCTCGGCATGCCGAGTTCGGAGCTTCAAAGTTAGAGCTCTTGAAAAGTCGGTGAACACACCGTCGGCCTCAGTAATTGATCCGGGAGCGGTTCTCGCTTCAGCTACGGATTACTCGACACCGATTGCTCTGCTGCAGTGCCCAGCAATATTCGTAGACATGAAAAACACAACAGCAATGTCGTTCAATCGTGCTCTTGTTCGACAAAGCTATGCAACATTCGATTTTGCCATCACCGGACTATCTCGCACCGTGGGACTTATCCGGAAACTGGACTCTCGCCGCCGGACATGCCTAAAGGACGTCCGCTTGACAGGGGCTACTGCCTAGGATATCTGTGGCGCCCACTGCCAGGATGCTAATACCAGTGGATTCGGCCACGGAGCGTCTTCGAGGCACGCAATTTGGACAAGGAGAAAGTACGTACAGATGGCGAATACTTGCCTATCCTGTCTAGACGACCTCACTTGATCATTGAAACTGACTTGATGCGGTATGAAGGTAGTGGCTGGTCTCGAGAAGAGGTCTCTACGCTATTCCTGGCTCATGCACGTGGTTTCGTGTTCCATTAGGACAAATCTGGACTGGCCTGATCTTCCCTCTCTCGTGTGACATCTGGAGACCTGGAGCTTTAACCGTAGCTGTCCGTCACACCATGCAGTCCGTCAACAGACTGTTCCTGGTGCGTGTCATCCCCTCGAACCGCCTATTTCAACATTCTAACCATGTCAACAGGTTCGCACTCGGGCTACTAATACGGCGCTTTTTCTTTGTCATGATGTTGTTGTTATTCATACTTGCGGTTTTGTTTAGGCACTAACCCTTGCGTTCAGCACATCACTCTTCGACTCACCACCGGAGACTGATTTCTATATTTCAAACATTACCGAGTGGAGAAAGGACATTCCTACACCCGCCGGGTTTGGACAGGATCTTTCTTTTTCTTCAGACTTCCAGGACATGCACAGCACTGAGCTCTTTGACTTCAAGGATACTGCCTCCCAGTGCAGCATGGACAGCGCATATCAGAGCCAAACTAGCGCAAGCCAGCGCGGGACTAAGAGACCACAGCTACTTGCCCAGGATAGCCAGAGCACGATGGGTGCTCAGTTCGTCGGCAGCGATATTTACTCGCCGTCCATGAGCTCGGATAGCTACAACGCCTTCACGGATATGAACCAGATGCAACTTCCTGCTGCCTGGGGTAACCAGAACGGATCCATGGGATTTGCTAACTACACCACTGGGCAGGACTTCTCCCTCTTCCCCAGCTCGAACTCCTCGCATTTCAACACCGCATCTGCTGTGAACATCTGGGGTCCAGTCGAAACACAACTGCAGACCGCTTCGTATAATTTCACGTCATACCCTACAGACTCTAACGAGACACTATACAATGCGGCAGTGCCTGTTCAGCGCCAGTGGAGTAACGTGCGACCCACGCCGGTACGCAGCTCATCATCATACACCGCACAGCAGCCATCCAGGCGTACGTCTGACGATACTGGCTTTGCCGCCTTTGTCGCTTCTCCCAGCACAGCAAGCGTCCAGCTCCCTCAGACCGTCGACTTGAAGCAGACACAACCCCAGTACATTGAGCAGATGTAAGTGGTCAAGATTCAGGCTGCAGATCAACCCTAACACCCCACAGAAATGATGCTGAAGAGAGTGTCTCGACATCTCTTGCGCCTCAATCGCTGAACGGCCATGAAGACGTCCAGTCTCCTATCGATGCCACGGAGGCCAAACTGGAAGAAGAGCGTACCAAGGTTGCTCGTAGCCACGCCCTTTACCAGCAAGGTCCTGATAAGGATGGCAAGTATCACTGCCCTGAGGAAGGCAAGCCTGGTTGCACCCACAAGCCCACGCCCCTGAAGTGCAACTACGACAAGTACGTGGACTCGCACCTGAAGCCATTCCGCTGCAACAAGAAGACATGCGTCGGCGTTCAGTTCTCCTCCACAGCGTGCCTGCTGCGCCACGAGCGCGAAGCTCATGGCATGCATGGTCATGGTGCTAGGCCTCACCTCTGCCATTTCCATGACTGTGAGCGTGCTGTGCCTGGCCATGGCTTTCCTCGTCGCTACAACCTCTTCGATCACATGAAGCGTGTGCATCAGTTCGAAGGCCCCACCACTGAGCCTTCTCCACCCGCCATGCAGGGTCAGACCCATCGCAAGCCTATGTCCCGTAAGCGTAAGACTTCAGCGGACGAGATCTCTGAGAAGCGCCAAAAGGTTGTTAAGCTTACAGCTGAGCAACAGCTCCGAAGGCGCCGCGAGCAACTTGCGCAGGATTTCATCAGCAAGAAGCAGCACATCATTGATTTCCTGACCAATCTTGCTGGCCCTAACGAGCTCTCCGACGATCTGAAGCTCAGCCAAGATGTCATGGCTCTGCACGATATCAGCACGAAATTTAGGACTAGCTACGGCGGCTGAATGAAGCTCACGTTATACATGGACTCTGGTCTGCTTAACGCCTGAGCAAGGTTTGTTCCGCTCACCGGATTTCCTCGAACCCTTTAATTTTCCCCAAAGCCTGGCGTGTTTGTACCCTACATGCCTCGCTTCTTGTTGCGTTTTCCACATGCCTGGATGGATCTCCCGCACCTGCGGATGTTGACTTCCCAGATACCGGATGGATGCCCTTCCCTGGAGGATCACCCACAGGATATGTCCCTGCCGTGGACTGGATACCATGGACAGCCGGACTACTCCACTGCGTTGCGCGAGAGTTAGCTTGCTTGCCCTTCGAGGCAAAGGGACGGTGGTCCCGCTCATTGCATCAGGAATAGCATGAGTGTAGATGTGGGTGATGCCAGATTGTTATATGTGCATTGATGCTTACTGAGTTGGAATTTGATTATATTTGTCTGGGAGTTGGACGGGTTTGCATTCGAAGGTCGTCGCTTATGTAATGACACTGTAATCCTTGCTGCCATCGAGTCGAGAGGACAGTACAGTTGGTGTCACAGTGTTGTAAATGTTAGTTTTAGATATATTAATATTGCTCTACTTGATCGATTGACCGTTTGTTCTTCGTCAAGGTTTCTACATAGCCTGCGATGCCGCCCTCACCTCGACAGATTATACAACGAGAATCAGGATTTGAGGGGTTTTCAATATTGTGAAGGTGTATCGAGGCTTTGCTCTTCCATCGTGATTACTGTTCTTTGAAAATTGGTCAACTGTACGCACGCAGCAATAGCTTCGCTGACACTCTATGGCTGCTGGCATTGAAACCATTGAAAACAACCTGGGCCATGCAGCAGTACAGACCAAGTACAAAGTGGCTTTGGCGCTTCAAAGCCTTCAGCAGCTGGACAGAGCGCGCTCATGACTGCGTAGTGATCATACGCATGCACGTGAGTATACATCAAGCACACATATCGTTTCAACATCGACGTCTAATCCATAATTCTCTGTCATGCAAGAATGCTCAATTCAACACTACATCCCCCATGCAAATTGTGGTATCATAGCTCCCATATTCCCGCGTCAGCACTCAAGAGAACACACACGCATCTATTTCCCCTCAATCTCCTTGACAATATCGGCCCTGAGGTCCTCGGGCTTCTTGGTGCTGGCCCAGCGTCCCTTGACCTTGCCGTCCTTGCCAATGAGGAACTTCTCGAAGTTCCACTTGACGCGCTTGAGGCCCATCAGGCCGGGCTTCTCGTTCTTGAGCCATTCGAAGGTGGGGTCTGCTGCATCGCCGTTGACCTAGGAGGGTATGGGTTAGCACTGGTTCACCCGCGAGTAGTTCGCAGCTCCACACAGGCACGCGATAAAGTTGGTTGCGTTGGCCGCCGGGCCAAGGAGAGGGGTTGAAGGGGTGGAAATGTGCCTAAGAGGTACGTACATCGATCTTTGCCAACACAGGGAAAGAAACACCGTAGTTCAGCTGGCAGAATTCTTGAATCTGGTCGTCGCTTCCCGGGTCCTGGCCACCGAACTGGTTGCACGGGAATCCGATGATCTCAAACGAGTCGGGATACTGTGCCTTCAGGTCCTTGTACAACTTCTCCAGACCCGCAAACTGCGGTGTGAAGCCGCACTTGGATGCGGTGTTGACGACAAGCACGACTTTACCCTGCAGTTTCGAGAGGGGGAACTCGGCGCCGCGCTCTGGGAGGTGTTAGTGGGAATTCAGCCGTTGGTTTGTGCTGCTGCGCGGAGCAGAGGGCAACATACTGTCTTTGGGCTTGAAGTCGAAGAAGGAGGTCGCGGATGCCATGGCTGTGTCTTTGCTATTATTCCAAAACGTACGTGACTGTGTCCGGACGGATGTGCGATATGCGTCGAATTCTCGGCGTGAAATGGTGCACAGCACAGTGCAGGAGCGTGTTGTTATAAGGCGTCGCTGCCACACCCCTCGTCGTGCGCCTGTCGCGATGCGCGGGGCATTAGATTTCGCCGCTCGGATCATGTCATGTGAAAAGCTGCCAAACTGCGCCCCTCAAAAGACCAAATCAGGCCTGCACGCCCGCAGTATTTGGCTTCTGGCCCAAGTCTGTATCGTCCGGCTTACGAAAGCCGTCGCCACGCTTTGCGATTCGCTCGCTGCCTGCGACTCGATGCCGAGGGAGCGACGGACGAACTGCGGTGCAATCGTGAGCAATGACGTTATTCGGTCGTTTGAGCGGCGCAAATGCTTATTTGGGAGACGCAGCAGTGCTGTTCGGATGATGGAGGTTGTTGGTCCCGAAGTATTGGTTTGATGCAGGTGTGCCGATTGACACCGAGGCTGTTGTGTGCAAGGACAGAACCACATCACAAAGCATGAGGGTCTCGAATCACGTAGGCGATCACACAGAACGTGGCTGCCGCTCATGGGTATCTTAAGAGTTGCATATATCGCGTCTATTTTCCGGACCTTTTCAGTCCTCGCCCATGCTCGCTGCAAGAACAATGACCCTTCACCGTCGTGCGCTTATCGATCGTAGACCAACGCGGTATAGGTGTTGTATAGTCAATCTTCACATCTTATACATGTATTTCAAAGGTCATCCTAAGCCCCCCCAGAAACAATCTCGTTCATCTCTTCGGTGGTCTTGCCAGCACGGGAGCTCTTGATGACCTTCTGGATAAGCTCCTCGACAGCATCCCAGTCGCTTGTGTCAATAGGTACGAGGTCAGTCTTGAAGTATGTAGCGATATCATTCAGCTGCGACCAGCTTTGCTTGTCGTGCACGAATGTGAGAGCAACGCCGACACGTCCAAAACGTCCTGTGCGGCCAATACGATGAAGGTACGTCTCGGGGTCCGCATCGATGCCGTTAGCCATGGTGGGAACATCCTGAGGTTGGTCATTAGATGAGCAATGTGCGGTTATGCCTTTGCAACTTACGTAGTTAATGACCATGGTCACAGACTGCACATCTATCCCACGTGCGAGGACATTCGTCGTGATCAGCACCTTGGCCTCACCAGATCTGAACTGATCGATGATCCTGTCACGGTCGGGACCTTCCAAGCCACCACTCAGCTGAGCAACCTTGTGGTCCTCTGCAACCATGCGACGCTCGAGCTCCTCGGCTGTTTTACGTGTTCGAACGAAGATGATGGACGAGGCTTGAGTCATAAGGCCGTAGAATTTCAGTAGAGTCTCATACTTGTCCTTGTCCTTGTCGATATCAATGTAGAGCTGCTTGATGCCTTCGATGGTCAGGTCCTCGTGCGCGAGAGTAAGAACGTTAGCATTGGGGGCAAAGCGATTGGCGTATGAGATGACGTTCTCAGGGAACGTGGCAGAAAAAAGCACCGTCTGGCAAGTCTTGGGAAGCATCCTTTGTTGGTTAGAAAGGTAGCCTTACGTATTGCGTAGATACTCACGTCTTGACACGAGTGCACTGCTCGCCCAGACCTTGCTGGTCAAGCATGTTGTCGGCCTCATCGAGAACCAAGATCTTGATGCCCGAGTGATCGATCAGCCGCCTCCTCAGCATGTCTGTGACGGTTCCCGGTGTGCCAACAAGAATGTGCGCCTCAAACTTCTGACCACGTCTCGATGGGTCAGGAATGGCTGCCATTGTCTTCAGACCCTGCATAAACTGTCCCATATGTGTAATGACACCGAGTATCTGACGCGCGAGCTCGCGGCTGGGTGCAAGTACCAAAGCTTGTGGCTTCAACTGTCCGAGATCGACACGCGACAGGCAATTCAAGGAGAAAGCAGCTGTCTTGCCAGTTCCGGACTGCGACTGTGCAATCATATTTGTTGGGGGGTCCATGAGTAGCAGCGGCAAAGCTTTCTCCTGAATCTTCGAGGGCTTACGGAAGTTCATCGAGCGGATGCCCTGAAGGAGGTCATCGGAGCTGGCAGTGTTAGCTTACCGTTGCCGTGTGTAGCTATGCAAGCTTACAGCTTGAGTTCCTCAAAAGTCTTCGCAGAGAAAAGAGGATTGTTTGGGTCAGCCTGCATATCTGCAAGCTTCACCTCGACGTTAAACTCGGTTTCGACCATGGTTGCGCCGTTTCCTGCAGGTCCACTGCCATCAACTTGAGCTTGCTCAACAGAGCTCTCCTCCGCTGGAGTCGTCTCAGCAGGAGGCGCTGCGGTGGGTTCCTCGGTGGACGACATGGCAAGCGACGGCGGTTGTGTGATCGAGCGCGCTTATTTGCGAGGGCCACGGGGTGACGCAAGTTGTGGTGGAGGAGGGTGACAGCGGGGTGTTCTTAAGAGTGCTGGCGTGCTCCAACAAAAGGTCGAACAAGGCCGTGTTGTGGCGTCAGCCTTGGGCGAAGTCTCAAAGAAACCGAGAGTAGCGGGCGTGGAGGTCAATGAAAAGCGGCTGTCGTTGTTTTGCAGCTCAAAGCAACGCGAAACAAAAGCTATTTGTTGCGCTCATCGCGGGGAAGTTCCAGGCGGAAGGTGCTGTGCCGCTAGGCTGCTTTAGGCGACAAGGCTGCACCTGCATGAGCATGAACAGCAGTTGCGCGGAGAAGATGTGGACCACGAGTGCCACGGTCCTGCAAGGCTTGTAGCCATTCGTAATGACATAGTCCAAGGCGGGAAGCGTGTTACCAGGTCTTTCATGTCACCAGCCTTTGCGCGGTGCCAGAGGGATTACGGCACAGATCCCGACCACCCTGCTCGGCGCGCACCGCCTCCAGCCATTCGACCCCCACTTGAATTGGGCCGCCAGTTGGAGCCCCGAGGCCCTTCAGCACCGCTCTCTACGAGCACACATTCTTTTCTAGTTCGATGCGCCAATCGTGTATGCACTAGCACCTGCTTCACGACTGCTGCTGCAACATGGAGGTCGACATTACACCGCAATTCGGCGCTGAGTTGAAGGTATACTGTTGCCGCAGCCCCCCGACTGCGCCGCCGCAACATGAACTGACACGGTTAATTCACAGGACGGCTTCAAGAACGTCAACGCTTGGGTATGTGACCCAAATGCACCAAGCAAACCAACATCTGAAACGATACCTTCCACCGGCGATCCTACCTCCCTGCTGCTCGCCCTATTCGCGTACTGATGACAAGGCCAGGTCTCTGGAGGCATCGCTTGGCTCGACGATATCCAACAGTTCTACAGAGAACGAAGCGCCATAGAGAAAGATTATTCCCAGAAGCTCAGTGCGCTAGCAAAGAAATACTATGAGAAGAAGGCCAGGAAAGTGAGCAGCCTAAGTGTTGGCGATACGCCAACAGTAACTCCAGGCTCACTTGAAAGGTGCGGCCATGCGCACGCCAATGTAAACAACACAAGCTGATGTGTCGGTGGCAGTGCATCCATGACAACGTGGGGGGTCCAACTGAGCACCCTAGAACAACGGGCGAACGAACACGACCAGTTTGCTACCGCTCTTCTCTCGAAGCTTGCCGATCCTCTGAAGATGCTGGCAACACGAACAGAGGAACTGCGCAAGCTGCATGGCGACTATGCAGCAAAACTCGAGAAGGAGAGAGATGGTCAGTACGCCGACTTACGCAAGACGAAGGGCAAATATGACAGCGTGTGCCAGGAGGTCGAGAACCGTCGCAAGAAACTTGACGGTGCTTTTGACCATGGCAAGAACAAGGCACGGAATGCTTTCGAGCAGCACCAGGTCGAAATGCGCAACGTCAAGAACACGTACATCATCACTATCAATGTTACAAACAAGCAGAAGGAGAAGTACTACCATGAATATGTCCCTGAGCTATTGGATGTCAGTGACCATATCCCCAAGGCTGACCTAGAACTGACAGTGGAAATAGAGTATGCAAGATTTATCGGAAACTCGCGTCAACAAGCTGAACGCTATCTGGTCGCTAGCAGCCTCGATTGAAACACAGACCCTCGCACGCAGTACTGAGCTGGTCCAACACCTGGCCAACGAAATACCCCGAAATAACCCTCTCTTAGACTCGATGATGTTCGTCAGGCATAACGCAGGGGGGTGGCAGGAACCTGCTGACTTCCAATTCGAACCTAGTCCTGTGTGGCTTGATGACGGGAATCTTGCCGTAGACGAGTCTGCGGTCACCTTCCTACGAAATGTCTTGCTGAAGACTAAAGGCTCGCTAGGAGATCATCGACGCGATCTTGACAAGAAATTGAAAGAAGTGGAGAACGCAAAGGCTGTGCGACGAAATATTCAAGAAGGCAAGGACAAGAGGGACGAAATCGATATCGTCCGCGCCATCTTTGCCATTCAAGAAGCTGCTCATGAGATCGAAAAGCAAAAAATCAGTGCTGAAGTCGAGGTTTCGACGATCACTTCAGTCGTTGGCGATGTCAGCATCGGCGCAAGAAACCACAACTTCAAGTCTCAGACATTTAAAATCCCCACAAACTGTGACCTATGTGGTGATCGCATATGGGGTCTGTCTGCGAAAGGGTTCGACTGTCGAGATTGCGGTTATACTTGCCACAGCAAGTGTGAGCTGAAGGTACCAGCAGACTGTCCTGGGGAGCAGACCAAAGAAGAGAGAAAGAAGCTGAAGGATGAGCGACAAAAAGCCTCGCATAATGTGACCTCAACCAACGGCGCTGCTACCACTTCGCAGTCAGACATGCCGCGGTTAGGCAGAAGCGACACCGTGAACTCGATGAACACACTGAGTTCTGGCTACTCTGCGACAGCCCACAGGTCGATATCTGGAGGGATGTCACCGACTGTTGAGGAAACACCGCCAGAGAAGAAGCCGGTGGCCGCTGGTGCCAGAAAGCATCGAGTGGTGGCTCCTCCACCCGCAGCATACATCAAAGCCGACGAAGATGCTCCTCTATCAACTGCAGGCGCATCGGATGTCAAGGGCAGAATGCTCTACTCTTATGAGGCAGGAGGTGAGGGCGAATTGACAGTCTCCGATGGCCAGGACGTCACCATCTTAGAACCCGATGGTAGGTCCTCTCTGAAAATGACCCCAATGTTTCAGTATCTTCTGGACATCTCGCTTACAGACTGTACAGACGGGTCTGGCTGGATGAAAGTCCGGGCCGGAGCCAAAGAGGGTCTTGTGCCTGCCTCATATGTGGAGATCATTGCTGCAGCGACACCGCCCACTACTGCATCCACCTTCTCTTCAACGCGGCCTGACTCAACATACTCTGCATCGTCAGCCTCTACTACGAATCTTGCGGCTCAGTTGACCGGGGGCAAGAAGAAAGGACCTGCTGTAGCACCTAAGCGTGGTGCAAAAAAGCTGAAATACGTCGAGGCACTCTATGAGTACAATGCACAGAGCGACGTAGAGCACTCAATGGTAGAAGGCGAGCGATTTGTTTTAATCAATATGGATGCTGGGGATGGTTGGGCAGACGTCGAGAAGGACGGCGTTGTCCGGAGTGTTCCTGCCAACTACATCCAGCAGGTATAGACAACCTGTCTGGCAACGGTGCAAGAGTACGGGTGTGGCGCATATTGAGCGTTCGAATATCAGACCGGCACTAAGATCATTTTCTCTCAGACGTGTTCTCATTCGCGCCCACTATCGAGATATTGTGTCTTGCAAGGGTGTGCCTCGGCAGTGGCTCATATGGGTCTGGCTTAAGTGCAAGGGTCGCACCCGTTAACTTTGGCCTCATGTACCTGAATTGCATCCTCTTGCATCCTCTCATCCGTGCTAGTAGTGATTATACACAGAGAATCACGCATTTGTTTCACATACTGGGACCATTTCCCTTTCGCGACCTCCTCAGAATATGTACAACCGTAAACGGAGCAGCCACAGCATGAACATGTTGGACAGCCGGTGCTGCACAGTGTGCCCACGCTATCTAATCAGTGGTTGAACCTGAATGTGTTCTATGCGCTCTTCCATGTTAGTGTCAATAAACAAGCAAGCGCCGTACGCATGTCCATAGGCGCAACGAGACCGAACGGCATTCTTCAGTGGGCGACAACCTAGTATAGTAGTGCTGGCCTGAATTGGATTGATCACCATTACATTGTGTGCCACATTCCCATTTGGTGGAATGCAGACGCTTGTCGGGAGGCCAGCAACCCAGAGTCACACGGCAGGGAGTTTGTATCACATGCACGTAGGGCAGCCATGCGCGCGCTCTATCGATGGCCCAAAAGTTCCGGACAACCTTATGCCTCGAAGCTAGACATTGAATCGTGAGACGAATCTGGCTACAGCTCGGTCAGCCCAGGATTCACAAGAGTCAGTCATGCCTAAAGGCAAAGAGCTGTGACGGCACCATCGCATGAACTGGTGATATTGATGGAAAGGTGATTGTGGCCACCGTGTTACGTGTTATTACTGGTCACAATACTCCCTTCTCATTTCTACAATAGGTGGTCTTTAATCTTTGCTGCATCGCTGTTGCGCGTACTCTGCTCGAACTCCGTCTCTTATTTTCATCACAGTCAAGTCCTCATTGTTTCCCATTCTCGACATTACTTATCGTATACGATACGCTTTGCCGAGAATTGATTCCCACGTCTGGCCAAACGACCGGTCGAGCCCAGGGCAGTGCTCGAATTGGCAAACCCAGATTGGGGTGTGCCACATTCTCACCTTCACTGCGCCTTCTAGCAAACACGCGGAGACCCTGAACTTGGCACGTGCTGTCTACAAACAAACGCCGAAGTCCTTACCCTCTTCTACCCCCAACCGGCCCATGATTGCAGCAGTACTTGCTCAACTATAGCTCGCGTTGCGATTAGCAAGGTTCTTCTGTAACCTATTGGAGATTCTCCAGTCCGCTCCTTCTACAACATTAGTATATACCACACGCTCTTTCCACATTCCAGGCTCGCGAAACACCAAACAAATCAAGAAACAACAACTTCGAAACAACCCCACGTAGATCACCACGCGAAGTCTCGCACACACTTGGGCATAGACAGGGTACACCGTCTCACTCCTCGAAACATACTGAACACTGGTTAACAATGGTTACAGTTGCTGGCAAGATCCAATTGAAGACAGTACAGAGCAATACTTCACGATGAGACACCACTACATTGCTATCTTCGCTGCGGCAGTCGCAATCACTGCAGCGCAGCCTTCTCAGCGCGCCCACCGTCACACTCGTGCCCATGTTGCTCGCATGGCTCGTCCAGACAGCGCATTATACGCGCCAGCACCAGTCGAGACGGTGATTGTGTATGAGTTGGATGGTCGCCTGATCTCAGAGGAAGAAGCCCGCCAGGGTGTGGCCAACGGCACACTTCGCTGGGGCGACGATGGCATCTTGTCCAGCTCTATCAGAGGCCCTGTTCCGCTTCCCACCACACCACCAAGCTCCTCATCTGAAGTCAAAGCGCCAGTCCAGACACTACAGGCTATTACACAGGTACAGCAAGTGGAGGCACAGCCCTTATCATCCATGCACGAAACGAGCAAGGCTGTCGAGCCTGCTTCCTCGGTGGTACCAGCCCCATCACACGCACCAACATCGGCACCGGCTCCAGTATCAGACGCGTCGCCAGATGACCCAAATGACCTAGTCGATGAGCACGGCAACTGTGCATCTTGTGACAAGCCTTTTCCCAACGGTGTCATCCCTTGCACTCAGTTCCCCTATGGCTATGGCGCCATGCCTTTGCATAATGAAGGTCTGGGAGGTTGGTCTGGCATTCAAGACCCTGTGTATCGCGGTAGTGACGGTTTTGATAACATCAGAACAGTCGTCAAAGATTCATGCTCTGACGGTTCTTGCTGTACAGAGGGTACCTACTGTTCTTATGGCTGTCCCAATCCATACCTCAAGCTTTCGTTTCCCAAGAAGCAGGGTAAGACTGGTCAGACAGTCGGTGGCCTATACTGCAACGACCATGGTATGCTGGAGATGGCTGATGGTTCGATTGGGAAGACACTTTGTGGCAAGGGCTCGGACAAGATGACCGTCAAGGTGCAGAACAAGCTTAAGAAGTCAGTTTCGATTTGTCGAACTGATTACCCTGGTAAGTTTGTTTATTCTGCACAGCATCTAGCATGTCTAAAACATACAGGCACTGAGTCCATGACCTTTCCTCTGACGATCGCGCCCGGCGAGATCGGCTATCTCGCAAATCCTGACCAAGGAAAGTATTTCTTCTGGGAAGGTAAACCTACCTCAGCGCACTACTACGTCAATAAACAGGGTGTACCTGAGAGTGAGGCTTGTACCTGGGGCCATGATAGTAAGGGCGTTGGCAATTGGTCGCCCACGATTTTCGGGACCTCCTTCGACGACCTCGCCTCTAATGTTGGATACTCCAGCCTAAAGCAAAACGAGCTAAACTGGAACGAAAGGCTTGACTATTCAATCACATTCATCGGCGACGGTGTCACCAATGCTTGCAAGTACAAGGCTTCCACTGGCAAGTACGGCCAGGGCGACCAGTGGTTTGACATTATTAGAGAAGGCTGCACCGCTGGCATCAGCAAAGGCAGCACCCTGATCCTTGTCCTCACCGACGATTAGTCCTTGCGGAAGCCCCCGACGGTGTAGGGTTTTGTTTCTTCTTCTCTGTGCATGGCTTTTAGATCTCGGATTACGCGATCTCTCATACCCTTTTTCATTTCTGTTCATACTTCACCATAACGAGCTTTTCGTCGATTCGTCTCTGCAATCTTTTGGAGGACATGTCACATCTTGTCCAGATACACGGCTCCATCTTCAAATTGTGCCATAGTTAGCGTTTTTTTTTCTTCCCATACCCACGAGGGGTATTCAGTGGAGCATACTGGCAGCATCCTAGGATGGCTCTAGTTTTATACCCAAATTCGGGTCGTGATCTGTAACGTCTGCGTACAGCAAAGTTCAAGAATTTATTTTCTTTCGAATTAAGAGCTTCGAAGTCCCACAACGTGACTGCAAATTAGGCCAAGGCGCTGATGGATGCTCATCAATGTCAAAATGTGTCTCGTTATGCATTATCTTAGTGTAGCTGCATACAATGCTCGATATTTACAAGTATATATGAAGCCGGCTAATTTATTTACAAACAAATCATGGGTATCAGCGAAAGCCTGCATGCATGTCCTCTTTCATAACTATCGTCTCTATTCGCATAACCCCCGTCGTCTCAAAGCATACACGACCGGGAGCCTTTTCCTCCCAAAATATGCACAGCCGAGACTGATCATGTACATGTGCGAGAATATTAGCTTTTTTTCAGCTCGCAGGATTGAAACTCAGAAACGAGCTAGGATCACCAAGATCAAGACTCAATCCTGCATCCGCCGCAAAACTCGAAAAAGGCTCGTGCTCAGGCTCGCCTATGCGTTGAGCTTCGAGTGCGATCCCATTATGACCACCGTGTGTCAAGCATCCCACACATTCGCAGCCATCTCCGCACTGACATGTACCAGTCGCGTCATTGCAGCCCGGAAGAACCATCTCGCTCCAGAAGAAAGATGAGGGAGAGAGAGTCGGCGTCTCCTCTTCATTGCTTCCGCTCGGACTGTCGGCGACGGGCGTAGATACTGCCGGCAAGGTGGTTGGAGGCGCCATTGTCATTTTGATTTGTGACTCGGTGGGCGTTGGTGCTGTGCTATCAAGAAATTGCGGTCGCTCGATGGAAGGTGTCGAGACTGACGGTTGGCGCCAGGGGCTAGAGATATCGATAGGTGTGGCACCCATGACAGTCGCATCGAGGCTGGCTTGGAACGGCAGGTGCGAGGGAGCTGGTGATGCGTAGGGCTGGGGTAGTGGTGTGAAAGTCATGGCGGGACTTGCCTCAGCACCGAAGCCGGGATGATGTGGATACGTCGGCATGTCGTAAAGAGGTGCCTGATGGTCTCCGAACGCGCCAGTGTACTGGAATTGGGCCATAAGGCGAACGTACTCCATCATGGTGGCATTGTTTGGATGGGCTGCACAGCCAAAGCATGTACATCCTTCACCACAGTGGCAATTATGCTCAGGATTGTGCTGCGGTATTTGGTGGCCGTGAGAGGGGTGTGGCGATGCACCATGCATGGGCATAACCATGGACTGTTGGTAAGCCGCGGCGGCATGATTATAGATCGGTGCGCCAAACCCAAAAGGAGGGGCTGGCGAGGCATGATGTTGGATGCTCTGATACTGAGGCGTCCTGAATTGGGGTTGAACCTGAAATTGGAAGTGCTGACCGGCGTTGTGCCCTCCATGCTGCACGTTGGAAGTATTGTTTGGCGGGGCTTTTGCTGAACAACATGATTTGATTGGTACAGCAGACGTTTGGGTCAGACGCTGCTGTTTCGTCTTACTGCTACAGCAGCTCCCTGTCTGTACAACTGGAGGAGGTGCAGCCTTGGGTTTGCAGCAGCTTGAGGGCTCCTCTTTTTGTGCGGGAAGCATACGCGGTGTCGAACTTGCACTTGAAGGAGGCGATGCCTCATTGCTGGCACTCCTCTCGGTAGGAGTATCGTACGATGATGTGTCAGTCTCGTTGTCTTGGCTAGCTTTAATAGCTTTCTCTAGTGAGGAAGGATGTATGGCTGTGGATTTTCGTTTTGACTTCGAAACACGGCTATTGCCAGCAACTGCTACAGACTGTGCTCGTTCTGATGGGCAGGCACACTCCGAAGTTTTTGGGATGGTGTAGTTGATGACAATGCGCTCACAGCTACAAGAGCCGGTGGGATGGGGACAGCTACTCAAGGGTCGGCCAGGCTTGCGGACTTCGACAAGGACTCGATCACGATGATCGCACTTTGAAGAGCGATGTCCCCTGATACAAGGGCCACTATTATAGTGTCAGCATGATACGGCGCACGATGTTCTTGGAACCATATGTGCATATTGCGGCGCTCGGCCACCTTCTACAGAGCCATGCTCTTGGTAGCAGTAGTGAGGCTGTCTCAGACCAAATACGGAGAATAAAACGAAGCACAGGATGCCTGCTCAGTGATAGACTTTGACTTTTAGCTGCAGACACGCCGTGCTATTGGCAAAGCACTGGTGGGTGAAAGCAGATATGCCAAACCATGCAGGCAGTAACAAAAGGAAGACGTCACAGAGGAAAAGAAAGAGAAAGGGACGTACCAAGCGACCTTCTTGCGTTCTCCGTTGATGTCGGCCCACATGATGCGGGGTTAAGACGAGTTTGTCGAAACTTGCTCAATCTTGCAGTCAGAGAACCCGGCGACGAGCCGAGTGAAATGTAATGAGCGGGATTGGCAATTCCAGCAATTGTGTATCCAAAGTCGATACGCACAGCGCACGTGGAGATAATGTTGCAGAGGGGTTCAGTGGCGTGTCGCTTGGGTGCTGGCGGCAGGCTGTGGGCTAGACACCAATCCCGGCCGCACGGCAAAGAGATCGACTGGGCTCGACTATGCCTTGCTATGTTGGCCCTGCAGATTCTCTGTGATTGAGAGAAAAGCAGTGACCGCTCGAGACTGGGTATGGCCTGTGCGACAGGTAAGGGTCCAATATCCGCGTGGCTAATGTCTTGCAACCGGGGACTTGCCGACGGGTGGGTGTTGGGGGACTGCGATTTTGATATGCAGTGTTGGAGCGAAGAGAAAGACTCAAACACGAAGAATCAGAAAGGGTTGATCTGTTTCGCGACGGTGCCAAAGAAAGGAGCTGGAAGCGAACTGTCATCCACAGGATAACAGCCGGTACGAATGTCGCTCACAGCGGTTCCCGCCTTGATACCTGCGGCGACGGAGAAAGTGGCAAGCGATTTGCGAGACGCTCGAGGACCTTAGCCTCTCGGTGCACGCCTGTTGACTCGGGAAACAGCGTTAACGCACGGTTCTCGTTGGTTGGGCTGTCCGAATGTGTGGTGAGATGCTGGAGGTGGATGATGGCGCTAAGTGAGCAAGTTTCCTCTCTTTCGGGTTAGCGGACAGAAGCCGGACGCTGGATGCTTCAGGCAAGAAAGCCTCGATGGAGAACGGGACAAGAGTATTGAACGGGCGACGGAAGCCGAGTGAGTTGTAGATTGTCTACGTGCGTGGGAGAAGTCTGGAAAGAGAGGTGCAATTGAGAAGTCATCTCAGAGTGTGAGAAGTCACTGCGCGCAACAAGAAGAGAACGTGTGGGGAAAGATAGACGGCGCGGTCCCGTTAGCAGTGGGCTGCTAGGGACATCAGAGCCGGCAAATGTCCTTCGGTCGCCGGGTCGCGCAAGCAACGTGCTTGTACTCTGCTCAATGTCTGACGTGGGTGTACCGTATATGTCGGCTCTCTGGAAGGCTGCCTCGTTGGGCCAAACTAAAAAGCCAGCTTTCATGCATCTATGCACCCACGTTTTGACGACGCTGAGCCTTGAAGTCAAAGCCAAAAGGAAAGCATGTTATTCCCCGCATTCAATTGCCCTAGTTAACATCGAGAGGATAGGAAGTATTGAGAAGGCGTGCGCTGTGTGACTGTGTCCTTCGTATGACACGTGACAAGGGCTCTCGGTCTTGGCATGCGGCTCCATTTTTGGTGGCTGTTGCTTAGCTTAGCGGCTCGCTCCTGGACGCACAATGCACGGGTAGGAAGATCGACTCGTCACTACTTGCCTTATCGCTATGGCCTCGGACGATGAGGGAGGCATGGACCTCTTCCAAGAGCCTGCTGATTACTTTGAACCAGAGAAAGAAGCAACCTTTGCTACCCACCAGCTACTCTCGGGAAGCGAGTTTACAGTACGATTGGTGGGCCATAATCCGTTATGGGTAAGGCTTAAATGTTTTATGGTTTTTGAGGCAAAGCAGGGACCCTCACACCACCACTTGTCTGCATTCACGTTCTAGAAGGCTTCTGTGTCTGGTGCTAGCACAATGATCATTTTCCGTCTCACGATCCCATCAGCGACTACAACGGCACACTCACTGACGAGTCTAGGGACACTTCCTTTGGAACGCGGGGCGAACAATATCGGCATATCTAGAGGAGTATGCAAACGATCTCGTGAAGGGAAAGACTGTGCTTGAGCTTGGCGCAGGGGCTGGACTTCCTAGTCTTGTCTGTGCTCTTAACGGAGCTGCACATGTGGTTGTGACAGACTATCCTGACGCTGAGCTGGTCGAGAATCTTCGGTACAACATTGATCACTGTGATCTGTTGCCTACACCAAGAAAGATTGCTGCAGAGGTCAGCGGCTTTTCATCAATCAAAATGCCGTTACTAATCGTCATAGGGTTATTTGTGGGGTGCATCGACAGAGACTGTGAAAAGTCACTTGGACAGCGATGGAGGATTTGACGTGCTCATCCTGGCAGACCTTCTGTTCAATCATTCCGAACACGCGAAGCTTGTCCAGACAGTGGAGCTGACCTTGAAAAAAGCGCCAGGTTCTAAGGCCTATGTGTTTTTCACGCCATATCGACCTTGGCTTCTGGAAAAAGATTTGGCTTTCTTTGATCTGGCGCGTGAGGCAGGCTTCACCGTCACCAAGACGTTGGAGAAAGTCATGGATAAAGTTATGTTTGAAGAGGACCCAGGAGTACGTATGACCATCGGATGACTAGATCACCTGTGCTGACCCATTTCTAGGACGAGCTTCTACGCCGTACAGTGTACGGATATGAACTTAGGTGGTCGAGTTGAGCCAAAGAATAAACTCAGTCATCGTTCCATCTCAATTGGTATCAGTGAATCATGGAGCATTGTACCTATACAAATGTTGCACAAGGTGCTATCAGGAACTTTGGTTCTGGTTTTGTGAATGCAGATATGTCCGCAAATCTCGGAACCATTTGAGCTGGAGGGGAAGTCAAGACACATTCGGATACCACACACACTGAATCGGCTGACGCCCTGCGATGTTGTACGTCGAAACCCAAAACGCGTGTGATGACTTAATACAGAAACAAATACAGCAATCCACGCTACGCTCTATCACTACCTGTAGCGTTATCACCACCATTACTAAATCGGGACAATTCTCGTTTTCTACGTACATTATTTGAGAGAACACGTACAAGCTTTTAGTAAGTGCTGAACACCAACACAATGTCGACAGCTTCAAGTGCATTGTCCCAAGCTGGGCTACAGATCGGGACTGAGCTCTCCACCACCAACTCAAGCATCCCTTTACCACACTGTCGTCGCCAACAACAGGGCTGTTTAGACAATGAATTAGAAATCTTCATCGAACAGACTTTATGGAGTTGGTCATCGTATGCACCATCGGGCCATCGACCTCCCGTGGCGGGTGTGGTGAGGCCAGTTTCCCCACCAAGAATGACAGGCAGAGGGCTCACGAACTATCTCACACTCTATGTGAACATCTGGCGGCAGAGCCCTCGTCAGCGTCTCAAGCAGCGTTTCTATACTACCTTCCTTTTTCTCTCGTCGCCCAACGCGACGTCTCACTCTTGAATTCCAGCATGTCTTGCGACATACTCTTGTTTTGTTACTTCGAATTCCAAAAACATTTCATGCATCTCACCGTACCATCCCAGTCTGTAAAACAAATCCAAATAACCGCACACAGTACTCCATCAGGTATAGACTGCTTGAGGACTACATGCGTTCGGAAGTTTCTAATGTCTGTTTCATCCCAAGCTTTACGATAAGCTTCGTGAGACGTGCCGCGTTTCCGCATGTTCGTCACCCGAAGAAATCTGGACCTCGCGAAGTGAATATTCCGAAAGTCTAATTTGACGTGAGGATTTGATAAGCGAGGCGTTTGTTTCCGCTGATGCGTCATGGCGGTGGTGGTGGTGGTGGTGGTGGTGGTTGAGGTAGTCCCTGGCGAGAGGTCGAAAGAACAAGAGCCATCACGACACGAACAAGTAGACTGATTGATGAATGCATCCAGACTCGCTATATTTACACTACCACGATATTATGTACCATGAGGTTCCCAGTCCTCCAAGCTAACTACAACGCGAGAAACACTAAAAGAAGGTATGAGTGATTTACAGTAAGGGGCAGGCATCAACACCGTTAGTTGGTAGCTCAGCCCTCTGTCAGCTCATATTCTAGATTTTCCAGCAACCCCCGCACCTTTTACAGCCAATGTGCTCCACCGAGTGAGTAGCTTACTCGGCCTTGCCAAGGATACCACGAGCGAAGTGGCGCTTGCGGAGGTTGTACTCGACGGCGCGCTTCTTAGCAGCGGTGGACTGCGTGAAGGCAGCGGAGCCACCGAAGGGACCAGCAAGAGCCGAGTTCTGCATGCGGACAATGCATACGTTCTGAGCACCACCGGCGGTTCCCTGGCAAGTCATACCCTGGGGCATTTGAACCTATAATTGTTAGTTTGTGTCATGAAAATATGATATTTTGTAATCGTACCTTGACAGGGAAGTCCATGACAGCGGCGGCAGAGAGACCACCAATGCCAATTCCGGGAACGTCCTGGGTAACGGTGGCGTCCTGGAAAGCAGCAGGGTCGGTACCAGCGGATGTGGGGTCAATCTGAGCAGTCAGAGGACCGGCACCGTCCTGGTTGACCTGGTGGAAGGTCATGGTGATGGTACCATCATCGGCGGTAGTAGGCAGGCCCTGAGAAGCACCCTGACCAGCGGCACCAGCGACACCAGCCTCCTTGGTACCCTTGGGGGTCTTGGTCCCAGCAGCGGCAGCAGCGCCACCGGCACCGCCAGCACCACCAGTGAGAGCGTCGAGGAGGCCACGCTTGTTGTTGTTACGGCCGGCAGCACCACCAGCAGCGTTACCAGCAGCGTTGCCACCAGCAGCAGCACCGCCAGCGGCAGCACCGCCAGCGGCAGCACCGCCAGCGGCAGCACCACCGGCACCACCCATGAAGGTAGAGATAGCAGCAGCAGCGTCAACGGGACCGCCACCCTGGGTGCGTCCAAGAGCAGAAGCCTTACCGCCCATCTCCTTAGCACGGATGATGGAGGTATCGGCCTCAGAACCGGAGAGGGGGTTGCCAGAGTCACGGGGAGTACCATCGATGACAGAGAGACCGGGCATGGTGACACCATTAGCGCCCTGGACCTGGGTGATGACACCGTGAGCAGAGACAGAGCTGGCAAGAGCAGCGGCGGCGAAGGCGATAGAGTAACGCATTTTGATGGTTGGTTGGTTGTGAAAGTTATTAAAAGTTGTTGATAAGGAGAATCTGAAAGTTGCTGATGAGCGTGGTAGAGTTCGAGCTGATTAAACAAGCGACCGGCGCAAGAAAGTAATTAGTAAGAAGGAATGGGAAGCGAGTCTGGAAATGCAGTGGATGTTGATGGCTGTTCTGGAGAGAGGAGATATTGACTTATATACGGCGCACGGTGATGTTGCGGCCACCAAAAGCTTAGCTATGCTAAGCATTCGCCATTGTAAGTTGCCGTGTACTAGGCCGCATGGCATCGAGTCAAGTTTCCAAACGTGAGGATACTGACTATGATACCATGCGCACGGACTTGGAGGTGAGAGCTGAGACGGGAAAGGTCGAGCGATCTCCCAGATGGACCCACTCTGACCACTTGCGCCACCATACACACGACCGGGTCGATATTCTCCATACTCTCGGACGGGTCTGCTCCATGGATAGGTTCAAGGCTTATCGGTGGAACGTTCTCGCGTTGTCAGAGGACGCATTGACGTTTGGCATCTGGGGACTCGAAATGTATCAGAAGCCAAGCCTCGTTCTATCCTTGGCTGTACAAGCACAGAAACCAAGCATTGTTTTGCTCAAAGGGGTTTCCACGATCTGCATACATAGCATGTAACGCGTGGAGCCCAGGTACCCATAACCCGCGGTCGTTGTATACTTGCGGAAATGACGACGACAACATCGAACATTCACCTTGCTATAGATGACAACATCTAAGGAGACGATATTATCCGTAGAACGCGCTCCTAGCCACTTTGTGGTGTGCGTTTCAGTGCCGGAGCTTGAAACCGGTCGGTTTGAAATCGGCTGTGGTCTAGTGCTGGACAGCCTCACCGGCCTTCTTTTGACAACCTCCAGACTGTTTCAGCGGCTATTGAACGAGCCAACAAAGGTTATTGTTCTTTTGACAGCCCATCTCTTACGAATTTGCAGCACTGAAATATACAACGAGATTCATCATTGCATCTTATGTCGGGATGCGGCTGCTTCAATGGCATTTGGACGTTCCAGACACGGCCGCCCAACCTCACCGTGCTGTGTCAGCCGTACAAAGGCGAATCTGCGTCGCTGTTGACCGGGCAGCGTGCCGCATCTCTGTCGGGATGTGTCTCCGTCTCAACGTGGTATCGTGATGATGTCTGTTGTGGTGGACTGATTTGGGTGAATTCCGTTGACAACGCCAATGCACGCTAAGCACCTAGCGACATCGCCTTTGCAACGTGTTTCTGGTGTAGGTAGTACTCGAACTTTTTGCAAGACCAAGACGTGTGATGAAGTCGAGCTTCCAGCCCCATCTTTGAATTCGCAGATTACATTTAGCATTCAGAAGCATGTGTACTACAAGCCTCAAAGGATCTTTCATGTCGTTCCAGGTCTCACTCGAGTAGCACCCATTCGTCTCATTCTGCAGGACCGGGAACCGTCGCTTCTAGAGTCTCATATGCTCATCGCCGCTACATTCAATATCAACGACCGCCGTTTGCGATTTAAACGAACGTCATATGTGATTTGTGTCCACTCGCATCGATCAAGTTCCGCCCGTCAGCAGTTTCAAGCCAGTTGTCCCTGAACTTCTCCAATCAATGAACAACTTTGTCGCATTTATAATCTCTGAGGATGGAACCCGGCTGTATAAATTTCATAGCGGGTCGTTGTACGGTATTCGGGGCGAAGACAGAGTATGTACATTCAAACGGTGAGGGCCAGATCTCAGCGCAGATAGAACTGTCTGCGTGTACTACTTTGAGCCAGCAAGTGGCACTCATTGTTCCAGTGCCAATAGTTGACCCGCGAAACTTGTCCATCATCCTGTCATCAGCTTAGAAATCTGCCCTCTAGTCTCGGCCAGGAGAAAAAGACGTGGCGAACTACACTGGATCCAGCGGGTACTGTTATTATCTAGTAGATGGTTGCCAGGGTTGTTAGCTAGGCATCTATTTCTGGGTCCGCTCGTGGTATGATCAGGTATCTCCAGATGAGCGGCCGGTTCCTGATGCCATCTTTGGTGGGTATTTGGATTACTTGCTCGTGCGACTGTTCTCAAGACCTTGGTCGCTAGCATAGAATCAAGGGCACTGTGGGCTGCAAGGACAACAAGAGGCCAGGCGACCGTCTTGTTGGTTTTCAGCGAACACCCACTGGGTATTCGTTATGTTCATCCATCGAATCACAGAGAGAGGAGTACCCATGCTGGTATGAGTTTGCGCTTGCCTTCCCCCAGGGAAAGCATTTGTACACCTATTCCTCTTCTCGCATCGATCCTTCCTACGGGCGAAGCTGTCGAGCGATTCGTACACAGACATTTTGTCTACATACGTGCATCACAGATGCCGTCCTGAGACCCCAACCTTGATGTAGAATTGAGCCCGATTATCGCATGCTCAATTAATAAGCTTTCATCTGCAACTTCCAATCTTTTTCCGACGTCACTCCTATTCCTACATTGCGAAAGTAAGGCTCGTCCGGTGTTCATCAGTGCCTCGGCTCACCCCGCACCGCAACTTCCGGAGGCCACAGCCCGCATCCCAGCTCGCAGTCTAACCCTAAAACCGCGCTGACGATGCTACGAAGGGCTAGCAGCTGGCCTGTGCGATGTTAGGAGCGTGCCGGAAGTGTGGGGAGCTTGTTGTGGGGCAGGACCTCGGGAACAGCTCGAGTCTGGGGTGACGCGTTGTTGTGGGTGGGTTGGCCGCAACATCTTTCTGTTCAAAGGAGATGGGACGAGCAGGTCGATAAGTTTTGTAGAGGGCTGGGGTGGATGCGTACTTATCAATTGCGGACACGGCTTTTGTATTTTAACATTTACCACGTAAGGGCGGAGGGGAGTCGATGGAACTTACTCGGAAGCTCGACATTCTAACCGGCCGAGCTGTCACCCATACCCAGAGCTTAGCCTTGATCGGCTATTAACAGCTTTATGCATATTGTTTGTCAAATCTACCCTGTGTTTACTTGTGCCACTTCCCCTTTACTCCGACCTCAAACCCTCACCTTCACCATGGTCATCAAGTCGCGCTGGAACTTCCCCACCCCGCCGGTGTCGCTACCAACCTTTGTCTTCGACTCTCCGCATGGCGAACTTCCCAAAACGCCGGCGTATATGTCGGCGAAAGAGCCAGAGAAGCACTTTCTATCCCTCGAAGACTACCGCTTGTATGCGAAGCGTATTGCCTCCGGGCTGAGGCGTTCGGGTCTGCAGCCCGGTGATCGCGTGCTGCTGTTTTCGGGGAACACCTTGTTCTTCCCGTCGGTTGTTATGGGCGTGATCATGGCAGAAGGCGTGTTCACGGGCGCAAACCCTACCTACGTGGCGCGAGAATTGGCGTATCAGCTCAAGGACTCGGGTGCGAGGTATCTAATCTGCGCCGAAGCAAGCCTGGAAACCGGTATTGCTGCAGCGGAGGAAGCCGGGCTATCCGCAGACAGGGTGTTCATCTTCGACGACGGGGCTGCAACTTTCGAGGGCCGCAAAGTAGAAAAGGACACAAAGCTGGGTCGCATCCGGCACTGGACCACGCTGGTCGACACCGAGCAAAACGGCCACGCGTACGCATGGCCTGACCTCAAGACGCCCGAGGAACTCAACCGCGTCGTGGCCCTCAACTACTCGTCCGGCACCACCGGCGTCGCCAAAGGCGTTATGATCACACACCGGAACTATGTTGCCAACTGCTCACAGCAGATCCACATGCAGACACTCGCCCCCAACTACAAAGAACGGCTACCAAGAAAACGCTTCCTCTGTTTCCTGCCCATGTACCATGCTATGGCGCAAGCCATCTTCTGCGTCAATGCAGCAAAACAACGCGTACCAGTGTACATGATGCCGAAATTTGATTTCCTGGAGATGCTGACGTACGTGCAAAAATACCGCATCAGCGACATGGTACTCGTACCGCCCGTCCTGGTCGCCATGGCCAAGCACCCTGCGACACGAAAGTTTGACCTCTCATCTGTAGAGCATGTGAGCTCGGGTGCTGCGCCACTGGGCCGCGAGGCGAGCCAGGAGTTTGAGAAGCTATGGTCTAATGGCCAGGTAAATGTCAAGCAGGGCTGGGGTATGACGGAGGTTACCTGCGCAGCGACCACATTTGATCCAAGCAAGTACAGCGCGTCGTTTAGCGTGGGCGAGCTGGTGCCGAACTGCGAGGCGAAGATTGTGTTAGATGATGAAGGGAAGGTCGAGGCACCGCAGGGTGAGCGCGGCGAGATCTGGGTGCGAGGGCCGAACGTCATGAAGGGGTATTGGAACAAGCCTGAGGCGACGGAGGAGACCTTTGGACCCGGGCGCTGGCTGAAGACGGGAGATGTGGCGTATGTGGATAAGGAAGGGCACTTCTTCATCGTCGATCGAAAGAAGGAACTCATCAAGGTCAAGGGGCTGCAGGTTGCGCCTGCAGAGCTCGAGGCTATGCTGTTGGATCATCCTGAGGTGCAGGATGCGGCAGTCATTGGCGTGCCACAGTAAGTGCTACGTCGCATATTGATATGCAATCGACTGACGGTATGCAGTAACGGCGACGAAGCCCCACGGGCGTACATTGTGCCCCAGGATCCCGACAAAGCAAAACCAGAACTAGCCGAGGCGATCAAATCATGGCTTGCGGAGCGGGTGTCGAAGCACAAGAAACTAGAGGGCGGTGTGCATTTCCTTGATGCAGTGCCCAAGAACCCTGTAAGTTTGAAGAGTGAAATGTGAAGGCCAGTGCTAACGTTCTGCAGTCCGGGAAGATCCAAAGAAAGATTCTGAGAGAGCAGGCTGCGCTTGCGGATACCAAGGCGAAGCTTTAGAGTCGTGTAGAATTAGAGAAGGGTAATCGACACCGTTCACATCGTATGGCATGTACTCGAATGTTTGACTCTGCGACTCGTGTTGCCATAATACACTCTTTTTCTCGAGACGATGCTCTGATTACCTTCTGCTGTTTTGTGCTTGGTCAGACAGTAAGTTCATAGCAAAACAAGAAGTAACATCTGCTCAAAGAGGTTTTCTCAGTGTGCCGTCGCGCCGTCTCTTGCCCAAATCCAGGGTGCTGCAACGTCTCGCTGTCCTTGCTGCACAGGTTAGTGCACTGAATCTGACCGAGAACACCATCTCGATATTCGAATCTGTGTCATTTCGTGTCCTGCCGAGGTATATACAAGCTGCTCCGCCGCTTTTTTGCTTTCCAACACTCTAGTTGCTGCGCTGCCCGTTCTTGGCGGCCCTGAGCTCATCCATCTTAGCTACACGCTGCTTAAACTCCTCGTACTGGCACTTCTCGTAGGTGTGACGCTCGTTCTGCTGCGGTCAGTCTCCGAATTGCAGGGCCTGGGCCGGGGTATGCGGCTGTGTACCTCGCACTTCCATGGCAGGTAGTACTCCTCGTGCCGGCAGCGGTTCAACGGGATCAGAAGGTGTGCGCATGAGTCTCTGTAGGCGATAGGGAGGCGCGCGGCGCTCATCTCCTCGCGGGTGGCCTCTGTGCAGCTCGTCAGCGTCCAGCGTCGTCTAGGCCATTGCAGCCAATGAGAGGGGGGGCGTTGTCAGCACGCACTCTGGTCGCCGAGACCAACGGCATTCTTCAGCGTTTCTGTGACAGTCATGGTGGCTATGGGCGTGGGTTCGCTACAATGGCGGGCGGGAGATGTATATGCTGTGCTGAGGTGAATGTCGTCGGAGGGCAGTTGCAAGCTCCGAGGGCTTGGCAGGAACGCGTCTGGCAGTAGAACTCGAGAAGCCTTGCAGTCAATCCACAGCACAAAGATCGACCGGATTGAGCAGCATACTCGCAAGGAAGTGAAACTTCCATCTATCCATGCATCCTTATGGCTAGATCACGGGGTGTTGTTTGTCTGCTTGATGCTTGGGGAAGGAGCCGTTCAGTGCACCTGCCAACCACATCGACATTGTTCTCCAGCACGCACATAGCATTATTGTCAAGCCATGCCAGATCCTAATACAATAGAAACAGCGATGGTATCAAGTAGCATGAAGTGGGTGACTTATGCCGCCCGGAGATCTCGCTGGTCGTAGGTTTTGCAGAACAGCACTACTCAAGACAAAGTCACTGACGTTGACCACGTCTAAGAAGCTGAGCGCCGCACACCGCACTTCCCGCTTGCAATGTATCCTGCTCCAGATACTGTTCGTACCCCCCTAGCCCTTGGTGTCGTATGCAGCGTGCATTGCACCAACGTCCAGTGACTGAACCGAGGGCTTGGCAGCGGGAACGCGTTCGCAGCAGACACGTCCCCAACTCCACCGTCGAACGCGTGACGCGACATCAGGTGCTCGCCTCCCTCACTCTGCGCCCCAAGCCTGGCCCGCGACGATGCCTCCGCTGCCCGACGGCAAGGTCTACTCGGCGACCTACAGCAATGTGCCCGTCTACGAGACCAATGTCAATGGCAACCATGTCATGCGCCGGCGCGCCGACGACTGGATCAACGCAACGCACATCCTCAAGGTCGCCGAGTACGACAAGCCCGCCCGCACGCGCATTCTCGAGCGCGAGGTGCAGAAAGGCGTGCACGAGAAGGTCCAGGGTGGCTATGGCAAGTACCAAGGCACCTGGATCCCGCTCGAGGACGGCCGCATGCTGGCTGAGCGCAACGGCGTGCTCGACAAGATGCGCGCCATCCTCGACTATATACCAGGCGACCGCAGCCCGCCGCCCGCCCCGAAGCACGCAACGGCTGCTTCAAATCGCATGAAACCACCGCGCCAGAGCGCTGCTGCTGCACGGTCAGCCAAGAACAGCCAGAACAGCCAGAGCCAGAGCCAGAGCCATGGCCAGAGCCAGAATCACACCCAGAGCAACGCCTACTCGCTCGAAGCCATACAGACCTTTGTCGGCGCCCAGTCGCAGGTCAGCGAGGATCCCTACGACGACCCCTCGCAGCTGCAGTCGCACATCTTCCGGGACGACACGCCCGACAACGAGACGGTCATTTCCGAGTCGATGCTGGGGGATAACGACTTTGGTGACGGCGCCCCCTATTCAATTGATAGCCGCAAGCGCAAGCGAGGGATGGACCAGATGTCTCTGCACGACCAGCAGCACCAGATCTGGGCCGACCAGCTGCTCGACTACTTCATGCTCCTGGATCACAAGGACGCCTACTCGTGGCCCGAGCCACCGCCGAGCATCAACCTTGACCGGCCCATTGACGAGAAGGGGCATGCTGCCATGCATTGGGCTGCCGCCATGGGCGACGTGGGTGTTGTGAAAGAGCTGATACACCGCGGTGCTCGCATAGACTGCCTGTCCAACAATCTCGAGACGCCTCTCATGCGCGCCGTCATGTTCACCAACAACTTCGACAAGGAAACAATGCCTTCCATGGTTAAGATCTTCCAGCAGACCGTCCACCGCACCGATTGGTTCGGCAGCACCGTCTTCCACCACATCGCCGCCACCACTTCCTCGTCCAACAAGTATGTCTGCGCACGATGGTACCTCGACTGCATCATCAACAAGCTGTCCGAGACCTGGATCCCCGACGAAATCACTCGTCTGCTGAATGCTGCAGACCAGAATGGCGATACGGCTATTATGATCGCCGCTCGCAATGGTGCCCGAAAATGCGTGCGCTCCCTCCTCGGCAGGAACGTCAGCGTCGATGTGCCAAATAAGAAGGGCGAAACTGCAGACGACCTCATTCGCGAGCTCAACTCCCGCCGCCGCATGCATGGCCGCCCACGTCAGGCATCATCATCCCCGTTTGCACCACCCCCTGAGCACCGCTTGAACGGTTTCGGACGAGATCCCGACGGTGGTCCTCTTCTGCCCGTCGCACTCCCCAACACCCAGCGCCAAGAAGAACGCACCTACCGCAGCCAGACAGCCTCACATCTCATGAATAAGGTAGCACCCACGCTCCTCGAGAAGTGCGAAGAACTCGCCCTCGCCTACGAGCACGAACTGCAAGAGAAAGAAGCCGAATCCTTCGATGCCAGCCGCGTTGTAAAACGACGCCAAGCTGAGCTAGAAGCAGTTCGGAAGCAAGTCAGCGAACTAGAGAATCAGGGACTCGATCTCGACAACGAGGCATTTGATGCCGCGCAGGAAGCCGAGCTGCTGGCTCTTGTCGCAGACGCGGAGTCGCTGCTTGAGATTGAGCAGAAAGCCGAGTTACGACGTCTTCTGTCAGAGAGCAAAGCACACCCCTCGCAGCAAAACTCCAGCGCTGACGACCCTGGCGAGAAGCTGCGCCTGAGTCTATTGCTGTACCGGGCGCAGCTGGAACGGAGAGAATTGGTGCGTGCAGTGGTTGCAAACCTGAGTGTTGCTGGTATGAGCGAGAAGCAGGGTGTGTATAAAGGTCTAATTGCTAAAGCGCTAGGAGAGAGGGAGGAGGATGTCGAGTCCATGCTGCCCGAGATTCTGCGCGAGCTGGAAGAGGCGCAGACCCAGGAGAGGGCTGAGGGTTTGGACGGGAGCCCGTTGTAGCGTGACTGCATGTGGTGGAGCTACTGTAGTTTTGTCAATTTTGCGGTGCGGTTGTAGGCTCAACAGGAGTTGAGCTAGCTGTGTTACTTGTGGCATTGATTCCCCCAGGCGTTTATTGAGTTTGGAGTTTGAGGTCTGGCTGGGCTGGGATGGGCTGGATATATCTTATGACCATGTATTGTACAATGCTAATGTGCATTTATGTGCCTTTGAGCACCACTTTCCTCCATCAATGTCGAGACCTGGAATGTGGGTTTGAGTAGACTCTGTATAAGCTTAGGGTTAGTAGTGGAAATGACTGCTTGGGAGTGACGTTGTGATAGGAACGATCGGAACTGTTTCGGAATGAACATGGAGGTGGAAACGCACACCACACAGCTTCATCGCCTTCTTCCACAAAACCCAACACCCAAAATGCCAGCACCAACAACGTCGCCGCCGACACCATCTCCACCACCAGATCTCAGCGCACAGCTGCCCAAGCTCGTTCCACGCAAACGTACCTCGATCGCGCGCGAACCTCCGTCTGCCCCTCCCCCACCAACGCCCGCGCTCGCACCGCCAGCAGACCTCTCTTCACACATTTACACACACCCTTCACGCCGGATATTGAGCCCAGAAGATCATGCGCTCTTTTTGAAAAGCCCGACATGTACACTTGTACAAGCCTTCATCTTCAACATCGCCGACAGCGTGCAGGACCGGGCGGTATCAAGCGTGAAGGACAGCGACATCACCGACACTCTAGGCAAGGTACAGAGGATCCTGCAAGAGGCAGAGAAGATCCAAGAAGCATGTCCGCCCGAAGACACAGGCTCGCGCTTTGGCAATCCTGTCTTTCGCACGTTTCTGGACAAGATTGAAGAAGCCCTCCCATCATGGCATGCCGAACTCGGTCTCACAGACGCCACGCAGGTTGACGAGATATCGACCTACCTCCTCAACTCGTTTGGCAACAAACACAGGATCGATTACGGCTCCGGCCACGAGCTGAACTTCTTCCTCTGGCTGCTATGTCTCAACCGGCTCTCGCTACTGCCAACGTCGACGTTCTCCGCGCTTGGGCTGGTCATCCTCCCCGCGTACCTCCGCCTGATGCGCAAGATCCAGGGCGCATACTACCTCGAGCCAGCAGGGAGTCATGGGGTATGGGGTTTAGACGACTATCAATTCCTGCCGTTTCTGTTTGGGGCAGCGCAGCTGCAGCATCATCCCTACATCACACCAAAGAGCATCCACAACGCGCTCGTGCTGGAAGAGGAGGCACCTGAGTATGTCTATCTCAACCAGATCCAGTTTGTGAACAGTGTCAAGAACGTCGAGGGGCTGCGGTGGCACAGCCCGATGCTCGACGACATTTCAGCAAGCAAGAACTGGGGCAAGATCGAGGGCGGCATGCGCAAGATGTTTGTCAAGGAGATATTGGAGAAGCTGCCGGTGATGCAGCATTTCCTGTTTGGATCGCTGATTCCTGCCGTGGAAGGGATGAGTACGGAGGATGAGGCGGGGATGCCGGATGAAGAGGACGAGCCTGAGGGCGGCGAGGTGAAAGTGTTCACTGATGAAGCAGGGAAAAGACATGTACATGCGAGTGTGGGGTGGGGAGATTGCTGTGGGATTAGAGTGCCCGCGGCTATTGGTGCAGAAGGGGAAGAGAGGAAAGCAGGGGCGAGGGGGTTGAGAAGGGTGCCTTTTGATTAGAGGGTGCAGTGTTGGTCTGGACAAATAAAAGACATTTTGATGATGATGCCAGACTGCCAGCTCTCATCAATGACAGGTATTAAATCATACACAACACAGGGCCTATATCGAGCCTCAGCATTGATTCGACTAACACTTTCAAGACACAGCACATACACTCCAAGACCAGCAAGTAAAGCAAAGCAAAGTGAAGTGAAGTGACCCCTCAGCACCCTCGCAGTCCGCCGAGTCCCACCAGCGCACCTACCTACCCACCTAGCTCCCGGCGCCAGCAGACGTTGCGTCAACATGGCACGGGATCACGCACAGCAGCTAACCCGATTACCCGCCTCACCAGCCGCGTCCGTCCCCATCTCGCGACCGGGCATTCCAACGCAAGCGCAGCGCAGCGAAATCCGCGCATGCACATACGCCGGACCTCGCCCGTCGCTGCTGATAACGCCATGCGCGCCGTTGCTGGAATAGGAGAGACGCCGACGCCGCGCTCTCCATGTCCCGACGACCCGATCCCGACATCACGCCTCGACACCGCGTGCGTGCCTTTGCGAGTGTGACTGCGAGTGTGACTTCGAGTGTGACTACGACTGCGACTGTAGACGAGACCTGGAACCAGGCGCACGAGACACGGCACGAGACCACGACCCAGACCCAGGACCCAGGACAGTCTAAAGAGGGAAAGAGGCAAGAGAGTGTGTTTGGCGCCGAGCCGCGCAATCAGACGGGGAATCCGTGGGTGCGCAGTGGGATTAGCATTTGCACTGGCGACGACTCGACAGCACGGCGTACAGACACGGAGACCATGGCGGTGAAGACTAGCGACGTGCGTCTGCGCAATGCAACTACAGAGTCCACACCTATAACGTCCTCCTCTTCCTCCTCCTCCTCCTCCTCCACCTTGTCCTCCACCCAGACGCCTAGAGACTACGCCTCCATCTCCCCGTCGAATTCAGACCCAGACCCAAATCGACATCGACAGCGACACAGAAACCGAAACCAAAACCAAGCCTCTGATGATGTCTCGGCAACGACGGCGCTGCATGAAGGCACCACGGGCGCGATTGCACGCGGCGCAGCGCAGAAGCCGAGTGTGAGTGCAGCGAGAGACGGGGAGGGCGATGGAGAGGGAGAGGGAGAGGGAGAGGGGAGAGGAGGGGAGGAAGTTGGAGGAGAGAGTGGGGAAGGGGGCCGCTGGGCCGCATTCTGGGAGAAGTGGGGGAGTGTTGAGTTGGAGAATAAAGGGAGTGTTGCGCGGGATCATTTGGCGTTGGGTGAGTTTTTCCCCCTTTTCCTTGTTCCTGGAAGAAGAAGAAGAAGAAGAAGAAGAAGAAGAAGAAGAAGAAAAAGACATCAAAAAAACTAACCTCATCAACCCAGAACGCACCTTCCTCGCCTGGCTCCGCACATCCCTCTCCTTCGCCTCAATCGGGATAGCCATCACCCAGCTCTTCCGACTCAACTCGTCTCTCCGCTCCGACACATCCACCTCCTCCTCGTCCACCTCCTCCCCCAACCACCCCTTCCACCCCTCCTCCTCCACCACCCACCCGTCCACCCTCCCCCGCCTCCGCCACCTCGGCAAACCCCTCGGCGCAACCTTCCTCGGCATCTCCATCCTCATGCTGCTGCTGGGCTTCCACCGCTACTTCGAGGCGCAGCACTATGTGATTCGCGGCAAGTTCCCCGCGAGCAGGGGCAGTATTGTGGTGGTGAGTGTGGTAGCGGGGCTGCTGATTGTGGGGTGTTTTGTTGTGGTTGTTGTGGTGGGGGAGGGGGTGTGGGAGAGTTGAGATTGTTGACTTGACTGGGCTTTACTTTTTCGACTCACTCAACCTTGCTTGAAGAACCAGAGTGCGAGGTTTAGACCAAAAGAGGTGGAGGAGTGTTCTTCTTTGAATTGTCTATATTGTATGTATGTATGTATGTATCGTATCTTTGTAAACAGCATGGAGCCGGCTGGAGTAGGTAGCTAACTCTCTTGGCCTCGATGGAAAGACCCGCAACGCCGTCTAGATATACCATGTATCTGACTCAAAACAGCACTATATCCACCTAGACCATACCCATACCATACCTATACCTGTACCTGTAAGAGCAATCTACGCTCTAGAATGCACCATGCAGCCGGACGATGCCCCCCAAAAAACGCCAATGTAATATCCGCACAAAGCTCTCCTGACCGAGCATTTAAAACCACAAAAAAAAAAAGAGAAAAAAAATGAAGGGAATGAAAATGACAAAAAAATCAATCATCCATCTCACTCGGACTATCCTCAAGCTTATGCCGCCTCTCCTCATCCATCTCCCTATACGTAGCCCAAGACAACAGCAAAAAGGCGCCAATGATCAGCAGGCCGCCAACAATAGCGGCGCCGGTTAAAGGCGAGTTGAGGGGCGGCGGGAGGAGCTGGTCGACGAGGGCGACGATGAAGATGGTGAGGAGGGCGGCGACGGAGGAGAGGACGGGGCTGGTGAGGGAGATGAGGACGAGGAAGGAGCCGGAGAAGGCTGGAGGGGGTTAGTATATATATATATCTCTATATCTTTGTTCGGGGGAGTGTAGGACGGAAATGCAAGACATGGGTTAGTTGTGATAGACGTTAGTCTTGATTGGGAGGGGGCATGGAGATGAATAAGGACGTACTCGCATTGGCCAAGACGCTGATGGCCATCATCCAGGCCTGCTCGCCGCGCGGCAGCTCAAACGTCTCCCAGCCCATATAGTGCAACAGCGGCAGGGGAATCCACAGGACGCACAGGGTGAAAGCGCCAATGAGGCTACCAAACGTGTTTGCAAAAATCATGCCCTTGTTGGGGCTGGCGCCGTCGGGGGGGCAGGCCAGGCGCTTGTACAGGACCTCGTACAGGCCGTAGAGGACGCTGCCGACGCCGATGACGAGGTTGCCAAAGGCGCGGTTCTCGGCCTCGTGGGACGGCGGGGCCTTGTCGCCGCCAGTGCCGCCGCCCGACTTGGAGCCGTGCTTTGCGGGGGAGGTGTCGCCGTAGGCCACGACGAAGACGCCGGCGACGGCAATGGCGACGGCGGCGAGCTTGGAAGCGCGGACTTTTTCGTGCAGCAGGGGGATGCTGAAAGCGTAGGCGAAGAAGGCGGAGCAGTTGTAGATGGCCGTCAGGTCGCTGGCGGTGGTCATATTGACGGCGACGTACCAGCTGCCGCCAGCGAGGGTCAGGGCGCAGGTGATGAAGGCCGTCATGCGCAGCATGTAGCGGACGGGGCTGACGAGGGCCTGGCGCGGGGTGGGATGCAGCGTCTGGTGCTGGACCATCAGGGCCGTTTGGCGCAGCAGCTGTGTATGACGGCGCCAGAAGGCAGGCCAGGGCGTGTGGCGGTCCTGCAGGCGCAGCAGCAGCAGCTGGACGGGCCACAGCACGACCCACGAGCCGTGCGTCATGTACAGCATGCAGTAGGGCTTCTCCCACTTGAGCTCGTGCTGGATGTAGACGGCCGTCTCCGTCTGCACGGTGAAGCTGACCAGGCTGAGCACCAGGAAGATGGCCGCGTACGTGTACTTTGCGCGCGCCTCGAGCCGGGCCTGCGTCGCCGGGTCGCGCTCGTGGAAGCGGTGGGTGCTGTGGGTGCTGTGTCGGCCGCCCGCCACTCCTTCATCGTCACTCTTGCGGCCCAGCAGCGGCGCGCGGTGGCCGTCGCCGCGCGCGCCCTCGAGCGAGTGTCTGAGGTCTGACGGCATGGCCGCGTCGTGCTCATCCCAGTCGTCAAAGTCGTCGAAGCCGTCTGGGTCGTTGGATTTGTCCGAGTTGTCGACTCTATCCGGGTTGTTGGATCCGTCCAGGTGGTCGCCTCTGTCTGCGGTGCTGGGTCCTGGCGGCTTCTTGCGTAGGGGAATCGACTCGGGCATGGCAGGGCGGCGTCACGCTCTTATACGGCTGCTATATCAGGACGGCGGCGCAATACTACTACCGAGGGATGCGAGGTGGGACTGCCTGCTGCAAGGTGCGCTAATTGTGGCTGCTGATGCAGTGCCGAACACGTTATTAAACACGGTAAGTATGGCGTTGGTCAGTACCTCCAGTACTAGGTAGGTCCAACATGTGGCATCAAAGAGCCGCACGCACAGGCACAGCTCCTCGGCCGTCTCTGCCGCACACCCGCCATGACGCGGCTGCTCCGTCCTTAATCTCAACATCACCATGTACTTCTCTAAAACCTCCCTCTCCATATGCATATGCATATGCATATCCATGCCATACCATGTCCATACATAGTGCATGCCGTCTACCAGGTATCCCGCTGCTGGCCATGTCATTAGGCAGCACGTCATCTGCGCCTAGCCGCAACAAACGGCAAGCGTGCCTCTCTCCACGCGCAACATGCCGTGGGGTACCTCCAAATGACCTCGACACTACCACCCCTACGCATGACCAGCTGGTGTGCCGTGCTGAAGAGTAGCTAATAATGACTTGGGGGAAAGATGCTTTGGTACTGGTCTTGGCGGGGGGTTTTGGACCTTACCACTTACCTACTGTGCTACTCATCTTAGATCAACGTGCTTTGGTACTCGACTTGGCATGTTTTTTTGCTACAATAGAGGCAGATGAAGAGTGCTCTGATACTTGACTTGGCATGCCTTTTTTTGTTTTATTTTATTTACCCAGATAGGTACTGTTGCTTTCCAACAGGTGAAGAGTGCTTTGGTACTCGCCTTGGCAACACGACTCTCACCTATGACAACCACAACATCACAACATGACGACAACACGACAACACGACAACACGACAACATCATGATACCTTGACATGAAGCCCTGACTTGACAGAAGTCCTGACTTGACACCATCACCACAGCAAAAAGATAAATGTAATCGTATGTCTATCATTGCTGTTATTCTTGCCAGCAAGTCGAACAAGTCCCAAATAGATACTCTTATACATGACCAACGCTCCCCCGCACGAGCTAGACTCAGCATGGCCTCTTTAAAACGCCGCCCAATGAATTCCTCATCAAACACACACATCCACATGTTGATATGAACCTCCTCATATCTAACCGCTCGTGATAAAAAAAAAAGTCATCCATCACTCGTTGAAGTGGTATACCTGCGCAAAAAAAAAACATGGTTAGCGTACATCATCACACAAGCAGTCACGCCAAACATACAAGGTAGTTGGGCAGGCCGTAGCTCTCCCAGTTCAGTCGTGCCGCCATCTTGGCAAAGCCCTCCGTCTCAATCAGGTGGTAAAAGGCAAACGGTGGGAACATGGCTCCGTCACGGTGCACGTCGGCCTTGACCAGCAGCGTTGCGCCGCCAACACCGTCCAGCTTGACCTTGGCACCGGGGTCTGCCGCGGCGTCGTGCATGTATGCCATCAGGCTGCGGTACGTTGCCATCTCGGCATAGCCCTCGAGCAGAATGTCGTCCTTGCCCATCTTGGCCCCCAGCTCCTTTGCCGTGTTGCTGTCGATCCAGTTGTTGAAGTCGTACGGCCGCTGGTCCATGGCCTTTTTGTCGTCGTTGTAGTAGCGCTGGAAGCAGTTGGGCGCGATAATGGGCACGTCGTACGCGGCGAGGTCCTGGATCAGCGTGGGCGGCGTCTCGATGATGTCGGCGTCGATCCACAGCACCCACGACGTCGTGGGGCCCAAGGTTGTGAAGAGCAGCGAGTTGCGCGCCTTGGCCATGGCAGCACGTCGCGCCTTCTGGTTCTGCATCTTGTGGCGCTCAGCCTCGTCCTGCGACTGCAGCGGGACTTCGGTGTCCTGGCGCAGAATGGTGACGGCGGCGAAGCGCTTGTTCTTGGGGCCCGACTGCGTCTTGGCGACCTGCGCCTGTAGAGCGGCGTAGGCGGCATTGCCCTCCTTGGTCTTTGGTATGATGAAGCCCAGGGAGATGAGGCTGTGCGGGTAGCTGAGCTTGAGCAGATTCTCCCAGTAGCCGTCGTAGAAGCGGGCCAGCGGGGTCAGGATCAAGACCGACTCCTTGTTCTCAATGGGGGTGCGCGAAGTGGTGATGTTGTTCATGTAGTAGTGCACGACGGGCGGGGCGGCCTGGGGGCCGCTGCCTTTGGCCTTGCGGAAGGGCAGCGAGGGCGGCGACAGCGGGCTCGAGGCTGTGTCGCCGGCGCCCGTCTTCTTGATAAAGGCCGGCCCATCGCCGCCCGAGGAGAAGAAGAAGACGAAGAAGCCAATGCAGAGAATGGCAGCGAGGACGAGCGTGATGGGGTTGGATCGGCGGAGCGAGCGTGACATGGCGGGCGGGGAGCGAGAGAGGGCGGACCGCGGCTGGCCAGGGAAGTGAGGCTGTCTATAAGAGGAGCATCAGAGAGTCCGACGTGGTGCGAGGCGGCGAGGCGTGTGGACAGCAAGACGGCGAGGCGGCGCTGGTCAGGGGAAAGGTGGCCGCTCGGAAAACGTGTCAACGCTGGGGGGGATGTGACGCTGCGCTCAGCGGGTGGAGAGACGGGCGATGGGGCGGTACAGCGTGCGACTGTCCTCAACAATTGCGAACACGGCCGATGTCAGGAGTCGCTGCGCTTGCGCCAGAGGCCGCCCTTGCCTGCCCGTTGCGTTGCGCCCGTCGTCGCCATAATTGTGCTTAGTCATCCATCTAGTCTGCGGCTGCAAGCTCCGAGCTCCGAGCTTCGAGTGCTGAGGTCATCAATATCAACTCAATGCACCGCCGCAACACCACACCACACCACGCCTCACCACACCTCACCACACCTCAGTGCTCGCCTGCCGCCTCGATGCTGCGCGCTACGACCAATTGAGTCCGACCGATGACGCTCCTGCGCGCACCACAATGCCGACTCCTGCGCGCACCTCACAGGGTCCTGGGCGCGGTGCAGCGTCTGCAGCGGCCTGCCGTTACAGTCCCGCGGCGTTTTGTCTCGTCTCTTGAACACGAGGAGCTGGGCGAGAAGCTGGAAGACAGGCTGAAGCCTCGATTTGGTCTATCAGATTCCCAAAACGGCCTCCCAGAGCACGAAACAAACTTGTATCGCAACCAAAAACTCCCACGCGCGTACCTCAACCTCAAATCCAGCGTTGCCGAGCTCGAGCACCCTCTCACTCCGGCCATTCAAGACAGCCATGTCGTTCAAGCCGACAGCGCCATCATCATCCCTGCCTCAGTCGCAGCTGCTGTGAGTGAACAGCCAACTCGGAGTAGCTCGCGCTGATCTCCTCAGAAGCCAGACCATTTTGTCGACCAAATCCGGCCTGTCCCACATCCCAAAGTCCACCTCAACAACCTCGTCGTCTTTCTCGTCACCCCTTCGTTCGCACCATGGCTTTCCGACGGCCACATCTTCATGGAGAAGGCATTGGCGAAGCTGTATAAAAACCTTCCTGAGAGCCCTGACCCATTGCATAATATGCAGGTCATCGGTGCTGTGGTCGACAGACTGCCCGAGGCCAGGCCTGTGGCGGGCGACAATGGCCGCGACGTCCATCTCGATGACTTCCACCACCGCGCACAGCAGCCACCTATCGCCGAGACTGGACACGAGGGCATCGCATACATGGTGATCAACTCCAGAGCACGCGCAACACAATTACCAACCCTTGATGGCGAAATCGGCTGCATCGACTTCCTCGCACATACCTCCACCGACACCGAGGGCAGGAACTACACCAGGATCCGTCTACCTTTGGCGAACACTGTCTTCCAAACAGGGAAACCCAGCACCTTGGTTTCTTCGCACTGGAAATGGTCTCGGGCCGATGCTAAGCCAGTGCTAGAATCACGAAGAGATCAAGGCACAGCTGTAATCAACCTGTCCACAGCTGGCACACCTTTAGCATCTTCGCTGCTGAAAGGTCGTTTGCACCAAGAGGCTCCCGTATTGAGTATCCCTCTGCTCCCTCTTACAATGCCCCGCCAGGTCGATGGTCATATGGGCAATATAATCCGAGGCATCATCGGCCCTGACGACACCAAGATGACAGCTTCAACTGAACTAGAGCAGGTCGTTCCTCGTTTCTTCAAGTCTCGTGGTGAGCCAGCCCAAGCCACTTCGGCGTGGGCTCTGGTCATTCCCAAGAATGAGGCGCATATTGCTATCAAGGACACCAGTCAAGTCATCTCCAGCGCAATCAAGGCCGGTGTGGGAAGTGAGAATGCAAAAAGCAACCATTCACAAGAGCAGCACGGCTTTGAGTCGCTTTGGCAACAACAGCCACCGCGCTGGAATGTTATGATTCAGGAAGCTCTGATGAGAGGCGCCAGACTGCACAAGGTCCTCAGTGGAGGCGGCGGTTGGGGAAAGAAAGCAGGCTTGTTGTCGCTAGATCCAGTGCCTATTGGTCCGCCATATAAGGGCCTGTCTGAGACTGGCATGGCAGATGACTACGACAGCGTGGACGAGTTCTCCACAGCGTTGAAGCCTGTCGTTGAAGACGGCGACTTCATCCAGTTTTTCATCTCTGCCGTACCGGTCGCAGAGGGACCCAAGGCTGCTGCGTTCACACGTCTGAAGGATGCGGAGAAATCCCAAAGCCGTCATAATTGGAGTTGGGAATTCGGCGTTGTTCCAAGCACCGTCGATTCCATACCCGGCGGTTCGTGGCAGCATACGGGTAAACTATCTGAAGAAATGGCTGTGTTTAGAGGCACTTTCGGTGCACTCTCCGAGCGGGGCCTGACCTTGATGTACGGAAGAAACGTCAACGAGGTATCAGGAATGGCCACAGAAGACTTGAACACCACAATGGTCGACGTGCCTTTCTCGCGCTGGTCAGCCCTCCGGATACATCCACGAGACGGCGTCAAGACGGGGGTCGTTGGTGACTCACACAAGAACACAATGCCGCTGCTCAGACGAGCAATGCAGCAGTTGGAGCAAGAAATGGAGTCGAAACAGAATGCAGGTATCCCATCATAGCTTCCAATAAATCCACCATATATCTGATTTTTGATGCAGTCCATGCAGAATCTACCCAACTCAACTGTCCAAACTCAGCGGTCTTCTCTCCTAAGGGTCAGTCAGAGACCGCGGGCCAGGCAGACGTCTACATTAGCTTTTGACGTTTCAAGCTCACGTGCTAAAAGTACCTTGTCACGGTCGAAAAGAGCGCAGTTGAAAAGCCTTTTTGTCGAAGAGATAGCTCACCCGGAGTCACTGAGCTTGAACAAGGTAGAGCCGCTGCCGATCCGCAGGGTAGTGAAGCAAAACCCTAGTCATAAGCCATCAGAGCCGTTCCCAACCCGCAAGCCAACACAGCGATACATTGAAGAGGTTCAAGAACGTACGAAGTTGGCGTCTCATCACAAGACACCACGACTCGCAGGGCAAAAGCAGCGGGGAAACCTTGTGAAAAAGGTTGTCTCGAGATCATCTGCTGCCTCACACAAGTCTCAAATGCAACATAATAAACTAACCGCAGACGCCATCGCCGAGCACACGAAGCAGTCAGGCAAGCTGCTTGCCAGGATGACAGAGCAGCTCAAACTCCTCACAGGGCTAAAGGGAAGCCACCTCGCAGGACTTTCAAAACGGCGACCACCAAACACGCAAACGAACCTCTTGCGCTCATCCCCCCACACCAACAAGCCCCCTCTCATACGAGCAGTCAAAACCAAAGTCCTGCCACAACCCACACCTCTATACCCACGCTTCCACCGCCCATTCAACACCGCACCCCTACCCCCCATCTCCCACCTCGCAAACCGCATCGCCAAATCGCTCCAGCTCCTCTCCGCCCAGGTTTCCGCTCTATCGCCATCTGCCCCCGTCTTCCTCCGCAAACACAGCGTTCGCATTCCCCCGCGCTCCACCCAGTCCCGTAGACCAGTCCAGCTCGCTCCTCCCACACACCTTCCCTCCACCATTACAACGCAATCGCAATCGCAATCGCAATCGCAATCGCAACAGCAACCACAACCACGCCCGCAACCGCAACCCCGCCGCACAACCCCACTCCTCCGCCCCGGCCGCCGCGCCGCGCGCCTCGGCCGCTCCATCGCCCGCCCCGTTGCGGAAAAGGTGCGGTTCGGCACTGGTTCCGTGTTTGCGGCGCACCGGTGGGGCACGCTGAGGCATTCGCTGCGGTTAAAGGGGTTCAGGGGTCAGCGGGAGAGTGTGTTTAGGTGGGTGAGGGAGGGGAAAAGGAAGGGGAGGACGAGGGTGCCGATTCGCTGGTGGACTGTGCAGAGGAGGGCTAGGTTGAGGCGGGTGGGTAGTGAGGGAGGGGGGATAAAGAGGGGGTTGGTGGGGGATGTGGAGGGGTGGCTTGGCGAGGGGGTGAGGTGAAGTGAGGCGAGGCGAGGCGAGGGGGGATAGATTGAGAAGTGATATGCTAGTCTCTTCTCTAGACGAGAAGGGGGTAGGAGAAGTGCAAAGTAAACATGTCGAATGTTGATCAATACTGATACAATGATAACACCCCATTTGTCCGGTGGCATTGCTGCCTATGTACATGCTCCCTCCTCCACTGACCAACCTTGACCTAATAGAATCTTACCACCACAACACGTATCAACATCGACACCCGACCCTCAATACCTCTGCCCGTTCAACGCCTCAAACCCCATATCACTATACAGACTCCCACCCTGGGGAATCCAGCCCCCGAAATTGTCATTGATCTCGTTCCACAGATACAAATCTCCATTCTGAAACGCCGCCGAGAAGTCTCCCATATCCGCAGGCGTAAACGACGTCTGGTCGCCCGCGAGCGCCTGGCTTGAGCCCTGCGTTAACTCACCCGGCGTCCACGCGTACGGAGTCGCCATGCTGAAGTTGCTTTGCAGTGGGGCGGAGGGCTGCGGCTGCGGGACCTGGCGCGCGAGATCGGGTCCCTGGGTTGGGGGCTGCGTGTCGTGCTGTGGTTTGCCGTCCTTTGGGTCGCTGGGGAGGGTAGCAGTGGGCGACCTTGTTCGTGACGTGTTTGTGGTGCTGTCATCGTGCAGCTTGCGGCGTTTCAGGTGGCGGCCTTCTTTGCGCCAGTCGAGATACTCCTGTCGCCAGGTCATGAGCTTCTGCTCGAGGACAAAAGTCCAGTGCGTGGGCGGGCGGCATTTCTGCGGTCCAATGGCTTCGGCGCTCTTCTTGTGCACTGTGTGGAGGTAGTGGTCTACTTTCAAGCTCTGCGAGTCAAGAATCTCGCCCATCTCTGGATCCGTGCCGACGGCGTAATCGGCTTTCATCAGCACGACAAGGGCGTAGATTGCTCTGACGAATATGAGGTTGGGTGCTTTTTGGAGTGTGTCTTTGGAGACACCGACAAAGCACTCGAGGATGGCGTGGGCTTCGATGATACATTTTGTGGTGGCATTGATCTGAAGAGCAGAGCGCGACAGAAGGGATTCGGGCTGAACTGAGTCGTCGTCGAGCGCTGGGAGGGTGAGGTGCCTATTTCTGAACTCGGTCACATCATAGCGTCCTCCATCCATACCGAACTCCCACATGGAGAGCATATCTTTGAAAATGTCAGTAATGTATAGGCTATGCAAGTGACCACTGCAAGCCACTTACTTTGGTGGTACTCCACTGTTAAAGTCAGGGTCAACACGTCTTTTGGTACGGATTTTTTCCAATCAAGCATTCTTCGCTCGAAGATGCGCAATATCATCTGCATTCGCAGCTCCGAAAGGCTGAAGCTGGTGCTTGCGTCGTCAAATCCAAATGCTGTGTTGGCTTCGTCAGCGATACGCTGCAGTTTGAGCCATGCTAGCGTTCGCTGGTCAGTCTGCAACGGAGACTTCTCAAGCATGTTCAAACACTCCTCCATCCAGCTATTGAATAACAGTATGTTAGGCCGCTTCAACCTCATCGAGAATCCCGCACACACAATGTACAGATACAGCACTGTGCGACAGTGCTCAAGGAGCTCTTCTGGCGACGAAATCTTCTGCAAAGATCGGATGGCTCGCTTCGGTAGTTGCTCGTGGGTTCGGGGCTTTGATGCAAGGCCAAGCTCCAGCGCCATACTCGCAGCCATATTCACCCACTGATAGATCTGCAATTGACCTGGAGTCTTCGGTGGAGAGCAGAATGCTACCGTGACAAGAAGAGCTTGGATGGTTTGCACAGACTTTTCACCGTTAATGAAAGCTGTTCGAGCATAATAAAATACTGCTTCTTCGTGGAGCTTGTCTGAAAGCTCTGAGCCCTTGGCATGTGCTGCTGCTGCCATGATAGCATGGAACAGAGATGGCTTTCTCTCCCTGAGCTGTGCCGCGGTCCAATCTTTGGGTACATATATGCCGGGACACGATGCCACCAGCTCGTTGCGCCAAAGGTTAAGCATCTCTTCTGAAAGCTTCTGATTAATAACGCCGCGGTCAATGATATCATCGACAGGGCCAAGCAGGTTTCTGGGAGCAGGAGTATCTGCGGGAAGATTCTTCGGTGACTTTGGGCCAATGATGCTTGGCCAACTGTGTGTCAATGTCGAGGTTGTAGTCACAGTACTCCCGTGCCTCAGTGGGTCTAAAGGAGACAAATCTTCCGCACCATTATCTTTTTCCGGGCTCTCATCTGCAGATTCATGATCGCTGTCGGCAGAGGGTGAGCCCTGACTCCCTTTCAGGAGAGCTGATTGCATCTTCTTGATCTCCTTCTCAAGCTCTGCAACTCGTACATCCGTTCTCTTCCTCTGACGGCGCTTCACAGGGGGGGCAAAGATACATGTTCTCCCAGCCTTGGCACATCGTTGGCACACATTCGATGTCGGGTCCGTGTTCGCCAAACATCGAACTTTCGATGTCCGACAGGCCTCGCATGCTCTGTTCAAGGCCTGTTCGGGCTTCTTTGGTCGATCGGCATCGGGCCTGCTGACGGATTGATTGAGCATTGCCAAAAGGTTCCCGGCTCCTTCTCGGTCGGGCGACCGAGTGATCTGTTGCGACATTTTCGCCTGACAGATGGACTTGAATACGAATACTGAGATTGATAAGTTCTGTGGCACTGCAATTTGTTGTAACCCAGTTTATCTCGCTATTGCCGCCCTTGCTGTCACATCGTAGGCTTGAATGGGTGAAGATTGCACCGCTACTCTGCGGAGTGACTCTCAGGAAGTTGAAGGAGAGTCGTACAAAAAATTCGAAGTATAATTCAGGTAGACCAACAGTATCGCGACGGCGAGTTGTGTGCGTGACTGATTTGTTGCATGTTGCTGACTGGAGAGCGCCTTCTCAGGACAACAGGTTCATCAGACCAGCCTGATTTGGCTAAAATCGGCGCTATGCCCAGTTGGTTGCCGCTACCAGCGTGCGATTCACGTTGAACTTCGCCACTCAAGCTGTCGATAGATGTCGGCAATATAGAATATGTCATACCTGTCTGGAGCGCACGCTGTAGCTGAGCTCAATATTACACTGCAACTCTGTGCGAACCTCTCCTTCGCACCGTAACTGCAAGCGAAATGCGCTGACACGTTTCACAAACACTCTAGGCTTAGATTGAGTAGGCTGCAACACATAAAGCTTCAGCTATACATGGTGTAGCAAATTTTTGGAGTATTCGGAGTGCAGGTCATGGGCACGGGCGTATCTCAAAACTGCTCAATGAACATGATCGTGTTGCTTCGAAAAACTAGACACCACCATTGTACTATGTAGTGTCATACCTCGCAACAACATATCTTCCCTACTCTTGGCTCTTTGGAAACCTATGTAATGGCGACTTTACTCATTCCATAGGCATACGTACGACCCGAGTCAGTTGATCATGAAGATGTACTCCATAGGGCGTAGTGTCTTAGCGCAACAGTTTATTTCCAACTGCCCATCTTTACTCATCATAAACTTGCACGTCACAGAGTCAACAACACAAGATCGAGCGCACAGCGTCGAGATCCGCCACAAGATACAGCTGAAGGATCTGAGAAAGCCTAGCATAATGCTACTACTAGGGATATTCAACTCGTTAGGAACCAAGGACCACCACAAGCTTGAAGGAGGCAGTGCACACTGGCTTAGCACAACCAGAACCAGAACTTCTCGAGAGAATTCCTAGGGACTTGCTCTGGCCAGACCTCGGCATCAAGAGCAGCTTTCCCGGTCCAGATATCAGCTTCAGCAGGGTTGACAAGCTTTGTTCGCTTGAAAATCTTCCAGAAAGCATATAGAATAAAGAAGATCGGAACACCAACGTATGCAGTGAAGAAGGAGGTGAGCTGATCAGAGCCCCAGCCACCCTTGGTCTGGGTGAAAACCTTGAAGCCATTGAAGATGATGATCAAAGCAAAGTAAACAAATGCAATCCAAGCAGTGTACGGCTGCCATTTGCTCTTAAAGACGAGTGTGTTGCGGTCAACACCCTGAGCGATGAGTGCCTTCTGGAAACGGGTATAGGTGTAGCAGACAGCGCACCAAGTGAAGAGCTGCGCAATGGTGGTCAGGTTCTGGAACCACAAGAAGACTGTGTTGGCACCAGTGGAGACACTCATGTAGGTGAGCAAGCTGATCGAAGCTGTGATACCAACGCAGTATAGTGGAACACCGGTCTTGCTGCATTTCAGGAGGAATTTGGGAGCCTGACCGTTCTGTGCGAGAGCAAACATGTAACGCGATCCAGAGTACAAGAACGCGTTACCGGATGAGGTAGCCGAAGTCAAAACTACCGCGTTGATAATGTGAGGAAGCACGGGAATACCAGCATTCTTCATGGCGATGACCCATGGAGAGCTCTGAGCACCCTTCGCGTTGTCGTCGGTGAGGGCAGGGTCATTGCTGGACACGGTGACCCCAATCATGAATGAACCCAGTACATAAAAAAACAAGATTCTCCAGAAAACCCGACGAACGGCCTTGGGAATATTCTTGCGGGGATTGGCAGCTTCGCCAGCGGCGACGGCGACCATCTCGACACCACCATATGAGAAGGCAGCATTAACGAGAGTGGACCACAGACCAGTAAAGCGACCAGTGTCACCAGTACCGACGTACTCTTTCATCGCGCCCTCTTTCCAGTATCTAAAGCCACGGCGGTCGTGATCAGGGGCTCCGCCAAGCATGATGACGAGAGCAACAAGAAGCAGACCGAGAATGGTGATGATTTTAATCGAAGCGAAGATAAACTCTGCTTCACCGTAGATACCGACGGCGAAGATGTTGAGGGCGACGATGATCACGATGATAATAGTGATCCACACAGCCGGCGAAATTTTGCCTTCCTGGTCCCAGAAGTTGATGACCAAGGCAGCAGCAGAAATTTCAGCGCAGAGAGTAATGGCGTTCTGATACCAGTTGTTCCAGCTGCAGCCTATCAGTCAAAGCGACACTGATGTTCAGAGAAGAACTAACCCGACAGCGAATCCAAGAGCGGGATCCGTATAACGAGCGCAGTACTGGGGAAGAGCACCAGGGAGAGGAAGCCAGGTAGCCATCTCACCAAGACATTGCATCATGCCAAAGATGGCGACACCAGTGATGGTGTAACCGAGCAGGACGGAGAGAGGACCAGCGTTGGCAAATGCACTGGCAATACCAAGGAAGAGACCAGTACCGATGGTACCGCCGAGAGCAATGAATTGGATGTGCCGCGACTTGAGGCCACGCTGGACATATCCGTATTGCTCGGCTGTCTGGATATCGCCGTAGATGTCAGCGGCTTCGCCGATATTGGCTCCCTTTTCATGGATGATATCCTTGATGCCATGGCTAGGTGAGTCGGCACCGTCGATGACATACTGGTCTTTTTCATTAGTAGCCGCCATCTCAAAGGTGGATGAACGGTTATGTGACGGAGGGACGCTGATAAAAGAGCCAGACTCTCAAGATAAACTTCAGAGAACGACTGGCGCACCGCGCAGAATGAGAGTTCAGTCTGATACCTCTCGAAACAGTATTGGGAGGACGCGCACGCAAGGGTCATCTTATACCGTCGACCCGCCATCGGTACGACAGCCCTAGGCCCTTCGTGTTGCGGACTCGATCCTGGACACGACGGGTGCACGGTGTCAATGTCACAGCGGCAATTCAAGCTTCCAGTCTAACGATGGCGTGGATTGGTAGCGCTTGGCTACGAGGGCCGACACTGGACGTCTTAGGCAAATCGTCGCTACCCTGTACTCTCGCCGGCGCCGTTTCGCACACAATTCGGCCACTGGTTCCCAGGAGTCGTAAGGCTCTCCACAACCTGCTTGATAAGGGTGGACCAATGCCGGGATTCGTAGTTGCATCCTGAGCCAGAGCCAGGGCCATGGTCGACAAGCAACGTGGGGTTTGGAGCCCTCTGCACACCCCTTCTTTGGGTTCCACTTGGTCGTTCTCGCGGATCCTTCATTCAGCCTCCACTGGTGTTTCGTATCAACGCCCGGAAATGTTGCCAGCCACAAGCTGCCGATAAGCTAGGATGGCGATGGTCAGACTCAACCTCGCTAGAGATGCAATTTGGCATTGAGACAAGCTTCAGTAAGAATGCGCAGCCGCCCTTAGCGTGGTCTGGGCGCTTTAGGCAGGTGGCAGATCCTCTGCACCACTTACATGACACGGCCGACGGCTGCCACTATCAACTGGCCCATGGTCGCATGAAATTATCCGTCAGCCACCTTGATAAGGAACCCTTCTGGAATTTCGGTCTGCTGGTGTTGTCCGGCCCTAATGTACGATATCAGCCATTTGCAGCAACCCCTTGTCATCCAGCCACAACCCAACGGAAACAAGTGTACGACAGACCAACAGCAGCTGAGCGGTTTGATAGATGCTGGTGGATGATTGTCGCGTGAGGACGTAGCATGCTGGCTATTGGCTAACTTAGCCATACGAATGTACGGCTCAACCTCTGTTATCCTTGCGCACAGAGAACGCCTCCCAACACGACCTGCCTGCTTAGGGGCGGGAGTAAAATACTGTTGCAGTTTTATAGACAATATCACCCATCCTTCTTGAAGAGCAACACCGAGTGGCTCCGTAGTTATCATCTGGCGTCAAGACTATGATCATGGACGTCGATCTACAGGTAGCTATGCAGCACAAACGTAGCAGAGTAGTATTCTTTCGAGCAGAAAATCACGCATACTTCTATCGAGCTTGCTCAACTTCTTTGTGAAGCAGACGCAAAGAACACGGCCACGCAGCCCTTCGTGCCCCGCCTGCTCCTGTATGGCCACTATCTTTGTTATCGTAACTAGTGCAGAAGTCATATCGTAAGCTACTAACATTAATCTAGCTGTCAGGTAAGAAAGGTACTCGAGTCTCGGCGCCGGTGCAAATGGACCAGATCCACTGTTATCTTCCATCTGGTATCGCCATGAAATCGAAAAGCGGACAACCTCTACACATGGCTTGTCTTTGGGTCCATAGGTGTGACATCGAACCTAACCTCGGCTGACCTACTTCCAGTGAGCTCGCGACTCCGTTAACATATTCGCTAGGCACTCCTCGCACTCGCAACAACTACACAGCAGCAGGAAAGCAGTCCCTGAGTCTGTCAATTACTCGAATTGAAGCTTCCTAGTCACTCTCCAGCTCAACTGATGAACCACTTCCCCTGATGAAGAACGACTCAATACGCATCCTGCCACCAGAATCCATCCTCAACCTCTCCTCCCCAATGCATCGCAACAGGGTGTCATAACATCACACCCAATGCGCTGCTACCAACGCCTCGACCTGGTTTCCGGGCGTTGCGGTTGGAGTGGGCTTGCGCGAAGCATGGGCCTCTAGGGAAGACCCCACTACATAATTTCTATGTGGTAATAGTAATGTAGCGCATGGCTCGACCACGCACTGGCGAACTTAAATGCGGTCTGGGGTCTGGGGAAGGTGCTGGTTTGTTTGTACAACCATGCTCTTGTGGACTTGGATTGTGGTGTAAAAAGTGGGCTCGACAGCAAGTTGTAGTCTGAGATATTTGTGATCTGAGATATTTTCGAAAGCAAATAATCTTGCCACGAGCACAAGTCGCTCTACGAGATGATATTCGGTCGCTACGGCACTTCTAAGTGACCATCCGAATCCCAACCCTCCTCGAGCATGTGCAACACCACTGAGTCATACTGAAGTGAATCCTGAAGCTTCAGTACACTCGACTGGACGGTGTACGGACACTAGGCTCTTAGTGTGAGGTATTAGGGTTCAGTCGGTGGGCAACTGGTGAAATGCCGCCGGGCTGCAAGGCTGATGCTTTGCGTGCTGGAGGAGATTGCACTGCTCTGCGATGTCCTCAGGGGGATTTGAGGAAACATTGTTGTTGATTGTCATAGTCCAATACCTGCAATGGAGATTAGTTCCTTTGTCATGCGGCATGATATGTGCAGGTGCTGCCGAGCGAGCAAGTTGAATGCAAGACCTGTGTCACTCTCGAATTGTAGTGGGCTTGTTTCAGTGAACAACGCCGAGCGACACTAGAGCACGGTGGTGACAACTGGATAGCCTTCGCTTCTCCTATCAACAATGCGTATCAAGACCGGTGGTGAGTACGTGCAAAATTGAAGAGGTTCAGTTCTCGACCGGGTTATGTTAGCACTGCACTTTGATTTCGCTCATGACCACTCATTAACCTAGGCATAAGCCTTCATCCGCGTTTGTGATGGAGTGGTGCTTCACACTATCTCATCCCTCAATTCCCTACTCGTCTCGTAATTCTGCAGCCGCGAAATAGCCCTTGTTCTCCACCACACCTCTGTCCTTGACCACTGCTGTATACTTGACGACCCACTGCGGTGACACATCGCCCTTCAGGCCATCTTTATTCGACTCCCCAGCCAGCACCCCTGACCCATGCTCTCCAGACCCCAGAATCTGCCTCAAGGTCCCTCTCGGCAGAATGTTTGTGCAGTCATTGTGCGTCAATAATTCAATCTGTTGCTGCTTTGCGTACAGAATGAGTGGTTTCGGCACTACACAACAGTCACGGACGTTAATTTGATTGACGCTCGGCTTGATTGTGGTGTGCTCAAGGAATTTTCCCAATCGCGCAACACCAAATTCAGCAATACCAAGCTTCGAGACCAGCCCCTCGCTATGCAGCTTCTCCAACGTCTTCCATGTTGCGGTCATAGTCTCGATGTCTTCTGGTGGCACCTCAGCGTCGTCGCAGCCCTCAAATGTCGATTGTGGCGCAGATGGCGGATCCTCAAGATCTGAGTCTTCGTCGTCGGCGTCGAAAGATATGCCTGGGAAGCTAACGATAAGAAGATCTATCGACTTGCTTCCCAGCTCCTTCAAGACTAGTTCGATTGCTTCTCTTGTCTGTGCACATCGACGGTCGGCGGGTACGTTCGGTAGGTAGAATAGCTTGACAGTGATATCGTAGGATTCGCGCGGCTCGGAGAGGGGTGACGGATCATGCGTTGGTACATAGAGGCTATTGTTTGCTTCTGTCGTCCACGATTGGTAGTTTGCGCCCGACAGCAAAGGACTTGACTGGCGGTTTGTGAAGTTGGCGCGCAACGAGGAAGTGAGCTCCGTGTTTGACTTCTCGAAGAATGGGCGTCGCATGACCGAGGGGCCCCCGGACATGATATTGCTGGAACAGTCAGACCTGAAAGGCTTGGAGTTTGTGCCGGACGACGTACGATGTCGATAATATGAGCTTCATGGTCGAAAAGGAGGCGCTGGTTTGAGACTCAAAATCTCTCTCTGCACTACGTTGAGACGAAGATGTTCTGGTTTTGCGGATTCCTTCTTTTTCTATCTACGGTGAAGGCTGTTTGTCAGCGACTGCTTAGTTAGCGTCCAGTGCAACGACCCAGGGCTACGAAGGCTGTGCGAAAATTCGAAGGGATCCTGCTATGGTAGCGCCTGATTGTGTCTACAGAACCAACATGAATAATCCTCAAATAAACTGGTTGCGGCACCTTCTGCGTCGATGATGGCGGGGTGAACGTGCTTTGACGTTTCGCGCGGCTCTCCCCGCCGCCGCCGATCAATCTCATGGTGCAACATATCGAAAGGCCACCACAACACTGCTCGACAGCACGCACCCACCATGGCAATCAAGTAAGTCCTCACCACTGCACGCACTCCGACGCATGGCAGCCCGGATTGGTATCACGTGCTGACAGACTTCAAAGATATCTCATCCTACTCTCGCGGCAGGGCAAAGTGGTTGGTACCTCACCCTGGCTCATGTAGTCATCTGCTGAAGCTTGCAGCGCCTAGCTAAGTGGTTCACCACGCTTGCACCCAAAGACAAGGCCAAAATCGTCAAAGACGTCTCCCAGCTCGTCCTCGCCCGCCGCACGCGCATGTGCAACTTCCTCGAGTACAAAGGTCAGTGGTGGGTCTCGGCAGGGGTAGCTCTTCGCTAGGCTCACACAATCTTCCAGATACCAAGATTGTATATCGCCGCTATGCCTCGCTCTTCTTCATCGCCGGCTGCGACTCCACCGACAATGAGCTGATCGCCCTCGAGATTGTCCACCGCTACGTCGAGCAAATGGACAAGTACTACGGCAACGTGTGCGAGCTCGACATTATCTTCAACTTCCAAAAGGCCTACTTCATCCTCGACGAGCTGCTCCTGGCCGGCGAGATGCAAGAGAGCAGCAAGAAGAATGTGCTGCGCTGCATAGGACAGCAGGATAGCCTTGAGGATATGGAGGTGAGCGAATTGGGTCCTTGATCTTCGTCCTCTCCCACACGCCCAGCGCCTTGTGGCTGACACTCGCCCGCCGCTGCTCAGGCCGAGGACGACATTCACTCGAAGATTATGTAGCGTGTCGATGGCGGCCCGTTTCGAGAGAAATCACGAACGATCACTGACCGTGTCGCCCCCTGGCACCAGGAAGCTGAGGAGCTCAAGGGCCTCCTACAGAACAGCGGCATCTTGTAGCATCACGGGGACAGCATTGCACGGCGTTCGGCGCATCAAGCACGGAGTTATACGGCGCAGAGAACATGGCGACTGGAGAACGCACCATCAGTCATCCTACCGTGACACACGGATGACTATGGATGTACTCTATTTCTTACAACTATACACCCAGTCTGGCGGGCGTTGGCCCGTTCAGCAGGTTTGGCACTAGCGGTCTATGGGACTCGAACGTGATTCAATGTCATGCTATCGAGATTGTTCCTTTGACTTCTCATCTCCCTTTCCTTGTGTTTCTGTTCTAACAAGCTCAATCCTCTAGCTACAGACACCACTGCAGCACACTGCACTCAATGTAAATGTGACAGTAAGCGGTTCGGACCGTGTTTGGTCCTTCTCCCAGAACCCTAGCAATCACTCAATCATTCTCCCTACTGTTGCTGAGCTCCAGGCCTCATTCTTAGGCAACCAATTGGCTGTTCTGCGGTTCCATGTGCTCTCAGCGCCGGCTATGACGCCGCGCACCCATCACATCTACTCCACATGAGCACAAAGATCAAAGCAACTAACGATAGCTGCGACACGTCAGGTCCTCTCACCGTGCCATTCCGACCATCATGAGATGTTCGTTGGTCGACAGCAGATGCCTCAGTCGGCTGCAGTCGGGCCAATCAGGGAAGAACCCGAGCCACGCTGGCACCGCCGCTTTACCTAGCTGCGGAGTACTTGGCAGCGCAACACCGCTCTTCGACGACGTACGACGTATTCGGCCTCACACCACCAACCCCTCTCGATAACTACATGTCCCCCGCCTGCTAGACGACTGTCTGGCCGTTCCAACAGAATCTCCACCTCTCCGCAGCCAGCCTAGAGTTGTTGCTATCTGTTGCACCGGCTCGCGCAGGCCCACCCTACGATAAAGGAGCCACGACGCAGCCAGCAGCTTCGGCACGCTGACAAAAAGCCACGGGCATCCCAGAATTCACCACGCCATCATCAACAGCTCACGGCGATAGCAAGGGATCCAATCCGACATAATGAAGGTGCGTACTCGGCGCCCTCAACGCCCGCGACGCGTCCAGGTGTATGATGATGTAACTAACCCGAGCGACCCGCAGTACCTTGATTTGTGCGCACTCCACGAGGTCAACCTCGCCCTCAACTTCGACACCCAGGATACAGCCATCATCGGCGGTTGCGATCTCTGGACCGTCAAAGCAGCCGGCAGCGACAAGAAACTCTACAAGCGCATCGAGAACACGCTCGAAGCCAGACACAAAGGCCACCTTGCAGCTATTGCAGATTTGTCCGAGCAATCTGCTGCGCAGTTCGCCGACGACATTGATGTCGAGAGAGATACACCGTTTGGCAGTTTCAACGAGTCCTCGAATAGGCATACGTTCGCTTACCTCATTGCTACCTTGAACGCAACTCACATCGACTACGACTTCGCCAACACCCTCAATCCTGATGAATTTCGCCGCGAGACGCAGCAGAGCTTTATGCACAAGGTCGATCAGACCATGTACTACCTGCGCCCACAGGTGTACTCGGCCGGCCTGCCCGCAGGGGCCGTCACACCTCTCGGGTCACCCATATGGAGTCCACGCTCCTGGCAGCTGTTGGATAGCGAGATGGATATGCCAAACTGCGAATACTACGCATGGGAGCCGTCGGACGACCCGTTCGCCGATGACGGTGCTATTTGGAGTCATCATTTCTTCCTCTATAACCGTGATCGCAAGCGTGTCAGCTACTTCTACCTACGCGGCATCTCGGCTCTGTCGCCCAGCCCCAGCATGTCCATGTCTTTAATGAGCAAGTTCAAGCAATCCAACCATGAATCCAGCACCAACGCTGGATCCCGCAAGAGGGCCGAGTATTGGCTTGGCGACCGCGCGCGCAAAGGCCTTGAGGCTTACGGCGACAGTGACGAACTCGACAACATGGTTATCGACCACCCTGGCGATGTTGTCGATGCAGACCAGGATCGCTTTGTGCCGATCCGTGAGATGAGCATGGATGCCGACTACTATGAGAGTGAGGGCGATAGCGACGTGGAGAGTCTAGTAGAGATGCACAAGCGCAAGAGGAGCGGTGTGCGCACCATGAGTGAGGGCATCATGGACCGTATGGAACTCTGAGCCTTACCAGCTCGACCATCATCTTCGTCTCAACGGCCTTGTCAATCAACTTGACTGTGCATAGCCATGCACTTACGACATTTTCTTTTTCTTGGCTGGGGTTGCATGTACCGGCGTTCAGGGTCTGACTTTCCTGCGCGACTAAACCACTGGGCGGACACAAGGACGTGTCCCAAGCTCGACGACTACGACAGGGCGTTACGGTCGGTGGGAGCGACGCGTTTACCGCCTTTGTACATTGTGTCTCGAGATACCCTTTTCCTTTGCTGTTCAATTGTCTTGTTACTGTTCAATGCTTCGGTTCTGTTTCTCTCCTTCTAAATACTGTCCATGTTTGCGGGCTGGTACAGCTCGCGTTGTCGGTTTTGAATAGCAAATCAATCTGTTACTGTGGACGCTGGCATGTGCAGGATGCTTTTAGCAAGTGATGTTCACGAAGAAGTGCAGTTGTTGCTACTACGAGCACGGTTTGAATCATGTTGCGCGGTAAGCTCAATTTCTACCACCGAATGCACTATTAAAGGCACAAAGGGGATTTTCCACATATGCTCGCCCTTCTTATCATCGCCATGACGTTTCCGTAGCACCTGAAGTACGTGTCACGAAGTAGTATACACCGAGAATGCCTTGAGTCGGGTCCGCAGGTCGGTGTGGTGGCGAGTACCCAGTGTAGAGAAACAGCAGACGACAGCTACGCAAGTTGATAAAGCGAGAGGCAATGGCTCTAGAAGAAGTGGGTCAGATCAGCGGGTGGAAGAAGAAGCACAAGATGACGCGAAGCACATCATCGTTGTTACTGTCATGCTAAAGGCAGACCAGGTTCTCACGTGCCCACTGACCGTCTCCTCTCCTTTTCGGCGTGGTGCTTGTTTTGGATACTTTCCAAGACTCACTAGCTGCAGCTTTGTATGTTGGTATCAGTCCTATCGTAGTGTCGGTGAGCACAGCCTGTATTCTCCGTGGTTATATGGACCAGAATCTCCATCAAGCGTCAATCGCATTGCAAGCGACGACCAAGATGCCAGCATCGAGACCTGATGAAACATCGCATAGAGGCTTTCGTTACCCATTGGTTCGATAATATCCGCGTGGGAAGAGCTGGGGCTTTCATTTTAGTTCTCGTGGGCCCTCGTGGTGGGTTCAAATTAATCCGGATATAACGACTTTGACAGACAGGCGTCTTCCACGTAAGACAATCCTTTTCATGGTCGACCAAGATCCCATATACTGTCTTTGTCCTGCCAACATCAAACTCTCTTGATTTAATGCTGGCTGTGAAGACCAAAGATGCATGCGAACAGCACTTGGCCGGATACAAAAGCCCGCAGTTTTGCGCAGTGAGTTCGCGCACTGGGATCGTCCCGTGACGGCTGTTCTGCTTGCCAGCTGTACATGTCTTTTTGGAATGGTAGGAAAGTGGATCAGTGACTTGGACCAGTATCGCATGGTGTGAGGAGCTCCACGTCGTGACGGGCCTTTTTTAACGGTTCCAACCTGTAATTGTTCTGCTGTGGCTCTGCGCTATGGGTCTCGTGTACTGTATCACCTACATGCGTTCTATTAATAACAACGGTTAGTCTTCTTCTTCCTCTTCTTCTTCTTCTTCTTCTTTCTTTCTTCTTCTTCTTCTTTCTTTCTTCTTCTTCTTCTTCCCCTCCTCCTCCTTCCTCTCCTCCTTCCTCCTCTCCTTCTTAAAGCCATGCTTGAACCTCTCCTCAACGCTAGGAGCCTACTAAATCCTCCCTACAAGACAAGAGAGAAAAAATCTTGCACAAACACAAAGAGAAAATTTTTACTATGGTGGGCTGGAGATCACCTATATCAATATGTAAAATATACACAACTACACACACAACACCGCATCCACGTATTCTAAACCACGGGAGGGTATATCATAGCTACAGCACGACAGCTTTACATGGAACTGTGACTACGTATTAATCAGCACATGTAGGTTGTGAGGAAAAAAAATCCCGGTTCTGGCACGTTTAGTCTGGGGGTCTGTCACGAGTGGTATTGCATTGCGGTTCTCTACGTCCCTTGTGTGTGGCTTTGACTTTGGCCAGGCCGGTTTGTACTGCTTCCCAGGCACTGGAGTGCAGCGCGAAGAAGAATGGCGGGTTGAGGGTTGGGAGGTGCGTTTGTTTAGCTGCGCGCGTATACATGTATATATATATATATATATGTGTGTGTGTGTATGTATATGTGTATGTATGTGTATGTATGTACACATGCATCTATCCATCCATCCATCTCGCCAAGCGCCCAAAAGCAGCCCTTGAGCAGAGCCTACAAGCCAAACCTCCTCACGTTACGTTCCTTGAACTCTCCCTAAAGCCACGCAAGAAACCCACAATCCGTAATCCACAATTCGTAATTCAGCGCCCAATCTTTCAATACCGATGATGACGAGAAATCTACACGACGACAAAGAGAGAGAGAGTGTGTGTACTGTCTGGGTGACAGCAGCGTTGAGAAATACCTTGTCTACGTATTAGTAGTAGTAGTAGTAGTGATAGTAGTAGTAGTGATTCAAAGTCAATTCGATGGCTTCATCGATATGCTTGCTGTTGATAACGAGTGAAAGCTCAAGGACCATTGCTCATCTCGGCGAAGTGGCTACCACTGAGTTCTTGCCAAGGCAGGAAGCTACATAATGTACGCAGGTAGAATAGGTAGAGCGCAGAAAGAAAGAATCTTGGACTTTTACAACGTCAGGGGGTTTTCTTTTTGCGTGGATGCAAGGCGGATGATGTCTGGAAAGACAACTCGCTAGAGATGGAAGATAACTGAGGCAGGAACCTTCATCTGCTGTACATATGTACACGGTACAGCACTCGATACTGAGCGGTCTCCGGCGTCCCTGTCCCGCACACTGCTGATATTGAGAAGGGGCTCGCTCCTCCTACCCGCGGAAACGGTTACTGCAGTGTAACCACCCACCATTCATTCCCCATCCACCGAGGAACCGCGGACCGCAAACCGTCCAACTTGTCGAATCCAGCAGTACAGGTTCGTCGTCGGGGCATGTGTTGTGCGACGCGTGTGTTTCGGGCCAGCAGAGAAATGGAAGCTGTGGATGTACCGTGGTTGCTTGGCCGAGCGCCTGCCTTAGGAATGACGACGCACGGCAGACTCACGAGGCCGGAGAGTACCTGGGTCGCTGGGAATGCGAGGTGGGATGGGGATATGCGGTGAGGGATGGAGATGCCCGTGGCGATCCCAACGTGCCTGTAACCTAGTGTCGTACAAGATCGCAAATCACTGGTCTCTTGTGCGTCTGTTCTGTGACGGGATACTCGCTGGGCGACGATCTCAACCTCCAAGTGCGTCCGACATCGTTCGGAGTTGCGCTTTCATGGGGGCATGCGATCTTGCTGTGGGGTCACTTTCCCAGATTCATCAACAATGAAAGTCGAAAGGACAATATGGCCAGGGGTAATGCGTGTCACCATACGGAACCACAGTCTTGTCTGCATTTTTAATTTCGTGTCTGGTGGAAATATGTGAGTGAAGCCGAACTATAGATGGAATGTCTCAAGAGACGAAGCATCCAAGCAGTTCTTCCTTGAGGCTATGCAGTCTCTTCTGAATGGCCTTGGATGGACGAAGCTGGTCAGCATTGAGTTTGGAGGCGCCCAAACAAATCTGAGCAGGCCGCAGTGCATCTTTCTGACCATGCAACTAACGCAAGCTGCTTTTAGGTTCGGAGACAACGCGGAGTATACAACGGCTTTCACTGAAAACCTGGATAGTATATGCATGATGTGTGTCACATGTTGGAAGTAACGCCTGTGTCATATGGTCGCCGCAACGTTTCTGTCACTTAGGTAGATGCCGCCTCGACACACTGTAAGCACCGTGAGCCGAATGAACACTTTTTTCAGAAGAATGGTAGAATGCCGTTGGCTGTTATCACTGGCGTCTTGGGGGTTGGCAAGCGGATGGTATTGCGTCGAAAAGGTGCTCATCACATCGGCTTACGGCTTCAGCCATTCTGCGTCGGTGTTTGGCCGTTAGGGCAAGATGCCCAAAAGCTATTGTCGCCTAAAGGTGCAGGTTCGAGGGAACAGTGTGCCACACCTTGCTGCAAGTAAGGTCTGGCTTACCGTAGTGCGGATTGCTCCCAAGAACGTGCATCTGGTTACTGGACCAATTGACTGCCGGATTCGGATCATAACCGAGAGCAACGGCCACGCCGGCCTCTCACAAAATGCACAGGGGGTGAGGGGCTGACATGGAGCGAGGTAAGGTCGGTCTGGTGTTGCCGATCTGCGACCCTTCGTCTTTCAGCCAGCTCTGATGTATTCGCTGTGCGGGAGCGTGCCAGTTGCAACAATTGCATTTCGCAAATAATCAGGCTTTTACACCGATTCGTTATTGCTCTGCTGGTGGTGTACAGCTGCACTGCGACATGGCAAGCCTATAGTCTGCCCCTTGCGCTGGCCCCTTGGTTTGAGGTTGAATGTGTGGGCAGACGAGCTCACGCATTGAGTCCAGGTGCACCGCTTTCAGCTGAGCTGCATGCTGCAGCTTGGACTAGTGTTGTTAGTTTCAAAAATCAAGATCTGAGTGCGACCTCCCCGCATCTGGTTCGTGGAGAACAAAGCAAATCGTCCCACCTCCATTCCCTACCAAGCGAGTCGGAGAGCACCGGCACGTAGCTGCATTGCTGGATAGAGCTGTGAGTGGTGAGGTCGCTTGCTGGTGTCTTTGTTGGGACGCCCAAGGCAACGCGACTGTTGCGCATGAGTGGCTGTCGAAGATGAGGCTCCGCACAGGCGGCGTCGCGGATACATGGAGCTGGATTCGCAAGCTACGCGTGTACCGCCACAGATTAAGCAGACCCACGGATAAACGTGGAACGCAGACGCAGCTTCAGAATGTCGCAGCACAAGATGACTGCGTGAATGCTGACAGGTCTACCTTGCCATAAAAGCGGTAATGAACTGATTGCTGACGGAGTTGTTGTGTTGCGATCAATCCAGAGATATTTCTAGTGAGATTAGAAGCGATTGGCCTGAAACAAGGAAAGTGCAGCCATGAGCGTGTTGTCATTGGCTCAGAAGCGCCAAGCTACCTTCATTAGATGTCTTATTTGGGCACGAGCAAATTTGGGCAATCGGAAATTGGCAATTTTAGCAGCGAAGACAGATTTCACTGCAACATGTTCGTGAAAGATGCAACGTCGACGCAAGTCCATGCTGGTGGCTGGCCAGCCACATCCGTAAACTTGACAGTTGTTTGTCCTGAAAACGTTGCAGTGGCAGGCAAGGTCCGTGCCATCATCTCATCTACCAAAGTTTGGCAGTGACAGGTAACGGACGCCAGCCGATGCGTTGTTGCATTCAAGGCTAATTGCGCGCGATGGAGCGACCGCTGAGTGAATTCAACAGGAATTGGCAGACAGCGTATCACTGTTGTACATAGCTGGACGCCTATGCGAAGCAATAGCGGAGACGTTGTCGAAATTGCCGGACTCAAGCATGGAGACGGTACCCACTACATGAATATCCCAGCAACGCTCAAATATTGACCGGAGACCGGCACTGGTCAGAGGATGGAGACGTCACAGCCGTCAGACGGTCTGGAAAGAGCGGATAAACTACTCGTCGCTGGTGCAAGGCTACCACAGTCCGCGCGAAGCTGGTGGTTGCGAGGTACTAGTACACGAGGGAAGACGGTTGACACGCGATTCTGCACGGATCGGATCCTTGGTGTTTTCGTAGCGCATTGTGTGACGTCTGATCTTGCAGGCGCTCCGCATCCTCGTAAATTCTTGCTCGCTTCCAGCACCTAGCATTGTCTTGAGGGAAATACAGGTAGCAGATCCAGGTGGAACCGAGGGCAAATGAAGATTTTCACTGATAATTCTCTGCATCGGAGCCCGGCGAGTGAGTTTTGGTCCCTGTAGATCATGTCGAGTGCGGGAGACAGGCCTACCATGTTTGCGACATTTCTGGCGCCACAACTTGTGTTGTCGGTGTGTCGGTGTAGGTAGAACTGCGAAAGGGTCACGGAGGCTAGACTGGAGACAGCGTGCTATCTAGGACTTGCTTGCAAACGGTGCAGTCTGAAGACTATTCAGAGTGGGCCTAGATCGACATGCCGGACAGTGCAAGCGCATTGTTGATTGCAGCAAAAGCAAAAGTTTAAGATAATCGGCCCGTACAGAGTCGGAAGAAGAAGTGCACATGGCAATGCAGAAGGCGTACTGGTGTAGGTAGTACAAACGCCAGAGTGCAGGCCTTGATTTTGCCTTCCGGGACATCCAGGGTGCCAGGGTGCCAGGACGCCGCACATGGTACATGCCGTCCACCGTACAGAAAGGCGTTGGCTGCCTGCTGCTGCTGGTACATCAATCAGCACCCACCTGAAGCCAGTTTGAAATGATTGCGACGGCTGGGAACAGAGAAACACAGCGAAGGTGCAGCATCTCGACACACAGGCTGGACAGGCCTAGGCAGAGGCAAAGGCATCGAGACGCCCGTCTCAGGCGCCGCTTCTCCGCATTTTGTCGTGCCTACCTATTTATGGTGGCGAGGACAAGCTCCTCATTGTCGTCGACGAATACGGAAAAGCTCGGGTGATGGCGTTGCTGCTCTAGGAAGGCTGCTGCCACTGCTAGCCATGCAGGGGCAGGCGGACGCGTCTGGCTGGATTGGCGTGATTGGTTCGCCAGGAGCGGCATATCAAATACACAGTAGCCACTTGGCAATCGGCCTGCTGGACCCACCTCGAACGGTGCGTGTGAAACATGCTGTTGCGCATCCTCATGTGGAGGGCGTTTGGATACGAGGCGTGTCTTTGCTCGAGGGAACGAGATGGACCAGGCGCACCTTTGGCTGGCGGCACCAAAGCCTGAGGCCACGCAGGATCCTATCACCCATCTGCACACAGTACTGTTGCATGGGAGAGCAAGCGCAGGACTGGGACAGGTTTGCCGGGTTTGCGGCTGGGTGCCAAGCTGATCTGGAGGACGCTGGCGAAAGGTGCCACTGGGTGCATCTCGCGTGCAGGCAGCTTCAGCGAGTGAGGGCGCGCATCTGAGTGGTGGACGCGAGTCTGACTCGAGCAGATGCTGCACGTCTGCAGACGTTGGTGCAGTCGGCACGCAGAGGCAGCGATAATGCCATGACAGTACACGGTACGTCGGTAGGTACGCAGCAAAAGTGCGCACCAAGTACACAGTAAGCTGCACTGTACAGTGTAGGCGCTGGGCAAGCAGCCATGGAGTGTGTTGCCGTGCTGGCGAGCCGCAGGAGCAATTAGCTTTGACGGACGCACGTATTGATAGCACAGGCAAGTCACTACCGGTGCGGGAGTATGGATGAATGCAAGCACACGGCGTCATGCCGAGCACACAGTGATAAGAAACTTGGAGGTGGCCTGTTCGCGGCGACGCTCGTCATCGTCGACAAGTCGACATCATGGTTGCGCAGGGTGTGGAGTCACTGGAGTGGCAGCTGTCGACGGACCAGCTGGCAGCCTGGCTCGACGTGGATGGAGATCAGGCACAGCCGCGTCCGAAATTGCGCGCCATTACATAGTCTATACCGTACGGCGTACCTACACAGTACTGGCTGCACGGCGTTGCTGCGTGCTGAGCGCCGTTCTGCCGTGTGCGACACGTCTGCGAGTGAGCAACCATGACGCTCTCGGCTCGCAGCATTCAGCATTGAACATTGAACAGCACCTTGAACAGCATTGAACAGGTGTCCTAGGACAGCCACGACGGCCGTTGCCTGCAGGCTGCAGGCGCGCTCTGGAGGGTCCGAGGGCCGTCGAGGCTACAGGCATGGGATGGGGCCAGGAGCCACGATAACCCCGGTCTGCACTAAGCGCGAGTACATGTGGGCCCTGCTGGACTTGACAGCCCGCCCGCTTCCCAGATCAAAAGAGTCGGCCGCGCCGCCCAAACCCAAATCCACGCCCGCTGCCATCCCACACCAACCCTTCTCTCGCCGTCCCCCCCTCCACGGCCTCTCACCACCACTCTCTCTGGAGCCCATTGTCGCACTCACCATCCTCGAGGCGGCGTGCGGTATCTGTCCGCTCCTTTTCCTGTCGTTCATTCTTCTTTAATTCCGGGTGTACTGGCTTCACCCTCCGCAGCGCGCCCACCACCGACCACCACCACCACCACCACCACCCACCGCCGCTGGCTGCACCACCCCTACAGCCACCGCCCCAATCGATCGCTGCCGCTCGCCATCCACCGTTCGTAGTCGTCGTGCTACCCTAATTTCACAGTGTCGTCACCATGGCTCAGATTGCGCTGCCACGCCATCAGGCTACACAGTCGCAGTCGGCCGACGCCGGCTCGCAGCTCTACCCGCGCCGCCCGCAGTCCAACGTCGCCATGGTCGAGATGGTCCCCAATCCCGACTTCTCCTTCCCCATGCGAGGTCCAGGCACGCTTTCCAACGACTCGTCGCCGGCCAAGGCCCGTCCAATGTCCATGCAGTATCCAGCCGCTCGCCGAGGCTCCATGCCTCATGCCAGACAAAAGTCCGTCAATGCACTGCCCGCCTTCTCCTTCAATCCCTCAGGCACCGCGCCAGCTCTCCAGCAGTCGTCTCCGGATACATCGCCCCTCTTGTCGCCCACGACTCCTGCGAAGCCCACCCATGGCCACCGACGGGGAGGAAGTGAGCTCATTGGAGGGAGCGCTCGAACAGGCGCGACATTACTCAGTAGCAGCCCTACAAAGGATGGCTCTTTGTCACCACCCACAACCACCCTTCAGCCCGGTCCCCCGGCTGGACGCCGTGGACATGCTCATCGCCGCTCGGCTGCCATCTCGTCGCACGATCTCTCAGCCATCATGAACCCTGCTGTGCCTCCCGTGCCCCCGATGCCCTCCCGTACAGGCAGTGCGCCCAGCAACCCCGCAGACAACCTCAACGACTTCAAGTTTGGGCATTCGGTCAACAAATCACTGTCGCAGCCCTGTCTGCGAACCACCAACTCGGACGACGACTCTTTACCGCGCCCTCCTTCCAGGGCTCGTGTTGGCTTCTCTGACAAGGTCGAATACATACGGCCCCTCTCCACAATCTCGTCCGAAACCGAAGCGTCGACACTTCGAGGACACTCCAATGCAAATAGTCTGTCTTCGATCGTTGGTGGTACTACTATTAGCCCACCATTCACACGCTCAGGCACCCCGACCCTGCCAACAGTGGAAGACGAAAGCCGACCTGGCACTGCTGGCGCTATCCTGGACAAAGTTCTGAGCAGCCCCCTGATCGAGGATGCGTCTGACCGAAAGCGTCCCATGTCTGCTGGGCGCTCTCGATCCGCTGGACCCAGTCCAACGTCTCCTAACATGCCAGCGAAGAAGCGAGGCTTTTTCCGTTTGGAGTCAAGAAGCAGCGACAAGTCTAACCACCGAAGGCTGCCACTGAGCATTTCGGATCCAGCTCTTACTACCACCTTCAACTCGTCATCTTTGGCATCGCCGACAGATGTTGAGTCAACGGACGATGCAAAATCAAAAGCGAAGAAGTTGAGCCACAGACCTCGCAAAGTCAAATCATGGGCAAACTCAATCATCCCCAGGAAAGGCAAACACAGCAAAAAATCGAAGCGAAGGGCGGCAACGCCTGAGCAGCCCGACGCTGTGGTCGAAGGCGAAGACACGGATTCCACTGAAGAGCTGGGTTTCGATGATTTCAGCCCCAATTTTGACGATGACAATTCGGTGACCATTGTCTCGCCTACTGCAGACGCTGCGCCCGTACCGAAGATCATCACTGACTTTGCTTCATGGCAGCCGCGGCAGCTGCAGCGTGTCGACTCGGAAGTCATGAGTCCTATTATTGATATGGATGCAGCCCTCGGTCCCTTCAATACACCGAATGGCGCCGACTCGCGCACGCAAAAACGCGGCTTTGCCGCTCATCGACGAGCCATGCACAGTGCAAGCGGCTTCACGCCGAGTCATCGCAGAACTGAGAGCGCCCCTGAGCTGGTACCTTTCGAGTTCAGGCCCTCAGCTGCCACCAACACCTCGCCTATGGCCGACGTGTTCGAGGAGGAAGAGCCTGAAGAGGAGAAGCCTGACTCGAGAAAGGATTCAGCCCCCACATCTATAGCGGAAGAGCCCGGAAAGGTCGAAGAGCCCAAGATTCAGGTCGTTGAAACAGATTGCAGACAAGACGGCCCCACGATCAACTGGAACTTCAATGATGGTCTCGGATTGCGAGCACACACCGAGCCGCGACACTCGCCCATCATGGAGGAGCCATTGTCCCCACATGCTGTACCTCCGTCCTTTACCAGTGCAGCGCACAGCCAAATTGAGGTGGTTGAGGATCACGAAGAGCCTCGCACTTCTTCACTTACGCATTCTTCGGATTCCACTGTCACGCCACAATCCACATTGGAAGAGTTCAAGGACCATCAGGCGACCATGGCTGTGCCCGCTCCGCTTGCACAACAAAGCCTCATGACACCGAACACTGTGACCTCTTCATTTGGCTCACCGGACTACCGATCGAGTCAACTTTCATTCGACACCCAGCGTGTAGGCACTGCTGCTTCGTCTGTGACTGATTACCCAGTAATGCCGTCACCACGTTTTGGCGAACCCGGACCTGAGATGCGCATGTCATCTGATGATGTGCCATCCCTGACATCTTCGAGATCGACCATGACCAGCAATCTGCAAGGGACTTTTCCTCTCCCTGCCCCTCGCAAGCCAGGTGATCGCTCCGCTTCGCTGTGCTCCACGCCCAGTGAGATTGAGTCTCGCCGCCGCAAGCGCTCGAGTATTGCAAGTCTTTCGCGTCTGATAAATGGGTCCTACGGTAGCGAGAGGAGCAAGTTGTCAATCGAACAGCGACCTCAATCTGCTTATCTCGCACCTGTTGCCAAGGATCACAAGAAGAAGCCCAGGCGTTTGAGCAAACTGAAGTTTTGGAAGTCATCAAAAGACTCGGGCTCCTCTTCTTCTCAAGCTTAATGAAGCTGTCACTTCTATGACCGCCACCTGCCACGTTTTTGAATATTATCACGTACTCTAATCCAGCGGAATACACCTGTTGACAACATGACATAATGGTCCACACCTATACCGAGCATATACATCACCACCACCTTCTCGCATCACACGGAGTTTACCAGCGAGGCTACGAACGTTTAATGGCGCATGCTTTCTTTGCTATCTTGGAACGCGAACCGGACTTTCTTACTCTCGTTGAATCAGCATTTTCTTTTCACGCAGTCATCGTTCGCGGGCACCGGGGAAACGAGGATCTACAAGTCGATTTTGATCTGCAGTACTCCAACTAGGTTTCCACGGCGGTTTGGTCTCTTGGGATGCATCATCTTCTTTGTCTTTCATTCAGTACATTCAGGCACAATTGGGTACGCCTTTGCCGCCAGCAAGACATACCTTGCGCACACTTGCGCCACGACAAATCTCTTCTCTTCAAATACTTCATCTAGGGCGGCGCTGATCATTTGTGGTGGATGACAATCTATCGCCTGCGCGACATAGACAAATAGTCGAACATGCTGAAATGCAATGAATACATGTACATCTTCAACTTAGCCCGCCCACTACAGCACAGCCCCTGCCCCACGACCCCTCCACCAAGCAACCCGTCTCCACCATGACATCTCCGTGCTCGAGCTCTCCTGCACTCCTTCGGCGACCCGCTCATCTCGCTTCCCTCTTCCCTCTGACCACTACCGCACGTTGCCCATCCAATCTCGCAACATTTACCCCACGATACCCTCCCCTCGCTCATTTCCCTTGAAACATGACAGCTGGGTGATTGCACGCGCGCACAGCACAGCACAGCACAGTGCAACGCCTGCACATACGCGATCTACCCGCCGACATCTATGTATCTGCATTGCGCCATCTCAACGACGCACCACTATATTATGCTTATGTATCGTACCCTATCTTACCTTGTACACGCGCATGACCTAGGTACCTATTCGGCCCGTGCAGTGAGTGCAGACTGTGCAGTGCAGTGCAGCACCGTCCCAGTCGTGCGCAAGCGGGTCGTTCCCCCCCCTGTTTGTGCACGGCTGCTCAGCAATGAGCCCCATCTCTAGGTAAGTATCATCAAAGGCCTCGCGTGTGCGTAGGTCATTGTCGTGGCTAATTTAGATTGACATGATGATTATGCACGGGGAATTTTTTTATCTTTTGACTGTATCTTCATCAGTGTGTTCCCAGGCTACAAAACAGGTTGGTTGGATGGGTGTGAGCGAGTTGCGGCATGCTGGCGGTGTAATTTCCGTCCTGCAACGCAACTATTGTATTGGTATTGGTATTGGGTATTGGGTATTGTATTGTGTGGCTGTGCTGGGCGACAGGATGAGAGGTGCGCGAGCTGGTGGGGTCGAGGGGAGGGCGCGAGCGCGAGCGCGGGCGCCGGCGGGTACGATGCACCATGTGGTATGTAGGTAGGTAGGTATTATTGTACATATAATACGAAGGATGTGGTGGGTGCCGGATTGGCGCCGGTTAGAAGCTGGACGGGCTGCTGTTCTCGAAATTGGCGTTGTCGTCGTCGTCGTCGTCGTCGTTGCATAAGTACGTGTGTGTATATGTAGAGCCGAGTGCAGTTGTGACGGACGGAAAGTGCTTCACCTGACTTGCCACAAATCTGCCTGCTCGTCCGGTAGGTAGGCAGTACGATAATCTCCGGCTTGCGGTACTGGTTTGTACAAATTACTTTATGGGTGGGCATAGCAGGCTTTGGGCAACTGAAGAAAGTTGTACCGTTTGAGAACGCGGATTTCTGTGTGGGAATGGTTGGTACGTGGATAGCTTGTAGAACTTCCTTCTCTGGGCGTGGGGAAAGCTCCGTCTTTGCGAAAGCTCCGAGTCGATTCTGTTTGTGTACATGTTGTTGCTTAAGGAGGGCGTTCAGGAGACAGTCTTCCGATTTCTGTGTATACTGAGAAATGTGTATTCCGTTCGATTCATTAGGCCATGTGTAATATGTGCGTCAGCAGTGCTTGTGCAGTCTATCGTCTGGTTTTTCCTTCTCCATCATGCAACAAGAATGCCAGTGGAAGTCCATGCGATTAGTAAAGCAAGCCAGATACAATAGACAAGCAAAATTGCATCCAGGCAGGAAGAGACTGACTGTCAATGGCTTGTCGATTCGATGAGTTCGGACAAATGGTCTGGTGTCCTGATGGGTATCGTTTCGTATGCATGTCACTATTTGCAACTATTCTTGAACGATGCCGAGTCGGAAGCACTTCGTCTTGCATCGGTATAATGAGTCGTTGAAGTCTTCTCTGAAGTCTTCGCTAGTATCGAGTGGTAATGAATACGCGATAATAACAAAGGTTGTCTGACGGGATCCTCGCCTATGACTGACCACTGCTGTGATATCGAGATGGACTAGCTGTATTGCGTTAGTGCTGTCCGCGGAGGGAAGGTGGCATCGCCGAGCTCCTGGCGCGTCACCGCGTGCATCTCGAACCCCACAATCTCCAACTTCCCATTCATTAACAGCAATATGGCGGACGACGATAAAGAGAAAGCTGAGAAGGTCGCAGCAGCTAAGAAGCGTGTATGTATTTGTCTATTCATCTTCCACGAATGAGGACCTTCGCTCGGCACAACTACAACAAGCACTACTCGCGGGGACGTAGTTGTGGCAGAGCTGGCAACGAACATCTAGAGCTTGAGTACATGCTGACTACAATTCACAGTATGAGCAGTTGAAAAAGCAGAAAGCCAAGAAGGCTGGCGGAACAAAGAAGAAGGACAAGAAGGAAGAGGCAGAACCCGCCGAGGAGCCCGCCGCAGAAGCAGAAGCACAAGCAGAAGCACCTACAACACCTGCTCCGGCAGAGGAGAAGACTGAAAATGCTGCAACTGAGCCTGCCGAAACCACGGAGCCCGCAGAACCGACGTCACCAACTCCTGCGGACGACGATGAGCCAACCGATCTACCTTTACCTAAGCCATCGCACGGCCGCAAGCCCTCGATGGCCATTGAATCGCGTCAGAGATCTGAATCCTTCTATCGCTCAGGCGCTGGGCCTACATCGCCTGCCATCCTGACACCCGGGGCTGGTGCATCGAGTGAGATCTACCGCGAGCAGGTCCAGAAGATCGCAGAATTGGAGATGGAGAAGATCAGATTGACTGCTGAGGTTGAGGAGTACAAAACGAAATGGGAGAAGGACGAAGAAGAGCTGGAAGAGTTCAGAGAGGGCAAAGTGGAGGCTGCAATTGCGCTCGAGAAGAGCAAGGAGACCGACAAGCTGGTAGGTCGTGAAGCAGGCAGTAATTGTGACAGGTGACTAATGTACAGCGTAGAAATCGGAAGTCGAGTCTCTTACGCGCCAGCTATCGCAGCTTCGAACACAAACAGAAAAGTCGACTCGACGCGCCTCAGCCACGTCTCCAAGCCAAACGGAATCGATCGATGACCTGAACGCACAAATCGCTTCCAAGTCGGCAACAATCGAATCTTTGGAGCTGGAGATTTCGAAGGTCAGCACGCAATTGACCGAACAAGCAAACAAGAACAGCGAACTGCAATCGAAAGTGTCGAGGCTGGAGTCAGCTCTGCAGAAGGCTGAGCAAGAGGCCAGTTCCACAAAGACGGAGCTTTCCGACTTGAAGACGAATTTAGACAAGGCAAGTGAGCAAGCAGCCAAGGAAGGTTCAGATCGAGACTCTGCACAGACACACATCGCACAAGTCGAAGCAGAGCTCGGTGCTGCGAATCGAAAGGCTTCGGACGCGATTTCGCGCGCCGAACTACTGGAAAAGAAGATTGAGACCCTCACACAATTACACCGTGACAATGACACCCGCAACCAAGCACGTCTTCAAGAGCACGCCAAAACCGAGCGCGAAGCTGCCGAATTGCGAACCCGTGTGACGGGGCTCAGCAACGAGAACGCGCGACTCCGTGAAGCTGAGCAGCGCCGTAGGAAGGCGAATCTCGACTCTATCGAAGATACAAGCGTGCAAGAGCTTGAGGATGAGGAGCGCGACAGGCTGATGGCCAAGGTGCGCGAACTTGAGGAAGAAAACTTCGAGCTCCGTCGCGGTGTATGGCGCGATCGTCGCGCCGCAATGCAGCCCTCGATGGACGATGCTGATCCATCTCAGCCTTACTCCAACTCTGGCTTCGACGATGTTGATCTCTCTGGTGCACCACCGGCACGCCCTGTTGGACAGAATCACTCTTCCTTCCAGGATGTCATCAAGTCTGGCATTTCTGCTTTCACGGGCCAGTCACAGCCGTCGGCACACCGACGTAGCGATGCTGCGAACCGAGGGAAACCGAGGACGGAGAGCTTGGCAAGTCTCCCAAGTTTAGACGATTTTGACTTCGACGAAGACGCATACAAGAAGGCACAGGAAGAGGAAGCGAAGAAGAGACTCGAGCGAATCAGAGAGACCAAGAGAAGCTTGAATGACTGGAAGGGCTGGCGAGTGGATGTGGTTGACATCAGAGTCGGCATGGGTGGTGTTTTCGAAATATAAGCGTGAGAAATGCCCCCTACAAAGATACCGCGTTGATATTTGTGCCAAAAAGCGCATGAGCTGCAGTCACGGTTCGAGGACGGCGATAGCTCTTCGCCGTGAAGTATCTCAGATAATTAAATCAGCCACTTTGCCAGAGTGTCTCACCACATACTAACAGTCCTCGCTTTTCTGATAGGCTGTACTTATCAACTCCAGCTTGAAGGGTAAGGTCACTTCATTTCTCGCATAGTCTCCGAGTCTTGGTGCGGTAGGATTTCTACACTGAGCGCAACGATCAAGCTTTGCCAAGAGCTGCAGCTGAGCTGGTTTCGAGCACGTTTTGGGACGCCAGCACTTTCGAAACATCTACACACTACGCTACCACCTAATCATTCCGTCTTGATTCGCTCTTCGGCACAGAAGTCGTAAACGGTGTAGATGAGCAAGTTTATGTTCCATGGGTGGCTAAAATCGCATGGATAGCAGGAGGAACTTCGCAGTCAGCAGGCGCTACTTGAGCACGATGGCGGACAGACGAGACAAGCCGCTCGCTTGTGTACTCTGTAAACGCATTCTGGACCGGTCTCGACATTGCAGAGCAAAAATTTATATGATGCGGCAGTGAACTTTCCAGCCAGACATACTGGCGCTTCGTACTCGACCCGAACAACACCAGCAGCGTCGTAATCATGAAAGCAACATTCTTGCTCGGTCTCGCACTGTCGAGTGGCGTATCAGCCTTGATTGGGTATCCCATGAAAAGTCAGTAGAGACACCCAAACATATCACCAAGCTTGCAGACTGACAGATACAGTGTACGATCCCAACTGCGCCTTCGCATGTCGCGACATCTTTGCTGGAGCAATGCTCACTTGCTCTGGTCACGACCATGCTACTAGTGCACATTCACATGGCCAAGGCGCGACCTCGCCTGAGTGTTATGCAAGTGACACGCCATGGCTGACCACTCTTGCAAATTGCATCAACAAGACTTGCATAGAGGTTGCACCATGGAAACTTGAGAAGTATTGGACCGAGAGGATTACCGGTCGACTTACCGGAGTGTCGCCCAAATGGACATATCAGGAGACATTGGCGCAAATGCAGGGGGCAGAAGCACCGAGCAAACTGCTTGAAGAGGATGAGATGCTGAACTTCACTGCAGCATTTGATGAGGAGACGTGGGAGAGTACAAGAGGTGCTCTGCAGTACTTCGAGGCTGGTGAGACAACACACTCGAGATACGGGTATGTACTGATATTGCGGTCCTCTATAGCGTAGCTTCATGAAAGTCGCGTTTCATAAACAAGCAGCTAACGCAGAGACAGCGTCATCCTCCTAGTCGTCAGCTTTGCAACTCCGATCATTGTCACTTGCCTCGGACAGCTCCCATACATGACCTCTCTACTCGACAAAGTCAAGCCACGCTGGGTCTGGCCATCCCTTACAGGCACCTACCACGTCCGCGCACTTCCTTTCACACTGGGCAATGCGCCTACGATAGGACAGACTTGGTATATTTTGTTATTCCTCATCCTCAATATAGGTCTTACCGCTGGCGGATACCGATCTTTCCAATATCCAGCGAACGCCTGGTTTCCAGATGTCTGGCAAGAGATGATGGCCTACATTTCCGCCCGCACAGGTGTGCTTGCCTTTGCGCTTGCTCCCCTTGTTATCCTGTTTTCTGGCCGGAACAACGTGCTTCTCTGGCTTACAAATTGGAGCCATTCGACGTACATGTTGCTGCATCGCTGGGCTGCGCGAGTCTTCACGCTACAAGTCATCCTACACTCGATTCTTGAGTTCATGCTATACAAACGACAAGGCAGTGTAGATGCAGAACAGAAAGAACCGTACTGGATCTGGGGTATCGTGGCTACTATTGCATCTGTCATCATGGTTGTCGTGTCGAGTTTGTGGTTCCGAAAGAAGAGCTACGAGATCTTCCTCATCATGCACATCATCCTTGCCGTATTCGTTCTAGCCGGGAGCTGGTATCATGTTGAGCTTCTCTTTAGTCGACGTTGGGGTTACGAGTTTTGGATCTATGCTGCATGCGCAGTGTGGTTCTTTGACCGCGGTGCGCGAGTCGCTCGAATCCTGAAGAACGGCATGCGCAGAGCAGAGGTGACTCAGATCACCGAAGACATCGTTCGTATCGACGTCAAAGGTATTCGCTGGGATGCAGTGCCAGGCAAACATACTTACGCGTACTTTCCGAGTCTCAACCCGCTGAGACCATGGGAGAACCACCCCTTCAGTATTGTCCCGACTGCACTCCTACGGTCGCACCACCACAGCCTGGCGGCAACAAGCTCATCATCTAGCTCTGAGCACGAGACCACTGCCGATGTTGAGAAGTCAGGTAACATCACTGCGGTATACGCACGTACCCAGCACAACCCAATCCAAACAAACACGTCTGGTATTTCGCTTTACGTTCGGAAGTCTACAGGTCTGACTAAAACACTCACGAGCCATGCATCCCTGCTGACCCTGCTCGACGGACCTTATCCCAACAACTCCACCGCATCGGTTCTGCGCACCGACCGACTCGTATTGGTAGCTGGTGGTATTGGCATCACAGCTGTGCTCCCTTTCATCGCGCATCACCCCAACGTCTCTCTTTACTGGAGCCTCAAGGCGGCTGGTCAAGGGCTGGCTGACGATCTTGCGACGGTGTTGGCCGGGCTTAGAGAGAAGCAAGTCCGCATCGGCGAGAGGTTTGATATTGGCACTGTGCTGGGGCAAGAAGAGGGTCAAGGGTGGGACAGGATCGGCGTGGTGGTGTGTGGTCCGGGTGGGCTATGTGACGAGGTGAGAAGTGTCGTGAGCAGACGTGCACGAGAGTCGCCAAAGACGAGGTGGGAGTTGGATGTTGAGGCGTTCTCATGGTAGATATATGAGACGAGTTTGTGTCCGCAATCACAATCCTTGATATTCGACATGGAGAGTGATGATGTGCAACACTCTTGGCTCGCAAACAACCTGTGATTGTCATTTCAAGCATGTATTATCCAAGCAAGCTCTGTTCTTCAGAGCACCCTGGCTTTGGACACGATCATATCCTTGAATGGCCATCGATGTAAGCATGGCCATTAGCCATTCCAAGGCAAGAAGTGTTGATATTATATGTATGTGTGTCTACTTGAGCTCATATAGCAACGAAAAGATTGTTTCTACTTCTCCCCCAAGATTGATATGATCAAAACTGCTGCTGCTTCACGCTCCTCAGAGTACATCCATTGTCTAGCTCATGATGCTTCCAGAGCATGCAACTCCTTCTAAGTTTCTCTTAGTCTGCCAACTGGCTAATTAACACCACATGTTTGCTAGTAAAGACAGTATGGGCCACAAGGGATCACCTTATGCTTGACTTACCATGCATGACTTCCAATGCACTTGCTTAGACTTTATGTTCTGCTGCCGTTCGAGGCAATGTTTTGGTTGAATGAATAGTCTCACTCAGTCCCATTGGTTTGTCATCCAATAACCTCCCATCATTCTCTTCATCCACCTTCTGAAAAACGTCGTGTATCAGGCCTCTCCGTGGATTTTCGTTATTGTCGCTTCTCCTGCTCCGGTCGCTCATTGCACGATGAGGCTTGGAGCGAAATGCAGCGCTATCGTGCAACGCTATAGCGCAAGGGCGCTGGAGCGGTAATTCTAGACTTTTGTTGTCCGAGGAACGTCGAGTGAGAACACGTTCACAGAGGGGGTTGGCAGATGCCGTAGTCGCTGCTTCGCTTTGTGCACTGGAGTGCCGTGGACTGGCGTTCTGTTTACGCCTACGTATGTACAGAATTAGACCAACGAGGAGGAGTGTACCGACTACGGCACCGACAACCGCTCCGGCTAGGAGGGCAACTTGAGATTTCTGCTTGCTGCTTGGCAGAATATGACACACTTGCTTGATCTTTGCGTCCGCACCCTTGGGGTCGGCTGGTGCGACGACCGCGGGCGCCAACTGGAAGCTTCGCGCATCAGGGTCGACAACTAGGTAGTTTTGCGTGAAAAAAGGGATACCCAAGGTTCCTAGTGTGATTGGGCCTGTTTGATTGGTGACGGCCATGTTGTACACAGTGGCATTATCCACTTCTAGTACGCCCGCAGCGTTATACGCCCGTGGTCGAGTATAAAGCTCAGTCGCCGGAATTACTGTTTTGTATGTGGGAACTGAAGGCTTTGACGCGTCCTTGAGTGGTACGCCTGCATCAGAGATGGTAATGGTAATAGTACCCAGCGGAGCTGTCGTGGCGGGAAGTTCGAAGCGACGGGATGTCTCATTCCATCCGGCAGTCTTTTCTGCGCTTGCCAGGTTCTGTAGCATCTGTGCTGGAAGTTTGATGTCCGAGGAGAACGGGTCTAAATGTACAAGAAGCGTGTCCGTAGCATCGGAGAGAAGGCTGGTACTCTTTCCGCCGACGTCATATGTCATAGCTGTGAGGACGGCACATGTTGGACAATCAGAGAACATGGGAAAGGTAGTTGCAGCGCCTTTCAGCCTACTTTCGTCGTAGCCTCCTACGACGAGCAGGCCATCTTGTGGCGTTTCTTCAGATTCGGATCCGACCCAGAGTCCATACGTTCTAGAAGAAGCTTGAGCAGAGTCTACAAGGTAATTTAAGAAAGTCGAGTCCATTCCCAAGGGCAGTGTTGCTTTGGAGTTTGGCTCATTTGCCATGAAGGGATCTGCGCTAGCTTCATCCACTTAGCGATGGACGTACATTTTGTTATTTGACTGTGCACTCACTGTCTGTAGAGCCATTGGTGTAGATCGGAAATGTCGAAAACTTGTTGGTTGTCGGTTCTAGACCAAAGCTGACCGCATCATCGAAAAAGATGTATGAGCTCGCCAGTGCAAGGTCAACAGTATCTCTACTGCCTGTCCAAATTGAATAATCGACCTGTGAGAATGAGGTCGATGTGGTACTGTCGTATATACCGCCGAGTAGGCCGACGCAGCTATTGTTCGTAGCTGCTGAGCATTCCGCGGCATTGTTCAGAAACAAGTTGGTGGAAAGAGTTGAAGGCGTCAAAGAGAACAGCTGTGGAGGAGTGCCGACTGAAAATGAGATGCCTCTGGACAATATTGTGCCTGCTGCCGAGACCGAGTTGTTGGTCCACGGTAGAATCAACGGCGCTGAGCCGTTTGGACAGGCCATCGCAATCCGAGTATCCTCGAAGAACGTTCAATATAGTGTTAAGTGTTTGTCGCAGATTCGCTTCGCATTGACGTCTCTGGATGTCAGCGACTTGACTACGCAGCTCATGATTTGAACAACAGGATACCCATGCTGTCAATGCGTTCATTCGCATGCTTGCAGGGCTCCAAGTTTGGGTCGGGCTCCGATGGCTGGTGCCTGAGGTGACAGGGAGGAGTTCTTTGGGCTGCGGCCAGGGTTTCTGTCATGTACATGTCTCAGATCATCAGTTCTCTGATATAGAGTACTCAATTTCAGGTTTGTCGCCATACGACTTCACCTCTCTTGTTATAGACATTCTGAATTTTTGACAGGTCTTGGAAGGCACCCTGGTCTTTTCCCACAGATATCATTAATACTCCAAGGCGTCAATAACAGTCAGCTCCTGCTGCGCATTGCCTCACGACTCACGAGAAGGCCCTCTTGTGGGGTAGAGAAGTTGTTGACCAAGTTAGAAGTCGGACCGTTCTCTTCGGAATAATAGCAGCCACGCGCCTTCCCGCATATCGAACCAATCAGCGTGATCAAGTCCTTCTCCCCCCTTGATGAAACCTGTGGCCATCGCGAAAGTTGTGTGGATCTCAATCGCTTCATTGACGATCATGTCGATCTTATTGCCCAAATCGGTCTGCACCACGGCATTTATTTCCTCACGTATCACAGTGTCTGGACATTGCCAGTCTCAATCAAGTACCGCGAAACTGCGCGCTTTCTCAAGGAAACTTCAATCCAGGTAACATCTCTACTGCCTTAACAGACCTTCATCCACAGCGGATACTTCTCAATCGCATAAGGGATATGCTTGCCAAAGAAAATGAATTTCCGTGTGACGATCCAAGAGCGCGACAGCCTCGCCTTTAGGGATCTCCGCAGGTTCCTGCATTGCATCAGGCACCGGTATTCCGAATTGGTAGGATAGAAGTATCGTTTTGTCTTAGCGCATGTGCCACGTCCTAATAAATATCATGTCCAGCCTGTTAACCCATGGAGCCACTTCTATTATAACCAGCCTTGGCTTCATACCCACTCACTAAGGATGCGAAGTTTTATAGAATTACAATAAGTTGAATGGGTTGCGTAGGGCTAGGTGCCATCGAGTCTTCTTCATTCCAATGTCTCCTGAGCTTGCTGGGAAGAACCTTGCCGCATACGGTGCACCGACGGATGCTTCGTGGGGGGTAGTCGAATACCGCGCTGTTGAAGTGTAAGATATCCATGGCTCTCCAGAGAATTCTTCTATGCGTCTTGAGGGTTTGGTGTGAGGGGGCTCGATGTGTGAAGATGGAAGCCGGGACACGGCTTCAAGTTAAGCTTAGAGTATGGTGGAATCCGTTGAACTAATAATGTTCTTCTGGATTCAGAGGTATTTCGTGTTTCAAGGACTGACTGTTGTTGGGCTGGTTGCGAGGACACCAAGCAAAGTTCTGCTTCCAGTGTGTGACCCGCTTCCTGTACTGTGAGCCAGAAAGAAGCCGCTGTATCTTGAAAGTCGAAGAAAAACGTTCTCCATAATCTGCGATTGCGATAACATGGAAGTAAAGGAGGACGGTGTTCTCGGTCAGCAATGACGCTCACGGTACCGTTGAACCTTACATTCAGAGTCTCGATTCAATACTGAGATGGTAAAATTGATTGCTTGCAATTGTTGGACGGCATGACTACCAATTTTGTTCACTCAGCATTCAGGCATGAATAGTCACGACTTTAAGGTTCAAGAGAGGTTCATATTTGTGGGACATTGACACAGAGTTCAAGGTGGAGAAGGCCTCAGTCGTAATGGCTCGATGCGAGAATCTGCGTAGACTTCCTACTAGTGACTAGAATGAGTTCTTCAAGGCTTCAGGATCTTATGTGCTTTTCAACACATACGCAATGTCGACAATATCCTGCTCGACGTCGAGACACCTACTTTGTTATCAAAGCACGTTGCTTCTAGAAGTGATAAGAGTATCTGAAGCGTAAGTAAAAGCACAATTCGGGGATACGAAAGGCAACCTCTCTTGTTGCGGCTGCGATGGCTTCACAAATTGTGGAATATCAAAGGGAGGCTGCTATGCTTGTTCGCTTGCCGACAAACGACGTCACTAGCGTTGACAACATAATGAATGTAGACAAATCTATTGATTCGCTACATGATGCAAATGTGTGCGCTGTCTCGTCTAAAAATACTGTCCGGATGACGTAGGCTTGCGATACGCTGCGTGTATGCTGATGGAACAAAATAGAAAACCCGAGTGCATGCTGTGCACCTTGAAACGCCTGGCTAAGAAATACATGGTGGTAGGACGGCAGTCGTCTTGTGCGACGCCTGAAATTTTGGAAGGCAAGTATGTACAGTTGAAGTGAAGTCATGATGATGCCCCACTAATTCCTAAACCGAGCTGAGGGTTGAATTGAAAATGAGTCGAAAAGTCTGGACAATGCAACGGCGCCCGATGCGAGTCGCGAACATACAAAAACTTGGTCAGGCTTCCGGTCATGGCGGGGTCGAATGAGACTCTCGTGATGTCGAAAGATCAATGAGGGGACCCACCCAATTGTTTGAATGAGAAGGTGGTGCGAGCGCGGCCGACATTTACCGCGACGCGGTAGAAGTGGACATTTCGATGGCTGCAGTAGAGCTGAGAGATAGCCGAAAGTGTCGGAATGACATGTATCCACTGTGCACTCAAAGCTCCATTTCTTCAATGTCCCTCATGACGACTTGTATCGAGGCACGCTTCGCAGCTTCTGCAAGTAGCGCAGCTGAGTTCAGATACGCGGTAGTCTCGTTCTGTGTCGCGCCAGCTCCCTGCCTGTTGGGCTGATATTCGTAGCTGGGATGTCTCTGAAGTCGTAACGACTGCTGCTGCTGCTGCTGTTGCGCGGGCTGTTGCTGCTGCTGCTGCTGATTCAGGGAGCCGAAGAAGTGCTGCTGCTGGGAGTTGGGCATGGTAGGCGAGGAGAGAGGCGCTACAGACTGGGGAGAGGGCGAGGCGAGGCTGGAACTGCTGCTGTAGCTGGAGATTTGGGCACTGGAGGACTGGATAGGAGCAACGGCTGGGCGAGCAGGAGATTGGTGCGACATGTTCCTGGCGGTTCGGAGGAAATGGAGAAATGTTCCAAGGTTCTTCTGGGGAAAGAAGAAGAGGAAGAAGTTTCGAAAGAGTGGAGAGCGACTACTGTATACAAACGTTGTCGCACCGACGTGCTAGGGGCGGCTGTGGGTTCAGAGTGTCCGTGGTATCGCCGAAAAAGTGTGCAGTGATCTGTCGCAAGGCAATATGTGCAACGACGGAGGTTGACGAAGATTCACGTTTGGGGAAGTGGTGTGTATTGGTTAATGTATCTAGAAAAGGCTGAAGAGCGGCGTAGCAGGTGCAGGATAAAAGCAGCCGGTGCGGCGGTAGAGCCTAGAGGCAGAGATAGGAAGGCACCATAGGGCACCATGACTTATCGGCGGCTAAGCCGAGGCTTGTTCAAGGCATTGCCTTTCTGGACTTGTGAAATTTCGTCACCCGGGCGAGCAACTACCGAATCAGATTCCCGTAGCCTTGCACTACTGGCAACTGGTGGCTTCGCATCGAGCACCACAGATTGTCGCGTAACAAGCGCCATCGCACATTTGCTGTAGGTGCTGTGTATCCGCTCAGTACGACCGCGGGGTACAGCCTGGCAGGAGTCTGAAACTTCAAACTTCAAAATGCCGGTATGTAGCAACTCACCGCCCGCGTCCCTGCGTGCCCGCGACTAACGCGCTGCAGCTCGTCCTCATCTCAGGTGCGCTCTCCTTCCGCATATGTGTGTGTGTGCACGCCAGAAACATGACATTTACCTGAACCGGCGCTAGGATATCCGTCCGCGGGGAAGACGACACGCGCCGTCCAACTCAAGGAGTACTGCGAGTCCAAGATCGCCGATGCCACGGTCGATGCGCGCGCCAGCCGACTCAAGGTGCACCTCATCAACGATCAGACGCTGGGAGTCTCGCGCACCGTCTATCACACAGCCAGGGCCGAGAAGGATGCGCGTGCGGAGGAATATTCTGCCGTGAAGCGAGTCCTCTCGCGTGACGACATCGTCATTGCCGACGGCCTCAACTACATCAAGGGCTTTCGCTACCAGCTGTACTGCGAGGCCAAAGCCGTGTCGACTCCGAGCTGCGTGGTCAGTCTTCGACGTCCCACACCCCCACGGTCCCGCTGACAGCTTAGAGGTGCACATAGGCACGTCCGCCGACAAGTGTCGCGAGATCAACACCACACTGCTGGCCGATAAGGACAAGGATGGCGGCTATGAAGAGGAGGACTTTGAGAACCTGATCTTCAGGTACGAGGAGCCCAACGGCATGACACGGTGGGACAGCCCTCTCTTCATCGTCGTGCAAGAGGATGAAACGGCCTGGTGCGACCAGGTCTGGGACGCACTCGTCGGTAGTGACGGCAAGGCCAAGGTTGTCAGACCTCACCAGGCGACAGTGCTGGTACGTACCTTTGTAGGCGCAGGCCCATGCATGGGAGCTGACCATCTCTAGAAACCTGCGACAGAGCAGAACTACCTCTATGAGCTCGACAAGACCACCTCCGACATCATCACCCAGATAACGACGTACCAGAGGGACCACGCTGGTGAAGGAGGTGGACAGATCAAAGTCCAAGACGTCGAACGGCCTCTAGAGCTACCCGCGACACCAATGACCCTACCACAGTTGCAGCGCATACGCCGCCAGTTCATTACCATGAATCGCTCACACAGCTTCTCCAAGGCACGGATAAGGGAGGTCTTCGTTGAATTTCTCAACAGCGAGTTCCTACGCTAGGGCAGTGGCGGCTCTCACAAGGGCCTGCACGAATCGGCCTTTTCTGTTCACGTCCGCTTAGATGCATGGAGTTGTGAATCTCAGACAAGTACTTCCACTGCACCGAGGCGCAGCCTTACCACCGTCCACGGCGGTGTGAGGCTCTGCCTGTTGCATCCCTGCCGCCGGCCCAGGATGTTTGTGAATGTTAAAGTGGTCTTGGACCGAATCCGACTTGTTCCGATATCCCAGCACCACACAGCGAGTCAGCCAGACACAACGTGGCTCTAGCATCTATGCCACAGCGGCGGCAGTTTCAGCTTTGGACCACAATGGCCTGACATTTTGTCGGCAGCCTGGTGGCCTTGCATGGAGGCACGTTTCTGGACCAGCCGCCACATTCAGCCCATCGTCAGCAACGATGCGGTGCCGCAAGCCCATGATGTGCATGCGGTTGATACATACGTTTGTAATTGGATAGTGTATATCTGCAATGAACACTACACGCCATTCTGCCGAATCAAATCGCCTCTCCTCAACAATGCCTGCACTGTGATCGCGATAGCTTGACGCCCGGAATTCGCATCACGCCTCTCATGAGAAAATTATACTCACTATAGTGAGACTTCTTTCCTACTCATACACAGCAGCAACAGTAACAAAAACAAGCCAACTGCCCTGCAATTAACATTCAATATACCCACGCTCCTCCACATCTCTTATGTATCTACCTATTCACCCCCATCTCCCAGCCGCCCATGCGCTCGCCTTCCCCTTCCACGGCCCTTGCATCACCATCCGCATCTGTATCCCCATCAGGCGACCCCGCAGATCGGCCGCGTGCGCCACGCCTCCACACTGGGGAAGCGCTAGTCCCGATACGTGGGCGTGTGGGGCAAGAAAAACATGGCAGGCCAAGTGGGCACGGGTAAAGTTCCGCTGCGCCGAGAGGGGAGGTGACGCGATGTGAAGCGATGCGATGCGATGTGATGCCTGTTATCGACCACTACCTACTTCAATATACAGTAGGTAGCGATGCAGCTATGAAGTTATGTAGCGATAGCGACGAGCAGGGAAGGGGCTGGCGGAGTATTGCAACATGCGTTGAAACCGCACAAATCATACGAACCGTGACGTTTGTGTCTACCCAGACCTTTAGACTCTAGAGCTATTATACTTGTCTATATCTAGATTCTACTGTGTTGTGTTGTATGTCACTGTATCTAATTTCCAGACAACGGCGGTGCCACATTAAACGCCTTCTTCGAGCATCGGACACACTATCAGTCACTATCCCCGCACCGCACGAATTAATTCCAGCCTGCTATACATACCCAAGTCCACACAGCTGTGACGTGCACGAGCTGGAGTGCGTCACTACTGGTACCTAGTCTAGCGTCATCGGCCTGAATGTGATGTCTGGCGTCATGTCATGGATCGCCAAGCAGGTGTGTGCCAGATCGCCACAGATCTGGCATACTGGCGAGACTGGAGGGTGGTCTGGGTGTGTGTGTGTGTGTCAGGTGTGGTGTGGAGAGTCACCTCGGTTTGCTTACGAGATGTGGTAATGAAGCCCTAGATAAGATGAAAGCCAGTTTACGGATTTGTTGCTGAGTACATAGAAGCAGAAGGAAACTTGACTCGAAAATATGTAGACTAGAATACGTATATCAAAACATGCAACCTTACTACATTGCATAACATCTCGCTCGTGCGAGGACAGTGGTATCTCAACTTGAAGCACACAAAGATAAACCCAGCATATAATCCAGAACATATTCATTCCACACCAAAACTCCAGTGGCAGATCCCATTTCAATGTCGTCAAGTAGCGTCGTTAAATTCATAGGCCGAAGTTACCATCGAGCCCTACCAGGCCTGTAGGTGTGCTCATGTCGGGAATGACGATGCCAGCGTACATCCTATCGCTGCCAGGTGTACCAGAATCCCACGGGTTGTTGCTGAACTCTTCGCCGCTCGTGAGGCTCTCGTCGCTGAAGCTCAGTACACTCTGGGGAGGTGCTGTCGTACCATAGCTGTTCCAGTCCCAGGCACCAGGCGACCAGCTGGCACTACTATCGGTCGTAGTGTTGTTAGAGAGGGGGCTGACGTCGAGAAGAGCCTCAGCTGCCGGACCGCCATATATGTTGTCGTAAATATTGGTCTGGCCACCGTCGAGTGAGCCAAGCAGCTGTTCCCAATCTGCGTTTGACACTTGAGCCTTAACACTGGTGGGACTGAGAGAAAAATTTGACAATGCCTCATTGTTGAATGCTAGGAAGTCAATATTTCTGTGCACAGCAGGCTGTGGTGTCAACTGCGGACGGCACTTATTCGGCATTGAGAACGAAGCCCGATTCTGGGTAGGCGGACTCATGGTTGGCTCCGACCGTGCCATTTGTGGCTCAGAGCGAATCGACGAGAGACTCGTAGAAGAGGGATTGCCATGTACACCAACGATGGGCGAGAGAGCCGGTAAGGTTGCACGTCGAGTCTCAGAAATGTCATTGCGACCACTCTTTGTAGTTCCTGACAGACGAGCTGCAATGGCTTTCAATGTTCTTTGGGTAGCGCGCAGGGTGTCCATAGGCGCGCCCATGCTGCCTTCTGAATTGTGTCGTGAAAGTGCAGGTGCACTCATACGAGCAATAGTAATCATTGAGCATCCAACACGACTATGATCATTAGTACATCAACAGCATGAATATGTTAGGTTTACGTACCGAAATTCATCAGACCCAGGAGCGCTGCCACGATCGAGCAGGTCCATGACTGAGCAAACAAGACGATTGCAGTCCTTGATCAATTTGCCGTCGCGGGCAAGATTGAGGGTCTGGAAAAGCAAGCCAAACCCTGCTTGGACAAGGACCTCATTGCGGTTGAGGCAGAAAGAGAAACTGAGGTTGCGCTCATCAAGCAACTGAATGATTTGCACAATATGTTTGGAGGCATCACCAACGGCCACGAGAGCAGAGGAGCCTCTATCGCCAAGTCCGGCAACGACCGCGGGACGGTATATTAAAGATTGGATGTGGTAGTATGCCAAAGACTGCAGTAGCTCAGTAACCATGTCAACTGCAAATATGCATAAGTGAAGCTTACCAGGATGGGTGCTCTGCTGCTCGTTACATTCGTGCTGGGTTTGTCCTGTGCGAACGTTAATCTCAGGTGTGGCGCTAGGTTACCCTGCCACTCTTCGAGCTCATCAGTCAGGGACGCGATAGTGCGAAATGAAATGTCGTGTGTTGTTGAAGTTGGGTACAACTCGGCCAAAGCTCGGGAGAGAATGCGGGAGGCGCGGAACAGAGCTAGTGCACTCGAGAGTTTGGTCGATTCTCCGGGCAGGGTCGGCAGGAACCCTTTCTCTGTGACGTACTCATCGTCCGCGTCGACAGGATATTCGCAATGAACGTCTTCCTCTCGAATCAGCTTGGGGAGGCCAAGGTGTGCGGCGGACAAGCTAGGCAAGTTAGCCATGGATACATCGGTATTCGGGACTGGAAGCCTTACCAGTCGATCGTGTACAATGACCAGAATACTTTCTTCCGGGTTTCACTTGCGAGTGCGCCCAGTGCAAAGCGCTTTTGGGATTGGTGAAGTCCTAGTCGCTGCGACAGACTCACAGCAAGGCCCTTGTACTTAAGCACAAGAGAATAGTCGCCTTTGAGCAAGCAGTATACTTGAGCAAGAACGAGACATTGCAAAGTTGCAAGGTCATTACCCATCAAAAAGGAGTCAACAGCACTCTGCCACTGAACCTCAAACGACGCAATGTCTTCGCTGTTGCATGACTGTTTAGATTTTAGTAGGTTGCTTTCTTGAAGGAGCCTTCAATTACATACGTTGCTAGACATTGCAGCGATACCAAAACACAGATTCAATTGCGCGATTGATTTCTGGTCAGCAAGATCCTCGGGATTGCCGACGTACTGCTCGTACAAGCCAAGGACGGTAGGCCGATGAAGAACAGGGAACAAAGGAGCCCATTCCTGGAAGAAGATGTTGATCATCTGGTCTGATACCAGTCGAGGCGGAGCTTTGAACGCGACAGTGTGCCTCGATGGGGTGGCCGGGAGTCTAGCTGCTGCTCCAAAAAAGGCATTTGAATCAATATCGGCGCTAAGTCGTCCGATCTCTTGCGCTTTCTGTTTGAATGCCTCTGCTGCAGGTTAGAAGAGTCACCGATTGTCAGCAAGAGTATAATCATACCAACAAGGAGACGTCCGCTCGAACTCCCAACGAAGTACGAGTCGCTGTTCGCGTCGTCAATGAGCAGCGATGGTTGTTGCACCTTGAACGTGTCATCCTTCTCTTGCGAGTCCTCACGAATCTCCAGGGCGGGTGGTGATGGGACGGATGGTCGTCGTGCATTTGCAAGTCCTTGTGGGGAGTGCGAATGGATTCGCGACAGCATATCAATCTTCTCATCCTTCTCGTCAAGCAGCTCCTTGAGCTCGCGAACTTCCCCTTCCAGCAAGCGCACTCGCTCTTCAAGGGACTCGGTGTATCCTCTAGGAAATGCTCGGCGGCTGAGTTTATCGCTGGTTTTGCATTCGAAGCCTACGTTTGTACATTGTGTACAGCTCGGGCGTATGCCGTCGCAGCGGATCTTCTTGGACCGACAGCGGTCGCATGCCTGTGCGATGCGAGCCTGGCTGCTTGTTCCAACCTTGATCACTTTCATAGGCAGTATTCCGGGCATGTTGGCGGTTAACGATTGGCGGTTGGCGGTTGGTGATGCCTTTGTTTTTCGTCGCTGGCGATTGGCTGTGGTATCTTGCTGGTGCGGGGCCCACAAGGGGATCAGTGTAAAAGAGTGTCACAGACCGTCAGCATCCGGAGCCTCGGGTTCAGCCACTGATACGTCTGAGTTCGTGGAGATCAACTTTGCGATGCAAACGCAGCGGTGTCGACGTGGAAAAGCGAAGGCGAGCAGCGTGGCTGTCCGGGAGGTGCGGGTGAGTTTAGAGGGCACGCGGAGGAAAGGACGGCTTGGGCAAATGTAAGCCGTTGGCGAGTGTCTACTAAAGTAGCGGCTTCTGGGGCCAGTGCTGGGCAGCTGGGGCAGCGCAATTTGTGGAGACCCCGGCGAACTGGGGCTGCTGATCCACCCCAAGCACTAAAGGAGCGAGCAGCGCAACCCTGGCCCGATGCTTTTTCGTCTGTTCTCTGCCGCTATGCCCCAACCACGCGGTCGATCAGAATGCGGGGAGGGCCTGCATGCGCCTGAGGGTGCGAGCCCGTCACCCTGTGTGAGTAGGTAGTAGTCGTCCTGCCCACGTGTGATTGACGGCAAGACTATCTGTCTGCGGGGTGAGCTTCACGATGCTAAACTCCGGCTGTGGACGCCGGCCCGTCCACTGTGATTGCTTGCGCCACAAACCTATCAACTTTGTTGAGTCATTCCCAAATCTTGACACCCAGTTGAAGAATCTGGTTGAACATGGTCGAGCCTGGGCCAGCGATTGAGTACTGGCTCCTCACCTTGACCAGAAGAAGCAGCAATCGAGTCCTAAGCTGAGATGACTGTGGCGAGGTGAGCAAGGCCGCCTTCAGCTGCGTGTCAGGCTGCTTGCATTCACATCTCCTGTCTTGAGCCCAAGCTTGGTGCATCGGTGCAGAACTCTAGACTAACCTTTCGTAGCAGCCGCCAATCTCTCAGAAGCTGGGATTGTCGAGCGAACGTGGCTACAAAATTGATTATATAGGTATCCTGACGTGAAGCTGTAGGTAGCGTGGCATTTTGATCCAATCAAGCCCCTGATCAAAGCTGATGCGCTGATTGGACACGGCTCATGGCCCGGTTATCTGCAGGCTTCCGAAACTGGATGTCTGGTCATCCGTCATGAGAGCTCGGCTGATGTAAGGGCATTGCACATCAGCTTGCGGTTGTCTGAACAGGCTTAACCCGTGGAGAACTGCCTCTCAAAGGCGAGCATGTGGTATGTTTCTTGGTCAAGTCAGTAAACAGCACAGGAGATAGCGTGGGTTGACATCTCTAAGCCAGGTCGGGTTTGATTTTGAATAGTCTCCATCCCATGTCTTGAAAGGGGCAAGTACATGAGAAAAAGATGAAGGTTTTCTAAAGCTTCGCCAAACCTCGCGTACCCTATGCAATCTTCCCGCCTCAAGTGAAGTCAATCTCCTCGTCTTCATTACCCAAGCCTAGATACTGCTGAACGATCGCTGATTCGAAAAGTCTCGATTTCTGTATTAGACGTCAGTGCGTATAGGCGCACATTTTCGGATGTACATAATTCAAGAGTGACCGAGAACATGCTTCGCAAACAGCTCGATATCTCAAGACATATGCCAAGAATGCAGTACTTGTGCATGTTAGGATTAAGAACACAGATTTCTTACCTGGCTTTCCAATGCTTCCATAGCCCTCTCGAGCATGCCTGATTCCAGGGCACGCAGTTGCTCTGCAAGACGCCATGGTGTCTCGCGTATGGTTATCCCCCTTTGCGGGCTGCCTGCTTCCCTCAGTGTTTCAAGCTGCGCCTCTACACGGCTCTGCAGCAGCACCGTCGCTCGGAGCTGATAGACATCCCATAAAGGGTCTCCACACAAGTGATCTTTGAGTTTGCTGGTGTCTTCAAGATCGCCGTCTTTCCATAGAGCCTGGATTTCTCTCTTGCCGTCAATCGTCTGCTTGACTTTAAAATCCAACCCATCTTCCTCGTTCACAATCACCAGCCATATGAAATCGCTCTCCCAATCGATATCTCCTGCCTTTTCGAAGAGGCGGAAGCCTGGCGCAACTGTTGAGACGAACATCTTCGCAGGTCGCAGTGGATCGTCGTCTGGTATGTCTAAATTGAGGAACATAACTTTTGCCGAGGTCATGGAGTCTTCGAGGAAACCGTAAGAGAATATGTTCTCACATGCTCCTTTGTCGTCGCCGTATCTGTAGGGAGGTCAAATTTGTGCAGAGGGGAGGTTAGGTGTGCTGACGTTATCGTTATCTCCTCTTCTTTGCCTATCTTCTTGCCTTCTCGTAGTAACAGCAGGCCATCTCCATCTTGATCTGTTTCGTAGAGGGCAGCAGTATCGTCTCCAGAAGCATGGTTCGCCATGTCTACACATGGACACATGCAGTCACCGACGCCAGGGAACTCTAGGGCCCTTGAGCGATACATGGCGTCAACGCACATCCAGTCTTCAAATGTGACAAGACCGCTGTCTTCGTCCCACCAGTATTTTGCGCACCATTCTATGCTCTCAGTAGCCGTACGCACAAGCTCAAACTCACGTAGTAAGCTGTTAAGCTTCGCGCGGACCGCTGGCTGAAGAGTGGTTCCAGTAAGCAGCTCCTGCTCTTCTTCTGACCAGAAGGTCGGTAGAAGTTCATCGGGAAGATACTTGATATACTCGGTGAGAGGGTTCAGGACGCCTACATCTTTGATATTTGGGCAGCAGATGGTTGCCTGCACGAGCAGGAAAATCAAGACAGCCCCTCTGGTCGTCTGTGACTCGAGTCAGTTGCCGAAAGGTCATTTCAATGTTTGTCGCACTCTTCCAAAATCTCCTATAGCATCGAGAAGCTCGCGTAGGTGACAATCAGACTTGGCGATCAGCTCAATATTTTGTCGCGAGATGATGAGCTCCTTAGGAACGACTAGCAGAGGCTCCACCTTGCCTCCTTCGAGCCCACGTTCTGCAATGACAGTAGAGCCCCTGTTTTCAAAACCTGGCAAGGGACCAACTTTGATGCCGTTAAAGCAAACACCATGAAAGATTGCCCATGTCGGGAGAGTTTCGATGGGCTGCTTGAGCCACCCTTCGGCCCTGCCGGTGCGGATCATGCTGGTACGACGACGATCACCCTCGTGACAAGCGGCGTGCAGTATGCAGTAACGCCTAGAAGGGGTATAAGCTGGAGAAGCTGGCTGGTGCTACGGTCTGCACAGTAGCGCTGCCGCACAGCACCGATGCACTTTGAGAAATCGATGATGGACCCTGTGATGTCATGTGCTCAGCAAATACTCCACAGCGGTGTTGCTATGGTTCCCCAAGTGACGACAATCTCCTGCCACGCTTGAGCTTAGGTGGAGACCTAATGTGCAAGCGCGTGGAAGCAGCAAAATAAACACAAAACAGGGCTTGGGGATAGGGGCAGGCCTCACCGCACACCGTGCGTGCAGTGAGCCCTGGCCAAGCACTGTTGTCGCTGTTGTGTTTTGATGTGTGGTTGTCAAGGCGAGCCGAAATCCCCGGTCTAGACTAAGGATCCACCATCCGAACGCGGTTAGGACGCGGTTTTGTTATGGGCGCCGGCGCCAAGACAGCTCAATGTAAACACCGCGGCCCGTACGTTATCTTTCCCACCACCACCGCAGGACTCCCGACATCATTACTGTTATTCATTTCCCGGACCATTGCAGGACGAGAAGCACTCGGCGAACACGTTCGCAGCTTCATCACGACCCCGACCCTCGCAATTGCTCTGCGCTGGTCCACTTCGCCCTTTCGTCCCAAGTCGCCATCCTGCGCGTGGTGTTTGACTCTTGCAACCGCAGGTAGTCTCCCGTCATTTTCCACTGTAGTTCAGCGTCAGCATTACCTTGTTCGCCATGTCTTCGCATTCACGGGTATCAAAGACGCCTCGTGCGAGCGCGACCAGCTATGGTCAGGTCATCGAGGTTAGCACCACAACAAAGCCCATAACAATGCACTACAGGCCAGATGCTAAAGCGGTAGCCATCTAGTACATCCAAGACAGACTCTACCTTGCCTCGTACACCCACACGCCAGACGCGAACACACCGTTTCCTTACCCTAAGCAGCACGCGTCGCCATCAAAGCGCTCATCGCGAGCGCAAGCAGCCCCTGCTGCTACGGGCGCCAAATCGCTCCCCCCCGTGTACTTCAGCATCGACAAGACTCTACTGTACAATGCCTTCCACGGAGACTTCGGGCCACTCCACATCGGTCACTTGTACCGCTTTGCTGTCCAGCTGCACGAAGTGCTCGGCGACCCTGCTAACGAGGAGCGGGCTGTAGTTTTCTGGAGCGGCGCAGATTCGAGGAGTATGTTTCTATGAGATGCAAGACTGTGACATCTACTAACGTTTCTAGGCCGCGCAAACGCCGCTTGCATCCTTGCCTGCTACATGGTCCTCATTCAGTCCTGGCCCCCCCACCTAGCCCTTGCGCCCATCGCACAGATGGATCCGCCCTGCATGCCCTTCCGTGACGCTGGCTACAGTCAGGCTGATTACGTTCTAAACATCCAGGATGTCATCTATGGTGTCTGGAAAGCGAAGGAGGAGGGTCTTTGTGGCCTCAAAGACTTCAGCCTCGAGGAGTACGAGAAGTACGAGCGCGTTGACATGGGCGACTTCAACTGGGTCACTCCTCAATTCCTGGCGTTCGCTTCCCCACAGCAACAACCTACTCATGAGATTCCCAAGTCGTCGTCCAAGTACGCCGCAATCCCCTCCACCATCGCAGAGGTTCAGAAATCGAACTTGCCCGGACCTTTCAAGAACGTCCTGTCGCACTTCTCTGCGCGCAACATTGGCCTCGTCGTCCGTTTGAACTCGGAGCTTTACTCTTCGACTTACTTCGAGAAGTTGGGCATCAAGCACCTCAACATGATTTTCGACGACGGCACCTGCCCGCCTTTGTCGTTAGTTCGTCAGTTCATCGATATCGCACACGAGATGATCTCTGTTCGCAAGAAGGGTATAGCCGTACACTGCAAGGCTGGCCTTGGACGCACAGGTTGCCTCATCGGCGCCTATCTCATCTACAAGCACGGCTTTACCGCCAACGAGATCATTGCTTACATGCGCTTCATGCGCCCGGGAATGGTTGTGGGCCCTCAACAGCACTGGCTCCACTTGAATCAGATGACCTTCCGTGAGTGGTGGTTTGAGGACACGATGAAAGCCAAGTACGCCGAGATGGTGCCCTCCACACCCACGGCCTCGCCACGCAAGCAGCGACTGGCGAGCAACGGACAGACCTTCACACCACCAAACGGATCTCAGAGACGTGCCGCACTCGGAGAGATTGAGTCGAATGAGCAGCGCAGTGCTGTGTCTTCGACTATTGGTGTCCAGGAAGACAACCTACCCGCACCAACACCAGGTCAGCCTCGTAAGACTAGCAAGCTTTATGGCACTGGTAGCACAAGACAGTCTCCATCTCGTATCAACGAGAATGAGCCTTTTGACGGGAGATCATCAAATGAAGGCGGACGACCGGATCTCACCCGCTACGAGGGCGAGTCTGATGAGGAATACCACCTACGCCAGATTGCTCGAAGAACGTCGTCTCGCTCACCTAATCGCACGCCCCAAGCGATCAAGGAGAAGACACGTCGCGCCTTCAGCACAACGTCTATTATCCATACTTCGGTGACACACACATCCTACGGCTTCGGTGATGGTAGCGATGCCGAAAATACCGCGCCGCTGACAATTAGTGGTCGTCCGAAGACACCCAAGGACAAGGCCGGCTGCGGCACTATCAGCGTTGGCAAAGTCCGATCAAGCCCGCAACGCAAGAGCACAGAAGGCAAGACTAGCGTTCGAAAGACCAGTGGGCGAGTCGGCAGCGTCGGCAGCACCCTGGTCCGCCCGAAGTCATGAGCTGCATTCTTTGCTTTTGAGTTTCTCCATCTTAGGTGTTCAAGCACGAAAGGTGCATTGGCAACATCTCTTCTACAATCATCGACATCTCAGCGATATCAGCGGCATGAACGGGTGTTCAGCATTGTCGATTCAATGTTCCATGGCAGCATATGGCGTCTCATGGAAGGGCGTTTTGGATCATATTGGTGTGTGCTACGGTCAGCACCCGGCGGGTCGGGTTTCCACAGTCTGGCGTTCGGTGTGCTATTCAGATTCCCGAGTCTCTTCAGTCATAGCATCGGTCATCATTCAATATCGTCTCGTTGTACTTCTGTCTTGTTTCTTTCTGCGGCGTCTGGCTGCAGACGTTCATGACTTTATGAAGATAATGAGCAGTTAGTCTTAACGTTTCATACTTCACTGATGTTTGAACCAATGAATGTGATGAAACATCATATTGCCATCAAGTGTCAACATCTCGGATATGTTATTAACCACCCCCCCTCCCCCGAACACACACACTTTAGCCCATGAACGGCTGTCTGCAGCCATGCGCATAACTACACTAAAACGACAGGCACAATCTCCCTCATCGAGTGTCCCATCGCACCTCCCATCACACTCTTCCACCAGCTCCCACAAAGTCAAAGTCTCGCTTCCTCACCCTCCCCAAGCCCCCCCAAGTATCCCACAACCCTATCCACCAGATCCCTCACAACCTCCTCCGGATCACCGTCCAGATTATGATGCGCACCCTTCACAACACCACCATGCACCTCATCAACCCTTCCTCCCCCTTCCTTCACAAACTCGACCCAACGCCCCAGCAACGCCTCCTTATCCGTGCTAGGGTTTACAAACGGGTCCTCGCTGCCCAACAAGAACAACAACGGGACATCTTTGGGCACGCTCCCAAACGAAGCACGCAACGTAGCGTCATCAAGATCCGTGGAGAAGTAGTCGTCGTCGCCGCCCTTGGCAAGAAGCGAGTTGGTGCGGTACGCGGAGATGGCGGCGCCGAGTTCTTTCTGGACAATGTTGTCCTCGCGGGGCACAATTTCCTTGCCGTTGCCCGAGGCGAGCAGGCGTTGCGCGGTGGAGAGGACTGAGGCGACTGAGGCGCGCTCCGTCGCGGACGAAAGCAGGAAGTCCCAGGCTTCGCGGTCAGAGACGCCGGCTTGCAGTATTGCGCCATTGATGGGGGGCCGGGAGGCGTGGTCTAGGTGGTTAGCTGGGCGTTGTTGATATGGGTTTGCAAGAGAGCAGAGAAAGTATACGTCCGGTAAGAAGGAGTGGGAAGAGACACACCTTTGCCAACGAGATACTCCATGAGGTCCTGGCATCCGGTGGAGTGGCCCATGAGTACAATCTTCTTGCCAGGCCGCAGGGAAGCGAAATAAGACACGCATTGCGCCAGCTCTTTAGCATCTTTCTGTAGGGATGAGGTGCCCCAGCCGCGATAGGAAGCGGAGAGGAGGACCTCAGCTATTGCCCAATGTGAAGGAAGAGTCGAGGCGATAGTGGATGGGTATCTGTGCGCGTTAGAACAAGTCGAAACGAGAAGAGGGGAAAGTCGGGTTGTCAATAAGCGGATTGTTCAAGAGCTACAACAGGGCATATTAATCAATTTGAGAGAAAGACACTTACTGCACAGTCAACAGCCCATCTCCAAGCCCACCAACCCACAGTAATGTATGCGGTTGGTCCGCACCCTTCGAGTGGGCGCCCGCATGTTCAAAAGCAATGAGCTTTTCTGAGTATTTGTGTGCCGTGCCTGCGTGCGCCATATTGGTGCTCTGAATATTCCTGAGGTTGTACGTGAAGCAATCAATGTACCAATAGAGCTGATGTCAGATCAGCTCAATCAGATAAGATTACCGCAGGGGAACGATGTGAAGGTCGCGAAATGGCGAGATTGATGCCCCTCAGTAGCGAGCAGTGAGCTTGGAAGCTTTATCGATAATGGTGGGGGGTGGCCTGATTAGGAAAATGAACATCAGATGTTTAGCAACTTGTCTAGCTGGGAACAGAATTAGCAGCGATGCCGAAGTTTTTTGTGGTTGACAAGCTCGTGAAGCAAGAGAAGATTGGAAGATTGGGACGGATATCTAGAGCCCCTGACAGAAAACGACTTCCGTGAGGGTTACGAAACAACTGGGCTGATCTATCTTGGACTTGTTGCTATTTAGGATATGCCTCCTTGGGCTACTGGTATCTAGAGACATTCTTTCTGTGATTCCTTCCTGTGAAGAGCGTGATCCAACGCTTCTGGACCAATCCAACGCCATCGCAATGCATAAAATCGAACCCTCGTGGAAATATGAGCTACACTCTCCCGTCATTGTCCTCAACAAACCTCGCCTGTACAACCCAGTGCTCATCAAACTTGATCCCCTTACCACCACTGAGGCCAGCATTTCGCCACGGCTTGTTGACGCCAATGTCAACCAGCCACACACTCCATGCCGGATCGCGTCCAGCACCGTTACGCAATGCCCTAATCAAGCCGCTCCTGGGTGCACCAAGACAAACAATATACTTTGCTCGGACCTCCAGAGGCTCGCCCTCGAGTATAGCGACCTCACCAGTTGACCCAGCAACTCCAGACGGTGTTTCAACAGCGAGCACAGCGGCACGAGACTTGTTCGCCCAGCCGACAATAGAGAGGACAGTACCTCTGTCAGTCTCGCCGAGAGCATCGAACTCCTTGTGTCGGCCGAGGAGCGCATCGATAATGAGCTCCGGAGGAGCATGGAGGCGCTTAAGTGCGCCCTCTGTGTCGGACCAGGCGCGCACTGAGCCGCCGAATTTTTTGAAAAGCTCGACTTGTCGTCGTACATCTCGGTCCCAGTCAGCATTGCGCTCGAATCCCAGCAAAGCGACCATAACCTTGGGTCCACGAGCAAGGAGCTGGCGCGCTGCTGCAATGGCTCGCGCTCCACCACGATGGTTTCCTGCAAGCACCACAATAACGGGCCGTCCATTTGGGTTCTCGCGTGCGAGGCGTTGACCACCCGGGTTGACAGCCTTGAGAGTGATCTCCGCGATACCCCTTCCAGCATTTTCAGCAATGAGCTCTTCCGTGAGACCAAATTCAACCTCCGCCATCTCCTCGATAGCGAGCATGCCCCAGGGTGTGACAGTATGGCATTTGCGGTTGTTATTAACGAGACGGAGACATCCTTTCGAGCCCGAGTCAAACGGTGAGTCCGGAGGTGTGGCAATCTTTCCCAGCTTTGGACTGCCATTAGCACCATGCGAAGACGCATACTGAGTGCCGATGAAGGAGCGATTGGAGCGCGCCAGCAGCCCCGAACCCAACATCTCCAAATGGCCCGCCTGGACACCACTGCCCTGACGTGTTGGTGCCCTTTTGGCAGAGACAGACGCTCGAGACATTGCACGTCTGGAATTGCGGCTCCCAAGATCCGAATCATTGTCCGAGCTTGTGTTCGTTGTGCTCTTCACCTTCATGCTGTCCAGTACGTTTTCTGTAGGATGTAGGTTCTTGCCGCCATGCGTGCCCGGTCGAGCGAGTCGATTGAAGCTGACGAGACGGTCCTCGTCAGCGGTCGTGTCCTCGTTCCGAATTTGGTCGAACACGGTACGCTTGTCGAACTTGGAGAGGTTAGCTTGAAAGTCAAACTCAGGCATGTCCTGCACATCGGTGGCGTCCTCTGTGGCCCATCCATTTGTAGCTTCAAGCGCTTTCTGGCGCCGTGACTTGCGTGCTGACGCGTTTGCTGCTTCCAACCCTACCCTGCCGGCGATAACACCAGGAGTGCGGGTCTGCGGCTCGTCAACAGTCTGGAGCATTGGAGTGCTCCGCCAGCCGTTGCCTTTGGTCGGGTTCTCGCCGCCGTTCCGCCGTTCCTGGGCAGCAAGTTCCTTCTTACGAGATTTGCCGCCCCTTCGTGTCCTCTTGCCGCCATCGTCGTTCTTCTGCGGACTGACATCTTCCATAGGCTTGCCATTCCTGGTCTTGTTGATGCTCGCGCGTCGCACTGTCGGCGCGGCTGCCTTGGTCTCACTGTCGGCTTCCTCTGCATCTGCAATGTCAAGGGACGAAAACGGGCCTGCAAGAGTCGCCGCGTTCTGATTCCTGATATTGCCTCGCTTCGCCTGTCCAGTGAAGGGAGACGAGGTTTTGGCTGGGGGCGCAGCAGAGGCAGCAACCACAGGCTTGATGGGTGTGGCAGGTGCTTCCTGTGGTGGCGCCGACACAGAGAGACTGGAAGCTGGAGCATGTGGCGCACGCTTGCCCATGCTGAGAATGGCAGGGTCGACGAACAGCGCAGGTTGTGTCTGGGCTACCGGCAGCGATGCAGGCTGGCGAGCACTTGGAGGGGGAAGCTGCATGGCAGGCTGTCCGACATATTGCTGGGCCGGCTGGCGCACAGGCTGCTGCACCTGGTTCGATGGGTACTGCACGTACGACGGCTGTGGATTCGGGCGTGGCAGAGGGGGCTGCTGAGCCAAGGGCGCAGGTGCGGGCGCGGATGCGGGTGCAGGCACGTTGACCTTGATGTCGGCGATGGCGTGCCCTTCGACATTGTACGAGTTGAGGCGGTGCCCGCTTGCAGGGAAGAACACTGTAGAGGAAGTCAGTACAGAGACGCGTGTGCGACGACACGGATACGCACCGTTCTGCAGGGTCAGAGTGGCATTCTGCGGATTAACGGCCGCGACCACGCCGTGTACGAGCGTGTTTGGCGGGTTCTGCAGAGTCACAACGACCGAGATGCCGATGAAGCCCGACGCCATGGTTGTAGAGGCGTTGGGACGGAAGCTTGGGGATGTTGGCTTTGACGACCTCTCCGGAACTGGCGGCGTGGGAGGTGGTCGTGCGTCCGCGAGCGATGTGCGTCTGCATTTCTCGAACGCGCAGCAGGGATTGTCTGCGCCAAGCTTCGTCTAGTGAAGCCACCAAACGGCTCTGATGTAACACCGCATGCGACAGATGTTCGACACTCGAGGTCCAAGTCCAGGAAGCTTCGCTCATGTGCGCCAGACTAATTGCTATAATTCTGCTGGCATTGTTTCTAGGGTTCGACTCGATATGAGCGTGCCTACCTTGATACATATATGAGCACAGTGTCAACGTACTTTCTCCCTGACCGAGACACACTTGAGTCTCGCCAGAAATCCATAATGCTTAGAACAAAGCATGTTATGACGTGAAATCATCACAGACCCTCCCCAGCGCCATGATGTCTTATACGTCAAGTCTAGAGTGACCGCGACCATCCATGCGTCCATTACTATTAACAGCAATCAAAGACTGGGTATAAACACCACCAATAACACCACGTGTCATCAAAACCTCCAGTGTCCGGCTCACACCAACTCCCACATCGCAATACCGCCAAAAGAACAGCTGTAAGCCTTCTTGTTGTTCCACTGCTCGTAAGTCAAGCCTCTCGCGTCTTTATTGCAGAATTCCGTTACTGCATACACGCTAACCTTTTGACCAGCACAGCCCAGCTCAGCACGGGGAACATCGAGCCACCAGACTTGACCATTCGTGTTGAATGGCCGGTGTTCAGACTTTCGGCCATCGAGACCGCCTATGGACAACAGCATGACGTATGGTGCTCCCTTCCCATGTCGAGCATTGTCCCAGTGTTCGCAAACAGACGCAAACTGGAAGCGAACAACAGGTGGTCCAGCAAGATCATGTACCTTTATCATTAGCTGTGTGGGCTGGAACGTACGACCTCCTAGGCCGTGTTTCTTCTGGGCATCGCCATATACGTGAACTCTGCCCCCTGCATCATCACGCATGAACTCCTCGTACGAGATTACACGGCCATCTTCACGAAATTGCTGTGAGCTGTCTCCAGGATAGTGTCGCATGCCGAAGTCGATGTTAGACGATGCGAACTCCTGAGCACTGAACGATCGCTTGTAGCCTTCGTTCTTGAGCTGGCAGCCGATGTGTCCAGCACCCCAGCATGGGTCGATAAGCTTCCACACACCATTGTCTATGCGACAAGCATTCCAGGCGTGGGTCATTTTGTAAGGTGGTACCGGATCATTAGCTCCCATCGGGGCATGCCCAAAGCCCTTGCTTGCACCCGAGACCACAAGGCACTCCAACCCTGCCTTGAGTGCAAGAGCCGCGAAGAGACTCGCATAGCCTTCGCATACCGCCTGAAGCCACGTTAGTAGAGATAATCCCAAATGAGCGAGCAATCAATACGTACGAGACCACTTGTTATTGTGCCCTCAGGAGTCGAAGGTTTGATGTTTTCAGCAAAGAAGCTATGAGTGTCGTAATCAACGTTGTGATGCAGCCATGTGAAGATAGCCCTCGCCTTGTCAGTGGCTGACGAGAACGGGGCACATAGCTGATCAGCGAGATAGCCAACGTCTGACGATGGAAGCTGTTGGCGAGGGAATCTGGCGGCATGACTGTCCGGTCCAGAAAAGTCGCGGCAGATGAGACACTGAGCAATGGCACCAACCTTGGGTTTCGAGGCCATGATCGCACCCAAATTGGGTCTCGAAGACATAGGGACCGGCGGCGGTGCAGCAGCAGCATCTGTACGTGCCACAGGTCTACTCGAAGGTAAGGGTGGTGGTTCGACGGCAGGAGTCTTGTTGTTGAACCCAAGGGTAAGAGCCGAGCGTTGTGGTGGCGGCACGACAGCTCTCTTCGTTTGAGTCGTCGCTGTAGATCGACTGGGTAGTGCTGGAACAGGTCTCTCAAGTGAGCGTTCTGCCACAGCTGTAGACTGTCTGGGTGGCAGTGATGGCCTGGAGGGTAGTGCTATTAGGGTCAGCGATGTGTAGCTGAGTCTAGAAAGGTATATGCATTCCCATTCACAATGGACAAAACCATGTAGGCAAGAAAACTTACCAGGAGGCGATGGTCTGACCGGAGGCGGCAACTCTCGACTGGTGACTACGTTACGCTTTGAGGTCATGGCCGACCTCGTAGCACTCTTCTGCTCTTCCTGTTTCTTTGGTGGCAGAGGTGGGAGTTTCGAAGGGTCGTACGCTGGTGCGCGGACCTGGTACAATGTACTACCATTGCTACAGTTTGTCTTGGCCGAACCCAGCGAAAGTGTGGAAACACCAGAGGCGATGGTAGAGATCGACTCTGAAGACTCGCGCCGGCTGACGCTACGATCGGAGGACTTACGCGGTGGTAAGGCTGGCGATGTATGGCTGGTCGGTCGGAGCGGTGGACGTGGCGGCAGCATAGGCGAAACGCGCGGAGGATGGCTCTCTACTTTGGGCTGGTTGCCTATGTTGTGTGTCGAGGCAGTCGCACTGTCGAGTAGTGGAGGGATGTTCGTGGTCTGAGAGCGCCATTGCGGCGGCCTGTTCGCTGGCGGAGGCGGAGGCGGTTTCTTCTTCCCGGCTGGGACTGCATCGTAGCTGTATACCGGCCGCGTCCCGGGCGTTGACGAATGGACCTTCTCGAGGTTCAGGGCCGCAATGCGCGACTTGATGCTCTGCGGCTCGACTTCAGCCATCATGTGGAGTTGTGATCTGCGCTAGCGAAAACGATGGTATGTACACAGTAGGCGTGGTCCTTGAATGGGAAAGAGAGACTGCAAGCCACGCAGCAAACAGCGAGCGGAGGGGTAGTCAGTCGGCCATTTTTGCAAAGCGCACACGAGGGTGATTCGAGGCAGGGCTGACTCTGTTAGGGTGTACAGAGGGAATCATCAGGCAGCCTGCGCCTCATAGGCTAACTTCCAGGCTCCGGCTGTGTGGCTGCGCTTGCCCCACCCTGCCCCAAGCCGTTCCTGCCGCATCTCCAAGACGGAGCCGAGACGAAAATAGAACAATGTCTTGCACTGTCTTGTCGTTCAGGTACCGTTGTCCAGCCTTATGCTAAAATGCTCTGGATGCTGTCCATAATTCATACCCTGAAAGAGTGTGAAAGGGTGTTCTTCAAAGACAGTGCGATACGCATCGCACATGAGAGATGAGGTATTTGCGCAAGTAATACATCACTAAGCCTAATCAGACCCTCGGTTACTGGTCAAGCTCACCGGTCGCTCGTGCACCACTCTCTAGACGTCATGCTAAGGATTCATTCGATGTCGAATCCCAGACTAAATATCGCAACGGTGCAGACTCTGATCCAGTAGGTGAGAGACAAATGAAACGGGCAGCCGAAGCACTTTTGTCAATACAGACAATCTTCTCGACCTGTTCCTAGACCAACTATCTATACTCAATTCCCTCTCCATAGCGCCGACACAGAATCACTTCTGATAAGTAAAACTTCAACTCCAGACAAATAGAAAACAGTTTCTGTAAGGATGGTCTTCCACGGAAGGCAAGAAAACAGGCTTCGCTAGCGCTGAACGAGCTATTCAAACAAGCGCAGAATGATGATCATCAACGGCAACAGAGAGCTGTGCCTTGAATATGCTGAGAGCTAAACAGGAGCTAGCGTCTCGATGGAGGATAAAGCGATAAAGTGCTGTGCCAGACTTCCTCCAAACAAAGGGTGGGCATGTCACCTCTTGCGCTTCTTGCTCTTGTCCAAAGCACTGGCTGTGAGCGCAAAATGCGAAGCATCAACAGGCATGCTGTGGTGCTCATGCATAGGCGGCGGACCCATCGAGGTGATGGCTGGAGTCGTCTTGACAGACACGCCCATATGGCGTCCATAACGCCCCTTACGACCGTTGCCCTCGTCCTCGCTGACACAACCCTCGATACCGATTCCTGCATCCTTGCAACGTTGGCAAGGCCTCTGGCGATCACAGCCCTTCTTGCTCTTGCGGCATCGCTGGCAGCGGGGCTTGGATGAAAGGTCTTCGTCATCGGCACCGAACTGATGTTGAAAGTTGATTGAGGCAGTCGATGCTTTACGGGATTGAGAAGATAGCGATGTCGGAGACATTGGCGGCTTGCTCGCGCCATTGGTCTTTGTCTTGGACTTGGAAGACAGTGTGCGTGGCTTGGCAGGCTTGCCGGACTTGGTTGATATCGAAGAGCGAGCTTTCGGTGCTCCAAATTGGACGCGAACGTCGTTATGCTGGTCGGGCGGGACCTCGTCACTCTCACCCTTGAAGGAGTCGTTGTTGTCATCATACTCATCACCACTGCTAAAGGCGTTGTCGTACACACGGAGAGTGTTACTCGCCCGCTCCATTGTGTAGGGCAAGGGGGGAAGCTCGCTACCGTTGTGGCTGCCGTCGTCGCTCTCATCGCTGGAGGAAGCAGCATCAGCCTTGCCGCTGAACGTGTCATCGAGAGTGGAAGTGGACGTGCGACCGTGGCTAGAAAAGTTGGAAGCATCACCCAGGCGCATGAGCTGGCGAGCCACGTCTTCGTCCGAGATGACGCTCAGAGTGTGCTCGGGAGTCGGCAGAATGCCGCCACTATTAGAATAGCGGTGCGTGTATTGGCGAGGCTTGTATCCCATAGCGCCGCTAGACATAGAGTATGGTGTGACAAGGCCGTTGGATATGTAGGAGCTATCCGCTGGCCCATAGCTCTTCGGAGAAGGTAGAGGGTGGGAGTACGAGAACGTCTGCTGGTTGGTAGAGTATGGGGATCCGGCCATGTGGCCGCTGATGCGGCGCTGAGGGGATACGGACGAGATGGAGTTGGTCATTGGGACCTGAGGAGGAACGAAGAGAGGGAGCTCCTGAGCAGGGAGCTGGCGTTAGAAGAAATACGTAGCAAAGCCAGGCGAGAAGCACTTACGGAGCTGTCAAACTTTGCTCGTTTGCGACGACCACCTTCGACAATGTTGTCGACACTAATATCAGCGCTTGCTAAGGGCTCTTTTCTTGAACGGCGCGAGCTGGTAACAGAGCCCTCTCCATCGCTATCGCTATACTCCCCATGCTGCTCGGCGAAACTGCCATGTGAGCTGTTGCCACGACTCTTGACGTTAGGGCGGTTACGGCGAGAATGTGTCGCAGTTGAGACACTCCTACCGCGAGGGTGTGGAGACTGGCTTTGACGGCCAGAGCGTGAGCCTGCCCGTGAGCCCAGCTGCTGACCAGCTGTTGGTGGGAGCATCTGGAAACCGTCTTCCAAGTGGTGACGAGAACGTCGAGGAGAAACCGTCAGCTGACGAGGAGCAGGGGAGTATTCGTCAGCATCAGGATCCTCTGCCGAAACTCGGACATAGACTATCATGCCGTGATCGAAGTTCTCATACCTAGCGATGAGAATGTTCCCATGGCGGTCCTCGAAGATGACGCCCCTACGCTCATACAGCCCATAGAAGTTCTTAACAGTTGTAATGATGGAATCGGTCGAATCATGGGGAAAGATGTTCACTCTCATCGGCAGTCTAGCCCTGTGCTGAGGGGACTGAGGAAGTAGGAGCTCGAAGCTGACCTGCTTGGAGGGGACCTGCTTCGAGGGCGATAGGGAATCATGCGCCGGAGCCGTCTCGGTGCTGGGATAGACGTCCATCATAGCCGAGTCACGTTCCTGTGCAAGCATATCGCAGTCTGAGACGGAATGCCTGGAGTTGTGGTGGTGGCCCGCAGCACGGCCTTCAACACTCTCTGTGATGGGTCTTGCGCTCAACACCCGAGGTTGCGCAAGGAGGTTGGAGACTTGCATACCACAACTCTTCGCGCTAGAGCCCAACTCTGAAGCCTTTGTGATGGGGCTGTATGTATATGGGATGTGGGCGATAGACCGATCCTGCCGGTGTCGCAATGGGCTCGGGGCGAAGAGCGATCGAGAGAAGGGTGATCGGATATCAAGACTAGCATTTGTCGTATTAGCAGCGAGCCGTCAATGATGGATCGTACGATGATGGGCGCCCCAAACAATGGCCTCGAGGGGCCTCGATGGCTTTGATGGTGTGGGACGTCGTCACCGCTGCCGGGTGGGCCGCCCTGAGAGAAGCCGGCGACAGCAGAGTGAGACGACCAAGCGACCGCCGTCGCGGGCAGCCGTGTGTGCCGGAGCGGTCGCGCATGCATACTGAGAGACATACATACCGGCTGTAGTGTATGTGAGGCCAGACTGGCTCGACTGGGGGGTGGGTGAGGTGTACCGCCGCTGGCTGAATCGCCGAAACGGTGGGGTGCGCCGAGCGAGATTGGAGTCGTGAAAGCGCCCAAGGTTCGCTTCAGACACTCTGTATAGGAGGTAAAGGGGCTGGAGACTTGCGCGGGAGTGTCGTTGTGTTGGCTCTGGAGGGTAGTGTGGAAGCCCAGATCAAGTGGGTTGGGGATCGTTCGCATTCGCCTAGAATGGTCCCGACTGACCACACGCCAGCAACTTGGGAATGCTGAGCGCAATGCGCCTTCCTACGACAATCAAGTCCACATGTCGCTGGTCGCATATACAGCAAGAATCATTTCTAGTGGCATATGTACTGCTACTGGGGCCCCTTCCCTCATGCGCGTACTCAGCCCAACTTCCTCAGGCTGTGACCGTGTTGCTCCCTGACCACCTCTGCGTCTCATGTGGCCCAGTGTAGCCCTCTGAGCATGATGAATAGAACGATTCCAATTCTAGAACATGGTTGTAGCTCTTCACAACATTGTTGATAGCGCAAGCTGCCAATTTATAGTCTCTCAGGACTGTGGTTGAGCACCCATGCGCTGAATCTCGGGGGCATGTATAGAGCAAGATGGGTAGAGCAATAGATGGACAGACTGCCCGAGCCTATGCGCAGACGCTTATGAGAGCCGCTGCTTCATGGCTCGACAATGCGTTGGACTTGACTTGGGGCTGATAGATACGCCACTTTGCTGGCTCGTTCTCTAGCTCCAATGTGGAGAGAACGAGCACCTTGTTGCGCAATATATAGACACCCCTCCAACATGCGTCAAGACTCTGATATCAGGGTCGCTTTATGGCGCAAGTATCATTGGGCCCGGTAGCAGGTCAATAGCTTCCGTCCCTCAGATCTAGGGAAGCGCTGGGGCTGTCCTCGGCGCGTGCAACAGTTGTTGCAAAACACACTTTGTGGGGAGCAGTTCTTTTTTGGATGACGGCTGTCTACATGGTCGCCCAAACTCACTCTACATACCGCATGTGTTTGAGTGCATGCGCCTAGGTAGGTATTGGTATGCTCTGCATTTGGGTCGGTCTGCTGTGGATGATTCCGTGACAGCGCGACCCACTTGTATGAGCAGCATGATCTGGCAATTCGGATTTGCGCTCTCAACGACCTCTCGCTCCACGAATGTGCTACTAAAATACCCGACCCTGCATGCGCGCGAACGAGCAGGCCAGACGTTCGTAGCGGGGCTTATAGACCTTGGATTTCCGGCCGGCAAGATGTGAGGGGTCGCTGTAGCTCTTCCGCACTTTGCGCAAGCCATCTTATTAGCACGGAAGAGCAGTCGCGGACCTTCTGACGGGGCCATCCCCCATCTGCGGATGCAGCGCGGTCTTGTCACAGCTACGGCTCGCTCCGGTGATTGTGTCGGTGTGAAGCTGGACCCACACCAGCGTCAGGCGCGGGGGGAACAAAGCACACGAACGAATTCCGTCAACAACAGACCAGCAAGGACCTCCAGGTAACGACAATGCCGTGTTGCGCGATCACCTTGCGAACGCACCATGATCGAAGCCATGGCGCCAGGATTGGTTGACTGCAGCCAGCAGTTTGAAACATGTGCTGCGCATGGGGGGTGACTGGCTGAGCGCTGCGCACTGTGGGCCCCCCTCTGCCTGGCGGGGATGGCGGCGCAACGATCGCAACAACGTTTAGGAACTTTCTCGAGTGCGGCCACCCCTTTCTGAAACACATAGAGGCAAAAGGATGCGTTGTCAGAGAGTCAGAGATGGCAGATTGCGCACGTGACACCGTGCAGAAAGGCGTCAAGTCCAGGGTTGCTTGGCGCGTTACCCATGGCAGGAGTCAACAAGCAGAGAACTCGTAGCGCAGGACTTGCAGACGTTATCTGAGAAAATCGGCAAAGTCTGCGATGGTCGTGGGACTCTTGCGCAATTTGTTGAAATGTAATCTGCAATGTGTGGGGTAGCGCATTGCAGAGTTGGAATTTCCTTCAGTTGCGGTCAACGCGTTTATGACATACAAGGGTTGCTTGGGAAAGAACGCTAACTAAATCCGGCGAAGCTCCAACCACAAGCTCTGTTTGTTGTTTACTGAGCTCGACCAGTCTCCATATATACTTTGCATCCAGCCCAACTGCTGTTGTCACCACCACGTCTCGTGTCGTCCGACAATTGCTGTCCGAGTATTTCATTGCCGCCAAGTTAGATGGAGAGTTTTGTTATATCGCCCTCTGTTTTGTAGCGCTTCGACACCAGCGCCGCCCCTATCGAGCTCGTCGTCCACACTCATTGCGTGCGCGATCGCTGGATCTAACATCCGCCTGAGTAACTTTTAACCATCAATCGGTACACACACAGCACAATGGATGCAAAGGTGAGTGCGCTACTTTTTTTTGTCTGTCTTTTGTTGTTCTTCCAGAGTGCGCGTAGCATGTTCTTGTGTTGTCGATGCTTTAAAAGATCGATCCCAGAGTTGATCTCCGCACATCTACAGAATCACTGACCCGTATCTTCGATAGCCACAGCGCCCTTTGCGAGGCCTTCGCGTTCGCGATGAGAATGTACCACTGCAGTTGCCAGCTGGAAAAGCCCTTAGGCAGGGTAAATCTGTGTCTGCACTGAACTCTCTCTCAATGCATGCTGGTCCTATCAAGTCGGCCGCTAAGCGCGCTCCCTTTGCAGATGTCAGCAATACTACAAGGCAGCTTGTTTCGAAGGATGACCTTCACTTGGCTGGCAAGAAAAAGGATAACTTGGTGCTGAAGGACGCTGTTGTGACAGCAGCCAAAGAGCCAGAGAGACCTGGCGCCTTGCTACGCCCCGCACAAAGGCCTTTATGCACCACCACCTTGAAGGCGAATGCGCCAATCAATCTCCGGACAATTGAGCCTGCTGGTCAAAATCCAGTCACCATTGACGCTCCCACCAACGCCCACAAGACGATAATTAAGAAGTCCACGTCCAATTTGCCCGAAGCCAACATCGAAGTCCGCCCTGAGAGCACGACCGCACCGGCACGGCAGGCATTGACATCTCGTCCCAGCTCATTTCCCATGGAGGGCCGTGCGCAAGAGGCGCCAGCTGTTCGCCCAGTCGAGGACGAGCCCAGCATCCCTGTCCATGGAGCAGAGGCCGTAAAAGTTGATACAGAAGAAAAGTATGAGTATCTTGATGCTCTCGAGGAGCAAGCGCGGGTGATTGAGCAGGGACGTAATGAAGAGCTCGCAAAGCTCAATCAAGAGGAATACTGGGACGAGGAAGAAGAAGAAGAGTATTACGATGCGGATGGCTACACAACGGCTCGTTCTCTTCGTTCGCGAGGCGATAACACAACCGGCGGGGTCACTTTGGTACTTGCGCCCCGCGTAACAGCAAAGACGCAACGTGAACTCGACGCGGCGAAGCAATTCGTGGAGTTGCACAGATCTCCTGAAGATGTGGAGGACGAGCAGTGGGACACTTCAATGGTTGCCGAATATGGTGACGAAATCTTTGAGTACATGCACGCCCTGGAGGAGAAGATGAAACCGAACGCCAATTACATGGACAACCAGGCCGAGATTCAGTGGTCGATGCGTTCGGTGCTCATGGACTGGCTTGTTCAGGTCCACAACCGCTTCACACTCCTGCCTGAGACGCTCTTCCTCGCCGTCAACTACGTCGACCGATTCCTCTCTGCCAAGGTTGTTTCCTTAGGCAAATTACAGCTTGTTGGCGCCACTGCTCTGTTTGTCGCTGCCAAGTACGAAGAGATCAATTGTCCGTCGGTTCAAGAGATTGTGTACATGGTCGATGGTGCTTACACTGGAGATGAAGTACTCAAAGCAGAGCGGTTTATGCTCAGCATGCTGCAGTTTGAGCTGGGCTGGCCTGGGCCAATGAGCTTCCTGCGACGCATCAGCAAAGCCGACGACTACGATCTCGAAACCCGTACCTTGGCTAAGTACTTTCTTGAGATTACCGTCATGGATGAGCGCTTCGTCAGTTGTGCCCCGAGCTTCTTGGCTGCTGGTGCCCATTGCCTAGCTCGCTTCATGCTGAAGAAGGGTGACTGGGTAAGTCATTGATCCTGCCTTATCTAATTCCTGACTAACCACTTCTAGTCTCAAGCTCACGTTCACTACTCTGGTTACACTTTGAGCCAGTTACGGCAGCTGGTCTCCTGTATAATGGAGTGTTGCGATAACCCTCAGAAGCACCACGCCGCCGTCTATGAGAAGTACACCGACAAGCGCTACAAGCGCGCGTCCAACTTTGTCGAGACGGAGATCTCGAAAGGGTTCCAACTGCCATTCATCTCAGGGGACAGTCTTACCGGAAAGACTTGGAGACGAAAGTGAATTCTCCTCGCTTGCCTGCTCAATGTCCCCTGACTTTCGCATCGGTTCTGACGAGCTTGTAGGTGTCGCATAACAGCGCACGCAATCTCTCACCAGAATGTCATTACCTCCGACACACAACACCATGGTCATCACCGCAATCTCCTTCATTCTTGTTTATTGTTTCCCGACAGTAGTACGAGGCGTTTTGGTGGCTTTCTGGACCATAGTCAACCGCAGCAACACCCACATCCATCAGGATCAAGGCCATCATTTGGCAACTACGGCTTCCTGGTCTGATCCTAATCTTCAGACTGTCTCGCAAGCGCCCTCAACCTCCAGATCATCCAGTGCAGGCCCCATCACCGCCATCACCATTTCCCTTCTGAGTATATTTTCAGCATTGCGAGCATGGCGGACACATCACGATGACACGAAGTCATGAACATCAGCACAAAACATCAGTTTTTAATTCCCCCACATCACGGCGCGGAACATTTCCTTAGCAAACTTTCTGGATTCTTGTCACGTTGGTTCAGGCTCGGAGGTTTTTGTTTCACAAGGAGTATAGACAGACATCGTGCCATGTGCGAGTCGTCCGGGGTCTTCCATCTGCTTTGGCGTCATGCAACCGTCCTCAAGGGCTGGTAATTGATAAAAGCTAATTAATGCTTGTATCCTTCAACCCAATCTTAAATGACATGAAATGCCCGCACAAAATGGACTGATGATAGTTCGCGATACGCCGATCTAACAATAAGCTCACATTGATTGCGACAGGTATGGGTTTTTTTAAAGATAGTCTTGGCGGTCTTCTAGAATTTAGTTCTTGAGGTGCTGAATCTTGGTATCTGCCGCATCTGATGCTGGTTCTTTGCGCGGCCGTCGCCAGGCCAACAGCCTGCGAGCAGGGTGTAAGCCGGCAGAAGGGACTCAGTGACTCATTGTGCCCCGTTGCGGCGTTCGCATGCTGCATGACAGTATCAACCAGCCTTGTGTCCTAGCCCTCGTTCCAGATCTCTTCCAACCAGAACCAATAATTGTTACACTATCTCGCCATGCCGTCACTCGGGTATCTCATTGCGCGTGTGCGGGCCGTTGGTCATTGCCTCCTTTGTTTTCCTGGGCCAATGTATTCAGCCTGTTCGAGGACTTCACTGCCGGGCTCACTGCGATGCGCCTTCTGCCGGTGCAATCAAGACAACGGAGTCACCTGTGCAACGTTAGTGATGCTTTCAGGGGGTTCAAAAGTATTTTCGGCCCACCTCGCACAAACAGCATCTCGCTCTGCTTCTTGACCGTCCTGACACGCGGCTCTTGGTCGTCCTCTTCTTCCTCGGCCACGAAAATTGTCTCTTCAACGTCGCCAAGCACGAGGTTGCAATGCGAATCGTAAGCCTGTCACGACTGTTAGCCGACAGCTGTGCGCCGAATGACGATGTGCAAACATACGTGAAGCCGGCCCTTCAATTCACGATCGCCGCGTAACTTGACGAGGACAATCTCATCAATACAAAGGCGCACGAGATCAAGTGGCTCGTTGGTCTCCTCTTTGTCGTCCATTGTGAGTCGCGTGTTACTGGGTTGTGCTGTGGTAGGATGATCATCGAACTTTGGAAGCTGCGATCATGGCTTGGCGCGGGGACCTTCCTCGCGAGTACCCAGAGCTAGCCACGTTTAGTCAGTAGCGCTCCTGGATTGCGTCAGGTCTAGGCCTCGTAGTAACTTGCTTGAAGTCTCAACAACCATCGTCTCCAGATACTACAGCTGAGGGTGGCCAAACCTCAGCACTACCCGTTCGCCAACTCCCTAGTATTCGTGATTTTCGTCGCACCGTTTCACAAACGCCTCTGAAGCTTTAAGAATCCGCCGCCCTGTCGTGTTTGCTGCCATGGCCGAGCTACAAGGGCTTCAGGAGGAGCAAGAGCACCCTATCTTGGCAGCTCGTCCACCAGTCACTGATGCAATCACATACCTCACGATTATTGAATACAACCTCACGGAAGAGAGCTTGCCGGTTCTTCACCAAGCCCTTCAGGATCCCGAATTGACAGCTAACATCGGCTGGGACCTAATCCACCTTCTGCTTCCACTTCTCCCAGCATCTGAAGAGTGTCTACAAGACATCGCTACCAAAGGAAATCCAAGAGAATGTGTGTTGAAGGTCACCGAGGCATTACGCCTGCTTGATTTCGCAGACCCGCGAGAGGAATCAGATGACGAAGTTGAGGATACTGAGTTTGGGGGGTCGAAGCTGAAGGTACCAGATGTAGGGGTGGGGGAGTCGAGCACCAGTCCAGCTTTTCCACGTACAGTTCTACCGCCCTTACCGGTACTCAAGTTCGAGATTCTCCTTGACTTGTTGGCGACATTACACAGAAGGGTCAAGACCAAGTTCCCAAGCCGCTTCCTCTCAACTAGCTTGCAGGCTGTGCTTCTTGCTTTCAACAGAGCCAACACTCACCAGGAGGAACTCACACTGGCCACGATCAAGCTTGTCAAGACGTTGTCGGGGACTAAGAGGCCGCACCTACCGTCGAGACGAAGCAGTGGCAACCTGCTCAGCCGCACTAACACGAACGAAATTCAAGCCGACCCAGAAGCCCAGAGCGAAGCACCAAATGTAGACGAGACCACATTGGTGAATCGTCTACTTCAGTCGTTTATAACACATGTCCTGGAGGACTACATCCTCTCATTGTCTTCCGATGATGATGTTCCGGGGCTCTCGTGGGCGAGTAGATTGATGGAGAAGTATGAGCCAGAAAGAATACCAAACAAGCCAAACTACCAAAAGTATGCAGATCGGTTTGCAGAGGATGAAGATTTGAGGTCGAGGACTGCTATTCTTGGACAAGTGGTGGCCTTGGCTCAAGATCTCGGCTTGAAGACAGATGAGCTGATTTCGACCACTCTGGACACGCAAGTTGAGGAACGAGCAGCCCCAGGCACCGAAGACGAACCGCCAGCTACTGCTGCTGACATCCCTCTGTCGAAAACTGGTGCGCTCATCTTGTACACTGCGCGCAACGTTAAGCAAGAACTTTACGCAGCGGCTTCTGGTGACGAGCGGACATCGCTCGCCATCTTTCCCGATCATTCAACAATACTTAAGAACTTCGTTGGCGTACTCGGACCACAGACAGTCGGTCTTGAGCCGGAGGCACTCCTCGATATTATCCTGGCACTCGGCCTTATTGCGCTCGAGAACAATAATGTAGGCGAGCCGAAAGATGACGAGTCCTTTGCACAGTATCTTCAAACTGTCTCGCTCATCTCTGCCAACACACCCTCTCCCAGTCTGCGCGGCCATGCAAACTACCTCACTACCACCATACTTCGTTCACACCCTCATGATCTGGTTCGCCTCACATTCATTCGGGACACGCTCGAATACTGTCCTTATGAGAACCTCAAAGCAAGCGCGGTGTCGTGGCTCAAGGGTGAGACCTTAGAAGCTAATGGTCCGCAGGCTGACACTGCAGACGACGCACAAACCTCTATTTTCGCAACTCCAGTCGCGCTGCAGACCGTTGCGCCTTATCTTTGGCCAGACCTCAGCGGTCACTACGCATCGATGAGCATCGAGGTGAGCGACTCGTGGATGCAGTTCAGGCAGGAACTCGGGTTTCACGTTGCTTCACTCAACTTTTACTACCTCTTGCTTCAAGCCAAGCACCTGCAAGAGCCTCTGGGGGCCAAGAGTCTTGACGTCACACAGTATGTGAGGCCGCTGAAAGAAGTTGCTGCGAGATTTCAGAAGGAGTTGGAAGCAGGCGGTGAACTGAACGCTGTAGTTGAAGAAGGAGAGGCAAGGGAGCAGGCCTTGGCTGATGTGGGATTGCTTCAGAAGGTCATTGAGTGGGTGGAGGGTGGCCAGAAAATGTTGTAAGCCAGCTAAGTCGCTAATCAAATTCGCCTTGCAATGGTTCATGGCATCTATACTCGACTAGAAGAATACTTTGGTTGAAGTTCTGACTGCGCCTCCACGACGCATAGTCGAGAACAGTGAATCCTCTCTCAGCCAGCTGGTATGACCCTTGTTCTTCACCTCAGTTCTTATATGAGACTTTGATTGTCATCTTTCTCGAGTATCAACATGCGCTATCACATATAAAGGAGCGTGGTTGATAGCTCCTGTCCTTCAAACTATGTTCAAAAGCCAGCCGGCGACATCCAAGACTCCGTTCGAAGTGCGACCTCATTCATCAATAAGAACATGTCAGAACAGTGAAGAGCACTTTACTACCCACCAAACTAGTGACTGCCAGCTCCACAATCGTCAACAGCTGCCCGAGGGTTCCAAATCACCTACATCACGTTGTATGCGCGCACGTTTGCATTGCTGTCTCGAAAGTTGTTGCCGTAATGTCTTTATTGATCATGTTAGGCTGATCTACACAGTAATTCAAAGGTGGCCATGATGTCTATAGATCATGTTAGGCCACCGTTATCTCTCAGAGCACACACCGACTGCTGTGTTCGGGTGACCGATGCGCAGTCCTGGAGTACGTTCAAAAGTCACAGGACTCGGCAAGCAGAGCAGCCAACTCCTCGAGAGCATCTTGGTCCTCCTTGGTAAACCCGTTCTCTGTCGCACAATCAATGTCGATGATGGCGACGACCTTTCATGACTTAGTCAAATGCTTCCACACAAATGTATGCGGGGAAATCAACGGCCTACCTTCTCGTCCTTAATGATTGGCACAACAATTTCACTTTTGCTTGCACCATCACAGGCAATGTGCCCCGGAAACTTCTCCACGTCAGGCACAAGCTGCGTCTGCTTCGTTTTGGCCGCAGCTCCGCAGACGCCACGCCCGAAGGCAATGGTTTGGCATGCTACTTGGCCATGGAATGGTCCGAGCAGGAGTTGCTGTGGGTTAGAGGGGTCGAGAAAGTAGAATCCACTCCAGTTGACGCTTGAAGATGGTGCAGGCAGGGAGTGGTACGCATGCCACAGTAGCGAAGCTGTGTTGGAGAAGTTGCTGGGAAGGCGTCAGTCACGCAATTGCGCGTCAATCGCAGTGACCATTCAAGTCTGTAGCAGAGGAGCTTGTTGAAGAATAATTCACATACCAAACCTGTTGCTCTGTCAGCGTCTACTTGTATTGGATGTTTGATTGATTGCTGCTGTGGCGCAAGTTGTCGCTCTTACCCAGTTTCTCTGCCCATCGAACAATGCCCTAGCCTGTTCCAGCACTTGGGCATAAACCTCTTGTTTCGTCAAGCCATCTGCAAAAGAAGACGCATCTGCATGAACCTTGGTGTGGTATTCAGTATCCTGAACTACAGGACTCGCAGCTCTACGGTGCGCATACCATGATTTTCGCAGATCTGCCAAATTTCTCGCTACACGGCACAAAGATTTGATGAGGTTGGGTGGAAGGTGGACCACAAACGTAAGAGGTGCAAAAGTCTTGCCGTGAGCCTCCGAGATTCGAGGGCGCGAGCTGATTAGCGGCAAACCTCACAGTCTCAACCTGTTATTTGAAAAGATCGGTGTTTGCGAAGAAGAAAAGGACAGAGACAGTTTTAGCTGTGTGCATAATTGCGGCTAAACGAGATGAGGCTCTGTGGTTTTGTTCTACGTCCTGCCTCATTTGTAATCGAGTCTGACGTACCGTGCTTCATCCTTGCGTGATCAAGCCTAGAACTTTCTTCCAGCTCGATTTTGTATCATTGTAGTCTCTGACCAGCATAGTTCTGCGATTCCTCCGTACATTCTTTGGATGCCTGGGTAATCGTTAAGAATCGGATCGCCAACGGGCACAACCCCTGACTCATCCGAGTTTGCAAATCGGACGGACGAACATCAAGGGACGACACACCAAAAACAGGTTTGCAGCCATGCCACTTGCCGAGACTGACCAGACCTGGGCGATAGAGTAGCAAGACAAAAGCGACACATGTGCTGAGTGGATATGATAAATATGAATATATATAATCTTGATCTCAATTTTTCCATCCCAGCAATGAAAACTCTTCGGCGCTGGCCGGTTGGCGCAATGGTAGCGCGTGGCCCTCCTAAGGCCAAGGTTGTGGGTTCGAGTCCCATATCGGTCGTGTGAAGCATTTTTTTGTTTTTGCAAGTCTTTTGTTCTTATCCTTGCAGTGTGGGTGTGACACTGAGGCCGGAGTTGATGCAAACACGTGACATTGCTCAAGACCACTTGACTTGCATCTCGGAATCAACTACTACTACATTCCCTTAACCTCAATGGCTAAGAAAATAGCTACTGGGCTTGTCCACTTATGCGAAGGAGCTTAGGTTCTCTGAGTGATCATCTCCCCGAGCCATGTATTTTTGTGGAAGCTACAACTTGATGCTGTCTGCCACTCGTAATATGTTCAATGCATACATCTAGTTACAAGTATAGTAGATGCTACTCTGTGTTTCATATATCGGTCATCTTGTTTAAAAGCCTTAACGCTGCGGTAAACTCAGAATGTCATCGCGGAACTTCATCAACATCACAGCCTAACGGACAGCTTCGCCCTCTTATCCTTTGACAACAGGGGGCATCATGAGCTCATTCACAACCTCAGAAGGTTACGGCAATCCAACATTCCGACATGAAAGCATATGGCTGCAACATCATGCTCCTTGCGACTATGGCAACCCAAATGTCATACTGGCAGACATCTCAAGGTATGCTAAGCTCAACCACCGCCGCAGAGGACCATGGCAGATTGAAAACCATACTGACAGACAGCTCGACTGAGTCCTGGGTTCAGCTACTGTCTCATGAGGCTACGGCAACCCAGACTTGAGAGAACTCAAAAGAGAAGCGCCGGCGCGTTCAGAAATCACATCATATCACACTGAGAGCAGGCGCCGTACAACGCTGCTTCTATTTTCTGCTTCATGTCTTACTCCTCAAGTCGACCATCCACCACTACTTGCCTATTTGCGTCACTGCAATTCCTATCGCTCCGCAGCTGCCACTCCTCGCTCGAATGCTCTCTCGCTCTTGCCCATTCCTTTGCTCACTCTTTTACAGCGCTGCTCTCTACTTACTCACTTTCCAAATTGCTTGCTTGCCAGTTATTTTACTCTCCTCCCTACCTCATTGTTTGGCTATCTCGACGGCAGGTGCAGAGAACAGGTGCCTTTCATAAGCTCAGCACTATACGACAGAGACCAGTGCGTAGAAGACATGTTTTCGCTTCTGCACTCGAGTATATTGGCAGATGGGGAGGGAGGTTCACCCGGTATCTGAGCGATGGTGAAAGGCATATTCAAAGAACCAGGCTGAAGGTACCGTTATTCTTTGGACACCTACTCAACGCCACACCACTACCACTGCCACCGCCATCCCACCATCCGTCACTTTCGCACCCGTCAGCGCCTGCGCCTCGTGACATTTTGCCACAGTCTAAACATTATTATTGCCTCTTTGACGCGTATACACACGTCCTTGTCCAGCTCAGAACTTGTTCAGGATCAAAGATCCACCCACAGCCCAACCGACATGTGGTCATAGTTCCAAACTTTGTAGACCATGCGTCGTCGGAACGCTCTGTCCCATCACCACAAGACCCAACCTCTCATCTCCGCGGCGACTGTGCATGCAGACGAGAAGTTGAGAAACCTACCAGACCAGCCATTGTGCAGTAGGTACCAGCCCTGCTGCAAGACTCAGTGCAGTGCGTTACAGAGAAGTCCAGCCTTGCAGCCTTCCCCAGCGAGGTATCCAGGCGTGCCAGGCTCGCTCGAAAGACAGACAGATTTGCCGCCCTGAGCTAGCATAAGGACGGCCTGTTCGGCGCGCCATGGATCTGGAAGTCGTGCGGCCCTGCACTCAAGCCATTAAGTTGGATTTATTAGCACGAGGGCCATTGTTCACGCGCGTGGCCTGATGCCGCAGCGACGGAGACACGTCCGGTTGGTAAATCGGCGACGCGGGTGCGTGTGCCGATCAGGACGGTCGATGAAAGTAGCGCTGGGCATCTGGAATAAGAAGCGTAATTCGTTTGTAGAGTTTATTTTGATTCGATACGAATGGGTTGTAGATTGCGCGTGAGATTGGCCGTGTACGTATTCGGATCCTTGCGCCGACCGTTAAAGTGCGCATGCAGCATGGATTGTTACGAGGATTAGATTCATGAGAAGCACCGAGCAAAGAGCAGCACGACGTGGGACCGTTTCGGCTGCATCTTGCCATGATCAGCAGCAGGATTCTAACACTGCAATCATAGCTTCATTTGGCGGTGATTAGTATATTTCGGTCGGCCCCAGCACATACAGTACTCATGTGCGTATCTAGCTAGCAGGCAGGGGTTTAGGCATGATCAGCAGGTCAGTGGTTGTCACGATGGAGGTCCAGAATAATCGCGGTTCCAAGCCTCACATCGCAGGCCGTCGCATCACGTCGTAAACTTGATTCCAGGTCAGCCTAGACGCCAGTGTCTTGATTCATGAGCGATCCCTCGCGGCACTCCGCGGATCTTTTGAAGCTGACATGGAGGCAATGTAGCAAATAAGGGTTGAGAGGACTACATTCCGATCCACTTGTGGAGAGGCTGAGTGGCGTGCATGATCGCTCACTGCCTGTCTTTAGCACAATATGGGGAAATGCGGAGGGCATGGGTGGCTAGGTCGTTTTAGCGCCTGCTATACCGAGTGCGATTTGGGTTTCAACGTTTCAACCCTTTGTTTGGGTATGTGGTGGCCATTGTAATTTGGAATGGGCGCACGCGTTGATGATGAGATGAGGACAAGATCAAACCTATCGAGAAGAAGGTGGAAATCAATGGCCGAAAGATCTCAATATCAAATGGTGATGTATTTGGGTGTAGCAAAGTGGTAATTCAGGCTTTCCTGAGTTGACTTTTACTCCTTGCCTTGTTCTTCGAACAAGAAACAACCTTACGCCTGAACCACGGACATGAGATGGATTGTAACATCGCAGTGGCCATAGAAATCGACCCAAAACGGCCGAAGCCAATGGCTAAACAATGCCTAGAAACCATCCTTAAATACATGGCCAAAGTCTGAAGCCACGTTCGATACAAATCATGCCTCTGAGATTGCCAAACAGATGAACCACCAGACACCGAACGACTCCAGAGTATAGTTAAAATGGGCTGAAATGAGGCTGTTTGTAGAGATACATAACAAGACCCCAAAAAACTGTACAAGAATATCATGATGAACAATCAGTGATGTCTGTATACTCATAAAATTCATCTGCTGGATGCACGAAGATTTCGTCGAAGTGAGGTAGGCTGTGCGGAAACCCTCAGGAAAATAAGAGACATGCCGGATCTGAGGCCGAAGATATAGAATTGTGTGTTTGTTTCGTGTCGTCGTTGTGGGTGGCATAATACGCATACAACGTCGCTTGTGTACATACATAGGTGTGAGCAGGCTCTACGCAGCAGGACCAAGGACTGAGTTCTCAGCTCGCTGGTTAATGCAGTGGGCATGTGCCTCAAGAGCTCGCGCTTGCACTTGTGTGACTGCTGTTGAAGTTAGTGATTGTCGGCACATTGCTACGATTGTAACTCACCTGGCCATACGGCGGCTTTTGATAGCATGTAAGATGTTACCATCAAGAGCTTTGTGCCAAAGCCGCAACGACTCATTGCTGATATGCCAGGTACGGAATTGATGACATTGTTGCAAGAAATGTCATATGCCATCTTCAGGTCCGCATTGTGTAAGATGTCTGCAATCTTTTGTAAAAGCTTGACATCCTCCTCTTCAAGACACATTATTGCAGGGACTGTGGAGTAGTCAATGTCATCTCTCCCCAGCACGCCAAGGTAGCGACCAACACGATCTTGAACAGTCGCTACCCACTCAGCGAGAACTTGTGCGCAGTCAAACGTGCAAAGGGCAGACGAGTTCGGCAACTCTCTGGCTGTGAACTCAGCGTACGTGGCACCCAGCTTGTCCGCCATAGACAGGGAGTCTGCGGCGTAAAAGGCTGCTTTTCGGAGGTGCCTCTCACGTTTTGTAGATGGCTGGATCCCACCATACACGGAGTTCTCCATCTGTTGGCCAAGTTGGCTGGGGGAGACGGCTTTTGCCGAATCAGAACGCTCGGGTGTCCCGTCAGCCTGAGCCACAATATCGACACCCTTGGCAAGCTCATTGGCCATGCCCTCAAAGTCTCGTTGCCACAGTAGCTCCTTCGCACGAGAAAGATTGACAAACAGACGGACATAGGCCAGATCCAACAGAGGTATACAGTCTGCAGAAAGCGGACCGAACGGGCTGGGTCGTTCGATGCTGTGGTTCGGATTGGCTCTCCAAGCAGCTTGCCATGCTTTCAGCGCGGGCTCAACCTGAGCATGCATAGCTTCCGTCTCCTGCGTCTTCCACAAACGTCCAGTGTGCCTCTGTCGAGTCTCCCATATGTAGACGTGCAAAGCATTGATCAGAATGTAGCAGCCGAAGGTACTTGGTTGGATGTCACTGTCAATTTGATCATTCATTGATCTGCCTCCAAAGGGCTGACCGAATTGTGAACGCGAAGCACCTTGTCGGGTGCTTGCTTCAAGCAAGTAGGTCATGGCAGCATTGAAAGACAGCGTGCTGGACTGCGAAATCATAGAGCCACCCATGGCCATCCATGCTTGAGGATTTTCAGCAGACCACAGGTCCTCTTCGCAAGGGAGATCGAGACGAATTTCAGAGTTCAGTATCCGTGGAGCATGGGCGTATGCCGAGACAAGCAAACTAGACATAGAGAACACAGCATAATATGTCCGCTTTTTCTCCTCTGCTTTTTTCCATTGGATCCACTGACCGTAATCGTTACGCACATCTGAGACCGAGTCTGCATGGCCGTTTGTATCGTCCGACATTGATGTATCGTCGCCATTCGTATGCGCTGGAGGGCTTTGGGTCATCTTCTCCGCCAGTGTAGGCTTATCTAGTCCTGCAGCTTTTGCGAGACTGACAAGGGCTGCGCAATGAGTACTTGCCACTTCTGCAGCTTGTCGGTCACCGCAGTTATGGCCAAAGATTAGGTTGAGCAACATCGCCTGTACTAGCCATAGTGGAGGCTTGTTGATGGACTCGTTTGCGGCGCTGGGGCCGTTGACAGCAGCTGTCAGCCCCGCTCGACGTCGCTCGTCCAGATAGTATAAGATCAATTTTTTAGCGGCTTCGAACAACTCTTTTGCTACGACTTGTTCAAATTCGTACAAGGCGCCGATAGCGGCCATGGCAAGAATAAGGCAGCCGCCACCACCAACCATACCGTCATGGTTGTAATTACTTGTGGTGCGGAGCTGATAGGTGTAGGCAGGAGTATCGAAAGACAAGGTTGGGATATGCAGGAATGGCATGTGTGGATGGAAGTACAGTATGTAGGCGTTCACGTAGCGCTGAATATCCATGGTGCTCGGCAGCGAAGCACTCTGAGCTTGTGCTGACAACGGAGAGCTAATCTGTGGCTGGGAAAACCGACGTTGCGGATTGCCTACTGACAGGGCTTGCTGCAAGTTAATCATAAGGGCCTGCCGTGTGGTTTCCGTGATGGTTTCAGTAGAGACAGAGGTCACAGAGCTGTGCCGTGCGCTGCCGTTCATCGACGCTGAAGATATACTGCCAGCATCAGATTGAAAGGTCATGGGTGCCTGAAAGTATTGGTTTGGCATACCCGGTATGCCTGCTGAAGGGCTCATTGCGGCATGTGTAGGTGGTGATGTGATGTAAAAGTCATTCTGTGACGCAGGGTCTGCAAGGTCTCGTGCTCCCATGGTATTCATCATGAGTTCCGGAAAGACGGGCGCCATGGCATCTGTAAAAGCCAGGGGGTTGATGTGTGAGTGTGTTGGTATTGGGTTGTGCCACATGGCGCCAGACGTAGGCTGTCCTGACCCGTCTAACATGACTTCGTTGAAAGCACCCTGACTAGCTGTGCTAATGGCAGATGGAGACGATCCTTCGATCGCGTTCTCGTTGGAAAACATCATCTGGTTGTCTAAACCTGTATTCCACGCAAAGTCGTCCTCTTCAATGGGATTGTTACCCGCAAAGGGGTTGGCGAACTGCCTGAAAGGCGACTGCGGTTGGGCAAGATTCCCGTTGAAGTGGTGCAACTGGTTAGGATTGATAGTCGAGCCGGAAGAGCTGCCGAAGAACTTCTCTAGCTCAAGCTCCTCAGGACATGGCGCTCCATGAATTGGTGCCGTTCGGAGTCCACCTCCGCCCATGCCCCCAAAGCCAATGTGAGTGTCTAGCCGCGGTAGTCCGTGGTGTTGCCCATGGTTGCCCATAGCCGTGGACATGCCTCTGTAGTCAAATTGGCTCTGTCCTCCGAATCCCGATATGCTTGCATGCCGTGAATGTCCGGGATGGACTGTATGTCCAGGAGACATAGCAGCATTGTGGAGCGCAAGAAAGTTTGCATCTATGGCACCAATAGTGTTGGCGCGCGGCCGCATGCTTCCCGTACCAGGAATCACGCTACTGGCATTGCTTGAAATGGAGTTCTTGCGAACGCGATTCGCAGCATTGGTCGGTGGCAGAGCGGTCGTGCTTTCTCGCCTCGTGTTTCGGGGTCTAGTGGAGGCTGCGCCCTGTTGATGCAGCTTCTGCTGGTGACGGAGAAGCAGATCACGCCGTGCGAAGCATCTTGCGCATTGTGGGCACTCGAATGGTTTCTCCTTGGTATGCGATCGCTCGTGACGCTTGAGATGCTCCAGTCTTGCGAATGAGCGAGTGCAGGTGGTGCAGATATGTGGCCGTGGCTTGTCGGTCTTTGGTGGAGGGAATGTCGTGGCAGGAGGCTGTGTGGTATCTAATTTTACTGTTTGTGCAGAAGCTACAGTGCATTGACGTGGTTAGCTGCGAGTTTGCACGATGAGAGGCATGTCCTACTGTTACTGCTGCCGCCATTGCTACTCCCTGAATCGTCGCTCGGGAGGTTCACAGGCCCTGTGCGGCTGCTTTCATCTTGCTGATTCGACATGCTCAACTGCTGCTAGTACGGTGGTCGAGGTACGAGGGCCTATCTGATGATGGAGGAGCGGTCTCAGGGCGCCCAGCCTGATTGACGCTGGACGGGTAAGGCTGCTGTGTTGATCTGGGACCGCCGGATGGAGCTGGTACAGCTTGCGGATTTCGGGACCGCGCCGAGCACTAACAAACAAAGAGTGTGGAAGATGCCGGATCCCACTAATCTGGGAGCGTCAGGTATACAGCTTTGCCAAAATCTAGCAAGTGTAAGATTGGTACCTATTGGCGCCCACTAGGCGTCGAACGTCTGTTGGGACGTGTAGACTCCGATGACCGGTGGCTGTGGACCCAGTCTTTCAATACAGGGCAGGGGCAACAGTGCTGATGATGTGGAGATAACGATGCAGAGGATGTCCCACTATCTGGAGGAGGATCAATTGGCTGTAGCTGTAGGTGAACAAACGGGGTGGCCGGTGGTCGGTAGTCGGTGGTCGGTGGTCGATGGTCGGTGGCAGGTGGCGGTGGTTGTGTTATTGCAACTGGTGGCATACAACGGGCGCAGCTCAGAGTCTGAGGCCAAGGGAAAAGGACAAATTGATGAAGAGAAAGAACCACGGGAACAGCAATGTCCTTGGGGGAGTCGGGCCGCTCGATGGCTAGGATGCAGTGCGAAAGCGTGTTGGCGGAAGGGCCCGGTTGCTGGTCCCAGAGTGGTAGGCCGCTGCGGACGCACTGAAGAGGCCGGACGCGAAACAGCCTGTGTGGGCGGCCCAGCAAACAGCAGTCGATGATGGCACGACTGCTCGCTCGCGCCTTCCACGGTGCAAAAGACTGGATGCACTGCAGTCACCGCAGCCAGGACGAGCAATGGCAAGCTCTCGACTTGGCGGCGCTGCAATTGGCTGCTGGCCAGGACGCGAGGAAACCAGTGGAGGGGCAGCCGAAAGCTGGGGTATTGACCAGGATGCGTGCGCGCGCCTCTCTGCTCAGAGCAACAGACAGGAACGGCAGCGGCGGCGGCAGCAGCAGCAGCAGCAGTTGCAGAGGTCAATGGTGAGCAACAGCAACGTCCGCACGAGGTGTGACGATGGAGGCAGAGGCAATGGCCAGCGGACGGCGCAAGTCCCAGGTAAGCAGATGGCCCAGGGCCACAGCAGCGAATAGAGGCTGCATGACACACCAACGCCCAGTTCGGCGCCGGCCAGGGTCTGGCTAGTCCGACGAGGCCCCGAGGTGCGCACAGCTTCTAGAGGCGGCAACGATGAACAGCACACGCTGATCCCCATGCTGGACGACCCGCTTCGGAACCCGGCAGGGCATCGCAGCGCCTCAGACGGCCTCAAATCTTCGCTGCTTCGCTGCTTGGCCGCAGCAATCCGATACAGGGGTCTAGCAGCGCAGCGCCTCGGCCCAGTGCCAGAAACGGCAGCGCGCGCGCAATATCGACCTCTGGACCTGTGCTGTCCATGTACCATGTACTATGTATGCAAAGACGAGCAGTCGAGAGAGAGAGAGACTGCCGGACCTGCTCCCTAACAAATCACAAAGTCGCCCCCTAGACCCTGGCGGCGCCACTCAAACGCCGTGCGAAATTGTCACCACAGTTTGCACCAGGCTGGAGGATTGCAGTGCGTCGCGGGCCCTAAATTAACTCGCAGCGGGCATCAATGTCACTTGCCCATGGGCCTATATCGTGACTATGCCCTTGCGGGACTGATTGCTTGATAGTTTTATGAAAGGACTCTGCGTGCACGGCACAAGTCACGATCCTCGCTCGCACCTAGGTAGTAGGTACTGGCGGCTGGCCTGCACAGCGTTGGACTTTTTCTATGGCTCCCGGCGCAGTCCAAAATTGCCTCAGTGCTGCAACTGCAACTGCAACTGCAACTGCAACACAGGCTGGCGCTGGGCCACGGACAAGCGTCAGACTACAGCAGAATCCAGCAGAAGCCAGCTACGCGAGGCATACGCTATGCGGCTATAGAGACACGGCCTGGCGACTGCACCGCGCGTTCAAAGCGGACAGTGGCTTGCCTCGCAGGCAGTAGCAAGCAAGTACCCGTGCTTCTGCAGCTACTTGGGTACATGGAGCTGTCAGGACTGTGTATCTACCTACACCGATGTCAGCGTCGCACCGTCGGTGGGCGCAAAAGTCTGGGGAAGCTGGAGTCGACCGGGGCTGCTGGGTGGCCCAACCACGCTGCCTTTCCCCACAGTCTCAGAGCGGCTTAAAGCTGGCGCGCACTGGTGCAGGCGGCCAGTGCTCCCGTGCATATCCTTGATTGGCACCGCTTACAGCCCACCTCGACTTCTCCGAAACGGCTTGCCCGTTCCTTTGAAGACCCAGGCCACGACCCTGGCCCGTCTATGCAGCGCTGCCACACCACCGTCTGCCGACGCTGATCAGGGCCGTCTTCGCGACTTCTGCTCGCCTAGAGCCATCTGTGGCCTGCGCACGCAGTTCCATTGAGTCTTGCAGGCAGGTGCAGGAGCGCGTATTCGAGCACATGGACACCAAAGGGCCATAGCTGGGGGTGCGCCGTTTAAAGATAGCAAATATCGACGGCTTTGTAAGACTCGGAAACAAAGGACCCCGTTCAGTACACGTCCTTGTACCAATGCAGCAACCCGCCAATCGCCAACCATGGTGGAGACATATTTCACTGCACATGACCCTCCAAAGCGGACCCCTGACAGCGCGCTGTTCGAGCAGGCTGAGACGGCCAGCCAGCCAACATTCTCCGCCCTTCTCCTAGCTCCAGAGTTGGAACGTCATCACGTTTGACGAGTATTGCGGGTGGATACCGGTACTGCATCCCGCAAAAGTACGAGTGCTCATTGCCTGAGCTGGAGCTCTTGCGCCGCCCTCAAGCCTGCAGTAGGATAGCAGACCTTGGCTGCTAACTGACGCCAGCTCCCGATATGGTCAACGTTGGTGTAAAAGATGACGTCGATTTCCGCTCTCTAGAACAAAGTCAAGCTGTACGCTATCGAGTTCATGGGAGATCAGCGTCCATTTCTCTGCAAAGCAAAGGCTAAGCTACAGACTACGTCAACGCAACTAAATTATAAGGATATTCCGTTCAGCCTTGCGAGAGAGGCTTGGTTGATGATCGCTGAAACAACTCAGAGAGTATCTCATTCCACATCATCCAACGGCAACTGATGTTCTGGATCTGCAATTGACTGCTTACAATCAGCCAACCATCGCCCCACCATGCGCATGGATCGCTCGCTCGCCAAATTTTGAATTATGCTGATCGAATTAATTTTCCGCAGCAAACCTGTCGTCGTCCTCCCGAATTGCCTGGCTAGTCTTTGACAATGCCCCCTTTGCGACAGCAATGGCTGTGTGTTGCGCCTTCCTCTAGGCTTTCTTTTCCTCAAAACATCTAATATCGGATTTTAGTAGTACGTGAACAAGCATGATTCAAGACAGCACTATTTGCATGTAGACGTACCAACACAGGACGCAAAGCACAATGTACCGCTGGCCTTCAGCTAGCACATCTGGAGCTGGTACTTGCGGCACAGCCATCCATCATCAGCGCATGACGTACCACGACACTCGCATCGAACAGCCGACACAACAACTGCAAACATGTTCCGACGATGATGACGAGCGTCTGCGTCCTGCCGCCCGTGTCATTGCGTTGCGAGCACATGCAACAACGGAACCAATTGTCGCTTTGGTGCTTGCCTTGAGTGGGAAGCCCGGCGCGCCCCACTAAGTCCATCCGTCCTTTGCCCCAGACGCTTGCCGCCCGTTTCTCCAATGCGTGCGTAGACTGCAATCCACCCGCTCACCCTATCAGCACATCATGCACAGGGGCTGAGGTACTCACCTCGATCCCACGCAGGAATCAGGCAGACCGTGGAGAGCAGGAGCTGTGCTGATCGTGTCTAGAAGCGCAGAGCTCACAAATCCTTGACAACGGTCTGTACGAGCTGAACGGTTCGCAGCTACTGCGTTACACTGAAACCTTTAGCATGCCGTGATCTTGTCTCACACGCCGATTACAACAGCTTATCGTACAAACTTTGTAAGGTTCAACGAACGTAGGCTCACTGCTCCTTCTCATGACACTTTCAGGCAACGGCATGAAAGGCGTCTTCCTAATAGATATCAATTGCACTTTTCGACAATGGTTAGCCCAGCTTTCTATCATTTGACTGCCCCTCCATATCTTGGCTACACACACAACCGCCTCAGCGGCACACATCCTGGTCTTGAGGTACGTGGTAAGTACCTCACCGCGGCCCACATCCTTCACAGCCTGCTGAGTGTTCATTGGATGCCTCCCGCTGAACAACTTCCAGTGCTCAGTTGACGAACTGGCACGAGCCGATACCTGAAGCTTTACCAAGGACGATTCTCTGCACTCCTGTGCTGCATCATAACCCTGTATGGCGAATCTTGTCTTGCGCTCGACGCAGCTGCTCTCTTAACTCCGTCGCTCTACTCCGAAGCTTTCCGGACTGGATTCCGCATTTCCTGCGCACGATACAATTTATTGGCGCCAGCTACTGCTGTAACCGTGACCTTGCAGCTCTCCAAGCCTCCAGCCGGCCAACTGTTCGTATCGGCTTTTGGATCATCCGCTTCCCGAGGCAATTGCCGGGCATTTGCCTCCATGCAAAACCCTCACGTCTGCTGTACGGCCCGACGGAAACCCTTCTGAACGTGCTGCAATAACCTGCCAGCAACCTTGTTGACATGCCTGGCGGACTCAAAGAGTTTTACCATGGTTTATTACTCTCGCATTGCGTTGCTTGTCGTGGACATGGCTGCCAGCGAACCCGCGAATTGCGGCTTAACATGATCAGTTTTGCTGCCTAGACCCTTGAATTATCTCCGGACAGGTGATTCGCCAAACTCGACCACGCATTTGGACCCTGCTTTGGTGACGTCGCCGATGTCACGATAGAGCATACACCTCAGGTGCTAGAGGCGTATTTGCACTGCCGGCAAGTATTCTTTAGGCATCGCGAGACGGGCGGAACCCCAGGCGCAAGGACCTTCAATTTCCGCGCCCCAAAGTGTCCACAACGGCTCCACTTAGCGGAACAAAGCCAACTCAACAACGGAAAGCAACCTCGCTTTAGACAGTGGAGCAGCTGCCCAACAGAACCTTGCCTGTGGTCGTCTCGCCAGCAATGTCTCGAGTGGGATTTAGCCTCTCCCTGCTGAACAAAGTGATCCTGCTCGTGTTTGTGCAAGCGACTGTTTTCCATGTGGCTCTCAAACGTCTTCGTCCTCTGACAAGTGGCATCCGACCAAAACAACACACTGCAGCGTTGATGGATCCTGAAGAGTCTGCCGCTGTCTTTATACACGGTGTGTTCCCAGGTGCAAGAATTGTGCCTTGGTTGGAAGCGTGGTGTGCATATACGAAGTGGGCAAATGCACAGTCCTGAACGTACTATTGTGTCACGTAGATGGCTTCGCAACACCCCCACGCTTCCTGCACGCCTTGTCACGCTGTCTTCAAGTCGACGAGTTCAACCTGTGGCCCGCGCTTACTCGGTGGTTGAGGCTCTAGATCGATGCAGTTCATCGATCAACCCGCCATGGAGTGTGGAGACGTACATGTGCTACGGATTTTACCAATCATGCCTCCCAGCCGCTCTGAGCCCCTGTACATGACACAAGTGCGATTCGACGGGTGCGAGACGTTAGTTTTGTGTGGATGCCGACTCATCGGTAGTACTGGGGAGACAGGTAAGCATCACTGCGTCAGCATCACAACATACGCACGTCTCAATGTCTCGTTCCCGGCCACGCGGCCCTCACTCGTAATGGCAGGTCCAGTCGAACAAGAGACACGCTCACTGCGCAGTCAATTGAGCTATCATGGTGTCTTGAGTTACGCCCTCGGACACGACTACACTGCCATCTTCACGCGAGGCAAGATGCATATGAGCAGTAGGCTGGCTAGACATTGATTTCGAGTACGCCGTCTAAAGGCAGCGACAGCTCCATGGATGGGTTAGATCGGGCACAACCTCTGCCTATGTGAATTCATGCATGTTCATACTGCAAATGTCATCTCGATAGGTCTGAACAATTGCCAAAATACCCACCTAGCACCGTTTCTCCTTCCCGGAAAATGATCACTGGAAAAGCCCTTGCCCAGTCACGACCCTTTGCTATACATGCAGCCAAGCTTTCGATACTGGAGTGTTGTAGCTTTCCTGTATACGATGTCATAGTGGTGAAGTCCAAGTATCTTGACATGTACGCATGAAACAGTGCTCAGCTTGTGATACTATCTATGCATGAAATTCGTGTAAGCCTCTGCTATTGCCTCCTACATCTGCACTGCATTGTCTGTGTACTGATCATCAGATTGCAAGAATCTCCAGCTCAGATCAGAGTCAGACAGTCCCTCGCGTTGTCAAGCATTATACGTACAAAGATCAATCCGCCAGTTGATGAATACATGGTGTCTCCACATCTTACAATCGTGTATGTTGTCCAGAGATACGACCATTGCCTTCAATGGCTTTTGGGAGCACCCAGCAAGCTACCTCGCAACGCTTTAGACTAGAGCACAACAAATCAGTAACGCCCTCCACATCTATACGAGATTGTAGACAGCGCAGATATCTCGTACCATGACCTAGAAGACAGAGAACACCACCACGAGACGTGGAACGCAGCACCCACAGTGCCGCCGGGCCTGAGCGCCGCCGCTAGTTGGTAGCAAAAGAATGTGCAAGCATGGTATACACGTACCGCGGGTTACAACCTGAATTCGCGTCCGTGGCTGGAATGCCGGCTGTCTTGAACTTCTCTGCTGTTAAACTGGACTGTCAAAAACACGTCAGCGGCAACTCAAAGCAAGCATATCATGATCTCTACTACACATCGTGTCCGGCCACTAACTGTCATATAGTGATCAGAGCCACGAGACGACCCATTGAGCCCGCCAAAACTGGTACGCCGGTTGTGACCGGCGCGTACAAGGGCTTTTGGTGGTGTGTACACGTGCCACGAAATGGCCATGTTTTCTGCATGCCCGGCCACAAAGGCCCTGATGTCTTCTTCCCCCCAGTCCCGAGCCGAAGTACTTCCTGTCTACAAAGCGCAAGACCGTCGAGTCTCAGATACAGACTCGTGCGACTACCATGGTCTCCACGGTATAGTCGCCAACTTGCATTCATGTATTTTCGGCGGCGCGACGTTGTTGGCAACTTCCCTCACCTTTGTCGTCTCTGCCGACTTTGACGTTGATCTTGGTAGCCTGATCATGATTCTTACTGATAGCGGGGAGGATCTGGCCAGGGAGAGTGGGCGAAAGATGGTGTTCTTTTTACAGACAGTGCGCGCTTTAGACGGCTGAGCTTTGTCCTGTGAGTTTTTCTCGTTTTGTATTTCAGGGGATGTACTTGACTGTGATGTGATGTGGAGAGAGAGGGAGAGAGAGGGAGAGGATTGTTTGCTAACACACGCGGCAAGAACTCACGTCCGTGTTTTTTTGTCATCAGACACACAGTCAGACAGACCTTTCCCATGTATCGTGGTCGTTCAACGTTAGAATGGCAGACAGGTAGACAAACACGTACAGAATGGGGGATTTGTCTCTGCGGATAGGTGTTCAGAGTGGGCAGTCAAATCCCATGCGAGCGTGCAGGTGAGTGAGTGAGTGAGTGAGCGAGCAAATAAACAAGCAAACAAGAAACAAACACACACACACACACACACACACACACACGGATGTAGCCAACAAACAAAATGTTTTCCGCGAATACTGTGCAGTTATAACCTGCACATCCATCTTCCTTGATCTTCCAGATCTCGACTAAAAGGAAGAAGAAAGGGAAGAAAAGAAGAAAAGAAGAAGAACGAAAAAACTCAAGCATGTCTCCTACCCACACCACACCACCACGACAGCCACCACCACCACACAAAGTCCAACCCCCAATCAAAGTCAAAGTCCAAACCCAGGCCTCACAACACACCCCACGCCCTCTGCGCGCGCGCCAGCTCGCACTCATCCTCCCATTCACTGCCATCATCATAGCAGTATGTCTCCAGAACATGACATTCATTCACACTACATTGCGCAACGTCCTCTTTTTCGCGCGCGTGGGACTCTACTTTGCGGTTGTGTGGCCGGCTGTGGCGAGTGGGCAGCTGTGGGTGCTGGATGTGCTTGCGGGGTGGGAGGGGCAGGTGTGTGGGAATAAGTTTGTGGAGTGTCGGCCGTGGGAGTGAGGGACATGTCGACGAGAGGGAGAGGAGAAGGAGAAGGAGAGAGGTGCACCTTCTAATGCTCAAATAGAAGGACATTGTTTATAAGTCGGTGAAGTAATTCATTATTATTATTATTATTATTATTATTATTATTATTATTATTATTATTATTAGCGTGCATTGCTCTGTCTACAACACACTATGGGTATCTTGAATGGAGTATAATAAAGGTAGTATAATCAATACTGAAAGAATATAGGATCATAATATGGGTATAACAGAATATGGGACAATAAATAAGAGCACATATCCGGTATATAAGAGGAGGCGTAGAGCTAGTCAAAGTTGAAAAAGGCGTCGTTAAAGGCCGAGTCGCCTCCTTCGGGGTTGTCGTAGTCGTCTAGATTGAAGAGGTCGTCGAGGTTGTCGGTGGTCATGGTCTCCATGGGCTCGTCATTGTCGACAGCGGGCTTACTGTCTGCCGCATCTACAAGGGGCTTACTGTCTGGTACTTGTACATCAGGCTTGCTGTCTGATACTTGTGCGCTAGGCTTGCTGTCTGCTACTCCTACGACAGGCTTGCTATCTGCAGCGTCTACAACAGGCTTGCTGTCTGCTGCTTCTACACCAGGCTTACTGTTGTTTGATTCGTCGATAGGATTCGGCGGGATTGGCAGGTCTGGGGGAGGCTTCGCGTCGGTGCTCATGTCCGGGAGGTCTGACATTACAAAGTCGAGGTCCATGTTGGCGGCGTCGTCGTCGCTGGACTTTGCGTTGGTAAAGTCTTCGAGGCCATGCAGCAGCGACGGGCCTTGGTCGAGGGTAAAGTCCAAGTCTGCTGACATGTCCATCATGTCGCCGGCCGTGTTGTTGGCCGAGGTGTCCATTGCATCGCCAAACTCAAAGTCAAAGTCGAACTCGTGGTCCTGGTGATTCGAGACCGGGGGCGTGGGGTCGAAGAGGGGATCTGGCGGGGGGGCTGTGGTTGTGTCTGCAGCGGGGGGCGGGGCGGGCTCGTCTTGAGGTTTGGGCGCGGCTGCTGGCGTGGGAGGTTTGGCGGCGGGGGGCTCGGCGGGCGGTGGCGCGGGCAGGGCGGGAGGTGTGGAGGTGTCATGCTTGACAGGGGGCGTGGAGGGGTCGTGCTTGATGGGTGGCGTGGAGGCGTTGTGGGTGACAGAAGTCGTGGAGGCGTCGTGGGTGACAGAAGTCGTGGAGGCGTCGTGGGTGACAGAAGTCGTGGAGGCGTCGTCGTTGAGAGAGGACGTAGAGGGGTCGTGGTTGACAGGGGCGCTGGAGGTCAACTCGGTCGACTCGGTCAGCCCAGCCGACTCGGCGGCCAGGCGGGCGCGGTCGAGCTCGTGCTGCTTGGCGGCAGCGTTGCGCTTCTTGCGGTCCTGCTTCAGCACGGCGAGGTCGCGGCGCAGGACGGTCTGGGCCAGGCGGACCTGGTTCTCGAGCTCGTCGAGGGCGTCGTGGAAGCGCTCGTTGGCGGCAGGGACGGCGCGCTGCAGGCCCTGTTTCATGCGGCCAGTGCCGCCGCCTGCATGGTGCTCCTTGATGAAGCGGCCGGCGGTGAGCAGCTGCAGCAGTGGTGAGCGCGAGGGACGGGGGAGCGGGGGAGCGGGAGAGGATGGGGCTTCGTACCACGAGGTTGAGCATGCTCTGCAGGACGTCGAGGTTGGGGTTGGCGGCGTCCGTCTTGGCGGCAGCCATGGCGGTGGTGTGGGTGCAGTACTGTGGTGTAGTGTGGTGTAGTGTAGTGTGGTGTAGTGTAGTGTAGTGTGGTGTAGTGTAGTGTAGTGTGGTGGTATAGTAGTGGCTAGTTGGGTGTGGCGGCGTCACACCAGGTCCACAACCAAGCGCTGCCGCTAGTACGCTTCAGCACCGACAGCCCTGATCCTGCGCACACTGCACACTCACGTGACACTCATACCCAGACTGGCACTCACACTCACACTCACTCACACTCACTCACACTCACACTGGCGTTACCTGCGCTGGCTGACTGTTGAGTGCCGTGTCTGTGCCTACTGCTATATATCTGATAACAAGTGTCTGCCGTCTGTGTGTCTGCTGTCTGTGTCGCCCTGCATCCACTGGGACACCAGGGACAGCTGTAAATTGCGGCAGGCGTAGGGCTAGCTGCCGGCCCGCACATCAGGCGCCGCCCTACTGTCCACTTGCTCACGGCGCAACCGCCTCGACAGCTTTCTCTCTCCTCTACCACAGCCCAGCCACAGCTACCCAGTACCTGTCGTTGTTCGGCCCAGGGCCTCGCTCGCGTCGTTTCTGCTTCTCCTTTTGCTGTCTCCTTTTCCGCTTCCCTTCTGTCTGCCCGGCCCTGCCCTGTCCCGTCCTGCCCGCGCCCGCGCCTGCTGCCACGCGCGCCTGCCTGACCCGTTTCCTTGCCGCCTCGCTCGCCCTGCCAACGCCCCGCCTGCGCTCTCGCCTGCGCACTCGTTCTCTGCGCCCGCTTTTCAACGCCCTCGCCTGCGCCCCGCACTCGACCTCGCACACCACCAATACTACCACCACCTCCCCCAAACCGCCTTCCGCCCCCACACACCTCCTTGGAGCCACCTGTCGCCCCACCCCACTCGCCCCCTCCAGCCATGGCCGACGCTGCACCCCCTGGCACCTCGCTGCCTCCACCACCGCCGCCCGCCGCAGGGCCTCCTGGCTACGACGCCCAGCAGCCTGCCTCTCAGCACATGCCTCCGCCCGCCCTCGCCCCCGTCATCATCCCCCAGAACACAAACCCCATCCCCACGGCCATCAGCTCGCCCATGTCGGGTGGAGTCATGTCCCCCACCAGCGCCGGAGGCTACACCCCGCGCCGTGCCGCCCCTGAGCCCAACAAGAGGGCCTTGTACGTCGGAGGCCTCGACCCTCGAGTCACAGAGGACGTCCTGCGCCAGATCTTCGAGACGACTGGCCACGTCCAGAGCGTCAAGATCATCCCAGACAAGACGGCCAGCTCCCCAACCGTAAGTCTTTCCAATGCCTACCAGCTTGTGACTTTATAACCCCAGCTGACACGCAATCGCAGGGCTTCAACTACGGCTTCGTCGAGTACGATGACCCCGGTGCGGCAGAGCGAGGCATGCAGACCCTCAACGGTCGTCGCATCCACAACAACGTAAGTCTCTTGTCCAACCACACCACGGTCCGCGCTCCAACTCACCCTCACAGGAAATCCGCGTCAACTGGGCCTACCAGTCCAACAACACCGCAAAGGAGGACACCTCAAGCCACTTCCACATCTTCGTTGGTGATCTCTCCAACGAAGTCAACGACGAGGTCCTCCTTCAAGCCTTCTCCACCTTCGGCCCCGTCTCCGAGGCCCGCGTCATGTGGGACATGAAGACTGGCAGGTCTCGTGGCTACGGCTTCGTTGCTTTCCGCGACCGCTCCGACGCTGAGCGCGCATTGAGCTCCATGGATGGAGAGTGGCTCGGCTCGCGTGCCATTCGCTGCAACTGGGCAAACCAAAAGGGCCAGCCTTCCATCTCGCAACAGCAGGCCATGGCCTCGATGGGCATGACCCCAACCACACCCTTTGGTCACCACCACTTCCCCACCCACGGCGTCCAGAGCTACGACATGGTCGTCGCACAGACTCCTCAGTGGCAGACCACCTGCTACGTTGGCAATCTGACCCCATACACTTCGCAGTCTGATCTGGTTCCTCTGTTCCAAAACTTTGGCTACGTCACCGAGACTCGCTTCCAGTCTGACCGTGGCTTTGCTTTTATCAAAATGGACACGCACGAGAATGCTGCCATGGCCATATGCCAGCTCAATGGCTACAACGTCAACGGCCGACCCCTCAAGTGCAGCGTAGGTGGACTCGGTTCCTTTGTTTCCTTTTTTTTTTTTTTTTTTTTTTTTTTTTCCTATTGCTTACTCTTGATTCTAGTGGGGTAAAGACCGCCCGCCAACCGGCCAGTTTGAAGGCTACTCGCCTGCAGGCCCCAGTCCGGCTTATGCCCAAGCCCCTGGCGCCTTCTTCCCTCAGTACGGTGGCGGACCAGGTGGTCCCATGTCACCTTCAGGTGAGCGGCACCGGAGGAAGCTACAGTACCGAAAATCACAATCTAATGCGCGGGCAGGACCTAGCCCTGGCGGACAGCCCTTTGCCCAGCAGCAAGCCGGCTTCGGCGGTCCTGGTATCAATTACCAGCAAATGCAGCCCCAGCAAATGCAGCCGGGCAGCGCTGGTGGCTACGGTCGTGGCGCCCCTGCTCCCCAGCAGCAATGGGGTCAGCCCGGCCAGGGCTTCAACCAAAACGGCTTCGGTGGCTACCAGGGCTAGACCCCCTTGTCCCTCGCCTTTGTCATGTTTCGCATCGTTCAGCCTCTGCTTCCGCCATGCCTGGATTGTTTACAAGGCTCTTCTTGTTTAGCGTCAATCTTTGCATCCTCCTATCTGCTATCTATCATGTCCTTACAAGGAGATGTCATTTGTCAAGACGGGGCGGCGAACGGTGTGCTATTCTGTCTGGCAGACTCTGTTTTGGTTCTTGGTGCGACTACCCTCTGTATGTTTTTCTACCGACCGACTTTGTCGCGCTGTCTTTGTTGGGCTTATTCACACGGGCTACTGTCGTCGCTCAATGGATTTCCTTGCCGTGCGTTGCTCTCGTTTCAATGGGTTCCATCCCCTCTCTCCTCTATCTAAGTTGATGTCGATGTTATATTTCCATCTACCACAATCTCCTTTCGACTTTTGAAAAGCATGTGGGATATTTGCATGGCGCCCCGTTGCATACCCATACCCATACCTGTTGTCCGAGCGAGTTGTCACCTTTGTCACGGCCGTAATTCCTTATTGACATGATTCACTCGATTGTAACGACATTTCCTGCATATTAACGACGGATGACCGAAAAGCGCGTGCTTGGCCGGACCGTCACGTGTCTGGTGAGGAAAAGCTGTTTTAGAGAGTGCATGCTGTGCTGTGCTGTGCTGCGCTTGTGTGGGCAAATAATCTGATAGCGACTTTTTGGTCGCGAGAGAAGACGAGATGAAATACAAACTGAGATGTAATAGACCTCGGTACCTCGTTCCTTTCGCTTGACAATAGGCCCATGCTGAATATTCTCTCACAATAATACTTTGCATCCTCCACACATTGGTCTCACGAAAAGGCGGAGCTGCAACAGTCACGTGCAACGCCACCCAACTCTGAAATCGCGAGTCGCGTCTCCGCGCGTGTATAGTGGGTCCTATCACCACATGTATACACATTCTCGACACACTCCCTTTACTACTTTTCTTTTCTAATCGTCGCTTTTCTTTTTATTGCTGTATGCTTTTCACCTTTACGAGATTGGGTGCGTCGCTACGATTGTTTCCTGCACAGGGGCCGCAGCTTCCACTCCTGCGCGCGCACCCCTCTCGAACACGCCTCTCTGCCTTGTCCAAGCCACCGCAGCAGACTGCCTCCACTCCACGTCACCGCTACGGATATCTGGCTGCGCAATCGTACACAACCATGGGAATGCTCGATGCAGCCGTACAGAAACACAACACCAATGCCGCCGCCACCGCCACCGCCGCCGTATCTCCCGCTTCAAACCCCGCCTTCAAGCAGCCATCACTTGCCAGTACCTTGAATCGCACAGCGTTTATACAGAGACCAGAGACACGACAAGTCACGTTTGGTGCCGACAACATTGCTAAAAGGAATGCTGCCGGTGCACAGCGGTCTACATATCCCGTGTCGCACGGGACGAAACGAACGTCGAGCGGGTTGGCGAAATCATGGAGCTCCTACGAAGATGCATTCGAGTATCCCTCGCTCAATATCTCAGAGCTTGAGAAGGAGAATGACTTTCCAGTCTATCATACGCCATCACGGAGCAACAGTGGCAGCCTGGCGACGGCACTGTTTGACGAGGACGACTTCGATAGTGACATCGATCTTGATCTAGAAGACCCTGCAACAAAGAGCTCTGTCACATACCCAAAATTTCCGCCCGTGTCAACAGCCGCCACAAAAGATTCTGGGTACTCGTCACGACCGCAGTTGGTGCAGCCAAAAATCGAGCTGGATAGCAGCCAGCCTATTCCATGGTCATCATCTCCAGCCGAACACTTCAAGACACCACCGAAACCGCAACCGCAGAAAAACAAGCGAAGTACTTTACCTTGGGCGAACAAGCAGCGCATATCAAAGCCGCAGCTTACGCCTGAACCAGAAGAAGAAGAAGAAGAAGAAGAAGACGTCGCAGCGAACAAGAAGCGGAGATCAACTGCCGTCACATCATCCAGCACCTTCACACCTCTACCTAAAGATTCTTCAAAGTCACAGTACCCATGGAACACGACCGCCAGCGCGATCAAGCAGCAGCAAAGGGCGCTGAAAGAACAGTACAAGGCGAAGGCTACGGAGGTTTTGGACGACACCGAGAACATGCAACGGAAGAAGAAGGTCATCGCCAAGATGTTCTTGAGCGACGAGCAGAAGAACGTTTTGGATCTGGTCGTGCAGCACAAGAAGAGTGTATTCTTTACTGGTTCTGCTGGTAGGCTATACTTGATCATAACATGAGCACAGCTAATCATCACAGGTACTGGCAAATCTGTCCTACTGCGAGAAATCATCTCGGGGCTGCGAAAGAAATTCATCCGAGAGCCGGACCGAGTGGCCGTCACAGCTTCTACAGGCCTGGCAGCGTGCAACATTGGCGGTGTCACGATCCACAGTTTCGCGGGCATCGGGCTTGGTAAGGAGCCGGCAGAAGATCTCGTCAAGAAGATTAGACGTAATGCAAAGGCCAAGCAGCGGTGGCTGCGCACCAAAGTCCTCATTGTGGACGAGGTCTCTATGGTTGACGGAGATCTATTTGACAAACTTGAGCAGATTGCTCGTACAATCCGGAATAATGGCAGACCATTTGGTGGCATTCAATTGGTAATCACTGGAGACTTCTTCCAATTGCCCCCAGTGCCAGAGTACGGCAAAGCATCAAAATTCGCATTCGATGCCGGGACATGGACCACCTCCATCGAGCACACAATCGGTCTCCACCACGTCTTCCGCCAGAAAGACCCTGTGTTCGCCAACATGCTGAATGAGATGCGCGAAGGTCGCATGTCGACAGAGTCGATTGCCAACTTCAAGAAATTGGACCGGCCGCTGCCAGCCGCCGAAGGTAACATCGAAGCTACGGAGCTCTTCCCTACCCGCATGGAGGTCGATCGTGCCAACACTCTCCGCATGCAGCAACTACACGGCGACACGTTCAGCTTCGAAGCGCGAGATGGTGGTACAGTGACGAACAAAGAACAGCGCGACAGGCTGCTCCAGAACTGCATGGTTCCGGAAATCGTGCATCTGAAGAAAGGCGCTCAGGTCATGCTGGTCAAGAACATGGATGACACCCTTGTGAACGGCTCCCTCGGCAAGGTCATTGGCTTCATGACCGAACAGCAGTTCACCTTCTGGAAGGAGAACGAGGAAGACATGCTAGAAGGCAACATCACAGAAGCTCAAATGAAGTCGGAGATGGCCAAGACCGTCTTGGGCCTCAACACGGCACAGGTTTTCCCCCTCATCCGCTTTGCCATTGCCGACGGCACCACACGCGACCTGCTCTGCAAACGCGAAGACTGGAAGGTCGAGTTGCCCAATGGAGAGGTACAGGCGAGCCGCTCTCAGATCCCACTCATTCTTGCTTGGGCACTGTCGATCCACAAAGCACAAGGCCAGACGCTGGAGCGCGTGCGGGTCGATCTCGGTCGTGTGTTCGAGAAGGGACAGGCGTATGTGGCGTTATCCAGAGCAACCAGCATGGCGGGTCTGCAGATTTTGAGGTTTGACCCTAGAAAGATCATGGCGCACGAGAAGGTCAGGTCTTTCTATTCGAGTCTGAGTCGCGCGGAGCAGGTCGAGGCCAAGGCGAGGAGTTCGACAATACTGGGCAAGATGCAGGCTGCGAATGAGAAGCAGAAGCAGAGGCGCGACTCCGATGACGAGGTTTGAGTGTGAGAGCTGGCGGCTGTATAGATGAAGATGAGCATTGCCGGCGTTCAGGGTAAATGGACTTGAGGCTGTCAGCCCCGAGCCAAAGCGGCGTTACATTTATGACATGATAGATATACCATTCCAAGCTCAGCAACATCATGTATAAAGCTGAACATGAATCTCAACTATCCCACTTGTTCATTCTTGGTCACTCCACACACATCCACTCGCGGTGACATGTCTCACTCCCCCGCCTTCCAAGACACCCCCTTGGTAAACCTCCCCATCCACAAGCACGACATCACACCCGGACCCCAACTCAACCGACCCCCTCATCCCCTCAGGCGTCTCAACCGTCGCCTCAAACCCCCCACGCACCTCACCACGCACCACCCTCCACCGCGCCCCAAACCGCCCCATGGGACTCTGAAACCCCACATCCACACTCCTCACCACTCCATCCGTCATGGGCCCAAACCGCCAAACCCCCCATCCGACAATCTCCAACCCCCCAATCCCACCCGTCAGCCCCACCGTCGGCCCGCTGCTCCACCCGTGCGCAAGCGACGTGTACGCCGCGTCGCCCTTGTACCCCGCGTTGGCCCTATAGTACAGACTCCCGTTTGCGCTAAGCCCCTCGGCGAGCGTACTGCCTGTCATGCTGGGGTGATCGAGGAGGTGGGCCCACAGCGTGCGCGTCAGGTTTAGGGCGCGGGTTGGGGCGCGGGCGGCGAGGTGGGCGAGCACTTCGAGAGAGGTGATGAAGGGGCTGATTGTGTCGGGGAGCTCGGGGGTTACTGGGCCGATGGCGGTGTGAAATTGGGTTAGTGAGCGGGAGAGGAGGGTGGATTGTTGGGGGGTGGTGGGGAGGTTGTAGAGGAGGGCGAGGACGTTGCCGTCTTGTGGGGAGAGAAGGGTTGTTGTGTTGTCGTGGTAGAGGTGGGTGGTTGAGTTCCAAAGGTGCGTGTTGTATGCTGTTTTCAGGCGGGCGGCGGCGGTGGACCAGGTGTGTGCTTGGGATGCGAGGGAGGAGTTGGAGGAGGAGGGGTTGGTGGAGTTGGTGGAGGATGATGCGAGGGACGAGGCGAGGCTGGCGAACGAGGCCAGCGCATGGTAGTCGAGGGCGTTGAGCGCGCTGTTGTAGCCGCCACCGCCCTGGCGCGCCCAGTCGTTTGCTCGCGTCTGCTCATGCATGCCAACGGGGTTGTCGAGGCCGCGCAGAATAAAGTCCAACCCGCGCGTCATGTTTGCCCACCGCGCTTCCACCCACGGTAGGTCAGATGTCCAGATGGCGTAGTTGTACATGGCAATTAGGCTCCACGCATGGTACGTATCGCTCTGGGCGCCGTTTCGAAAACTCCCTGTCGCCGGCCCAGCAAAGGGAAAACGGCCCGTCGTGGCGTTCTGGTAGTAGAACAAAGTCTCAAGGGCATGGTATACAGACTCCAGCCCGTCTGCCCCAAGCGCAAGAAACGCCGTCGTGCCCTGGACCCCCAGGTCGCCCGGCCAGATGGCGCGGTCTCTCTTTGCGCCGTCCACGAGGATCGGGCCGCTGATGCCGATGCTGTTGTTGTACGCCCATCCTGGCCGGACTTGCGGGAGCCAACGTCCAGTGTCCTTGGGCGCGATGTTAGTCTGCACCGTGTAGGCGCCGGCGTACCAGGTCCTAACCAGGAGGTCATCGTCAGGCGTATAGAAATGGCCACCGTAGTCGCGCAGATCGGGAGTGTTCGGCGCAAACCCAATTTCGCACGTTACGTTTGAGATCTCGACATGCGCTGCAGCGTTGATGGTCAGGAAGCGGAAGCCTCCCCGGAACTTCTCTCGCGGCAAGGTGTAGAAGGTTGAGCCACCTGGCAGCGTGACGTTGAGTGCTTGATCCCAGTCCTGAGTAGGCGTCGATCCTGTATCATCGGATATGGCGCGCACGAACGAGGGAGACTCTGCGAATGCTAGCGAGAGCTGGGGAATGGATGTGTTTGCGTAGCTAGCAGTGTTGGCGTTGAAACTGATCCAGCCTCCAACCTCAACGCCAAAGTCCAGACTGAGACGGCTGCCGGCTGACAAGAAATATGTTCCATCATGTGTAGTGGAAATGGTAACGTTCCCTGACTGAGAGTGTACAGCAACTGGATTGACTGAGCGTGATGCAGGACTGTAATTGTAAGCATCCCATGGCTTCTTTACCGTCGCAGATGCTATGGACAGGAATGTACAAATGGTGAAAAGAATAGAGGGACCAACAAAGGCATGACCGGCCATTTTAGAAGCGAAGAACGCAAGCCTTGCTGTTCAATTCATATTGATACCGGATTCTCCGCCTATAAATTACCGAAGTACTCGTAGGCTAATGCGGGGTCGCAGGAACAGACATGGGGTAAACAAGACCTAGTCAGAATTGTCTAGCGTGTGTGCCCATTGTGTAGGATCTGCAGCTTTCAGTATTCCATCTCGCCCAGAGATCCTCCGGAGATTGCTTGGTACGGAGAATCTTTACAACTTGTTAAAACCACGTGTCATATCGAGAAACAAAAATGTCGTAAAGCAAACCATGTGCCCGATGAAGTCATCGACAAATCTTGTTCGTATGTACACTCTATACGCTCAAGTCATATACACAAACGCCAAGTACTACGTCGGTGTTCAAGTTCGTAATTCATAAGCAACACCATCACCCGTCTAGGCTCGACTCGAAGTCTGTTTGTTGACTGACTCTTTCGTTGTCGTATGTAGAATCGTATCGGAAACGGTAGCGCACCTGTTACTCTAACGGATTAACATGAGTCGACTTCACATTGAGCGGCTGAACACCGGATGGTTGAGGTGTCGCTGTTCCAGATTTGACGTTAGGTGTGCCTATCCCTGAAAAGGGGCTTACCGCTCCGCTAGGAGGCACAGGAATCTTGATGTCCTCAGGACTACCCGGAACCATGCTCTCTGGGAGATTCGGGATCTTGATACGCTTTGCGACATTGTTGTAACTTGAGGGGATGATCTTAATGGTTCCATGATCAGCTAAATCGAACATGAAAGGAAGATGGATATTCACCTCAATGATTTCGTCGCGCGGGAATTCGAGCTTCGGAATGTCGGCCGCATTACAAGCCATCAGGTATCCATAGAGCACACGAAGAACAGACTCGTGAGCGATGATGAGCAGATCGTTTTCCTCACGTTCAAGCTCAAGGATGATTGGCTCCATGCGGACAGCAAGGTCATGATAAGACTGCGTATCGTTAGCGCGTCTTTGGTAGCAGTGTAAAGAAGGGTAACCCACCTCCGCACGTGGGTATCTGTGGTGATAAGGATCTGCCTCGTGCTTGATAACTTCATCGGGCAATTCTTCCCTGATCCTGCGCTCCGACATCTTCTCGCATACTCCAGGGTTCATTTGACTCATCTGCGATCGTTGTCTCACACGGTACCCCATTGATGCTAGGTGCTCGGAGGTCTGTACGGTACGTCGACGGGTGGAGGTCCAAATCGTAAGAGGTTTTAGAGAGGCGTCCGGCGCCCCCTGGTCTATGAGCTTCTGTCGCTCCTCTTCGCGATACCTCAGTAATACATCGCTCATCTGCTTAGCATATTCATGCCCTGCCGGCGACAACTCAGCGTCGGCTTTGTATGAATCCTCCTCTCGCGTAGTACCGGCACGCGCAAAGTAGGTTTGTCGAGACTTGATGTGTAAATTGAGTAGGTAGAAGACGATGCGTTGGGAGAGGTAGCCAAAAGCACAATTGTTCACATGGACTCGCTCGCCTGCATTGATCATCTTGATCCAATGGAGATCCTGCTCCTCCATGGTTTCAAAATGCGGTATTCTCGAATTGATTCTCGCCAGATAGTCGCGGACTGCGTCCTCGTCGTTCCAGCCCTTGTAGTCTGGTGATGAGATCTTCACTCGGCGAACGTTTTCTTGAATGATGCGCTCGTCTGTGCACTGCGACTCGATGAACACCGTCTGAATGCCTTTCTTTGCAAACTCCTTGGCCAGAGACCTTCGACCCTGACTGATGGCATTCACGGCATCATAGATGGCGACCTGGCCTTTTTCGTTCTCAAGGAAATGGTAGATGTCGTCACGGCATTTTTTCAGAATCTTATTGCGTAACAAGACGGATTGTGGTGTCGCATTGAGAAAGAAATAGTCCTCAGGCACATCTTGATCCGGGCCAAGAGTAGCACGGCGGTAGTCGCCCAGATGAAACACGTGCGTCTTGACACCCAGCCAGCGTAGATAGCGAGCTACGGCGACGGATGTGTGTGTCTTTCCTCGAGCTGGTAGTCCAACGGTAGCAATGACAATGCGTCCAGAGTGGAAAAGCCGGCCGGATTCTGTGCTGTACAGTTGAGCAGGGGCCATCTCTTCCTTTCCAGGCAAGTCATGGATAGCATCCACAAACGTACTCGACCGCCGCCTGAAGCGGGGTGAATTTGCGTAGATTTCTGCTGTGCTGGGCCCTGTGAGTGACACGCAGAGACAAAGTGTAAGGGAGCCGCAGCAAAGCCAATGAGGGGTCAGTTGCTTACAGTAAAGTGTCCATGATGGCTAATTATGTGCGAACAAGGTATGATCAGAAGTTGGGCAATGAAAAAGAACAGCAGCGATAGAAATAGGCTCACGGCCAGGCAGGAGTGGGTGGCACTGGGGCCGTTGAGGTGTTTGAGGTGCGTGGTGGGCAGCTTGCTGCTCCTCTGACCAGGGTGTCAGAGCTGGTAGGCGTTCGCGCGCCGAGCACGACCAGTGACGACGTGCGACAACAACAGGCGGCAGACAGCGGAGAAGAGCCGACAATGCGGCAAACAACGTCGCAGAAAGGTCTGAGGGCAGGTGAGGCAGAATTGGGTGTTTTGTTGTTCCAACGCAGCAGAGCAGGCCTCGAGCAAGCCGCAGAGCTGCCATATCTTGATAGCGGCCGGCTGGCCCAAGCGCTCTAGTGTGATGACATAACCAGAGCTGTGTCCCGAGAAAAGTTGTGTCTACCGTCTGTGGCATCACGTACCGTCGCCGACAAGCCATCGCGCATCTCGCCATCTCATCCCGTGCAGCCGCGCCGGACTTCTTCACGCCCACCATCGCACACAGGATACACCGCAGCCATGGCCGCCCCACCGCAAATCGTTGTTGCGAGCCCGACCAAGGAGGAAGCTGTCTCTGGCGTCATCTCTCACAACAGCATCCTGCCTGGCCGGTTAGGCGAGCTGTACAATGCTTTCCAGGAGCGGAGAGAAGCGCTGGGGCTGTCCAACCCGGGCACCGTCGAGGGCATCTCGCGTGAGGTGCAGCGCGACGTGTTTCTGAACAACGCCAGCTTCTCAGGCCTGCGCGCCGAACTCACCAAGGCTTTCAGCGCCGCGCCCCTCTTCCAGGTCGCTCACTCGCTGTCCATGGGCTCGCAGGTCCAGCCGCCTTACTCGTACATGGTCCTCTACGGATCGCCGAGGGTACGTTCCTGCGCTCGCGTGGCCTGTCTGCCTGTCTGTCTGGCGCTGACACTGACATTCTGCAGACTTTCATGCAGGGCAACATCGACAACGAGATGCAGTTCTCCGGCCGCTTCAACTGGCGATGGACCTCGGCTTTTGTTACCAAGACGGCCGTCCAGCTCACCTCGCAGGGCAACATGATGTCGATTGAAAACGACTACACCGGCGCCGACTTCTCTGCCTCCGTCAAGGCCATGAACCCCTCGGTCCTCGATGGCGGCATTACCGGCATGATCATGGCCAGCTACCTCCAGGCCGTCACACCCAAGCTGTCTCTCGGTATCGATGCCTTCTGGAGCCGCCCCGCTGCCGCCTATCCTCCTGAGCTCAATGTCTCGTACGCTGCCCGCTACAAGGCTGCCGATTGGATGGCTTGCGGACAGATCATCCCCGATCGCGGCGTGCTCGAGGCGTCTTACTGGCGCAGGCTGACTGAGAAGGTCGAGACGGGTATCAACTGCAACCTCTCTTTTGCTGGTATCGGCCCTGGTGGCCCTATGGCTGGCCCTCAAAAAGAGGGTCAGGTTGCCATTGGTGCCAAGTACGACTTCCGCACAACCTCGTTCAGGGCGCAGGTCGACAACAAGGGTGTGGTTGGTTGCTTGTTGGAGAAGATGATCGCACCCCCGATCCGCATCACCTTCTCTGGTGAGATTGACCACAAGACAGTATGTCGCTTAATCTCCCCTCACTGAACGCATTGCTAACACCCTACAGAGCGCCGCCAAGCTCGGCCTTGCCGTCGCGATAGAAGCCGCCGACGAGGCGGTCATGGAGCAGCAAGAACAGGCTGGCATGGCTCAGCAGGCCGGTGCCATCCCATTCTAAACGACTCTTCTCCGCACACAGTAACAAACGCATTGTACCGACTATAATCTCATAAATCTTCACTTGGCTGTATTACCACCTTTTCTGGAGCGAGCAAGCGGCGCACATCTTCTCTCTCATCACGATATTCGGTGGTCTGGAGAGAAGGGTTGGATTGAAGGCTTTCATCAGCACGTTTGGACGTTCTGCGAAAACCGCATTTATGGTATGTCATGGGTCACGGGATCGGCTAGACCAGCGAGCGGACATGGCCAGGGCGTTGAGCGCAGACGTCATGTTTTCTGCGCGCTGTAAATATAGAGCATGTGGCATAAACGATCTGTATAACGCATGTACTGAAATCCTTTGCAAGACTGCAGTCCGTTTCACGTCCATGTTGGATGGGCACTGGCCTATGACGCAATACATTATGAGGAGAGAAATATTGTACAGATCGTGATAATGCAAATGCGCGCCTTACGTGCGCTCGTGCTGATTCTTATGTGCACAGCGTATCGTATCCCTCGTCTCTCCATCGTCCTGTTCTCTCTAATAACACAGATGTGAAGATTCTTACACCAACCGGCGCCATCAGCGCAGCCGCGTCGACGCGTCCACCATTATAGATAGCCTCTCAGACAGACCATCTACAAAGCCGGCTTCGCCTCGTTGGCACCAGGAGCCATGAACTACCAACTATTAGCACAGCCCCGTCTGACGCCCACTAATCTTGCAAACATACCTCATTCTGCGCACGCTGGTTCATCAGTTCCGCGCGCTCCTGCTCAACAATCATCTGCTCCTCGCTGTACGCCAGCGCCCAGGGCACGCCAAGCAGCAGCGCGCTGGTGCTGATAACCCACAGCGTCTTGCCGCCAAACAGCAGCCCGCTCTTTGTCCAGCTGGAGACGGATTCATACTTCGAGGAGAGCGAGCGGCGTGTTGATGCGGGAATGATGTCCTTCAGCGCGGCGATGCGCTCGTACAATGTCTCGTCTGCAACGAAGGAGGATTCAGACTCGAGGTCGGATTCTGGGTTGAGTCAGCCCGTGAGCCCTTTGTATAGTCTCTCTCTTCCTCTAGGAAACGGAGATGGGAGGGGCGAGTGTGCTGGTGCCAGGCGTACCGGAGTCTGTGTCCCATTCGTCCTCGTCATGGGGGCCCTCCTGCTCGCGGACGAACTCCTCATCCATGACTTCTTCGAGCTTGACCATCTTGGCGGTGTTGTGGCGATGACGAGCGTGTGGGGATCGAAGAGGCGGTTAAAAAGATGGCAGGACCGTTGGGGTTGACGATGCGCGGTGTGGTGTTGGATGCGCGTCCCGATGATGATGAGCTTTCAGATTTCTTGAGCTGGGAGCGCTTGGACCAACACGGCGGAGGTTCGCGCCCTGCCGACGAGGCACAAGGACAACGTCAACGATAACACCACTCGCAATTCTTCGAACCAGATTTTATTGCTTACCGGACCGATAAACTGGACAGTTTCGTGAGACATATCATTGACATTTCAAGTGCGATTATCAAATCGCGTCATTAGTTGCACGTGAATCCAGTCTCTCGATTGGTTGGCAACCATGCGTAATGCTGCTTCGTCCTCGCAGCGGTCTGCTATTCAAGGAGCACAAACATTTGGACTACAAACCATCTTCTAGGCATACAGCCTGATCATCAACTATATGGCTTCCAGGAAGCTCCCATCCTTATCTTGTGTAGCCATTACAAGCACGCCAAGAACGAAGACGCGTTCATCGCTGCGTCGAGCAGACAGATTAGTGCTATCAGGTGCTAGAAGGCCAGTTGAGGAGACCTGATGGAGACAGCATCCTGTCCAGGGTATCACATCTGTCCATGTGCATTACGAACCGTGGGCGAACACGCGTTCGCACAAGTGCCGATAGACAAGTACCCGAGTTCAAAAAGGTGGCTAGCAAAGATGAAGGAGCTGGACGCGGTGAAGAAGGCATACGAGAGAATGCAAAAGGCCCCCAAGCCCAGGGAGTTGTGAGGTTGCTATGAGTTGGAAAGTTGCTTGGTAGTCGAGTGTGAAAATCGTCGAGTACCTATACGAAAGTCCAATTGTTGCTATTGTTACAGTATGCGCCTGGGCTTAGTTACTCAAGCCCAGACACGCGGCGCCAGCCACCCGCACCTTGAGAGATCTTATTCAGAGGAACTTTGCTCTATCGGCGGCGTTACCGTAACAGTTGTGTCGCTGTACCTTGAACCATAGCCCCCCACAATGCTTAAACTCGGTGAAGCTCCGATGTTTGCGGGGTTCGGGGTTGTGCCCTTGTATAAACACTCACGCTAACTGACACGATGTTAACGTACGTACTTGAGCGGATCTCGTACTCATTTTGGTACTCGTAGCGTTGACCGCAAGTAGGTTTTGCGTTCGACTTGCCTATCCCATGTCCCGAAACATGCTATTCAATCAAATCATGGACCCTAGCTTGCAGCTAAGGCTTCATCGTACCGCGCTCGTCAGTGACATATCGCGGTCGCGCATGCCGATCACCTTTGAGCGTAGCATCATGTGCGTGGGTCCAGCTATTAGTACGGACGGTAGGTATAAAGAGCGCTGGTTATACATCAAAGCAAACTAGAGCAGACTCGAGCACTTTCTCACAACTCATCATTACTACAATGGTCGGGCCAAATCTGGCATTACTTTCGCTGTCAAGCGCCTCCCTTGTGGCCGCGCAGTCCTTCCAATCCACGCCTGTACTTGGCTGGAACTCATACAACCAAGTCGCCTGCAGCCCGACACAAGACGGCATCACCAAGACCATCAACGCACTTTCAGACCGTGGCTTCGTCAAGGCAGGCTACAACTACTTTCAAATTGACTGCGGCTGGGCCTCCCGCGATAACCAGCGCAATGCATCTACTGGCGCGCTTAAGGTCAACACGGATGCATTTCCAAATGGACTTAAGTCTTTGAGTGACCTAGCGAGGAGCAAAGGCATGAAGTGGACAATGTATTCAGATGCGGGGGTGAGGATGTGCGACCCTCAAGTACCCAGTCCCGTGCAAGGATCACTGGGACATGAAGCTGCGGATGCCGAGCTATTCAAAAGTCTGAACACAGAATACGTCAAGTGTAAGTTTGCTCAAACCCACAGCTACGGGGTTTCTGCTGAAATGTTGTAGACGACAACTGCTACGTTGATGGGCCCAATGCCAACCAGAACGCGCCAAAGGACCCTAGGAGTGACTTCCCTTCGCGTTTCAATGTAATGTGGAAAGAACTACAGCGGGTTGGCATTCCCGGTATGCTGATTTGCCAGTGGGGAACCCCCTACTCTTCTTCTGGAGGCCTACAAGGGCCCAAGGACTGGACGAAGGGAATCTCGACATCGTTCCGGTTGTCAGACGATATTGCTCAGGGCTGGGGCAATGTGTACCGAATCTACAACCAGGCTGTCCATATTGCTGCATCTGGTGCTATTGGACCAGGTCATATCGCTGATGCCGATCTGCTCGAGGTCGGCAACCAAGGTATGACATTTGACGAACAGGCGACTCATTTCGCGGCGTGGGCTATGCTCAAGTCTGCTCTCATGATCCCGACCGATGTGGCAGCTTTGTCGGATGACACCGTAAAGATCCTGCAAAATAAAGACTTGCTTTCAATCAACCAGGACCCAGCAGTGAAGCCTATTACGCTCAAGCAGCGCTGGTCTTCTGACAGGGATCTCTGGAGCGGCGACCTTGCTAATGGAGATATCGCTGTCTTGGTCGTGGACCTCAGCAACGCCCGACGCACCCTCACGGTTCAGCTATCGTCTCTGGGCATCGAGTCCGCAACCATCAAGGACCTATGGTCCGGTACAACAACCCAGAACGCAGCGTCTGTCTCCAAGCAAGTTAACGCGCGTGGCTCCCTCGCTCTGCGCTTTTCTAACGTCAAACGTATCTCTACAAACCAAAACTACAATTACATATCTGCATCCACCGGCTCTCTTGCCTCTGGTGCTAACATACAATCCTGCTCAGGCTGCACGTCCACTAACAAGGTCGGCAACGTCGGCGGACCAGCAAATGGCGCGCTCACTCTGTCCAACTTTCGTACCAGCCAGGCAACCCAGATTGTACGATTTGATTACATCAACGCCGAGGTTGGATACCTGGGCGGCAGTAACAATGAGCGTTTGGCATCGATTAGCGTGAACGGTGGTGCGGCGAAGACAGTCAGCTTTCCACTCACGGGATACAACTGGGATAGGGATATAACGAAGAATTATGCAGTGGAGCTGTCCGGATTCAGTACGACTGGTACAAACAGTATTGTGATAAAGGGTGCTGGAAGCGCGTATGCGCCAGATTTCGACAGGGTGGGTGTTGCGGCTTGAGTCAACGCGTCCCTAGTCCAGATACTACAATCCAATGCGAATTCCAAGTTCCAAGTAAATGTCCATATACAACGTGCTCTCATACATCTCTGTTTCACTCTTGGGACCAGTGCCCACGATATTCCAGTAGCAGTAATCAGACCCACCAGAATAGGTTGCATGACTTTCACTCCAACTCGGCTTGCGATCACTCCGGTAATGGCAGGGAAGAATGAGCCACCTGCTTGTGCCAGCACAAAAATGAGCCCGAGGGCTGTTGGCTGTTGGTCTTTCGTAAACAGCTTCGAGCCCACAGACATGCCAGTTGCAAACAGCGGCCCAGAAAAGAACCCCAAGAAACAAAGTGTGACTGCGCTACTGATGAAGTTTGGCACGAGCCAGAAGACGAGTTCCAAGACTAGCATGGCCACACAGTAAGCAAATGTCATGCGTCGTTCGCCAAACCGATATGTGGGTTCAACAAGGAGAATTCGACCCAAGAAGATGCCACCAGCCAGTGCAGCGGGTATGTAGCCAACTTCTGGCAACTTTCCATTGCGAGCCTCAATGAGGTACTCCACTACCCAACCGCTCGCAGTGATTGAAGTCCCTAGCATGAAAAAATAGAACATCGAGAGTAAGTATACCGGTGGTGACTTTAAAGCGACCAACAGATCTCGGTTGGCCTGTTTTCTCCTGCTCAGAGCGGTTGTTTGTTGCCCATCTCCAGGTTCAGGGCTTGCGTGCTTCATAAGACTGTCACGGAAAGTAAGTGCTGCACCGAGCATGTTCGCGATTCCGAGGCCAACAAGATAGACGTAGAATAACGCCCAACGAGTGGGTATAGCTGATGCGATACCTGTAGCGACAAACGGCGAGACGAGTGTCCCCAGAGCGTACATGGCATGTATAAAGCCAAGAGGCCGGTGAGAATTCGGTAATGAAGCAACGAATGCATTGGCATGAGACTCGTTGTACGCCATACCGGCCGCTTGAATGAAGAAGGTTATGACAAATAACGGAAACGGTGGCGTCCAAGATCGCAGGGCATGAGCAACGATCTGGATAGCCGCGCCCAGCGTAAGGATGCTACCAAGTCCCAGGTAGCGGGCCAAATGGCTATTGGTAGCTGCAGCGAACAGCCATCCAAGAAAGGTAGCACCATAAATTAAGGCGATGTATTCGGTGCCAACATTGTAAGTCCGCAGGATGTAGGGCATCAGGGCACCCAGGCTTCCATCATTATTGCCGGCAAAGAAGAAGCCCATACTGGCTGCGATGATCTTGAATAAAGGTTTTCGTGAAGCATTGTCGTAGGGCATGTCCAGTTGTGGTTCCGCTATTGGAGGGTGATGATTTGGATACCCGCTGCTATTTATCGGGCGAAGTTCAGTCAGTTCTAGATGTACTGGAGGCTCAGTCGCAACTAGCACCGATGTTTTGGTAGCCATGCCGGGCCTGTGGTGTCATGGGTTCGGTGCACGGAGAGCTGAGGTCACAATGAAGGTTGCAAACAGTGGCCGGTAGAGAATTCATAATCAAGGCAATCGTAAAATGTTATCAGAAAGTGCAAACTTGCCCTTCGCAGTTCTTCGCTCTTTCTGGGCAGCCCGGTCGACGTTACCCGGATCGGCGAGGCGGGCCGTGTCGCCGAACATGGACGCGCTTTATGTATGTGTACGATATTTTATGGTGGCGGTAATGTACGTGCGGTAGACTTGGTGCAGTGTAGAGATATCTTCGAATGGTAGAAGGTGTTGCATTTTAAAGTGTAGGGACAACGCGAGGCTTCCGTGTTGCTGCAAGCTTTTTCACGGCGTCATCCGCCATTGGTATGAAGCGCAGTGGTTGCCTGAAGTTCCATCAACGTTGGAAATTATTTCAAACGTGTATCTTTTTCGAGTGCACATGGTGTCTCTGGAGAACGAAACGGTCCTGCAAAAGGGCATCCAACATCTTGTGTCATCTAACCAGCTAAAATGCGACTCTGAGCACAGCACCAGTATGTAAGCCAATAAAGCAAGACAGGAGGCCTGAAGCCACCACGCGCAGATACCAGGCCAGTGCAGTCCATTTCATGCATTTGTCTTACACAAGAATTCCACACTTCATCGAGTTCCAACTCCGTAATGCCGCTCGCTACAGTATCGCAAGCTGATGCCGTTCTCGAGTTCCTTTGCGATCGACGGTTCCATCGCCAGTTTACTTATATCCATGGGAGCACGAGACGCCGAGTATCTTTCGCCGACTTTGGAGACTCTACCAGCACGTCTGTCGTGCTCTTCTTCGGAGGCCTACTGGCTGCTCGCTTCAGCTACTCACCCCTAGATCAGCTGGCCAAGGAACACAACGTACGAATCATTCACCCTGATAGACCGGGTATCGGCGGTAGCGATCCAGTCGCGATTGAAGACCGGATCTCCATATACACGGACATGATACCGCATCTTCTCAGTCATCTTGGCGTACAGCATGTCACGTTGGCAGGCCATTCTTTCGGTACCGTCTATTTGCTCAACACAATTCTGGCGTACCCGCAACTCTTACACCCACAAAAGCCGTATGCAGCTTTCTTTGCGCCCTGGGTACATCCCGAGCATACTGGGATTAGGCATCTTCAAGCTGCTGAGATGTTGCCAGCAAGCATGATTGGCAAATTCTCATCGCTCGCGCAGTTTGTCAACGGAAGTATCACACATATTACAGGAGTGAGTGCTGGGCTTAGCAATGCCATAGCAAGCAGCGTTAGTGCCTCGCGGCCACATCCAGTCGTGCAGGAAGCGCAAAGACCTTCTGGCCAGCATGTCGATGTACGATCAGACGAGGGTAGTTCATTGAGTGATATCGATCTGAACGATGCTGTTACAGTAAAGGAGCTGAGGAACCTGGTTCCCGCCTTCCTTTTCGCAGAATCTGTAGAGGGCGCAGGTCAAGATGCGCAACTCTGCCTTCGAAAACCACGTTCAATGCCATGGTGCACTGCGTTAAAGCACTGGAACGACTTTGACGACGCAGTAGGCCAGCTGAGAGACATTGTGAGCGAAGAGGGCGCAAGCAACGAAAGGAGTCGAATATGGCGTATCAATGCTTTCCACGCGGAAACTGACAGTATGGTGGGCAAACAGGGACAGGTGTGGTTCAATGGATGCTGGATAGGGAACGGGGCTGCGGAGTCTGCTCTCGAAGGAGTTCTAAAATACAGTAGTCAAATCGTGAAGCGCTCAGACCATGACTTCATCTTGGACCCGATGTTTGGAGCAAGTAAGAGTTGGCTGAAGCAGGTGCGGGAGACGTTCACAATGCACACATTGGACGAAGAGCCGGGAGTCATGCCATGAGCAGCATGGCGAGAACCATAGAACTTTATATCAGTCCTGCGCGACATGTACAGTTAACAACAACTGCGCACGTTTCATACTTAGTATAGATGCGGTGACGGCAAGGAAACCCAACTTCCTCTCTACTCAAAGGCTGCTATGAGTTCGAAAGCCTTTGTTATCGAGGGTCGCATGCAAAAAAGCCTGGCACGTGCACGATGTGTGCAGAGCTTGGGATAGCAAAAAAGAAACTCCCCCGGAAAGGCTCGAACTTTCAACCTCCTGATGTGCCATCAAGCGGGTGCGGATAACAGTCAGACGCGCTAGCCAATTGCGCCACGGAGGATTGATCGAATTGATCAGTGGCAACTGTTGTTTGCTTTGATGAAAGGTTGGGCCAATGCATAGTTTATATCCCCAGACCAAAATAACAGTGCCCATGCAATATCTCTTGGAACCTGGACAGCGCGGTTGAATCATTTCCGCTGCACGTAACAAAGGGGTCAACCAAATTGCCGAACGATCCCAAGGCCATCAATGATATGGCAATCGATTAGCGCCATTCGCTATGCTGTATGTGAGATAGTAGCCCCCGCCGATACCGAATGCCAAACACGCTCAAGTACTCTTCCTAGACCCCCTTCTCCTCGATAGCGCTGCTTCTTTCGTTCCGACCTTGAACTCGTTGCCATCAAGGTCGACCTTTCCACGGAGTATGCTTGTGGTTACCAGATCTTTATAATAGCAGGCCTCGCCAGCGTCCGCCATCTTTGCCGTCTCTGGGTCATCTTCTCCAGTTGCAAGCACAATTGTTTTCTTGTTCTTGTTGGCTCGCTTGTTGGTCACCTCTGCTCCAACTGTTTGACATACCCGCTCAATCTCACGAAAATTTGTGTATGTCTTGCGAAGAGCAGGAGTGAAGTAAATACAATACCCCTTGAATGGAGTCTGTGATATGCCCCATACCTTCTCGAGGCTGAAATTCCACTCCTTCTCTTGCTGATCAACTGAAGGCTTGTATGAAGATAGGTCGAGGAAGCCATCGGCCTTGGCTGAGTCCAAGAGCCACTTATCAGTAACGATGGGTATGCCCAGTGCGATCGCTTGGAATATTTTCATGGTCTTCACGAGTCCGCCATCTCGGACGCTGCATGTTGTTAGCGATGAATCAGCTGGCAGGTCATTCACCGACAGGCCATACCATAGCACGTTGCATTTCTCATCGACATCTGCGAGGTACGAGCCACCATGTTTTCGGAGGAATTTCACAGCCGAGCTTGACTCTTTGATGGCGGAGTTACTGGTGGCAACTTGGGGTGGATCGCCCTCGTAAGCTGCAGCCGTCGTGGCTGTCCCTGAACGCTGCGAACTTCTCGACGACTTTGTAGGGGTTGCATCCGAGACAAGTTGAGTTCGACTCTTTCGCTTTGTCGAGTATACTATGCGGTTCTTATCAGCATTGACGATATCTGAAAGATTGTTTTGGTCATCGTCGCCACCTGCTTCATCCAATGAAGTCCTCTTTACACGCTTCGTTAATGGATCTTCTGCAGATGACTTAGATCCACGGTCGGAGGACGATTCTGTACTGGCACGCTTTTTCCCTCGACGACTATCGACTCTGACTTCGGGAGAGCTTTGTGGCCGCTTGGGTTCTGTGGCAGGCCGGATGTAGGTGGAATTTTTTGCAGAATCTGTTGGTGAGTGACCAGTCCGAGCTGTAGAGAACTTCTCAGTGACGGCAACCACCTCTTGAGGTACGGGCGCCGATTCATGACTGTCGTCTGGAGCAACGGCTTCATATTCGTTTACTCCTACCACACGGCTAGTCGTCGGGGTTTCGGCCACGACAAGAGATCTGTCTCTGGGCAAATGTGGTGTGGCGGAAGGTTGCGACTTCGATGGCTGCGTCACTGTTTGAGTGACCGGAACCTCGGTCATTGTGCCAATTGGAGCAGCTTCGTCTTCGGTCTCGTCTTCTGGGGCTTCTTGAACGCCCTGGAACTCTTGAGGCAATTTGTCTTTTGCCTGTTCAGTGGCTGAGGAATGGACCTGTACCTTGGGAGCACGATTGATACATATCAGACTGTCCATAGCGTCCGGAGATGTTATAACATCTCCATCTCGCAGGAGGATAATCTCGACTCGGTCACTTGAAGCTGGTTCGAGCCGATATTTGTCGCCTTGCAGGTCTTTCGATCTCGAATCTGCTTGCGCACGACCTGGTAAAACGTAGAGTGGCTGTAATGCTTCCAGCTTGGCACCGCCACTACCCACAACTGCTCAATTTAGCAACACACCTGTAAGTGAGCTCTAGACTGACAAACCAATGTGACCAAGCTTGACCTCATTGTCAGAGATCTGACGATGCCCAGGTAGGAACGAGATTTTGCCCTTTCTTTGGACTATGTACGTCGCGGAGTCTTCTTTCAGAAAATGGGCTGGTCCGCGCGTGACTCCCGCCTTGCATATTTCGATGTGCATGGTTGCGGGGTGAACCGTTGAATTCAACACACTGTGGCGGGAGCTTGAGCTGTCCAACCTCGAGAGGCGATTCGTGTTAGGACCGTTAGACGCGTCGCGCGTGTTCACGTGATGCACGCTAACTACGTCAAGGGCGGTCAGAACTTCCTCATCATGACTACTCGGCCGCGATCATTCTGAATTTGTCAGTTCTATGAATTCTATGTATGGCCTCCGTTTGTCTCGGTATCTTGACAGGGGTTTAGACGAGTGGCTCCGTGGAGCTGGCCTCTGCGCTGTGAAGAACAATAGTAAGCTTCACCACGCTAATTGGCCATTACAGTCCCGACACCGAAAACAGCATCTCTACCAGACTTTGGTGATATACCGGCTACGTTTCGGGGCTTCCGCGAGACACAATAATATTCACCTTTCGTGGCATTGGGTACAATCTGCTTGACGGCGTTTGCTATGAGCTGAGTTCCCTGTCCTAGAAAACCGAACATGATCGGAGAACAATAGTAACCTCTGGGGGTGTCTGAGGTGAATGTGATGGGAACCTTCTGGTCCCACTGAATGTACCAGTACTGGCAGATCATCACAGTCGCAGGGAACAACTGCAGCAACCATTGTCGACTTACTCTCACTTCTACTCGCCGACAATACTTAGCCAAGGACCCAATGTTACACGCTTTCAGATACTGTTCCACTTGAATATTACTTCGCACTAATTAACTTATCTCACTCTTCAGCTCCTTGTATCGACCTACACCCTTCGACTTCCAGCTTTTTAAAACCAGCTTGGCCCCCCGTCAAGGCTTTGCAGTCCTGTGGAAATCTCTTTGTTCAGACACCCGCCAACTTCTATCCCCGTGCAACCATTTTTTGACCTTGATTCCGGAAACATACTTCAAATTGCCAACTTTATCAATTAGTTTTCCAAGATGGCAACGGAGGCGGCGGCACCTCCTCCACTCTTCGACCCTGCTAATTTCGACCCATGGCTCCAGAATATCACCATGTACGCACCGGATGGCTCTGTCATTACTGTCAACATGGCGCTGGTTGACTACTATCGACTCTACAGCTCTCGACTCGGCATCAGTTTTGGCTCGCAGATTGGATCGTCACTTGTACTGTTGCTCGTACTGGTTCTACTGACACGATCTGAAAAGAGGAAGTCCATGATCTTCATCTTCAACGCCCTCTGTCTGCTCGTCAACACCGTTCGCGTCATCTTCTCGGCCTGCTACCTTACTGGCAGCTTGATGCATCCGTACGCTCTGTTGTCAGGACTATTTCGCGCCAGCACTACCGACCTTTCCATCTCCATCATCAGCAATACCTTGAGCTTTGTCGTCTTGGCTCTCGTCATGGCATCGCTCAGCCTCCAGGTTTGGGTGGCCTGTGTCACAACTAGCACTCTACAGCGCATCCTAATCATGGGCGTCACAACCGCGATGGCGCTTGTTTGCCTTGGCTTCAAGTTTGCTTTCATGGTCGCTACACACATTGCAACTGTACAGGTTGTTGATCGTGGTGTTGATACACTTAGTGCTTACTCTTGGATCACACAAGCGGTAGCCATTCTCATGTACAGCTTTGTCTTCACTTGGAAGCTGGGCTATGCAATTATCCAGCGCCGCCGTCTGAACATGCTACAATTTGGACCAATGCAGATAGTCTTCATAATGGGCTGTCAGACCATGTTCATCCCAGGTATGTCTCTTCTTGTAGATCCAGGTCTTCGCTCACATCCATTAGCCATCTTCTCGGCCCTTCAATTCTATCAACCCATCTTGGATGAGGTTCCGGAAATCGGCAACATGGTGCTGACTGTCATCTGCATCTTTCTTCCACTATCAGCTATCTGGGCAGGTGTCGCCAACGACTCCGCTGTCGCTTACCGCGGACATGACGCCCACCATCACTTGATCAACAGTGAGTTCGGTCGAGGCTCCTCTACGAGTGCGACAAGCAACAGCACCACCACCTTTGAGAGGAGCCGCCAGATGAGCTGCTCTACTTGTAACCACACAAAGAAGTGCGATGACCTCAATGCGCCCAGGTATAGCCCTGGTGGGAAGCAAGACATGATCGAAGACGACGTCATCCTTGTTGACCGCGAGTACACCGTTCATCGCGAGGCAATTCCTCTTGGCCACGTTTAGAGGAGCATGCTCAGCAATCAGTCGCCTCTCTTCGTACTCTCAACTCATTTGCATTTCTTCCCTACAATCCCCGTGAGCTATAACTTGTAATGTCCCCTTTCGTTCTCACGTACCTATTACACAAAAGCGAGGAGGCGGCGCTTCGGGCTGGAATGTACTCTGCATTCATATAGCGCTCTACAGCATCCTCGATACTACTTTGTACCTAAAGACAGCTCATAATTCCATTTGAGTTCGATGCTGCTTTCCTTTCTGACGATTACCCTCTTGACGGCTACACGCTATCTTATAGGACCCCTTAATTCTTGACCGACAACGCTACCACCATGGTGCTCACCAGTCTCTTGCATAAATTCTCAGTCTGTCCCCTTTCTTAGATCGAAAACCTCGCTCCCTAATGTCAGATGCAATGCCGATAAAATCTGACGTCACAGTGCGGGGCAAGCAGCCACGAACGTCCATCAACAATCCACCGGGCAACGTGGCCCTGGCCCCTACGAGGCTACGACAACAACTGCCGAAATGACCAAAGATCCATCTAGGTAAGCGTTTCTAGGGACACGGCTCGGACCGATGCGAGCGATGTCGAGAGAAGTTTTAGGCCGGCAGCTTAGCTCAAGTGCCATGTGTGGGGAAATGGCTCGAAACAAATACCAGCATCTTTCAGGCTGAGCCTGACGCCCCCAAGCCTTTGCCCAAAGTCGGTCAACTCTACGACCATTCTTGCAGCTCTCCAACTATAACGAAATAATCCCCCGTTATGTCGTTCTCTCTCCACCGCAGCCCTCCCTTTCGCGCCGAGCACTTGGGCTCCCTCAAGCGCCCGCAATCGTTGCTCGATGCCCGGTATAAGCAACACAAGTCTGCTGCTGAACTCGCTCCGCTCGAAGATCGTGCCATCCAAGATATTGTCAAGACACAGCTTGACCTCGGGTTCTGTGGCATAAGCGATGGCGAGTACCGACGACACATGTTCTGGGGCACTTTCTGGCCGACGCTGGACGGCATGAAAGAGATTCATAATCCGCCGCTCGATACATTCAGGACATACGTGCCCGACATTGCGGCATTCCTTGAAAGCGGACATCAGCCGGGAGAAAGTGTGTACTGTGTGGGCAAGATCAAACATACGGGTGAGAGCACGTATGTGTCTCAAGTGGAGTACTTGAAGACATTGCTGCCAAAGGAGAGGTGGGGCGATATCAAGTTGACCCTTGCTGCTCCCAATTGGTATCACCTTAGATATGTTGACGGAAAGGCGTACCCAAAGGATGTATACGCCAACGACAAGGAGTACTTCGCAGACGTTGCGAAGGCGTACCAGGTTGAACTTGACATCCTTTACAAAGCTGGACTACGTAACGTGCAATTCGACGACCCAAATCTGGCTTGTAAGTTGCTCTGCACCTACTAGATCTGGACCACATACTTACCTATTGTGCAGATTTCTGCTCTGAGAAGATGCTCGACGGCTGGAAAGAAGACAAGAACAACTGCGTGTCCGCGGACCAGCTTTTTGATTTGTATATCCAGCTCTACAATGACTGCATTAGCCAGACGCCTCCCGACATGCACATCGGTGTGCATCTCTGCAGAGGTAATTTTGTCAACTCACGGCACTTCAGCGAGGGCGGATATGACCGTATCGCAACAAAACTCTTCCAGCAACTGAATGTGCACACATACTACCTCGAATATGACACACCACGCGCTGGGGGCTTTGAGCCGCTTGCACATCTGCCAAAAAATAAGAATGTTATTCTTGGCGTCGTGACGAGCAAGTTCCCAGAGCTGGAAGACAAGGAAGAGTTGAAAAAGAGTATTTACGCGGCAGCCGAGGTCATGGCGAAGGGCCAGGGCGAGAGTAGAGAAGACGCTTTGAAGAGATGCGGTGTCAGCCCGCAGTGTGGATTTGCAAGTCACGCGGAGGGCAATCTGATTGATATTGAGGGAATGAAGAAGAAGCTACAGCTTGTGAGGGAGGTTGCCGACGAGGTATGGCCTGGCGAGGCGTAGTTTTCCCTGCGGTATCGTTTCCAAAACACGAGCCGAATAATGTATATCCGTGTTGTACGAGATACCCGAGAGACAATTGAACGAGTGTTGATCAGCAACTGCGATGGAACCCAGCATTGACAAATTCTCAACAGTTCACAGTCGAGACTACAGCATGATATTCTGACCACTTGGTGTGCTTTCCTCTCCTTTATGCGAGGAGGGGTGCAGTCTTTACCCATGTCCCCGTGGCCATTCTTCTGATGTTGTGATACATAGCTGAAGGTAGTATCATAGCGCATAACCCGTTTGCACCGCTCATTGTCGAAAGAATTCACTGTTTCCCCTAGCTCCAGTCTGCTATAGAAATGATTACCCTGTTAAGTTTCTTGGAGATGTTATAGTGAGCGGCAACAGATAAATTGTAATCATCAGACGATCCCGATGTGACAGATCAAGTACACTCGTAGCTTCATTCTGAGAGAGCGGCCTGTAAGAAGTTGTTGGGCAACCCAAAAATCAATTCAAAATCGTTGTTTATACGACATGAACACATGTAGTCTTTATGGTCGCATCGTGATCAAATAGAGATAGAACGAAAGCGTGATTACCAGACCTATGTTCTACTCGGAAGATGGCAGCTCAAGTTTGTACACGAATCACGACGCATGCAATGGGCAGCATGTACTTGAGCTAAAAAGGAGGTGTTCTAGAACGACAATGCGCTAGGTCGCATAACATTACAATTCGTAAGAAGCAGACGCACTGCTTGCTGACGAACCATCTTGTCAGCAGAGTGATGATGGTTCTTCTTCGTAGCGATGAAGGACATGTGCTCCACAAATGCTCAAGGCACGACCATTTGGCGCTTGGCAATTTAACTAGAATTCGGCCGTGATTCTGTGTGTAGTGAGGAATGGGTGTCTAGAATTACGATTCATCTCCCCTGCGGCATCGATTGATTGTTCATCTTGAAGGACAACACGTGAAGAAGATAGTCGCAAGGTAGCTTACAAGCGAAAAAAGTCTTGAATCCTGCAATTCTGCTTTCTTGGCTCTTGAGAGTAAGGGAGGTCGCGAAGAAAGCTTAGTAGAAGATATTTGTGCTCTCCTTCTCGCAATTAAGAGTCACACTCGCCTTTGCTCTCAAACACAGGTCATGCATGGACGAGCAGCACCATACAATACCTACTGCCAGCAAGCAAACGAGCCGTGTCCACTGACTTTTGCAACGGAGAGTACCACCTGCCGAAATTGTGACGAACAAATAATTCGACCCGAGAACCGGGAACATTTGAGCAACAAGCCGCCGAGCACACATCATTTTGAGAGCAAACGCACGATCTGGGATTCTGGGAGAACTACTGATCCCCAGCGACGCGCCTCGCAGATCCATTATTGCGGATTTGGGCGCTGTCCATACTCATCTCCGAAGGTGCCGTATACGGTATTGTACCAGAAAAATCTCCGACGGAGGGTTCCGCAGCTCAGATCGCGGACTGCGGTACGGGCAGTGAGGTGTCTCTCATATCGCCTCGCAGACTGTAGGCAACATGCTTGCATCTTGGAATTATGAGACTGCATCGTTTACGTTGTGTCTCACTGACGATGGGTCTCGCCCTAATTACCGCATTGGGACAGCAGTGGCATGTGCCGAAAGGAAAGTACCGATAAAATAGAGTGTGTGCCGTGAGCCTGATCCTTCTCGTGCGGTCCAGACTGTACAAGATATGCATGTTGAATTTGTAGAGTCCTGCAGAGATGCGATCTGCGTGCTTGCCTCCGCAGGGCCAAGTCGAACAAGATTGACAACCAAACACGGATACGCGTTCGGCCGGTGTACCGCCGGGAATCCTCGAAAACAGATGCACGATCTGAGATCATGGGGATCAGGAGAATTTAGACGATGGGAGATCTCGTACAATTACGATCGAGCTTGCGGCGGCCTTAGCCGTTGCGCGTGGATGCGAGCCTGTGCGTTGGAGAAGTCGGGTTCGCGTTCGCATTGCCGTTTTAGGCCGGAGAGTGTCGCTATGCAGGGCCGCAGGGGCGGCGACTCTCACACAGACGACGAACGCCTTGAGAACACCCGCATGCCGGGGATGCGTACATCCGTTTTCCAGAACTCTGGGGTCAAGCATGCTGGTCGTTAGGCGGCCGGATGGGGACGGGCGGTCTTCAGGTAATCCTGGCGGGAGCTTGCAGCCGCGTGCCATAACCCAGTGTGCATCCATCGCATCATTTCATCCTCCCGAGCAAAACAGCCATTGTCATGCAGATGTGAGGAAAAGCAAATATGGACTGTGGAGAGTGGCGTTCATAGTGACAGTTGCGGTAGTAGCGGGCGTGGGCTGAGTGGTTTATTGCGCTTGTCTGTCTGTTAGAGCGCCTGTCTGTTCTAGAAAAACAAGTTCATTGCCACGTCGACTTACATCTGGTTTCATATGACCCTTGAAGTAGGATAGGCCGCCAGAAGTAAAAACTCGAAGGTTATACGGATATCGCAAATAACTGGGATGCGTGGGTCTCTTTCCTTCCTCGGGCCAGCAGCAGTACAAACAAGGCCTCCTTTGAATCGAAGATAGGCTTGGATCAGCGGGATAGCTATTGAAAGCCCGTTCGTGTTGGTCAACAGGTTTCAAGTTGCATGTCAGAAGGATGCTTGGCAAGTATATAATAGCTTACCAAGACTGAGTATGAAGCGCTCAACCTGATGCACCAGAATTTATGCGGCTTAGTGTACGTGCCTGCTCATTAATGGCGACGTACACCGCTACGTGAGTCGCCGAAATGCAACAATGGAAGCACAATAGCCCTTATATATACAAGACTTGCAGAACAAGGTGACGCCGAGATATCAGCAGCAGATGTTGCTATGTAATTGTCATCGAGGTCTCGTGCACACCAAGGGTTATAGCCTATGACAATAGGCCCAAGAGCGCATGAAATAATTGATTTGATCTCCACAGGTCGAGCGTCTTGAGCGAATGAGTGTGACACACTTATAATACTCATCGGATTGATGGTTCCGTAGGTGGAATTATCGACAAGGTAGCAGTCATTCACACAGGGTACATACTGTACCTGGTTGGTACCGTGAATGGTTGCGTGCACGAGCTGCCTTTATCTCCAAGCTCTTTTATTAACCCTTTCCAGTTTTCGAGGAATACGCAAAGCGTCTAGGGCGCAAGTGCTGCTTCGTGACAGGTGAATCAAATGCCTGCTCGTTGGTCGGTAAGTTCCAAGATGGCACTACCCATCTTGATGCAGCGGCATAGCCCACCCCTTGTATCGTGTACACGGCACATCTTAACTTGCTTCGATATGCTCAGGCAGCGCAGTGGCCACATTGGCACCTGCAGCAACGACGCTGCGCCCGAGAGGGGAAACCGCCAGCGCATTCGACAAGCAATGTGATGTCTCGATCCAATGCGGTTACTCCACTGAGCTCGCTAAGGCTCAACACAGAAGACTAGAGCAGAAATAGGGGAAGGTCGACGAGGATCACCCACATTTGGTGCCCAAAAACGATATGAACTATACTTGTCTCGTCCATTATTGCTTGGACCCTGAATGACGGTAAAAACGATGTCTCTCTTTCTTGTGCCGCGCGCGAAGATCGCCGTGCCTCGAAAATGCGGCCTCTTCTCCAATAACCGTCGCAGTATGCATATCCTTACTGAAACAGTGCTACAGCTGGTCAAATCATAATTGCTTACGCTAGGATTTGGCGAATTCATGAAACTCTTTCGGACGGATAAACGGCTACGACGAAGACACTGATTGTCAATCGAGTTGATCGCCTTACAGCACGGATGTACACCTGTTACGGCTGTTGCTCGTGTTGTATTACCCAGGATTGGGACCACATGAATAGACTTTGTATTAAGATCGCGATCCATTTCGAGTGGGGCGACAGATGGCAAAGTCGAGTCGAGCCGGGTTCGTTTGTAAGCATCTGCCTTTCTGGTGTCAATGAGAACCTACTTCGGAGGATTTAGAGACATTCGTACGCATTGCAAGGCCAAACCCGCTTTGTTCCTTGGTGCACAATTTCATGTGAATGCAGCAGGGTTTTGCTCCTATCGGGTACACCGAGGCTTCAGCATTCCCGGAGACTGGGGACCTTCTCGTATTGCTCAGGCCATCTAGTGTTGTCGTACGCACGTACTGCGTGTGCGCTTATCCCCTCGATGAGAAAAGACATGCGCCACAGTCCACTGGAGAACATGGCATGTGTATAATTTCGCTGTCAAATGTTACTCGGACGTTGATTATTGCTCTGTGAGCTGTTTATGCACAGTCGCTACAGACGCCATAACAAACATGGCCCCATCGCGAGGACCAGTGGCGAATGCTGTAACAGCCTGGACAGGTGTCGACAGCATACAGACCAGGAGATGGGTATCCTGGATGGAGCAATTGGGCGATACCTCTAGATGCCAGATACCACTTCCGAGCGTTGCAGATGAATCTGTGAAGTCTACACCGTTACTGAGACAGTATAGGTGACGCACAGATGTATTTGACGGGAGACTTGAAGTTGACAATCAAATGCCTCTTTCCCACCGCTAGCGTCTAGAGATGACTGCAGTGCGACTTGTGAGCTTACCATGCAACAGCTGCCTAGAGGGAAAACGCTTTGAAGTCCGAGATGTGAAACGCTGGTGTCCAGATCGTTCGCAAACTGCATCTCGCTCCGATGCAAGCAATCTGGGGTGGAGTCCTTCACACGATCGCTCGGACAATAAACTTCATCAGGTGTGATGCCGTGAACGGACTACCGTCATAATGAGTGAGGTATAACTGCATGAGTCGATGCTCCACAAGTCCTCTGAAGTTCGCTTACGAATGCATCCTGAGATGAACATCATGTCATCTTGTGTGTGTGTGTGTGTGTGTGTGTGTGTGTGTGTGTGTGTGTGTGTGTGTGTGTGTGTGTGTGCGTAGCGAGGGCCGTGTAACACCAGGGCCGCACACCATTCATGACCGGCCACCTGTCGCACGCATAACAAAGTCGATGGCAAAGAGCTTGTCAGGACCCAGAGTCATGAGCAGCGTGAACTGTATTGACAAGGATGGATAGTGTGCTGGAAGATTTCCACGCTGTCAGCCACAGATCTAGCGCCATCGGTTCTGACATGTGGGTGACATGAACAGCTGCCAGCGCAGTGGCAGTCCGTGCAGAGGACAAAGGGCTCGAAAATTCAGGCCAGATAATGGGAATGTAGCAGTGCGTCGTCAACAATGTGCAATGCGGCAGCATCTGCAAAATGTGTGGCCTGAGGTTGCCTTGTAACTTCTTCCAGAAGCCTCGGAAGCAGACATGAACATCAATGAAGGAGCTAGAATACCTAGGGGCGTTGGATCAGGACGTGGTTCATGTCAACGAGTCTATGACTCGACGACAACAGAATCGATATCTTGAGGTCGCACTTTGTCCCAGTAGCGTGATTACGCCGGACCGTGAAGAAGGCTTGTCAGTGCCATGGTACACAGTAGATGGCACGATCGCTGGGTCGGTACCACCTGGTCCTGCGTTCCGAAGCGGTCTGACAGCGCGCCAACGCGGCCGAGCGCAGGAATGGACGACAGGTGGATGTGTGCAAGAGATAGCTACATGCCTCGTGTATAGTCACCCAGATGTGCCGGTGATGCTGGAGGCCCAGTTGTTGGAATCAACGACTCATAGAGTCGAAGTGCTGGATAAGGAATGACGGCAGGCGTAAGCCACATGTGATGGTCTGACGTAACCGAGCGGTTCCACAGCCTTGGGGAGGAGGCATTGAGGGGCCCTGGTAAAAGTGGCCTGACACGCTCGCTTGGGCGACGATAGCGGAGCTGGTGGCCACGACTCAGAGGCGATGAGCAGGAATGTTTGGTACCCATCTGTTGCAGCGATGAATGGTCGGCCCACCGTCCGCCGCCCCCGCTAACGTTAATCCTGATCGTGCCGCGTGCGATTCGGCCCAAGGACCGCTGCACATGGAGATATCCGGTAGCGCCGGCTCGCAGAAGCGTTCGCACCCTCAAGGCGCAGAGGCTCAGGCCGGGCAGGCGAGACAGCGACCGAAGCTCAAGCCTCAAGGCACCGACCTCTCCAGGGCCGGCACGCTGGTATCTGTTGCTGCCCAACATGCCGTGGCGGGGTGGCAGCGGCAGGCGGTCTCACCTGGCGCTGCAGTGCAGCAGGTAACAGCAGGCGCGAAAAGCAGCAGACAGAGCGTACAGAGCCCCCCAGCAGCAGCGGCCAGTGGGCGGCTGGTGGCGGCTGGTGGCATTCTGGCAGCATGCGATGGCTCCCCTGTCGTGGCCAAGCGAAGGGTAACAGACGAACGTGGGTGCACAGTGCACAGTGCACAGTGCACACTGCAAAGTCAGTGATAGAGTGCAAACCCCCCGTAATGCAGCGGTGGGGGCGCTCGGCTGCCATCTCGATCGCAGCTCGACGTGATTCGCACGTCGCGCAGGCGGCGCATCGGGCTGTTCCCGTTGCGGCTTGGGCGCATCTCCCCTCGTGTCGGCGGCGTCACTACTGGCGCGGCTGCAGCCCGCGATGCCTGCCCCCTGCCGCAACGGCTGCGGATCGAGGGAAAAGGAAGACGAAGAAGAAGAAGAGCAGCGCGAAAGCCGCCGGGGCCCGCCGTGGCCGGCCAAAGTGAGCTGGCGGAGAGGCTTCCGTGCAGCAGCAGTGCCAGCAGTCCAGGAGCCCAGGACTGTGCACGAGGGGCGCAACTCGTGCAGTGGCAGCGCAGTGAGCGCACACAGCGGCGCTGATCCCACGCCAAAGAAAGCGTGCTGTGCTGCATTGAGGGGCGAATGCGACCGATGGAGCTAGGACTGGCAAGGGCATCTTTGGTGCCGCACATCCTGGCCCTCTCACTCGACGCTTTGGGGAGCTTGCTGGAGCGGTGGAGAATCACTGCCCAGTAGCAGGTAGCCAGGCCTTGTTCATCGCGCTGGGGCCAAACTGCACATGTGCTGCTGTCGCCCGTCGGTACCATCCTTGCAGTGCTTGCCTCTGACTGGAGACGCTCGTCACGCCTAGCCATTACTCGCTGCCGACGCGGTTCATCTCCGATTGCATCTGCTCTAGCCGTCAGCGCCCCAGCTTTATTCGTCTCTGCTCTCACACCATGCTTGCACGCGAAACGAGCCACTGAGATCCGTATCGACGCATCGACCGCGCTGCTAGATCACATCACGGGACTGCCTGCCGTCGCCGCCATTGCCCTGCTACCATCTGTCGAGCCTCTGCTCCATACACCACTCGACAACGCCATCGCCGCCCACATCACCCAACGCTGCCCATTGTAAGAGACGTTCCCAACATTGCGGTTGCCCCTCCACGCCCTTGTACCTGCGACACTACGTCAGCCACTATCTCGACTCCAAAAAGCAGCAGAATCGCCACATATCATTCACCTATCTGTCCAGCGAATCGCACCACCCAATCTGTCTGTCAATCTGCAACCTTGTGCCAAAGCAAGACGCTACCACAACAACCCCCCCCCCCCCCCCCAGATCGAAATACGTTGTTCGCACTTTCCTCGTGGATTGGGCTTTCCCGAACCATCTCTGTGAGGCGGACTGGGAAGGTGTTACTGGGTTGTGTTGTTTGTTGAGGAAGGAACGACTGTTCAGTCGCGCCGTTGACGTCGCAGGAAGGCCCTCCCCTCACTGCAGCGCTCCACTCTCGACTTTGCATCAACACCAACCGTGAGTCGTTGCTCGTGCTGCTGTTTTCTCGGATATGGAGGCTTCAGACGTTGCGAGGCAAAGGTAGGTTTTTTCTCCTTTGCCTGTACAGTTTTGTCAGATGGGTTTACTAACAACGCTCTCAGCGTAGGCCTGCCGTCAATCAATCACATGGACGCCAACAGATTTAAACAAGAAGAGAGCGATTACCAGCGAAAACTATCGACTCCCGCCATGGTCAGTCCGTTGCACCCTCGCCCAGCGCCGTTGCATTTACACGGTACCCACCAATTGCCGTCCGCCAGCGCAGTCCCCGGCTCGCTTGCCGGCTTGCTATCTCCTCCTGAATCACGCAGGACGTCCGGTGATGATAAGGACATGTATAAGCCGCCTGCACGGCATTCACTACCGTCGATATCTGAAGCCTTGGGCGCAGAGCAATCACTATCATACCCTGGACCTGTCCCCCCACCACCCTCTGCGCCGGCATCAATGCCTCAAACTCACGCTCCACATTCTGCGCACGCCTCATCCTCGGATTCGCGCAAGCGACCTTTCGAACCAGATTCGTACAGCGCTCAAGGATCCTCAAACCCGTTTTCACATCCTCGAAGCCCTTTCGTCAGCGCTGCAGCTCAGGTTCCACCACCACCACCGCCGCCTCCGCCGCCGAGTCAAGTTGACTCTACACAACGACCGCCCTATGAACCACGAGCCTCGTACCCCTCATCGCAGCATCCATCGAGGCTGCCGTCACTACATCCCATCAAGACCACGCAATCCCCACCACCGCCTGTCACTCGACCGAATCTGCCATACTCCTCGTATCCACCCGTGCCGGCACCGGCTTACGAACCCTCTGTCCCTCAGCCATCTGAGCCCGCGAATCACCATTATGGCTACCCACAACCACAATACTCATCTTATCCCCCGTCGGCGTCTCCTAGCGGACTTCCGGCAGCTCATCCCCCCTCGACTTCGGCCTACTCTGCGCAGTCTCGGTACTACCCTACATCTTTGCGTGATAATAACGAGGTCCGTTTTGAAGAGAAGAAACTCAATCGCGCTAGCCTAGCTCCGTACGGAGAATCCGTCAAACGCCATTTGGACAGCTTTGATCTTGAGGCGTCCCTGAATGAGGTATGCATGCTTTAAATCCCAGCCTTCAGCTGTTGCTAAACATTCTAGATGGCTGATGGCTGTGGACGTATATCAGAATTCTCCAAAGTCTATCGCCACAGAGCCCATGAAAACCAGCGTATTGGCATGACACCACAATCGATACCGCGATTGGAAGAGATTGATGACATGATCAAACAGGGGGAAAGGATACAGATATCCCTTCAACGTATGAGGGATGTTGTTTTCAATCACCAGCAAGCCAGTCTAGTTGAACCGCCACGAGAAGCCCACTACCGGCGTGTCAATGGCTACGATCACGAAACATCTAGCAGCTATGGTGATGATTTGAAAGGAGGTGGCGGATTTGTGGGGGCTGATAACAAGACACGCAAGCGAGGTGTAAGTTACTGCTATACATTTGCAAAGAAATGGCCTGACCTAATCCTCACGTAGCGTGCCGCGCCTCCGGGTCGTTGCCATAGTTGCAATCGTGCCGAAACACCAGAATGGCGCAGAGGTCCTGATGGCGCTCGAACCCTGTGCAATGCATGCGGTCTTCGTAAGTCATTCTTCATCGTCCCATCTTCTGTACGCTGACACAATGAAGACTACGCAAAATTGACCAGGAAGATCGGTAAAGATGCCATGACCAGCTCAAATCTGCGGCCGAAATCGATCGACCATGGTTCCCCCACCGTGTGAGCAAGGCCATTTTATCGTGCCATTGGAACAAGGCAGAGGCCATCTCTACACGGTCTCGACGATCCAATCACGCTGACCACACTCATCACGACTCACCTACTGAACATATTGTTCCTTTTTCTAGGATTTGCGTCCCTTCACATCTCTCTACAGCATCTCAAGCGTCTTTTGACTTTCCTTCTGGAGCGTCGGCGTAAGGTTTATAGTTCTCGCATTTACAGGTCGTCTTATCAGAGACAGGACCTTCACATTTAATGATTGAAGCATCTTACTCGCAATTTCCATTTCCTGTGGAAGGTCGGAGAAGCAGGATTATTTGTGGTGGTTCTGAGTCGTCAGGTTGAGTCTGCTGCGAGCTGTAAGTTTGCAGTGAATGGCCCAGTCCGTGACAGTCATGTTTCTGCCACGAAGGTCATTTTCATCACCATAGGGTGTGGTTCGTCCACTAGGTGACTCCTTTATTCATTTTGTTTATACCAGCGATTGTTGCATTTTGGCACACACGCAGGGCTATCAGGCTCCACGACTGGTCAATGGCGTTTTTCACATCTGGTCCCCTATCAGGGCGGAACCATCATTTGCTGGCGTTTGTGGTTGAGATCTCTGCCATTGGGCAAGAGGATGGTATTTCATGGCATCTTTGTATGACCCGCACTTTATCAGAAGTGCCGACACATAGTTTGTTGTTCTGCAAAGATACCACATGGCTATTAGGCCCAGTAATGCGACTGCTTAGCAAACCGCAATCTACATTGCTTCTTTTTGTATTTGGCTCCCGACCATTGATTGAAAGTTTCTACGGTATCGCACTGAGTCCAGACATCACATGCACATGTCTTGAGCAAACCATCTGCGCAGGGCCAAACCAATCTAGCAAGTTTTGCGGCAGGCGACACAGGGACGAGCCTGTCAGGCCACTTCAGGCTCTCACGGTATCACGACGTGAGATCTGATCAAGGAATCTTGCGCAACCGTAGCCCAAGTCCCTCGCCAACTCTGCACAGAGCCTGATCGGGAGAGTGCACGATAACAGTGCAGTCTTACCGGTCAGATCAACACTGCACAGCATGTCCACGCACCAAAAAAAAGCGGCACAACGTCCAACAAAGCAAAGTAGGCAACTGTGAGACACAAGACCTAAGGTGTTTGGGGGGCGTACAAGTTCGATCTCCCAATAGGTATCCCAACCTAGCGGAGACGAATTATTGTCGCAACGACGCGAAGTCGGATCTTGGATCGTAAGATCAATCGAATGTTGGAGGCTTTGCTCTAGCACACATGTGGTAGTACGGGACGAGTGCGTGCGCGCTGACGATACACCAGCGGTGCCGCCAGCCTCCACGGGGCTGCTCGAGCAGCCGCCATCATGTCATCAATCACCACTGGTCTTGGACACCATGGTACCTACAGTAGTCATGGATTTGCCAATGACGTTCGTGCAAGCGCGGGCCGCAATGTTGATCGATAACGGCGAAGCATCCACACACAGTATTATTGAGTGAGAGGGGAGTCGCATATCAACAGTTTCTTGTGAGCCGGGGGAAGGGTTGGGGCGACGCTGGACGTGGGTGCTGATGCAAGGGTTGCGTGACAGCTGAGGTCTGCCCTTTCTGGTGCGTGTGTCGTCCTGTGATGTGAGCCCGTCGGGTCTCCGTGTTGCCCTCAGTGAGCACTGAGCAGACTATTTGCGCGCGGCTGGTAGCTGCATCTGCATGAAATTACGGGAACACGTGTTATACGGGAGAATAGGAGATGAACGCGAAAGGTTAATGATATAATAGTAATAATAAGCTTGTATGCAGAGAAGTCCTAGGGTATGGCTGCCTCGTTTCTTGAGGCGAGCTAGCAAACCGTCAAAGCATGACCTAGCCTTGGTGACTGCACTCTTTTGTGCTTGTGCACAGGGAATCTTTTAAATGCCGTCCAGTCGGTTTTTTCGAAAAGCAGAACCTTGGTGTGGCCTGCAGCGGCTTTCTGTTGGTAGTGGTGCGAGCATGTCTGGACAAGGCCTCAAATTTGATTTAATCGCCGACCTGTTTGATCGGTGTAGGACATATGGCTGACTCAGTTGGCCACATGCCTGTCACCGTTCGTCGTGCAAGTCAACAGTCCAGCGTGTGCCCGCTTGGTCTGACAGCAGCATGATGGCGCGACATTGATGATGTTGTCGTGATGGTATTTCTCAAAAGTCCATTATTTGCGGCCAAGAAAAACGTCGCCCACCGACCGGCTCGTCGCCATTGTCGGAATGCCGGCGAACACGCTGCTCCTACATTTGTCAGCCAAAGCACCGGCTCCAGATGCCCAACTTCCTAACGTTCGATATTGGCACCCTTGAGACTCTTGCCATCACGGTTTTCTACATTTTTTTGTGACGATATTGCACGCACCCGTGGATGCAGCCTCGTCTTGCTTCCATTGCAAAGACATCCCACTCGTTTGCACAAACCCTGCCGCGCCGCCCTCCCCCACTAATCTTAGATCTGTCGTGCTTCCGGAATTGAAAACCCCGCTACCGCGCAAAACCACTTATTGCTGTACAACCATACACTTCCGGACCGCTCCTTTCTCCGGACAAGTCTGATCCCGCGGGTGGCTCTCGACGATATGGGTCTACTGTGAGACAAGTGTCGTCAGCAAAATATCTGCAGGTGCTAATGCGTCGGAAGTGCCATCGGAACACCGCTTGAATGGCCTGAGGCCGAGAAGGTCGCCAGTCATGTGAGGTCATGGGGTATTGAAGTAGGCTTGTGCCGGTGTGGAGAGGATGTTGTTTGATGCTGACCATGTCTTGAAGCAACTGCTTGCCATTTGGCGAGACTACAAGGGGAAAGAGAGAGATGCCCTGCTTTGGGGAGATGAGGTAGACGGCCGATTTAGAAAAAACGTTGAGATTCATAGCTGACGGGCTCAAGATTGAGTATCTGGTGGTCTGCTATGATCAGAACAACCGCAAGGTTCGATTGTCTCTCCGCCAGGCAGACATCCTTGCGGCGCTGGCTACAGACGAGAAGCTTCTTGCTGAAGGTGGTGGCGTACCTGATGTACAGACCGGTGATGCAAAGTGAGTTGGAACAAAAGGTGCTGGAAGAAGTCGCATTGACCGAAGCAGGGGGATAGCAAATCCTGCGCCCGTCTTCCACCCCGAGTTTGGCCGCTTCATGCTTGAAGCTACACCGGGAAAGCCATGGGGCATTGGTTTCAAAGACCTTTTGGACGTGGAGCCGAACATGAAATGGAGGCATGTTGTCGAGTGATGTCTTGTTATGTGCATACTGACGGTTCTGGCGCAGACGGAAGATCGCAAAAGAGCACATGGAGGCCGCCGAGTTCCCCATTACGTTGACCACGTTCCCTCGGCTTGGTAACAAGGATTGTCTGATCCCAGATTATCCGCCGTCTGGGCCCAAGTTACGATCTCAGTTCGTACCGGACGAAATCGCTAACCCTCATATCCGTTTCCCAACACTGGCGGCGAACATTCGTTGGCGGCGAGGCAGGAAGGTTCAGGTCAATGTGCCAGTGTTTAGGGATGAGAATACGCCATGGCCCTGGAAAGATCCCACTGTTAATTATGACCTGCATAATTGGCCCGAGGATGACGATGTTCGTAACGGAGCGGCCCCAGATAACTTCATCCACATGGACGCCATGGCTTTCGGCATGGGTAGCTGTTGTTTACAAATCACATTTCAGGCTAAAAACATTGAGGAAGGACGGACAATGTACGATCAGCTTAGTCCTCTGGGGCCTATCCTGCTGGCATTGACAGCAGCCACGCCTATATACAAGGGCTTCTTGGCTGACACTGATGTGCGCTGGAACCAAATCAGTCGGGCGGTTGATGATCGCACGCCCGAGGAATTGGGAGAGAAGGTAGGTTTGGTTTGGTTCTCATTGTATGTGGACCACGCTGACTTTCCGAAAAGCCGCTCAAGAACGCGCGCTGGAGACTACCGAAATCTCGCTACGCTTCCAACTCAACCTACATCTCACAAGATCCTAGACTACGGAAAGAGTATCTGGACCCTGATCTAATCATTGACGAAGATCTCAAGAAGCGGTTGACTGAAGGTGGCATGGACGACGCTCTTGCGACTCACTTTGCACATCTCTTTATCCGCGACCCTATCGTAGTTTTCAACGAAGACTTGAAGGAACTGGACCTCAACAAGGCCGATCACTTTGAGAACCTTCAATCGACGAACTGGCAACACATGCGCTTCAAGCCTCCGCCAATTGGCTCAGAGATTGGCTGGCGTGTTGAGTTCAGGCCGATGGAGATTCAGATCACCGATTTTGAGAACGCTGCATTCTCCATCTTCATCGTCCTCATCACCCGCGCGATCCTGTCGTTCAACCTCAACTTCTACATCCCAATCACACGCGTGTCGGAGAACATGGAGACGGCTCACATGCGCGACGCTGTATCGAGTCAGAAGTTCTGGTTCAGGAAGTCTCCCTTCCCAGCTTATCCGCCCACCCGCACGAATGGTACGGGTACGTCGACGCCCAACATGCCCAGTCGCCCGCCTACACCGGGCCCTGTCGAGGACGAGTACGAGCAGATGAGCGTCAACGAGATTATCAACGGGCAGCAGAGGGATGGTGGCTTCCCTGGTCTCATTCCACTGGTCGAGTCGTACCTGAACAGCATGAATGTCGACGTCGAGACAAGATGCGATTTGGCTACGTATCTCGATCTGATCAGGAAGAGGGCGAACGGCACGTACTGGACGGCCGCGAAATGGATCAGGCACTTTGTGCAGACACACCCAGAGTATAAGAAGGATAGTGTGGTCAGTGACGAGATTACGTACGATCTTGTCAAGGCTGCGGAGCAGATTACGAAAGAGGAGGGGCGTGACGGGCTGGGCAAGGAGATGCTGGGGTTGAGGCGGTAGATTTAGGAGGGTTGCATGCATTGGATAGCATCGCATTCGTGTTGCAGGTATCTGCCAAGTACACAGCGTGCCAATCATCTACACAGTACACTAGTTGGTTGTTTGGCAGGGTCGTCCACGTGATTTCACCTTAGTCACGTGGGCTCGCTTGGCGGAAGACAAAGAGTGGCAGATTATAAGAGTGGTAGACTAGGTGCTAGTGGACATGCGAATCTTCATCTGACGGGGCCGAATTTGGACTTTACAGCGCGGCAGGCAGGCCGGTTCCCACGTGCGGCCGGGTGATCGCCGTCGAGGCTCGAGCTGGCGTGTGGCAGCCGGAGTTGGTAGCTGCTGCATCTGTGGTGGGATGCCGTAATGGCATCGATGATGGTAGATGCGTCGGATCTACCTATGGTGCCCTAGGAGAAATTGCAGCGACAGATACGAAGCCATGTGCCAGGATGATCGAGGCCACAGCGAGGATCAGGCCTGCAGCGAGCGCACGCATCTGCAAATCTTGATGCAGCGCGCAGACTGTGCTGGCGCGGCTACTGGCGCGGCTGATGGGAGGGTTAGAGCTTGGAGCTGATCCGGAGCTGGGCCGGGCCAAGGCGCGCGCGGGCAAGACAGGCACTGGGCGCGGAGCGACTGGTACAACAAGCGGGCAGTGGCCGCCAATGTCGCCCTTTCCCACCCTGCCAGAGGGGCTGCGTTTGCTTTTCCCCAAACTCTGCATCCAGAAGCGACGACCTGCGACCTGCGGCCTGGACAGCGCCCTGTCTCAGCCGTCTCGCCGTGTGCAACGTCTCCCAGCCTGCTGCCCGCTGCCCTCTTCGCCTGCTCACGCCCGCCCGGCCCTGCCCGCGCTGCCCTGCCCCAATTGGGCCGCCTGCCTCGCGCATCGTACGACTCTGGCGGCGCCTTCCCCCTGCGACTGCCTCGAACATCAGACCACACCGTCCTTCCCCACCGCGCAGCTTCCACAAAGTCGAGTGTTTTTGGAGCCCTTTGGAGCGCCGTCCCCTGCAAACAGGCCATTTTTGCATTGCCGTCTGCTGCGACCTGGCCCATCCGTGTCCACCCGAGTTCCGCGCTGCCCTCGTCTGTCACCTGTGGCCTGCCGCCTGCCGCCTGTGGCCTGTAGTCGGTGGCCTGCAGTCTGCAGCGACCCGCGACCCGCGACCCGCAGTCCTCGAGCGAATTCGGCCGCCTGCTTTCCAGAGGAACGTGTACATGGTGACCTGATCTGTGGTGCTTTCACGGTAAGACGGCGCCTTTCTCCTTCTTTCCACTGCCGCCTTTTCGTTGTTGTTGTCGTTGTTGTTGTCATTGTTGTCGTCGTTGTTGTCGTCGTTGTTGTCGTCGTCGTCGTCTCATGTCACTGTCGCTGCAGCACAGTCTCTGCTTACTGCCAGTCCTGCACCCTCATCATGGCTACTGACGCCTATGGCAGCCCCGACGACGGGCTGGAGCTGGAGAGAATCGCTGTGCGTGCTGCTGCCGCCACCGCCGCGTCCGTCGCTAGTCTTCCCCAGTGCTAACACGACATGCACAGGTGGGCCCTTACTGTGTCGCTGACTTTGGCTTCAACTCGAGTCCGAAGCAGCAGACTCGTCGCTCCGAGCCCCCGCCACCCCTGGCGAGGACCACCACCGACGGCAGCATGGAAGACCCTATGATGTCGAGCGACTACCCCTTTGGCGGCATGCGCGGCCCGTGGCTGACGACCGCCGGCGACGACATGCCACTCCCCGCCCCAGCCGACGACCTCACCAGTTGGAACGAGTGGATGCAGTACAACCCTGCCGCATCCTCGCAGGGCCCTCAGCAGTCGCAGCCGCCCCAGATGACCTCTGCGCAAACCACGACCGTCCCCGTCTCCGCGCCCTTGTACTCGCAAGCCGCTGTGCCCTTCACTTTCGGCGGCTCTACCGACATGCCTGCTGCCTTCGACTTCAACGGCCAAGCCCTGAGCTCGCCCTCGACCGTCGACCCCCACCAGCAGAATGGCTTCTACTCACCACCCGTGTGGCAGCAACAGGCGCAGCTCCAGCAACAGCTCTACACGCCTACATTCGCCCAGCCCGGCCCTCCCGCTTCGACGCCTAGTCTGCACCACAGCCCGAGCTCCCTCAACAACGGCACATCATCATCCCACTCCTCGCCAGAACCTGCCATCAACTCCAAGAAGCGAAAATCAACAGAAGACACCGAGGACTTTGACGATGCGTCGTCAAGCAAAAAGAGCGGCTCGCAGCCGCCCAAGAAGACGGCGCACAACATGATCGAGAAGCGATACCGAACCAACCTGAACGACAAGATCGCCGCATTAAGAGATAGTGTTCCCAGTTTGCGTGTCATGTCGCGACCAAATGGCACCGAGGAGGACGACGACCCTGAGGATCTGGAGGGCCTCACACCAGCACACAAGCTGAACAAGGCGACCGTGCTCTCAAAGGCCACAGAGTACATCAGGCATCTTGAAAAGCGCAACAAGCGTCTCACAGAAGAGGTTGCGACGCTCAAGGGACGCATCGAGAGCTACGAGAAGATGGCCATCTCGGGTCCTATGACTCTACACGGGACCGTCAGCACCCCTGATGGCAGCAGATTCCAGGAAGATCCATTCGCACATCACATGCCAATGACCGGGCCCCCACAAGGCATGATACCTGTGCCAGACAACATTCGCGCTCTACAGCAGGGACTGCCACCGCAGCAACACTACGCCCACGCTTACCCTCAATATCCTGGTCAGGGCCGCCAGGCTCCCGGACCGCCTATGATCAACGGTCGCCGAAGCAGCGCAATGATGGGCAAGCTGATGGTCGGATCCCTTGCCGGTCTGATGATCTTGGAAGGGTTCTCCAGCCGCGAGCAATCTCAGGAAGAACCGTCTGGCCGTGGTCTCTTTGCCCTACCCATCAACCTCGCCTCGATTTTGACCCCCACAACGACTTTGGGCAGCTCCACAGCGCAAATACCTATTGCAAAGCTGCTCCTCGTTTTCGGTGCCTTCTTCTACCTATTCGCACCGCTCTTCGAAGCCAAGCCAAAGCAAAAGAAGAAGTCACTCCCGGCCTTTATGCTGACCCCTGCGCCATCCCTTGCCTCTCCGGTTGAGGTGCGTCGCAAGGCGTGGCTCACGGCCATTCAGACTGTTTGGGTGCCCCAGCATAACTTTGTCCTTGAACTCGCAGCTCTTGCGTTGAAGATGCTGAAGCTAAGCACGCGCAGAATTATTGGTTGGGATGGATATGCGTACCTTACTGGCACTACAAAAGATCAGGAGGTTGCAAGAGTCAAGGCATGGAACATTGCGTTGGATGCTCAGCTTACGGGCGGTGATGCGGAGATCAGCAAGAGCCGACTCGTACTGAGTTTGATGGCTTCTGGTACACTACCCGATACACCAGCACGACTCATGCTGAAGGCCCTGCACATTCGAGTATTGCTTTGGGAGGGCTCGTCTGCCACCTATGGCGGCTGGCGCGTGATCGATGAGCTGAGTGCCAAGGTCGCTCGCAGCTATTGGAATGCCGCCCGCAGCGAACATCGCATCGCCAGCAATTCAAAGAGCACAGCCACAGAACCACTACCTGAACATCTCGCTGCGCTCATTGAGAGGGAGTGCGACGAGGTCCTGGTTGCGCCCATTATTCAGCGCGCCTACAATCTTGCCTGGAACCGGCCGAATGCTGAGAATACGGTCGTCGACCCCTCCATGGACGGTGTGGTTGAGGACTTCGCCATCAGCTCGCCGCTAGACGCACTTGCGGCATGGTACTCTAGCCTTGTCCTGAACAGAGGGCTGGCTTCTTATCTTGCATTGAAGAAATCTGACTCGACTTCTGACCTCGATCTCGCACTTCAGACTGCGCCTGCCAACTCGCAAGCTCAGATGCGAGCTCTGGTTGCCGACGCTGTCGTCTTTGACGAGGACCGCGACGCTCGCATTGCCAAAGCGCTCGAGGCCCTGCCCAAGCCGCCTTCTTCCAAGGCCAGCCAAGCCGGCCTCAACCTTGTCGGCGACGGCACAGTCGCAGTCGACGTCCGCAAAGCCCTTACCCTCGTCAAGTGCCTCTCTCTCATGGAGTCGTATCACCGGACCGCACACAAGCGCGCCATTTTCGTCGTCAACAACACCTTCCTCCCCGAATGCACCACCACGCTGCTCAGCTTCGTTGCGGGCCACAAAGTTCTCACTCGGTTCATGGAAGATGCTTCATTACAGGCTCAGACTAGCTCTGGCCTCGAACGCATCGCGTCGGCGCTACGCATGTGGGTTGGCCGCGAGACTGGCCGCCGCAGCGGCTTGTCGAAGAAGGCGCGTACACGGGTTGTTGAGTACTGTCTCAAGACGAGCAAGACACTTGTCGGGCTCTCTGAGGTGGATGATGGGTACGTGAGTGCGAGTGTGAAGGACGACGAGGCGTCGGCGTGAGGTTAAGCATGGGTAGATTTTTTGTCTCTTTTTCGTTTGACATGCATATATATAGGAAGCATTTCCACGCGGATTGCTGGCGTTGGGGGATGAACCATTGCTTGCACGACCTGACATTTGAGGTTTTTATTTTCTTCTAATTTCTTCCCACGTTGCCCATTGAGGCTGGTTGATTGGATACTGTCTATTTTTCCTCACTCTTTTTCTTCTTCCTGGTTTGAGTCAGGCTAGAATAGCATTTATTGTAGATGTGCATGGCGATATGTAGTAGATACCACCACAATGATAGTTTGAGAGTTATGTATCTGTGTGACGAGTTGTGATTTCTTTCATGACTACTACACATTATGTATTACATATAACATTGCACATACAAGATATTGCAGAGCACAGTCAGCGGTAGTTTTGAACCCGAATTCCAATTCCAATTCCAATTTCTATTCCTATGCTACGCTACGCTATGCAAGACAGGACAAAAACGCATGTAGATGGGAATGTACATGTACATGTAAATGAGGATGTATATGTGAATGTAGATGTGGATGTTGATGTGGATATAGATTGGATGTAAATGTAAATGTAAGTGTAAATGTGAACGTAAATGTAAATGTAAATGCCGCTCATTGACCACCAATTCAAGTGTCCTTTCTGCGCTCGCGAGTGGTGACTTTCTTGCCTCTCCTGCCCTGACGTGGATTATCCAAAAAGCCGTCGGGGAGGTCATTCCAATTGTGTGTGGCGGGTAGGGTTCTTGTCTGTGTTTTAATTGCGCCACCGCCGCCGCCTTTGGCATGCTTCCGGCGCGCAGCTGCTTGCTCGTCGCTCGAGTCGTCGTACTCGTCGTTGTCTTCCTTGTCGTCATCGTAGTCATCATCATCATCATCGTCATCGTTGTCGTCGTCGTCGGCTTCGGAGATGTAGTTGTACTGGTCGAATTTCTTCTTGGAGACCAGGGGCTGCAGCGGCACGTCGCCGTCCGTGTACATGCCGTGATCGCGGCCGAGGATTTGGTCGGCTTTGCTGGGGCTGCGGCGGCCGTCGCGGTGCGGGGTGACTGAGGAGCGGACCGAGGGGGAGAGGAACTGGGTCGGCTGGTGTTGCGGCTGCGGCATGTCGGCGTGGCGGTAGGAGACGCGGGGGGAAGGCGGATTCCAGGCGCCGGGCTGCCAGCCCTGGGGTACGCGACCCACACGGCGGAACTCTGACTCGGTGGGTGTGTCGACACCCCAGCCTGCGGCGCGCTCGCGCTGCTTTTGCTGTGCCTCTTCGTGCTCGCGGTCGGCGCGGATGCGGTCCCGTGCGGCGACCCATTTGGCGCTTGGCTCCCAGGACCAGCCGTTGCCGGTTGTGCTGACGACGGGGATGAACCATTTTAGGGGCGAGGGGCCAAAGACATGGGCGACGTTGCGTCTCCAGCCCAGGTCGAAGGCGTTGGGGAGCTGCTCGTTGTCGCGCTCGTCGAGATAGCTGTCGTAGCGGTCTTGGTATTGCTGGCGCTCTCGGTGTCCATACGAGTTGTATGCGGGATGTGAGTAGCCGTTGCTCTGGCCGTTGGCGGGTGCTGTGGAGCGCGAGGGCGTCTCGCCTTCCTCGGGCCGCGTGACGCCGGGGAGTGCGTTTGCGTGGATCTCGCGCAGCTGGTCGCCAATGCTGAGGCGGCCGTTGGCTTGGGCGTCGAGGTAGTTGCGGTCGTTGAGGTTGTGCTTCATGGCCTGCCTGAGGGGCGACAGGTAGCGCGTCTTCTCCAGGCTCTCGATGGTGGTCTGGCCCCTGACGGTAAGCCACAGGTGCCAAGCAGTAAATCCGGTGATGACGATGCCGATGATGCCGGACAGGACGGCCAGCAGGACGTCGTTGATGGGCATAAAGGACTCGGTGTACTGGTTGTCGGTCAGGACCTCAGTCCAGACCCAGGTGGCCGAGGTGGCGAAGCAGACCCAGCAGAACAGGGTCAGGTAGATGAGGAACAGCAGGAAGGCCTTGTAGTTGCGCAGGCCAACGCAGGTGGCCAGCCAGGGGCAGTGGTGGTCCATTTTGAGGACGCAGCGCTTGCAGGTGGAGCAGTGGTGGGTGCGGTCGGGCTTGTGTGTCTGGCACTTGTTGCAGAAGCGCACGCCGCCGTCGGACGTCTTGACGGTGAAGGAGGTGTAGTGCATGGCGCCGCCCTCCTGCTGGGGCAGGTTGCTGTAGCCATTGCTGTAGGTGAGGGGCGAGCCAGGATCGGTGAAGACGGCGGCGGTGTAGCTCCAGTTGAGCAGGCAGTAGAGGACGAAGCCGAGGGTGGAGGAGAAGTGGCCTGCGGGAAGGGTGTCAGCGTTTTGGGGGGGTTGCGTGTGTCTTGGAGTGGCTGGATGTGTCTTGACGTGTCTTGACATGTCTTGACGCGTCTCCGGATGCGGACGGGAGGAGTGCGCACCAGTCCAGGCGTTCTTTGCGGGCAGCAGGCCAATGCCGACCTCGACCCAGGCGGCCCACGAGGTCAGGCCGTAGACGAACAGCAGCGGGAAGTAGGTGATTGTGGTGCAGCAGTAGCGCTCGACTCTGCGGGCCCAGGCACGGGGGCGCATGGCGCGAGAGGGCGACGACGGGGGCGAGGGCGAGCCCAGCGTGGCCATTCTGGGGCTCTCGTCAAGGGCGCAGGGCGAGACGGAGCATGAGGATGGGCGTGGGGGGCGAGTGGGCGTGTTCCAGGTGGGTTGGTGGGTTGGAAGTTTGGTGGTCTGGATATTTGATACAGGAGTTTGGTGGTTTGGCAGTCTGGCAGTGGTGCAGTCTGGCAGTCTGGCTGTGGCGGTGCTCGAAGGGGGCTCAATGTGGACGCAGTGCACACTAGCGCCGACGGCTGTCTGGGGACGGTGTGTTCGAGAAGACGGATGGAAGGCGAGGGCTGCACTCAGTGACGGCTCACCAGCAGTCAGCAGTCAGCAGTCAACAGTCAGCAGTCGGCACTGCACGCACCGCGCTGGGCTGGACTGGGGCTGGGGCACACGTCGTTTCAGGGCGCAGCGCAGCACCAGCACGAGCACGCCCAGGACGCCCTGCAGCCTGGTCTACTGTGTACTGTGTACTGTGTACTGCCTCCTATAGTACTGTACATACTGTGTATCACTGTACTTTTGTACTACTGTCAGGCCCTGCCACCCCAGGTCGTCGACTGCGCTGCGTGCAGATCAGATCCATCAGGGCAGCGCACGTGACGCTCTCTCCGCGTTGGTGCTGGGCGGCTGCTCCTGCAATCTGCAACCACGCCCGCCAGAACATCCATGGCCAGACACTGGCAACACTGGCGGCACTGGCAGCACTGCAACAACCGCCGCCCTGGCTGAGCTGCTGCCACGCCGCCCGGCTGTCAGAAGCCTCCCTCGGTGCTTGACTGTGATCGCTGGCCCTTGGCTGCATCAATGCACCAGTGCACCATGTAACTGTCGCACCCATGTACGCGTCGTCTCCAGTGTCTCCACTGCTCAAATTAAACGTAGCTTGACACAACTGATACACGGCGCCGATCGACCTGCCCATCCCTGTCCCCCCCCATGGCTCGACTGCCGCTGCACACGCCGCCATCTTAAACATGGCCCTGCCCGTTGGGTCCTGCCTCTTCTCTGTCGCCGCCTGCTGTCCCTCTCCCCCACCCTCGTTGCCCTCGTTGCCCTCGTCGCCTGCTGCACCCAGCACTCCCGCTGCCTCTGCCTCTGCGAAATGCACTGATCCGCTCCTTTGCCCTCGGTCTCTCTGTCACTCCGTCTCTGGCCTTCTCGCCTGCCCATCGCCATGCTCGCCACCAGGAAGCGGCCCTTGCCGCTGTTGGCTGCCCTCACCCTCATTCTACTCGTCGCCATCTACCACAGAGACCGCGCCGACCGCCTCTACCACCAGTGGTCATCCTCCATCGAGTCGCATCCCATGAAGCTGCCCGCCAACGCCACCCTCGGCTTCGGTGCTGTCGTCGTCGTCTCCAAACCAGGCTCCGACCGCCGCCACGCTCTGCTCCAGGCCGCCAACGTCACGGACATTGAACTCACCATCCCAGCCCAACCCCAGTGGACCGAGCGCGATGTCGAGACGTTCATCAATGGCCAAGACAAGGTCCAAAGAGGCTCCATACTAGCGTGGTTAGGCCACCACAACGCTCTCCGCTGGTAAGCCCGTCTACGTGCAAATTCCTTGGAGCTCCCGCTGATTCGCCGTCACAGGTTCCTAGACTCGGGACACGAGACTGCACTCATCCTCGAAGACGACGTCGACTGGGACATTCGTCTTCGCAGCATTCAGATTCCGCTAGCAGCAAGCGCCGCTCGCCAGCTTCTTCCACCGCAGCGCTCCCACCACCCCTTTGCAAACTTTGGCAGCAAACACGTGCAGTACTGGGGCAACCATGACGACTGGGATCTGCTGTACCTTGGCCACTGCGGCGACTACTTTGAAGAAATCACAGAGGATGGCCCAAAATCTGCTAGCAAGCGCTACAACCTGACCGGCACCCCCCACGTCCTCTACAAGGACTACACCCTCCCAATGAGGTCCGACCTGCATCCCTTCACGCAAGCCCTGTTTGGTGCCCTCCAGATGCCCGCCCACTCGCGCGTCTTCCACCGCTCCAAGTTCCCCCTCTGCTCGTTCGGCTATGCAGTCACGCGCCCAGCCGCCGAACGCCTGCTCAATGACCTCGCTCCGCCCAAGCTTCGTAACAAGGGGCCTCGCGCCTTCGACGTCTCACTTCTGCACTCGTGCAACAAAGGGTCTAAGACGCCCTCGCCTACGGTGAGCTGGAGGAATCCCAAGCCCCATCCCGATCCAAACCTGCGATACAAGTATGCAAGCCCAGGCCTTCGCTGCTGGACGCTCAACTCAGAGCTCTTCCATCACATGCCAGGCCAGAGCGAGATTGCCGAAATTGGCGCAAGAGCTGGAGAAGAGGAAGCCGGAATCCCACCCGTCGATCTGGCCGGCCAAGCCCAGGTCATCTATCGCAATGAAACGACCAACATCGACTGCGGTTTCTGGAGCGGCGCCTTTGCATTCGACGAAACCGACACGAATGAGCTGCGCACTCTGCAGCAAAAAGTCGGCAAGGAAGGCAAATGCCTGAAACAAGGCCGCCGCGAAACAGACGACACGCTGCAGAAGCTCATGGACTAGAAGCCCGGAGCCACGCAGTGGTCGCGCTCCTACCGGCCCCCGCGCAGGCGACAGGCTCATCGACTGAGCCATTTCCATTAACTGTACATATAACATACCACCAACATATATTTCCAGCAAACCTCGACATCGATTCCCGCAGAGGCATTCCACGGCGTATCTCACGGCGTATCTCACGGCGTATCTCGGAAATGGCAAGTTTATACAATGATTCTCGATACCAAGCAGCAAGTCTGCAGAATATGGCGCATGTAGCAGGTTTTTTTGGTTTCTGATTGATTCTTGGATTCGAGCGTCTTTTTTTTTTTTTTTTTTTTTTTTTTTTCCTGAGCACGGCACAAGGCCAGGCAAGGCCAGCAAAGCAAATGATACCATGTAGATTTTAGGCACGAGCAAACACCATGTAGATTTTTAGGGCATGACCAAATACCATGTATACTCGGCTTGCCACAAGTCGCGAGTCGCGAGTCACGAATCACGAGTCACGAGTCACGAGTCACAGCAGGCAGCTTGAGTACCTACCTGCCTCCTCCCAACACCCTGTGTAGAGTGTAGAACCGGTCTATACAGTACATACCGTATACCTAGGTACGCCACCTATCACTACCAAGTGGCCGGCTCGTCATCGTGAGGCGAGAGCCAAGCTTCGACGGACAGGAACTAAGCTTTTTCTTCTCCTACTACCTACCTAACCCACACGCATGGTTGGGTGGACTCGCCTTGAACATACTACAATAATACCTACGTACTATACCTATCACGTGCCTATCTATCCGAGAGACCCTCATGTGGGGAGCGGGTTGGGTATGTAAGGGCACTGCGGGTCCTTCCTGACGCGTACCGGTAGTGGGTGGACGCGCGGGCTTAATGCGCAATCTTTAACATTCGACGGACAGGGATGCAATCCTTGTAAAGCATAATATCGACTTCATTGTTTTGCTCTATCGGAAGGGAAAAAAAGAAGAAAGAAACTGAATGCAGCTACTATCACTATGGGGTATGCGCTAATGTCGTAAAACCTTATTGCGCCAGATGCTGATTGCGCCGGAATCGCATTATATCGAAAGCCTCTCATCTGCCTAGTGTTCACCAATGCGCCGTGCTCCAATGCTGAAAAAATGCCCACATATATCGGAAATCTACGTCTGGGGATCAGACCTCGAAATTATCGAGCCAATGTCTAACGACGACTCGGCCCTCGCCGAAAGACTTCTTGTCCATGCGCACTATGATGGCGGCGTGCGAGTGGCGGTGGTTGTGGATGTACACCGGGTATTTTTTGATGCCAACATTATCAAGAGCCTCGATCATCTTGAATTGGTCTTGTCTCAGAGCGAGGGCGGGAAAATGGAGGGACGAACCTGCCTTTGTCTCGCGGGTAGATTCAATGTCGGCGGCCAGGTTTTTGTGCTCAAAGCGAGGAGAAGTGGGCTGGGTCGGGGAAGCCAACTCTTCGCTATCAGACCCAAGGTATTCCTGCTCATGCGCGTTGTTGACGTTCTCAAACATGTCCTCAACTTCCCTGCGAGCAGCATTGAGCATCAGAGGGACGCGGTAGCGACCTGTCTCGATGCCGGCACCTCCCGCTTCATGCAGGCGGATGCGCTGTTGGCTGCGAATCGACTGGATGGCCGAATTACACAAGAAGAGAGTGGTGCCGATGGGAATGAAGATAAACAGAAAAGCAAAGAGAGGAACTCGAGTGAACACAGTCCGAGTAGAGGCAGTCAAGCGCTGCACCAGGGCTGGAGTTGGCTCCTGCGGCTTTGGCGAAACTGGGTTCTCGCCATCGATGATGACATCCTCGTATCCTGGAATGTAGTTGATCTTGACGTCGTCTGGCTTCACGAATGGGTCAGTCTGGGAGATGCCGGCAGTGTAGTAGGTCACCGTGCGATCATTTACAATGTTCGCGTAGAGGCTTCGGTTCTTAAACTGTGCCAGGGCTTTGATGAAGATTGCGTTGGGATCAGCTAACACTGCCAAAATAGGCATGCCCGTGTCTCTGAACTTGTCGATTGCGAATAGCTGCCTACCACTCGCGGAAAGGGCCCTCGCTCCCAGGACATTCCAAACATGGCTGGTGTACCCTCGGAGAGGCGTCCGGACGCCAAGATGAGGAGTAGCAAAGGTTGTGAAGTTCTGAAGACTGATTAGTGGAAAGGCATCGTCGAGTGGTCTTATTATGGGCATACTGTCGGCTGAATCTCCTCGAAGACTCCTCTGTGATACAACAGCCCAATGGCGTATCTGGAGACAAGGCCTCCGAGCGAATACCCAATAATGCTGAACTTGTTGATGGTGTGTCCATTCTGCTTCAGCTCTTCGAGCTTAGCCTCGACTTCATTGGCAACGCGCTCACCGCCAAGCTCAATGCCGTCGTAGGTGAAGCTGCCAGCATTGCTCTTGGGCACAAGAACATCAAGATTGGGGTATCGCTCTTTGATGCTAGTGGTGAGATACTGAAGGTGGCTTGGATGTCCCCAGAGGCTGGAACATATTAGTTCTCACTGCACGATGTGAGGAGCGAGAGTCGCCTCATGATGTTGAACTTACCCATGGACAAGAACGACAAGGTGCGAGACTTTGTGCGCGGTTTCAGTTGAGCTGGAGGTTGCCATGTCTCCAGAAGTGAAGTGTATTGAGTTGGTCTCAAGCAGGAAGGGGCCAAGTGCGTGCTATTATAGTTATCGCACTTGCTCTCATATCTCGTCCGAACGGGAAGGCGCGCTTATCGGGCGTCCGTCGCAACCGCAGGTGCGAGCGTCTTGGCGCTCCACAGGAAAACTGGCCTAGGTAGTGAGAAGGATGTAGATATACACGGTGAATTAAGTTGCTCCGGAACCGAATGAGATTGTTGGGTCCTCTAGAGTCTGTAAATGACAAGTTCAAAGATGCTGGGCGCGCATCAAGACGTCATGGTTATGTTCGGAAAGAGGCGAGTCGAGCCGGCCGTCGCGTCCCTGCAGCTTGGCAATCGCGTCGGGCCTGCAGGCTACAGCACGCGCCACAGCTCACTCTTACCTCGAGCCAACGTCGCGCGTTCGAGGCTCGAAGTGGCTTAGGAGTCTTAGCACCACCACTCCGCGCGTTATAGACGGCTCTTGGTGAGAGTAGTGAATAAAGGCGAGTGTTTGTAGCCGCTCTCTCACCGCGGATCTGCTCGACGCTCCCTTGGAAGCTCTGTCCTTATAAGTACGACTTGTTTGACAACGTCACTTGCGTTCACTCCTCACGCGACCTGCTCACATGGTATGTCTGACCGTGATCGAGTCTGTAGTCCGCTTTGCTCACCACGCTCTTTTGTCTAGCAATAGACGAGTAATCAGCAATGTGGCCCTCGGTACCTGCCTCCAGACACTTTGGCAACTTAACATGCCCTGCGGGTCTCAAGTGCGAACTCCCTTACTGCATCTTCAGCCATAATACTGTCAAAAGGGACATCAGATCACCCGCTTCTGCGTTCAGCAATGTACTGGATAACGAGCCAGCTGCAAAACGTCAGAAGCTTGATGATCCAACGGATGAGGCCCCAACCCCCGCAGCGGATGCACCTACTACGCCGCGAGCAGTGTTCACTGGCCTTTCAGCGAGTAACGACAAGCCGGGCTTTGCAGCTGAGAGCAAAACTACCCCCTCAACCCTTGCATCAGTGAAACCGACAGATGACACGAAGGATGTCAACAGGCTACTACAGTCCGCCACACGGCAAGTATCCCCGCCTCCCAAGGCGGCTGTGGCACAGGCTTCTTCGGAATCTTTGGGTCCAGTCGCGTTGATGCCACGCAAGCTAGTCAAGGAGCCCGCCCTTTTCACGCGACGATTAACACTCTTGAAGATGCTTCACAGCTTCATGAAGCCATTGAACGATAGAATTGCAAAGGCAGTCAAAGCTGAGATAAAAGCATTGCATATGGACTCAAATCAACTCAACAAGTTAGCGGTCGACGAGGAAGAGCAGATCGCCAAAGCCAACCCTGCGGTATATGAAAACATGCTGAAGCAAAGACTGTTCAGATTGAAGAAGATGACGCCAGAAGAATGGGTCAAAGAGAGGTTCGAGGCACGAACGAAAGAGCGTGGACTGCCGACGAAGAAACCTCCAGCAAAGAAAGTCGATACTGGCCTAACGCCGTCGGAAGAAGTCACCTTCCTCTCTACCTTGGTGTGTTCACAGGTTGGCCTAGACGCGCACGGGTATGTGACAAAGCTACCAACAACAGAGCAGCTGGATCAAGCCCGATCAGCACAGGCTTCGGCAGACTTTTGGGAGGTGTGCGACCGTTGCAACACTCGCTTCCAAGTCTTCCCCGAACGTAGAGAAGAAGATGGTGCGCTTACCACAGGTGGCCAGTGCATGCATCATTGGGGCAAACGCATATACCCCAAAAAGTCAAAGAATGCCGGTCCTGAACCAACTTTATTCTCTTGTTGCAACGAGCCTGTAGGATCGCCAGGGTGCACTACGCACGAGACTCACGTCTATAAAATTTCCGATCCAAAGCGTTTGTCTTTGGTCATGCCGTTTATTGAGACCCCGGAGAACGACACGGCACCAACTGATATCGCGGTTTGCTTCGATTGCGAGATGGGATACACTACTCATGGCCTGGAGCTCATGCGACTAACGGTCATCTCCTGGCCACAGCATAAGCCGCTGGTTGACGTACTTGTCCGGCCAATTGGCCATCTCTTGGACGTCAACACACGATTTTCTGGTATTACAACGGATCAGTTTTTGAACGCAAAGCCGTATGATCCAGCGAATCCACAGCCGAAGCGAAATGATTTACGTATTGTAGAGTCACCGTACGCAGCGAGAGACCTATTCTTAGCCCATGTAACGACTACGACACCTGTTCTTGGACATGCACTTGAGAATGATCTCAACACCCTCCGACTTATCCATCCAACTATCATCGACACCGTACTTCTCTTCCCTCATAAAAGAGGCCTACCTCTCCGCCATGGCTTGCGTGCTCTTGCAAAGGAGAAGCTCGATATCGACATCCAACAAGGCGGAGCAGCTGGGCACGACAGTTTCGAGGATGCGAAAACGACTGGCGAGTTGATCCGTTTCAAGGTGGCAGAAAAGTGGAAACAACTGAAGCATGATGGCTGGGACATTCGGAATGGCGGTGTCTTCCCACCCATGCCTGGTACACCACCGCCGCAGGTGCCCCGTCCGCCAGCAATGATGCCAACGGCTCCCATGGCGGTGTTGAGTAGCAAGCCGGCAGAGAAGCGAAAGTTCGAAGAACCCGGAACAGGCGTCGGCGATGAGCCGCCGATGAAGAAGCAAGCTTAGCTTTTGACAGATGCAGCCCACCGATTGAGAGTGACTGAGATGTTTGCCCCTGAGGGTCATCTGTGCATTTGAATTTGTAGCATAGCATGACTAGCCGCGGGTATCCTTTGCCCTTGGAGGCTCTTCAACCTATTCAGCCTCAAATAATATCGTGCCCCAGCATTCATTGTGCGTTATGCCTCCCATCCGCTGCGTATCCTGCGACTCACCAGGTGAGTCTACACATTGTCGGTGCGACGAACTGGACCGTCGGCCTCCATCCACAAATACTCTTTTTTCGCTTATGATGAAGATTGAGTTGTGCTCACTTCACCCCCTTCCCTCCTGTCCATTAACCACAAGACCCTGCACGCCCTCCAAACTCTCGTTCACGGGCTCATACAGCACATCGACATCCAGATCCTTCATGACACCAACGACCACGCCCACGCTTTCAAAGAACCCATTCACCGCAACGCGCAACATGCGGTTTGTTGTCGCCGCATAGTCTACTACAAGCACGTTCTGTTCGTCCTCTTTATCCGATCCACCGAGGCTGAAGGCACGGCGCACGAGCGGCGAGAGTTCGGCATCAACAGAGAGCGCGCGCAGGGCGGTAGTGGCGTAATGGTGAGAAGGGAACGGGATATTGAGTTGTCTATCGAGATTAGCAGAGCTCTCATACGACAAGCAGCAAGAGCACAAACAGTGTGCAAGGAAAGTCCTCGGCCTTCCACGTCGTTGTGTTGGCCATGGTGTCGTACGAGCGCTTCATGCGGCTTGTATCTTGTTGCCGCGCATGGAGTGGGAAAATAGCCCCTCGTTATCGATAGAGAGGTGAGGCTCAGCACGCGCAAGGCTGCCCCGCGGTCTGGTGCGGCGTTCCCCACATGTCCGAGTGCGCTAGCGCGGGAGCTATGGCATTCAGCTACAGCTTTCGCTGACATCATTACATCGTCGTTTGGTACGATGAGCGAACGCATCATGGGCAATTTGGGGTCTCGTATCTCGGGCCGTCTTCCCTTGCAACTGAAAAGTCTATTCCCACACCTGTTCACCATCAACACCTGACACGCAACGACACTCGCGCAACACAAGCAACGCCCACCACTGAAAGCTACAATGATGCTCCGCTCCTACGCAGCCAGGTCGACACGCTCCCTGTGCGTCAATGCACGCCCGTTCTCCGTCTCAGCCATCAGTAGAGTCGAGGGCTATCCGAGCAATGCGTCGACCAATGCCAAGACGAAGACAGACCAGTATCCCGACGATGAGCACAGCGTGAACAAGGCGAAGAAGGGCGACACGAACGATATCCAGACTAGCAACCTGAAGGCCGGACTTGAGTACGTCTATTGCCCTTCCATAGTAGTTTCTTCCCCAAGAGCCTGCACAAGTGTGGCACGGCTGGCTGTCTACGCGGCGTGATTGTTCTTGTAGAAAACGATGAAAGACTGACGTGTTTACAGTAGCGCGAAGCAGGGCTCTGGTGGCCACGCTACAGAGAGGAGGGACTCTGCGGGTGGCAAGGAGAAGGCCAAGCAGGAGTTCCCTGAGGCGCCTGACCCAGCGATCGGCATGCAGGATGAGAGGGGTGGACGCGGGGGACGATAAGCCTAGGAGGTGGAAGCGAAAATGGTCGAATGAAGGTGTATAGTGCTTAATTATGAGAGAAATGATCAATTTCAACGAGTCAAATGTTCAGTAAATTGGCCCAGTGGGATAGTAGTGGGCATTCTGTGGGCAATAAGTGCTGATGGATCACGGTACGTGACTCGCAAGTATAAAGCCTCTCACTGTCGCTGCCCTCCCTGCCTTTATTAATTCTTGTCCATCCCTTGAGAATTTTTTAAATAACTAAAAAAGAATAACGCACGTATATGTGCGCTGTCGCTCTCAATCGACCGCATGTGAGGTTGGTTGCAGAAGAGATCCAACTACTTCAACTGTTCATATGCTTCCACGCGTGAGCTTGTCTCATACTCAGACCTTCTGCACAAAGTTGGTTTTCCAGATTGTGCACGAGTCGGCATCAACCATCTTGTTACAATCGTGTCGAGATTGTAATCGAGAGAAGAATTCGAGTAACAAAAGTGAGAAAAAATTTACCTGATCGGTGTTGATCTGATAGATTGTTATATAAGCGGTGACGACGTTTCTTTCAAGTCGCGATCGCCGAGTTCGAATCTCGAGTGCGTGTTGTTCAATTCACTCGATGCTGTTAACTGAATAAGCTTTACCTTCGCGTAACGAGTGTGGTGAATAGCGAATTGAAAAGACAAATTAGCAGCGCAGTAGGTGTGTTCCTACTCATGAGCTGTGGGCACGCGCAAAACATTCACAAGTGATGGAACCAAAGCCTGCGTCAAATGCGAAGGAAAGAACTGAATTTGATCAAGATTGTGACCTTTTGTGTATATTCACTTGTTGTGAACCCCGAGTCAAAGCGCGTTTTCACCCAGCGCGTCAATTTGCCTCACTCAGTATGTGCCCAGTGGAGCAGTCCATCCATCGACAGTGTTGAAGTCTTCTCACTTGTAGAAGCAGAGCGAACCTGGACCGCCGATGTCACAGGATTCTCGACAAAATTTTTCCTTGCCGACTTCGCAAGGGCAATCCTGCTGTGCGCAGACGGCGGCCTTGATAGGGTCTTTCGCGTAGGAGCTCTCGCAGGTCTGGAGATCCGTCAGTATGGCGGTAGAGACACATCTTCTTACCAAACATGCATACCTTGACGCACCCTAAGAGGCGGTTCTGACAGTCCTTGCAGGTAATCTTGTCGCGACCGGCCATGGCGGTGGACACGAAGAATGCGGCCATGAGCGCGCTGATGATGAATGTTGGGCGAAGTTGGAGCATCTTGTTGGCTTGTACTGGGAGGCTGATGACAGAGATTTGTATATTTGGGTTTGTGAAAGGGAATGAGAGAAGAAGACAAGCTTATATCTATGACAAGTGGGGCCGTGGTTGTCGCGTGACGGTTGTTGACAGGACAAACGGAGGTGAAGGAGGAAACCAATTTCATAGTGAAAGGGGCTGTATGCATCATCACTTCCATCTTTAAGACAAATAAACGGGGGCACCTGCAAAACCCAGGCGTTAGTGCTTTCCCAAAGTTAGGATGGATGTCATTCATTCAAGGAAGGAACGTTGGCACGATACACTGATCCATGATTAAGTACATGTGCTATAAAATAATCCCATGAACACGAAATGAGTAGTTCGGTCTAAGTCTACTGAACGTCGGGCACAGTGGAGTTGCGTTTCCATAATTTCCAGCTCTTGCCAGATTCACGCTTCTGTGAACTGCCAATGACTTTTCCTTCCACAGGTTGCTTCATTTGGTCAAGTTTGTAGTTTTTCAAGCAGAGGGATAGTGGCAAGATCGGTACGGCTGCGCATATAGCACCAATCAGCATATAGCGCATGGTTTCCTGATACGCTCGATTGATAGCGATACGTGCGGGTGAGCCATCAGGATACAGAGTATAGTTGGCTGCTGAGACACCATCTCCGTAGATTGTGGCGTAATTCAGGGCAATGTCTGGCGGCAGGTACTGTTGAAGCTTCGATGGAATATACGTAGTCCAAATAGCACCAGATACAGCGGCGCCGACAGCGCCGCCAACTTCAAGAATGGTGAGGAAAATCGTCGTTGCAGCAGCAACTTGTTGGTGGGAAGCAGAAGCTTGGACGCCGAGTTGGACAGGAACGTTGAGGAATCCACCGCCAATGCCGATTGCGATCTGATTGCCAATGATAGACCATGTCGAGGCGTCTTCGTTGCGGTAGGCGATCATGAGACCACTATATGTTGTCAGTTTGAGTGGCGGGGTTGCAAGCGATTGAACTTACAATCCCATGATGTAGATCGCCGCTCCAGCCGTAACAAAGTACTTGTAATGTCCAGTATATTTGATGATCAAAGACACTACAATGGATGAAACTGTCGATGCGAATGTGAACACACGGGTGATGTATCCTGCAGTCACCTGCGATTTGTTCTGAACGATGAGTAGGTACGAGAAAAAGTAGGGGAAAACACTCATGTAGAAAGCCACTACACGACGTTAGTGCCTCAAAAGTCTCTAAACACACAGGGACTCACTAAAGTAGAAGAAGGCAATCGCGATACCTGCGACAACCGTCTTATTTTTGAAGAGATTCGGAGGAAAGAATGCCTTTGGAGCAAGCTTCTTGCTCGTCTCCCAGAAAGGAAACACGATGAGTATCACACCTCCAATCACGAGCATAGCTATCATGCTGGGGTTTCGCCATTCGTTACTCGCGTTGGGAGCGAGAGTCAAGGGTAGCAAAATGAGTGAAATTCCGGCGGCCAACAACAAGAGTCCGAATACATCCAGATCATACCAAAGGTTTTTCAAGTTGGCGCCAATGGATCGGCCTCTGAACGGACTTGGGAACTCCAGACCAAGCTTCTTCGCGCGACGCTGGTTCATGAAGAGACTTGCTGCAAGAGGAATGAAACACACTGGCAAGACGATGGCCCAGATTCCATAGCCCCAACGCCAGGTACTGTGGGTCAAAATGCTGTTCGCAACTTCGGGACCAGCCCATGTAGTCCAGAGGAATGGAAGATCGAAAATTGTTGAAAACAGAGCACGATTGAGCAGATCCGTCGTATCGGCAACGAAGATCTGTTGCAGAACTTGAAGGCCGTTAAAGCCTGCAGCCCAGAAGATCTGAGCTCCTGCGTAGGTTTGAACGTTTCTCGAAGCAGCTTGTTGGATGTAACCGAGCGTGTAGAACAGAATGGAGAGACTGAAGGATTCCAGACGGCCGAATACATCGGCAATCTTACCCATTGGAGGTTTGATAACAGCTGTTTTCACTCAGTAATAGTAGAAAATTGTAAAGCACAGGTGTGTGACTTACCGCTTACAACACCCTGCACTACTGCAATAGTCGATAACAATGAGTGAGCTGAAAAGGCACTTGTTGCGAAAAAGGTCAAATTCGAAGTGACTTGAATCTCCAAGGATGTAATGTTGGCAATAAGCATGAGGCTGAGACATGTCAGCACGCAGATCCAGAAAGTTTGAAGCAGAGACACATACCCAACATATGCCATGGTCAAGCTGACCAAGGTCCAGGCCTTACTCACAGCTTCGATACGTTTGACGCCGGCTTGGGCATCTTCACTGCTACTTTGGCTGTCCGTATCGTTGCCACGATAGTCAGAAGGCGCGTTGACATCATAAGCCTTCTCGTCTCCATCTTGAGACTGGCCATAGTCCGGTCGCATTGATGTTCTCATGGTGACTTTGACTGTCTTGAACGCTCTTGGAGCGTAGTCCTGCGGAGAGAGTTTCAGAGAGGCTGATGCGAGGCGACGATCGCATTTATCTGATCGACCCAGCATGGACTCAGCCGTTCACGGCTGGTAGACGCTATGCTCAACTTGGTAAGGTGTTGCTAGCCAAGAACGGTGGTCGCATGGCGGGAGCCCACCATTGCCAGTGACTCCAGGCCCGGATGCTGTGTGACGATGTGCGACTGGATCTTGGAGGCCTAGTAACCACGCTGTCGGGCCTCCCGTTACGGTCGCGTTTGAACTTGGTGCGAAAAATTCGATCTGATAAAGCGATGACGGTGGCATTGGCGGAGGCTTGGGCGATGTCATCATGCTTCGAGGTCACCGATCTTATCTACCGATGACCACCAATAAGCCCATGAGTTTGTTCTTTGGCCATCTCGCAGGGAAGTAGAAGTTGGCCCAAGACGGTTTTCGTCCGTGTAACGTCCTTTGCCGTCAATTTGTGATGTTGCACAGGGCGAAGATAAGTTCAAGGCTGAAAGCGGGTCGTAGACACATTCCTCGGAGTACTCAATAACCCGCAGAACCACTTGATAAAGAGCGGCCGGGGCCCTAAGAGGGCTGCAGAACAACCATACACGCAGGAAAATATGATACTCAACAAAGAGTAGTGGTGTCGGGCATGTCAGATCGTACGTCACGGGATTACAACTGTGTAGCGCAACCAGGAAATCGCAATTCACCATAACTATTCGAAGATGAATGGAAGAAAGGGTTGATTTTATGAAAGTACGTTACAGAATATACGGTATGTCCTCTCGGGATAGACACAAGTCTGTTACACATCCGCGTTGGTATTACGCTCTTAAGACCACCAAGCAAGTACCTGCACCTGTCAAAGTAGATGACAGCTCCCACGAACCTTTCACAGGTCACGCGTACCGTAACCTCTCGTCTCACATAGTATCTAAAGTCCTGCGTCTTGATGTTCTTGCAACTGGAGCATCACATACTTCCTAGACGCGATGTTCGACAATACTTCATGTGCATATTCAGTATTTGCAGCTCATTAAGGCGGCTCATCTGATAACGCCAGTCGTTGCTGAGCCTCCTTCCTGCTTGAAGCATACTCATGGTCGAGACAAACCGCAGCTGCAAGAGGTACGTCACATAGGGGTCGTCAGTACGACTCTCAATACTAGACTGTGTGAGCCTAACGGCGCCTGCTGCACGTTGTCTCGCTAGAGCTTGTACAGTGACAGCTCGTAATCGGTCTGAATCCAAAAAGCCTTTACTACTCGACTCCTGCATTTGCAAGCAAGGTGTTGGTCAGACAATGTCCCCAAATGTGTGACTGGAGAACATCAGATATAGACCTAGAGGTCTGCAACAAGTCACTCATCTTGGTGACCAGCGGTCGAATAGCCTTGCAATGGGTCGGCACGCCTCGAGATTACGGCAGGGACAGCCGTTTCGTTATTCCATGCGTTTGTATAAAACTGCAGTGTCGATGTGTTGCGAAACAACGACGCAAGTTCTTCATCACAAATGCATTGCGCCTACCTCGGACATTTGGCTGCAACTCAAATTTGCGTGTATGGTCCGATAGTCTTATTCCAAAGATCTGATTTACCAGTGAGTGCTGCACTGTTCGACACAGCTTTTGTGGTGCACAACGCCCAGAACACCTTTCCATGCTCTTTGTCAAACTCGGCAATTACTCCTCACAGAATAACATCCTAAGAGTTCTGTGTCGCCCTCCATTTCTTCATCCTCTTCTTGATGTCCGCTTCCGTCTGCTGCATGGGGTTGAGTTTCTTGTCCCGCGCCATCCGTCCGTAGTCCTCATTGTACTTGTTCGCCAGTCTCTCCAACCATTCTGCTTCCCTCTCACTCTGCTTCCTGGGCGCTTTCCTGGCACCGTTCCTCGCTGCCTCTTCAAGCTCACTGATCACTGGGTTCTGCGCCTCGTTCTCCCTGCGCTCGGGTATCATAGCAAAGCCGTTCCACTCCATCTCGCCATCACTCTCTTCCAGCTCGTTCAAAGGATCGTTGAGCGGGTCGAACTTTTCCTCCTTCTGGCCTGTTACGCGTAGAATAGCGCCTGTCTCTGGGTCGCGCTCAACTTCGATTTCTTCAATATCAATCGCTTGCATGGGCTGCTTGGAGACAATGTTCAGACGGTTTGCGGTGCTGTCGGCGGCAGCGTCGGCGCGCGAGGACTTGGGGTCATTGAGGCCGAGAAGCTTGATCGTCTTCTCTGTGCCACCAGTGGCGTGATTGAGACGCGATGTGAGCCCGAGACGACGATAGTTTTGACTGAGTGTTTCCTTTTGGTTCCTAGAAGCTAGTCAGCACTGCGAAGGGCTTGCGAAAGACTGTTCTTGCGCTTACCAGTGCTTTGCGATGATTGGGTTGCTCAAGACCTTCTTTTTCGAAGGCCCATTCTGGCGCTTTTTCGGGAGCGAAGACTTGTTCTTCTTCTTCTGCAGTTCGCGACCCATGTTGTATGATTGTCAGGGTTTTGGCAAGTGTGTAGGGTATCGTGAAATGAACGTGAAATCGCCGTCCCACTCAATCGCGGCTTCCCCAAAAATTTAGCCTATTCGCGCTAGGCTTATCTTAGCGTGGGCGCGGCTTCCTTATCGCGCATTGCGCATGTGTTCACAAGCCCCCCTGGAGCTCTCAAACCAACACTGGCCAGAATTAAGCTAGTGAGTACGCGTCCATCATGGTGTCGCGTCGCAATCAGACCTTCTTGTCGCTATCGATATTTATCGGTGTGCTCGTCTGGAATGTCGCTGCAGCCGCTGTCAAAGGCGAAACCGGAAGCGTGCCGGTGGGGCAGTTGAGTGTGCATGAGATCGAGGAGCAATTGCAGGTATGTTTATCTTCTCATGTACAGACGTATACTTGTTTTAGTGGGCGACACCTTTATTGCCTAAGGAGATAACCCGTGTGAGAGGACATCTGAGTCGAGTACCATGATGTCGTGTGCTCAACAGCAGGCTAACTTCACCAGGAATGTTCGCTCGTTCAAGCGCTCAATGAGCACAAAGTGGCTACCAATCCAACCACCTCATCGTTAAGCTCCCAAATCTTTGCTGTCCTTTTCCCGGGTAGCCCAGCCGTCAACGCGCTTCTTGCTACATTGTACATCTCCGGACCGCCGAACTTCCTCCTCGCGCTATGCCCGCCCAACATCGACCCTTCCTCGCTCTCTGTTATGGTAGCTTTTGCTGTTGGTGGACTGCTTGGTGATACACTGTTCCATCTCTTGCCTGAGATCTTCCTGGGTGAAGATGAGCCCGAGAACGTCAAGTTTGTCATGATCGAGCCGAATAAGAACCTGTTGCTGGGTGTGGCTATCATGGCTGGTTTTGTCACGTTTGTGGCCATGGACAAGGCATTGAGAATTGCAACAGGCGGCCAGGGCGGCCACGACCACTCCCACGGACACTCTCACGATAAGGTTGAAGTGACGGCTAAGTCAAGTGGCGTTGAATCGAACAAGTCCAAGGACGGTGTCCGTGCTCGCAAGCCCACCGCGAGCGAGTCCACTGTTGCAACCGAGAAGGAGAAAGAGATAAACGCCAGTGTCAAGCTGGGCGGCTACTTGAACCTGATCGCTGATTTCACGCACAACATAACTGACGGTCTCGCCCTAAGCTCGTCTTTCTACGCGTCCCCTACCATTGGCGCGACCACTACTGTCGCTGTGTTCTTCCATGAAATACCTCATGAGGTTGGCGACTTTGCTCTACTCATTCAGTCAGGTTTCAGCAAGCGGGCGGCAATGGGCGCGCAGTTTGTCACGGCTGCCGGTGCCTTCCTTGGGACTTGCATTGGCATCGCGGTACAGGAGTTTGGTGGCAGTGCAGCCACAGTCGACGCCCACGGCACTGGTCTTTGGGGAACCAGCCTGCAATGGGGTGACATGCTGCTACCGTTCACCGCTGGCACGTTCTTATACGTCGGCACTGTGGCAGTCATTCCGGAGCTGCTAGAAACAGGATCAAATAAGAGCGAAGAGCTGAAGAAGACCTTCACCCAGTTCGCCGCCATGTTCCTGGGTGCAGGTATCATGCTTGCGTAAGTTGCTCTGATGTACATGTGTATGTCCCGATGCTAACATGCATACAGTATTTCTTGGTCCTAATATCGAGATCATCAGCTGTATCTCCTTCCTGTTTGGATTTGTCGCTCAACGCCATGCGTACCACACGGCATACATGTGGTAACATCATCATTCCCTAGCCATAGAAGCATTCGCAACGAAGGAAAGGAGTAGAATAGATCTAGACAGAGTCGGTCAAGTGGGCACTGGCGTCTGCGACACACGGACGCCCGTTCAATTTGAACCCTCAAGCCGCATCGTCGCGATGTGTACACAACCACATTTTACGTAGCGCGAAACACTTTCCCGATGCGGTTAGGGGTTTTCCAACCTCTCAGCTCGCACTCTATTGCGAACAAGAGATGTAGAGCTCATGTATTGTCTGGATCTCCAACTTACTGTTTTTCTTCTCGAATTGTGCAAACCACTCTCGGCACTTTCCATTATATCGCAAGACCGAGGCGCACACCAAGACTTGGTGTTGCGCCCGAGTCGCAGTGTAAGCCCGCGGATAGCAACCGATCACCATGCACCAACCTCTCGGAGTGCCTTGCGGCGGACACACGCCTCGAAATCCTTTAATGACGGGCTGTGCGCGCCATTGCCAAGTCATCACTATTCTGAGACAGCAGCGCTCGAGCCTCGCGCCATGCATCAACAACGGGCAAATGTCAACGGCCCGACACGAAGCTTACAAACAAGCCCGCGTATTAAATTGATTATTGCGGCCAGACGGCAAAGTAACATGCTATTCGACGACAACAACCGTCGAGGAGTCACTGATGCGCCAGACTTGGACAAGGGAACGCGAGAAGCCAACAGCGTGCTGCCGGCAGTGAGCTTTGGTCGCAGAGTTGATGCTGCATCACGGTGCAAGCCACAAGTCGGGGTTATGCTAGCGCTGCCGCATTACCGTACCCATGGCATGCTTAGATACGCTGACCGGTGCGCAGGCTCATATCCACAATGAACCCCGATGTGGTTCTCACGATACCTACTTGACCGTTGCGTTTGCCCCCGACTTCATTCTATAAATTGTCGCATATCCTTTTAACCACAGGTTGTTGTACTATTCAGCACCTGAACCTTGACCTGCAGCTCAGCCCGCACCAATTACCCTCCACCTTCTCAACCTCAAACCATACTTCCCCGCATCTAGAGCAACAGCCACTGTGCTGATATTACCATCAAAAACCACTGTAACAACAAGCACCAACGCAGACAGAAATGCTCAAGCCCACAATGTACACAAAAGTCCGCCCATGTCGTAACCGATCGCGCCTACGGTCGACCATCGTCATCCTGTTGTTCGCCCTTTGCGTCCCGGTTTTCTTGTATCAGCTGGTGCCCGCATTCACAAAATCCACGGACAGACTGGTGGACCAAATTCTTGCCTACTTCGAAGAGAACACTTGCACGGCAGACATAGGAGATGGACAATGTTGTGTTCTCTTCATGAAGGCAACGCCATGTGTTGAAGAATGCAGGAAGCAGTTCATTGATCGACAAACGTTCACAGTAACACGCGAATACGACGAGTGTGCCGACACCTGCCTGCGTGAATGGTTGGGCTGCAACGGCGTCCAGAAAGAACACACCAAATGAAGCGACAAGTTGGATGAACGACAGAGCGCTCAATCAAAAATCGAGCTGCCACTCGGAGATACAACACATCGTAGCGACATCATCGTGGCTGATGGTGAGGCGCCACACGCTGCCAAGCACTAAGACGGTAGTCGGCCGGCTAGCACGGAAGGATGCCATGTTGTGCATGCGAAGTCAGCATGGCAATTCAACTGCGATGCATCGGAGACGGGCGGAAGCATGTCGCGTGGGCAACTGACATTGTCTCAGGCGAGCCGAGGTTGGTGGACCGGGGCGCCTACAAAACATGTGGAGAAGACATAGAAAAGAGGATATTTCGAGTTATTGGCTGTTAGTGCGATGAGCACATCACAAGAAAAGGGGGCCTCGCACCAGGCATTTGGTCTGAGCGATAGACGACTTGGAAGGAGATTGATGGAGACGAAAAGGAGAGAAAACCCGTGCTCCTGCGGGTCGATATTGTAAGCGAGGTCCGTGACGAAGATCATGATTGACGACATAGTTTTCATTGCGAATTACACACAGCCAACACAATCAAGATACATCTTACCCATTATGGTGTTTGTGGTTCAATGTTGTTAGGGTTGGGGAGTGTTCTCATCACAATAAGTCGCGATCCACATTTGGCATCACGCGAAAGGCCTACCAAACATGGATATTCTTTGATTCATAACATAAAGTCACACGCACGCTACCCGGGCCAAGTTTACAGAGCATCTGAACGCAAACATCGTGCATGTGCCTTTCATTATGCTAATAGCTACATCTTTGTTGTTAGAGTATCATTGTGCTTACTAAAGTGATTCAAAGTTAAGCAAAAAGCTTCTAGGGAAACAGTCTTTTATTCCTATCTGCATACAAAAAATAGACAGCCTAGAAATATAATTTTTGTCTGCCTATATCCTAGAACTAGTAGATCCCTACAAATTACCTGCTCTCCTTCACCTTTAACAGTGTCCTACTACTGCTGCCCACAAAAGATCTATAAAAACACTTTAAGCGGCAAAAAGAACACCCGACTCTGCCTTTGGTCATTTTTAATCAAGCCCCGGGCAGCCTGTGCCGTAGAGAGGGTGCTGAAAACCGTCTGCCCCAAGGGCGCTCAGACTCCGGCTACGTTCCTACTGGCGGTGTCGTGAGACCCCGTATGCTCGGAACAGCCGTTTGATTTGTGTCTTACTGGCGGTTTTATCACAACTCGAACTCACGCCCTTTCCTCCCCAGTGGGGAAGATGATGGTCGGTGTGGGTTGGAGCCGCCAAGCAGTTTCCCAACTGACTTGGTTTTGATGGGAGTATGCCGGGTTTTTGAGCATATGTACGGCGTGTTGGGATGATTTGGAGTAAAGTTAACGATGGAATGCAGCTGGTGATGATGTGTATATAACTGTGATTGTGTGGTGTGGTGTGGTGTGGGGGGTAGAAGGAAGTGAAAGTGCAGTGCTTTGGCAGAAGCAAAAGCGTACAGTAATGCAGATGGGGTTCTAGGACGGAAGGATGTGTTTCTTATGAGTCTATCTCGAGTGATGCACCGTAGTTTGCATAATACTACTTCTTGATACTGTGTTGTTTTTGCAGTGCGTGTGAGAACGTTGTGGCTCATCCGTGTGATGCAGGTAGAGATCTTCGATGTAGCATTCGGCATGACCCCTGGAAAGACAGCTTCAACTATTACGCAGATGAGGACGGTCATTGGAGAGCCGTGTCAGCAGAAGGTGATGAGGCAGATTTGTGACTGAAGTGTCGAAGAACATATGCACACGCGCTGTGGACGCAGATCATGGATGCGGCTAGACAGAGTAACGGCCCAGTTGCATGTAGACGTGCCATATGTGGTGTTCAGCATGCACGTCAAGGGAAAGCCAGTTCTCATTTGGTGTACCACTTCATTATGGCATGGTTTCGTTGCTGTCATATTGTCATAACATCGTTTCTTCGGTCTCCACAATAACTGCAAACGATCAGTCCCCACCAACCCTCTCGTAACTTCCTCTCCCCACAATCTCCTTATCAGACATGATTCTCGCGTCCTCCCTCCCCTTATCGACATCGAGCCGCCAGAGCAACGGCGCCGGTAACACCACAAGGACCGCCAGAAAGATAAACGCCGGGCGAATACTACCTGCATGGTCGACAATCCAACCCACAAGTGCAGGCCCAAACGCGCTACTACCCTTGTCTGTGACAGCATACAGCGCGAAGAAGGCCGCCTCGCTACCCTCCGGGATAAGAGGCGCGTACACCGACCGCGCGTACGAGCTGATCCCACCCATAACGATGCCGTGGATGACGGCAACAGGGTAGATCTCCCATGCCTGTTGCAGGCCAATAAAACCGAGGTGCTTGAAGAGCGGGATGTACCCCAGCAGCCCGTACAGCGGAATAACCTCCATACCCGCGACACACAGGAGTAGGACGGTCTTGGAGGAGAGTGTGTAGCGCGCTGCGATGCGGGGCCAGGCGAAGGCGCCGATGATGCCCGATCCGACGGAAGTTATGCTCAGCAGCGCGATGGCGATGGTGCTCATGCGCAGCTCTGTGCGGGCGAAGAGCACGGCCGTTCCAGAGATGGTTGCTACGGCGTCGGAGAGCAGAAACCACGCGACGAGGAAGAGGAGCGTTTGGCGTAGGCGGATTGCGCGGCGGAGGGTGCTCCAGAAGGAGCTGAGGGAGAAGGAGAGGTAGTATAGGAAGCGTCGGGCACGGGAAGGTTGCTTGCCGAACTTGTGAGCGTAGTCTACAGGCAGTGGAGGACCGGGACGTGGGCGCAACCACAGTAGGGTTGGGATGGTGAAGACGGCCCACCAGACGCCGGCGATGAAGAGTATCACGCGCATGGAGAAGCTGGGGTGTGCTTTGCCGAACGATGTCTTGCTGAATAGGAAGAGGATGCCTATGGCAATGACCTCGACAAACACCGCAGCAATGTATCCATACCCGACGCCTTTGCTGGAGATGCTCGCAGAGCGCTTGACGTCCTTGGCTAGCTTGTCTGGATGCGCACGCCGATGGACTCCATCTTCACCGTTCGGGTTAAAAGTTTCAAGCTCCTGGTCCAGGGAAGCAGATGACTCGGAGCTGAAGGACTTGAGATCCGACTCAGAGGGATGGTTGGTGACTAGTAATGGGAGGAAGGCGTTCAAGAGGACAAAAGAGAAACCGAGACTGGCAACGCCGGCGATGACCAAGAAAGGAGCGAGATAGTATACACCCGGCGAGATGAAGATGAAGAGCATGCTCGCAATGGAGCCAGTGTACGCGCAGATTGTCAGCATCCTCTTGCGATACGGACCTGTCCGCGTCAGCTTGCCAATTCAGCGCAACGACCTGACAACTCACCATGATCCGCAAAGGAACTGAACAACACCAGAACCAATGCCTGCACCAGCACCGCCGCAGAAAATGTATATAGCGAGAAACTGCTCGTCGACAAATCCTTGCCCAGCAAATGGATCATACACTGCTCTTTCGCAGCACCCTGCGCCGTCCCGTTCTTCGCCGGAATTCCATGCTCGACACAAGGCCTGTCTTTATCCGAGAAGAAATGCCCATTCTCCCTCGCCAGCTGCTCCATGACGACAGGTAGAAATGCGCCTAATGGGACTTTATCAGCACCGAACCATTCATCTCAGAAATAGATTAAAAAAAAGTACAACACGCACCCACAGCAACCACAGCATACACCTCTGCTGCAACGGGATACGCATACCACCCGTTCAGCTCGCGCGGGGACGTCGGACTCGTATCCTCGCCTTCATACCGCACCCTCGTCGTCGCCGTCATCGACGTCAGCGTCGCCTCGTCATCATCTTGATAGAACATGCTGTGTGCACCTTCACGGCCGTGTCGGGGAACAACCAAGTCGATGTACCGCTGGAAGCACCAGGTCTCGACGCCAAAACCGTCGATTGACTTTGAAGGTTTAGGTTTAACGAATCAACACAATAGAGATTGACAGCACGACTCCGCGGACTCCCACGCGGCGCACGACTTCGCAAGAGTGCTGTGCTGCTAGCAAGTAGGTACTAGGCAGGTGTATAGGGAGATAGGTAGGCAGGCGAGCAATGTAACAGACAGCAATAGGTATCTACCGCCTCACGCTTCCAAACCCAAGACCCAAGATGACATCGCCAACCTAGCCTTGCTAAGCAGCGTACCGTATTGTAGCTAGCACGCCCGTGGTGATCCGGGAGTGGGGCCCGGGAACGGTGGTGTGAGGCTGAGCTAGGCGATGTTGGGAGATGGCGTGGTGAAAGTGGAGCACGACTGACGTCTGGCTTGATGGTTGACTGGGGGTTGTGATGTTGCGATGCGGGTTGCTTAGTGATGAAAGGTTGGGGCGTGCTGCAGGGACACGGAGGGAGTAAGGACGATGTGTAGTGTAATGGATTATCGATTCAGGGGATGGGGGACTATGATAACTGTGTATGTATGTATGTAAGAGGATGGGTAGATGACATGGCTAACTAATAGTCTCGGGGTGGAGTAGGTAAAACAGGCCATGGCCCGACAGCGTTCGGAAAACCATGCAATGATTCAGCATGCAAGCAGGTTAGCTAGGGTTCCCGGACGGAAAGAAAAAACCACAAGACCAAAGACAATCTGAGCTAAGATCGGATTGCCTGCACTATAGGTATACAAGATATACATACATATTTTGCTACTAGTAGTACTTGGCTAGACAGCAGACAGTCCGTCTCCATTTTGCCAGCCGACGACGTTGGTGGGATAAGAAACACCAGCGCGTTCTTGGAAGACACCCCGCTGCGGAATCGGGGGTGATGCGTGACGTCATCGTGGGGCAGGGTCGTGTTGGCGCGCACGCCGTGACACCGTGTTTTGCAAGAAGAAGAGCGATGGCACGTGTAGCTGTCTAGCTGTCTAGCTGTCAGGAAAATATAGGTCGCGTAAATATCAACAGGAAGGTCTGTAGCGGTGAAGTAGACCAGTCTCGCAAGCAGGAACAAAAGACATCATCATGGATTAGGTACGTCCTTACTAGACATGTCAACATGGTCAATTATCGTCGTGAGCAAGTCAAAAGTACAATGGTAGTTGTGAATGTTGTAAATGGTATCGCCAGGAAACGCCATAAATGCGAGGATATGCCGTATGCCGTATGCGCCGCCCAATGCTGTGATACTCGCCTCCATTGTCGTAAATAACCTCACGCTGCAACAACCTCAGGCTCTTTCATCAATGCGAGGCCTCTTGCTGTCCCTCCCACCGTCGTCACCCCCCCTCTTCCTCTCCCCCAATGGCTTCGCATTCGCCCCGCTGGGGCCTTCCCCCTCGCGCTCCCTCCCCCTATACCCATCGCTCCTGAACCTCTCATCGAGGCCAAACTCGTTTCTAGCCCGGCGCGGCCTGTCGTCCCCGTAGTCCCCCCAGCGACCTGTATCCTCGGACCGCATATCCTTGTAGCGCGTGCCGCCCTTTTTCCCCAGCTTGGTCATGTCGCGGATCTGCATGTACTCGGGCAGGACCTCGCGGTTGGTCTGGTCCTCGAACCGCGCATTCATCAGGTTGCGCTTGTCGAGCCCCAGCTCCTTCAGCTCGTCGGTGAAGAAGGCGCCCTTGTGGAAGTACTTTTGCATAAACTGGGCTTGTCCGCGCTCGCCGCGCTCCTCGGCTTGCTGTTCAATGTGCGCGCGGTCTTCGGCGTCGCGCTCTGCGGCGCTGAGGTTGCGGCGGCGCTCCACCTCGGCGCGCTCGGCTTCTGCTTCCTCAATGGCGAACCGCTCGCGCTTGATGCGGCGCAGCTCGCGCAGTTTCCAGGCGAGGAACTCGGCGTCTGGGTCGAGTCCGTCCGTGTCGTCGATGGCGTTGATGTCAGCCTCCTCGACGTCGTCGTCCCAGTCGCGTTTTGCGGCTGCGCGCTCCGCGAGGCGCGCTTCCACCTGTTCCTGGACGAGCTGACGAGTCTGCTCTTGGCGGCGGGCTTCTTCTTCGGCGGCGAGCTGGTCAGCGGTTTTGGTGGGTGCGGCGTTGGTGCGAGCGTTCTTCTTTATGAAGACGGGGCGCAGGAGTTTGCGGGGGGCTTCGTCTTCGCTGGAATCTTCTTCTTCATCTTCCTCCTCGCTCGACTCTTCCTCGCTGGAGCTCTCGTCCCCGCTGCCTTGCTCGCCATCCTTGCCCTCGCCATCCTCACCCTCGCTCTCCGTCACAAATTCGTCCTCGTTGATGTCCGGCTTGTTCCGTGCAGCGAGCTTCGATTTGAGCGCAGATTTGGGGAAAGATGAGGCGATTGGCGCAGGTTTTGGCTTTGCAAAGGGCTTCGGCTTGGACTGCTGCTCCTCCTCCGACTCGGACTCTTCTGAGCTCGACTGCTCTTCAACTAGCGCAGCGGCTGGTTTGCCGGCAAATTGTCGCGTGCGCACAGGTTGTGCGGTGAGCTTTTTGGACTTTGGCGGGGGCATCGTGTATGGTGTTGTAGGCTGCGGCGCATGGAGGAGCTCCAAAAAGTTCAAAGGCGCGTTGCCGCGGTTGGTCGCAGTCTTGGCTTGGCTGTAGGGCTGAACCACACATTGAACATTTCATGCGAACATCATCAAAGCAATCACGGCCGTCAACATTCTATTAAGACGTCTTGTTTTTAGCTCCATGATATATATCAGGCTACCTGGATGTTTACTGCCGCATTCTCAAACATCCTGAAGTTCTGTCCAAGTACTGCATATTTGTTGCATTATTCATCCTGAAATTTATCTACGCCGAGCTATGCAAATACTTAATCTCAGCCTGACTATCTTTAAAAGCGTATATGAAGCCAAAATCCAAACACGGCTAGCAACACAGCAGGTAAAGCCTCTGTCATCAATACGATCCAGCAAAACTGTCCAACGCATACGCCGCCATGTCAAAGCCCAAATCGCGCTTCGAGCTCTGGGTCGTCGTTGCGTTCTGAAGGTTCAGACCACCAATGTCGCACCATTCGACGCCATTGGTCTTGATGGGCTGGATAGTAGTTAGCAGCAGACTCTGATGGGCAAATGACATCAAACTTACCAAGCATGTCAAGTGCTTGCACCAGGAACATGTGTTCCTCCACTCGTAAAAGTTCCTCAACAACAAAATGAAGCCGACAAACGCAGCAACAAGGCCTCCAGCGCGTAGAATCCACCACGCCCACCAGAGCGGCTTGCGTCCTTTGAAGAAGGAAACGGGCTGCTTCGCAAACTTGCTCAAGCCAACGACAGGGCTCTTGCTCGCCATTGGTGGGTGTGTGGGATCGGTCTGTGGGTCATGAATCGGGTTGGCGACGGTCGTGTATGGTGGCTCGTCCTCACCAGTGCGCTCGCGCAACGACTGCGGCGAGTGCAGGAGACAGATACCAAGAACAATGCCCATCAAGAAGCCGCCGATGTGGGAGAAATTGTCGAGACCGGGGAGTAGCCCAAGCACAAAAGCAATGGCAATATCGAGAAGCAGAAAGAGCAGGTCCTTCATGGGCGAGCGGCGCGAGGACCAGTTGTAGAACAAATCAAGCAGTGTCAAGGCCAGAATGCCGAACAGCGAGCCAGAAGCGCCAACTGACGTGATGCCATCAGCAGCGTAGTTGCCACCAAGCACGAAACCAAAGATTCCTGCACTAAAGTAGACGAGTGCGAACCGCAGCGGCCCAATCTCCTTCTCCATGTCGCGGCCCAGTGTCAGCTGGAGCAACATGTTGAAACCGATGTGGATGAGTCCTGCGTGCAGGAACATGGGGATGATGAAGCGGTACCACTGATCTGGCTCATGCGAGCGGTCGTTGAAGTCTGTCACGGCAGATTGGTCGGGGACACCTCCAAGACCGCAGAGCTCGTTGAGAGAACATGTTAGAGAGCCTGGGTCGAGAGAGGTTGTGTTTGGGCAGGGCCACGACTGGACATTTGCGTCAATGACCTTTTTGATATTGTGCATACAGGGCGTAAAGCGGGCGCCCATGTTGATCAGTACGTAAGGCGAGGGGCCAATCATGATGTTGAAGTTGGGCTTCGTCTGGATGGGTGATCCAGTAAGCATGCCGTTCTTGATCAGCTCGCCCACGAAGACACCAATCTGCACAGTGGTGAGAATGTAGACGACCCACGTTACCCGTCCGCTGAACCAGCCCTCTTTCTTCTTTGGTTTCCTCCGTCTCTTCTCGGGCGGCGGGTACATGTTCTCTGGGTCTGCGTTGTAACGTAACGGCTGGGCGCTCATGCCGCTCGTCTTGTTCTGCAGAGGGATGGCGTTCTGGTCAGCGAAAGGGTCATGCTGTCCGTGTGCATGTGCAGGTGGTGTATCGTATGGGCTGGCAAAGGTGTTTTGGCCGCCATACTGCGGCGGCGTGTGGTATGCTGTGTCTGGGTTGTAGGCTGTGTTTGGGTGGTATGCCGTGTCTGGATAACCACCTAGCGCGCCAGACGAATGTGTGCTGTTGTTGGCGTGGGCTGGGTACGGCGGGTACGAGTTGTCGTCAAAGGGCGAGGAGGCGACGGGCGAGACGACGTGCTGCGACGGCTTGCCAGGCACAGCGGGCAGCGGCGCGTCTGTGCGGTCGTGCGGACTGGCAGCATGCCCTGTGGCGGGCCCTGTGGGCGGATAGGATGTGTTGTAGTAGTCGTTCGCGGCCATGGCGCTGGCGAGGGTGGACAGGAGAGGACCGGCGAGGGCAGGAGAGGTTGACTACCTAGACACAGATAGGTATTGTATCAGGCCGTAGAGGCGGTATGCAGGCGCTGGGGTTCAGCAGTGGCGCACAGTCGCCGTGGATGCGGAGAATGCAGCGGCACTCGTATAATGCTGGCCGCGATCCGGGACGGTCGAGGGTGCTGCAGCAGGTACGGCGATCAAACGGCAGGAGCGAGCGTGGTGTTTGCACGTCTTCACGTGTTCGCGTCTTCAGGTGCTCGAATTCAGATGCTCAAGTGTTCAAATGCAATGCTGCAGAGCGAGAGAAGAGGGCAGAACAGTTCCGAGAGCCCGACGCTATAAGTAAATGCTGCGGCTCGGCTCTTCTTTGCAGCTGAGCGCTGGACGCAGTGGACTGAGAGTGGAGCACAAGAGGCTGACGGCTACGACACACGCCAGTCGGAATGCCTGCACAGCCTCCAGCCTCCAGCCTTGTCGTGACAACAACCCCTGGCCATCACCAACCAGACTAGCTGAAAGCCTGAAACCACGCTGATCTGCGTGGCTTGGTTCCCAGCGCGCTTTAAATAGCCCCTGTCCTGGTCCAACGCCGTCCACAACGTGACCTCGTCTGCCATGCACAGTCACATTCAGAACTCATAGCTAAAAGCCTGAGAGCAGGACCAGTTGGTAATGAATGCCTTGGGCTTCGTGATGTGGCTGTTGCTGCCTCGGTGCCTTTGCCCTCGGCTCTTGGCACGCGCACCTGTCAACGGTCAACCACACATCGTCATCATCAATGTGGATCGCCACGCGGCAGTCCCCCAACGGCTGCACTAAGCCTGCCGACTCGGCCTCTGCCACTGATGCGCGTACTGCACGCGTAAGACGAGACTGTGGCTGGTGGTATCTCGTCAATCACAACATCCGACCATGTCAAGACAGTCACAGCACACTGACTTGACGTGACGAAATCTTTTGTTTTCTTTTTCCCCTTTTGCACATAGTGTCACGTGAATAGCGGTTCTGATCTACAACGGCGGCAGTGCCTCTCGACAGTTGGGACAAATGAGCCGGTACCTCATCCAGCCCTCCAGGCAGCCTGCATGGAAAATGTGTCGACACGGCGTCACCATGTACATCCTCCTCTGAAGCACCATGCCTGTCCCACTTATGCCTGCCACCGTGCTGTCATCTGCCCCAGCCGGCACAACTGGCACCTCAATATCCATTGCACATATACTGCAGTCGAACACCTTCTTTCCCTTGTCCTTCGCCTCGCCAGCGCTTTTGCTGCCTTCACCGCCCTCAACAGCATCCTCCGAAGACAAAGTCGCGTTCAACGGCAGCAATGCGCCCTCTTCATCCTCTCGCAGAATGGGATGGTAATCGTATGCCGGCGGTGCCCAGCCTTCTCTTATGAAGAACCGTGGTCCCAACACGCTCTGACTGGCAAGCGCAACAAGCTGTATCCACACCCAGCCGACGAGCACAGTGAATGCCTGCCAATCCGTCGTTGCGAACAAGACGTTGTCAGCTTTCAGGTAAAAGTACCCAATGGGAATGAGACGCGTCACCGACGTTCCGATCGTGTAATCCCATCGAAGCGCACGCCCACAATTGCGCATCACGTTCCTGTAAATCTGTGGGACCCAGAAGGAGAGGTATAGGAAGGAGAGGATGCCAAAGTATACACTTCTATACAGGGACCGCGCTGTCGCAAATTGAATCGTCACGAAGAAGGTGATGATAAGCAGGAGACAGAAACGCGAGTAGAGTGCTCCGAATTCTGCACGAGGGCTAGCTGGTGTGGGCGTGGGCGTTGTTGCCGTTGCAGGGTTTCTTGTTGGCAGGAGCGGCGTATCGTCGTCATCGTCTGACAGCGGGTCGTCCTGATCGGGCGCGATGAGGATAGGCGTTTGTGGCCGAGGTGGCGGAGGAGCCCGGGGCGCTGTAACCGGCAATGGGAGCCCGGAAGGGGGACGATTCGCAGCTGATGCAGGCGTGCCAAATGCGTCAGCCGCGGGAGGGGGACCATCTGAGACTGCTGCTGTTGGAGGGGTGGGTGCTGGCGAAGGGGTTGCCGTTGCTGCTGGGGCTTGTTGTCTTTCCTGACGCGCTCGCTCAGCAGACTGAACCGACCATATGTCCATCAAGAAGCGGAGGTGTGCCAGAACCGAGAACAGCGCAACAAACGCGATGCTGTACATGGCGAGTTGCGCAGTTCCAAGGAAGAGGTACATGAAGATAAGGACTAAGAATGTGAAGCCATCGCCCAGCGCCATCATAGCGACGGTATAGAAGCTGACACGACTGCGCATCGATGGTGTAGCCGTCTCTTTCATCTGCTTGATGAGAAAAGACAATTGGAAGGCAAAAGCAACAGCGAAAGCGACAATGCTGTGTCTTGCACGATCGTTGTACTCTTCGGTCTTTGAGCCGACCAGATGCATAAATTCCGATGGCGGGTGATCTGGAGGTCCTTTGGACTCGATCATGTACCCACAGTCCGGTGAGAAACCTACCATAGACATTGAAAGCTGCGAGCGATGACCCAGTGGCGCGCCCGTAGGATAACGCATCTCATGCTCAAGCCAGTCCATATCCATGGTTTGTTCGCTTATGGGCTGCTGCAAGTAGAGAACAAACTCGCAGTGATGCGTGATGCCAATCATATCCTCATTCGAACCAGCAGGTGAGCTTGTCCACGGGTTCCAAACTGGAAATGGTCGATTTATCTGTCGATCAATGGTTTCATGAATAGTCCAGTTCAAGAAGTTCTTCGCGGTGTCGTGGAGGTCTCGTGAGAGCTGGAAATGTGGCAGCGCAAAGATGCCTGCAAAGCGTTCACTCGTTGTTGTCAACACGGCGTGTCCGCTGTCCTTGAAGTGCACACCATGTACAAAAAACTCCCACCAGTTCCCGCCGAAGCTCTGGTCGTCTCCTATCACGACCTTGGCACCAATCTCTGATATCGTCCCGTTGAGATCAGTCCTCATCTTGTCCTCCAACTCGGTGATATGCACTCTGACTGGCCCACTCATACCTGTGAGGTTGCGATCAAACTCCATCGCTGCGTTCGTGAACGGATCTTTCGCGAGATGCGTTGAGTTGCCCATATCCTCTGGGTGGCGCACGCGACTGCGAGGGTCGCGCGCCCACTCGCCCTGCACAAAGCCTGAGAGGTTTTTATACACGGGCAAATGGCCCCATTCAGCTCCGCCCTCACGTAGTGTGCCATCCAGCATGCTTGCCCACTTATCGCCCAGAGCCTGCTCGCCATGCGCGTTTGCCGTGGCCAGCACGCTAGGCAGCATGTCCCAGACGAATCTGTCCTCGGCCCTGCAACCGCTGACGTTCAACCACTTATTCTTGTTGGTGTTGAAGTCGCCATAGTTTGTGCGGTTCAAGACATCGAGTTGGTCCCACTCGCGCTGTATCAGGTCGTCATAGCGCGTGCGCGTGCTGAATGACGGCTGCTGTGGCTCGGGCGAGTTGATGAGAAGTAGCAGGATGAGGAAGAAAAGAAAGGATCGTGGGTCACGGCGGACTTCCATCACGACGGGTCCTGTGTTATGTTGGGGGCCATCGAGGTGAGTTGGTGATGTGAGCGTCGAGATGTGAGGTGATGTCAGGCAGGGATCTCGGGGGTGTGCGGAGTTCGAGGTCGGACAGGGGTGGGGGTGTCAACATTCGACCCCGTTTTGAATGCTTGATACCTTGTAGTTAAGGTAGTCTTATTTATCGTGCCGTCATATCTCCAACTGATATACTCATATACAGTTCGGTGACTAGCGGTGTTTTCCAAGCTGCTATAACGGGCTCTCTCATCACGTGGGTCTGATTAGCGCGCTTTCCTGCCTGCTCCAACTCTCGAAGCTTCTCAACTCGACTCTCCTACACATTACCCATGTCTTCAGATTACACGACGACGGGCGGCGGCCTCAAATTGAAAGGCGCAGGCGTCGATAAAAAGAAGAAGAAAAAACGTCCCAAGCCCAATGAAAACGCGGAGTCTTCAAACGCCGAAATCGAGAAGCGCGCGCCGAACCCTGAAGACGTGAAGTCACCAGGCCGCTCGTTGTCGCCAGACGCCGCTGAACAAGCACTCAAGGAGAACGGTGGAAGAAAAAAGACGGATGCTGAGAAGAGACATGAAGAGTACAGGAGGAAGAGGCTGGAAGAAAAGTTGAGGCGCGAGGGCGTCAAAACACACAAAGAGAAGGTGGAGGAGCTGAACAAATATCTCAGCGGTCTGAGCGAGCACCACGACATGCCCAAGATTGGACCTGGCTAAGACAAGGTGCCGGTGCGCCCTCGCACACATGGACATATCTTGGCCATTCCAGCAACCGCTCCTGCGATCAGCATCTGCCATTGCGAAAATCGACATGCAGAACTCTACAGAATCTGCTATCAGAATCCTCTAAACACATCACCACAAAGGAAATGCGGACGCACAATCAGCGCCATTCCAGGGCTCCATAAAACCTGGCACGGAAATGCAAAACCACAGTCGACACCGAAGACAAAGCCCTACTTAAATTGATCACCAAATTGAACTCGCTCAAAGAATATCCAGATAACCACAATGACACTAGTTTCACCTAAGAGAACATCATCTCATTCTCCACAATGCGTTTGAAGTGCTTGCTTGTTTGCTTTGTTCTTCCTCACAAACCATGCCGCTGCGGTTTCTTTGTCCCTTCAATGTACAACAAAGGCATTCCACAGTCGCTGGTACAGCGCATAGTATACATTTACTGAGCTTGCGGCAGGTGTGAGAAATTCTACCGCGATTTCTCATCACCCAAAAACTTACGCCATGGCACCAAACGCCTACCAAAAATTCTCAAGACATGCCACGCTTCACCTAAGAGTATCACGGTATTCTTGGAGCGCCAAAGAAAGGAGGTCTACAATCCTAACAGTATACCATACCGAACCCGCGGTGAGACAGCATTACAACAGCAATGTCACAGAAATTCCTTCTCTTTCGACTCTTTTTCCAGACCAGCCATACACACCTACCGATGTCGTCGAGGCCAGATCTCATGGGCTTAAGCCTACTGACTTGGTCGCATTAGAGGTCGCACTAGCGGCGCCGACTGTTCTACCAGTCAATCGGACAAGGCCGCCAGTGACAAGATCGCGAGTGATGGAGCCACCAGCGACAGGTGTTGTTGCATCGCCCGAAGCATCGACTCTCGACTCACAACCACCATACAAGCATTGGCCTCCATATCCATGGGACCGAGAACCTACGTTGCCACACTTGGATATGAGAAAGAGTTGTCTCGGCGAGATAAGAATAGACTCCTCGATAGTGATCCACACATGCCAGGTGATGAAGACCGTTGGCACGGTGCAAAATATCTTGGTGGTGGCTCCTACGGCGCAGTGGGTTTGTGGTGCAAAGTAGACGAGCACGACAATGTAATTGACAGAATGGTTGTCAAGGACCATGCTGCCTATAGTCGAACAGACTGGCGCGACCCCAAGAATTGGCGAGACGGCCTGCCAAGGGAGGTTGCAATCAACCGTCGTATCGAAAGTCGGCGAGAAGCAGAGCCAGAAGCGTGCCAATACATAGTCAAATATCGGGGTCACCGCTTACTCATGGAGCATCGCAGGTTCCGCCTATACACAGATTTTGCAGCGGGCGGTAGTTTCCTAGACGCCGCGTGGCCATATAGCCAAAGATGGCAGAATATCAAACCTGAGCGTGTACCTACACAGGTTTGTCTGCCGCAGGCCTTCATCTGGTACACCATTAAGGCGCTCGCAACTGCGTGTCTTTTTCTGGAGAACGGAACGTTGAGCGATGCCGACAATGCGTCAATGGTCGACTGGAAGCCGATCTTTCACTTGGACCTTCAGACTCCCAACATCCTGCTCAACCTGCAGACAAAGAAGCGCAAGACCCCTGACGGTGAGAAATCAAATGCACACCTCGCAGACCCAAGCAAGAAATCAAGTGCGAAGGCAAAACGTGAGGCGAGGCTTAAGGTAAGCATCAATGCAAAAAGCTACAATTTAACTGCTAATACATTGCAGAATCTCGAAATAGTACCACAGCTGGCAGATTTCGGTCTATCATTCTTCGACCTCGACTTCAGTGGATGCTCGGCACTGGACGAGAACCCTGAAGCCCACATCTTCCATGACGGAACCCAGAATCGCTACGCTCCTGTATGTACCGGTCCTAAGGTCTTTATATAAACAGAGCATCGACTGACTAAATCTAGGAACACCATCATTACAATCCCGACTCGCCTAAGAAACTCGACACTAAAAGCGATGTATGGGGCATCGGCCGTATTGCCTGGAGTTTAATCGTCAATCAGACCGATGATTATGGGGGCCCTGTGCGGGAGAACGGTTTTCTAGATCAAGTCAACGGTTACCCATTACATCTCTCCCGGAACGACGATCAAAACATGCAGCTGGATGATCAATACAACCAACAAGTGCTTATTGGGAGCGATGAGTGGCCCGCGGCGAGACGCTACAGTGAGGAGCTCAAGGAGCTGGTTCGCGACTGCCTGAAGTTCTACCAGGAGAACAGGCCATCGCCGAGGGTGATACTTCACAGAGTGAATCAGCATCTTGACGCGAACCCGCATCTCAAGGAGAACGCGATGGATCTTCTTAGCACGGTGCTAGAATTTCCTGAAACCAAGGGGCTGGAGCTTGAAGGTCCGTTCAAGAGGCAACGAGTGTAAAGTAAGGTGGTAGTTATAGGCTGGAAACTTTTTATTGTTTGCGATTGTTTTATGAATCTTTACCCCTGTGGAAAATTGCTGTGTATGTGTCGAAATGTATCTTGTCGGACGATTCTACCATTAATCCATCCCTTTCAATGCTGCAGCATCAGCAAAGTTCGCTCCACCACATCCTGAATCCGTTGCACGGCACGCCTGTTCCTCACCCTCAACGCGTTCCAGTTGGCGAGTATCAGCTGGCTTTCCTGCGATTGAGTCTGGCTCTGCGCCTCGATCTTCAAGTGGACATAGTCTATTTTCTTGCCCTTTGACGCGCGCGCGTGCCTGTTCTCACGAGCACAGGTAGTTCTCACGATTGCGCGCTCCTTCAGACTCTGACGATACTTCTGATGACATTTTGACGCGCTACGGGCCCGCGCACCTCCGCCTTATCGACTTGTTTAAGTATCTCCTCTCTCGATTACCTTTATTCGAAATTGTCAGTCAGCACGATACTTGTTAGCACGGGTAGTATTAGTAATGTGTCAGAGGTTTTCACACTCGCTGAGTCTTCAAAAGGGTACAAACGTGAAACAGTGGGTTGATTGATTGCTAGTGGGGATGGCCTGCGAGCTCTTTTAAATGAACAGGGAGACCATCCTACTAGAAGAAGACATTTTTCTCCAGTCTATGTTGTTTGCCTCAATCGGCTTCTCTTCCTCCGCGGTAGTAAGGGCTGTTTGTGGTGCCCAGCAAGTTGGCCTTCACTTCACCATGCCACCATTGCCATCACCTCACTTCATCTCAGATGGCACGTGTTTTTGAGCTATATTGGAGCTAGTATCAGCCTTTTTTTTCTTAGGCACGACTCGCGTCGATTTTGCACTGTTCGTTCATTCACTCACTGGCACGCGAAAAGGCATACAAACAAAAACAAACACCAAAGATTGCAACAATGCACGCCTTAAACGCCGGTTCCGTACTCATGGTTATGCTTGTAGCGCTTACCACCGTCACCACCGTCACCACAGCAGGCTCCACCGGACCGTTTCTCTGCGATCCGTGTAGGGACACCTTAGTTGCATGCATGAAGAAGGTAAACCACCCAACCCGCTCGTGGCCATAACCTCTACTCCCAATACTAGAACCTTATTCTTCACAAGTCTGCTCGCAATTTCAGGTCAGTGAGCTGTCGATTAATACCCGCAGAACTGCCTTGACAGCAAAGAAAACGCCACCCTCAGGAAGTGCTCGGAGGACTGCCAGTGCGCCATCGGCAAAGATGACAAAGTGTGCCGTGATGAGTGCTTTGAGATTCGCTGCGCCTGAAAGAATGATAATACATGGACGGTATACAGTGAGTGCATTGAGACATCGGTCATGTATGTTGTGGCTTTTGAGGGTGCTTTGTTTTGACGGCGATCGTTGAGGAGGAACAAAGCAACGTTACGCATGCAATTCTTTGTCAACTGGCACCGTCCCATTCAACTAAAAATAGCATCCTTGATGTGAAATAAGCCCCGAAGAGTGGTGTTTATCTTTGCCTGCTTCTTTTGTCCAAGGATTTGACCTCGCACCAGCTGTGTGGTTGAGGGCCTGATAATATGTTCCTTCCCTCTTAGACCGATCGGGTTATACAGAGATTTATGAATACTACACCCTAGAAACAAATCTGATCATATTCAACGAGTCATGTTAGGTCCTGGCATAATCTTGAAGGATTGCAGCTTCCACCCTGCTACTTTGCTGTAGCATCGGAGCGCATAATGGTCTGCCCTTTGTTTCCTCAGAACAACAAACGACTCTTGTTTGCACCAGGAGCCTTGGCTCTATAAGAGTCATTCTTGGTTGTCTCTTTGTTACCACATGTGAAAGCGGATTTGTGCAAGACAATGACTGATCAAACTACAAGACAGTCGCTCATCCACACATTCAAGTAGCTGTACAGACACTCTGAAGCTCTTCATAACAAATAAGCAGAGCCATATCAACTCACTGTATCATCAACATGATCAAACCACCGCCGTTCGCAACGGATAGAACCTACTTCAACCGTGACGCGAGACCATGGATTGAAAACAACCGCGCATGGAGCAAAGGTTAGTTGGCACCGTCACCGCTGTCAGTTTATAATTTGAGGTATCTCTGACACGTAACAGCTCAGACAGACATCACCCTTGACGTGCTGTGGTATGATACAGCCATCAGGGATCTGTATCGCGCACATAAGAACGGAGCCCAAGCGAATGTACTGGCTGGGTTTGTGCCAGGTCAAGTTCCGATCCCACTGCACCCGCATCTGAACGCAGATAAGGCCATTGCAAAGCAGGGTAGGCAGAGACCATCGGAGAGAGATGCGGTAGGTGGCTTGTTGGTCGCGGATGGTGCGGCTGGTGCTGGTGTCGGAGCCGGCGCAGCAGGTCCAGTTGCGCCCCCAGCTGCGCCTCCTGTCACCCCAATAACTCCAGACCCCGCTGGTGGTCCTCCTGCTGGATCTTTGCACCCGGACGTGGCTGTCGAGCCGGCCGTGACTTTACCAACAGCCCCTGCAGCCCCTGCAAATTTATATATGTATGACTTCTGGCCCCCACAGCCCTGGGACGCAGATCCAGATGCAGACCAGATACCGCGTACTGAGAACATAAAAAGTCTTGATCTTAATGGTCCGGAAGATATGAAAGCTATCAGCGACTTCAGACATAGCAAGCCACTGATGCAAGGAGTTGATGAAACGACGTGGGTCGGCACGAAATATCTCGGAACCGGATCATTTGGAGCTGCCGGAGTATGGTGCAGGGTCGATGACAATCAGAACATTATTGAGGTAAGTGTAACACCGACTTTCGTTGGAGCTACCATGGGCGTTTGCGTCTGACACAATTTGCAGCGTATGGTTGTCAAGGACTGTTTCCTTAACAATGACGCGTACAGTGTTCCAAAATTCTGGTACGATCAGTTACCAAGCGAGATCGCAATGCATCGGCGTATCGACAGGAAGAGAAAACGAGAGGACATGCCGGACGTTGGCTTCGAACATCTGGTGGAGCACGTTGGTTATCGTCTCATGATGCGCAGAAGAAGGTACCGCCTGTACTTGAAGTACTATCCTGGTGGAGACCTACAGGATAGCGTCTGGAACACTCTCTCCAAATGGCTTCCTCCACACTTGACCAATGGTCTCAGCGACGATGCTTTCTTAAATCAATCAGCAGACACACTGGCAGCTATTCCCACGGTTGCAGAGGGTTTACTCTGGTATATCCTTAGATCTCTCGTAAAAGCTTTTCTGATTCTGCGTCACGGCACGACGTCAGATACAGTCGTTGATCCAGAGTGGAAGCCTATAACGCATTTGGACCTTACCTACAACAACGTGTTCCTGGAGCCTGGTCTGAAAAGCAATCCTCCCACTAAACTCGTTCTGAGTGACCTCGGACTTAGCTTTATTGAGCGTACCGCGGCTCCTGTCGCGGAGGGAGAGGAACCTTTGCCATCTGAGAATCCGTATGAGTTCTTGCTTCGCCACAAATTCCGCAATCATGCCCCCGAGCGGCATCCTCTACACGGCAATCCACCTGTGTTGATTGGCGAGAAGACGGATGTGTGGAAGCTCGGTAGCATGATGTGGGAGATAATGACGGGCAGCCGGGACGAGGACCATGTCATGCGTGAAGACTGCCTGGGCAGAGACGGAAGCATTAGGAAGAACCCTGTTACTTCAGATGACGACAAGTCCAAACTGACTGAGGACGCGATCTTCCCAACGCCCTGGAGGTTCTATCCGTCTGCGGACAGGTATAGTCCTGAGTTGAAGCAATTGATCAGGGATTGCCTTCATTACCACCCAGCGGATAGGAAGAGTTTCAAGGAGCTGGATCAAGATATCGAGAGATACATCGGTGCAAATCCCATGATAATGCACAATGTGACGGCTTTTTTGAAGCTTAGAGAAGATGAAGAGGCAATTGGGACAAGGCTGAAGCGGCAGCGTTATTAGGTGGGCGTTAAAGATAGATAATCGTAGATTGTGTAATATTGTCCATGCCGACGCGACTGAAGTGTCCAATTCCCACAGAACCATTGTGAGGGGAGTCGATATCGTGGTGAAGAAGTGAGGCGTAGTCATTCTTTCGCGGATACAATACCTTAGCTGATGAGCTCCGGATGAAGATCTCCTTCGAAAGCCTTAGGCGTGGTTTGTAGTCGCTCAGGCACGCAATATCGCTTGCGTGGCAGATTGTCAGTGGTATGGTAACAGGAGTCGTCGCCTTTTGGAACAGGTACGTAGTAGAACGTCTATATGATGCGCAAAGAAGAAGTCATGGCGTAACGGCTGTGGTGACATTTTGAGTGGGGTCCTGCGGCCCGCCAAAGTCGCCGCCACCAAAAGTGGCACTCTTTCTTGGGCTGCGACGTAACAGGCTGCAGCTCCACCACCGACCTTTCAATTACAACAATTCAAAGCGCCGCAGAAGACCACAAAGCTGGCATTCACAGACAATTGAATCAAAAGGTGCAACAAGAACGTCACCCTTGACCGTCTTGTCCTCTGTCTCACTAAAGATGTCCAGTAACTTCGTCGTCATTGTTCATTTTCTTCTACTTGTCGCTTCGGTCAAATTTGGAAGATTGAAAGCATCTAAGCAATAATCGAATCAAAGAAAAGAAAATGGTATTCCAGGATGCAAAGACGTAAGTGGTGATGGTGTCTCAACTGAAATGTCAGCAGCACTCTTCCTGATTCTCCGTGCTTGCAACTCCAAAACAATGCAGGGAAGCGTTCATGTTTAAAGAAAGTCGCATCCACACCAACCTCCCATTTGTTGCTGGGAGCCTGTTCACGACTGTACCTGATTGAGATATGGGAGATCTGCATGTGGACCAAACCAGGTTCTTAGCACCCGTTGCTCCCGAGCATACAAGATCTCATCAACGCCATGTAAACCAGCATCGCGGACCGTAATTCTGACCCGATCAGCGGACAGAGTAATCCAAGGCCTCTATATTGTGGCTTACTTGCCAGCGATCCGATCAATTTGCCACTGCACCAAGGCATCTGCGGCAATGCTAGACTTCCCACTGTCTAAAAGTTGAGCCTCGCATCCTACCACCAAGCAATGAAGTCAAAGATACCGTCTACTTGGTAGATTTGGTTGAACATGATGTTCTGTTGCTGGACGAGCCGGCGCTGGGGCAGGAAAGCCATAATTAGGTATCTTCGAGCTATGATACCCGCAAGCCGAAGTGTGCGCAGAATTGCCGATCTTACGAACGCCTCTTGGTCCTCCATATGGCGCCAGACACACATAGAAAAATTGGAAATGGCATCCCGGTCGCCTATCTGCAAGCCTAGTCAGTAAAGGTATCTCAAGATGCTGACAGGCTGTCTTACAGGTCATATGATCGCACCCAGACGTCTTCTCGATATTGGCCCCGCACCCCGGGCACTCCATAGAGACTTTACTCACTTCCGCAAGACTTGCTACTTCCTGTTCTCGTGTAACACGTAGTTCCTCTTCGCGCTGTGCCTTTTCTCTTGCGACACGTTCGCGGTAGTGCGTACACGTCTCGTCGAAGTGGAACGGTACATTGCAAGTTGTGCATAGCCTGTAGCCGCATGGAACACACCGAAAAATGTAGCCTGCAGCACTGGTATCGTGCATTTTACCTGAATTGCAGCCATTGGACGGGCAGTAACGGAAGTCCGGATCATTGCTGAGAAAGCTTCGTGTAGAGAGAGTGTCGAATCTGGGATACGTCAGTACTTGTAGGATTCGATAGTTCGGATCTGTGTTACCTGGTAAACACCTCTTCTGGGGCAATGTGCTTGACATCTTGATGGGTGAAGTAACTGCTGCAGCCGCTGACAGGGCACTCAAGGCGATCCCAAGGCTTAGAGTCCATTTGTTGCTCCAGCCATCCAAGGAAGCATCCTTGACAGACTTCTGGTCCGTGTGTACATGCAAGGAGTGCGGGAAAAGCCGCTTGTGAAAATGACTCTGCGCAGACAGAGCACTCTGCTTGAAGTGGTTGGGGTGCAGGTATCTGTACGTTTGGAGAATTGTCAGTTTGCGGCTGTGAAGCCAGGACTTTCAAGCGGTTCCGTAACTTTCTGATGCGCGCTTCTCGCTGCCTGTGCTTTGCTGCAGTGTTCTTGTCGCGACAGCTCCGACAGTTCGTCCACCATTGTCTCTTTGTCTTCAATCTGTCTGAGTGGTAGTCTAGAACTTTCTTAGACTTCCCGCATCGCGGCTCTGCACCGGAGATAAGCTGAAATAGCTCTGGCTTGGGAAGAACTGCCTTAGATAACGGTGGGACAACCATTGTTCGAGATTCTAGAGTCGCCTAACCAGTGCGATACCTGCAGACTCAATGTGATGCTGAGGTCGATTAGGTGACGCTGGCCTCGATCACCATTTGGATTGGTGTCAGCTGATATCCTTAATTTAGTAAAGAACGTGGTGAAGTCATGCTTGATACCAAACTAGGGTGAAGGTGAGATTGCTCCTTCGGGACTGGTCCAAGTGGCGAAAATAATCAAACGGCCAGAACCTTGGTCGAGCCTCCGCTCGGTTTGATAAAAATGTACTTCTAGTTAACTACTGATTTACTCGTCATGACTACTGTATTGACGTTAGACATGTATTACTATCGATATAATGAATCTGCAGGGCGCTTGAACTTGTCGAGCACTTATGAATATGTTGAATATGTCGAGCACTCGAGAAGGGCTCAGATATAGACTGCGGAGCTTTCCATTGAGTTTAAAGTCCGCAAATGCAGTTAGTCTCTAGAACTCAATAAGCCATCTTAGTTGGCTTCTTAACAGCGCCGGAATCTATCGTGTACACATGCAATTACTTGTATATCACCATTGTATAAGTCTTCGGCATGTGAAAATTCTAGTCTAGGATGCAGCCTGCTCTTATATTCTGTCAAGGGTCTAGGAACGTAATTGCCATGCACCAAGCTGAGATGCGTTTGCCTGCACTTAGCGGTCATCGCTAAGTACAAAATACGCCCTCCTTTCGACTTTCCTCCAGCACAGACACTGCTCATGCTACAATCGAGACTGGCTTAGTTGCGGTCTTTTGGTCAATGGTCTGGGATTTTGTTCGCCTTGCACACTTATGCAGAGTCATGTTTCAGATCACGCACAGCCGCAACAGCCATGCCAAGTCCCTCAAGATGCCACTGAAACCGCGATGATACTTGGCCGGTGCTTATGTAGAGCCGCACAAGTTATAGTATGAATCTAGACACTCAGAGCGGCGGTCCGCGTGGCAGTCTTGCTCCTGACTGTCTCAAGCGAGTGGGACGGGCCGAGGCGACCCAAAGATCATCTTAGTCAGAATTGTAACGCGGACACCCCATCATAATGTTTTAGCTGAGTAGAAATGGTTGATGAAATAATTGTTATTGGCTCTCTATGTTTGGCAAATTCCAATGGCTACTTTTGCGGCCGAAAACTCCTAACCCCAGTACCGCTGACAATTGCGCTGAAGACAAAGGAAAGGAAAACAAGTAGATAGTGACAAGGCGATTCTTCTTTTCTTGGGTATCGTTCAAACTTCGGTAATGGCAACGAGTGTCATCTTTGGCGCATCGCCCTCATCATCAGCAACCTCAACCTCCGCGCGCTTTGCCTTTTCGCCAGCCGGGGGTGCGCCATTAGCGGCGGAGTTTTGGGGAACGTTGACACCGGGACTGACAACAAGACCGACACCAGCACCTTCTGAGCCCATCTCGATCTTGGGTGAGTTCTTCATGGCCTCCTTCGCGTAGCCGAGAGCCGCGTTAAAACCCTCTAGATCGCGCTTGATCCACTTCATAGCATCTTCAACAGCAGCCATCTGGTCCTGGGCGGCAGTAGGCTCGCGCTTGCCGAAAAGCTGGTTGACTGCTCGGCGGAGGCTCAGCGATCGTTTGGCAGCTGGTTTCTCTTCAGCGGGTTTTTCTCCCTCTTTTGCCGGCTCGGCCGCTGGTGCAGCTGCGGGCTTTGCTTCTTGCTGACCTTGTTGCTGGCCTTCGCCTCCCTTTGAGGCTGCTCCTGAGGCGAGCGTGGCCATCAGCTCCGAGGCTGATTCTTTAGATCCCAGCGAGATCTCTCCATCACCGACTACCAGTGCAGGGGAGTAGGCACCCAAGTTGATGTTTAGGGGGACAGCGGAAACGGAGATAGCTGCAAGGACAGCAAAAAGGACTTGTTGAGGAAGCATATTGATGTTTTCGTTTAGACTTTCGTAGCGAAGGTTTGTTGTAATGTAGTTGCAGGTGATGATGAAATCGTTCAAAGATTGTTGCTTTGTAGTGACTACAGTTCAATAGATGATTAGAAGTGAATGGAGTGGCCGGACTGAAGAACTGAAGGAGCGTAGCTTTCAAGATCTTATATACACTTGAACGTGTGCAGGAAGTACTGATCTGTGCTCCGGGCCTTCCCAACCCCGCCAAGGCCGTGCGACTGTTTGGGATGAGGTTGAAACTTCTGTGAAGCCATGCCAAGAGCTCCAAGACCATGCAAGCATACCCGTGGCAGGCATGGCAGAACTTGCTTCTGCAGCTTCATTGCCAAGCTTCTACCGCTGTTTGAAGTATGCTTGAAACTTTTTTGACGCTGAGCCAAGCAATATTTAGCGTCGAGTCCGCGGTGAAATCCACTGAGCACACGGGCACTTCGACAAGGGCGGACACTAAGTCGGCCCAGACCATCGTCGACCTGATCGGTTGGTGAACAACAGACCGAGATCAGATACAATGTGTGCGCTGGTGAGTGGTCAGTTACTGACGACTGAGCTGCGTAGAAGGGACAGACAGGTACCGTCTAAGCTTTTGTGATGAGATTTTCAACCAGTCTGTAACCCAGAGCTAATAACCAGATCCCCGGTGTTGTATGTAGTGAATGGCCAAGCTCATCCGTAACGACTGGATCTGTACACAAGCATTTTGGAAGGCTTGGAGTTCCAAGGCTGTAGTTGTCCCGCCAGGCTGGCATTGCCAAGTTCACACATGTGCAGAACTGGGTGCGACAGCTCCTGGATCAACCTGATCAGCGCCGTTCGCACTCATGTGTGATGGATAGGACTGTCCTTGGCGACGGATGTTTCTCCATAGCGTTCGTGTGGAGTTCCATGTTCCAGGGAGGGAGACTTTGCTACGTGAGCTTCAATCAGAGAAGCTTCTGTTGGAACAGATCATGTGTCACCCAACCGAGGCCTGAAAAGCTTAAACGAGATGCGAACTGGGAAGGTGGCTCTGGAATGCTGTTCAACGTTTGGGGTTCAACGCAGCACCAGGCGTTCAGGCACGAGCCAGGCGGGACCAACCCGATTAGGATGAAATCTCGAACGCAGGTGCGACACCGCTACCCGCATAGCGGACCACATCTTCATTTCACAACCCCTCTAGACAATACATCACCTTGCACCCGTGAGTATTGGCGGTGCTTGTTGCTAGATGGCAGGTGCAAGTACGGGTGGCTGACGCACCCATATTTTTGAGCCGTCTCATCGGTCATGCCACAGCTTCTTCACGATCAAGAGCGGCTAGTAATGCTCATTTCTCCGCACCTTCAGGTCAGAGAATAGTCTCAGATACGTTGCGCGAGGTGGTGAGGCGACAAGGCGCTGCGATGCTCTGATCATTGGTACAAGGCATTGGGGGGTGGGGGGGGGGGGGGGTACAATCTCAACCCGGCAGTTCTTTCCTCTGATGACGCTCTCGTCTTCTCATTAGCAATGACAACGAGCTACAACTTGGCAGCCGCGCTGTGTTTGCAATGCCTTCGATCTTAGGTCACAAAGCTAGTAGACTGTGACGGCAACGGGACACTTGAAGTTGGGTCCCCTACCTGCATCCTCTACCAACGCTCTCAGCTCAATCAATCTTCGATTATCTTTTCTTTCTTTCAGAAAATAGGACACTTCAACGAACAAAACATACCAAGAACTGTCACCGATAGGGTTCATGTGGCAGCTCTTGGAAGACGTTGAAGTGGAGAAGACCCACTGCCCAGCTGTCTCCCCGCAAAATCCAAGCTTGATCAACTTCCAAGCAGTCAGTCACTCTTGGTAGGGGCAGGCAGCTCTTGGAAAATAACAAGCCTTTAAGCCCGACAACTAGGGGTGCCAAGACGATGTCGCAGCTTGCCCCTGCTTTATGGGCGAGTTGAGAGCGACTCTGACATATACGCAAGCCTTTTCATGCTGTCGCAGCTACATTCTATGCTTTTGGGCGCTTGAATTTCTCGTTCGAGCTTGTTTGAAGAAGGCGTGTGATGGCTGATGCTTCTTCGTCGATTCGCTGGCAGGTACATAGCGGCCCGAACTCGTCTCATGTCAGACTGAGCTCTTAAATTTAATTCCTTTGACAAGGAATTAATGGAAGCGCTGGATTGTTCGGTGTTATCCGTGCCTCTGCTTTCATGTTATGGTTATAGTGATAGTGAGGTCGCCGGTTGCCGCTAAAGCTATCAGATATCAACGCAAATTTTGCAGACCAGCCCCATCGCATCAACTGAACGCTTCAGATTGCTTGCTTCGGATTGCGAATCTTGAAGGTGATACATTCAGAGATCTTGCGACCTGCTTTGAGCTTCTGTGCGGCTTTATGATACAGTATATTTACGTTTTAATGCAAGATGATCTCATCAGCCAATCAGAGGGCTTCAATGGTTCGATGGTGTAGTTGGGTACGTGCAGTAACCTTTAGAATGCACATTAGTCAAATCACTAATAGACAATAGTTATCACGTCAGTCTAACATACTTCCAATGTTGGGTTCACTGAAGGTCTCCAGTTCAAGTCTGGGTCGAATCAGCTTTTTGCCAGGCAGTATTTTTGCATGGTCACCCATTTGACTAGAGGCAGCGGGAACTCAAAGAAGACATCCCTCTTCTCAGCTCCGTTCAGATACAAGTAATGTGCCAAAGTGTCGATGTTTTCTTTGGATTGTGTCGTGATTTGTTGCTTTGATTGGAGCGACTAAAAGCGCTTTATGCCACACACTCATAATTTACACAATGTTTTTGCCTGATTCATGTACTGTATGTGCACTGTCTTTGTGTGATCAAAAAAGTTCTATGTAACTGTCTCTGACAATCTTTCAGTCCTTCCACGTCAAGTGCATCCAGTGGCATTTGTGCCGTTACCAGTGCCGCCGTCAGCATTTCCAGCATCGGTTTCACTAGTGTTGCCGTTATTCGCACCGTCAGCTCCTCCGCCTTGCGAGGTACCCTGCGCTGCCGTACTCGCTTGAATACTCGCACTACACTGATCTAGAATCTGTCAGCCTAACTCCCTGATTTTTGAAGAAGAATTACCTTTTTGGGTCGAACACTGAGCCACAGTCAGACTCGCATTCCCCCCATTTGCAGCATTTGCACAAGCGTTGAATTGCTGATCGCAACTTCGTGCCAATGCGGCATTGATATTTGCAAAAGTATCACCCTTCACTTGGAATGGGCGGTCGGGATTACCAGAATCTTCGACAGGCGTGGCTGCAATGCCGCCGAGGGCACTAGTGAACGTTTGGACATTACCTGCCTGCCGACGCACTGGGGCGCTGGAAGCTATGGCAAAGAAAAGGAAGGTAATGAGGGTAGACTTCATCTTGAAGATCCAAACAATATTCGAAGCTAGAATTTATTTTCGGGTATCAAGTTGTGTGACGTATGTATACAGATGTTGAAATTAGCGAGTGACCAGACTCTGAGCGAATGTACAACGTGAAGTACCAAAAGAAAGTCGACAAGTAGATGTTGGTGTAGTTCTTGATTCATTCTATACCGGTGTTCTTATATCTTCATCTGTTCAGGTCTCTGTGTCAAGAGTAAGAGCTCTGCTTTGAAGAGGCTGATCCAACGCCCCTTTATTGACCACGTCCCTAATGCACAGCTTTCAACGGCTGAACGCAGCCAATCATGTCGTACAGAGGATCAAAACAACTAATTCGACTGGCCATAAGTCTAGAGCCGTATGCAGGCAGGGCTCGAATGATTCCGCATGTGCAGCATCTGCGCCGTTATCTGTCAGAGACCTCTTGATGATGGCGCGTACACCTCATTCGTTAGCCTGCAGGCACCCCGCTGTGTTGGCGTTCTTGTCTAATACCAATGTTCGGTGAAGGTGCAGCCCTGTGGCGATCGCACACGTACTGAAGCACGATTTGTCTCAAACAATTGTCTCAGCCCCAACCTCTTAAACCTCGCAATGAATGAACACTGGGAGTACCTAGACTGGATTGAAATCGCTGCGATGTGCGGGGTTGTCGAAAGAATGGTTTTCTGGTTGTCAACTTCCAGATGACAGCTTCCACACACACCATCCCAACCAAATTGAGGCGCAACCTGTAGTTGAGAAAATTTTCACGTGCAATTGACAAACACGGTGATTCAAAGAACGGATCTCTTCTTAAGTAAGCAGATCGATCTCAATGTCGATCATCATCTGCTCCCTACAGCCGAACTCACTGTGCACTTTTGCTCGGCTCTGGTCTGGTGGCTGCCAACAGGCTACCGTACATGCCAAACTCCAGTGAAGCGTTGGAACCTGCACCTTGCTCAACAACAAAGCGTGCCCGTTCCAGTTGCAATGTTCCCATCACAACCGCAAGAGGGCTGTCGAAACATCCAAACCTCAGGATCACCTTGACGTCAGTGCTGTGTCCAACAAGAAGTAAGCCAATTCAAGTTGATATTCAGAGAATCGCCAAACATGTTCTTCAATTTTGCTTGATTGAAGGGTACCCAACAAGCGCTTATAATGCGTCGTCACCCAGAAGATATTCTGGTGGCCACTTCGAGGGAAGGGACCAGAAGTGCATATATCATGAAGACTATTACTTCCTTTCGAAGATGCGTAGTCCATGCGTCGTCTTTGTCTTCAGAGTATTCGAGGACCAGTGCATATGGGAGCGTTCTTCTAGATCCAAAAATTTGTATTCCACAAAATCGCATGGCGACAGACGGACTCTAGCTTGTTTTCGGTCGATTCTAGCTTTTTCAACACAGTCTGCTTCATCTTGTAACCACTTTGGATACAAGATTGGCAGAGTTCGACACCAGCTCTGGTGCCTCAATAAGCGAGAGAGCGGAACCGAGTACCCTACAACCGGAGCCACCTTACGATCTAGGATCCTATAGACTACGGTACCCATACGGCCATACTCGGTTTCCAGCTCTTCCTGCTGACACTGCCAAGAAAAAGCAAAAACGAGTGGGCCTTGATGGCCCACTTGATTTCGTGAAGCTCGGAGGGGCGATCTAGCGCATGAGATACACAACAACAGTCCCAGTGCTTGAAAGTCCATAGGGCACGATGCCTCGAGGGGTCGGCTGCGCGGATCAATGTGAAGGCGCCCATGGTTTCTCCCTGCAGCTATGCACAGGTCACTGGTTAGTGCGACGTTGGGAACTCACAATCTGCCTCGCACAGAATAGACTTTGTACAAGCGGTCCGTTGCTGTAACTCTTACTGAAGCCAAAAGAAGAGGTTCTTGTATCGAAGGCTCTTTCTGTGCAACCTTGTCTGCAAATATATTTCTTGCAATTGCCATTTCCCTCCACATACGACCATAGGACGTTGAAAACAAGGCTTCCCGTTCGCTCAGCCCTATTTAAGCAACGTACCGGCGGATTAGTAGTTAGGTGGGTGACCACTAGCGAATACCCGCTGTTGTATGTTTTTGGCTTTTTGTTTTGCTGGACGAGTCAGACGTGGTCGGCGGACCGTATGCTTTTTGTCGATGGGCGAATCTATCCAGTGCTGATTTGAGCCTCGTGAGGTGCCAACAGCTCGTTGGAAGTATGGCGGTGTCGAGAGCAGGGACAGTCGAGCTCTTGTAGAGCGTAGTTGCGTGCTTCCAAATCATTTTCTGTCTGCCTCTTGATATGCAACGACGTCTTGCTCATGTCCCAACCATCTCGCACTCTCCCACGGGCTAACCACCGCTAATACCTTGGCCTTGACAAGCCCTAATGGCAGCGGTCCAAACAGCCTCGAATCCCGACTCCACTCAAGATTATCCCCCGCAATCCAGCAATGACCCTCAGGTACTTGGACAACTCCGTCCTTGACATTGGCCCAATCACCCTCTTCTCCTTCTTTCTCCACGTCCTCATCCCGCCTCGCCGCACTCATCACACTGACGAAGTCCCCTGGCATGCCGATAACGCGCTTGCAACCGCGCTGATGCGGAAACAGCGGGTGCGTGTAGGTAATGACATCGCCGACTTTGATACCGCGTCCGCGTCGGTGCAGAGAGGAGTAGACGATCCATGGGCGCTTAGAGAACGAATCGGGGATGGTGGGGACCATGCTCACGCCGCTTGTATGCCCGAACCAACCGATGTGTGTTGTAACGATGTGGTAGATGAAGGCGCCCTTGAGCACAGTCTTGCCGGCCCCTGTAAACATTAGATGGTGTGTGGGGTGAGACGTAAGAGGAGCTTACACCAGAGGTCGCGTGCATTGTGACCGAGGAACGACATCGGGAAAACTGTCGTTTGCGTTCGTTTCACCGTATACGCATGGCTGTGGGTAGTACGCGCTGCGATATCGAGGTGCGCAATTGGTGAGGTGAAAGTGCTGATTCGTGATGAGCTTCGATAGCTTGATGTAATTCCGGCGCTAGCCAGCTTATCTCCGGTACAATCATAAATCGATCACAGAACTTAAAATGCACATGTCGACAAGCCAGCAAACACAATGTTAGTCAAAGATGAAATTACCGGGCTCGCAGACTCTGAACAAGCTGCTACAAGGTAAACACAGCTTCATATCAATAACTTCGAGCACGTGCTGATGTCCCAAAAAGGCCTGCACCAACTGGCCTTGCACCAGACGCAACATTGAAAGATGCTGTAAGAGGTGCTTCCATTTCTCCTTCTTTAGTTCCGATCCTTCTCCATAACTTCTTCATTACATTCTCCTGCAAACAGTGTATGCTTTTGTGTTATTTGCCAACCCTAGTACTCCAGACCTCATAACTACCTACCACGACCTGAACCCCACCACAATCGACATCCTGCGTGAAGAGCCCTCCCCACTAGAGTTCATGCGCCACGTCGCCCGCAACCGACCCTTTGTGATCAAGAATGGCGCTGCAGACTGGAAAGCGCGAAAGCGCTGGAACGCAGCTTACCTGAAATCCGTCATGGCTGGCCAAACCGTCAACGTCTCGCTCACGCCACACGGAAACGCGGATTCCGTCGTCGACTTGCCAGGCGGAGGGAGTGTGTTTGTAAAGCCGTACGAGCGCACCGAGGACTTTGACCTAGTGTTGGATGCCATCAGCGCCCAAAGCCGCACCAGCAGCAGCAATGGCATCAACGATGATAAAGCATCTCCCCGGCTAATTCGCTATGCACAAACCCAGAACGACAACCTCCGGGACGAATACACCTCTCTCTTCACCGACGTACCACCCAGCATCCCTTTCGCACGCGTAGCCCTCGAACAGTCCCCTGATGCTATCAACTTTTGGCTCGGCAGCTCGGCATCCACCACCGCCATGCACAAGGACAACTACGAAAACATCTACGTCCAGATTCTCGGACAGAAGCACTTTGTGCTCCTCCCACCAGTGGATGCGCCGTGTGTGGGGGAGAGGGAGGTGTTGGCCGGCACTTATGGACCGAAAGAAGCGACTGATGCCAACACCACCAACTCTAGCGGTGACACTGAGGATCGGGAACTAGCCATTCATATTGACTCCCCAACTACATACACCCCCTTTGCGACCTGGGACCCAGACGTTCCCAACCTCAACACGACGCCCTACTCGCGATACGCACAGCCCATGCGCGTCACGCTCGAGCCGGGGGATATGCTCTACCTGCCTGCGCTGTGGTACCACAAGGTGAGCCAGAGTTGCGATGACGAAGGGCTGTGCTGTGCAGTGAATTACTGGTATGACCTTGATTTTGGAGGGGGCTTCTGGAGCACGGCGGGGTTTGTGCGGACGGTGGGGTTGGTGAGTTTGCAGGAGGTGGAGGGGAAGGAGTGAGAGGTGAAGACTTGGGATGTTGGAGGTGTTATTGAAGTTTAGGATGGCTCAAAGGATTCAGCCTTGAGGCAAAGGGAGGAGCGCACAGGGGAAGGGGGAAGTGGGGGTAGTTATTATGGTACCATCTCGCTGTGCCCCCATTATCCCCACTGGAATCGCTCTTCATCGACCATCGTGCCTTCCTCCCAACATTTCTCAACCCACTTGACACCCACTGCTCTCGCGATGCTCATAGCGTTGTTGTTATTTGACCTTTCTCCTTCTGGAACAATAACGTGCGTGACCCCCTCCGTTCGCTCCTCATTCACCACTTCACCTCCACCAAACCTCACATAATTTGCCGCAATCCCTGCCTTGAGGCCCCATACCAAATCGTTGCTTCTTTTTACAGCAAATTTCGTATTCACAAACATATAACTCTTCAACCGCGTTACCTCTTCACCGTGACCCTGGAGCTGATTAAGAAAACCTTGCTTGTCAAAGTTTATCTTCGCTTTCGGTCTGTGCATGCCCTCAAGAAGCTTCCTCATCTCCTGCACATCACTGATATCTCGAGCGTACGAGTCACCATTGTCGTCAACATGACCTTCCACGACTTCCAGATCGTTATCGTGGAGGAAGAACATGTGCCGATTTGGCTCGAAGGGCAAGAGATACGGGAGCGCGCCAGCGTCTGAATCATTCTGTTCAATGCAGTCAGATATCCATATGGGTTTAACGATGTTGTTTGTGTTGCGCTTTTCGAGGGACGCAACCTTGATCAGGCGCTTGTCGGCGATGATGACAAGACCTTTATCCAGAGCGTCGCGTTGTACAATCTTGCCCCCATTAGCCTTCACAATGGCTTCGAGGTCTGCTTTGCTCTTCTTGACGGGGAAGAGTTGATCGGTCATGATATAGAAGGTCAAGCCTTCGAAGAGCTTTGACTCTGGTCCTGCGTAAGGTATCGTGGTGGCTTCGTTGCCAGCAATCACGAGTGGTCTCTTGGTGGTTCTTGCTCTCTTGCGACGAGACTGCTCTATCTTGAATTCTTGTTGTTTCTCTTCAAGAGTCTGTTCCACATTATCTTGCAGCTCGATCCATTCGTGCACGCTCAAAGCCTGATCCCAGCGCTTGTCCACGCGAAGACGTTTGAAGCGTGGAAAACGGAGCGTGTGACCCATGCGGAACTTGTCGCTGGCATCCACGCTTGCTGCTTTGCATTCGAGGACAACAGAGTCGCTTGGGAGGATCCATTGATCGGGTCGCTCATATTGACGGTTCTCTGCATGTCCACCAAGCTCTACGGTGGGCGGTGGCCTTTTTGGATCCCAGTCCTTCCATTTGCCTTCTGTGCGGCCTCGAATAGCAGCGTAGTCCTCACGACTGAACCCTCCACCAACCTTGAAGAATGAAAAGCACTTTTCGTAGTCGGGGTCATCTGGCTTGGCACGTTGCTTGACACGTAAGCCGCAAAGAAAGGACGAGTGAGCTCCGCCGCGGTGACCTGAACCATAGTAGCCGCCAACAACAACACAGTCGAGCGACTCGCCGTACTCTGACATGTATTCAGGTTTTACCTTCATCCAGTCGTTGTTGCGCTCGTTGAGGCGGTACATGGACCGGGGATTTTTTAGTACCAATCCTTCTGAAGACTCAGCCACAACTCTTCTCAAGGCAGGTTCAACCTCAGTGTAGGAACGTGCGTCGATGTACGGATGGATTTCAAGGCGCCGAGGAACACTGTTGACCGCTCCCTCTAGCGCTCGTCGGCGGTCTCGCAGCATGTATGGAGTCAAGAGCGTGTCATTAAGGTAGACACAATCAAAAACTCGAAACAGAGGGCGCTGTCCAGTCTTCTTGTCAGATTTGTTCTCCTTTTCAGATATTGCTGCTGTTTTCAAGGTGCCGAAGCCGACAATATGATCAGTCTCCATGTCCCAGGTAATCATTTCGCCATCAAGGATGACGTTTCGAATATTCTTTCCGAAAGCGTCCGCAATGAATCGGGTCAAGGCACCAGCTTCTTCGCCCTCGAGATGCTTGCCATACAAGTAAGCATAGTCTTTGGCTTTGCGCGACCAAAAGCCAAACAGTCTGCCACCTGGTGCCTCTGGATCTTCCATCATATGCAGCTGCATGCGCTCGCCATCAAGCTTCTCCTCGATCCAGAAGTTGTTGTCATCGGGGTTTTGCTGAAACCTGGATACAATCTTCTCAAAAGAACCCACCTTGTCTTGGAACTGCGCAAGCTGAGGCTGGAAGCATTGCATCACACTGAGACCTGTATCGTCCCCCTCAAGCCGTGTCATCGGATCGTATAACTCCCAGCAAACACGTCTGAGATTTGAGGAAATGTTGAAGAGTTGCTCAGCGTCAGGATGCCACATGTCGAGGAAAGTCTTCTCTGTGGCTCCGATCTTCATCTGTCGGAGAATCATGCGGATCAGCCAAGTCATCTCTTCCCCATTCATCCTTCGATAGAACCTATTGAAGATTTTGACCTGCTCGTCTTCTCCGCCAACCTGGGACAGCCTGTCCAGAGCATTGTTGACGTCAGCGATACTCATGTCACTATACTGGGTACGCATCTGGCGGGTGGAGAGAACCTCATAGCAGCGACCGGCAAAGTCACCAGCTGTCGACGAAGACACTCTATACAGCTGACCAGGGAGTTTCCAGTTGAGTATTTGTTTTGCATCTTCAGAGTCTTTGCTGATTTTTGTGAGTTTGATCAAGACTTTGGCAATGGCCTTCTCCTTCAAGCCATACATGGCGCGGTCACGGTCTTTTTCGGGAATGATCAACCGCATTGCTGGATAGAAATCATTCCCGACATTCTTGCGCCAGTCTTTGATGAAGCGCTCGATGATGTTCCTCTTCGCTTCGTGCGGGGAAAGGTTGGAGTGGCCGGAAGGACCAGCTTTTCTACGAGGGCCTACGGGATGCTTTCTCTTTTGCGTGTCCATCAACGGATCAAAGAGCTCTGTGAACAGCGTGTGGAATGGCGGCGTTTTGTGCTGATTCAGCGGCCGCGTTGGATACTTTTGGTCGAGCTCTTCTTCTTCGTGGCCGTACATGAGGGTATTCTCACGCACCGCCTCGGCGTCAGGCATGACAATGTCGTCGCCCATGGCTGATACATTGAGGTTGAAGGGCGAGACGCCTTGTTTATGATGTCGCGAGTTGAGCAGGCAACGGCCAGGCAGTCGCGCCTTCCACGCGCGCTGTCACATGGATGCCTGGAGCCTGTTGCGGTCTAGCGCTTTCTATTCTGGGCGGTGACCCTGCAAGCGGACATGGGCACGTTGTCGTAATGTTATACGGTTCCACATGCACTTTGTTTTCTGTTCAGTCTCTCGCTCAGCCTTCATTTCTTCTGTTTCTGTTCTTTATTGCGCCTTGCTTGCAGACCCAGACACTTGATCTTCCATAGCATCACGCTTCCACGCTCCCTGGTTCAATGGGGCCCAGATGAACAGCTCCGCCCGCAGCCGTACCGGCAATACGCAGCACAACGTCCCTGAGGCAGCGTTGCTAGGAGCGTCCTCTGCATTCTCCAGGCCACCTGCCAAATCTCAGCACCTCACCCACACCTACACCGGAGGCAGCCATGGCGCACTCCTCGCTGCCACCAAAGTAGGGACAGGACGGCCCAGCGCGTCGGCCGGCACTCCTCTGCAACGGGATTACACCGGCGGCAGCGCGCGGAGCACAGCCAGGCCGCCGCCCTCTCCCAAGCACGTCAGCAGCTCCAGCTCTCTCGGCGTACCGGACACCCACGTCGACCGCACACCATCGCCGTCATACACTGCGGCCAAACTGGCCGCTGCGCGCCTCACCCCCCAGCGGCCTGCATCCTCGGCCAAGCCTCCAGTCATGCTCAGTGAACGAGACGCCAACGAGCGCGATGTGCTGCCGCCCTCGGGCAGCGTGGGCAATGTCCTGGCAAGGCTGGAGCAGCAAAGGCCTGCTCAGGAGAAGGCACCGACCCAAGAGCCGTACAGGCCGAGGGACAGCAATGGCTCTCAGCCTGTCATGAAAGATGCGCAGCAAGACAAGCCCACTGACGACACCCAAATACCACCAACGACTTCACTGGTCAAGATGTTCGAGCAAAACCGCCCCATCACTGCGACGTCGCCGCCGGCTGCTGCTCCTGTCGTCAAGACTTCTATCACACCTGTTAAATCACCCAAGCCTCGGCGAAACTTCAGCCTTCCTCCAGAACCTAACGATGGAGCCCCTCTCGCAAAGAAGAGGACCAGGACGCCGCCGCCCATATCCAAGCCAAAGCCGTCGGTCGGGCTGCCACAACCGCACTTCACCGATGGCGCACAGGAATCGTCACGCTCCTTCCTACCACAGAATCGCAATCCACCAACCGAGTCCCCACCTGTCAAGCAGAAGCCGATCCAACTGGCCGCCCTCAACACCAAAGTTGTCACTGGGCCTGCGACTTCCGGTCAGGGACGACCTAAATCGCAGGATTCGAGACGCTCAGCGACGTTCAACCGGCGACTTTCGACATCGCTAGACAGCAACGCGCCGTCGTCGCCTTCATCTTTCAAGTCAGCCAAGGAGGATCAAGAAGAGGAAGAAAAGGTCAAGCTTGCGATACCGCCTCCAGTTGAGGAAGAAAAGCCGAAGCCCTCTCTACCCCCGCCACGTCGATCGAACACTCGGAAGACTGAGTCAGCTCCACCTGACGCCCGTATGCTGAAGCCTGAAGCGCCGCCTCCACGACGACAAGGCAAGGGCGGCTCCCCTTTACACCCGTCTGAGCTTCTACAACCACCAGCTCGCCTCTCTCCTCCCCACCGCCCCTCCTCAGCTGCCGGCTCTGTATATCACAAGCCATACCAGCGCGAATCTGTGAAGTCTATCACAAAACACATGACCGGCGAGTCTCTGTCGAACGCAATCATGGGCGCCGCCCTTGCCTCATCCCGGACCTCCTCCCCCAACCCACCCCCACAACAAACCATTGAGCCTCTTTTCCCGCGCAAACCGCAACATCACCACCATCCGTTCCACCGCTCCCCCTCGCCGCAGAAAGGCTCTCCACCAAAACACACAAACAAACTTCGCACAACTATGCGCAAGGATCCCTCGCCCCCCTCCTCCTCAGACGACGAAATAGAATTCAAAGGAAAGGGAAACCGGATGCTTGGCATGAAGGTCCGCAAGCACCCCAACAAGCACCACGAAGGGCAGCGCAAGCGCTGGCGCGACGCTATCACCGAGCGCGAGCGCAAGCGGTACGAGGGCGTGTGGGCCGCGAACAAAGGCGTGCTACTGCCTCTGAACGGCAACGAGCGCGACGACGACGCCAGTCTCGACGTGCAGAATCTGGTTGTCAGGGAGATATGGCTGCGCAGCCGTCTGCCGGTGCACGTGTTAGAGGAGGTGTGGGCGCTTGTTGATGGACGCGAGATCGGACGGTTGACGAGAGAGGAGTTTGTGGTCGGGTTGTGGCTGGTGGATCAGCGGTTGAAGGGGAGGAAGCTGCCGACGAGGGTGAGTGACAGTGTGTGGACGAGCGCGCGGGGGTTGGGCATCAAGGTCAAGGTCAGAGGCTGAGGAAGGAAAGAGGGTCGAATGAGCATAATTGTTGCATTGCGTGGTGTTTTGCTTTCGAGATACCCATGTCGAGTTCTGCCATGTTCGTTTACACAAATCTGGTCTCATATTGCTACGATGCTATATTTTTGTTGCTATTGATACTTCAGCTGAACTACTTTTGTAGAAAGAATATACGCCATCCTCTCCGACGAAGATGGAGCCATACCCAAACATTTTCTTTTTAGTCTTTTCTCGCACTTTTTTTTCAAAAGACCAGAACCCGGAACGCCTTACCCAGTTATCCCATCCCCGCCAATCGAGCAATACACAACCATTCTTTTGCTCTTTCCTCGCCCCCATCTCCCAACATCCAAAACCGAAACGCCTTACCCAATGACCTTGATTCAGAGATACCAGTACCAGCGCCAACGTCTGACGCTCCGCCAACCGCAACGCTGACACTACTCTTGCTGGCTGCTACGCTTTTTTCCATGTGCCTCTGGTGTTTTGGCGCTCTGACGAGGACCAGCAGGAGGCTGGCGAGGATTAGCAGGAGACTTACGAGCAGTGCTCTCAGTTTCCTCGATCAAACCGGGAAATGCCTGCGCGGGGATGCGATGACGGGCTGCACGCCTCTGCTCTACCCTTCCGTTCAGGACGCGATCGCGAAGCGCAGATGGTGGAGCAGCTGGCGAAGTTACAATTGAGCCAGCTGCAGTCGAGCCAGCAGAAGTTGAGCCAGTGGCAGTCGAGCCAGCAGCAGGACGAGGAGGCTGCTGGGCTCCAACCATTATGGAGCCCAGCTCGAGCACCCGGGCCACGTAGCTTGCTTCCAGCGGGGCCTCTCGATTGCGCGATACTTGCAGCATAGTCCCCTCGCGTTGCCTGAGTTGTTGGAGACAATGCTCTAGCCTGCGGCTCCTCGCGTTCTCGCTTTGCGCTTGCCGTTCGAGGACACCAAACTCCCGGATAAGCCTACCTACCTTCTGGATAAGCTCATTAACATCCCGGAGAAGCTCCGTCCGCGTCGCTTGCACCATGACTTCTGCATCGTGTAGGGTTTCGCGCAAAGCTATGCGCTCTCGCTCCAATTCCTGAAGTAATGAATCGAGCCTGCCATGCCGGCCATCTTCCTCATCACTCTCCGCCTCGAGCTGCGACTGCAACCGCGCCGTGCGGGAGACGTCGTTTGAATCGGGCGTGTTGGCTGAGGATGAGGGTTGAGCGCTGCCTTGCGAGCCACCCCCGGCAGCACCGGCCTGTGGAGACGCTGCCCTACCGGAACTGGAAGCCTCACCGGCAAGCTGCTCAGGTACCAGAAACGGCATGCGGCGTCGCCGACCGGCCTCTTGCTGCCTCCGAGCCGCCCTCGCAGAGCGGAATGAGCGGAACAACGGCGTGCGACAACATGGACATGTGTTGTGAGAGAATGCGGGCCCCTCGAACCACTCCCGAATGCATTTGGCATGGAAGATATGGCTACACTTGCTTATCTTCATTACCGTATCTCGACAGTCTGAGTCTGTACAGATGACACAATCGACTCCAGCGGGCATGGTTGACGATCGCTCTACATGGTTGTTCAAAAAGTCTGACAGAGCTGGGAGATCTGACGAACGCTCCGGTTCGAGAAGGCTCCGACGCAGTTCTTCTATTTCTGCATCCAGCGCCGGCGTAAGGCGGACTGCAGTGGCGCAGCTCTGCCTGGATTCGGTTTGACGATCCATCACCGCCGGTTGTTACGCCTGCCTGGCGATAATATTAGCAACAAGTCGATATGGAAACGGCCATGAGAAGCACCTACCTTGACTGTGTTATGCCTTTGATGGATGGCGCAGCAAGTCAGTGGTCTGAAGTGTAAGTGGGTACTGTGGTCTGCTAGTGAATGGGGGAGAAGAGTAATATCGATGATATGAAATTTGAAGAGATGGACGTCGAAACCGAAGGTACGGATGGAAACAACATCCACCGAGGAGGACACCGACGAAAGGAATGTAGAACAGCGAGGCGGTAGATACATATACTTCTCCCAAGAGCCAAGAGCCGTGACCCTGACGATGAGACAGGCACAGCATGCTCTCTGCCAGCTTACGCTGCGAGACAAGACTATTTACCACCAAAAGTTGCTAACAAGAGCCAAACATAGTCAACAACAAACGGCTCGTCCGCCTCAGGTAGCCACAAGATGCTCTTTCACGGCTCGCAGCAGCCTCACCGCCCACTATCCTGCAGTTGGCCGCGAAGCAGCACAAGACACAACGAACCAGCAACATGACCGTGTTGTCTGTGCAGAGCATCAGGGACGAAGTTGCTATTGTTTTCATTCAGGCACCACTGCTGAGCCCCTGTAGTTCCCGCGCGGGGGTTGATGCACACGTTGCCGGCACTCCACTTTGCATGCTACAACGCGGCGGGCTGAGAAGTGATGTGACATGTCGGCCTGCGAGATTGAGCGGTGTGAATGTCTGTGAATGGGAGAATTCTCGTTTAGGATAAGAAAATTCAGTTCTCTGAGGCAGTCCTGCTATTCGACAGGTGAACCAGGAGTTGGGAATCATGGCAATGAGATGCCTCGCAATTTGGGGTATTTGCAATACAGCAGCGCATGGGGAGGAAAGAGAAAACATGGTAAACACTCTTTCTCGCTTCCTTGCACCTGCAGATGCTGGTCGAAGCGGGAGGCGTTGTGGCACACTGGAACTAGCACGGCGGAAGGGTGCATGTGCGAATACAGCATGAAAAGGATAGGCTGGACGGCTTCATGAAGTAGAGGTACTGAAAAATAAGCGTCGAAACGACATATCTTCTCTACGATGGTACTGTAAAGTAGAGGCGAGAATGCGAGTAGATGTGGGATAATAGTGGACTTGCACGTTTGATGTTGTTGTTAGGTAATGTCGTGTAGCGTGACTTAGCACGACGTTCACCACGAAGTCTGAAGCGCGTCTGACAATTTCAAGTTTGTGAGAATAAAGATTTGGGTGCCGATTGTTAGTAGCTATCCTGCGACGTCGTTTGCGTGTGTCGACTGGCCGCGCTATTCAAGCCCTGCGTTGGATTGCACCTGGCGTCGACAAATGAGCTGGCTGCAGTTTTTCAAGTTCCACAGCATTAGCCGATTGCTCCTTCGCAAGCTCCCCCTTGATCGACGATAGCAATTCTTTTGTATCGAGACCATATTCAGGCTCCGAAGCGGATATCTCCATATATGTGGTGCGGAGTATTCGATTTCTTGACGCTGTAAGCTCTCCATTTGCAGTGCCAGGGCGTTGTCGTATTGATGACGAAAGCATTGTTGAGCTGGCTTGTTTCGATTTGAGATACAGTGATGGATGCAAAGCTCTGTGGTACATGGTGCCTTCTTGCCGGAAGCCATACGCGGCTGCAGGCAAGCATGCGCACGTGATTCCTAGCAATACTTCACAAAGCCTGCATGACTATGTCAGATTGAACGGCCCAAGAACAAATAATGGCCGCGAAGCTTACGAGAATATGCTTCCCGGTATAGCATCCCACAAAGAATCTTGACTGTACTGGAGTTGATATCTGTAGTATATATTACAGATGGCGCATATCACTGCACTGCGTCATAACAATCAGCACGTGGAGATGTGTTACAGATTACATGAACGCACCTTCCACCCGTCAAGAATATTAAAAACGCACCAACTCTCTTTGCATGGTTGATCCGCAGCGGTATTATGGCGGCGAAGGGTATGACGAAAATGACCAAGTCGGCTATGAGACTCAACACGCCAACTGGCAGTCCCAGTCGAATCGCCTTGTCAGTCCAGCTCACATTCTCGTGCGGATTTGCAATGGCAAAAGCATAGATGGTGACCGCGCCCATGGATAGAACAACATAAGAGATGCCTATCCAGCAGCTAATGCGTACCCAGCGGATGCGGTTGAAGAGATGGAGATATAATAGGAAGAATGTTATCTTCAGGAAGAGAAGAGTCAGCGGCGTGAGAGTTATCAGCGCGTAGCCAATCTATATCTGGGATCAGATAGTGAGAGGTATGGTATGTTTGCTTCACTTACAGGTGGTAACTCTGAGTTCAGCGTCTGTGGTATGCTGACATCCCAAAGGTGTCGGCCCATCACGCTTTGTGTGACTCCTGTAGCATACTCATCAGTATAGCCATGGGAATTGAAGCTGCAGGGGAACAATTACCTCTCACCATAATGCTGTACTGCGCAACGGCCAACAACTGTTCGAGTCAACAATCTGCCATGACACACAAAGCCAGGTTCCCATACAACAGTGATGGCCAGCGTTACTAAGGAACGTCAGAATGATATCTTCTTGAGCAAATTGTCATAGGAAGTGAACCGAGTCTCCCAACTTGACGTACCGTCATCCCAACTCCAGGTTTTCATCAATCTCGCCTTGACATACAGCCGGTTCGCAAACATGACCACAGCAATCACAAGAAACACTGATGTCGCCCATGTTTGCAGCGCCGCGCGAGTTGGCGGATTAACAAAATTTGACGTGATCCCTGCAGGTGGCGTTGCGACCGGTATTTCTGCGAGCAGGTCCAACATCTCATCGCTGAGATTGTCCATATTCTGGGTTATGTGCTCCATGATTGTACACTGTACGGGTAGCGACGTGGTGTGAGCTTGGAAACCGAAACCAGCTGCAATTGCAATGGGCAGCTACTGTTATTTCAGGTCTCGAATGATGCATTTCTTCTGGGTTGGAATATTGCTTTTCCATGACTGCTGCCGTTAGAGCGTTGTCCTTACTACAGTATTCCGCCTCGGGAGGAACGTCGCGTTGGGCCATGTGGGACTACACTCGGTTAGCACCAAGTCCGCATCTGGAGATACGCTGCTCCTGAATGAGTAGTTGCGCAGAGCCGTTGTGATCCCATCAGTCGCATGCATGCAGCCGACAAAAAAAGAAAGCGAGAGAGCGGAGGAAAACAATGCCTCTCCGTACGACATCGAGTTACTGTTGATTAGATCTCTTGTTTGTGGGATAAACCATTGAGCAAAGATGATGTTTGCAGGATCGAAAGTGGTAGTCGCCGGCGATAGAGGCTACGGGACGTTCCGTAATAGCCAGGGACTGGTGGGTGGGGAAGAGTCGCTGAACTCCGTCTTCGGCCTCTGAGCTCCACCTCAGGTGAGAGAACACCTGATATCTGTATTGGCACGTGGAGGCCTGACGCCGTATGTCGGGGCTGAACGCTGGCGACAGATGACTATTACCTGAACTTGATCCTCATGAGGGGCTCCTTCGCGAGAAGCAAACAACTTCGGCCAAAGGTGAGTCTCAAGAAAGAGGATCGTATGAGATCGGAACTCCTCGGATCGTGGGTGACATAGTGCCGGGTGCGAGATTAGCGGATACGGGACGATCGATCTGCTCGCGTGTGAGGTGTGTGCCAGGGATTCAAGGGCTCTGTGTGGTGTGAATAATCGCGCTTTCCCAGCAGCTGACGAGCGCTCCTTCTGATTCCAGATGTAAGGACTCACCAAGCTCCTTCGAACGTTTCCAGATACCCGGCTCTCACACACACCAACGCATAGATTTCAAGGCCAACAGAGATCTACGCAATAAACTGTGCATTGACTGGCGAAAAAAGAAAAATCTGAACAGGCTCCTTAACACCACAAAATGCAATGTCACATCATCATCTCCATCGACACACATACTCTAACCATATCAATCCCAGCTCTTCTTCTCAATCTGCGGCGTGCCAAGCATTCCCATTCCATCACCTCTTCTCCCCCTCTTACCCCAGAATTCCAGCGCAAGGTCGTACATCTGCCATGCCCAGCCGCCCGCCACCATGACGCCAGAGATGATGTTCACCAGCCTGATGACCAGCGGCCAGAATCCACCACGCACTTCCACCACGCTCAGTGTAATAGGCTCGATGTCGAATTTCACAAAGACACCGGGTACGCTCTGCTCGGGCACGGCGTGCGACTGCGAAGTCACCGCGTACTGGTTCGTCCTGATTGCGTGCTGAGAGAACAGACCGCTTGAGGTAGACGCGTCGGGGTTGTCGAGGGCGCGCAGGGCGCGCAGCGAGTCAGTGTAGAATGTCGGCACAATGGAGAGGTAATACTGGAATTTGTAGAAGTGGGCGTTCGCCTCGGGGGCCAGGGCAATGGTGTTGTCGAGCGGATTGTTCATTGAGGGGAAGTACGGGCCGAAGGACATTTCGCGGATGACGTGAGAGAAGTTGAAGGCTGTGGTGCATTAGCATCCTGTGGCGAGTGATGTCTGGTGAGGAGGCTTACAGTTGTGGTCCAGATGCTCGCCGAACTCCATGTAGCCGTGGCCTCGAGCGGTGATGTGGAAGTCGCCCTGTACCTTGTTGCCCTCGAGGGTGCCAAAGATCCTGCATGAATCTGGCGCACCTCTGACTCGAGGTGTCTTTGAGAACTTGGTCGTCTGCTTCACTTTCAGGTGGTTGTGCACCTCGAGGTCGTCCATATCCCACTCCTGGCTGATGCCGTCGTTTAACTCATGCACGCCATGGTCAGCGTTCTTGCCCGTCCACTGCGCCCAGCTCGTGGCGTCTTTGCGCAGAAGATCGCCAGCAAGTGTGCGATCACCAGCAGCATCCTGCATGTTGACGTGCAGGTCGGCGCAGCGCATGGCAACGACGATATCGATGTTGATTTGCATATCGTGTGAGACTCCCTTCTCAACGGAGAATGTCTGTGTCGTTGTGCCGGCTAACCAGCGCGACGTCTCGGTCCACGCCAGCCAGATGCATGTGAGAATGAGTGTAACTGTCCAGGCAGAGGAGTTGCGACCCTGGACGAGGTACGTTTTCTTAGTCTTGGCTGCGCGTGTGAGTACAGCATCCAGCACACGGTAGATTGTTCTTACGAAAAGCATCAAAGCTGGACACAAGACCCCCCTTGGAGGGCCCGAACGAGTCCTCGTCGAGCCTGTGATCATGGTACCCGTTCATGGTGGGCGTGCAATTGCGCAAACAGGGCACTGCAGACCCAGTTGCGACTCAAAAAAGAAGAAAAGGAACAGCCGCGACTACTCAAGGAGAGACAACCACGCAAGGGACCAGTGGTGGAGTGGAGGAAGTGTCACTGACTTGCGAATGAGCTGGGGCTACGCGTCCCCGAAAGGCCACCTTCAACGTTCGCGCAGCCCTACCAGGTACGAGCACGGTCCTCTAGCCGCGGGAGTGCCCCACGTGTGTTACAGTGTTGCAACACATGACATGCACAGCAATAGGTAAGACGTCAACAACAGCTAGCTATAGATTACATTCTGCAAAAACATGTCGCGATCGTATTCATCAAAAATGCCTAAGCAGCCTCATCACTCAATCCACTGAACTTGCTTCCACCCTCCTGCTGTCCCCCAGCAAGCCCAACCCCCCCACTCGCCGCCGTCTTTTTCACTTGCTCCTGTTCAGCAACCCGCGCAGGGTCCTTCTTGGTGCCAATCTCGCCAAACACTGTCTTTCCCGTCAAATTCGGGTCCTCGGTGACATTCTTGCCAGGCATCTTGAACCCGCCTTCCTGCTCAAGCACCTTGTCCGCCGCGCCTGCATACCCACCCTGGATCTCCTCGACATTCGAGGACGGCGGCTGTGTAGACGTACCGTGGCCTGTTGCGCCGCCGACTTTGTTGTACGTGGGACCGACGCCGTGCTCCTTGCCTAGTCCCAGCCCAGAGCCTGCGGACAGCTGCTGCTGCTCGCTCCAGTTGGAGGCGGCGTCGCGGGCCTCGGCGTCGACGGCGGGGTCGAGCTTGCGCGCACCGCTGGTGTCGGTGTTGGCTACAGTGCTGCCGGCAGAGGGCTGGGAAGACGCCGCAGCTTTGGGGTTGTCTTCGCCAAAGGAGCCATCGCCCTTGAGAGACTCGGCGGCCAGCGAGTCTTTGGTCACGGTACCTACGCCCTCATGGATTGGAATCTTGGATTGTGGGTCTGTCGTGACCTGTTCTTGTGAGCCGGTGTGTTCGCAGTCTGGGTAGATGCACAAGGTAACAGGGCAGAGTCGCTTGACTCGTAAGAGTGGGGCTGCGGTGGGGCGAATCCGTACCTTCTGACCGTGAGACTGAGACATGGTGAATGTGTGGTTTTGTCTTGGTATTTCCAACAGATCACTTTGCACGTCCGAGGATTTGATTCTGCCGTCCTCTCACGAGCGACAAGAGTACCTATAACTTGCCAGCTAGGCTGCTATGGCGTATATTTGCGTCATGCGGAGCTGTATACATTGTGACGTCAAGTGGTTTGGTGGCTCTCATAGCACGCTACAGCAGCTGGCACTCCACTAAAGCCTTCGGAGCGAAGCTAACGAGAAGCATGATTTGGTAGTGGCTTGCGTTATTCGGTAGCGACATCCGAGATGGAGACAGCAGGCTTTGCGTTGGATCTTGCTGTTCTCCACCATTTTGCTTTCTCACGCTTGTCGTGGTAGGGTACAATCGTGCATGCTCGGTACTTGACATGCCATGGTTTCGACGCCGGTCGTGGACCATTGGTTGTTGTCTCTGCCCCGGCTTTGTGGAAGTTCTGCGAAGCAATGCATATACGTTTCAAGGTATACATCACAACACAATGACATTTACAGTGACAGTTTCAGTAATGTCTGATACGATCATTCATTCATTTATTCGTTCATTCATATCTCACAATCACTCATGAGTCAAGCTACCACAGTCGCTGAAGTAGCATTTATCCAAAACACAAACTTTGATATCCCAAACGCCGTGCATGCAAGCATTGCATATAGTACACCATCACACCTAACCCTCAGCTACTAAGCATCTACTGGGCAGAAGAAGGAGTGCCGTAGTCCTTGCCAGTGGTGTTCTCGAGCCCAACGTGGTCCTTCTGGTCGCGGGTGACGGCGTCGTTGGGGATACCACTCAGGCCATCCTTGCCCTCACGACCAGCAGCGCCGACGGAGCCGACAGTAGCAGGCTCGCGCAGAGTCGAGCCGCCTTGGCCCGAAGCAGAGATATCTGCTGACTGGCCGCCGGAGCCAACGTTGACGGTACGCGCATCTGCGGAGTTGAAGTCGGATGCCACGGGGGGCTGCTCAGGAAGAGGCAGGTTGGACTTGACCTGGTCGACAGTGGCGGGATCGGCCTTCATGTCGGTGGTAGTGGCGGCGTAGCCTTGCTGTGAAGAAACCATTTTGATTGATGTATAGCTATTGTAATGTTAGTCGTATTCGATTGTACAGATTGTGTTCAGAGCTAGAACCATGAGCCCTGGCATAGAAGACTTACCTTTTTTGGATTTGTTGAAAATAGAAATTGGCAAATCTAAATGATCCGGTTTTGATTGTGAATGAGGTGTTGGATTAGAAGAAGGATCAACGTTCGTGGGCGTGTTTTGGACCTTTATCAATGAGGATGGTGAGTGGGTGGGCCGTGACATCATTTTGACATAGAAAAAATATGATCCTCATCGAAGATTCCCATTCCCCACCAACCATAATCCGGTGGGCCCTTGCATCATCAGACGGGAATTCTTTGCAGAATTGATCACTGCCAGTGCTGTTGCAGGGGCTCCAGGAGGCTTGTGCCGCTTTTCCCCGGCGTTTGGTGGAGTCACGATACCTGACAGAGTAGGCTTCGACAATGCTGGGCCCATTGCTCCCGAAGAAAATGGGTCGCGTGCCCTGCTTCAGTCTCAACACATTGCATCATCGCTGGGCCACACAAGAATCTGGGAACAGGAAACACATCATCGTGATCGGGGGTCCTGCAGTCTCGGAGGAGATGCCAAGGATCAAGAAGTACGCTGAAGATCCATATTTGCGAAAAAAAAAAAAAAAAAAAGTGCAACTGTGAATTCACAACAAGGTCCGACATAATTATCAAGATATGTATGTAAAGTGAACAATACAAAAGGTTGTGTGAGGTTGTCGTGAGATCATAAGTGGACTCCTCATTGCAATTGCCCAAGTGTCGCCGATAACGTTCGGACAGACTTGTTCAGGGGATGGTAGCCCAGTTGTGAGAAAGCCAAGCTTCGAATGGCGTTATCTGTATGTCGGGATACATTGTGTTTAGATATCCCGGTGTGACGAAGTCGTAACGTCCCTCCGCTGTTGCCAGGTGCATAGCAACACGTTGCTGCTGCGTAATCTCGCCATTTGTTTCAGCGACGCTGAGTTGATACTGGAGACCTGTCAAGCACTTCAGTTGATGGTTGACCGAATGAAGCAGCAGTCATACCTGCTGGGTTTTGCCAGTCAACAGGGTGCAGTGGTCGACCTATTCAGAGTTCAGTGAACAGCTGGGTCGGAATAAGCACATGGGTGTACCTCTGCATGTCTTGAAGAGACTGATGAGATCGTTGACGCTGATCCTCTCACCATACATGGACATTTCTGCAGGCCATTGTGGTGCATTCAGCGACCGCACTACAAATTTGGCGACGTCGAATATCGATGTTAAGCATATGTATGAGAGATTGCTAGCAGCGTCGTATACCGGTGCGACCGCAGACATGTTGCGGAGATCCGCAATGTAGTCTCCTTCTCCATTTGTAATATTCATACCCATCTGATGAGCGCGCAAGCCGCCCACAGCGAAGCGTTCATACAAGATGCCGCACACGAAGACGGTTGACTGGATGTAGGCAGCGTAGTGCTGGAGCCGGGCGAGAGCGGAGCTCTTACCACGATCCAAGATGCTCGTCGGGACTCGTTGACCCGGTTGTCCTTCAAACTCGGCCGGAGCAAAACGGCGAACGCGGCATTGAATAGCTGCTTCGATGAGTCGGAGCTGTGGCTTTCCCGTCACAGTAGAAACAACAGTGTCTACCCCTGTCAAGGCGTGTTGCAGAGAGGCCTGACTCCTGTAGTCTACTACTTGGCACTGGTAGCCCTGTGCTATGAGGACAGTTTGGCTCTGCAATATATTAGTTTGGGATGTATGAAGAGTTAAGAAGACTTGGTTACTCACTATTCTTGACAGAATGACCACTTGGTGACTAGTTGATTGTTGGATCTCCTGCGCAATCAGGAGTGCCAAGCCACAGGTCCCGGCGACGGCTACTCGCATGGTGGGCATCTTATTTGGTGAAAAATTAGCAAAAGTTGTGCGTGTTGCGTTGTTTCAATTCAGCACCAATTGCCATGCTTCATAAACGAAACTGCCGGTGGTCATTATCTTTCCACTCAAGCATCCATCACTGTGACACAAAGCATTGATGCCCATCCATGACTCAGGGTTGCAGTGAATATGGTGAAGGAACGTGCGGGTGAGTAAGACCGGAGCTTGTGTGCGATCTAGGAAGGCTAAATGCTCTGGCGTTGCAAGATATGAGAAACCTATTGAGTTACAGGCTCGGCAGTCCCGTAATTATCTAGCCTGCAAACTCACAGAGAGGAAGGTTGTGACCTACGTTATGATCGAACACCGAATCAGATACCAAGTTTGGCATGGTGGAGAGCGGTAAGTTAGAAACTATCCACCGCCCTTCGAGAGACGCAAGGGTGCTCGCTTGCAGAAAATCCAGCAAGACCAGTCAGCCAATGGCTTGTGATAGTACCACCACGATCCTGTGGATGCCTGCTCTGGTCTGATAGTTTGTGGTGGATTCCGACGGTTACATAGTTTAACAAGAGCTGATTCGTCCCGGACAAGCACCGACGGTGTCTTTCGTCCCAACCGCATCACAGACTTTCTCGATGTGCTGTAATCGTGTGCGAGACGATGTGCTGTGCATATCACCTGCTTCCTGGAAGAGGGCGCAGATCACGTTGGGGACCGCTGCAATGACCACAGACCAGAAACAGTGGTAGTGTCCGCAACCATTCGACCAGTCCAGTAAGTCGTTTGGCACATCGCACGCACCAGCCCCTCACGCAATACAGGAAGAGCGCCATGAATGTTGTATGCATGGTCAGATGCAGGCACTTGCGTGACACTATGCAGGAGGTAGCGACCGCCTCGAATAGATAGATTCTAGAGAATACGTCGGCATACGCGCAGGGCTAGCCCTACGCAACGACTTACCTCGGTTCTCCATGCTGTTTATGTGGGCCTGTGTGAGATGCAGGACACATCACATGGACCATGGATGCAGGTGGTCGGACTGTGGTTGTGGAGGAATGGAATCCATAAAGGCAACCGCTCTGAAATTGCAGTCAGACACTTCAGCATTTGGACCTCACCAATCAAGGGCAGCCAAAAGGACTGAGGTTGCTGGAATTTGCTAGCAACAAGGGGCCAAAATCCGGTGACCCGTCCAAGACGTCGCTCTGCCCGATAATACCTCAAGACCACAAGCTTGGACCCGCCACGCAATGCAGAGGCCCAGGAATACGCGTCTGGGTCACCCTCAAGTCTGGTGAATCATCTCCGACGAGTACAGGAAGCCGTTCAGCCTGGCTGCTCAGAGCCGAAACTGCGTATCGACTAGCCTGAGGCCTGCAATTGCCGCCGAAAAAGTCCTCTGCAGTGGTGGTACAACAACGAGTGGCAAACATTGATTGTTCCAATCCCAAACCAAGCTCTTGCAGCAGCAACATCTGCCTGGAGGTAATTTGAACTTCACCGGTGCTGGTGGAGTACACCATCACGTCAAGGCATTTGGACGTATAGCAACTCTTGCATACTCTCGGTCCAATCAGATGGCTCGAAGCCTAGGTCTCATAGTTGCAGGTTTCGTAGACGTAAACATCGGCGTCAAGTCGGGGTGCGTCTTACGATGAAGCCGCTAAGGGCGGTGATGGCTGGGTGCAGTAGCGCGAACGTTGCCTAACTGTTGCCTTCCCTGACTGTGTCGGCGTCGGCAGTTTGTGTTGAGTGGCAAGCATCCGATGAAACATGGCAAAATCGTAGTGCGTTGACATTGATGATCCTTGAAGTAGAGATGTTGGAGGTGGGGCGTCGGAAGGGCCGTTGGCGGCTTCCCCGGGCCCATTTGCCACCAGCTCGCATGCAGCCATTTGGTCACGTGATGACGTGTCAACCTGATCTCTCTGCTCACAGAAGATGAACAAAATGTGTGGATTGCATCTAACGATGGGTTGCATAAGAACTGCTGATATTGAGGAGTCGGCCTCGATTAGAAGGACCAAGAATTCTGTGTAGCATGGCCGTCTCTTCCATATAGTCAACAAGAAGACAAGTCCAGAAACCGCGACCTGACTTGCTCGTCCCAAAACCAGCGGTTTGGTACTTGGAGGTGGGTGACGACATCCTGTTTATAGCTTCAGGTATATCTGTTGCTCTGAGGTGGTCGACGACGAGATGCAATCAATGCTGGAAGTTAACGCGAAAGCGTAAAGTACTCGATTCATCGAATGGCCTGAGGAGTACTGGCCCAGAAGTGTATGGATCCACTTTGTTGTTCTGAGACGCGTTCTTCGCGGTCCACCATGGTTCATGTTCGTGACCAAGCTCTAGCTCGTGCTTCTGTGCAGATTCGCGCATATAGGATCGACAGACGCGGTGGAATGCTTCAGCTGCCAGCACCTTTGATACATGACATATCCCAGGGGTGTCACAGAGCTCATTGTGCCAGGGGAAAGTGCACGAATACTGTTATCGTAGAGAGCAGGCCCAGAAGCTGTGTGTAGATGATGAGGCTGAAGTGAAGGAGTGCGCACGGACCGATCTTAACCAGGGAAAGTGCAGGGCTATGTCTTGCATCCCGAGCCGCAACGCGCTCTACCAACGCGTCTAACATTCCCTGCCACCGATACCATATTCTATTAACTCCCCCAAAATCCAATGCCAATTGACTTCTGACACTTTCGTTCTTTGCTCACCCATCGTCTCGGTCATTGTTCGCAATGTCGCCTTCGTCGCCACTTCCCGTCGCGTCTGATGCTATTGGACGCGCCAGTCCATCTACGGCCACGACGGATTTTGCATTTCTTGTGCATTCGCCAGAAACTGTCGCAAACAAAATGCCCCCAGACGTAGACAACAAACCGCTGGCACGTCAGAAGCGCAGACGCACTTCGTAAGTTTTGCTTTCACCAAATACTTTCATCTTGTCTCTCGTGCTGAGCATATGGAAACGCGCTGGATCGTGCACGCGGAAGCACTTCGGCTGGCGCCTTGACCCCACCAACTCCGCAACGCAATGCGCTGACCTCCATCCTGCAGCAAGGAAGACGAAGACATTCTTAAGGCCGAATACTTGATCAACTCGAAGCCAGACAAAGCTGCGCGCCTGGAGATTGTCCGCAAGGTTGCGCTGGGCGAGAAAGAGGTGCAGGTATGTTGTCCACCCATTTCATTCCACGTCACGAGGAGCGCGACTAACTCCACTTCCAGATCTGGTTTCAAAATAAAAGACAAAACGACCGCCGCCGCTCGCGACCTCTTGACCCATCCTCTTCTGCATCGCTGATGTCGTCATCTTCCAACATGTCTGATCCGGCGACCGAAGACGAGCACGCGCGCGAGAGCGGGAACGCGCCGGAGCCAGAGTCGCCGAAGACCGATCTGCCAGCACAACCAACAACGCCTGAAGCCACCCCAGACGAAATAGAGCCAGAGGCACAACTGGCCAAGGACGTTACAGCACTTGCCAAAGATGGCACTCAGACCACGGTACAGCCCTCTGTAGACCCATCTACTGACCCCCAAACCATCGACACTGCATCTACAGAAGTCAGCAACTCCCAGCAAAGTGCAACGGCGTCCCAAGGCACACAGCCGCGAACATCATGGATCTCGAACCGCCGCAGCGCGTCTTTCGTACGTTCTGCCGAAGACTACGCGCCGGAGACGATTACTTTTCCCAATGCTCCGTCCAATGTCATTGAATCGCCCGAAGGGCCAACATCGGTGAACACGCGTCCCTTGAAACGCGCACATTCCTTCGTACGAATAGCCACCAACGAAGACGGCTCTGCACGTGTCGTGACAGATCTCGACAAGACACCATCACCCCCTCACGCGAAGACCACCCCCGTCGCTTTCGCCCGCGCCGCCGCTGGACTGCGAAGGAGTTACAGTGCTGCAGGGTTGAATGACCGTTTATTCGCTGCTGCGAGAGGGGAGCCCAGCCCTAAGATGGCACGGGTGTCTCCTAACATTGGAAGGAGTAGGGATTCTAGGGCTTGGGAGTTCTGGTGTGACCCTGACACACGTCACAACACAAGTTTGACTGCACGCGCAGAACAGGAGGGCAGCGGCAGTGCAGCAGACGCCATTGGATTGTTGCGTGCGAACAGAAAAATTCTCGCCCAGAACCAGGCACGACAGAATACACCGCTGAAATCAAGGCAAAGCTCTCACAAGGTGTTTGGATCCTCGGCAGTGAAGAAGTCACGAGGGTCCATACAACGCGCGTCCACCTTCAACGTCTTCTCGAGCGGCAAGAAGCAGAAGGGTGGCGATGAAACGGAGTCTGACGACTTCCCTTCGACAGAATCCGACAAGGAGAATTGGGAGCCAGATATGCCAAAGTCTGTACGTAGGCGGGGCTTTGCTACACCTGCCTCAGTGTCGCGACCACGACAGGTACTTGGTGAGAATACGAACATCATTTCCCAAAGCGCAAGTCTCGGCGCTCTGCTAGCTAGAGCAAAAAAAGAGGGGAAGGGTACTGTGGACCCAGAGCAAGACGATGAGCTACGGGCCTTCATGAACGGCGACAGTGGCAGTGCGCGTACAAACCTGAGCTCAGCTGAGGAAGCTGGATGCGTTGAGGGATTATTGGCACTTAGCCAGGGCCAATGGAGATGAGAAGATTCCTACAAAAAGTCTGGCGTTACGGAGCGACTCACATTACCCCTTTGATTTTGTCTCGGCATTTAGCGCAACGGTGTTGGTGTTGGTCCCGGTGCTAGGGTTCGCTACAGGCGGCGTTGTACAGGTCACAAAGTAAATCTGGAGTTCCGGGGTTGACACAAGTCTTGTCGATTGTTTGCTACCAATTCCATCTATCTTTACGAGCCGCGAGGTCTCTCGCGTTAGACATCTTCAGTTTGGGTCACTTCTTTTCACACTTGCGATGTACACCGCTTGTTTTCAGCCTTTCTTACAGCAAACCCACTGGTTGTCACTCTTCAGTACTTCGTGTCTCCACTAGATTCTTTTACTCAAGACCTCATTTATCTTCGCTCTTCATTCCCAAGTCTAGAGATTGGCGATCCACTTTCCTCTACCTTCCAATCTCCATCGTGAGCTAGGTCACCCAAGGCGGCCTCACCAGCCAAACACAAACTTAATTTCGAGATGAAATACAGACACTCACACCTGTCTTTCACATCAACTTTGCCGCAGCTTAGCAGTGTTTCTGATATCCAAATTCGTACGCTTCATTCCGTCATCCAACCATATATCTTGTCGAATAAGACTGGTCATGTGTTCATACATCTTGATCGCTTACATGCATGCATACCCGCATTCCAGAAATATCCCTGTCTCTAGCGCAATGGTCAGCACGGTATATCTCATAGCTGCTGCATCTCAGAAACGACCATGCTGCTACTTCTATTGCCAGATTTTCATCCTAGCGCAAGCTGACTTCATGATGGACGCTGGTCTTTGGCGTCGTGCTTGCAAGAGTTTATATCCATGAAGCTTCTGAGCTAAAGCGCGCATGTGAAAAAGCTGTCGTCAAAGCAAGTCTTCATTCCAACACTCTATTCACATCTTGTGGATGAGACAAGTACTGCGGAGCTAGTTCACAAGCGGCATGGTAGAGTAGTTTTGCATCAAGGCCTCAGTCATGGTAGTGAGGTATCAGGTCGGAATGAACATTGGCTTGAGCACTGTGGTAGACTGGGCTTGATGAAGACTATATGAGATCTATGCCTTGTGTTTCCTTTACTCCTGCTAGCGATATGACGCTATGTTTCTCTGTGAAAGTACGCTCTTTCAACAATAATTCGCTTCGATTCTGCGGACACCGTGGGTAGTATATCGCATTGCCCGGGAAATGAAGGAGGGAAGTTATCATGGCGGTGGAGTGCAGAAGAAAGTGTATCTCGGACTTTTGTCTTCTTCGATACAGGATGGCGTTGTGATGAATGGATGATTGTCCTCGTCCATGTAGAAATTGTAGCTTGTACCGCTCGAGGTTATCAGATGAAGCGGAGCGGGACGATCTGTGCGCGTTCGCCTAGCTTGTGGTTGCAACGAAAGAGTGTTCGATCGTTGTCGCCGAAGTTCGAAGCAGGACGAAGAGTTCACACTCTCTCCGTCCTCGTATACCCCGGAGCGAGGCGCACCTTTGAAGCGTTCGATATGACGAAGGCAACAAGCAATGACCTGCTTGACCCTTTTCTGTGCTCGGTATTCGCCAGCGTGGGGGTCCTTCGGGCACTCTATTAGCTTCTAGCATCTCCTTTGAACGCTTTTGATTTACACTTGATCTTTGCGAACTCGGTGAGTGTGAAGATGACTGCTGACTCAGTTCTCTCTCGCCTGCTTCGAAAGTGACAGCACTCATTTGAAAGGCAGTATCTTTAAATGACCTGAACTTGGGACCACAATTCGTAGAGAATGATATATCAGTATTCTTGCAGCTGTATGTGTATCTATTGAGAAGGAATGGCTATGTTGTTATACAATATTGCGATATCTCAGCGATGACAGGGCTGCGTCCTGTCCAATCAATCTTTGCAGGCTCAGGTATCCAGCTACCACGACACATCCGCTTGCAGGTATGATTCACCTATGTTACCGTTATGGCTCTGAGATTAGCCAGGTGCTGTCTCATATCCGTAACGTAGGGTAGCAGCCCTGTCTGTAGTTTCCATCTGTAGGCACGAGATGACGATCTCTTCGCTGCGGTCACAGCACTCATTGTTCCTCAGTCAGATTGCATCCAGGCTGCAGTTCACTTCGTCTCCGCGCATGTAGTCTGTCATATTATTATTCGATGGTCGGACATCGAATATCTTTGCAGCTGCTTTGATGACGACTCTTGTAAGCACGATGAAATCGGAACGTTATTTCGGGCTTCTAGCCTTTTATGTACCCGATCAATTGTAGAGGGAGTTATTCAGTACACATACATGATATGTGCTCAGTGTAAGCGCTAGGTATGTTCCTTCGGGTTTTGAAGGTAAACAGTTACTGAGTGTGGTGCTGTGGCGTCAGATCGGGGATCAAGAGAAGCGACTGCCTAGTGCGGTTACGTAGGTAGGCAGTGGTAGGTCACGGTTCAACCTCAATGATGTGGCGCCATCTCAAAAGCAACAGCACCATCATGGTGTGATAAGATGCTATCCTTTGAGACACTACTGTAAAGCCACTCTTCCTCACTGGACTCGATCGATAGGGCCCGGATACGCTCTCCTTTAGCCAATCGCCTGCTTCTCTCTTCAGCTACAACCGTCCAGCTCCTCATAGCCGATCTAACACACTGTCGCAGGCTGCAAGCACATTCCGAGGCGCAGCCTATCGCGAAGGTGCGTGTCCCAATTCAGCCATAGAATTGCTCTGAAATTGCCCTTTTCAAGTGATGGTAATCTCAGTCGGCCATAGAATTTTCGTTTGGTGGCTATGCTGAGTCGTCAGACAAAGAGATGAGCAATTGCGATGAAGCCATCACACCTTCCATACCATCTGGATGTCACCAAGTGGCGGCTCACCCTCTCATGACCTCTAAGATGCTCTAGCATTAAGTTGTAACGGTTGGGTCTGCTCGCTTTGCTTGCCATGAACTACATTCCTTCCCCATCTTGATCTGAGGGGCGTCCGAACGAATACTAAACAGGTGGCGCATACTAAGAGACTCCTTCAAGGCCTATTTGACGTTTGTGAGACCCTATATCCGAGGTGGCTGAGTGAAACCGCTTGTAGCTCTCGATTATGGGTCTTTTCTCTTCGGCCTGGAGTGTAGTCTAGCTCAGTCAGGGTTCTGCAAAAAGGCTGTAACATGTATTCCGATCATCTTTACAGCGAAGACCCTTAGGATTTCAGCTTTACATTGGCCTGTCACGTCGCCAACTTTCATTGTCTCAGCTTGGATATACCATGACAAGGATCAAAGAAGAATCTCGACACTTCATCTTCTTGACAAGCCATTCCAGGTTTTTCGGCATATTATTCCATCAGTCTTCTCCTCATACTCATACTAGGGCGATCACCTCAAAATCATGGGCTCGGAAGAAGGTATGGCTGTACCACGCGTGGTCTGGAGTCTGGACTACACACATGCGGACGACAAGACTCAAATTCTGCATCGACTCATCGTCATGCCTTCACAAGACATGGCGACAGAAACAACAAGTCTTGATTATCCTGCAGATATATGATATACAGCCTGCTCCGCGGTCCTCTGCCCTGTGGTACTTACGATCGATTTACTGTAAGGCGCCGGAAGTGGTTCCCGCGATCCAGATCGAACCGCACCCGTAGATATGCTACCCCACACCGAGTACGCTCGGATTCAGGAGTGAGAGATACCACAGCGAATCAGAACCTTGTCACATGGTTATGCGAATCGGTACCGTTAGCGGAGGTGAATCATGCGCCGATCTTCTACAGCCAAGATCAGTAATCCTAAGTGCACGTACTCAGGAAGCTCTTCGTGGTTCTGGAAGGCATCATCGGGTCTTCTGGCGCCTGGGTGATGTTGTCTTGAGGCCTGTGTTGGTGGCAAATCAAGAAAGTGTCGGTTTGTTCCTGTCGAAAGTGACTTCGATGACGGGAGCAGCGCACTTGAGGGTTCCGGACTACTACGATCGAGCTTGAACGATTTCTCACAAAACCCGCACTGCTCATAACATGGTGACTTTGAAAATCCTCATGTGTAGCTTCAAGAAACCGCGGCTCCTGCGCCTGTGCCGACCCTACGCGTAGGTTCATCATATGCAGCTTTTATATCTGCAAAAATCGTCACAGCTTGGAAGGATCATCATAGCTTTAACTGATTTGTGTAGCCGAGTTGGGCCTTGTTTCCAGCAGGAAAAAGTTAAGCCCTTCAGTTGAAGGTACGATGAGAGCTCTGTGCCACTTCCGCTTTCACTTTCACTTCTGGCGCTTGCTGCTTGTTCGCTAATGCCTAGCTAGCATATAATCGTCACACCATGCTCGTCCAACCTTAAATACCTTTTCATAACATATGATCCGACCCCACGAGCCTCAGCATCATGTCCGTAGCTCAGGGAACAGTCAGGTGAGTACTAATCTTGTCTGGGACAAGTCTTGTGCTGACCTATGGAGTACCAGGTTCTTTAACAACCCTCTCTTTTCCGACATCACAATCAAGCAGATCTACAACGGCCAAGTTCGCGAGTATCACGCTCACAAGGTTGTGTTGTGCTCGCGGTCCCAATACTTTGCCAAAGCGCTGACGGGCGGTTTCAAAGTCAGTACCATGTCGGAATTAGATCTTACGGGATGACTGATGGAGACAAAGGAAGCAGAGGGCGCCGTGATGGAGATTCACGACGACGTACCTGACCATTTTGAGGTTTTCCTCGAATTCATGTACAGCGACGGCATTACTTTCGATTCGATTAAACGGTGCAAAGGCAGCATCTCCGAGCGAGCGAAACTGTCGATAGCACTTCACGCAATGGCAGACAAATACGTCGCCCCCCAAATCTGCGACAGCTCGTTATCCGTTCTAAAAATGGCAACTGGAGCTGGGGCTGAAACACAACGCTTACGCCCTGGTGAAAATAGCCGTGGATGAGCATTATGGCAACTACTCCCAGGTGGGCAGTCCTGTTGGCGAAGCCATAACATCTTCGATTCGAAGTAACTGCCGGGACTTCTATGCAGATCCTGCTTGCAAGCAGTTAATGGAGCAATACCCGGCGTTTGCTGCAGATATAGCCTTCACTGCTCTTCACGGAGGAGACATGAATAGAGTGGCTTATCGATGCTAGGATTGCGTGGTAGAGGCCTATATAAATGAAGCGACGTCTCGCCAGAATTCAATCCTTGATTTTGTCTGCGGCGAGTGCGGTCATAATCTACACGAGGATACACTCTTGTAGCTGTCTGTCAAACGGCCCATAGAGGGGATGGCAACACTACTAGAATGTGTATAAGAATCAGGTCTCTCATAAGTATCTTCCACTTCCCTATGCAATGCACTGTCTGTCTGATTTTCTCGCTGTGTAGCTCAAGATCTCCTTTCAAAGCCTCTTCTTTTCACAATTTCACAACCAGCCAAACTCCCTAGTAATGCACCGATGACTTACAGTAACGCATCAAAAATTCCTTCCATAGGTACTTCTTTCGCGATCCCAAAATGAACACCATAGTTTCCACCCACCACAACACGCTACAACCCTTGTTTTTTTTTCATTTCCTGTGCACCCAATATGAAGAAACAACCAAATACGACATCTAGCCTAAGAAATATCAGGCTGTAGGCATGGTCCCGGCTGGGTCACGATAACGCTCAATGGATATCAGGCGAAAAGTCCACCTGTCGATGACTAAAGGCGCCCAACTCTTGCGCTTCTGCACTGCTATTGCCGTGTCTACATGATGCGTGGCGTGCGAAACGAGCAGCTATGTTTATTTCCTGATCGGAAATTCGAGCGAGTACCTTAGCTACAGTCACTATTGCAAGTAAAGACAGCGCAAGTTTCTCTGCACGGGGAATGTTGAAATTCAATCGAACGCGCATAACAGTGTATGCGCTAAAGACAGTTGGTTTTACAACATCGATGCGTGGCCCAAAGACTGAAGAATAACAATAACAACAACAACAACAACAACAACAACAACAACAACAAAAGCAATGATACAGAAAAATCCAGAAACGTTTCCCTAATGCTTGAATAAGCCGTGCAAAATAATCATCTTGGATGCTTGCCCATTTCACATATCATCATTACCTCCCAATCGCCAGTTAATGTAAATTTACCGATCCCATCTCACAAAACACCCATCATTCGACCGCGTAATCATCGCTCCTCCCATCCTTGCTCACGTCCCTGAACGGCATGGGCTGATGCCCTTCACTACTCGTGCTTTTCCCTGCCGCTACAGCATCCACTGATCTGCCATGCTCGATGTGATCCGCGACCTGCAGATCCGGATTACGATTCTTAAGGCTCGCAATCTGCGCTTCTCTAAATCTCTTGAACCCCACAGGATCCTCGGATTCCAAGTTCCTCAACTCCTCAGCATTTTCCAATACGCTGTCGAAGGCCTTCTCCCACCCGAGCCCCTGGATCTTGTTCCTTAGCTCATCGCCGGAGAAGTTCATAAAGTACTCTCGCAGCGCGCGGAGATGCTCAGGCAAGCCTTCGTCATCCATAGAGCCAGAGATAAAGGCCTGATCGCTGTGGGATGAGGTGGGGCGACTGGGATTGAGCAGGCCGGTGCGCACACGGTGGCCGAAGCGGTGCAGGGCGCCTTCTTCGATGGACATGCTGCGCGAGGCAAGCGAAACGTCGGAGTTGTGGCGTGAACGTAGGAGGCGCGGTTCGTCTTCGTCGGATTCCTGGGCCGTAGGGTCGATGAAGGAGTCTGCCATTGTAGGGACGGAGGACATTGGAGGTGAAGTACTGAGGACGGAGCTGGTGCGTGAGCGGAGCGAGGCGGTGTCTGTGGGGGATATGCCGAGGCGGGTTTCGGGGTATTCGTCTTCGAAGCGTTGAATCATGCCTTCTAAGGTCTGATCGAGGAAGAGGAGGCGACCTAGGATTGTCAGTGGTGGTCAGAAATAGGCTGAGAGGATTGTACGTACGGTAGTTCATGTCGTTGCTGCCCTTGGCCTCACGAATCAGCGCTGGCTGTATTCTTGCTCGCGTTTTGCGTGCAGTATCGAGCAGGTTCTTTGACATTGCTCTTGCCCTGCTGGGCTCCTCCGCGACGTCGATGCGACTGCGTGGAGTAACAGTACCACTTGCGATCTGTGATCCTCTACGCAGATCAGCGTCCTTGTGTGACAGGCAGTAGCTGAGCGCCTTGACAATGCCTGTTCCGCCCACAATGTAGTCATTATCGGGCGCAGTTTCGATAGTCCCATCTGGAAGGCTCTCATCTGTAGGTCCGACAAGGTGCGCAAGCACGTCAGGCAGTTCAACGTCTTTTGGTTCGCCTTGAAGCTCAGGCACCTCATTGATCAACTCAATGTTGCGAAGACAGTATGCCACAACCTGTTTCGCAAGAGCTCTAACGACCTCGTTCATCTCTGGCGCGGGAACATCGATATCAACACAGATCAAGGTTCGGGACAGCTTCGCAGCAAGCGTCAACGATGCAAACATTGCCGCAGCCTCCTCCTGCGTTTCTTCGTCCGTGGAAGTGGCCACACGAGCAATAGCCGGATTCTCGAGAAGGTTGACGTGTGCAATGTGCGGGCAGTCTGGCAAGATCTCGGCGACGGCAATGGCGTCTGCAGGCTTCAATCCAACGTTCTGAAGATGCAGGCGCTTCAATTCGCGAATTTGAGGAATGTACTTTCGTAGGAGGCACAGAGCCGTCTGATCTGCGAAAAGATCCTTATTGCGTGAAAGGTCGAGGAACCGCAGCGATGGAATATTGGTTAGTGTTGGAAACAGTGTCTTGAGGTGGTCCTTGCTCAGACCTGTGTTGGCTAAACACAACGCCCACACCGTGCTGTCCTTGCCCAAGCTTTCGCTAAGTTGAGGAACCCACTCCCGCAGGTCGTTGCCGCCGAGATCAATGCCTTCGCAGACACCCGAACGGATGTAGTGCTGAACATGCCCTAGACCTTCACGGTCGATATCGTTGTCAGCAAGACTGAGCCGCTTCACTCCACTAACAACACAGCCGTCAATGATTTTCCTGATACTCAGAGAAGTCAGATTGCAATCAGCCATGAGCAGTTCTTGCATCGTCGAGCCACCTAGACGCTCAGAGATGGCCTTCGACAAGATGTCTGCGATGTCTTTTGTCCTGGTGTCTTTGGTAGGTGATGTCAGAGGAGTTCCATTTGTAGGTGGCGATGCAGCTGTTGGAGAAGTAACCTGAACTGGTTGTTTTGGAAACGGGATCATTGAAAGGTCCAGTGCAATGATGGACTTGCACATGTACGTGAAGAGCGCAATGTGCTTCCATCCCTCGGCTGTGATCTTGATATTATTCTTCAAGACGAGCTTCTTGATCGCGCATCCGTGTGTGTCGCCACTCCTATCTGTTGAAGCGCCGCGGCCTCGTGTAGCGTGCGGCATCTTGGCTGCTAAGAGTCCAGCAAGAACGACCCTGATCTTTTCATCGTTCATGTCTGCATCTTCCAGAAAGAGTTTCTTCACCGGGACAATAGCAAGCCAATCTGATAGCGTCAGGACATCGGCAAGCTGTAGCCTCGAACCTGTGAGATCAAGTGACGTAACCATTCCTGGATGTGCGACTGAACACGCGGACGGGGACGAGAGCTGGTCGCTGATGCGCTTCAGAATGGGCGATTCTCGCAGCTGGCAACATCTTCGGTAGATGCGTAAGGGGTCAATGGTAGGGCGATCTTGGGCTCGCGGGGGAGTTGTGTTTCCTGGAGCAGCAGATCCACTATCTGCGCTGAGATCGCCGTCGTCTCTGGTAAACTCCATGGGTATCGAGCCATTCTCCTCGGCCTTCCTGCGCTTCTTCTCCTTGCGCTCTTTCCGCTCTGCCTCGGATCGCTTTTTCTTCTCTTTCTTCTTACTGGGCTCTTGCTTGTCGTCCTCAAGAACCGTACCCTCGGGGTTGGGGTTTTGTTCAGTGCCAACGGCCTCTTGTGCAACGGATACAATGCCCTCCTTCTCCTTTTCTTCAACCACGGCATTTGGGTGCTTCAGCGCTTCGCCTTCGCCACGCTCCTTGAGCTTATTGTCCTTACGCTGCTTCTTCTTCTCGTCCTTGTCTTGATCGTCTTTGTACTTGGGTCCTCCAGCGATTTCGACATCGACGCAGAAGGCGACTTTGCGCAGCTTGCTTTGGTCCAGCTCGGGCACCAGACACCGAGTGCGGTTGGGATCGATGTTCATGACCTTTCTAGGGCACACACCTCCGTTGGGATAGACCTTGCCCACATTGCCTACTTGAGAGCCCGAGGACAGACGTCGTAAGGCATTTGAGAGAAAGTTGGCCTTGGGTTGCTGAGGTACGTACGGCTCCAAGCCTGAGTGGTTGCCACCAGCAGCAGCTTGTATCCCATTGAGAGCGCCGTTGGCTGATGGTGAATTCCGCGAGGCACCGCTAGCAGCTGCAGGCGACCCTTGTGCCTGGGTGTGTGTCGTTTGTGCAGGGGGATTTTGCGACGAGAACTTGGAGCTTATGCTGGATATCCACGAGTTGCGCCGCGAGCTGGTTTTGGGGTCTGGCGGTGTGGTGCTTCCGTTTCTGGTGTCGCTACCTCGGTTAAGCATCGTCGGTCGTTTCTGGGGGATCTTTTGAGGTGTGGATGTCGCGGAGGATGCAGGTGCAGGTGCAGGTGCAGGTGCAGGTGCAGGCGCTGGCACAGCGGCAGGTGGTGAGGCAGGTCGCTGGGCTGTTGCTGGTGGTGGTGGTGGTGGTTGACCTTGTTCAGAGGCGGTCTGGCCGGCGGGCAGGCCACCATGGGACGACGTCTTTGGCGGTGCATCCCGTGTCAGTCCCGGCGACGAAGGCGCCTGTGTGCGGTGATGATGGTCTGCAATGCCTCAGATGTTAGTCAGGCCCTCTGGGACAGCACTACGCGTTCCGCTTGGGCCGCGAAGGTGGAGCGCCCAGCGTAAGCGGGTATATCTCACCTCTGGTTGAGTTATGCAGCCATGAAACGTCAACGCCATGAATGTCTTCCATGGCAGACTTTTGCTCGTGCGGCGGCTGTACGGCGGTCATTGTGGTTGCGCGGCTGCCGTCGCCATCCGGTATAGTTCAGCACAGCGACAGAGCGCGGGGTCTCGTTGGTCTCGGTCGTTGGCCACCCGTGAGCAAGCTGATTTCGAAGCGTGCGTCATGCGCAGGCCACAAGCCGTCGGCACTGATCTACTCCAGCGACTCGTCGTACGAATGTCAGTCGATTGAGATGGCTACAAGAAGGATTTGCTGCTTGCGAAATCGACTGCTGCTTTGGCGTTATGCCTCTGGCCTACCACACGAATGACGTGCAAGTGCAGGCGTTCGGCTCCGGCCCTCCACCTGGCTCACGGAGATTACCAACGATCGACCGGGCGATTTGGACCCTAAATACTTTTGCACTGCAGACTACACATCACTCGGGAGATTGAATTTCAATGCTTTTGTCCGAGCACTTGAATCACCCAAGAGCACCAAACAGCACCTGTCATCGTTTCATCTGCTGCGCTGACGCCGCCACGCTGAATAAATAGCTGGCTGAACAAGCTCACACTCGCCTGCACTGCGCTAGCTGGACCCTGTACACCGCCGAAACAGTCGCTCCAATGGTGAGAATGGCATGCTCCGCTCCACGATGCCCGGGCGAGCATGGCCCTCCTATATCGGCCGAGGTCATTTGGCTTGCCAAATACCTGTCAGAACAATGAGGCAATACTTGGCGCTTGGAGCGGGTCTGATTAAGATACGTGTTTGTACTTGTGCTAGTGTTTGTGCTTACACAGTATACTTACGCTTGTATCTGAGCTTTGTGCTTTAGAAGTAACCCCCTGAACGGCATAGCAGTGGACTGTAGGCAAGGGAAGCAGGACACATCAAAGAGTTTCACAAAAATGATCATTCAAGGGTATCGTAGTGTGTTGGGGCATGGTGCCAACTGCACCCGCCATCTCATCATCTCATTCGAGTCGTGAAAGGCTAAGTACAGTGCCCTGCCAGTACAGGCCATTTCCCATTCATATCCAGACGCCAGGTGCCGTGCTTTTGTTCATGAAATGCGAAGTGATGCGGAGACGCTTATGCCTTGAGCTCAGCAATCTTAGCCTTGACACGCTCCTCTTTCTGTGCCTTGGACAGCTTGGTGGCACGGTACTTCTTGGACTCGGCCTTCCAGTGGTCCTTGGACTTCTTCTCGCCAGCCTCCCCATCCTTCTTCCAGGGGTCGGCACGGATCTGCTTGTGGGCCTCCTCGTAGAGCTCCTCAAGACCGTCGGCCTCAAGGTCATCATCAATGTAGCCAGAGAACTGGGACTTGTAGCGCTCCTCATCGTCGTCGGCGAGGGTCTCCATGTACTCAGCGACGTGACCGGCGAAGATGTACTTGCGGAGGGTCTCGGCGTCGAGCTCCTTGGACTCAATGTCGTAACCGGGGAAGCGGTTCTCGGAGTGGGGAACGAAGAGACCACCGTCGGAGGCACCCTTCATGGCACCGAAGACACGGGCACCAGTGGAGGTACGGGTAAGACCGACATCAAGGAAGACCTTGAAGGGGCGGCGCTCCTCACCGTCGATCTCGACGGCCTCGGTGATGTTGTACTCACCATCGGCCTCCTCGACACCGGTGAAGTGCTCGTCGAGCTCAAGCTTCTTGAGGACACGGCGGGCGAGCAAAAGACCAGTGGCGTAAGCGGCAGACCAGTTGGTCAGACCGTGGGTGATGCCGTAGGGCTTGAGCTCGTGGGCGTACGCAGCCATGAAGACCTTGTCGCCGCCAATCTCAGAGGTGACGATCTGAGCGACAATGTCCTTGTTGGTGAAGCGGACGACGAGGCGGTACTTGGGCGCATTGTACTTGTTCTTGGCCTGGGTGATCAACCTCTTGCGGGCATAGTAATCGGCTGCGCGCAGTCAGTACGGCGATTTCTTCAAAGTTCTACAGTTGTACGTACTCTTGCCCTGCCTGCGGCGCTTGTACTTGACCTGGTACCTCGAGAAGTAGGCGTCGTTCTTGACGAGCTTGGACTTTTCCCAGAGTCAGCGATTTGCGCTTCAAACCCGCATTCGAAGCAACTCGCAGAGACTCTCCACAATTCGCGGGGAGAACCTCATGTTGAGGTTGTTCGAGCGATAATTCATGGTGTACTTACGAAAGGCATCTTGACCTGCTGTTAGTCTGTCGTTCCTGAAGACTGCAGAGATGCGACTTCCGCGCGAAATAGTCGTGGGCGGCAAGTGCGCCGCCAAGAGTTTAGCGACCCTTCAGTCGCGCCTTCCACCTACAAGGTGGGTGACCAGCACCAACACCAGCCTCAGTCTCAGCAGCATCTCAAGTGGGTGACCACACAGCTTGCTTTGATGCACAGGCATACTCTGCAATCCATATGCGATGCAAGGATTTTCAATGGTATGCAAATGCAATAAATCCAGGACTATATTCTTCGGCATTTTCACGGTGTCGCTGCAGAGCCAGCAAGCGTCCTATTGTTTCTGTTGCCCCCGTAAGCAGTTGAAACCTCTAGCAGAGGTTTTGCGGAGCTCATAATAATCTGTTGTAATCTCATGTCATGCAACCAGCTTGTTGCACCGTTCTGTCCCCCCCCCCCAAGCCGGTGCATGGACTGCCTGATTCGGAGCTCACGCTGCCCCACCAGCCTCCTTGTTAGCTCGAGCGTGCCGGTGACGACCAACTGTCCAGGCAGTGCCGCAACGAAGCATACAATCAACACTACGCTTCTCCACACCTCGTCTCAGTCCCTGCATCTTGTGTGAAGCTCTAGCAGATATGGCGGAAGCTCCAATTGGTAAGACATGACGCTACGCGCTTTCAGGAGTGCTGCTGACGTTGCATGAAGTCCTCGACGGCGGTACCGGTTTCCTGAAGGTTGGCTATGCAGGTCAGGTACGCCTTTGATGGAGACTCCCACTCGTAGCTTGTCTCTGCATGCTGATACTGTTGCATTAGAACTTCCCGGAACACCAGTATCCCTCGATTGTTGGACGGCCGATCCTCCGTACCGAAGAGCGCGATGGCGGCGATATACAGTTGAAGGACATCATGTGTGGAGACGAAGCGGCGGCGGCGCGCTCTATGCTTCAAATCACATACCCTGTATGTTGGGGTTCATGCACCGAGCAAAATGGCACGAGCTAATGCGATTCAATGTTGTAGATGGAGAACGGTATCGTCAAGCGTTGGGACGACATGACGCAACTATGGGACTACACCTTCGCTGAGAAGCTCCAGATTGATCCTACTGGCCGCAAGATTCTCCTCACAGAACCACCAATGAACCCGCTCAAAAACCGCGAGACCATGTGCGAGGTCATGTTCGAGCGCTACAACTTTGGCGGTGTATACGTCGCTATTCAGGCTGTACTGGCTCTTTACGCGCAGGGTCTATCCTCCGGTGTCGTAGTAGACTCTGGTGATGGTGTCACACATATTGTCCCTGTCTACGAATCGACTGTCCTGAACCACCTCACTCGCCGTCTTGATGTGGCTGGACGTGACGTTACGCGCAACTTGATTGCCCTGCTATTGCGAAGAGGGTATGCACTCAACCGAACTGCCGACTTTGAGACCGTCAGACAAATCAAGGAGAAGCTGTGCTATGTCTCTTACGACCTCGAATTGGACCAGCGTCTCAGCGAGGACACAACAGTCCTAGTTGAATCATACACACTGCCTGATGGTCGCGTCATCCGTGTCGGTAGCGAGCGCTTTGAGGCACCAGAGTGTCTGTTCCAGCCACACTTGGTCGATGTCGAGCAGCCTGGTATTGCCGAGTTCTTATTCAACACCATCCAGTCAGCGGATGTTGATGTCAGGAGCAGTCTGTACAAGGCGATTGTCCTCAGTGGTGGTAGCAGCATGTACCCAGGTCTACCCAGTCGCTTGGAGAAGGAGCTCAAGCAGCTATGGCTCACAAAAGTCCTTGGTGGCAATCCTGAGCGCCTTAATGTATGTATACGTCTGTATCAGCCAGCCATGGCTTGCTGCTAACCAAAGTCACAGAAATTCAAGGTTCGCATCGAGGACCCTCCTCGGCGACGACACATGGTTTTCCTTGGTGGTGCTGTGTTGGCGAACATTGTAAGCAAATCAGATGATACTCACTTCGAGCAACTGCTAACCCGGTGCAGATGGCCGACAAGGAGAACATGTGGATATCAAAGGCAGAATGGGAAGAGCAGGGAACACGGGCATTGGAGAAACTAGGCGCGAGATGATCAACGGGAGAATACCTGCATCATTGCGGTTCAGTGAAAGTCTTCAACAACCACACCAACGAACAAATGACAACTGTACTCACGCAGCCACGGCTGTATACAAAGCCTCAGGCCTCTCCTTGCTCTGTGTCGCCTCAATTGATCGGTTCTCGTGCGACTTGGCCTTTCTCACCAGCTGTCCTCCCGCTGTAGATGTTGTGGAACGTTGATCCTGCTTCCTTCGCGTCTCAACAGTCCTCTTTGCAACATCTCAACAGTATTGCTATACTTTTTTGCCAGTCGGATAAGCTGATGCTTTGTATATGAAGCTCGCCCTAGCCGTGCCCATCCGGTGCTCATCCGGCACCGTTCCGTGCAGACCGATGAGGCTGCCAGGGTGCTCTTCGGTGTACAATATTACGTACTTTTCCAGATAGATTTGAGCTTGTTGATTGCAGTCCGCGCACTTCAGCTTCCCAGTGAATTGATGATATATGCTTCTGCTCTCCTGGAGCGGACAATATGCCTCTTCCATATGCATGCCGTCCCATCATCAATTTCGACGGCAGCAGCCGCGCTAACCTTACTCGATATGCATGGCCACAATCCTCGTCCTTCCCGAGGTTCACGATAGGTGGAGAAGGGCCGACACGGTAATGATTTTCTAGCCCGCACTTTAAAATCGACGACCTGAAGCCACAGGTAATGATGATGTCGTGTGCATCTGGAGGCTTCTAGAGGCTTGCGCTGAGGACTCCTAGCCAGCACAAGTGAGCATGCAGACGTAGGCCCAGGTGGATAGGATCGTGAAGTTCGCAGCGCCGCTAACTACATGGTGACAGAGTTTCTCCGGAGAAGCTTGCAGCACTTTCCAGTTTCCACAGTGGCTGATCACGTAGAATTTGTCCCATTTCGATCGAGTCGGGTTGTGGGCGCTGCAGAGGATCGCGATCAGGAGCCCATCGACGGTTGCCCAGCCAATGAACAATACGGAAACGCTGCTGCGTTGAGATAATTGTCGCTAATCCCCAAATTTTGGTACCCCAGGCACAGATACCGACCGCGGGGATCTCTCGCAGACGACATGACTTTGTGTGATTCAGGAACAATTCAATCGTTTACAGTCATCGATGATACGTTTTTGCCACACCTTGCGATTAGTGGGCGCCGAACAAAGAACTGGTGTCGCAACCCATCATACCTAGCAGTCCGGCAGCCCGGCCGTTGTAGGCATGCAATTCACAATATCCAGTGGACGCGGAATCCCCATGGCTTAGCGCCCGAACCGCACGTGAGTTGGCTTGATGCCGGCTTGCCGTGCTCACCACCTGCGTCATGTCCCTGCTGCACAATGCAGCGTTACGAGTTAGAACGAGTTAGACGGCACAGTGCGCTCGTTAGCGGTTCAGGGCCCCGCTGGGGAACCAAGGCCACCTCTTTCGTGATGACGCCGCTCGCGCTGGCTTGTCCCAGGGGCCATTGATGTAAAAACTACCTTTTCCCCGTGCGGTACCTGCGGCAATATCGCTCTACGAAGTACTTCCCAAGACTCCCTACGCGGCAAACTCGTTTGAAACATCCACATCCAATCTCCAGCGCGCGTGCCATTAGTCGCTGCACTCCAGCTTATTGCTTTGGAATTGTGGAGCTTCGCGCCATCAACGCTGGTCCGCCGCTACACGTTGCATGCGCAGCTCCGATAACCATTTTGCCCACCACTGACAGGGCGCTGGTGCCTCCAAACCCAACGCAGCGAAACAAATCCACTACCGTGCATCCTCTCCATCCTCTCAGGGACCAACGTTGTACGGCGGCGCACAGCCAGTCGAAGATCAGCAACAGATTTTCCAATAACATTTGGGTGCGTCCCAAGCCTTGTCTTGACACCAAGCATTCCTGGACCTTCCCGTTGCTAGATATATTAGAGGCCGCCTGACTGTGCTCGGTATATTCGGCACACCTCCTGAACGTTCTCTCCCTTTTAAAACGGTCAAGTTGACAAGGCAAACATATTCGTTTGCACGGTATCTTTTCTTGTTGTTTGTCAGTGGTCTTCCCACCATCACGTCATATGAGATCGCCGTCGCCTCTGCCTTCGGCTCGCTCGACGCTCACTCACCTCCACAACTCCACAAGCATGTCGCCTGCACGCAGTATGCCTACAGTGAGCTCGCCTCTCTCTCCGAGAACTGAGCCTTTGGCTGTCCCCTCCGGTCGTAGACGTCCTCAAACACAGTCGCGCCAATCATCGACCAGTGGCCCTGCCATGCATCTGCGACTGCCCTCTTTGCCACGCTTCCACCCTGCCAACTTTGGAACTCCGGCCTCGAGTGCATCTGGCACCCCGGTCACCGGTCCAAACAGCCCGAACCCTCCCGTTTCTCCCAGGTCCAGTCACACAGTCAGCAAATATGAAGCTCAGAAGCAGATGTATCTCTATCAGCAGCAACTCCAAGCGAGGACATCCAGCCAAATACGAGGATCGCTATGCCCAAAACCGACCAGCCCACGATTGGACCCCCTAGCTAGCCCTGGAGCCGTGACTCCTTTCGAGCTTGAGGGTACTGACAGTTACCTGACCGCCGGTGTCAGTCCTCAAGAGGCTGCCTCGCATGTCGAGAGACTGATCCGTGACGAAGCCCGTCGTCGTGGTGATGTCTCTCCTGGTCGTACGGCTGCAGTTGGAGGCAGGTGACTAGCCGCTCCTGAGCATTCAGAGGGTGCTCGAGTAGGCAGGAAGACACAAATCCAAGCAGCCAAAAGGTCACAAAGGTGACCACCTCTCCAGGCATTTACAAGATTCTCAGCACATCATTTCGGAGTTCTTCAGCATACGGACTTGGAGCATCATCGGCGTTCAATCTCATTACCAGCACGATCAGAAAGTGGCTTCAGCATCACCTTAAAGTTTCCACTTTTCCTCCACTAAAGTTGTGACTGATCCTGTCTTGCACAGCACAGCCAACAAATTTCAAAGTATCGGCCCTGATGGAAATTTCAATGTGGGGAAATTGGCTCCTTTTTCGGTCTCGGACGGAGTTGGCGTGTTTCCCTTTTTCTGCTATTGACCTTGCCCACACCCAAGCGCTGGAGTGTGTGGCCTCATCAATCGTTCATATAGACCAAGTAGCCCATCTCGAATGCATAAGCATGTATCACATCTCGCCTGTTGCAGCTTGGTTTCAAGCGCTCCGCCCAGGCGTCGAGCACGACAGATGACGAGTGTCATTTCCATAGAGACAAGAATGACTGAACAAATAAGCATCACACGCTACTCGTACCAGAAATCATGCGCGACCATGCCCTTCACGTTTACAGATCACTTGCCACCTTATCTCGTGGCAACGCATAGCTCAGATTGCGCCTTCCTACCTTGTCATTACCACTGCCGGGTGTGCCGACTTTGCCAGCCCTTTCGCTTCAACACACCGTTCCCAATCAAACATATCCACATACCATTCTGAATGCAACAGCAAGGCGTGTCTCCAACTCATAGCATGCAGCTCAGTGCCGCAAATCGCTTCCTAGTTCACGTCTCCTCCAGGCCCCAGCATGCTGCGACAGTGGGCAACGCTTCGGGCCGCATCCACCACACCCTCTGCCTTCACTCTCTGAAACCTGCTAGTAACCCTCCATCTTGGTCCCATGCAAGTCACTATCAGCACCGCGCCTTACCAGCTACTGCGAATCTCAAGACGATCAATGCCCGAGAAAGCCCCGCCAAGTTAACAATGCTGGTCGGTACTCAGCGAACTCCACAGCCGCATTCGTTGGCGCTCCACAACGTGGCCGGGATGAGCGCTGTTCTCAAGATCGTCACGTCAGGTTCTTTTTTGGGACATATCCACTTGTTACTAATCTAAGGGTAATCTTGGCTTAGGTTGGCTTGTGCGTCAAGAAGACAAAGAAGACGGTGGAGTGCACGACATCGTGCGTGCGGAGCGCTAACCATGCTGTATAAGGCGCAGAAGGAGAAGGAGACACAGCATCCTCTTGAGGACGGATTGAGCGACCCCAAGCTGCAAATGCAACGTTGCAGGGCTCAAGATTTTCTATTCTTGCAGCGGCGAGCGCACAGGACAGTCAGAGGAGCAACCGACTATCGATCGTGCTGACCCTGTATGCGGGACTGCCACACGCGATGCATTCCCGACAAGGCAAGAACTACGTCCCATAGCGTCGTTGAAGGTTCGTTGGCGCTCATCGGTTGCATTCCTGTAGGGACTGCAATCATGCAGGGTGAACGGACAACCGCCCCCGGATCTCCAAGGGAAGCTTTCGAGAAGGGTAACGGTTGATCGCGTGAAAGAGGCTCTCGCCATACCGTGTTTCCTGGGCTGTTCAAAGTGTCGGCATGCAAGTCGAAGCATGAACGCGATCGTGCAAACTTCGTTGCGTACAGAATCGTATTGGGCCGGTAAACCTCTCGCCGAGTCCGAGGCCGTGTTCGTTTTCGATGACTCCACATCTTGCTTGATGTATCAGCGCGTGCTCTAGCATCAACAGGTAATCGACACTCAGTCACCGCTTGTCTCCCTTTGCAGGAAAACCCGCGGCTACAACACTCAAACGCCAATCAGATGAACAAGCCTAGCAATGTGTTGGAATCCTAACCATTTCCTTTCTTCATTCGTTGGCATGCTGATCATCAGCATGTTGGCACATACTTGCTGGTTGCGATAACGACAAGATACTCCAAGCAGCGTCATGGTCCTAACAACGGACGTGATCAGTGTGATGGTATTGTAACACCGGCTGCGTCCACCAGTCGATCATGATCAGCACGCTGCTGTACGGTGGGAATTGTTCGGACAAGTCAACCGACGCCAGTCGGTTGGTAGTAAGACACGGCTGCAGCTTGGCTGGCTGCGCCTGCACAATCATAACGACTTTCTCCGAGGCTACCGCGCGACTATCCATGACCAACGCAGAGAGCCAATGTCTTGGGTTTGGGATAGCTCGATGGTCGCCTTACAGGTTTTGAGAAAAGCGGGTAGTTGCCAACTCCAAACACGCCAACGGCTGGTTCAACGGTGTTTTCGCAATCAAGCTCGAAATTCGATGTTTAAACATCGTTCGGTTATTACGTCAGTGGCGTCAGCTGCCGCTTTCTAGCGCGGATCTTGAGAAATTCGAGCTTTAACTGCATGCGTACTGGTGTTTGCAATGTACCCTAGTAGTAATCCCGGTCATTCGCATTGAAGCAAAATACCTACCCCACTCGAGGATACCGTATGGGAAAATGCGTGTTGTTGTTCGTGGCGCCGATGTCGAAATGTCCCTCAAATTCACTGTGACACCTCTGGGAACGATCGCACGACGGAAATGCATGAATTACCTGCGCAATCACTTAATCGAATGCGACCGAGCGGACCGAACACATGAATTGCGCATTCGTCACCTTTGGCATCTTCTCATTTCCCCGTGTTCTGACCCCGCACTCGCGGACGCACCGTTGCTGCACGTTTCGTAGATCCTGATGGCGATGGCCATGAACTCGTCGTTTCAAGAAGATCAAACGACACACAAGTTCAAAAACACTTACACATACATATTGGTCACCGGCAGCATGCAGGTTGACATGCTAGCTTCCAGGTGACGAGTATTAGCGGCGGTGGGCAGGTGAGCTTCCCACCGCTTCACCCCATGAGAGGCTGGAGACACACTGTTAGATTGAGGATTCGCTCACCGCAAGATGCGCTTGCCGTACGCATGCAAGTCGATTTCACATGCTATGTAGGGCGCGGGTTGGGCAGCAACACCATGTAGGACTTTGCTGGATACAGGCATCATCGACTGGCTGCGAGTGATCTGTGAGGTTGTATGCTAGCGAGGTAGGAATATCTCTGTCGACCTTTGAGCCAATAGTTGCCAGACCCGTCGCAGAGCCATAGTAAGAAGGATTTTTGAAAGCTTGGTGTGGGCTCAATTGTATGCTAGCATTCTACCATGTGTGTCATGTGTGTCATGTGTGTTGTGCACTGAACGGTAAGGACGATGCAGGTACATTGACCCTTTCCCTTGTGGCGGCTATGAGAAAAGTCAAGTCACGATATCAGATACCATGCTCTTTACGATCCCTGGTATGGGGGTTTCGGACCTTTCCTTGTTTCGAGATCCGACATACTATCTTCCCGGCTTCACCATCATTCCTTCTCTTTCGCCCCATGGTTTCGATGCATCGCACTGTCGGTAACCCATTGAATAGTAATGTCGATTAAACTCAGGCTGTTGAGTAACTTAGGTACAATTAGATGTGGGTGTGAATTAATCATGAGAGGATGGGTCTTACGGTGCTTCTCGCCGTTGTAAAACATTGCTTATGGTTCTTGGTGAGTCTGTTGTAGGGAAGGCAAGGTGCTCATCGTGCAAGTGAATGAAGGAAGTCGAGAAGGACTGTAAAGAATTCATATCTAACAGAGCCAATTATCGTTTTAGAAATGACCTGTTGGGAAAAGAAAAAAGGCTTCGAAAAGAATCGGCAAACTGGCTTGCAAAGAGCTTTTTATCTGAAACTCGAACTTCGACAAACAGGAAGAACCATCAATAAGTCGATGATATACTGTAACACGCTCCGCCTCTCTGGCAGTGTGCATTCGCTCGGGCCTGTTCCTGGAGGCTCTTGACTTGTAGTCTCTGCACAAATAGGCAATCAGGGCGTATACAAACGCCTGTATCGCTTACGAGCCATCCAGATCGCTTCTGTGACATGGTGAGGTCGACTGTAAGCTGTGGATACTTCTGTATGAGAGAATCGAAATCATTAGACTCGGTGAAGTCCTGCTGCTTTTCTAGAAGGACCTTCGCGAGCATGTCGCCCATAGCAGATGAATTGCCTGATGAGGAGCCTTAGTGTGTCTCAATAGCAGTCTTGAGACAGGCGTGGATGTCTGAACTGTACTTCTCACACATGAAGGTATCCTCGATGTCTTCTAGTATATGGTTACAGAGCACAGCGACATCGTATTTGTTGGCAACAGGGTGAATACCTTTTGAAACTGCAAGAATGTCGTCGGTTTTTGTGGGTCGCAATTTCTCGAAGGGTTTCTTCATCGTAGTGCTTAGTGTAGATGAACTTGAGCAGGAATTCAAAGTGATCAGGATCATCTTCATGAAGACTGATGACATTGTCCGACGCTTCCTGGAAATCGGTCAGTTCATGCCCGATGAATGATGTAACCTCAGATCATTAGCACTGGCCTTGAAGCCGCCGGTAAAGGCCTTATGGAAGAATTGCGACTCGGCGCACAGTACAACCTTGTGCGCATGGTACTCTCTCACTTGACCATCGCTGGAAATCTGCTTGATCGTCACGTCGGAGAGGAGCGGGTTGTTGTAGAAGCTATGAGTACGTCAGAGACCTAATATGTCGTCGGAGCAGCCAATGCAAGAATCATGATATGCACATACTCGGCAGCTGAGCTCTTAGCAGGAGACTCCGTCATGGCTGGAAGGGAAGTGAGACAGGTAAGGAATGGAGTGGGCAGCGAGGTAGAGTGAGGTGGAGAGATTGAGTGAAGTAGCAGCCCTGATGTACTATGACAAGACAGGACTAGCGCCACAAATTAAGAAGTGAGAGTGAAAGGTAATGCACCACGACGAAACGTGGGCCTAGAGAAACGCTGGTCAACGCAACATTCGCTCTCAATATTTCAAAGTGCATAAATAGTCACTTAAAAATAATATTAAAATATCCATTTCTTCAATACTGGCCGTGTTGTAGCCATCAAAACCGCTCAAAGAACACGAAAGAATTACCAGTCTACTGGGAGGATCCTCCCGAAATGGTCAGAACCTGTCCATTGACCCACCCACCGTCCTCGCTGGCCAGGAAAGCAACAACGCGAGCCACATCCTTCGGCACCGCACACCTGCCCAGCGGGCAGTGACTCGCCATCAAACCCTCAATCTTGTCAGCAGGCCAGTCAGGCGAGCCACCAGGGATGTAATGCCAGGCGTTCTGTGTGAACATGTCCGACTTGATACCTCCAGGCGCCACGCCGTTTACAGTGATTCCACGCTTTCCGAAGTCGGTAGCAAACGCCTTGATGAAACCGATGACAGCCATCTTGCTAGCATTGTACAGAGCGTGGTCCTTGACGCCAAGCAACCCTGCAGCAATGGAGCTCATGAGGATGATGCGGCCGTTGTCCTCGATGTGCTTGTAGGCGGTCTGACCAACGAAGAACTGTGCGCGAGCATTCAGGTTGAAGACGTGGTCGTACTTCTCCTCCGTGATCTCCTCGGTGACGTCCCAGCTCTCGGTGCCAGAGTTGGACATGACGATGTTGATTTTGCCAAAGGCCTTCTTGCCCTCCTCGAAGAGACGGTGGATTTCTGAAACCTTGCTTACGTCGGCCTGGATGGCGATGGCTTTGGCGCCGTTGTTGAAGCCCTCGATGATCTTGACGACTTCTTGGGCAGGGCCCTCGCTGGAGACGTAGTTGACGATGACGGAGGCGCCACGCTTGCCGAGCTCGATGGCACACCCACGTCCGATACCGCGGCCGGCTCCTGTGATGAGAGCGACTTGCCCTTCGAGGGAGGCGGTGGGAACTGTGACGACCATTTTGGTGATGTGAAGAGTTGGTCACGTGGGCGTAGTTGTGATAGTCTAGTCGGTTGACTGTAAAGTGCTGAACTTGAATCAAGACAAGGTCTTGATTATGCTGGAGTGTCCGAGTGGATGTAAGTAGGCTGAGATATACCAAGTCCACAACTTGGAAGAATGTTCAATATATACACGATCCATCTTCATGGTGTTTCGGTGCTCCTGTTTCGGTTGCTCAGTCGCTGCCTCACCAGCACGGGCACGAGCGGGGACCCGAACGCAAATCCGAAAATAGCTGCCTCAATGCTTGCGGCTCTTCGACTGCGACGCCGGAACTTGCACCGCGTTGCTATTCGCAGCAAAGTGGCCCGCTGTCGTTTGTTTCTGCATGTTTTACCATGTCGTGCACTCACATTCGATTGCCGGCGCGGAGGTCGGACGGAGGAGGGGCCACTGAAGGCACCGCCGGAGATGTTGCGGCGATGAGGTGTTCAGACTGGAGATGAATACTTGAGCCGGTAGTGCATTATTGCTCATCCGTGTGTGTCGCCTGTTGAAGGCACAATTATCTGGTCATATGGGGAGTCCGCAGGGCAGACAATTCTGACAACGACAGGGCGCTGTCGCATCTCCACCATTTGGCACTGTACTGGCACGCGCCTGCAACCAAAACACAGATACTACCTTCTAGCCATGGCAGTCACTCATAGGCAATTCTCGATTCTCTAATCCGCGCAGGAGACGCCCGAGATGGAAGTTCACAATACGAGGCTGTTTGACAGCGCAGTGGTAAACAGCTGCCAGTGAGTGGTTGGAGGACGCGATTCATTCCGATCGGAACTGCACAGCACGTCACCGCTCGACTTGACAGCGGCCCCTCCACAACTCTCAACCAAAGTGTGCGTCTACACAACCCCAATTGTGCTACAAGACCTCAAAATGCATATCCTCGTAAGCTTGGACAATTCGATACAAGCAATCCACATGACTGAACATTGCAGGTAACCAACGACGACGGCCCACCGTCAGACGAGTCCTCGCCGTACGTGCACTCGCTCGTCTCGACACTGCAAAAGTACGGCCACACGGTCAGCGTCGTTCTCCCGCACACCCAACGCTCGTGGATTGGCAAAGCGCACCTCGTCGGCAAGGCCATCAAGCCAACTTACTACCGCCCTGCGCCGCTGCAAACAACCAGCGAAGGCCGCCTCACCAACTCAGGCTCCACGCACAACACCCCACTTCCCCCCAACTCGACCGAGGAAGAATGGATCCTTGTCGACTCGACACCGGCTTCCTGCGCCCAAATCGGCCTGTTCCACTACTTCGAGTCGAGGGGCCCAATTGACCTGGTCGTCAGCGGGCCCAACTACGGCCGCAACAGCACCGCCGTCTTCTCGCTGTCGTCAGGCACCGTCGGCGGCGCCATGGAGGCTGCAGTCTGCGGCGTCAAGTCAATCGCTCTGTCCTACGCCTTCTTCGACCGCAACCACGACGCGGCCATCATCAGTGGCGCCTCCGACCTAAGCGCCAAGCTCATCCAGTACTTGTACGACAACTGGGACGCAAACACGCACCTCTACACAGTCAACGTGCCGCTTGTCGAGGGCGTAGGGGGCCGCAAAATCCTGTGGACAGACATGCTCCAAAACCAGTGGAAATCCGGATCGTGTTTCCAGGTCGTCGAGGTGCCCTCCGAGGCCGACGACTCACCCGCAGATATCGAGAAGCAGATCCGCAAGCAGGAGGAGAAACTCGGAAAGAAGGAGCTGCGCGCAAACAACGACCTGTTGCCGGATAGCAAGGCGGGGTCAGGCACCGCGACGCCGAGCGGACAACCGCATATGAGGTACACGCACAAGCACTTCAAGTGGGCGCCGCAGTTCAAGGACGTGTATGAGAGCGTGGAGAACAGCGAGCCTGGGAATGACGGGTGGGCTGTTGCGCAGGGGTATACCAGTGTGACGCCGTTGAGGGCGAATTTCATGCACGTCACGGCGGATAAGTTCAAGGGCGAGATTACGATTGGAACAGGAGAAGAGAATACGGCCGAGCTGAAGAGTAGTGTTGCGGAGGGCTAGTGCGGTAGCAGTAGGACCGTGGACGGCAGAGTAGAACTCGAGATAGACAATGATGCCTCTTTTAACCACACGACATGACTCTTCTTGGTGTTTTGAACGACCAACCCGCGAATATGCCGAGGCAAAAGCACAGTGCACTGGACAAGATCTTATGACAGACTCTCGAGATATGCATTCATAATTCAATAATCGCAGGACATGTCTACATCACAGTGCGCACTTGGACAAGGCAAGGTCATAACTGACACTTTTCAATTCACGTCTGCGGGTTGAAGACCAGACCAAGTATACACATGTCCTCACCCAACAGGGCTCCCTTACAGCGCCGACGACAACAACAACGCCACAATGCTTTCCCTCTCCATTCCTCAATCTATACGCGCCACAATCCCCTCGCAGAAACAAACAACTCGTTACATCATCAAACATTCGCAAATCGTTAGACCAGGGCAGACTACAGCCTGGCGTTTAGGAGCTGGTGGCGGGGGCCCGGGCGTAGTTACTCGCGCATGTTGACGACACAGCGGATGCAGTCGCCGGCCTTCATATCGCTGAAGGCCTGGTTGATCTTGTCGAGCGGCTGGCGGTGCGTGATGAACTCGTCAACCTTGAGGTCGCCGTTCATGTAGTCTGAGACCAGGCCGGGAAGCTGCGTGCGGCCCTTGACGCCACCGAAAGCGCAACCCTTCCAGACGCGGCCCGTGACGAGCTGGAATGCTGGAATTTGTTAGTGAGGGTACTTTCGGGGGGATTGGAGGATACATACGGCGAGTGGCGATCTCCTGGCCGGCGGCGGCGACACCGATGATGATGGATTCTCCCCAGCCCTTGTGGCATGCCTCGAGCGCGGCGCGCATGACATTGACGTTACCTGTGCAGTCGAATGTGTAGTCGCAGCCGCCGTCGGTCATCTCGATAAGCTTCTCCTGGATGCTCTGGGAGCCGAGCTTGGTGGGGTTGACAAAGTCGGTGGCGCCAAACTTCTTAGACCACTCCTCCTTGGAGTCGTTCACGTCGACAACAATGATCTTGCCAGCCTTGTTCTTGACAGCACCCTGGATGACGGACAGACCGACACAGCCGGCACCAAAGACGGCGACGTTGGAGCCCTCCTCGACACCGCCCTTTCCTGCAGTGATGACGGCGGCACCGTAGCCGGTTGTGATACCGCAGCCGAGCAGGCAGGTGCGGTCCATAGGAGCCTTCTCGGTGATGGCGACGACGGAGATATCGGCGACAACAGTGTACTGGGAGAATGTCGAGGTTCCCATGAAGTGGAGGAGGTCCTTGCCCTTGCACTTGAAGCGCGAGGTGCCGTCAGGCATGACACCCTTGCCCTGGGTGGCGCGGATCTTGCCGCAGAGGTTGGTCTTGCCAGACTTGCAGAACTTGCACTCCTTGCACTCTGGTGTGCTGGGAGCAATCAGCAGCTGTGGGGGGGGGGGGGTTCATAAACAGTAGGCACGTACTAGAGGGCGACGACATGATCACCAGGCTTCACGTTTGTGACGCCCTCACCGACAGACTCGACAATACCAGCACCCTCGTGTCCAAGGACGATGGGGAAAGCACCCTCAGGGTCCTTGCCGGACAGTGTGTAGGCATCTGTGTGGCAGACACCGGTGTAGTAGATCTCAATGCGGACCTCGTGGGCCTTGGGGGGAGCAACCTCGACATCCTCAATGGAGAGGTCCTTGCCGGCTTCCCAGGCAACGGCGGCCTGTTGCAGTCAGCACAAGTATTCGGACCTTTGGCCTCCTCAATCCCTCTTTTCCGCGTCCTGCCGCTGCGCAATGCCTGTCTGCGGGTCCGCAAACGCCAAGCCTGAGATGCCGTCACAGAGTCTGAGCAGGAAAGCGCGACAGAGCATGCTGGCAGCAGAGCCGGAAGAGCAGAGACTTTACAACGCACCTTGCAAGTGATGGTCTATACAATTGTCAGCGCGTCTATTCTCAATGTGTTGTTGTTGTTGTTGTTGTTGTTGTTGTTGTGGTGGTGGTGGTGGTGGTGCTGCTGCTGCTGCTGGTGACGTACCTTGCCAACGGTATCGGCGGGCATTGTGACGATGTGATGAATTCAAAGGGTATCTAGAAGAGAGCAACACAGTCTCACGAGCACAGAGACAGAGCGAAGAGAGGAGAAGGGAGGAAGACTAGTCAAAGCTGCTCGAGGCCGTGGAAGAGCTCCCGACCTTTTTAAAGGTGTGGGGTATCTCCCCTCCAACGGCATCATTGCCCCTCGACGCAGCCCCTCACTCACGGCTGAGGCTCGGTCTCAGTCGCATGGCTCGCGCGATGCTCGCGTCAAAGAGGCTGAAGCTCGCGCCGCGCTCGGGACCGGCGCATCTGCTGGGCGTCCAAGTGCCGCTGCTGACAATTGGCCGGGCTGGCCAGCGTGCCCGGGCTTTGTTAACCACTTGTGGGCGGAGCTGGAGCCGGACAGCACGTTGGAAGCGCGTCGAGTGCGAGGCCATCGGGTTAAGTTGCCGCTTCTGGTTGAGGAGAACGGCAGTTCTATAACATCACTGTCTTGGGACATGCGTGTACGATTGCACAAGCAAATGCAGCGATAGCGGTTGCGAGCCTTCTGTCATGTTCTGTCGTGTTCTGTCACGTTCGGTCGTGTTCTACTCTGATAAGGCAGTCATAAAATCTCTTGATGGTCCTCTCCAGCATGCACAGTAAGCCGAATTTGCGCTCTACAAGACCGGGAGCCATACCGATACCCAGCTTGGAGGTTGCGGTAGCGTTCCGAGTCTCACGTGAATTGCAGCAATCTGCAGACATTGCCTATTGCATGGTCTTTGCAACCATACGACATCAAGCAACGTACTACGTAGAGAGGCTCGCCTTGGCCGGCAGTTCGTAGCGCGTCGACGCGTTTGTGGAGCTCTCCAGATAGTGGCCAAACTTGTTGTAGCTATGCCTACAATAATTGACTACTCGAAGCGTACGTAAATTTCCAGCCAAAGGAGAATGCATTACATCTCCAGATGTACTGTGTAAAATGGCCGCGGCGAGTTTGATTCGTACACACAGCTCGTGCTTGTGTCGCCTTGCGCGCGTCATAGCAGCCCCACCTACAGCTACAAACCGTCTGCAGCAAGAACAACAACAACAACAACACGGTACCTGAACGGTTGAGCCCCACACTAACCAGACAGACACCGACTGCCATGCCAAATCCCACAGACATCCCGGCCTTCGCCGCCTCCCAATTGACGCTGCTCGATGCCGAGCTCAAGGCCGAGCTCTCGGAAACAGATGCCCTCCTCTCCTCGCATACACCGACTGCACTCGCTCGCGGTGGCCTGGCCATCCTGAACCTCAATGTCTCCTCAGTGCGGACTGGCATGGGCGGCAAGACGATCGTGGAGCTTGCCCTGGATGCCGCAGTGGTCACAAAAGGCGCCAAGCCAGAGATACCAGAGCACGGCATTCGCGTTGGAGACATTGTGGCCGTGGCAGACCAGCCTGCGGGCAGCGCAAAGAAGACGGAGAAGAAGGAGCTGGAGAAGAAGGGCGTAGAAGGCGTGGTGTTGCGTGTGAGGCGCGAAAACATTGAGATTGTGCTGGACAAGGAGGACGCAGATGTGCCGGGTGGGAACAAGCTGTGGATGTCAGTCATATATTGGGGATGCACAAGACGCTGGCAGAGGCTGATACATAATGTAGAGTCAAGCTGGCGAATGATGTCACCTACAAGAGGTACGCTTCTGCAGCAATACAGAATGTCGCGCCCGTCCCCACTACATGCTCATACGTGACAGGATGAACCAGACTATGACCAGGCTGCACAAGTTCAGCGAGCAGGAGTACACCCCCTTCATGAGAGTGCTCTTTGGCCAGGATTCGCCATCGCCTCTGCCTTCAGATCTCAACGACCCCTCACATCCCCTACACAAGCTGGAATTCACCGACCCAAGCCTGAACGACAGTCAAAGAGAAGCCATCAGGTTCGCTCTGGCATCACGGGAAATCGTCCTCATTCACGGGCCACCAGGCACAGGAAAGACGCACACATTGATTGAGTTGATCTTGCAGATGTTGAAGCAGAACCTCCGTCTGCTGGTCTGTGGACCCTCCAACATCTCAGTCGACAATATTGTCGAAAGGCTTGCTTCACATAAAGTCAACATGGTGCGGTTGGGTCATCCTGCGCGCCTCCTTCCATCCGTCCTGAACCATTCACTCGATGTTCTCACCCGCACATCGGAAGCTGCGGCGCTGGTACAAGATGTGCGCAAGGAGATGGACGATAAGCAGGCGTCCATACGGAAGACACGCAATGGCAGGGAGAAGAAGCAGATTTACACTGAACTGAAGAAGCTACGGCAAGAATACCGAGAGCGTGAGAAAGGCTGCGTCAACAACCTCGTCGGTGGCAGCAAAGTGGTTCTCGCAACACTGCATGGAGCGGGTGGCTTCCATCTCAAGGGCCAGGAGTTCGACGTTGTCATTGTGGACGAAGCAAGCCAGGCTCTCGAGGCGCAATGCTGGGTCCCCCTCCTCTGGGTCAAGACCAGCAAGCTCGTTCTCGCAGGCGACCACCTCCAGCTCCCACCGACCATTAAATCGCTCAACTCGAAAGCATCAAAAGTGGCAAAGAAGGCTGCAACGAGCACAGAGACAGACTCCTCGGGCATCAGCAAGACGCTTGAGACCACCCTCTTCGACCGCCTCCTCGCCCTCCACGGACCAAGCATAAAGCGCATGCTAACAACCCAGTACCGCATGCATGAAACCATTATGCGTTTCCCATCCGATGCACTCTACGACTCCCAACTCATCGCCGCTGAGTCAGTCAAGGCGCGTCTGCTCACCGGACTTGCCTACGAGGTCCAGGAGACGGAAGACACCAAGGAACCGCTAGTTTTCTGGGACACACAAGGCGGCGACTTTCCCGAGAAACTCGAGGACGAGGGCGTCATCGGCAAAGGGGGCAAAGGTATGAGTCTGGGCGACAGCAAGAGCAACGAGGCAGAGGCTGCGTTGGTGAAGATGCACGTAGGCAATCTGATCGCTGCGGGTGTCAAGGAAGAGGATATTGCCGTCATTACGCCGTACAATGCGCAGGTACGTTTTTCATTTCACTGCTTTCATGCGTTACGTTGTGTTGCGTCGTGGCGATGGGATGCGATGGACAGATCTGCTCGCCTGGAGAGGGTTCGGCCGCGCCGATCTGGATCGGTGAATGGGGCCATGGGATCCCTGCCTCGCCCACCTTACCATTCCCACCACCACGCGTCGAGACCTGTTCGATATACTGACCGCTTGATCAATAGCTAGCATTGCTCGCAGGCCTGCTGAAGGAGCGGTATCCACAGCTGGAGCTTGGATCTGTAGACGGGTTCCAGGGCCGCGAGAAAGAGGCAGTGGTTGTGAGTACTGTGCGCAGCAACTCTGAGCATGAAGTCGGGTTCCTGGGCGAGAAGAGACGACTCAACGTCGCCATGACACGGCCGAAGAGACATCTCTGTGTGGTTGGCGACAGCGACACGATCAGCAAGTACGTATGCTCGTTGTTTTGTTGCCTTTACGGACATATCGTTTCCGTCACTTCCTGCAGTGCAGACAATGAGCAAGATGTGGCGCACCGGAAGAAAGAGTTGAAACATGCAGTGAAGAAGAGAAGGACTGCAGGATTGCGGGTGTGCACGCGCCCATTGCAGCGTGACAAGGCCCATCCCGCAGCTGCAAGCCACAGACAGGCTTCCTTGAACCCGTCTCCACCGCAGTGTCACAACAGCCTGCACGCTGGATTCTTTTGGACATTGCTGACGCACAGCTCAGGGGCAGCGCATTCTTGAAGCAATGGATGGAGTTTCTCGAGGAGAAGGCGGATTTGCGGTATCCCAACCTGGCGGACGTGTATGAGGAGCATTGAGGAGCAGTATCTAGGGCAGGGGCAGACGAGCAGGGTGGCAGGGTCAGTGACATTATTGCTGGGGTAGCCTGGGGCTGTGGGTGGAGAGTGACAGCACAGCAAGAGAGTCGCAAGGCTGGAGAGGCTGTTGAGAGGCCAGGACAAGCGAGACTGGCCGAGATGCTGCAGCAGAGTGGAACGCGCCGATCTGCAGCACCTCTCCAAGACGCCCTGATTGGCGTTGGGAGCCGCGGGCAAAGGCCTGCTGACAGCTGTGCTGCAGAGCGACAGGAGGGCCGGGCCTGTCATTCATCTGTGCCGGGAAGGTAACGCGCCTCGAGCAATATCCAGCGACGTCTTCTGCGTCTTTCAGTTGTCAAGCGAGGCTCTGCTCCCTGCGCGCTGTGATGGAATGGGACGAGTTGCAGCAGGCGCTAAGGATTACCTGCAGACGCTAGCCGAGCCTATGGGAGCGCGAGGAGACGGCGTGCACCTCACCAGGCTCACCTCATGGCTGTCCGCAAACCTTCTGTTGCAGTGGTACGCTAGACGTGCCAATAGCAGCGATGAAATCAGAATCGTACCATGTGAGGATTCTGCAACGCTGTAGGTAGTGCAGCAGGGCGTGCTTTGTTGATGAGGAGTCGAGCATGCGTCGAGTCGTGTCTCTGCGGTTTGTACACGCCAGGGCTATCGACCGTTGCGCCTCCAATGTTGCCTGTGCGGCCACGTTCTGTGCGTTTTTGGAGAACATATTGCCCGTGTGTACCTATCTGTCACAGCAGCGCACGGCGGCTTCGTTCGCCAGGCTCGCAGGCAGGAATCATGACAGGCATAATCCCGTGGCCTGCGCTCCAAACCTCAAACACGCCTCAAAGAGTCCCAAGCAGTCCCAACCAGCAGCGCGCAAGCCGTCTTGGGAAGGGCGTCGAAACGCTACGGGCGCCGCGACGCCGCGAAGGGCATGCACTGTGGCGCCACGCAGTCGCTTTGGGGGGCACCTCCGGCCATTTGCTGCTCCAAAAGGCGCGCGAACAGCATGGGAGCTCGTCGCCGGGCCTCCCGCAGGTCGCTGTTTCGGGCCTAGCGCAGCGTTTCAGACGTCGATAGCACACGCCTCGCTACCGCTATCTGTACCACCGACTGCGTGGGTGCCTGTGCGGTGCGTCCATATGGGCGAGCGCTCTCGCACCACTGCCGGGTTCGCTGCAGGTGAGCATGGCTCGCGCAGGCTATTGTATAAGCTATGTATTAGACAAGGACGCTGTCGCAGGTGCCGGCGATGCTCCCTCTTCCATCGTGTCGTTGCTGCATTACCCCCACCGCCCGCTGCTGCTCTCCACCCCCCGGCAACGTGACGCTTGACACGCTGCTGTTTGATACTTATTCCTTCGCACGCCCCCTTCATCTTCTCCGACGGCTGCTGTTCTGCATCCATTGTTATTGTTATTGTCGTTGTCGTTGTCGTTGTCGTTGTCCTGCCGCTCGTTCGCCCGTCTCATTCTCTGCGTCCTATTCTTAGCCTGCCTTTTGCTTCGTACAATCACCACACACCGTTTTTACTTTCCACCAGAACAAAGACCGAGACCAAGGAGAAACCAGGGTATATAGACCATTCCCACTGCTCTGCATAGCTAGCCGTCTGTTTTTCGCACTCGCCCACATAGCTCTGGCTCGGGCCCTGCCGTCTTGCGGGGATCTCCCATCTCATGTGCAGCGCTGCTCTGGCGCGTTGGTGATGCTGGCAGGTTGGCCGTTGCTCCTCTAGCACGCACCAGGATACACCTTGCAGCAGCTGCGCGACCGCAATCTCATCCGCATAAGGTCATCTGCAGCACAATCCGCCTAGGCCTGCGATATTAGAGCAGTCCTCGCCCGCGTCGCATGTTGCGAGAGAGTACCATCGCTGTCAGAATGAGTGTGTCGGCCGGTCTGCAGCGTCCTAGGAGCGCAAGTTGGAAGGTCGAGGCCATTCGCAGGGGTGACTTGAAGATTAGCGGCCCGATTCCAATCGAAGAAGATACGCCACTGAGCGACGAGGAAGAGAGGGAGTATGCTGAGAAGCATGGCGAGAAGAGGGTCAGGGAGGACTCGGATGGGCCGTCGCCTGTACCTGCACAGCATACCATACGGCAAATTCCCAATTCCCAGGCAACACTACGAGTCGAAAATGGCACTGATCAGCCGGCCATCAAGACAGTAAGCCGAGACCAGGACTACGCGCGCCAGGAATTGGAACTCCATGACCAGCACCCAGCTAGGTCGCCATTGAGGTCGCCGCTGGGCATGCATCCGACTGATGGCTCTCCTGCTGGACCACGGGACAGTGTTATTCAGCCCAGATCCCACACGCCGCCGACACCTTTCCGGGCAACGCCTGAAAGCACATCCACCTCCAGCGCGGCTCTCACTTCCAAAAAGCAGAAGCGCAAGAGCGGCATCCGCGGCGTGTTTCGCAAGATGTTCGGTCGCAAGGACCGGGAAGAGTCGCAGGAGCGCCATGTTGAGCGTACTGAGGAGCCTGTGCGGAGGGGGCATAGCTATCATCACAGTGTAAGTCGAAGCAGCGTGTGCTTCATATCGTCTCGTGCTGATGTGAACAAGGATCCTGGCATGCTGCAAAAATCACAGACAGAACCACAACAGCCGCCACCTCAAACACCAAACACACAGCGCATCTCAGATCTGACCGTGAAGGAGCTGCAGCCGCCACATCCATTGACGAACCTCCCATACCCTATGAATGTCAATGCACCACCGGCGAGCCCACCGCACGAGTATCTGAGATTCGACTTCCAGCGACCGGACCTCGTTGCTCGCAGAGCGACATTGCCGAATCTGCCTGGCGACGTGCCCCAACGACACAGTCTGGACGAGCCGCGAGGTCGATTGTCGACTTGGGAAGAGAGGACTGAAGACGAAGCACTGCCAGCGTCTGGCATTGGCATCGCGCTGTCAGGCCCGCCGAACGGCGTACGCGGCTCCATTGGCGACAGGCGTCGGTCGAGAAGTGCGGGTGCTCTGCGAGAATTGGCGAAAGCCCGGTTCTCGAATGAAGGTGTACAGAGCAGGACCGACGTAATCAAGAGCTGGAGAGAGAGCTATGCTTCGGCGAGCATGTACAGCCAGGACACGCGGCCGCAAACCGCCAGGACGACCGAGACGGTCCGCAGTGTCCACACCAAGGGACCGACTGTGCAGGAAGTCGAATCGATACACGAGGGCATGAGCGCAACGCTCGTCGGACCAGATGACCTGACACCCAACGAGCCCACGCCACGAGCCCAAGAACCCAGTACTCCTGATGCCGCACCGCCAGCCCACGACTGGGAGACGCCCGAGCACCCACCTGTGTCGGCCTTCAACTTTGGCAACCTCGCACAACCGAGCAGTCCACGAGAGCACCCGGAAACACTTGCACAGCTCGAAGGCCCACCGTTGCCGTCCAGAAGCCCGAAACGCCTCTCAGTCGAAGACCGCGTGCAGAACCTGGAGGAGAACATTCAAACGCTTGAATCATCTTTGCGCCGTATCTCGCAGCACAACAACCGCCAGACCATCATCCTCGAGTCGGCGCCCCGCAACCTACGCACCCGCACGCGCTCGACCTCCCGATCCATCTCCGCCGTCAGCATCCACCAGCGCGAGTCCCTCCCCGCCAGCAGCAGCAACCTCGCGCACGAATCCAGTCCGCCGTCGCCACCCCTCACCCACACAGACGACACCCAGCCGCCCAAACCATCCCTCACGTCCCTGCACTCGCAGCTCGACTCGGAACGCACCGCGCGCCTCGCCCTCGAATCCCGCGTCCTGGTCCTGCAGTCTGAAGTCTCGGCGCTGCACGACCTGGTTGCCAAGCTCGTCGCCCGCGGCGCCGCCGCAAGCCCGCACTATCCCACGCCCAGCCCGGACTCGATTCGCGCCGGGGCGGACGATTGCATGCCCACGCCCAGACAGGGGCGGTATGAGGCGCGCAGACAGGGGACTGAGGACAGTGGGATTAGTCCTGACGGCGAGGCGTGGGCGACGCCCAAGGAGGGCAGTCTTGACGTTGGAAGGGCGCAGTATTTTGACGAGGGGGGGAGGTTTTGACAGAAAGGAGTGCTTGTCGAGCGTTTTGATTGCAAGAGTAAGAGAGAAGTGTATGATATTGGGGACTCAGCGAGGCGTTTTGCGGTGGTTTGTTGTTATGTTTGCATGTGCATGTGCCAAGTTAGCGATGTTTATAAAATGTTTATATTTCTTTCTGCATGTGGTAAAGGCACAGATGAGATTGAGTGAGAGAGTGAGAGAGAGATTAAGTGGTAAGTTTGCTACAGCAAACGAAGTCACTTGCCTACCTTTCAACCTACAAAACTCACCTTTTCAGTAACACCGGCGTCTACACTTCTTGTTTCTCTACTACTAAACGTCACCATGGCAGACTCCAACAACGTCGTCCCCTCGTCAAGCACCACCATCCCAGTCGCACCTCGTACGTCCCCCTTCCAACACCCAACCCACCTCCACTGACCCACCTCCAGCAAACCCGTACTACGAAATCCGCGCCCTCCCCGGAAAAGGCTACGGCTGCATCGCCACCACTTACATCCCACGAGGCACGCGAATCCTAGCCGACGCCCCCCTCCTCAGCGTAACCAAAGCGCACTACATGGCATCAGACATAACCTCAGCCTTCACCACCCTCACGCCAGCCCAGCAATCGCTCTACCTCTCCCTACACTCTGCGCACGGCCAGCCCGCCTCGCACTGGCCAACAAGCATCCACGCCTCTGTGCCCACCGCAGAAAAACAGCGCATCCTCGAACAGCACGCCGCGCGCACCGCCCCAGCCGCATCGCTCCTCTCCGTCTTCCAGACAAACTGCATGGAGCAGGGTCCCGGCGCAGCCGTATTCCCCCATGCTGCGCGCTTCAACCATAGCTGTGTGCCCAATACGACGTTCTCGTGGAATGCGCGCTTGGGCAAGGAGACGCTGCATGTGATGCGGGATGTGGCGGGTGGTGAGGAGCTGGTGCTGTGCTATGTGGATGTGGCGCATGATTGGCGGTTGAGGGCGTGGGAGTTGAGGCATTATGGGTTTGTGTGTGGGTGTCTGGCGTGTGGGGAGGGAGGGGAGGATGTGAGTTTATGTTTTCTTTTTACTCTTATTTTGCATGTCTTTGTTGTTTGTATTGTTGGTTGGTTGGTTGGGGTGGAGAGAGGGGGGATGTGAGTTTTTTGCTTTCTTTTTATTTTTTGTTTTACACTTGCATGTCTTGTCGGTTTGCTGTTGGCTGCTTGGTTGGGTGTGGAGAAGAGCACTGAGAAAGAGAAGAGGAGAGAGAGAGCATGACTAACCACCACGACAGGACTCATCCCCCGCCTTCGCCAGCGCACAGCGCCGTCTGCAGCTCCAGGAGCTCGACGTCGAGACCCGGCTCCTTCGAGGCCCGCGTCTCGGCGACGGCGCAGCGCAGCCTGGGTTTGTGGCGAAGCTGCTCAGGATGGCGGCGCTGCTGCAGCAAGAGGGAATCTGGGATGCGCGTCTGGCGGGCGTGTTTTTGGACATTGCGCTGGTGTGCGAGGTTAATGGCGACTTGAAGATGGGGGTCAAGGCCGGCGAGAGGGCGTTGCAGGTCAAGAGGGATGCGCAGGGGGTGGACGCCGTGGACTATACAAAGTATGGGGAGGTGCTGGAGAGGATCCGGGCGGGGAGGAGGAGGGAGGTGGGGGAGGCGGAGGGGTGGAGGGCGTGAGGGTGTCGCAGCTATAATTCACCAGAACTTGTCTTGGTGGGATATACGGCGTAGTGGTTGGCATCAAGGCATGAGTTGAGAGCATCAGAAGTGTTCAACAAGGCGTGAGTTGGAGAGCACCAAGTGGTTCAATCTCACACTTTCCTGGTGAGATAGATAGTGCATGGATTGGCATCAGACATAAAGTCAGAGAGTCAAAAGTGGTTCAATTCCAATACACAAAGACCTTCCTATCCTTTGACATTTGTGCAACGTCAATCGAGTGGCTGTCATGTCGCAGGCCAGGCGCTCGCCTACCGGTATACCGGCCCACTGGCGCTCGACCCGCCGACCCTGCATGTGCGACGAGACGTTGCTGAAGCACCACGCAACCGACCGCAGCGCATCCTCACCGACACTTTGCACGCTGGCTGTCAGTCCATCGTCCATAGTGAGAACTGTCTAGCCCAAACAGAGCCCATCTCCAGCTGCCCCTGGGCCACCATGTCTTGGCCACGCTTCCTCCACCTCCAGAGTCGGTCCACAGGGCGTGCTTGGCCGCTGACGTCGCTGCCGCCAACTGAAACCTGTCGCGCGTAGCCTCAAGTTTGGCTTTTGGTCGTCGAGTCTCTACTGCTTGTCCTCCCAATCAATCTGCTGACTGTCTGCTACTGACAAGCCTTCTCTTTGCTGTTGCTTGTTTTTGTGCCTTGACTGCTGCCTCTTTCGCTGCTCACAAATCCTTTTCCCTCCTTGTTTGGCTGCTGTCTGAGCCATTGTCCAACGCGCTTTAGCTCCGGGAAACGCTGCTTCCGTGGCGGCCAACAGCCACAATTTCACTTGCGCGCAGAATCGACTTGCCATACTAGTTGGTCCTGAAGTTGGTCCTGAAGTTGGTACTCAAGTTGGTACTCAAGTTGGTACTCAAGTTGTTACTCAAGCTGGCACTCAAGGACAGCATGGCGAGCATCGACGTCAAAGACAGCGCCCTGTCGCCTTCATCACCACAGCACACCACCGCACCGCCCTCTCCACCACACTCGTCTGGGCGCGAAACCCTGCCTAAACCCTCGATAGACGCCCACGACGCCCACACGCCGCCGTTCTCGCCCGCGAGCGACACTCCCGTGCTGCAGAAGGGGCAGGAGGAGTTTGAGGGCACAGTCAACGTCAACAATGACCTGCCGACTGACGAGGACATGAGGAAGGTGGAGGACCTCCTCATCCTCGACGCAGAGGGCAAGAGCCGCCCGTTCAAAGACCTCTACGACGCCTCAGGTGTCGCGCCGCGCCAACTCGTCATCTTCATTCGGCACTTCTTCTGCGGTGTACGCAACCCACCACACACACACAGTCCTCACGTCCCACCAACTAACACTCTCCAGAACTGCCAGGAGTACCTCCGCACGCTCGCCTCCTCCATAACCCCCGAAGCCCTCCTCGCCCTCCCCACGCCCACCTCCATCACCGTCATCGGCTGCGGCCGCCCCGAGCTGATCCCCATGTACACGGCCGCAACCTCGTGTCCGTTCCCCATCTACGCAGAGCCCACGCGCAAAATCTACGACCACCTCGGCATGACGCGCACCTTCGAGCTCGGCACCAAGCCCGCATACATGCAGACGCACCTGCTCATCAACAGCGTGCAGTCCATCTTCCAGGGCCTGTCGACGGGCCGCAAGGCCCTCAAAGGCGGCGACTTCAAGCAGGTCGGCGGCGAGTTCCTGTTTGAGCGCGGCGAGTGCACGTGGGTCCATCGCATGCGCACCACGCGCGGCCACTGCGAGGTCGACGAGATACGCGCCCTGCTTGGCCTGGACGGCACCCGCCCGCCCGTCAGGAAGAGGTGGAGCCACGGCATCAAGCAGCAGCAGCAACAGCAGCAGGGGCACGGCCACGCGCAGAAGAGGAGTCTGAGCTGGGGGCGGTTGCGGAGTAAGAGCAAGGGTGCCAAGGACGAGCTGAGTGCGTTGGGCAGGGGGAGGAAGGGGAGGAGTGGGGATGCGAGTGGGAGTGCAACGCCCGAGCGGGTTGAGGAGGAAGGGGAAGGGCCCGTGAGGACGGCCTAGCACCGTGTGCGTGGTCAAGATTCACATTGCTGTGTGTATATCTGTCTGTCTATTTTCTGCTGCGTTTAGCGCCCACGCATCGTGCAGCTGTGCTGCCCTGCCCTGCTCTGCTCTGCTCTGCATTTACTGTTCGAGTCCAAAATCCATCCCCTCACCTCCCCTCACCTCCCCTCATACAACCATCCACAATGCATACTCACGTGTGAGCAATCATCCAACACCCCGCCGCCATCAGTTACTCAAGATCATGAACGTAACATCAGTTGTCATTGTATTTCTGCTCATTGAATCTCCTCAACATTGCACGCAGTCCTGCCCTCTCTCTCTCTCTTTCCATACGCTACTGCATGCGCATATCTTCCCCTCCTCCGTCAGCGCCAATGATCTGTGTGTATTTACTGGACGAGTAGAGTGCTTCAATAAAAGATCCGGTGACGTTGCGAGTTGTCGCTGTTGACGCTCTCGGATTCAAGTGCCTTGTGCCATTTGCATGGAGCCATTGCATGGGACCAGCCTTGTTTCCAGCTGAAGACGTGTCAGCGTTATTTCATTGTTTCGTGCTCATGTGTTGCTTTAGTTTAGTGTCGAAGGTTGGGGTTTTTAGATGGGCTTCATGGCGCTCTCTCGTGGAAGTATCAGATGTCTACAATGTCACTTTGCAACGATGGGATATCCACGTCGCCACTCCTGCAGGATATACGCTCTACTGCGGACTCAAGCCATATACAGATCTCCAGAACAGGAAACATCAGTCATCTGCGTCAAATTTTCTAATGAGGTTGTCATGGGTATCATGCCTGCATTGATGCTTCGATCTTTGGTGCTTCGATATCAAAAAAAATGCCAAGAAACCCATGAATCACAAAAAGGTCTCTGAACAAGCCGCGCAATGAGCTTGGGCTTGAGAATACTTGGTGTACAGCCTTTGTCTACCTCCATGAATCACCACGGCACAGTCTAAAGTCACCACATCTTATATTGAAGAACAGCGTGAGATGGAAAAATATCCACGACATGGCGGCGCAGAAATAATGAAAAAGAATGCTTCTCTCTCTCTTCAAACCGTAAGGAGCTAGGCTTGTGTTGAGCAGAAAACCCAAAAGGAAGACCAAAGACCCCGTTGTGCAAAACGATGCAGAAGCAATACGCGCGATGCAAGACCGCTGGAATGTCGCGCATTTACATCAACGCACAGATTTAGCCGCGAGAAAAGATGCGCTGGAATAAGTATGATCCAGCGATATGATTGTGTTTTTGGCCCGACCAGCCCCACGAGAAAAGTCTGCACCGTCTAGCGAGATTAGCTCGGGCTCTGCATTCCCCGCCGCCAATACTCGTTTCTCCTGGAGGGGATGTGTTTCCTGTCGTTCTGGTTCGGCTACTCATCGTACCTGGATATTTCTGAATAAAATTTCGCGACATCTATCGATCACATCTCTTCCCAGCTTAAAGTTGGATATCTTCGATAGTATAGTGGTCAGTATTTCTGCTTGTCATTCTTCGGAACAGTTCGCAGGAGGCCGGGGTTCGATTCCCCGTCGGAGAGATAAAATTCTTTTTGCAGGTGTGGTGGGGGTGGTTGTGGGGGTGTGAAGGTGGTGGCCTTCACTGGAGGATAATGACTCGAGGTGTTTCTTTTTGGTATTGTATCGATCTATATATATAATATAGCATGCCTTGATTTATTTTTGATTCACGAATTTGGTGCTTTGTCTCGCTGCGCTGGTGCTCAGTGGGTGGGTGTTGTGTGGTGATGGAGTTGTTGAAGCTGGTGGCAAGTCCATCTTCAACGTGCACCTCGTAACGCCAGCTTTGTTGGTGAATTATCTACTTGAAATAAACATTAATTATACAGTGCTTCAAAGGAGATACCATTCTTTTTGCTGCTCTTGGTCGTTTTACTTTTTTGACGGCGGTATCTGTGGCGAAGGGGGTTGAACAGCAGAAACCACCGGCGACGATAATAGCAGTGGAAAGCTGGTCAAGCATGATGGTCTGTGAGCAGAGCATGAGGCGCATTTTTTCAAGGTGTGCTATATCATAGGTGCCATCGCGAGCGTAGGCAACTTTGATGATGGTTCTGTACAAGAAAACATGCTACTCAGACACAATAGCAACGCCAGCTTTCTCCATCACTGTCGCTACCACCAATACAATTGTCATGGCCAGACTCACTCCAGCCCCCAGGTATCCCGGCGAGCCGAGCTAACAGCAGAGCTGATCGGACACCGACTTCCACAGCGACCTGGGTGCGAACATGCACACTGTGCTTTCTCAGCAGAACACCAAGACACACCAGCGGTCAAGTCCCAGCGCGACCCTGCTCTCAGCGGCACAGGCGGCAAACGAGGATTCACTTTTTTACTTTCCAGTCACAGAGTCACAGACCACACAAGCAGGCACTCCATGCTTGTCGTATGATCTCCTCGAGCTGCTGTCATCCCAGTCCGCTGTAGACGCAGGCCATCCCCTGCATGACATACGGCTGCTTGATTGCACGGCGCTTGTCTAGTGTGTAGTGAAAATACTGCTGTGCAGCATCATCCACTCGGTTTCTCATCCGGAGGCGATGCTGAGGAAGTTACGGACGAATAGGAAGGGGCGCGTACGAGCACGCAAGCTATGCGTCAAGGGAAGTCGATCTGCGATAGCACAGCATGTTGCGAGATGTGTGGTAGGGTCGGCTGACTACGCGGAGAGAGGACGCGGTATGCACAGAAAGCTGTTTTGAGCGCAGTGGATGTAGTGGTTGGTGCTGGGCCTGACGGGATGTGAGTGCGTGGGTTCTGCATGTAATGGGAAGTGAGTGACGGGCTGCTTCAAACACGTGGTTAGCATCCTGGATTGCAGTATTCGGTCTCTGTCGTGCGAGGCGTTTTGAGTCTTGGATGTTGTGAGAGGTTCCACGCTTGGGTACAACAGCCATGCTATACCTGACAATGCTGAATGAAGCATGTGGTAGAAAGCACACACTGTGCGAACCAGACCAAAAAAGATGCTACATCATGTCCAGCTCCTGGCAGAAAGTCAGCAGACATCCTTCATTGCAACAGCCCATGTTCAGATTACATATCCTCCTCACTGCAGCGTAATCAGCCCGCCCATCTAGCCAGGCTATTGCTACCTCCTTGAGAAACCACTCGCAAATGCACATAATCCGCGAAGCGAAGTTCCCTCGTCGAACGCAGTGCTTATCTGCTGCTTACTATGGCCCAGCCGACCAGTCCACCGCTCCAACTCACCGATCACTGCGTGCCACGATCTGATCGGTCATGCACGCCATGAGCGGCGAACTTAACCGGACGGCGAGTTAGGGGCCAAGTCTTCTCATAGGCGGTCTGCGAGTTGGCCTGAAGGGGGAGCAGCTTGACCGGTAGACAACATATTTGCTAGCTGGGATTATTGCGAAGAGGGCGCGCGGCGTGATCCTTGTCCATTTCTCACTCAATACTACTACTGTCGCCACATGGACTGTCAACGCTGCATGCAGATCTGGGGCAGCGGCTGATGTCTGCACAGCACGGCAATAATATGGCATTCGGCAATTGCAAAGGAAACGGCATATGCACAGCCAAACTCAGGCACTGGCCGCCCTAAGGAGGCCCCGCAAAGGCGCATGTCAGCGACAGGGAAATAAAGCTATTTTTCGAGCCATGTAAGCAGCGCGCCGTGAAGGCAGGCCGGTAAAGAGGATGAGAGGAACAAAGCAGAGCAGCATCCAATCTCACCCGTCTCAACAAAACACAACATGCAATTGCAATAATGACCACACTCTCACATGCAGCCTCCTGACGCTCACTAAGCCCCCAGGAACCTCGTTGTGACAGGACAAGACCTACAGACCTCAAGCCCCACCTTTCCCCAACAAAGCAAGCAACCCTCCCCCCCGTCGTCGACCAGGCAGCAAGGCACCCACAGGTTACTTACCGAGCGGCGGCGTTCGCTTGCGCGTGGCGTGCGGAGAACCCACACCTCAAGCGTCCAGAACGGGCGGCCGGTGCGTGCGGGGAAGTGGATGAGGGGAAAGCAAAAGCAACAGGATAGAGAAAAAAAAAGTAGGAAGGCAAAAAAAAAAAAAAAAAAATAGCGAAAAACGGTTAACGCTTGTCTCACAGCCGGCGCTGCTGGACAGGGAAAGGCGCGTTCTGCGGGGCCTTGCATTGGGTCAGCGATTACCTAGACGTGGATTTGTAGGGCGATGATGAGGCGGGATAAAGGGGCATCTGCATAGCTAAGAGGACATGCTCGGTCGTGTGAGCGCATGCTACGCTGCAAATCGACTGTGGACGCAGCACCAGATCAGGCTCAGATGTGCTGGCGCGACGTGATGGAGGGTGGATGGGTGGGTGAGCTGATGAGTTGGCTAGGGCAGCATGAGCGGCGGGAGGCTAGACACGTCAATTGTGGTTTGCCTCCGCGATTGCGACGGCAGCACCCGTCGGATTCATGCAAGTCACGCTCGCGCTCAGCTGATGAGGAGAAATAGAACCAGGTTACGGCGAAGATCACCGCCGTCTTGGCGGGATTCATGGAATGGGAAAGTGGCCAGTTCAGGTGTTATGGTAATTTACAAACCGCAATCATGTACAAATTGCATGGATGTGGAGACGACGCAGATTTGGAAAAAAAAAGTCGTGTTCGTGACGAAGCCTGATGGCAGCATTTCTATTGACCTCTGAGCTGCTTAGTAGCGAACATCTTTCAATTCCATCTATCCCTATAAAGCCATTGAGAGTGAAAATTCTTGTGCATGCTCCGAAAGGGCCGAGAAGTGCATTGGCCAATGTCCCTCTCGTCCAACCCAACCAGGCCCGCCCGGTCCTGGTCGCAGTGATGGACAACTTCAGATACACTCAAAAGGTGTACTGCATGCATATGCGCCAGCATGGATTGTCCTGCGACAAGGAACAAATGAAGATCGACAGATAGTTAACCTCAGAGTGCTTGATTAAACCACCTCCTGAATGCTCACCGAGCGTGCAGGTAAATGAGTATGCAAATTCGAATTGAAAGTGGAGTCGTAGCTTCGTGAATGTATGCGGGTGAACAAAGGAGAAGATAGGAATACAACAGGCATAAAGCGACAGAGCAACGAAGCTCGGATGGAAAACACAAATCTAGGGGATATCTCCGAAGTGTTGCTCTAGGTGCTGTGACCATGGTGACACAGAAAAATCCTCTGTCCCATGCCATCAGGCCCGATGCACCTTAAAATGCATGTAACAGAAAGGGTATATGCGAGTCGTAAAGCAAATTAAACAAGGCTGTCCTGGTGTCGACTGACCCGAAGAGACTGAGGCCGTCTGGCGATGCAAGTGGTTCTGAGACTGCTGTGTAATTTGCGACAGCGCATCAGAACCATCGTGTGGGTAACCCATGTGCGCACGGCGCTGTTGGCTCGATGCAGGCAAGCTGTCCGAGCATGGGAGGTTGAACGCAAGAAGCCGCGGCTCCAGCCGTGGCGTGAGCCACAGCAAGGCCTGGGCTGGGTCCGAAACGCCGACAACAGTGATAATCGTACAAATGAGATGTGTATGATACAACTAAAAGTGGTATTGGCGTCGGGAAGATATGCTGGCGTGGTCTGGGATGGCGTAGACGTTGTCGTCAGCCAGGTGGGGTCTTCTGCCTACAAGCGCCCGCTACCGCTCGAACGTGCTTGAGCGACTTATCATGTCCAGGTCTGACTCGCGAGACTCGCTAGTAATGCGTTCCTCTCTGCGCTTGGTACGCTCGCTCGGAGCTCGGCTTATCAGCCGTCGCACAAAATTGCGTTTCGGATTGGCGTTGATGGCTTCGATGGAGGGACTAGCAGGCTCAATGGAGGAGCGACGGGACCCAGTGCGCTCCAGACCTTGTTCTGGAGCATCGATAATGTCCTGCTTCTTGATTTGGCAGAACAGTGTTGAGAAGAGGTACTGTTCGCCGTTGCTGTCGAAGAGCGGTAGATGGCGATATCCTTGTTGGATGCTGTTGAGCTTGGCTGTAAAGGTAGCCAATGGAGCATGATTGGTAGTACGCGCATCGAGAGAATTCCAGACAGACCAACGAACGAACACGAGGCTGGGAAAGCGAGTGCGGACGGTCAACTGCAGTTCACTGTCGAAGACAGGGTTGTAACCATTGCCCTCGACAATGCGAGTCCGCTTCCGCAATGGGTTGCCAATGCCAGAGTGGCCGTTGCGTGCGGAGGCGTCTTGTCCACCCACACCAACAGCGTTGACTCCATTGTCCTCAGCGCTGTACATCTCGAACTCGACATAGGGGTTGATGTTGGCGTCTTGTGCTAGTCCTCGAGGTCTTGGTAGCTGCTGAGCAGAGATGATCCTGACAGCGAATTTGACTTCCTTCTTGGGCGCTTTGTTCTGACCCTGTGTGGGTGTCTGCTCTAGGCGTAGGTCCGCAGGCTTCAGGACATAGCCTGTACGATCGTTCCCACTTGCGAACATAGCCTCATTGAGCTGCTGACCAAGATCGTAAGTTTGCCAATTGAGAGCAGCCATTTGCACTCCACGTCTCCAGAATTTCAAAGGGTCAAAGTTGGACGAGTTGATCCTGAAGGCATGAGGGTAAACGCGCATAAGACAACGCATGTTGTGTGCCTCGAGCAGATGCTTCTCGCGTGAACCAGGCTTTGTCATCTTCTCGAATGCACGTTCGTTGACGGAGAAGATGTGGTTGTAGGTCTGAGCGTCGCTAGACGTAAAGTCAGTGAATTTGTATCCCTTGGTGTATACACCGAGGTCGCCAAGAAGCTTGGTGATGTTGCTAGTCTTGGTCTTCTTAGTCTTCTTGCGTTCCTCAGCGGCAGTCACCTGGGGGCTGTCGCTATCTTCAGCCGAGCTGACAAGGGCTGAAGTAGGTACAGTGTTGTTTGTCGAGGTGGTTGAGGTTCGAGGAGATGCCCAGAATATGGCGGTATGCTCTGGAGGGCTCATGGAAGGTGGGCTGGAGATGAGAGGTGAGTTGGGAACAACGTCATTCATCTGAATAGGACGCGACCACGGTGAGCTGAAGCTCCGTTCGCGTCGGCGTGTTGTCAACTCATTGGTCAATGCCCTTGCATCCAGCTCTTCAGATGCAGCTTTGACCTTGATCAATACCCTGTTCTTGAGTTCCTCTGGCGAGGGCAGAGTCTGGGAGTTGAAGTCCAGGGGCTGCAACACAAGCTTGTCGCCGAATTCCTCACACATGGTCTTGACCATCAAAGCCTGCTGATCCGCGGTACAATGCACCTCAAGTGACAGAATGAGCGGATACTTTGACTCGACGAACGCATATTTGTTTACAACTTTGATGGTGTCGTGGAACGAGATGCTGGAAGTCAGAGTTCGCCCGTGCATGACCACAGGCTTGCCGTCACTACCATCCCAGCAGTCGATCTCGATGCATCGACAGCCCTTTTGAAGGGCTGTGATATATGCTTCAGTGCTTGACTCACCAGCGACCTGACGCCCAAGGAGGTAGGTGTTGTGCGAGCAGGAGATGAAATACTCATTCAATGGACGATTGAGCTGCAAGTCCTTCTCGACAGGCTTGAGGACAGAGTTTGCAGGAGAGGTCAAGAATGTTTGGAACGCTGGAAAGCTCATTGTCAGAGGCAGTGGGATTTCGCCACCTTCTGATGGGGTTGCCTTGGCCTTGGTGACACGTGCAAACCTTTCGAACGTGTTTGACCAGTATTCTTGATCCTCGTTCACATCGATACCCTGTTCGTGCTGGAGAAACGAAAAGAAGGTGGCTTTGTCCATCTCCACTTTCGATCCAGATTGAAAAGTTTTGTAGATTTGTTTGATATCCTTGCGCTCTTTCAGACGTCTGACAAAGTACAAGAACTGTGTTTGGTTCAGCCTACCAGTGTTCAGAGTGTCGGCCTTGTTGAAGTAGAGACGCAATGTAGCCTCGGTGCAATTGATGTGCAAGTTGCGACACAATTCCACTGTGCTTGGAAAGTCCAAAGAGTCTGGACCTTCACTACCACCCGAGCGCTTCTTCATCTCACGTTGCCAGACCAGCTTTGCACTCTTGTCTGCGAAGCCAAGGAGGCCGGCCATCATGTCAATCCGGTTGCGAGACACAGATTCGAGCGTCTCGGTCCACATGTTGAAGACGCCAATATCCGGTGCTATCAGATGCATGGTTCGTATACGGCCCTTTGTTCGGGATGTGTCTGTGTATACAATTGTAAACCAGTAGGGTGCCCAGGCTTCTGAGAGGCCGACTTCCTCTCGGTAGTGCTTTGCCTCGAGACCGGAGCGGATCTCTCTAACGTCGTCAATGTAGAAGCACTTTGACGGCCGAGAAGGGTCCCAAAACACTTTTGCCGATTCCAGATCGAGGCGCAAGTTGATTTCCTTCTTGTCTTTCTTGGTGATCTTCCTCAAGACGGTGCCTTGCTCGAGACGAGAGTTGCGCACCGGTGCTACAACAGTAGAGTCTGGGATCGAGCTGACGCTGGGCTGGCTGCTAGATATGCCCAGTGCGTTGATGGGCTCGCCATATGCATCGTCAATGGCCTCTTCTTCTTCGAATGCGTCAAAGTCGGAGATGCAAGCCTCGCCGTCAGCGGCAGTCCGGCTGTCACTGCGTCGGCGCATGATGACTGGGCCCTGGCTCCTGTCTCGATGTGCTTGCGAGTTGTTCCGGCGGAACCTGTTTGGGATGCCCTGTGCACCACGGCTGACCCTCCGAATCAAGCCCGGACCTTTGCCAAGGGCTTCAGCCATAGCAGAGGGAGACGAGGTGGGTGCTACAGCCATTGGCGGTGGCAAAAGGGACTCGGGCAGGCTGTAGGACGGCACGGCCGGGAGCGAGCTTGAGATGATGGGGACCATGCCCTCTGGAGTGGACTGGAGGGAGCCATTGAGGTAGGACGGCGTCGAGGCTGGGCTGCCTCTGGAGCTGGGGATGTTGATGGCGGCCGTCATGCGTACAAAGCTGGGCGACGGCGACGGCATGCGCGGGCGGGTGAGGGAGTCGTTGAGCAACGACATGGTGCGTGGTAAAATGCAGAAGGCGTAAGGTGCAGCGATGCTAGTGCTTCTTCATGGCGCAAAGAGAAAACTGAAGGAGTGGAATGCGGCGAAGGGGCGCCAATGGACAATAAAAGCAAGGTAGGATCGACAGCCAGCTGGGGTCCTAGGTGAGCATGAGCTACGAGCTTTGGTGCATCGTGAGGATAAATGCGGTAGGCTGCGCTGCGTGTTCGGCTATGACGGTTCGGGGTGCACAAGCGCGCTGGGCGGGCACGCAGGTGTGAACGTGTCGATGCAGGTCAGCTGGTGAGGCGAGCTGCCTATGCTCTTGAATTTCTTGCAGCGACGTGCAGATGCAGAGTCGACCGGGGTGGGGAGGGGATATTTTGGGCAGTTGCTACGGAGCGGCGCTCGTGCTCGTGGGGGCTAGGTGCAGCTGCCGAATGCGGTGGTTCGCACACAGCGGCAGGACAAACCAATGCAGCGTGTAACACTGACGGCGGCGCTGGGTGCGCAGGACGTGTATGAGCGGTATAAGCTGTATGGAGTGTGCTGTGTATTGGGGGATTGGGAGGATGGTCCAGCGTGGGGAGGAGGCAGGCAAGCAGGCAGTCAGGCAGGCAGAGTAGGAGAGGAGCAGGTCGTGACTGTGCCCAGGACGCTTTGTAGAGTGGTACGGCAGCGACGGATAGGTTGCTGCTGGCAGGAACGGTCGTCTTAGGGCAGGTACGGTCAAGGCTGGCTCAGGACTCAAGGCGCAAAGAGTCAAGGCCCAAGTGTCGAGGAAACGGCGTGCGGCTTGGCGCGCTTCTCCTGGAAGCAGGCAAGGCGCTGAAAAATCTCTGCTAATCTTGCACCAGGCTACCAGCACACGCTCATCGCCCATGGTGCGCAGCGGCGCATCCCTTGAGGTGGCCCCTAGCCGTGTCGTCGACGGGCTCCACGCCGCCCCGTCCAATTCGGTCCACTCTGGCTGCGTTGGCTCGCGAAGCATTTCCCCTGCTCGCGGGCTGCTAGCGATGCCCTAAGGTTTGGAGAGCCGCGGCACCGGCACCTGGGCGTCCCCCCCCAGCAATGAAACGCTCGTAGATGACGTCTCTGCCGTTGCTGCGCTGGATGGGCTCCAATCACGCCAGCGCCGGAGCTCCTCTCCACAGTGCCATCATCAGGCAGCCAGGGCAACCCTGGGCTGCTGCCATCTGTGCCTAACGCCTGCACGACAACGGCTGTGGTGGTTCTCACGGCATGCACCGCCCTGCTGAGCGTACGTGCGCTTGCCGGGCGCTGCGCGAAGGATCGGCCATGCTGCCATGTTGCCTGTGCTCAGCCTTGCTACCATGATGGTATTGATACCTGTACGCCTGCCCAGGTATCCACCGCATTTCTGTGCTGCACCTCTCCTCCCTCTGCTCGGATCCAACGGCAGCAGATACAGCGTTGCGACAGGCACTACCAGTGCCAGCTCGCTGCTGTGGACAGTTGGCACTGCTGCGGAACAAAAGGCAGTTAGTCGCGCGCCTTGGTTGCAGTGGTGGCCTCAGAACCCCCTCACAGCGCTCTTGTCGCTCGTCATTTCATGTGGGCGTCGTTTGTGCTGGATCCGACCTTGCCGGGCCCAATCTTACACCGCGATAGACTTGCGCCGGTGCGGTGAGCAACGCATCTCACTCGTAGGTAGCTTTGTCGCCTGTCTGCTGGTGCTGCTTGCAGCACCGTCATTGCAACATGGCCTGCTTCCAGCGACCTGCAGCGTGCCGCGACATTCGCACAACAATAATGTGACAGGCGAGTGTGGCTGCCCTCCACCCCTCCTACCTACACGTGGCGCGCGGGCTCCGTCATTTTTGAAACCAAAAGGCGAAGCCGGCACAGCGGTTAGAGTTCTGCTTTACTGCTGCCCCTGTCAATCATCCCTGCACAAGCATGTTTGATGGACCGCGGCGTTCGACGGGTGCGAGAGTACCAAGTTAGGGATACCCAGCCTCAACCACTTGAGACCACAGGCGTCCAAATCTTGCGACTCGCGGCTCATCTGTAAACTTCCACCCCACGCTTGGGGTACCGCAAAGAGTAGAATACGACGGCCATGCGAAGCTGTGCAAGTAACAGGCATCAGTCCACCAGTATTGGCGATTCCTCTGACACTCGCTAGTCTGCAGCAAGACTGCGCGGCGTCCGTTTGCAGACAATGCATGCAATGTAATGAGTCGCGTGATTTACAACCGCCCGTCTTCGAGAAGCTGGCAGCAGGATTGCTCCCGCCCCTGAACCCGTTCACGAATCAGGCCACTCTCCCCGCACATCGCCATCCGGGTACGACCATGTCCATGTGACCTGCTGGCGGTGTGATGGCCATGTCGTCGCGCTCAATGACCAATCAATCCACCACCCAAGTCACTGCTGGGGACTCATTTTTGTCGACTAACATGTCAAGTTCCGATGTGTTGTCAAAATCTTTACCAACTGTTGAGCACAGAACGTGCTCAACGCTCGTATCCTAGTCACTCGGCACACGCCGATCCAGCCCTGTACGCAGTGACGCGAGACAGTAGAGTGGATAGGTGCTAGGTAGGTACTAGGTAGGTACCTAATAAGGGTGTGGCTTTCGTAAAGTGGCAGGGTATGGGTCGTGTTCAAAATAGCTGCACGCACGTATCTCCAGCTGTTCCGCGGGTGCGAGTGCGAGATTGAATGACACGCAGTATGCGCTTGACTACGATCGCACCAAGACGCTCAACTGGACGGAATCCGTGCCGACCTTACTGTCTGGTGTCAGATCTGTGTGTTGACGCACTCCTTCTGTCCGTGTTGCGCTGCCTGCCTTCCATGAGTCTTGAGATTAGATCGGTGGAGGGCTCGAGGTTACAGTTCAATGCACGCGCAGGCCGCTATCATTCTTCAGACGTGTGTGCAGTGTCACAGCCACCCCCACAGTGAGAACGACTGATCTCTCCAAAAGCAAACTTCATGTAGCCATTTTTCATTTTGGCTATCAGCTCAGCTCAGCTCAGCTCAGCTCATGCTAGGCAGACCGTGACACGGCAGCTGTCAAAGGACGATTGTTAATTTCCCATACACCCTGAACCCTTCAACGCTCATGCCACATCGAAACAGCATATTGATCAGATCGCGATCACGTCGGTCTCGGAAACAAAGCCGGCGCGCGAAACAAGCTCACGTCAATCTGTCTACATCGACAAGGTCGATGCCCGCACCGTCACTGTCCCAAGTAGATGAATCCCCATCTCGCTGCCACATGGGACTTCCACCCGCCTGTGCAAGCCTCGAAACATCGTCGAGTGAGTAGCTGCGCCAGTCGAGAGCGCTGCGGGACATCCTTGTGTCACTAGACATGGCAGTAACATGAGATGCATGCTTCTGCAAAGAGGCGTTGGTCGAGTGTGTACCAAAAAGGCTACCTGCAGATGTCTCGTCGCCCTGCTGGTCGCCGGGGACAGCCTCCCCGTCCGGCGAGACGCCGCCACCCCACACCGCATGGGAGGGAGCCGCCGAGAAGATCGACCGGGACCCTGAGCGCCGCGCATGTTGTGCTTCATCGCTTATGCGAGAGGCCCGTTCTGAAAGCGAAGCGACCGGTGTGGATGGAAACGGACTTGAGCTGACAGAAGAGACAGCGGTGGATAACGGCAACCTCGTTGAAGCGTAACCCTTTGTTGCCCATGATGTCGAGCCATCACTTGTCGCGGCATGAGTGTGGATTGTTTCGATCGCGGATTGCGAATCGCTACCCATGGCACAGGATCTCCAGAATGCCTCATCGTCGCCATACCCCTTGGATGAGTCGGCTCGTGGAAGGGGACGTGCATGCAGCAGGCCTGCTCTTTGCTGTTTCGCAGTAGGCAAAGAAGCGGAGACAGTCAACAAGTTGGCGTGTATAAGATTGCCCTGGACACTATGCTGTGGTTGGAGCGTGCTTTCAGCTGCTCTGCTTCGTGCAGGAAGGTGAGGCTGCAGGACGCTCGTTGCAGTCCAACCATTCATGCGGACCTGGCCAGAGCTCGATATGCCCGTATCCAGATACGGCCTCCAAGGCCCATCATCCTCAATTTGAGAGAACTCTGGCTGCCTTCTGACAGCAATTTTTTCTGCCTTCCCGACAACGTGGTCCGTCTGTCCACTTTCGATTTCTTCAGCGTGGACCTTGGCATGGACGCGCTGCGTCACGACTGAGCTATTGATCGGCCATGCACCATGATCAATTCGGCCAGTACTTCGTCCTTGAAAAGCAAGCTTGAATGGACATTCAGTACCTCCTTCGAAGTGTGTCAGTCGACAGCTTGGCTCAGTCGCTTCACTTGGCAAATCAGCTTGACTCAATGGATTTGGATCAACTGTAGCGTGCCGCGCATGCTCGTCTGCATAAACTCGTGCTCTTCCTGTTGGGATGTTGTGACCAGGCGAGCCATGCTGAGGCAAACAGGTTCTGCCACACTCTGCAAGCCTACCAGCAAGAGACCTGGACTTTGCGGTGAGCTTGTGACCAGACGGCGACAGGGCTTCTGATTCGTGCCGCTTTGCTGTGCCACTGACTTCTTCATCGAAGAGCATTGAATCGGAGTTGGTCTGCGAAGGAGCGTAATCGATTGGTTGTGTCGATGCAGCAGTCGTGAATGCATCTGATCCAATTCGAACTCGAATATTGTCAGCAGCGGCAAGCACGGGGAGCGCGCCACTCATGAAAACGTCATGTTGGCCTTGGAGCTCGCTTTCACCGGTTCGATGCCGGAACGTGAAAGGGCTGCGCTGTTTCCTTGCTCTAGTTCTGCTGTCGGATATTCTGGGTTTGCCAGCTCGACTTCTTTCTTTGGCTGCTTGATACTGCATGCCAGCTGACCTTGAGGGCGTGACGCCAATCCAGTCCTGCTGTTGCAAAAGTCTTCTTCTGTTTGCTTCGAGTAAGTGTGCTTCGATGTCAGTTACAGCACGACTCTCTCTCTCCTCTCGTCGCTCCTCTGCTACGGTTCAGTCGCCTGAATGAGCGATCCCAGTATCACTCACCTCTTTCAACTACATTCTTGAAACTATGCAGGTCGAAGTGAGGGCTAATCTCTTGTGGTCTTCTTTGACTGTCTTCACGTCGATATTGTCGATCGATTGGTGTTGTGTGGCGCCCTAGTCTCTTACATCGCTTTCTAGCTGTGTGCCCAGCAGAATGCACAGATCCTGAGGCAATGGAAGAGATGCGACGTCCGTCCCCACAACCATCACCTTCCTGCAAGAAGTCTGGGCGAAAAGACGTGGCAAGAGTATCTGGGCTCTGTTGCAGTCTTGTGCGAGCGCGCGCGAAGTGGGCTCTCTGTTTCTGTATCACTCCTTTGTTAGCGTTTTTGGTGCGTCGCAGAGTACCTCCTGTCCAGTTCATGTTATCGGTACGCTGTTTGATGAATGTCACTGTTCAGGTCACTAATTGCCCAGGTCGGGACGCGCCAGTCTGGCGCGCCTTCCACTGGAGCTGGCAGCTGCCTTGCCTCACCCAACACCAATGATACGCTTGGACACCATCCACCACCTTCACTATCACGCTTCGTATCAACAACGCTGAGACTCCTTTGGCATGATAAATGATTGTTGATCGCTTGGATCGACAATTTTGTAACGTTCGGTGCATCGGCACCACTGCGGTTTTTTCGCAACCTTTCCTCCGCACAAACAGTGGAGGATCGCGGAGAGTATGCCTGTGCGAGTTATCAACCCCATGGAGGAGGGGCGCTGATCCAATCGCGCTAGTACTCGCACGCGGACGTCCTCCTTGACGGCACTGGTCACTTTTTGCACTGGGTGTGAGCCATTATGGAAAGTCTTGCGCTTATGGGAATGTGGAGCGAACATGAACATCTTCGAAACCAATGCCTATAATGAAATCGCAATTCACGCGATGTCGAACTCGGTTACGACCGTTCGATGCAATACTGACTTCGCAGCTAGGTACTTCACGCAGACTGCGTATGTGTAGGTTTGAAGCCAGAAGAAGTAAGTACATGTGCAAGTCTCGGTTGAGTCGGCACAGCGGCCTTATAGAAGTGCGCTCACGGCAGACTGATGAGACAGATCTTGGTAGGTGCACCCATCTCATTGGTGGTGGCTGATGTGATACCTCTTTCCGAGTGATGGATGGCCAATAGCTCTTGGCCTTCCCTATCTGGAGTGCCGTTTGTTTGGTGTAGCGACGTACCCCATTTTTTATATGTACTCCGCCTCAAGAGCGGAGCGGAAGGAACGAGCGGATATCGATATCCATACATCGCTGGCGTTACACGTTTGATAGGACCCACAAGTCATTAACTGCTCAAGTCCGTCTCTTTGTCAAGTTGCATACTGCGGCTGCATCACGGTGGGTGTAAACAGCTACGCTCTGGATTTTGTCAGCGATCGAGATTTGTTCGTGTCTATACGCAGTCTCGTGTAGCGTGGTGCTGCAGAAAGATGTATGTTGTATGTTACAATCCGTGCAGTTTATCGACTCACTGCTTAACTATGATTCAGCCAAGCTTCTTTGGCTGCAGAGCGACATCTCTCACTTTTTTTTCACATGCAATGTAATCTCCCGTGTGCTATCAGAGCAAACTTCATACTGGTCCGTATACGACAAGCCCTGGTTATTGAGAACCCGAGAGGGAATGTTTGGGTGACAGCCCCACTAAACATGAGGTGCGGCTTGCCGTGTCATGCATTCCATATGTGTCCTGCAGTCTGACGAAGGACAAGGATCTCAGGATTCGACACATGAGAATTGACGAAAGATAAGGTAAGCCGACTGTCAGACAGACAATCTTAGCTGTTCATCTGTTGCATATTCATGGCGGCGAGTGAATCAAGACGCAGAATTATCAACATCAAGTTGTGGCCATGTGGTCGATTTAATCGACAATCGGGCGTGGGCTACGGTACGGGACATCTGCCGAAAACCATCCCTTCAGCCTCAAGATCAGACCCCTAGCCTTGGCGACGAGAACATCGACCCGGCTTGTTCTCGCCGATTAACGATGTCATTGATGACCTATGAAGCCCGAACTCCGTCTGTGATTGGGTCGGCGTTGGCGGTCCCTTACAGCTCGCGAGGTCTTTGCTTGGCTCGCTTTGAGGCTCCTTTCCCTGGCGCCTTGTAAATCCGCGCCTGCGTCATCGTGCATACGAGTTCTCGAATTTTGCAACTTTGGTCCGCACCAACAACTGTGAAGCGCGGCCGTGGCCAAACAGTCGCTCGGCCTGAAGCTATCATAGGCAGGTGTGTTGATGATCTAAGCCGCCGCAACATGTGCTTAAGGCACGGGTTGCTGCGGTCAGTACCCACTTGAACTGCAACGTCGCGCGCGCTGTTCGTCGAATGAGATCTGAGAGACACAGCATCTCCTCCGAAGTCGTGCCAGAAGCGCAATTTGCGACCAGGAGCCGTGGTGGGAAGCCTATGGCGCTCGTTGTTGAATGTAGACTATGACGCCAATGGCCCCGCCAAATCGCGGTTTAGCTGCGCTCAAACGATGGGCGTTGCCCGCAAGGACCGGCAAATCGACGTCAATCAAAGTATCCTGACCGCTATAGTTGCAGATAGAGGAAAAATCGAGTAATGCCAAAGGAGCTGCTGCAGCATTCGCTTTCTGTATAAACTCGCAAGGTTCCTGTCACCCGGGTCCACCAAACAACCCACAATTGCACCTCCAGTTACCCACCTCCACAAAGTATCCACTGTTCTCTCCATCAAGCGAGGGGCTACCTATACCCATTTCCTATAAGAACAGCGCAATTGCCCCCAGATACTGTTGTCAGTCAAACACAACTCCACATCACGAGGCCAACTTTCTCTGCCTCGACTTTTCTAAACCAACACAAAGCTACCCTAGCGTGCTACCATCATTATGTCGGCGCCTTCTCTTGCGGTACCCCAGACGGGCCGCTACGCTCGTCGTCTGTCCTCCATTGAGGCGACAAGAGATAGTGTGCAGATGGGTCCCACCGTTGTTGTTCCCCCCAAACATTTGATGGCACCTTCTGCTGCCTCAGAAGTCGCTACAGGCTTTGGGGAAGCAAGGCACCGCCTGGATTCTCATGTCTCCACAGACTCGGGAACATCATCGCCGAGTGGGACTCCTATCGAGACCACCGTTACCGACAAATATGCCTTCGCCTTTGACATTGATGGCGTCCTTATCCGCGGCGGTCGCCCAATCCCAGAAGCGATCGAAGCCATGAAGATGCTCAATGGAGATAACGAATATGGCATCAAGGTGCCATACATCTTCGTCACCAACGGCGGTGGTAAGACGGAAGCTGAGCGCTGCATCCAATTGAGTCAGCAGCTCGAAATGGAAGTATCGCCAGGACAGTTCATCTGCGGTCACACACCCATGGGTGAGATGGCTGAGAAGTATGGCACAGTCCTTGTTGTGGGCGGAGAAGGCGAAAAGTGTCGAATCGTTGCCGAAGGCTACGGCTTCAAGGATGTCGTTACTCCTGGTGACATCATTAAGGACAACCAAGACACAACACCCTTCCGCACACTGACTGAAGAGGAGTACAAAAACTCCCGGACTCGCAACTTCGCTGAGGTCGAGATCGAGGCCATCTTCGTGTTTGCCGACTCTCGTGATTGGGCCTCTGATCAGCAGATTATTCTGGACCTGCTCATGTCTAAGAACGGCCGTCTCGGCACCAGGTCTGAGAACTTCGACGAAGGCCCACCGGTATTCTTCTCTCACAACGATGTTGTCTGGAGCGCATCGCATGACCTTACCCGCATTGGCATGGGCGCTCTTCGCGTCTCGCTGGAAGCCATGTACAAAGCCGTCACCGGCAAGGAGCTAAAGACAACGGCCTTTGGCAAGCCCCAAATCGGCACTTTCGAGTTCGCCACCCGTCTACTCAAGAGATGGCGCAAAGATACACACGGTATCAACGCAGCACCCGAGACTGTCTACTTTGTGGGTGATACCCCCGAGTCGGACATTAGGGGCACCAATGAGTTCGACAAGCACACCGACGAGGCCAACTGGTATTCCATCCTCGTCAAGACTGGTGTATACCAGGCCGGTACAAAGCCCAACTTCACTCCCAAGGCTACCGTCGACAATGTCCTCGAAGCTGTCAGGCATGGCATGGAACGCGAGTACAAGAGGCAGCTCAAGGAGAGCATGTACGCGACTGGCGTGGTTGAAGAGGACTAAGTCCTCACCATGATCTTCTCATACATTGTTTCTTGGTTTTTATTTAGCATAGCAACATGGCGTTGGTGGATTTCGTCCTTTTCCTTATATCCTGGCTCAAGTGAGCTTCGAGCATAAAGATTGATCAACAGTAGCATCATGATACCAGTCGAGTATAGATAGTAGCCAGAGATAGAACTTGAAATCTATCACACCAAATTGTCAAAGTTCTTCTACAACTTGCCTCTGTGCAACCAACACTTCGCATCTGACATCGTTCGACCTCAGGCACTAATCTTCCTATGTGTCCTTGAACAGCCACATATCAACCTCCCCGCTTCCAAAGTTTCATCTACAGCCTCGGTACCGCAACCCCATCTGCCGGCGTCCGTTTCATCCAAACTTCAACGTCGCTCCCTGCCACGACTTCAGGACCTGAATCATGAAACGCCCCTCACTCACGATCCCCCTGGTCCCAATCTCCCGACGGTCAGGATGCCACGACTGAGATCAATTTCCACGCGCTTAATCCTCTCCCTCGATCCCAGCGCTCGTTGATCCGGGGCAAACCCTGTGCAAATGACACTCTGACACACAGGGCTACCCTTCACGCGGCTCACGGTTCAACTTGCTGTTCTCGCGGCCCATACTCTATCTTCGGAGATTTTTGACCCTGGACCCAGTTGTCTTCATTCATTTCTCCCCTGCTAAGCCCACAGAAGGGGAGGGAGACATGCGACTATTAGTGGTACACCGTCCGTGGCGGCCCACCCACCTGCGCTTCCCCATATGCGCAGCCGCCTGAATTGCGAGACTTATCCGTTGTGTCCCCGTCGAGCGTTTGATCCATAGTAGACGGCACGGCACCCGCCGTGCTGATACGTGTCCGTTGTGTTGGGTGACGTATGAGGGTGACGAGGCATGGGGTGGAGGTGGACATGTTCAAATCTCATGGCGCCGCTTATGGCGTGGTAGGGAAGGCGCTCGGCTGTAGTTGCGGGCAAGAGGAAATGGGCGTGTTTCAGATACACGCCTAGGCGACCAAGTCGAGCGAGGCGTGGGTGAGGAAAATGCGAAACTTGGTGGCTGTCCGTTTGAGGAAAGTAAGATTGAAAATGGATCGCCACTCAAAGAGAGGCACTTCTGAGAGTACCAGCCGGACGACTGATTGCAAAAAGGAAGGCACGTGGTGAATGTAGTAGCTCTCGCGAGGTTCACCAGAATTTTACTTAGTTTGGGGATGAGATAACATGTGTTAAGCCTGGTTTTTGACACCTCCTCGTCTGATGAAGCGAAGGACACCGAAGTAGTGGCTGGGGTCAGATGAATTGAAGTGAAGGTTGATCTTGCAGCTCCCTGCTCTCGCCGTCTCTCCATCATCAGAATTATGACAAGAGGAGTGGTGCAGATTTTGGTAGATCTACAAGACGATACAAGCAAGATTTCAGCTTCAAACCTCCAGTTGCATCTTTTTGTATGACCTTGCTCGAGTGGCCGCAGGACGCGTCTACAACGTGACTTGGACATGATGTCATGTGACAAAAAGCGACTCTGTGTCGAGGGGCCACTATTCTGGATATGATTGTAGCAGACTCGAGCGGTTACAAGTAGTAATGCTGGAGAGCACTAGGTATATACATTCGTGATAGGTGTTTTGTGGAGGAGTGTCGGCTTGGCGCGACAGCCTCCGGCTCCCGATTGTGCAGCTGCGAACGATGAGCAGTTGGAGTTCGCAGTGAACTTTTTGGTCGCCACAACGACAACAACACGCCACACACCCAATATACGGCGTACCAAAACTCTGCGTGCTGGATATGGTGTGAACAACCGCACGCATCGCCCCCACGACCCCACCCCCTCCGGCACTTGTAGCCGCACCGACCTTACGCACTTGCGAACTAAATCTCGAACACACGCTGAACGACCCTCGAGCGCACCAACAACACCACGCCCGCCACCATGGAGGGCGCTTTCACCCACATGGGCAACCACCTGGTGTCTGACTCGGCAGCCACCATCAATGCCGGCGCCGGCGACGACGAGATCACCGGGCTGAGCGCCCGCCGCCGCAGGGCCGACGATGAGGACGACGACCTTTTCGACGACGACGCCGAGAGCATGATGGATATGCCTACTGGAGGGGCGAATGACCGCCAGATGGTCAAGGAAGAGGAGGAAGTCGAGCTGCCGGCGCACGCCTGCGCGTACTGCGGCATCCACAATGCAGGCAGCGTAGTCAAGTGCCTGGCTTGCAACAAGTGGTTCTGCAGCGCCCGCGGCAACTCGTCGTCCTCGCACATCATCAACCACCTTGTTCGTGCGCGCCACAAGGAAGTGCAGCTCCACCCAGCTTCTTCGCTCGGCGACACCACCCTCGAATGCTACAGCTGCGGTGTGAAGAACGTCTTCCTTCTTGGTTTCATTCCAGCCAAATCAGACACCGTTGTTGTGCTTCTCTGCCGCCAGCCTTGCGCCTCGATGCCCTCGCAGAAAGATATGAATTGGGACACCTCGCGCTGGCAACCACTGATCGAGGACCGCTCCTTCCTCCCTTGGCTCGTGCCTCCACCGACCGATCAAGAGCAACTCCGTGCGCGCCATCTTAGCCCTCAGACAATCGCGAAGCTCGAGGAGTTGTGGAAGGATAACGCGAACGCGACCATCGCAGATTTGGAGAAGGGTGCCGGACAGGAGGAAGTCATTGCGAAGGTGCTGCTGCGTTATGACGATGCATTCCAGTATCAGAATGTGTTCGGGCCCCTGGTCAAAATCGAGGCAGATTATGATCGCAAGCTGAAAGAGTCGCAGTCGCAAGATAACTTGATCGTGCGCTGGGACATGGCTCTGAACAACAAGCACACAGCCAGCTTCATCCTTCCTAAACTCGAGCTAGGCGACGTCAAGCTTGCTGTTGGAGACGAGATGCGCCTGCGATATACTGGTGAATTGCGTCCACACTGGGAAGGCGTTGGGTACGTCATCAAGATTCCAAACAACCAGTCTGACGAGGTGACCATTGAGCTGCGCACGAAGGGCGATCACAAGTCGGTCCCGACCGAGTGCACACACAACTTCAGTGCCGACTATGTCTGGAAGGCAACTTCCTTCGACCGCATGCAACATGCCATGAAAACCTTCGCCATCGACGAGATGAGTGTTTCTGGTTACATTTTCCACCGCCTTCTTGGTCACGAAGTAGCTTCAGCACCTATGAAAATCACCATCCCTCGCAAGTTCAGTGTACCAGGCCTCCCAGAGCTGAACGGCAGTCAGATTAACGCAGTCAAGAGCGTCTTGCAGAAGCCCTTGAGCTTAATCCAAGGTCCTCCCGGTACAGGAAAGACGGTCACTTCAGCTACTATCATCTACCATCTCTGCAAGATCAGTGCTAGCCAGGTCTTAGTCTGCGCGCCGTCCAACGTTGCTGTTGATCAACTCTGCGAGCGGATTCATCGTACTGGTCTGAAAACCGTCCGTGTTACCGCAAAGTCCAGGGAGGATGTCGAATCGCCGGTTGGCTTCTTGTCTCTTCATGAGCAAGTTCGTATGAACGACACCAACGTTGAACTGAACAAGCTCAACCAGCTCAAGAGCGATGTCGGCGAGCTGTCAAGCCAGGATGAGAAGAAGTTTAAGCAGCTGACACGCGCGGCTGAACGCGAAATATTGACCGCCGCCGATGTCATTTGCTGCACTTGTGTTGGTGCCGGCGACCCACGTCTTTCCAAGATGAAATTCCGTACAGTCCTCATTGACGAGTCTACACAGTCAGCTGAGCCGGAGTGCATGATCCCTCTTGTTCTTGGTTGCAAGCAGGTTGTTCTTGTGGGAGATCACCAGCAGCTTGGACCCGTCATCATGAACAAGAAGGCCGCTACTGCGGGCTTGAATCAGTCCCTATTTGAGCGTCTCGTCATTCTGGGTTGCTCTCCGATCCGTCTCCAGGTCCAGTACCGTATGCATCCATGTCTGTCAGAGTTCCCTTCGAACATGTTCTACGAAGGCTCTCTTCAGAACGGTGTGACAATGCAGGAGCGCGTGCGTCGCGACGTCGATTTCCCATGGCCGGTAGCTGACAACCCTATGATGTTCTGGTCCAACCTTGGTGCTGAAGAAATTTCGGCTAGTGGTACATCCTACCTCAACCGTACAGAGGCCCAGAATGTTGAGAAGATCGTTACACGTTTCTTCAAGGCAGGCGTGCAACCCAGCGACATTGGTATCATCACGCCATACGAGGGTCAGCGCAGCTACGTTGTTAGCTCCATGCAGGCGACTGGTAGTTTCAAGAAGGAGAACTACAAAGAAGTCGAGGTGGCCTCGGTTGATGCTTTCCAGGGCCGTGAGAAAGATTTCATAATTCTGTCTTGCGTTCGTTCCAACGATCACCAGGGTATCGGTTTCTTGAGCGATCCTCGTCGTCTGAATGTCGCTCTCACCCGTGCTAAGTACGGTCTCGTTATTCTTGGAAATCCTAAAGTCCTCAGCAAACACCCATTGTGGCATTACCTTCTGCTTCATTTCAAGGAGCGCAATTGCCTTGTCGAGGGCCCTCTTTCGAACCTCCAAGTGTCGCTCCTGCAATTCAGCCGTCCTAAGCAGACTTATCGCGGACCGCAACGCTACCAGATGGCTTATCAGCATGCCAATGCTATGACTTCAGGCCGTCAAGGAAGCTACAACGGTGGCAAGCCAGCTCGACAGGAGTTCAACGACAACGGCTCGATCGTTGGCTACATCCCTGATGACGTGTCCTCGGTCCATTCATCCGCCCTTGGCGGTGTGCCGTCCAACTATCCACCCATGTTCTCAAACTTTCAGGAGTCATGGCCCTTGCCTGGTCGCAATGGTCAAGGACCTCGTGGGCAGCGACCACCGCAGAGCGTTGCTGGCGAGTCTATCGCCGCGAGCGAGCTGACCGATACACGCAGCGACGCTCCGGGTGGTATCAGCCTCTCAGGCCTCAATTTGAATGACTACAATAAGCCTACCTCTCTCAGCCAGTCGGATCGTCTGAACCGCTTTGTCGAAGCAACTCGTCAGGGTCCCAGCATGGGTGGCGGATTCGCTGCTGGCCGCGGCCGTAATGGCCTCGGTTTTGATGACGACGATGCTCGCAGCGTATCGACTGCTTTCGCCAGTCAGATTGGTGGGCCAGGCAACTATGACTGATTGCATCTTTGATGGAACCTCAGGAGAACTTCTTCCTCGAGGTTCACCACTCATGTCGGACTGAGGTCCTAAGCCGCGAGAAAGGTCGATCTCAAGCCAGACAGCATTGCAGCAAGCACATGCTCACCGGTCGACCGAAACTAGCCGGCTCCTAACTCAGCGCTGGACTCAGCCTACGATGCAGTAATTATAGATAGCCTGATCAGCGCTCAAGACTGCTTCAGCACGTATGCGGAGCTCGTTGGTGACCTATCTGCGTACTATGTTGGGCACGTGAGCTCGACGTAGCTCGTTGGTGAGTTACACGCCATTCCTGCGAGCGCCATGAGGAGGACGCAGCTCGATGGCAACTGGAAGCGTCATGTACAGCCGCACATTTCTCCTTAAAGCTCCCTATGTCCTCCGTCGGGAGCTGTTCATGTACACGTTACACTCAAGACACAGAAAAGAAAAACACAAACCCATACTCTACAGCTAGTCTCACCAATATACTCTTTTTGCTAAAGTTAGTCCTTGCATCGTCTATGATTGTAATGTCTCTAAGTCTGTCTTACCACTCTGTGGCTTAGCGTCAGGGGTGCCACTTATGCATTTCTCTACTTCACTCGACAAGTGCATATGGAAACACTCCTCGATCTTGTTGAGAGATCCTTAAATGGCATACCCGTGATATCACAATCAAACCGCTATCCAAACGACATTTTTTTTTTACAAATGTTAGTATTCCTCGCAGCACGACTATGCTAGTACGACCCACATACACCTTCATGAGTCTACACAATAGTCGTTTATCGTCTGATGAGGAGCTAAGAATGTAGACTAAAAGCGTAAACAGTGCGACAGCTAGGGTGAGGGAGACATGTCGGACAATGCGTGTTGGGAAGTCAGTCGATTGGGCAATGCAGCAAAGTAAAAGTCAAACACCAAATAAATCATATATGATCATACTCTATGCTACAACTCAGCCCACCAGCTTGCCTCCACACATGATTGCCACGGCTGATCAATCCCATTTGCCTGCCAGAGATGTGTATATTTCAGCTCCACATCTTTGCTTCTTCTCACACCTCACCATAGCGTCCGCGGTGATGACGCTACTTAAGCCTGCACGATTGATAAGAAAGCTGTTGAGGTAGTGAAATCACACCTCGATGTCCTAGCTGCCTCTCTCTTGACCAAAGAAGCCTCATCTGCGGAGCATTTCACAAAAGACATGTCCGTGAATAGCATCCTTACCGCTCTTTGCATGACTTCCTCCGCCTACCGCCTAGCCTTGCAAAGCGCTCACGCCGCCGCCCTAGCTGAGAAGACCCGTCTGCAAACCACTGTCTTCAGTGATCCTCTGGTTCGCGACACGTACCGGAAAGCCTACGGCAACGCCGACATCTTCTCCACTAGGGTCCTTGCAAACATCGATGCGGTCTGCAGTCTGTACATGGCGGGACAGATGGCGCTGAGTAGGTTCGAAAAGGGTGTGAGGTGCGAGTGGGTTGGGGGGGTAGAGTGGTTGAGCACGCAGAAGAGGGAGCAGTTCGTAGGGCTTGCACAGAAAAGGCTGAAGGATGTGGTGGGAGTCAATGGGGCATTAAGGGATGAGATTGTGAATAAAGCGGGGGTGATGGAGGAAGAGATTACGGGGTTGGAGGGGATGCTTAGGGAGAGTAAAGGTGTTCGAGGGATGGTACTAGGTGTAGGGTATAGGTTGTGGTAAAGGAATGAGATGGTGCACCGTATGAGAAATGTTCAGTGCGCATATGCGAGGGTGCAGTTGGATTCACTCTTATCAATGGGCGACATTTCGTACAATAACGTACGCCGTCGTATTATGTGGCTTACGAACTGTGCATACCCTCCCAACTCCATTCGGAAACCGTCTTTGACATCAAGTCTTGGTGTACAATTGCTTCCATGGCATGCATACTCAAACTCTTCGTGACTCTTATCGTTCCAGTAACGGGGTCGAAATGCCCATCGACCAGCGCCAGGCTCGTACTGAGATACCGTTGACTTCGCGCTCACAATCCTTCTTCGTGGGCGTGTGAGTTATGAACAAGCGGCTGAATTGAGCATGATCTATCTTCAACCGCAGGTATGGGTCAATGAGACTCGAGGTGCCGGGTAGATTGAGGAGCGAGTACGTCACCGCTGCCAAACAGACAAACGCAGTTACAGCTCTTGTCTTGCTGATCGGATGACGGGCAAGCCGCAAACGATACCCCGCAAGATTGATGCATCGACGCCCTTGCCTTGGCAAAATTCGTCTTTCAGTCCTGAGCCTCATGCGGTGGGGGGATGTTGCTTGGAAAGGGTTAGACCTGACGTAGGTCGTGTGATTTTGGTGGGTCCAGGCTATAGTCGAAAACGCAAGCCACAATTTGCAAGCTCAAGGAGCTTGACCAGAACGCAGGATCTTCCCCAGCATCCAGTGCGAGAATTGAAGGGCCGGCATAATCATAGCAGCCACGACTCGTGAGATGGCCTCGTGGAGCTTCCAGAGAATCGTCTCCTGAATCTGGTCCGCGCTCATTTCTTTTACTTCTTCAATCTGCTCCCTCAGGCGGGCCGCTTTGCTGGGAAGCTCGAGGCCAAGGAACAGATAGAGACCAACGACAATGTACTCCATGATAACTTGCCTATCACAAAGTATTAGCATTGAACCTATGGGTGAGGTATGTAGGATAACGACAAAGATGTTGTTGAGTGACGAAGGCAGGAGCCAATGCAACCGAGCCAATATAATGTGCTGATGATTGACTTCAAATGACGAGCCAAGGGGTGCGTAAGGCTGTGTGAGGCTGCGTGGGGATGCGTGGGACATGTACGTACATGCACAACTGAGTCGTGACATCGCCCGAAATGACGTTAAATCGCATCTCAGAGTACTTGTCAACCCAGCTTTCGAACGCGAAGCATGTCATATAGACGATATCAACGACGAAGAATGGCAGACTGAGCACGACTGTAGTCAATATCTTGACTTCTTGAGGATCCGCAAGATAAAGACGGGCTGATATTACTGCCGTGGCCCAAATGAGGACTAAGAAACAGACGATGTAAAGACTGATGCCGGCTTTGGTTGCTTCGGTTGCCGAGTAGGTAGGGCCGTCGCGAGAGTCCTTATCAATGCCGCCAGCGACTATGAGGATGAACGAAATGATCAGAGGAACGTGCACAAAAAGTAGGATCCATTGCATGCGTCGTCCCTTTGGTTTATTTGTGGTGTTGAGAAGACTGCTGGTGGACATGAACAGTGGCGTGAGACCCATGGATGTAAGAATAGCCACACCGGATGACACAGGCGTGTTAGAAACTTCTGCAGCTGGGGTGAGCTGTGTCGTCGCCAAATCCATAGACACCTGCACAAGCCGGCAAACACATAACAACGTAAGCCAGACCCATGGCCAGCTCCGCCCTAGGCCTTGGCGTAGAATGAGGTAGAGCGATATTACGAGATATACAAAGAAGACGACGAGAGTGACGATGTTGACGATACTTGCATAGCGAAGCGGTTGACCCATCGGTGCTGTTGACGAAGCATGGTAGACGTCGTAGAGCAGAGAAACAAGGAGATCAGATCTCGAGTTTGGGTCAGTTCCGCTGAGCTCGGACTTGTTAGCGACTGGGCATCTTGGCACTTCATCACGTGTCTCAATGTCGCCCGGCGCCTTTGTCTATCCATGAACTTCCAGAAGTCCAGCGCCTAACTTCAGAAGGCCGGCTAGCTCATGTAGTGGTATACTTCTGACCTTTCGACACTCTGAGCTGTTCACTTGCACACGCAAAGCTGCGTGCCGATCCGTGAAGTTTGCCACCCTTCCCGGCTGTGTGCGGCTATGCTGGCCACGGACCATTGTCGGACGTCATCTCGCAATCCACGTATTTTTCCTGCGGAAATATCGATCACCGTTGTACCAACGATAATCTGGCCGATGCCGGTAGGCCTGGTGTACAATGTTGGAGATCTACCACCCCAGCGCTCTCCTTTCGAGTTTCTGCTTACAGAAGACGATGAGCGCTATAGTAAGCAGAACGAATGGCGCCCGAGGACAAATAAGCTAAGCTGGAACGAAACACGTCTGGTCCTAGACGCAAGGGCAGTCGAGCGCACCCTGTTCAGATCATAATTTCGCAAAGCACATGCATTCTCATGTCAAGCTACGTCTTCAGACTATAATGTACCTAGTGGATATTTGGGGCTTATGTTGTCCTTGTTTGGCACGATTACTGGCACACTTTCATAACGAGGCACCTCCACCACTTCCTCAGCCCAAGTCGGCGGTCGCCTGATCCTGGTCAATTGCTCGAGTGCGTACCCGATGCCAAGCAGTTTCTGCTCCTCCCATGGTCTACCCAATATCTCCATACCAATTGGGACACCAATCGGGGCGTCTTCGCTCGGCTCGCTGAATCCTGCAGGCACGGTCACCACCGGCACACCTGTAAGCGCAGCAAGAATCCCGTTTCGACCACTCTGTGAGGGAAAGCCAATCTCAACAACCAGATTCTTTTGTTCGGGATAAACAATTGCGTCAAGGTTGTTTGTCGCAAATGTGTTCTGTAGTGCCAGAGTCAGATTGCGAATACCGTTCTGTCTTCCGATGTACGTTTCATTCTTTGTTGAAGAGACCAGCGCAGTGTTGACATATTCATACTGAGACGGCAGAACCAAAAATTCGCCACCAAACCCATCAGTTGCTTTGCGTGAATATAGTTCACCAAGGCTTTCGGGGTGTCGACCGGAAAGTGAAGGGCGCTGCAGGTATTCGTCCATCAGTTCACGGTACTCGTAGCGTTGAACATCAAGAGAAGCTTGGATTGATGTTCCATCATATAGGGCCTCGTCGATATGAATCAACGTAACGTCTTCAGCTTCCAGCCTGGACATCAACGCATCCATGGCAGCGTTGACTGGTTCAACCTCTGCAGAGTCAGTCCTATTGAAGAAGCCATCGAGAACGCCAATTCTTAGGCCTTGCAGCTTAGCGGCAGATAGCGAGACTGTGTAATCAATGTTTCGGTTCGCTGGAGGTACAAGTGCCGTTGCGTTATCTTTTGGGTCAAAGCCAGTCGAAGCCATGACTGTCAGGGCTGTGGCGACATCCTTGATACATCTTCCGATCGGACCGATCGTGTCGTGAGTGTACGATATAGGTATAATGCCAGATCGAGTCACAAGGCCTCTGGTCGGCCGAATGCTATACAAAGAGTTGGCCGATGCAGGGCTTCGTAGTGAGTTGACAGTGTCTGTGCCAGTGCCAAAGACGCAGAACGACGATGCTACGGCAGCTCCTGTGCCTCCAGAGCTACCACCGGGTGTGCGCGTTGCGTCATATGGATTGATAGTCTGTCCGCCTAGTGAGGAGACAGAGATTCCTTCCAGCGCAAGTTCGTGTAAATTAGTTTTGCCCAGGATGATTGCCCCGGCTTCTTTCAGCGCCAGCACACTGGGTGCATCCTCAGTTGGCTGTGACTCTGAAAGCGCCAGGCTAGCTCCCGTTGTTGGCATTTCCTTTGTGTCGTAATTGTCTTTAAGCAGTACAGGGATACAGAATAGAGATCCGGTTGCATTCCCTGCAGAAAGTTGCTCATCAAATGCATCGGCAGTACTCAGTGCGTTCTGGTTCAGGGTAATGATAGCATTTGTCCGGTCGTTATGAGCTTCGATGCGGGCTATAAAAGCTGAGATAACCTCTCGACACGTCGACAGTCCTGTGTAGAGTGCATGGTGAACCGAGTCGATTGTTGCCTCGCGAGCATCGAAAGGCATCGTTGCTGCTGCTGTTGCTGACGTTTTGCTGCAGATCGCAGCAATTGCTAATTTGAGACTTGATACCATGCTAGAAGTTTGAGTCAGTAAACACAATGAAATTAAGGGCAGACCATTACCATAGGCAGCACTCAGCTGCTTTATCCTGTAGACCCCACCCTGCGACTCTGCGTGGGCTCAAAGATTGTATGCGCGGACTCTATTAGCTACCCTTAGCTCGTAAAACGTATTACGGTGCACCAACTCTACGAAGCTCAATCACTTATCGTGTTGATAATCCCACGTGCGTATGAGCCTATCGTGTTGGTCTTACGAAGAGACCGATAATCGGAGAGGAAATGACGTAGCGCAGTCGGGTTAATTAGTACCTGCCTAAAACATGCTCTCTTAGCGAAGTTTCCTGATCAAGCATACAACGGTCACGCTTGGACAAAACATGACTGCAGACATATATCAAGTCAGTCAGTACCCATACGTTTTGTCCCTTGTTGATCGAAGCTGTGTTGGTGCCCAGGCCCCAAGGGACCCCTGACAGAACCACAACATAATTCCCGGGGCGCAGTCGATGGGCAAGTGTCACATGGGCCCAAGTAAAGAGCCCTTATTGGGTTCAATCTGACCGCGGTATCGTTCAAAATATCGTCCTATTATGGCGATGGCGATGCTTGTATATGGCCGCTTGAACAGTAGCTAGTATGCTATAGCAAGGCTTGTCCTGCAGAGAGATAGTTTCCGTGCTATCGACCAGACACGCAACATGTTGTCGACCTAGCTGAGTGATCATTCGATCAAGCCAAAAAGCGTGTTCGGGTGGCCAGATGACAGCGATTGGTTCGATGTGATCGTTCGTGATGTGAGCTCAGCAAGAGACACTGAGCAGCTGTTCACGTAAGGACATGTGCTTCGCACATCAAATGGCTGATCAACTGTTCTTGTCAGCGCCCGTCCGTAGATTGGGAAATGATGAAGAGAGAAAGAGCCTTTGCGCGCACTCACTTGTCGGTCAGGCACACCTTCCCTTCCTGTCTGTATGTGATAAGAAGAGATTGCAGGCGTTCAGATAGAAAGTTGCCATCTGTTCGGTCTGTTTACAATGCCAAAAAAGTGTGGTGTCTGTTGCTTCGTGTGTTTGGTGCAAATCACTGGTGTTGCTGGCCCAGTCTAGCGGCTCTTTCGCGGAACTATCGGTACCGGTAGAGCCTCACCGGAATCGCAGCACCAGAACAACAACATCACCACCACAATCCAGACACTCAGCCGTCTGAAGATGATCCACTTCAGCGCCTCTCCGTGCCGAAAGCCACATTTTGTGTGACACCACAGGCCGGAATCTGGCCTGCCCGACCTGAAGTATCCCCAGACTTCGCTCCTTCAGGCTTTTGCACGTTTCCGAAACCTGTGATGTTGCACTAAACTAAACTCTCTTCCCAAAACGGTTTAACAAAACTCGAAACCCACGTGCATCACCTCCCACAAACACAAAATCCACAGAGTCAATCCAGATGTGTTGTGTCTGTCAGACATGGGCGTGCTTGTCTATGAGCGTGCTCCACGCAGCTAAGGCAGCCGCAACGACAAAACATCACCCCTTATGACAGAATTGCAATTTTGGGAGGGCTCAACATTGTTTTCATGTGGACGATGTCACTTATGCCCCCTATGGTCGCTATCTTTGGCCTAATCAGAGGTGTCTGTGACGCAGGCGCATTGTTCTGCGCATTGCTCCGCGCCAACACAGCCTCATCCGGTTTCACTAGCCTCAGGGATCGATTAAGCTGCCTGCCAAGCTTTGCCTTTCGAGACGGCCTGAAGCTTAGGCATTGTCGAAGAGGAATCTTGTCAGCCACTAAGCGCAGCAGATCTGCAGCCCGCTTGTGTTTACACCTCGTGTTGTGTTGTGGCTACCTGGTTTCGACCAACAACTTCCTCACAATGCTCCCGCCGTTACCTTACACTTCACTGTCTCGTGCTAAACCAAGATCGACGCTCATAGGTTCCTCATTTAGTGTCATACCAGATCGGACAGGAGCGTTCCGGCGCAGACCTTGTCTACTGACCCCACTGAAACAAGTGAACATAGGTTTCCTCCGGCCATTGTTACCTCACCCGCGTTTCGCACGTCCTGGTCACATCGAATTCCAGGCAGAGTCTATGTTCTCGTGCCTCACTGTCTGCCGCAAAACCTTATTCTTAGGTCTTGGCCAAAACCCTCCGCCTCACCAGGCCTGGACTACCCGTAACGGCTGCATCTTCGTGGAAACTCGGAGATGACCCTACAATCGCTCATATCTTGCATTCATGTATAAATGAGGGTCAGACCGCGACTGAAAGAAGAGCATCAGCACTCAGGTTCCCAACCCAGCTTCTACAATAATCACTACTTCTCTTCCTTCTATTAATAACTCTCTTACTCTTTTCACTTAATCACTATCTCTGACCGGTTCAGACTACTCTCCATAATCAAAATGTACTTCACCAAGTCCTCCGTTGTTGCCTTCAGCCTTCTGGCTTCCTCTTCTCTCGTGGCTGGCCACGGTGCGATCATCGCTGCCACTGGCGATGCCGGCGGTGCTGGATCTGCCATCGGTGTTGTTCCCACCACTCCTCGTGATGGTACCAACCGCAACCCCTTCCAGCAGGACTCTACCCGCTTCCGTGGTGATGCCGCAGCTAGCTGCGGTGAGACCCTTGGCGGAGGCGACAACGACATTCAGGCTGGTACTGCTCAAGTCATGCAGCTCAACGGCGCCACTCTTCCTCAAGTCTCCGCTGGCGGTGCCCTCATGATGACCGTCCACCAGGTCAACTCTGACGGTGCTGGTCCTTACAAGTGCATGATCGATGCCACTGGTACTGGTACCAACTGGACTCCCATGACTGTCACCCAGAACCTTCAGGGTAACGACCGCGGCCGCAACCGGGACACTCAGATGCAGGATCTCCCCCTCAACGTTCAGATCGCTGCTACCCAGACTTGCACAGGAACTGTCGCTGGACAGAGCAATGTCTGCATGGTCCGCTGTGAGAACCCCGCTCGTGCTGGTCCCTTCGGTGGGTGTGTCCCAATTCAGATGGCTGGCGCTGGCGCTGCCGCACCTGCTGCTGGTGCTGCTGCTCCCGCCGCTGGTGCCGCTGGCGCCGCTGCTCCTGCTGCTGGCGCTGCTACTGGTGCTGTCCCCGCCGCTGGTGCCGCTGGTGCTGCCACAGGTGCTGCTCCCGCGACCGGCGCTGCTGCTGGCACCGCTAACACTGGCGCCACTGGAGCCGTCCCTGCTGCCGGTGCCGCTGGAGTTGCTAACGGTGCTACTGGTGCTACCACAGGCGCTGCTACCGGTGCCAACGGTATCTCTTCTCCTGCTCAGCGCCGCAAGAACGCTCCTCTTCTCACCAATGATGATCAGGAGGAGGAGCTCGACCTTCTCGAGGGCGAATTCTAAGCTATCTAAGCTATCCTAAGCCTCAACGATAATGACAACGACACAATGGTCAACGAAGCAACAATCGAATGGTGGATCCGAACAGTAGTATATACCAAGCAATGTTTTTTAGTACGGTGCGATGGGTGGCAGAGTACGATGTAGTCTTGCTGGTCTGCGACCAGGGGACAAGATCATGTACGAGTCATCAATAGTTGGTGGTGGAGAGTGATTGCGTAGAGTCTGGATTGGGAACCCGGTCTGTCGCGCTCATTTGTAATGGCTTTTGTAGTAGCTTATAAAATTGTGTTTTCGAATCCTCTCTCCCTTTGCTTGTGACTTCCGCAAACATAGCCATGAATCGACGAGAAGCCACCAGCAGCTTCACTGTGCTTATTGTTCATCCTGAGAAACAAGGTGTAGTTGAGCTAAGCTTTGATGCGCAATGTGTGGCTGATATCCTATCTGAAGCCCGAATGTGTCCGAGCATGGTTTCAGGCAGTTTCAAGTGGGTCTCCGAGAGCCCACGCAGATCAGCTGGTCGTCATAAATCGCCGCTATCAACGTTTGAATCATCTGATAGGCACGGGCGATGAAACTGATCCATTATGATCCATTGTTACTACATAGCTTGTATAGAGAGTAAATGTGCTGCACGTCATGCACCGAAAAATTGCAACTTGATCCAAAGAGAAAAACAGTATCGAGCCAACTATGCCACTTCCCGTTGGCAAGCAATCACGTCTCCTTTCAGTCTTGTCATCTAGTAATAATAAGGCTTGTTAGGATCAGTCAGGTCGAAAATGACCGCCGAGTGTGGCTTAGCTCCACCTCTGTTTGCAAACTGTGAAGGGAAATTGATGCTACGGTTGAAGCTAAGACTGCCATCAGGAAGAATGTCAATCCACTGGGCCTTGAAATCAGCAGGCGTGTTTACGACACCGATCTCACCCGTCTGGACAAAGTAGTCGGTGACAAGCAGGTTCTTCTTATCGGGGCTGATCTTGACGTAATGAGGCCCAACAATGCCCTGGTCCTCATCCGGGTTATCGAGACGCTTGACGTTATTGAGATCCGAGATGTCGAGCGCAGCGACGTGATTGCCAATCGTAAGCGTAAAATAAGCAAACTTTCCGTCATCGGTTATGTCAGAGTAGATGGCCAAATTCTCACGCGCACGCGGGCCAAGGTCATAAAGCAGTTCTGCGACGCCTTGGTTGCCGTTGGTGTCTTTGCGGAAGGGGTAGATGATCCAGACTTGACCAGGACCGACGGCAGTAGCGAGAGCAGCTGACTCTGAGTTGCCGGGAATGAACTTAACGTCTTGGATACCTTGGCCACCAGGGATGGTAATGGTCGAGATGATCTTGCGCGAGCTGAGCTCCCAGAGGCGGAGAGTGTTGGCCTTTTGAATTCCAATAGCGGAGGCGGGTTTGAGGATGGTGACAGGAACGACAAAGTCAGAGGTCAAGATGATGTTCTTCTCGAAATCAATGCTTAATCCGTGAGGGCTAAATTGTTCACCCAGAATGTTGAGTGTCTGTTGAAGAATATGTCAGAGCTGTAACAAAAACACAAGGCCCATTAACTTACGCTTTCAACATCCTCAGGCCATTCGTGAATAATATTGAAATCAGCATCGGTCTCCACAAGACGGCCTGGAGATGTGCCAACGGCAGAGCCCATATAAGTAATGAAGAAACCACCATCTGGCTTAGCGCGAATCTCATCAGTGATGGAAGAGAGCAGCGCACGATTGCTCTTCTTAAACTTTGGCTGATAAGGGTTTGTGGTGTCCTAGTTCTTGTTAGAGGTGTACCTCAAGCCACCTAAAGCGTGCTCACAAAGTAGAAGGCAGTATCTTGAGTCTTCAAGAGAGACAGGAGGCCACCACCGACAAGGGTCTTTCCATCAAGAGAGGGGCCTAGGTGGTGGGGAGAGTTGCCGCTTGAGGGAACATCAGTGACCCACAAAAGGGTTCCGAAAGTGTCGTCATCAAGAGAGTAGGTCGCCAAGAAATCCTTGTGGTTATTGTCGCCAGCTGCGGTCCAGAAATAGCCGATCTTCTTAGGCTTCAAATGCTGGTTGCCGACAAAAGGTGGACTTTCGAGCGGAGGCGTCGGCACTTGTAAGATGGGTAAAGGTGGTGCATTGGTAGAAATGGGCTCAGTCACACCTGGGATGGATGGGATGAGAGGAGGAAGTGACAGAGCGCTTGCCGAGCCGGCCAGGAGCGCCGAAAAGAGAGTAGTGGAGTGCATAGTGAGCAGAACTGGAGCAGCCGGTAGAGAAGCTAAGCTGACGAGAGACTTTGAGCAGGTTGTGAGCTAAATTCTTGTTCATGGTTTCAAGTCTAATACTTATACATGCCTGGTCCCTTCGACGCTCTCCACGACTGCCGTCTCTTCGCCGACCTCGAGGTCTCCATTCGCTCAACTTCGCTTATCCTCATCTCTCTTTACTGCACTAAATGATATCATCCAGCCTGAATTGACGACGAGTATCGAAGTTCCTCCAAAGTCCAACTTGGTCATACCCGAAGCATGTGCGGATCGGCAGGGGCATGTCCTCCAAGGTTCAGCCTTTTGGTACCATGGAAGTCAGCTTCAAGCTCTACAAGCCGTGTACCGATGCTTCAGGACTTGAAAGTGGCGATCCTCATCGGTGAAGGTGTGATTTCGATCACGCAATAGGAAATGCCAGCACCGAATCGTTGGATATGCTCCCACATTCGTCTAGATGGGCTCCTTCTGGGAAAGTGCAAGGCGTAAATGTAGTTTTCTGTTCGAACACTACCACTGCCAAATTATGCACTGGGCTAGCTCGTGCTTGGATAGCTAGGTCCAGCGGCTGACAAGTCACCGACTATACCGAAATACTGATGTTGAGCTGTAGTCCTTTGTCGAGATGGCCCGCTCTCGAACCAAAAAGGCATCGGTTTTGTTTTTTTCAAGTGCTGCGAGAGCATATCGGTCTTCAGGGCACAAGCACGGCAGCTTCAATACCCGGTATGATTAGTAGATATTAGCGGGCAAAGGTGCTTGCCAAGAAATGTACGTGCCAACGATCTAGGAGCTGATGTACCTGGAGAAATGAGCCCGAGAGCAGTCGATGATCCGATTGTTGGTGTGTGTACCTTACTGGAGACATCAAGTTGACTGGAGCAAGCAGTGTGTACGCGCCGAGAGTCATGTAGACGCAGAATACTCACGAAAGCAGTCCAATTTTTGAAAATATAATCCAAAGGAATGCTGTGAGGTTCGATTTGAGATTCCGTAGTTGTGGCAATTCGATGCGCGAATGGTGTGATTTCACTAGCGCGCTGACCTGGGGGTTGATCTGCAAATTCAACACTACAGCCTTCAAATGCCAAGCATCGCGACATCTTGTCCAATGCTTACGACCATGAAGTTTGTGGAGATAGCCTGTTTGGTTACCAAGTCTGGAGGAAGATCGCCATCCTGCCCAATCAAGAAGGATAGGGGAAGTGTAATCAGAGTTCAGTAGACTGACCCAACGGGAGCTCACAATCTAAGGCGATGAGCTGCACTCCGTGTGCTCCAAAATTGGGTGATGAGCTATCCCAGATGTATGCTCCACGAAGCACACCAGATGAACGGGTCATGAATTTGCATTATCGTGTCATTCGGTGTCTATAAGAGCGCAAAGCCCCCCGACAGAGGTTCATAGCATGCGCCTCGATCTCTGCTTTCGTTGAAGATGAAATCTAGTGCTGTTGTCAGTCTACTCTTTGTAAGCTCAGCATTTGCTGCTGTAGTCAAGCGCCAAACTCCTGCTCCATTTTCCGATGGCCAACCAATCGACGGCAAGGGCAAAGGCGCCCCGATTCTAGGTATGCTGGCAGATCACAAACTAGAACCGCCGCAAGTTCTAACGGAGAACAGGAGGAACCAACCGTCAGGTGGACATCGAAAATCCCTCAAACTTGGGCCAGCAGAGCACCGATGCAGGCACTGTGCCCAACTTGAAGTGGCGCTTCTCTGATTCCAAGACACGAATTTATCCTGGCGGCTGGGTGCGCGAGCAGGTAGACAACGACTTACCTCAGAGCCATGATATTGCAGCGGCCCAGCAGCACCTGAAGAAGAACGCTATTCGTGAGCTGCACTGGCACCGCGTGGTATGCTACGTTGCTCCAATGTTCACCTTCAGCGCTGACAACGTAAAAGGCAGAATGGGGCCAAGTTCTGTTCGGTCGTGTGCTCGTATCGGCCGTCGATGAAAATGGTCGTCACCAAGTGACAGAGCTTGGTTTCGGGGATATCTGGTATTTTCCAAAGGGCCAGGCCCACACTGTGCAAGGTCTAAACGACGAGAACGAGTATCTACTGGCTTTCGACGACGGAAACTTTGATGCTGCTGGGTAAGTTATCATCTCCCTCAGTCACCGCACTTCTGAACCTATTTTCAGAACAACTTTCAACCTCGACGATTGGCTTGCAAAGACGCCAAAGTCGATCCTCGCTAAGAGTTTCGGTCTGCCTGAATCGACCTTCGACAGTTTGCCCAAGACGAACCCTTATATCCAGAACGGTACAAGTGGTGCCCCAGAAGGACAGAGGAATATTACTGGAGGCGCTGGCGAGCTCGTTGCGGACGCATCGTATGTGTACCGGACCTTCTCCCATGCGCCTGAGCCTGCGCCTGGCGGTGCAGGTGTCTGGTGGAAGATTGACTCGACCAACTTTCCAATCTCGAAGACGATCGCATCGACGTACGTTGTACTCGAGCCGAAGGGCATCAGGGAACTGCATTGGCATCCCACTGTAAGTCAGCTCAGCACACCAGACCTGTATCGGTACTGACGAGTTCTAGTCGGAAGAGTGGTTGTACTTTCACGAAGGTGAAGGTCGTGCAACTGTCTTCACCGGCAATGGCAACGCACGAACTTTCGATTTTGGTCCTGGCGATACTGCTGTATTTCCGGACAACTCTGGACATTACATCGAGAACACATCTGAGACTCAGAACCTGACTTGGATCGAGATTTACAAGGCAGATCGTGTAGCCGACGTGTCCTTGACCCAGTGGCTGGCCTTGACGCCTGCATATCTCGTTGCTGATGTTCTTAAGCTGCCGCTGGACGTGGTCGAGGGATTAAAGAAAGAGAAGCAGGTGCTTGTTCATGGCAAGTAGAAGCGGGGGTTACTGATCATACCAAGATTGCCGTCCTCTGTCAGAATTCGATCGTCTCAATTTTCTAATCGCAACTCGCCATCAAAGATACCTTGATGATAAAGATGGCCTTGGTGATGAAGATGACATTTGGTTCGCGAACGTTTATGCTCACGATTGCATGGTGTCTAGGAAGATCGACGCCAGTTTGCGAACAATGAAGAAGTGCACAAGACGCGCAGGCCGGTTTTGATTTGTGTAATACACATCGACCCCTAGGGCACAAATGCGCATACAGGGTGTGGAGTTGGAAAGGTACGTGAACACGCGTTTATGTTTGACATGTTTGCCCCTCCTCGCTAGCTCAATGACTCAGCTTGCGTCTTGCTACCTAGTCCACAGGCGTACTACTGTGTATGAACTAGAGCAATGACGTGCATTGCGAAACATCGTTGTAGGGTTATTGAAGCCAACGCTCAGCCGCACCGTGGAGGTTCCAATAGTGTGACCAGATAGTGGCGCTATAACTATCCATGGTGGATTAATCCCTTGTACGATCTCTCGACAACTATGGCCTATCATGTGATAGGTTCGTCTTTGGTGCTTGAGTACAGGTGCGTTCCTGTAATGATAGCGCTGCAGCTCCTGCGAACAGAATAAAACCCTCAATGTGTTGTCAAGCCACTCCTCGCGCGAAAACTCAGGCTGTCAACCTTGATATGCATAGCTGCTTCGACCAATGGCCTGTTTCCACATAACCATGCATGAGGATGCACTGTCACTGCCCAAGCAGGCTCTCGGGGCGAGAATCGATATGGAACAGGCTGCATGTAGTATGTTTGTCGACAGATTCGAGACAGCCGCTAACCCTGGGCTGGCGGGACTCATCTATCGGCTGCAAGCGTCGTTCCGTCCCCTCAGCTTCCGTTTCTATCAGCATTCGTCAAATTTTAGTGTACCATTCGGCGTTTTACACACGCCTGGGGACCGAGACCATCAAGGAACAGGGAGTAGCCATCGCAAAGGCTCGGTTGTTGTTGGTCCCATTTGGTCACGCTGGCCGGGCTCCTGACTTTGGCGCCAGTAATAGCCTCATGGATCGTGCGATTCGCACAAAGCGTTTCGAAACATGATGGGCTGTTTGTTGTGATTGTGCTTGCCCTTAGGTAGGGCAAACAACAGTTTGTGGTGGCACTTGCCATTTGCGCTGACACTAGCGAACAGAGCTTTTTGACAAGTGCTTCTGGCAATGATTGTCAAACCATGGGCCAACATCCTTAGCACATTCAACCCTTAGCTCGGTTCTAGAAGCATGTCGCAAGCTTCGATGCTGCCAACCTAGCTCATCCGTCGCGTCGCCTTATTATGCACGCACTACATACGTATATCATGTGCATGTTACAGGCCTCTGCAGGTCTTGCAACATAATTACGTTGCGTCGAAACCCGCCGATTTAGTCATCAGCTTGCAGTCCTCGGCTCGGCCTACCCAAGAGATCGCGCAGGTCCACCGTACTTACACGCTCTTCTGACTGTCACGGGACCCATCGTAATCAGACTACACTTTCTCTGCCTATATCGCCAAAGGCCTAGGTCTTGATCTCTCGAGCACAACACCTTTCCGTTAACTGAATTCTCTGTTTGCCTTACCAGGGTGCCATATTTAGCCCGCAACGGTTGAAAATCGTTGTGCCAGCCACTGCCATTCAAAGGCTCGTCCCGTTTTTTGCTGTGAAGCCTGCGACTGCCGTTCTTACTCGAGCAGCACCGTTACAAAACAACAAAACGAGATCGTTCGCAAATGACGTAATCACTCCGACAACGTCTCGAACACAAGGATGGACAAGAACAAAGCGGTAGACGTAGTCGCGCAAGACTGCAACAACAATGATTCTGGCGTGGTCAACATTGTATCGGCAAAGCAGAGCTATCTCCTTAAGATGGACCTGCGACTAATACCTATCCTTGGATGCACATACACCATTCTCTTTCTCGACAGAACCAACAGTAGGCCAATAACCCCCACCCGTTGTCTCTATGCTAATATATGATAGTCGCAAATGCGCGAATCGAAGGGCTGGAAAGAGCCCTTAATATGCCCGCAAATGGTTACAACACAGCCCTGTGGATCTTTTTTATACCATTCGTCCTGATCGAGGTGCCAAGCAATCTGATCATGGGATTACCTCGTGTCAGGCCAAATGTCTTTCTGGGCGTAAACATGTTCCTTCTCGGGATAGTGGCGACCTGCCAAGGTCTGACCCGATCGTACGGGGGATTGCTCGCGTTACGCTTCCTGATGGGTATCTTTGAGGCTACTTTACCTGCTGGTCAGTATTCAGTACAAGTTCGTACTCCGTGCAAGTGCTTACAGCGCAAGGGGCTGCGTTTCTCATCAACGAGTATTATACCCGTGCCCAGATGTCGATCCGGTACGCGTGCTTCTTTTGCTTCGGTACGCTGGGTCCTTGTCTCAGCGGCATCCTAGCTTACTGCATCCGCAACATGCATGGTATTGCTGGATTGGAAGGATTCAGGTGGATCTTCATCATTGAGGGAGTCCTCACTCTTTTCATCTCGTTCTTCGTATATATTTTTGTGCCAGATTTTCCAGAACACACCACCATCTTGAAGGCTGCAGAGCGCGAGCACCTCCTCGATGTACTCCGACAGGACAAGGGCGATCAAAAGTTAGATCTGAAGCAGGTTCCATGGTTGAAGACGTTGACCGACTACAAGATCTGGTTTCCGTGAGCTCGTTACGCTCGTCTCGCACGGCTGTACGCTGACTTCCTTAGAACAATCATGTTTTTCTGCTGCGACATGACAGCCGCATCAATAGCTTCATTCACTCCGACTATCTTAACGGAGCTTGGTTGGACAGCTGCGCATGCACAGGCCATGACGGTACCCGTCTGGCTCACTGGTATGGTCTTTCAAGTCACTGGAGCCTACTTGAGCTGTCGAACTGGTTGGCGCTTCCCATTCATCTTTTTCGGTGTGGCTTTCGCTACGGTAGGGTGGATCATTCAAGTTGTGTACTCAGAACACGGCGATGTGACGCCTGCCTTACGCTACTTCAGTTTGTTCTGTATGAGCGGTGGGACATTCCTGCAGATGACAATGTCCACAGCATGGATGTCGAACAACTTACGCGGACGTGCTAGCGTCGCTGTCGGTACGGCTATCGTGTTAGGAATCGGGAATTGCGCGAATTTTGTGGCGACAAATGTGTTCATCAAGGCCGAAGCACCTCACTATCCAACGGCTTTCAGGACGGGCTTGGCGATAACCACAGCCGGCGCTGGAGTGTGCTTGGGTTATGCGTGGTTGTTGTGGTGGCACAATAAGAAATTGGCGACAAAAAGAGCCCAGTATGGCGGCGAAGATGATCAGAAGGAGTACATGTACCAGCTTTGACGAAGAGCCGACTTTCATCGCTAAACATTGTCTCGCAATTCAGAACATCGAATTTCGTTTGGAAACGCTGCAGTCTCTTATGATCCCTTGGGATGAGGTAGTAAGCAACGTCACGATTGTCGACGTGCCCAGACCCCATGCATTCGTCGCTAGCCATCTTCACGCCGAAAAAGCCTGTCCATCGTGTCACAGATTTTAGCGAGGAGAGACTTATTCAGTGCAGCGGATTTAGCAACAAAGTGAAAGAACAACGCCTTCTTTGCCCGTTTGTCGCGCCTTCTCTTTCGGGTAGGGACCCACTCTCTCACCAGACTCCGTACTCTTTATAAATCTGCGCATCGTTCAACAACCATCCCACCAAAAATCACTCGTTTGAATCTACCTCAACCATTCAGCGCCTACCACAGCAAGGTCCAAGACGCCGACTGGGCCCAGCGAAGACCATAAGCCGTGTCGTACCTCCAGCAAGATGAAGCTTCATCACTTCCTCTTGGCCTTCCTCTTCACGGCGATCGCACTGGCAGGTCAAGCCGTGAACTTCAACCATGGGGAAATCAGCAACTTAACGGGCAACTCAACCTTTTCTCAGCCTGGTCAGTTGCTCTATATTTCTAGTGACATCCCACTGACCAGCACCAAGGTCCGAACGACGTTGTGCTTAAGTATGATGATATGATGAGCGGCCCGGCCCCCAATGACATGTATGCCGGCCTCACTGCCCAGGCCGACCTCACTGCCTACACTGAGAGCGGTGATACTAGCTCTGCAGTTGACGGCAAGGTCGCAATGATTCGCATGAGCACAGTGAAGCAACACGTTGGCGAACTCGCGGGACAACGACTGTTTGACGTCATCCACGATGCACTATTGAAGATGTGCTCCTACGAGCGTGGTCGACTTGGGTGTCATCCCAACATGCCAGGCGCAGCCACACCGTACGGCCAGAACCAATTGGAACCGGGTAAAAAGTTTTACAATCGGGTTTGGATTCAGGAAGTCCCGTATAAAAGCGATCAAGGGTCATACAAGGCCAATGCTTGGGTCACTATCACGGCCAAAGCGATCTTCCGGGAGGACAAATATCCTGGCCTTGGCGCAGCTACAGTGAGTGAAACTGCTGTCAGATTGTTGAAATGTATTGACTTTGTCGCAGTACAAGATGGCAGCAGGAGTGTACAAGCAGACTACTGAAGTCGTTCGAAACGGGCTCCTCCGCAATTGTTACTCGGAAAGCTTCGACAAAATGTCCCGGCCATACGTATTCTGCAATGTTCCAAAACACGTTCTTATAGCATTACCTGTCCACAAAGGTCATGTCATAGAGTCGTGGCTGAGCGTGACGGTCGAGTTCAATGGCAACACCAGATACGGTGATTTCCACTGCTCCACATCTATTCCCGAAGTCAGTGACTTCTGGGAGTATGCGGTCTACCCAGAAGTTGCAAAGAGCATGGGTACTTCGGCGAGCGACTGGGCGGAGACCAAGTTGTGCACAGAGTGCTGGGACGATGATGAACCCTTTGGTTTGAAGACGTGGCGCAATCACCACGCCTGCGAGAATATCGGCTGGAAGTAGACCATTCTGGGTTCTCTCTATGTACTATATCATACAGAATTTTGAGTAATTTAAGGAGGTTTCGTAAATTTGCGAGTTGATTAGATCTTGCGGCCATCCTTCATCTCATGACACTGCTCTTCTTACGTTCACAAAGTTCGTTCAACCGGTAGAGAACCCGTGCCCATATTCGCTCCAAGAACAGGCAATGACGTAGGCTGCCAACTAGCGCGGACCGCCATAGCCGCTTTTCATCCACTGCGCTTGCGTCCAGCATCAACCAGCAAAGTCACGCAGAGCTCTCAAGTCACGGCACGGCTAACGCTTGTTCACTTGACGTGGTCAAACGCAACGAATGCGAGAACATTTTGTATTTCAATCAAGAATTAAGCCTGACGTTTGCACCACACGCAGTTCAGATATCAAGCTTACCGCTAGGTAATCATAGGCAATGTACTCTGGAGTGTACAATGAGGCGATACCGACTTCCAAGCATACTTCTAGGGCGTGTCGAAATTTCGTACATCTCGTACATCCTCAAATGGGCAGTCGGGCGAGCTCCGAATCGGGCCGCGGCCGTTCATGAATTCGTGAACATCGTCCCAAGTCCAACCAATTGGACAGCAGCTGGGGTTGCGTGGAGAGAAAGAGGCTCGCGGTTGTTGCCTTGGGAAGAAGTCAGTAGCAGTCTTCCTGGAGGTATGCCATTTCGATTGCGCATAACTATCGATTGACGGGGGCCCGCGTTTCGTGCGCATAGGTAGATGTATTATGGCGGCTCCACTGCGGAGTGCGGACGCTAGCACTGTCACTCTTATCAGATCCACCCTTACGCGTCCAGTGTATGGATTGAAACATACGTATGAGCCGGGGAATATCTTGTGTCCGAAGCATCTTCACTGAGTCAAGATCTCGTCTTCTCGCGACGTGCAACGGACAACAGGCTCGAAGCTGTACTTCAATGTGGCCATGCCACAACGCGCTTCTCATCCATATGGCTACGCTAATCAGGAACGACAATCGATATCATGGAACGGCGATTCAAGGCAAGTCTGTGACCTTTGACCGCCAGTATACAACGCAACTGCTTTTCGTTCAAATCCTGGCTATGACCGTGCCCCACATCGCCGCAAAACCAAGGCGGCGATCTCTTCGTACATAGGTTGCTCGACGTCTCGATTACGAAAATTGCGTGTTGTGGATCTCTGAATGGCACAGGAAATCAATCTGGAAGGTCTGCAAAGGATGTCAGGGGATTATGGCCACGATGCGACAATCGGCATACCCGGAAGAAGCCTGCTGCTTGCTTCATTCGGCGCCTCCCGGGATAGGACACCAATGAGTACCATCCTCTCCTTGTGTTTGCTCGACGTGCCGATCTTGGAGCTGTGATTGACAGGGTACGGTCGGCCTCAGTGTGTACAATACAACCCAAGGTGGGAGATGATACCGTTACAGATACGAGGCCCGTGCATGAGATTCTCGCAGAAGTACTGCCGGGTGCTAGATGCAGCACCCACTTTAGATGAACACCCATGTGTATGTAGTCGTCGATCGCGAAGAGGATGTACGACGAAGGAGTTTTCATCACCTTATAGCCTCGCGCAGGCTTCCTGGCATAAGAGTCTAACATCAGTTTCACCACTTTTGCTCCAAAAGTAAACTCCCTGGCCCTGTTTCCGATTGTTCGAAATGATCCTCTTCGCTTTTACATCGCTTGTTGGCCTGGCAGCATGTCTTCTATCGAGCTCGCCAGCGCATAGAAGACAAGCGGTAGACGATCTTGTTGTCACTAAGGTCCCCGATCACGTCCGACCTTACATTGTACGCGCATATACTCTGGACGGTTACCGAGTTGGATCTCAAGTATACCGATTTCCTGTAACGGGACCCTCATCAGACTATGCTTTCACGCTGATTAGCACTGCGGCCCCGGCCAGTGCAAGTCTCGGTGTGCTCCCTCATGTAGGTTACAGGCGTAGAAATACACTTTCTATCATATACTGATATCGTTAAAGACCCACGCACGTCATTACGAAAACTTTTACTGTCTCAAGGGCCGCTTCGCACTCTGGGCAAGCAAAGACAACGTCACGTCAGGTCGAATCCTGACGCCTGGTGACTACGGCGCTGTTCCGCACGACACGACTCATTCCTTCCAACTCCTGGATCCCTTTGTCGAGCTCGTCGGAGCAATCCAACCTGGTGGCTTCGAGGAGCTGTTCTACTTCCTGGCAAGCGAGAACTATACTTCTACAACTGACTCGCCTTTCCCGCAAGGAAATTTTAGCGAACCCGGTGGTTCTCCAGATCTAATCACCACACTTGAGGGCTTCGATGTGTACGCCCAGTTGGCGTTCAGTCCTCCTATGAACTTTGGAGCCAACGGCGCGACCGAGAAGGATGCGGTCTGGCACAGCGGCACCAATGAACTCGCGAAGGACGCCGAAACACCGTTCTTTGTAGCTAAGGGCTATGGGCCTAAATATCTCGCTGGCGACAAGGATTCTTCGTACGCCATTGTTGAGCCCTTCATCACGAGCCAGCAGTCTGACGGTAATTTTACCGAGGGAACGATCACCTTATCAAAGCCAGTCGCTGGATCCAAGCATGAGGAATACTCGCTCGCTGGCCACACAGCGCTCGAGGTTGTCGATGGACTCGTCAGCGTTGATGTTGGCAGTTTCGACGGAACTACAACACTTTCAGTTGGTGATGTTGTTTTTGTACCCGCAAACACCAGCTTCAGCTTCTGGGGCGAGTCTGTATACTCCAAGGTCCTGTATGTTGGTGCTGGAAAAGACACGGTGGATGCTAGGATCAGACAGAACGCCAAGATATGGGACTCTGTAACATGGCCTCAGTGAGACATTTGTTTGGACGGCAATGTGCACGTATCGGTTACTGTTTTTGCGTTAGCGATGGAATTGGCCGCTTGGCTAGGGGTTGACTTGGCGTAAGCTGAGGAGTACCAAGAAGGACTGTGCAATTTGTAAGCCAATAGTCCAATTAAACTAACCTCTCTGGGCCTTATTTCAGCACTCATGATGTTCTTTCTTGCACAGTCTCCTTGGCAGTATCTGCCTGACGTCTTCTTGCACAATATTCCTTTGAAGCTATACTTGACCTGGTCATCGATCAACTGTGTAGAACAGACATGCATATTGCGCAAAGTATAAGAGAAACTGGATGAAACTCGCAATTTTATCAGTCAAATGATCACACAGGTCATCCATCAGCCTTTCTCATTGTTACCCTCAATCAAATTCAACAATGGTCGTCAAAGTCGCAATCGCAGGCGGTACTGCCCCACAGCTTGGTCGAGCCATAGTCACAGCTGTCCAGAACTATCCCGACCAGCTACAAGCGATCGTTCTCACAAGACCTAGCTCGAAAATCCCATCCTGGTTGGAAAAGTTGAACGTGGAGATACGTCGGGTTGACTACCTTTCGGAAGACCTGCTAGTAGAAGCATTGAAGGACGTTCACACTGTAGGTCCACATTCATGTTCCAAGGGCATGCATTAATTGGCATAGGTTATATCGACGGTCGGCACTGAGAATTGGGTCGAAGTCCAAAAGAGCTTGCTCAGAGCCAGTATTCGCGCTGGCGTGCAACGCTTCGCCCCTTCGGAGTTTGCCGCAGGTGTCAACGCGGCAAAGACGATCGACATAATGCGGTCATCCTACGAAGTAATGGACGCGTGCCTCGCTGCCCAGAAAGACCACCCAGAGCTTGAGGTTGCTGGCTTTCACATCGGTCTCTTCATGAACTACCTTGGTTTTGGCGCTCCTCTTAACGAGGAAGAGGCTGTTCATGGTATTGTCTCTGAATGGCCTGTCATCTGGGACATGAAGAACATGAAGGCAAAGATTCCTCTGACTCCTGACGGAAAGGTACCTCGGCTTTCGCTTACTGAAATTGGGGACGTCGGTCGCTTCACTGCAGCGGCATGCCTCCTGCCAAAAGGAGAATGGAAGAAGGAATTCAACTTCGTGGGTGAAACAATTCGAATGGACGAGGTGGTGAAGATCATTGAAAAAGTGCGAGGGGAGAAGATGGATGTCATCTATCGTCCATACGAGCAGATTGTCGAGGAGGAGGCGAAGGAGTCCGTTGAGTGGCCGAACAAATTTTGGCTTCAGGCTGAGATTGTGCATGCGCTGGATGAGGCAGGGCAAGGCGTCGTTGAACCAGTCTACAACGATTTGGTGCCTCAGGTGAAACCTTCCACGGTTGAGGGATATGTAACGAAATTCTGGTCACCGTAGTGTCACAGCAAACTAAATCAGATAAAGTTCACGCACCGACTTCAGACAAACATATGAGTAAGTTATTTGAATGTAAGTTACAGCCTGAATTGACCGTAATATTTATAAAGCTACTCGGCCAAATACAGATGTTGTTTATGATTGCGCAATCTGATCTACAGTTCTATGAGTCTAAATTAATATGTAACTACTCAGCTCTTGGTAAGAACCCTGTTCTCCACGAGCTAAGGGGGAAATATACACCTGGTGCAGCCAGTGCAGCGCTCAGTCGCGACAATGGACCACATACCGACCAATCAGTCAAGCCGAGTACTAATACCTGCTATATACGGGTCTACTGTCCAGCTCTGTTACGTATAATTGGCCTACAGGAAGTTCCTGGGGACCTACTGCCGCCGTGCTATATGTAGGCGGTTTCTCGTCTACTCTTTGTAACTCTGACACATGCACCACACCTTTTGCAGCAGCGCCTGATCGTCGTCTCCGATTTAACAAGAAGCCGATGATGCCCAAAACGACAATTCCTCCTATTGCTCCCGCAACTATCCCGCCAATTGCAGCCACTGACAGCTTTGGCCCTTCGCGGTCGTCTTGTGGCTGGGGTTTGGCTGAAGACGTCGGTATGGATGTATTGTTGGATGTGACGTCTGTCGAGCCTATACAGAAATCCTTGACCAGGTTGTTCTGTTTGTCCACCGCAACGATGTCGGGAGTTTTTGATCCTGTATTTGCTTGCCAGATCGAGAACCTCCCAGCTTCCTGATTGACCATAACGTATGCAGAGCTCATGAACAGTCTGCCAAGGACCGGGAGATCGTTGCCATTTTCGACTTGTAGCGAATTAATTACGACATTTCGGACTGATGTGTTTGTCTGAACTGCGCCATCGGACGCGATGTATGTGTCTGGAACGACAAGTTCGGTGTTAGGAATCTTCACCTCGATACTGTTTTGTAATCCGATTGTCAAACCTCCATAGTAGCTACGCCATCGTTAACTTTAGAACATGCAAACAAATCTGTTTGATACTTACACGTCCTTTGGATCAAAAAGCATCGTAAAAAAGTTGATACCAGAACTTCTCGCCTCAGTCTTGTTGTCTGGAGGCGTTCCGCCCGCCAATGACAAGAAGCTTTCGTAGTAGCTCAGCGGGAGCGACATTAGGCCTGCGAAACTAGGACTAATGCACGCTTGTATCGCAGCTGATTTTGAGCCCTTGAATATGCTCATATCGGTACCATTCGGCCAGTTCAGGGAGATGTCGCTGATCATTACAACCATGCCTGTTCCACACTTAGTGCCATAGAATAGCGACGCCGTGAAATTGTCGTTTTGATCCACAATCAACGATTGATCTAGACCACCAAGTACTAGCGATCCCTGAGTCTGTTTTTCCGTGGGACCGCCGACTAGCCCCCAAAACATCGAGTATGCCTTTGTGCCTATGTCGCCTGCGGATACAAGTGCTCGTAGAAAGGATGAGTTTCTGCCTAAGCCAAGCTGGGATTGGCTGGTAAACGCTTGATTCAAATCCTGTTGCGGAACGCCGAATTTGAAAGAAGGCAGTGAGGTGTTGCTGCCAAAGCTCAAAGAGTCTGTCGTCCAGTCCGCTTCGAAGCCATCACTTTCTTTTCGGTTACCGATTACTTCCTCTGAAGAAGATTTTGACGTGTCGTATGCGCCGCCACGAAACGTTATACATGCTGCAGGGGAATAGAGGTCTGTACAAAATCCATTCGTTCCATATATGTATGTCTCGTTGTAATCGCTGCAGGTGGTGGTGGTCAGCCAAGCGAAACTTGCAAGCTCATTAAGGGGCCGTTGCGCTGTGTCACGACGAGCGGGATAAGAACAGATTGATCCTATCCACACCTGTACTGTATGACTTACCTGCTAGCCAGGAATGAGATATTCTGGTTACTGGAACCGACAGTCATGGATATCCCTCTGGCAAAGGCTCCATTGGATAGAGGTACGCTCTGGATAGGTGCAACAAGAGGTCGTGGCTGACACTGGCTCTTAACGAAGGTAACAAAATTCAGTACTCCGACAAACAGTAGGAACGGGCCAAGCATGAGACCCATAGCTATATTCAATGTTGAAAGGTACGACGTGAGTGATTGTTGAAGAGCCAGGAACCGTGGGTGTAGGAGGGAGCAAGGCTGTCCCACGTGATATTTCCCAATCAATTGGCATAGCGTTAATCTTTAAATTCAGTGTTGGTTGTACTGCAGTCATTTCATGGTCCGCTGCATAAAATCACGTATGGTTAGCGCCAGCCACTGGTATCCGCCAACCAGCGAACGCCGCTTAGCGCCATCCAGAATCCTTTGCAATTCTGTGGATTAGCCACAAAATCTGTCTGCTTCTGATTTGTTGTTGCGGGTTTCGGGAAGACGGCTGAGGCAAGCCAGCCCCTAAAATAATTGCGCGTGTCTTCCTGGTAACAACATCTGAATTGTGCCGCAATGCCACATCCATAGACCGCAGGAACGTTTCCTTTTCCTCGCCGCAAGCAACGCTCTTCGCACCCTCTTTGGAAAGGTGCCTCGAGCTGCGCGACCTGCTCGCTCCTCATCTTTTCGAAACCGGCGTCTCATCTTGGCAGTCATACCACTCGCGAATCTGTGCGCGATATCGATAGACACGGAGCTTTCGCGACATCCTCTGCGAGCTCTTTTTTGGGACGAATTGCCGCATGCCCCATACAGACAACTTTCGAGGGTCCACTCAATTGAAATCTGGCGATGATACGCTTCCGCAGGAAAATCGAATTAGTGGTGCTAGCAGTGTTCGTGCTCTGCGCATGGTTTTTCTTTGACACCCTCTTCGATCAAGAAGGATCCACCAAGGCCAGCATTGCTGGGAGACCATGGCGACATGAGGCAACAGAAGCAGAAGAAGAGCAAAAGCTACTTGAGCAAAAAATTGCGCATGACGATGAGGGGATGGAAAATCCAGCGTCCACCATACCTCGGCATACAAGCACACCAACGCGTGTCACTGCGGTCGCGACACCTAACTTATCGCTACCTGATCGTGTAGTAGTCATGGCAAAGCTTCCGTCAGACGATACACGCTGGGTACATACGGACCTGCAAGACTGGCAATCAGCCATCTATGAAATCGACACAGAAAATCCGCACAATACATCGACATTGGACCCCATCACTAACAGTACATTACGTATCCTTCGGAATAAAGGAATGGAAGCAAATGCGTATCTCGCATACATCGTGCAGAATTATGACAACCTACCTTCCACAATCGCATTCATCCATCCTCACAAAGATGGCTACCCGCTCGCCTGGCATACCGATAACAACGAACATTCCAACGTTGTCTCTCTTCGAAGCCTCAATATCAAATTTATTCAGAACAACGGATATGCGAATCTGCGTTGCGTTCATGAGCCTGGCTGTCCACACGAAGTAATACCATTTCGCGACCCACCGGAGGATCATCGAACAATCGAAGCAGCGATGCCAGATGCGTGGCGAGATCTGTTTAACAATACTGATGTACCGCATGTATTAGCGACACCTTGCTGTGCGCAATTCGCTGTATCGAGCAAGCAGGTGCAGAAGAGGCCGTTAGAGGAATATCAGAAATACTATACCTGGTTGATGGAAACTACGCTGAAGGACGAAACAAGCGGACGCGTTTTTGAATATCTTTGGCATATCTTGTTCGGCCAAGGTCCTGTTTAGTAAGTTATTGATGCTGTGAAACAGAGCATACACGTGCTAATGCTGTAAAGCTGTCCCGCATATGATAAGTGTTATTGCGATGTGTACAACAAATGCTAGTAAGAGTCGGCCTTTAGTTCTTCGGAAGAAAATTCAAGCTGAGCTTGTTTTTGCGCCACTTGGGAATAGAGAAGTACTGCAACGCATAGAGACGCGTATGAAGACAGATGCAACTAACAAAGCATCATCATAAGATACAAAGAACAAAAATAAATACATATAAACACAACATCAATCACTTGAACAGTAGATGTGAGATATTCATCATAAAGTATTATGAAAGGAAGATGTATCACCCGTGCCAGGTGCGCCGGATAATGAGAACGAGTATATCTACACTACGTACACTCGCCCCATAGCTCAAGTCCATCAACATATAACAACGTCTCAGAGTCACCTCTGTGCATGGTGGGACAATATATAGCTTGCGCATCAGCATCAAAGAGCCTGTGTGTGAATTGAACCTTTTCCAATGAAGCATCAAAGGCCAAGGCAGCGCCGCAATTTCTATTGCCAAAGACGATACCATCTTCAGTGAGACAAAATGCCGGAGCACCAATTTTGCCGCGAAAAACGTCGTGGGCAGGACTCGATTGAAAAAGCAATGCATTTTCGTCGAAACCGGATTCGGCGCTTTGTATGCATGGCCCATCTCGTGTTGGACGAGCGAGGAATACACCTACAATGTACGTTTGATTGGTATCTGTATGACCTGTGACAACAAGTAATGCGCACGCGGTGATTTTCATGATGACGTTGGTCAACCCAGTGGCACTGGTGTTGCTTCCAAAACAGTGAATATCGGTCATACTGATCGAGTTGAACAAGAAGCTTTCGAACTGAACCATACGAGGAAGTATGAGAATAGCGCTTGGCTTGACGTAACCTGTGTTCGCATCAAATCTGCATGGCTGGTTGAAGAAAACCATGGATGATAGACTGTATAGCGATTCTAGGAGGTGAGGCTATGGATGTCAGTGAGATGTATTGTCTGGAGTGGTGAGGTGGACGTAACAAGCAGCTTTGATATAGCGAAGTTGAACATTGGCCATGTACATTCATCCAAAAGACCAGGCGAAGACCCGGCATGTAGAGTAGAAAGGTTAGCCCCGAGACTACAGGACCAACGAAAGCAAGCTAACATGGACTGTGCAACACTCTGGAGCTCCAGCTCAGCATGCACTTTGCAGTCCACTGCTCAATTTCTGAGATTTGTTGCTAGCAGCAGCGAGATAAATGTCTCTAACCGAGCTTTCGATATAGCCAAATCGCAGATTTTCGGGGCACCCCTGTGGAACTCCCTCGCCAGGTCACGAGAGCCATCGCGAGACGGCTCAGCGTAAGTTGGTGGCACGTACGGTTGTGTTGAACTTAGAAAATCCACAACGTCGTGGTACATCTCATCTCCATCGTCGTCAAAGTTGACATCTGCGTCCTCGATTGGAAGGCCACGGTAACCTGCTGGGAAGTCCCTTGCATTTTGGGCCGCTAGTACTCTTGCGAGTGTGCTATCGAGAGGCAGGAAATGACCTCTGTGTAGGGTTGCGAGGCTCTGGAAAAACAGCCAGATGAGGGCACGCTTAAGTCCTCTGAGTGTCAAATAATCATGCGGTGGTGATGTGGTCTGCAGAGGTGCTGTGCTCAAATAGCAAAGGCTTTCGAAAAGTACGCCAGCAGCTTCCGCATGTACCGCTGACAAATTGCTCTGGGAAAGAACAAATGTTGCGAATGCCACCTTGGAGATATGACCACCATCGTCGCAAACTATTTTAAAGTTCATTTCCAGTGCGCTCAATTCCTCCGCGGAAAAAGGAGGGCTGTCGATGACGTTTCGGTCGAACCGGTCAAAGACCGCTTCGCTGGACATGGCACCGACTGCAGCTCAAGCGCGAACCTGTCTTCCACTGTTGTATGCATACATACTAGTCTTCTACACTCCAGTGATTTGATGACCGAAGTGTGTTGATGCACAAGTGAACTTCACATTATGTATGATTGCTAGCCACTTAGCTTCACCTTCTAGGCCGCTTTCGTCAGAGGGTGGCGCAGCTCTGAGGCGGCCCGATCTCCGAACGCTGATCCCATCTTGATGAGACCAGCAAAACATAGATAGTGGCACTGCAAGAAAGAATGCAAAAAACATACAACAGCGGGTATTCGCTAGTGGTCACCCACCTAACTACTAATCCGCCGGTACGTTGCTTAAATAGGGCTGAGCGAACGGGAAGCCTTGTTTTCAACGTCCTATGGTCGTATGTGAGAGGTATGCGTTTTTGATGCATGCTATAGCAATTCAAAAATGTTCCTCTAGTAACAATGTCACATAGATCAGTCTGACATGTGTCACAATAATGCCCGCTGAACTGCCTCAACGAAAGCACATAACGATAATCACTGAGCCGTCTCAATTGTTGTCTAACCTTGCAGATTTCAGCACTTGCTTGATGCAATTGTCCATGTCCACTCAGAACCCAGCGCTCATTACCAAACCAAAGACTTAAAGCACATCAACTTCGGGCATTACAAAGTGCTTGACAAAGTCCATATGTCATCAAACTACTCTTGTGCTCCTTAATTCTTAATCCTATAGCTCGGGCAGGCTATCTCTCGTCGTCGCCAGTTTCTCTGCGATAGGGAGGATCACCACAGGAGGTACGAGAAAGGTTTGCTACCATAAAATGCACAGCAATTAGCTTTCGTTCACTCGGAGGAAGTGTATGACGCAAATTGGGATCAGGTACAGCAAATACAAGTTTAGAGAAACGACAAGGTACCATTGCATCGTCACTTCCTCCAGTCCAAAGATCACAGATTCGATTGAAGAAGTAGATGAGCGAGACTATATTATAGAAAGACTCTCACAGACGCTCTATACTCTATCAAATAAGGACTCAGCTGAGCTTCGACCAACTCCAATACCGGAACTCGCGCGCGATGGTCAGCCATTTGAATGCACTCCATACTTTCGCCTAGTCGCTGTGCAAGACACTCTCACATAGCGCAAGCAAGTGTACCGCGACCTAAAGCAATACATCAGTCAAGGATCGTATGGCTATTGAGAATCTAAGAATTGAATTCTATAATACTTGCACATTCCAAGCTTGCACGACCCCAGACCACACCCTCGAATCCAGACACGACTAATTTCAGCATGAATCTCAGATTCACAGAGAACATCGGGAATGCCTTGATGGATGTAATAGAAAATTTGAATTAGCAGACAGCCTGCGCAAGCACTTAAGCGTCAACCACGCAGATCCTGTTATTGATGAACGAATCAATGAAATCACTACAATATGTTACAAACTAGCAACTGATCATGGAGAGGTCAATTGCCCATTGTGTCAGACAAGTTGTCCTTCGCTGCTACAATTCTATAGGCACCTGGGTGGACGCCAAGAAGGGCTTTCTATATTTGCTTTACCATTGCATACTGAGGAGTATGATTTACGCAACAGAGAGCATCACCAGTGAGGTCAGCATATCAGGGGGTTACTAGGGCATTACATTACACAGCCAGGTTAAAAACACCGCACCAAAATTGGGTAAGATACACAGAAGAAAGTCCCCTAAAAACACTGCATAGGTTGTGCTTTTACACTATAATATCACTATACCATCTACGCTATCTACACAGTCTACAAGTAGAGAGAGAAGGGGAAGATAGAGATAGATATGAAGCGTGCAGTAAACCAAAGAAGCTTCTTCCAGTCTACTTGGCGATTCCATAATAGATTTCATCCAGAAAGAAGGAGGTCACTAGTCGACGACGCACTCAAAGTATGCGCCAGCTCGACAAACACCTTCCCAGAAGCTTCATGCCACTGCCAGCAAATTCCACACGAAATATGTACCTATGTACTCTGTATGTGCAATTCATAAACAATCCACCAATAAATGAGAGCAAGAGGAAATTCGAGTATAGGAAACTGAGCGAGGCAATTCTAACGCAAATGTTCTTCAAGTTGGACAGAGTAGAGACCGAAGGCAACCTTGATGCGAGATTATAGAGGAAAGTGTTGATCAAGGAGGTACAGAGCATGTTGCACAAACTGAATCAGATGGTGGAGTAGGTGCGGCATGAGTGTGTATGTGTTCCCAGCCAGATCACCACCTGACCCAGTTATGGCAGAGCTCCCTCAAAAGGCAGAAGGAGTGAGGTTTGGCGAAAGAGTATGGTGATGCCTGCACTGGTGCACTGAGAATGGATGTTCCCAGCCATTGAGCCAGTCCATCCGCCATCTACTAGACCCAAGAGTCCAACGACTTTCTCCGACGTTCAGAAGGCCTACGAGGGGCTCTAGTCTTATGTAGTGACATGTCACAACGTATCACTCGTCGCAAAATGACAGACTATCTTCAATTGAACAAACGAGTAAAGCACCAAGAAGGATGCAGGTCCATTGTGAGATATGCTGTGTTGCAACCACGCCAGAGAGATGATGAGGCAAGGTCCGAATGTACTACCAACTCCCAAAGGCAGACTGACAGCAGAAAAGGGCGTCTTCTCTGTAGGGCATTCCAGCATCTTCGGTCCCGCAACTTTGCCCGCTTCCGCACTACTAGATCATTACACTGAGCGCCCCAGGAGGCGGGACGGGAGAAAAACAAGCGAGGTAGGTCATCATGACGGTAAGTGGAGCAATGGCAGTGAGCCCCTGCTGTGAAATGTCGACAAATTCGAAAATTTCAGTCGGGCATGACTGGAGACCGTGCAAATGTGGTGATGAGGTCTCATTCTAGAATCCCCTTCCGTGCAGCACCTCATGCACGCGGATGCTCAAGCCTGCGGCGCAGTGCTGAGTGAAGGGGTAAGAGCAAGAGATGGAGCTTGAACCACAGCGCGGCAACATTTCCATCGCCCAACAAGACATCGTCTCCCTTTGCGTCGTTGCTCCTGTATTTGGAATCTCTGCATGACGGATATTGCGCTATTCCCGCAGCGCACAAGGCAGCTCGTCCCATGATCCATCCATGCCACAAAGCCCTGCACAGCACCCTGTCACAGGGCTCCACCATTCAATCTCCAGCCGGAAAAGAGTCTCTCTCAAGGCCTTCTTACCTCTCTCGCTCACCACCGACAGCAATCTACCCTGGATATTCGCTCCGGTCAAGCCTTCGCCACCTGTATCCACCCCCAGCCCATAGCAGCCGCGCTATATATCCCAGCCAGGCCCGCGCCGCCACGGCGTGCATCATCTCCGTCCTCGATGTTCCGTTTCCGCGCCCGCGCCCGTTCCAAGCCCAAGGGTGTGTACCGTCCTGCTAACCACGGTGCTGACTGCAACAGCGGCAGCTCTTCGGGGACCAAGGCGGTGAATTGCAGGCTGCGGCTCTACCATCGTTGCGCGACGAACAGACACAATACGAAGAACGTACGATCAAGTCGTGAGGCCAAGCTCCGTACAATACTTGTACTCTTGGAATTGAGGCTCGCTTATTCATCGGTTGACGGAACTCGTGGGACTGTCTATGTGTGCCGCTCGCTGTCCCTTTGCGGCGTTGTCGTAAGCATACCCTAACTACCGTGCCGTACCTAAAACGTACCTAGCACGGTAGTACCTGGTACCCAGTACCTATGTACTGTGTCCTAATCCCTCGCCCTATATATATGCAGTGTCTTTGCACTTACACACATATATTTACTGTGTATGTATACATATACACGCACATGTGATTCACCCAGAGACTGCGCGAAAAGCCGTTGGACATTGCCCCTCGTGTACACATGCACGCCACCGGATGCGGTGCTGGGCAAAGTGGGACCCTCAGGCATCCAAGTGCGCGAGATTAATGAGCAAGCTGCATGCTCCGGGCGAGAAGAGACCGCAGTGCGGCGCGGTGTGCTACGTACCAATACTTTGCTGTGCTGTGGCGGGTGTGGTGTCGACAGGAGCACCTCAGCCAGTCAGCCAGCCAGCCAGCCGGTTAGTCGGTGTAGAGATAGGCGAGTGTGCGAAAGAGGAAGGGAGATATGGTGGGCGGATGGGTGGGGGTGGAGATTGATTGTATACGCTCGGAATCGGCAAATTAGAGTCCGAAGAAATAGATGCGGCGTTCACACTACCTAACAATTGGACCTTTCATACTTACCTAGCTTTCTACTGTATATTGTGAAAACAACAACACCCAACAAAAGTCCATAGCTACCATGCCTGCCCCCAAGATCCCGCCGCATCCCGTCTTCCTAGCTCCGCCGCCGTCTCTGTACGCCGTAAACGGTCTTACACATATCCGTCGGACTGTACCCAACATAGCACACAATAAACACCTTGTCTCTGCCCAGCACAGCGCCCCCACCCACCAATCCTGCTTACCCACCACTTACACATCACCCAACGCACTCGCACAGCACGCAAACACACAATGCGCGCACACACACACACTCACGCAACCAAGCAAGCAGATCCCCCCTTCTCGCCTCGGTCAGGGCCCCTGGACCAAGCACCACTTCGCACTTCGCACCACGACCCATGCATGCCACGCGCGCGCGCGCGATTGCTCGTCCGCGATCTGTGTCCTTTGATGCCTAACGCGCAGCAATTCGCCACGATCCCGTGCGTTCCTTCATAGCCGGAGTCATAGTTAAGTTATTGCCAATTTTTGCATATTTATATTTCCATGGGTTCGAGTTGTGTGCATGTGCGTGTGCTTATGCTTATGCTTGTGGTTGTGCGTATGCGTGTGGGTGTGGGTGTGCGTTCAGATTAAGATCAATTACATACAAGCTGGTGAATTGCAAGATGATAACATACAATCCTGAGACGAGCTATGACAAGGTGTTTGAATTCGGTGCTTGATTCGGTGCTTGATTCGGTGCTTGATTCGGTGCTTGTTTCGTTGGGGAGCGGCGATTCTGTTGAATACCGGTGCTCGGCCGCCGGCGTGTGCAGGCATCGTCGGAGAGTTTTTCCCTGGGTGGCACGGTGGGTTGGTTGCGTCCTCGTCGGCGGTTTCAGATGCGGTTGTACGATGGGCGGTGGTGCATGGATGTAGATGGCAGTGTACTGTGTAGATGTTTCGACCATCGTGCATCGTGCGTCGTAGCGAGACGCGCTGGAGCGAGGCGGGGTGATCTGTGTAAGTTGGATGGTAGGAAGTGTCGTGCTGGGTGTTGACTCTGTTGAGTAATTGGAAGGGCAGGACAGTTCTGTGTCAGCGGGATTGGGAGACAAAGAGGAAGAGCGAAAGTGCTTGGAAACAAATGCATTGAATAGTCTATCTATACCATCGACTGTGGGCTCCTTTGCACCTCCACAGTCGTGAGTTCAAAATCCTTCTTCGTGTAAATGCCCTGGTTGTCCCACGAGTCTGGGGTGGAGTCATCGCTCACCGTTCCCTCCTTGGCGTCCGAGTACGCGCGCGCGTTGTGGCTCTGGTTCCCGTAGCCTGTGGGCATTTTGCTCCTATGCGCCGTGTCGTTGACGTGGGAGGCGAGTTTTTTTGATGTGAGTGAGGTGTGGATGTCGCGGAGGAGTGGGCGCAGCACAGGGATGCACTGGACGATGATGGTGCCGACAATCTCGGACGAGTACCACACGTTGGAGTGCGCGTTGCGCCAAAAGTACCATTCGTCCTTGGGGTTGCCGCCGTCTTTCCAGCCGGTACGGATGGCGGCGATGATGGCGACGATCATTCCGAGACTCATAGTGAGGCAGAGACCGACTTTTTCCACCTTGCGCATGTCGAGATTCCAGGTAATAAGCCAGGGGAAGGTGGCCATGACAAAATCCATAATGATGTTGTAAACTGGTTCCAATTAGCACTAATTTTACTTGCTCAACTTTCAGCATCACTCACCATTGCCTCCCTCCTTGAAATTCTCGCGGAACGTCCAATCTATGTAGAATGGGAGTCGGTACCACACATCGTAGCTTGGCTTGTCGATGATTCTTGCCCACTGGAAGATACATTTCACAATCATGTAGGCATTCATGGTGACGATACAGAACCAGAGGATCCATCGCGGCCAGCCTTTGGTGAGCTTCAACAACGTGACAGCAAACGCTGTTTTGCTCAGGGCCTGCCCGATGAGAGTGCCGCAGGAGGTGACGTTGATGAGAATCTGCATGCGGTCGTCCCATTTGTCGACGACATAGCCGGTTGCATATTCCAGTGAAATGAGACTGTTGTTTATTGTGAGGATGATCTTGACGGCGGTCAGTTACATGTCGAACGTTCAGGTATTGGAAGGACGCATACCCAAGTAACTAGCAGGATCCAGTCATCCCACCACAGGCCGTGGCGCCTCGTGACTTTGATCCATACGCGCAGCGCGAGGAAGAAGGTAGCGCCGGCATACAAGAACCACAGGCCCAGGTTCAAGGGCACTTCGGGGTTCACGTAGCCGTGAGATTCGTTTTCGTGATTCCGTGGCGAGAGCATATTACATGTTGGTCCAGGGCGCACACGTTCGAAACACGATTGTCGATAGGAAAGTAAGGTAGGAGAACGAGGGACGGAAGGTCGGCAGTAGAAATGGTAATATCAGAAACGCAAAAGAGGGGAAAAAGGAAGAAATCTTCCCATGCACATTGCCATACGAGGATCGGTGGCTTTTCAGATTCGAGGCAATGCCAGCAATCAGCGGACACGATGGATTCTGGACCAGGGTGTCGAAATGAGGTGCGCGGAAAAGGAATTGGTGGAACAACCGTTCCTTGCTCCTTGGGCCATGTCGCACCAAAAAGAGTGCTGTCTCCGAAATCCTGGGGAAACTCGTGGCGTGCTAGCCAAATGGGACGCCCGGTTTGTGGACTGGTCAAGGGACATGCTCACGCGGCATGGGTCCGATTAATCTATATAGGCCCGGTACGGCCTTGTCCGTTGGTGGTTGACTCGCCTCTCCAGCGACAGCTGCGCTACAGCTGCTACAGGTGTCAACTGGTCACGCATCCTTTGTCGGAACAATGTTTGCAGTTCTATGATCTGCATGGTCCAGCCAGCCCTACCACGGTCGAGTCACGCCCAAGGCGTTGCAACGCGTTCCAGAGTCCAACATTGGCGGAGAAAATCAGGCGTTTGCTGTGTACAAAGTAGAATAGATTGAGGCGTGCGTGATGCTCGAGAACGAGCGGCGCAGGGAAGGGCCGAGCATCTGGCTCCCATCACATCAATTGTGTCGCGCATAATGCCGAACAAGATGGTGCGATAGCCGGCCCAGGAACAACGCTGCACAACCACCTGCTACAGGCGCCGCGTTTTGGGGCTGCTTACGTGGTTGGGTCGGGGGGTCTGAGCAAGAAAAGGCACGAGAACGTTAGGGGTTTCAAGTCCCAGCTGCAAGTATCAAGCAATGGGACGCAGAACGGCGCCTACCTGGAAAAGGGAAAGCGCCAGCCGAGCCCAACACTGAGAAACCCGGCACAGCGCGCGCTTCAACCACGCTACGCTGTTTCGCGCGTGTCATAATCATGCCGTGAGCACTGGGCCTCGATGCGAAGAGGCGCTCTGACATCATTCGGACAAAGCGCTGGTGGAGATGATGTTTTATTCTAGAACCACGTTCCTGGATCCGTCTGGGCGGTGCAGGACGCCGCGACAGCAGCGAGGCCCGTGGCCATGACGGGATCCTCAAGCTGCCTTTACGGGGCGGAGCTTATCATCCTTCTGAGGACCCAGTGCCATTCCGTCTTCGAGGATCGTGAGTTTGGGCCTCTTCTCATCATCCCTTTTTGCCCAGCGGCTCGAAACAGATCTTCACAAAGACCAAACGCGCCGACGTTCGTGAGACGTCCTGGCCACGTACTTGCTTCGTGAAACTGGACCTCGTCTGAGAGAGGTCGATTACCATCTCTCGCAATGTCACAAGAGCGGTGCAATTGGCCATTTGGTGTTGGTTGTGAATGTCTTGGTTGATTGTTACAAGCCTTCATAGGGTTGGCTTTACTAATAATGCTACAGGGTCTATCTATGCAATTGATTTGCGCAATGTCGTTAGTACATCTTTAAATCGTCATCATCGATCGACGTTCATCAAGCGCACCGTGTCATGGCGCCATGTTATGCAAATGCGGATCGCTGTACAACGCCTTTCAAAATCCCAAAAGAACAATCGGCAACGTGCCGTCGGTTCGTGTCGTCGTGTTCATTTTTCCTCGGGAGCATCAGGTGTCTGTGCCAGACCCTGGCTCATCGCCTCATAGCTCGTCTGAGCCTCCTTGTTCTCTGTACTGACTTGCGTCCTCGACACCTCGGGACAGGGTTGCGTCTCAACAATCGCGGCAGTAACCTCTTCCGCTTCGACAGTATCCGTGTTTTCATCGTTATTGCCAACAACATCCTCAATCATGGAAGCAAAGTCTACTGTTATGCCGCCGACCGTCATTTTTAGCATAGCGGTCGCACCAGTGCCGTCGGTCGCGTCTTGGGCACCCTTGGTATTGTCGTCAACATCAAGCATGACAGCATCCCTGCTGAACATATCTTGGTCGGTCCACAGTCCAACAGATGACGTGTTGGGGTCCTCATAAAGGTCGAACCCAAGCTCCAGCATGCCAGCGCGTGCTGGCGAACTCGATGCAGGCATATCACTGGACAGGAAGTCATCATTGAAAAGGTCGGAGAACTGCGCCCCATTTGCACGAGCCGGAGTGTCGAAAACAGGGAAGGCAGAAAAGTCGAAGACTTGTGCGGGGGACGAGTTGTTAGCATCGGACAACATCGCGTTGAGCTGTCGCGTGAAGGGAGTTTCCGGCGCAGCTGAGGCAGGTCGCATGGTCCGCGGCGTGAAAATGCTTCGTGACGGTGTCATCGTTGGATCCATCTCACCCACGCCTCGTTTTGGCGTCAACGGTAAGCGGCGGCGAGAGCCTGGGGTGGGCGTCTTGAGAAGCTCCGAGAAGACGTCGTCTGTTGCTGGTGTCGTTTTCTTGGGTGTCAACTTTGCTGCGCCTGGGGTTCCAAATAGATATGACAGGTCATATTCATCGTTCTCTGTTGTTGGAGGACAATTCTCTTTGTCGACTTCCCCTTCGTCAACGATTGCGGAGACCGACTCATCAGGTTGTGCGGTTGTGGCAGGCGAAGTCGCTAGCTCGGACACGGTTCCACGAATCTGTTCATCAGGGTTAAGTGGTGCGTTTGGCGGTGCAGGTACAGGAGCATCTTGGCGTGTGTAGACATTTGTGCGCATCTTGGCTGGGATGCATTCATGTCCAGATGCCACACAACGTCCGCATGGATGCTGACGATCGCATCGTCTCTTTACTCTTCTGCATCGCTCGCATCGAGGGTTTTCAGGCGCTGCCTCTCCTTTCGGGACTAGTTGCCGAATGGGTTTGTCGCCAGTTTCTTGTCTGAAGTCGAGGGATTTGACCTCACCGCTCTTGCGTGGAGATGGGAACAGTAGTCGACGGGTGGGCCTGGGAGTCAGATCAGGGTCGACATCGGCGGACAACTCTTTGCTTCTTCGAAATCCTGCCGGGCTAGACTGAATAGCTCGTTCCAATGCGGCTTCCGCTTCCGCACTGGCGCGCACCTCTCCCTGGCTTGTAGCATTGTCCATAAGCGAAATACTCGAAGCTCGTGGTCTGGTGGACGGTGGAGGCATGACTTTCTCGGATTGGCTCTCTGGCGCCTCGGGAGCCTGGTTCTTGTCTGATACCAATGCATCTGGCTGTGGCACAGCGGCATCCGATGCAATGTTCTCGTTCTGAGACTGAGACTTGCTGCGTGTACTTGGTACGCGCCTCCGCTTCGGGGTTGTTTTCGGCTCGCCAGACTTGTCCCAATAGCTTTGAGGGCGTGATCTTCCTTTTTTGACCAAAAACAGACCACACGGATTGCACAGGTTCATTGTTTCGTAAATGTTCGCATCTTTCTCTTCTTTCGTGACCTTGTTCCTGTAGATGCGATACATTGGCTCTTCACCTTTTTCCAGATCGGACTCGATTATTTCATAAGCTACGATGCCGGCTGAGGATAGCACGATGCCTTCGGGTGTGCCACGTAAAACGCGAGTGTACGGCCTCCTCCAAGTCGGTGTCTCGATTTCGCCGCAATTGTGACAGTGATCCGGCATATCCCCGCTAGCAAGTGCATTGTTGAGCTTTTCCTTGATGTACTTCTTTCGCTTCGCGTGTGACCCGCTACGTGTGACCCCTTTGTCAATCGCTGAAGATTCGGTCGGTGTGGGGGCATCTGACATAGGGTCTCCTGTGCCGGACCAGGTGTGAGATCTAGGAAGGCCTCTCGACTTCGACACCTTGGCCCGCTTTGCCGGGCCATTCGGCGTAGCTTCGCGACTATACATCTTCTCGCCAGCCTCACTTTCAGGTGAGCAATGAGAGTAGGCAGAATCAGGCGAGCCAGCATTACCGGCTGTCTGCGAATGCTCAAGAGGAGGGAATGGGAAAGAGTCTGTAGGGAGCTGTCGCGGTCTTCTGACTGGTGCAGCAGCATTTCGGCCTTCTGGTAATGTTTGGGACCGGGACAGGCCTGGGGCCTCAGCTCTAGAAGAGTCTGTACGAGAGAACTTCTGGTTGTAGGTGTCGGTCTCTATGCTCTGTGCGACCTGCTTGTAAGGATCACGAGTGAACGACCTTGGTGGCGGAACATAGGTCTGGGGAAGGCGCTCAGTGGGCCCAGGATTAACCTCTTGCCATGGTTTGTGTGATTGGTCATATGGAGTTACTTCCATGCGTGCGAGCTGCTTGCGGCGTTTCGTCGCGTCTCTTGCGGTATCCCGTGCTTGATTTCTCGTAACCAGATCACTGCCATCTGGTACTGTTGGGCCAATCCCAAAATTGTCCTCCTCCTTGCCAAAGGTCACATCACTAACAAAGCCCGAATCTGTTAAATGAGAAAAGGTTGGCAAAGTCGGGCTTGAGGGAGTGGGAGAGGTCGCCTGGCAAACAATGGGTGGCGACGACGGTATGTCTCGAGGGGTTTCGTCAAGATTTCCATCTCTTTCATCATCGCCAGAATCCATGGCAGCGTCAGAGAAGGCACCTGAAGTGTAAGGTGAGACGTAGGGTCGACCTGCATCCATAGATCCGTGACGCAAAGCGCTTGGGGCTGGCACGCGTGGGGGCGGTCGTGCATTGAAGGCTCTGTTGCCTGGCCGTGGAGTCGGGGCTCGAGGTTGCATTTCAGCGTCGGCGAAGCTGGCAGCGGCATTGGTCGCGATCGGTCTGTGGAGCCAGACAGACGAGGCTGTAGCGGCAGTCTTGTGCAGAGAGTCGTTTCGCGCGGTCAATGGGGTGTTTCGTGGTCTGGTTGCCTGGGTGATGCGTGCTCTCTTCTTTGGTGGTCCATCCTCCTGAAACTCGATGATGTATTGTGGTTCGACTGGGCATTGCTGTGAATGTGTCGACATGTCGCTTCGAACTGATGCTCGTGAATTAGGGCGAGGCTCGGGGTTGTAAGGAACGTGGCGGAAAGAGGCGATACTGCGGGCGGGACTGGATCCTCGTGACGGCTGAGACACGAAGGATGCATTTGAATGCTTGTAGAAGGAGTCGTTCCTGACAGGCTCTTGCGAAGGACTCTGGCGGGTGAGCATCTGGTGGAATGGCTCATAGCCACCGGTGGACGAACGCTGGAGATGGTGCAAGGGTGTGTTTGGCGTTGGCTGGGCCAGTTGACCAAGGGTAGGGTTCTCCTTTAGAAAGTCGGACCATGCGGCGTAGTCGAAGCCCTCGGGCATGATCTGGCTCAGGCTGTGGTAGCGCTCCATGTTCTCGACATACTCCTTTTGCATGGAGGTCGGCACAGGCACAAGCTTGAGCTTGACCTCCAGCGTCTCTTTGATGCCATTCGAGAAGAGGCCCAGGATGTTTTTGCACACACGGCCGGTGACCATGGTTTGCGAGTCCTCGGCGGGGGCGTTGGGGGTAGCCGAGGCCGAGGCAAGGATCCAGGATAGCATTCCTTGGCCGACAAGCGGAGTTTCGTACTCTGAAAAATCGTATGCGTAGACGGTGTAGTCGTGGCCCAGTTTTGCAGTGAGCTCAGGGCTGTGAAGGTAAGCACGGGCCTGCGAGGCGCCGGTTAGGTAGTCTTGAAAAGGGCATACCTGGCGGCGACGATGGCCTGGATGCATGTCTTGAGCTCGATGACACCGACCTGGGTGTCTTGGTCGAGCGAGACGACGGGGATGTCGAGGGCGTTGGGCAGGCGGGCCAGGCAGTTGGACTTGTTCTGGTCGTCGAAGGTGTAGAGGATCTTCACTGTACAAGCATCAAGGTTAGACCGAAGCTGTCGTCAGTGCTGGACATGCTTGCCTCGCATCGAACGACGCGGTATGTCGCCCGTGTTGTCGCCATCAAGGGCAGCAGGCGACGCCGATGTCTGCTGCTGCATGGCCGCATCCCCAACGGCCATGGCGGAGGGCGTCGACATGGCAGTCTGGGAGTTGGCCGGAGGAGGGCTGGCCGTGCTGTGGAGCAGGTGAGGGTCGAGGGCGCGTTATGCGTTATGAAGGAGATGGGTATCCACACTAAGAGACACGCGAGCGAGGTTGGACCATTGCTCAAGCGCGCGACGTGAAGCGCGTAACGCGAAGAAAGGCTCAGCACGCTGCAGTAACAATGGTCCAAGGGTCGTAATATGACGTGATATGCTTTCCAAGACCTGTAGAGGCTCTCACAGGCGGCCACACGCGTGCAGACAGCAACCAGCAGCCCGAGAGCGTCGCGATGACGCCGTAATGGGTCTTCAAAGAGATGCATATGCGCGGGCAGCTTCGACGCGTTGATTGGCCGGCGCAGCTGACTAAGGCGCCACCATCGTCTTTGCGTCCAAGCTAGCTGACTTCAACTTCTTGCCTGACGCCTACAACCGCCGAATCGACTCCCTTCCAAGCGCGTTGCCGTGCCATCACCTTGCCTTGCACCTGGTCAGTCCCTCTCCGCCCGTCTGTGCGTCACGTGAGCCAGCCTCCAGGCGTCTGCGGCGCCTCGACGGCCGGCCCACAGCTCTTCTTCGTGGGCAGCAGCAGCAGCAGCATCAGCTAACATTCTGAACCAAGCCTCCTCTGTCGCATACATAGCGCACCACTCGTCACCCCTCATCAGCACCCACCATGGCCGACGCAAAGATCCAGTACGCCCGTCGTCCTCCCCACCGTTCGGCACGCGCTAACTCGTCACAGAGAGCTTCTCGCCAAGCCCAGGTCAGAATTGACGTACGTCCACCCTGCACTCTGCTCCCTCCTGCAACCATACAGCTGACTGTCTACAGTGAGTACGAAGTCGCCCAAGTCGAGGAGCACGAGCTCACCACCGGCCCCCTCTCCATCCTGCAGACTGCCGTCCGCTCGCGCACACAAGTCCTGATCTCCTGCCGTAACAACCGCAAGATCCTTGCCCGCGTAAAGGCCTTCGACCGCCACTGCAACATGGTCCTCGAGAACGCGAAAGAGATGTGGACAGAGACGCCACGGTTAGCCAATGGCGCCCCGGGCAGGAAGGTCAACAAGGATCGTTTCATCTCGAAGCTGTACGTCAAGCTCCACCCAATCACGAGCTGGCTGCTAATCGTGGCAGGTTTCTCCGCGGCGACTCTGTCATTCTTGTTCTGTTGTCTTAAGCGCGTTGGGGGCACGGCGGTGGCAGAGTTGGGTCACGACATCCATCACGATCTTGGATTTTGGAATGCATTAAAAGTTACATATCGATCGCACCGCCAGCGACCACCACCGATCGAATCAATCAAGCGATACCCACCACTCTTAGTTTTTCAATCCCTCACTCAGGCCCAGCAGTAATTCAGCAAGTCCGTGAGCGCCAGGATCTGGAACCTCCTGGAATCCTTGGCCTCCAACGTATACGGTCCTGCCCAAGCTCGCCTTCATGCCCTTGGTGCCTTGTGCGCCCTTTTGTGCCGCTGCTGCAGCTTCGTCAATGCTTGCCGTCTTCGACAGCGTTTCAACGAATGGGTACAGCGCGTCCATGAGAGTTCGATCTCCAGGTTGAGCAGGCGTGTACTTGCCGAGCGCCTTGAGGGACGAGTCTAATGCTCTAGCCCAGATCTCGGGTGTAACTGGCCCTGGCGAAGAGGGCGCATTCTGCCGCAGTCCATGGGCAAGCGCATTCAGGAAGATGGCATAAATAGCACCTGAAGTTCCGTCCATGGAGACCTCGACGACCTGAATGATATTGTTGAGGAGAATTAGCAAGTCGTCGGTGCTCTTTGCCGTTTCCAGCATCTTGAGAATTGCTGGTCCGTGTCAGTCTAGGCAACATTCACGTGACGGGTGACCTACATTCTGCGCCACGCTTCAATCCAATGCCACAGTCTCCATCGCCGACTATTGTGTCGTACTTTGTGACGTCAGGCTCAACTGAAATGAGTCGTTCCAGTGCAGTTTTCAAGGCTGACTGTGCTTTTGTAGGGTCGACTGATGAATCGTCAGCAACAAGAAGGGTTTGTTTTGCACCACCAACATACCCCTCAAAGTGCTTGGCTGTATCTCCTCAGTATCAGTCTGCTTCTCCTCTGCTGCTGATTGACCGCGCTTTTGCCACGTGCCACTGCTAATCGCTGCAGACCAGCCACTCGCCTCGGCCGGTGCATCAAGCAACTCTATCAGCGTTGGACCGCCGCCAAGTTGAAGGTCAGCAACCTTCAGCAGAGTGATACTGAAGCCAAGGCCGTTCAGACTCGTCATGAAAGTGCCCGACAATATGCGGATAGGCTTGATCTTGAAGGTTCCTGCCAGCTGCTCCACCACCTCATTCGTGATGCCTCCCAGCTCTAATGGACTGACACCTCCAAGGTTGTTAACGAGAAGCACGACTTCATCCTTCTCAGTGATACTCGCGAAGTTGCGGTCCTGGTCTGCAGTGCTCAAGCAATGCTCCAACATCGTCTTTACCAACCCGGGTAAGTCTGTCGACTTGCGCTCCGAACCCGCTTCGTTGTGGATACCCATCCCAATCTCGACCTTCCCTTCTTTAAGCTCGTCTTCCTCCGACTCCCTGCGCCCAGGGACGTGAACATGCGATAACGACGAGCCAATCGAAACAGTATTATCAGCCACAAGCTGCGCGACTCTAGTGACGTTTTTCAGACTTGCCCTACACATGGCATTAGCGCACTCTCAACCCATCACCTCAACCTCACACAAGAACTCACCCTCTCGCTGCCAGCGCTCCAGCAACTTTCTGCACCAACACAGTCCCCGCAATGCCCCTGCGCCCCACCTTGCCCCCCTTCGCGCGCCCCACTCCTGCATCGTCCCCAACAACCACCATGTCGACCTCGATCCCTGCCGCTCTGGCCTTCTCGACTGCCATGCCGAAATTCAACACATCCCCCGTGTAGTTCATCACCACAACCAGTACGCCCTTCTCCTTGCTCACCCGGTGCAGAATGCAGCGGCGCACCTGCTCTGCGCTGGGCGACGCGAAAATGGTGCCTGCGACGGCGCCCGAAAGCAGGCCCGGGCCGACGAACGAGGCGAAGCTGGGTTCATGGCCGGAGCCGCCGCCTGACATGATGGAGACTTGGGCGCGTGCGTTTTTGGTGTAGATTATCTTGTTGGCAATGTCGCATTGTACCGAGGGGTTGGTATGCGGGATGCTGAGTAGCGCGGTGTTGACGAGGTGCGTGGGGTCGTGGATGAAGTGTTTTGCTGGATGGCTTGTGTAAGCTTCTTTGTATAGGTAGAGTATGTCTGGACGGACGAGAGGCACAAAGCTGCGGATAAAAGAACAGACTTACACGACATTGTGATGTGTAGTAGCGAGCACACCCAACTGACTTGCCAAGTCCTCAATCCAATCTAACAATGCAATTCAAGTACACACACACAGCTGCGAGACAGTACGTAGCCCGCAAAGTGACAGCCGGATCGAAACACAGAGTACCCAACACGCGACCACCAAGGCGGGAATCCCGCGCTCTTTTAATGCATCCCCCCTCTCCCTCCTCCTCTTCCATCCCCTCCCCACCCCCACCCCACCATCCTCTGCTCTCCTCATCGCGCGACCAACCAGTCCCAATCCAGCCCCATCCCAACCGTCCCTCCGTGCCTCTTCCTTCGCGCCGCCGACCCTGACGGAGCCTTTCCCGACGCGACGCGACGGCCTGCTGCTAAGGCACGCGAGGGCCTCCTGCGTCCCAGCTCCCCGCAGTGCACACACCACACCCCGCAGCGGCGTCGGCAATTCCCTGATTCGGGTAGCGGGGGCTCTGACTTCCTGTTTGGGACTCGTTCTTCGTAGCCCCAACACACACACTTACACACACGCTGAGGAAGTATCTTTTCTCATTTCTTCTCATTCGATTTTTGAATTTTTTTTTTCGGTCTTGGTCTTGGTCTTGGTTTTGGTCGCGCGTCTGTGCTGCTGCTGCTGTTGGTGGTGTTGTTGTGTTCTGGACTCATGCGTGATGGATGGTGCGGGGTGGAAGCGGTTGCCTGATTTGAAAAGCGTGGTGAAGATAATTACTCAATGGGGGATTACTCGCATGTTGTTGTCACTGAATAACGACGACGACGACGTCTCAGGCTGGAGCGAAAGGGGAGAAGGAATAGAGTTGACGAAAAGGAATAATTCTCGCGGCTTGTTGGTTCATTTTGTCTTGTTTCTGCTGTTCGATTGTCGTTGTCAGACATCACGGACTACAGACTACGCAAACCCTCGTGAGCATCATCACGTTGACGCCTCATGGCGTGGGTCATCGTCCCAGACCTGATACTGTTTATCCCCCCTCTCCCGGCACAAAGCTGCGCGCCTTGGGATTCAGCTGCGGACGCTGTGGGTCGGATCGTGTTGCCTCTGAGAACGCAGCTACGACACAGACACACTCCTTGTCGCTGCTGAACGTCCTCCGGTTCACAGAAGAACGCTGATCCACACCCAAAGACGCCGAGGACGTCGAGCCGCAGGCTGAAGAATTGCGAGTCATGGTGGCGCTTTCCAACGATATCGTCGATACCGCTGGTGACACTTGCGGAAGGTAGTAAGATGTTTTCCCCGAGTGCGACGCTGGCATGCCCCATGTTGAGCCCTTGCCTATACCTGTAATAGAGAGCAGCGAGGCGAGGGTCGAGGTCGATGGCATTGGTATTGGTGTTGGCATGGTCATGGTGTGCAACTTGATACTCACGATGGGGTTGGGGGTCTACAGGACTTCCCCGGGGCGTGAGGGCGAGGTTTAAAGCGGATTGAGTCTCCACGTTGGTGAAAGGATGGGTCTTCACATGGGAATAGTGCATAGTTGTTGAACATGTGGTAGAGGAATGTTGTACATGAACATTAAGTAATGCGATCTCGAGGTAGGTAGGTACAAGACTGCCTGTGTGCTGGAAGTCCAGCATAACGACGCAAGAAAAGAAGTGACAAAAAACCCCTCTTTCCCATGCAGGATGCTGTCGAATGTCAGTATCGAATCCCGGCCTGTGGACCTTCACACGTACCATTCCTCGTTTGCCCCCGACTATGTGAATGACCTCACATGACAGTACACTGCGGGCCGCGAATGCTTCCATCTGCCATCGCAGGCGTCCGCCCTGAAAGGTCGACTTTGTTCACCCTGACCACTCTAGGGCGCCTTCTCACAGTGCTTTCGTGTGCAACCTGCGATTCTGTAGAAAGCGTTGATTCGTGAATCGTGATTGGCTCCGATGTCATCGAGGGGATGGGGACTGTTGCAGAGGCGGCCTCTCTGCCATCTTCGAGTGGTACACGAATGTCCTGAAGAGATGGTAGCGGCTGCGATGCATCGTTTGGTGATGTTTTCTCCATGTCACTCGGTGCTGGTGTTCGTAGAGATAGGGCAGCCAGAAGGGTGATGGGAGTGGAGTTTGTGAACTCAGCCATTGTGTATGGTGTGAAAAAGAGTCGATGTTTGCGATTAGTATTTTGTTGATGGATGTATGTAGATTCGTGAATGTAATGTGCAGCGTCTTTCTTGAAAACGAAAGAGGGCACATCCTAGCTTTTATGAATGGAGGCATCTGGCAGCAGCTTTGCGTAGCATTGTTATGGCTTACCATTGTTGTTGGATAGGTCTGCTTCAGTTGTGGTTGCCATTGTTCTTCGATGGGCCGGCGGCGGGTGGAAGAGGTGAAAGCAAGTGTTCACGCACTATTGGTACCGCATACGTGAGACAACGGGTCTTTGCGTATCATCAGTAACACCTGCAATTGCAGCTGCTCCTGATGATCAGTGGTTGCGTCTGAAAGTAACAGGTGGATATTATAAGTAATCGACAATCCTATCCCAACATGCTCCTCTTGCGACCCCTCAACCTCACACCTTCCAGCCTCTTCAGCACACTCTTCGCGCCCTTGTAGCTCTTGCCGTACGCCTCCAGCACTTCGTGGAAAAGATGCTCTGCAGCAGGATGTGTGGCAGAGAATGCACGCTCGAGAACATACAGGTCGACTGCGCGATCCTCATCTTGGATTGTTGAAGACGTTAGGCCGAAGTCAATCAGGTAGATATCTCCAGCTAACGACTGGTGGGCCGGGGCTGGTGCCTCTTCTCCGGGTATATCCAGCGGTGGAGGATCTTCCCCATTCATCGCCGCCTCACGCATAGCACTCGTCGTTACTCTCCCCTTTTGTCTCGTCCCCTCATCCTGCCCTTCTGGTATCCTCAACATCAAGTTGCTCGTCGTCAAGTCTCCATGGCAGACACCCAGCTCATGCAGCTTGCCCACCTCCCGCCCAACCCTACCCATCAAGCCCATAATCTCATCGCTTCCACTCCCTCCTAGCCGCGCCAGCTGTCCCACATCGCCACATTCTGTGAATGTGCGCTTCTCCTGCTCCTTGACCTCCTCTGCCCACGAATCCAGCACCCTCCGTATCGTGCGCCCGTTCACATATTCCAGCACCATCCACCCGGCGTCGGCGTCGCAACCCAGCACGCCAGGTACATTGACACCCTCGCGCTTGACGCGCAGCAGACTCCTGGCCTCGGCGAGGAGACGCGACTTGGTGAGGCGTTTGTCGAGGGTAGGATGTCGGTACGGCTTCGGTGGGCGGTACTTTACAACAGCGGGCGTTGACGGTGTGAGGAATGTGGTTTTGTAGACGAGAGCCTCGGCGCCTTGGGTGATGGGTGTGAGCGCATCTTGCGCGAATGGCGGTGGAAGTGTGTGGAGCGGGCGGTCTGTGGGCGGATTTGGCGGAGGAGAGATGGCGGGAGCAGGAGCAGGTTCTGTCATCGTGGCGCAGCTATCGAGCAGTGCACAGTATGTTGCCGACGGCGCGAGGTTTTCGCAGGGCTTCGCTGTGTGGAGTCTTCAGCCTCGGTGTTGTTGCTAGGACTTTTGAGGATGATTTGAGGATGGAGCTGCCCCGCGTTGCCCCTCAACACCATGCGACCTTCCATAACATGCAGATCAAGCTCTTTGATCAATAAACCCTCAACGGCAGCGAAATCTGATGGGAAACAACCGCCATGTTCTCAACGTATGAGTTGATATACATAAATCTTCAGCTCTCTCTATCAAGCCATGAGTAAGTCCTGGTGTCGACGGGCAGGGTTTAAGCATCCCTTGATCATGTAATATGCATACGGCAACAACATCTGCCATTGTGCCATTTACCTACAAATGATCTTACGGTAGAAGCATTAAAGGCACAATGAAGGTAGTCATCCATGGAAAGCGTGCACGTGCTGACGCGTTGATTGGTCGCGTGTCACCCTTCATTTCACCATTGCTCCCACACCCAACAACACCAAAGCGCAAAACCATTTGCACCCTTCTGGCTTAGGTCTCAGAACAAAAAATCACACATATACACTACTTCGGATTAGTATGTCAAGACCGGCTGCCAAAAAGGCAGCGCCAAAGGGCGAGTATATCGAGACGGTAAGTAATGATCAACTCTCCACATGTACATCTTGATCTTTACAATAGTCGACTACTTCAAATCTCACTCCCTCTTTCTCCACCAGCAGACTCGCAAGCCTCAATTGTTCCGCCTAACATCCCCTCAGGACTCGGGCAACAAAGTGTCCCGTCGCGCCGCCATAACCGGCACCGCCAACATCACGCTTGGCGGCCGCACCGTCATCATGGCCGATGTGCAGCTGCGGGGCGATCTGCGCCCAACGCGCTCCTCTGCAACCTCATCCGGGAAAGAAGCCGTGTCGACCAGTATCATCATCGGGCGATGCACCGTGATCTCGACAGGGAGCGTAATCAAGCCCCCTGCGCGGTTGAGCAGAGGCGAAATACATTACTACCCAATCAAGATTGGAGATAATGTGTTTGTAGGTGCGTAGACCATCCCCGTATTACGTTCTCAGACTTTCCTTTGTCCTTGTTTTCTTCCTGTCTTGGGCCGTCGGGGAATTCAGTCGACGGATGGCGCGCGTATGGATGCAAGTGAGCCTGGCTGACGCTGGAGAAAGGTCCCAATTGCACCATCTCTGCCATCTCCATCTCGTCACATGTTCATATTGGCGCCAATGTGACGATTCAGCCGTTTGCTATTATCAAGGAGAATGTCAAGATTTTGCCAAACACTGTCGTGCCGACGAACATGGTTATAGCTTCGGGGTCGGTAGTGGCTGGGCAGCCTGCGCGCGTCGTCGGCGAGGTGGGAGAAGGCTGGGGTGTTGGGGGTGGAGGTTCGGGAGGAGGCTTGGGTGTAGGTGGCGGTGGTGAGGAAAAGTGGGTTGAGGGTGGTGATCTCCGAGAGCTGGTGAGGAGCATCAGGTAGTGCACAATCGAATGTATTAAGTGTGTTTGGTCATACTGGTGTTGAAGCCCTGGGTCATCTAAGTGCGCAAAGACTGCGTGTGTTGAGCTACCAGCCATCATGTCTTCATGTAGGCTGTGGTACATCGTATGCTTTCTGCAGTTCTGCACATCGACACCCGTTTCATCATCATGCAGATCGTGGCCTATCTTCGTAGCACCTTCTCATGAAACAAATGTGGTCGCCAGTTGCCATTGTGTACTACCAGCCCCATCTGCGCTTGCGTACCAAACCTGTCACATTTTTGCTAATGAACCCCCGCGCCGACATACGAGCGTGGTGCTCAGATACTTGCTAGAAGCGTGTCGTACTTCTGCTTCCAGTAGGCAGTGTCACCATCAACAGCGACGCTCATGCCATTTGGAGGAGCGACGTTGAGCAGAGCAAGCTGCTTCTCCAGGCCAACAATCCGCAGTTGTTTCTCTTCGGAATCAACTTTGTATTTCTCGGCCTCGTTAAACCTGACCAATATGTCCTTGTACTCCTTGTAGGAACGCTGCGGGTTGTTAGTGGTGCATAATGTAAGAGGGTCATGATCGGGTATTGCAAAGTATACCTTTGCGAGTTCAGTCCACTCCTTGAGTGCGACTTCTTGGCTGTTCTTCTCTTCCTCGAGATGCTTGATGCGATCCAGGAGTGTTTTGTCGTCACTCGGGGCGGCAGAGGCTTTCTTGGTGGCAAGCTCGAGCTTGAGCTGCTGTACCTCTTGCTGGAGGGTCTTGTTGCCATCCTTTGTCTCATTGAATTGGAGAGTGAGAGTTTGAAGTTGTTGAGACACAGTTTCCCTCGCCTTCGACAGCTCCATGTTGGTCTTCGTGAGTTTGGCAGCATCTTGCATCTTAGACTGCAGGTCAGCATTCTGCTGCTGAAGACGATCAACTTCAGCAGTGAGCGCCTCGGTCTTCTGAGCTTGCTCTTTCATCTTCTATTCAGTACTTTCAGCAAGTCACATGCATGTATGGATAGAAACATACCGTGAAGGCTGCCGCGTGCTCTGAGGCTTGGTTGCTATAACTGACGCTGAGCTGGCGGTACTCATTCTTGACTTTGTCGAGCTCCTTCTTCAAGGCGCTCTCTCCATTCTTCAAAGCATTGACCATGGTGTTAAGTGCGACTGTCTTAGCAGACTCCTTTTGGAACTCCTCAGTCCTGGCCGCTAATTCCTTGACGAACTTTTCGGTCACTCTGTGCTCAATCGTCTTGAGCTGCTCAAGCAATTCAACGATTTCCTTTTGGAGTACCTCGTTATCAGCTTGCAGTTGCTTCTTAGAAGACGCAAGAGTCTCGAGTTCCTTCTGCAAGACATCAGTAATAGCAGCGTCCTCTGCTTGCTTTACAGTCGCCTGTTCTAACAAGCTCTTGTACTTATCCAACTCGGTTCGGAGGTTACCCTTCTCGAGTGTAAGACGCGAGACACGCTCATGGAGGCCCTCGAGCTCGTTAAACTTCGAGGCAGTCTGCGCTTTGTAGTTGTGGAAAGCATCTTGCTGTTCGAGAATGAGGTTGTGCTGCGTGTTGACTTTCTTGTGTTGAAAGTTAAGCTCTTCCTGAGTCTCACGTATGATCTCATTCATCATAGAGGAGTGGTAAAGACTCATGTTGTCGCGCTGCTTCTCCATGAATTCTGGGAGAATTGCCGTTGCATTGTTTGCGGCTTCATACAGCTGCTCGAGCTCCTTCCAGAGGTCATCGACCACTTCTGAGCCAGGAGTAGACTCTCGGAGAAGGCCGAGAAGCCGATGGGTATTGCTGACGGCGCTGGATACTGTACGGGAGAAGTTTTTGGTGTGACTCTGGACCTCTTTGTTCAAAGCAATTCCTTGCTCCACGGCAAGCTCTGCAGACCGCGGAGTCACCTCACCTGCGGACTCTAGGGTAGCGATCTGCTGCTTAGTTGCGATGGCCGTATCAGGGATTGAGGGAGCAGAAGCTGGAGCTGACGAGGCGGCTGCCAGCTGAGCTTCCTTCTGAACAGGGCTGGCGTACTTGGAGGAGCTGAGCGCCTTTGGACTATTGTAGACCGACGAAGCCATCGCTAATGGTGCCATTGTCTCGTAACTTGGCTAGGCTTAGATTAGCAAACGGTGTTTACCCGCAGCGAAGCAGTGGACCTGTTTGGGTGGGCAGCTGCTGCACAAACCAGGATTGCCTTGTGAGAGCGAGCAGACTTACTGTCGACAATTGCGATGCTGGGCAATTGCACGGTGTGTGAGATTGATCAAGACATGTTACAAACTCAGGTCGACGCAAAACAGCAGTGAGCGTTTGACAAGCACGTGATTGTTGTAGGTGAGAGAGCAAGCCCAAAGAGGGAGTCGCGGGTCACCAGGCAACGACAACCGCAACGGTGCCGCTAGCCAGTAGAGCTACGAAAACATGCTAAGAGGATCAGACAACGTGATGGTGAAGTGAGATTGACGTCCTCGAGATGTTCAAGCTTTGGCCCCGTAGAAGACGTGCGTTCATTTACAAGCGCTCCTTGAGCTGAGCAGCTTGCCGCTACGCAATATCAGTATAAGCTCACATGCTGCGTGTATGATTCTATGCGTGCTGCGGCTCCTACTGTAAGAGCTTAGTTAGATATGTGCCATTATAGATAGCACTACCCTTTGAAAGGTAAAACCAACGCACAGCGGCGTGCTAATCGGGGACATGAGCCAGACCGATGCAGCTTGAAGCGTCTCGAGCAAGAGTAAACTGGACAAACTGAGAACGGCAACAATTGCTGGGCACGAAGAGGTGAATGCATGAAGACGCTCTGCACATGTACCGAACTTCGCGCCCAGAACAGCTGATAATAAAAAGGAAGCTGTGACTATAGGCGCTAAACTCTTACACAAACAAAGCAAAAGCATGCATATTATTGCTACACGAACTGAACACATGTCAGGTTGAAGTGAGATGTGTGCTGGGCGCGATGATGAAGCAGGAGCCAAGTGGAAAGTGATTTTCTTTTGCTGTGGCTGCATGCTATACGATGCACAGCTCGTGCTAATAGCAGAGTCAGTCGGACTCCTAATCAACTCGCTTGTAAAGTTCTTTGTAAGCAGGCTGCGCGCCACTCCAAAGTACATCGAATCGCTGTTGGCGGAGCGGTTCCAATATTGGGCGTGGCGAAAGATGGTAAAAAGCAAACAAGTCTATAGCGGGTAGAGGTTCGTGCATCGAGACACGATCTGGGACTAGACTGCAAAAGACTACCATAATACAGGAGAAGAGGATAGGTACAGCGACGCCACCTATCTGTCAGAACCGAGGATATGGGACAAAGCGCAGGAGGAGTGGGGTTTGGCGTCCATGGTCCACGTTGTCACATCCTCTAAAAAAAGTGCAATAGCACCGAGGATTAAAAGAGTGAGGCCGAGCCTATACGACGGATGATTTGTACAGACGGCGCGCGAAGCTCTAGGCAGGATCGTTTGCGAAGATGAAAGTGTTTTGGCGAGTACTACGTGCCGGAAGCCCCAGATCTGCTGGGGTTTCACCCATGCCTTCGGCAGACGTTTGTGCTAGGTAGGTAGTCCGCCCGTCGGTGACATAAGGTACCATTGTATGGCCGATTAACGACAAGTCCTGCGAGATGTGGTTTTCCAGTGTTGCGGTGATGACAGGCGCTCAACTGTCAGCAACAATAGCTGTAGCGCCCTCACTCGTACACAGTAGTCGGAGAGAGGATAGCATGGCAATCCCCACCTCACGACTCGGTTGTAGGCCGTGTCTTGCTGCGGTTGGTGAGCTGATACCCTACCTAGTGGAGCAGTGGCTGAAAACGGGAAGAGCCTTTCAAAAGAGTGGGTCCATTCTGAAACCGGGCTTTGAGCTGCACTACTGTGGATAGGTACCAAGATCGTCCGTGGCGGGCGGTCGTCTTTGTGATCTGGAGTTCGCGATCTGGAGTGCACGGAAATACGAACAGATCGCGTGCTGGGAGGTGGAGACAAGTGTTCTGTGCGTGGTGGCGGCGCTCGACGTGACATTTGAGCAATTTCGGTGTCGCTGCTGGGTTGTACAACCTTGGCCCAGTGAAACCACACGACAGCCAGGGGACGGCCGGCAGGGGGCCAGCGACGAAAGCGGCTCGTAGGCACGCATTGAAAATCCAAAACCTCAGCACCGGTTCCTGCAGGCTGTGCAGAAGAAGCATGTGGGCCGGGACTACGTGCAGCGACAGCGAGTGACAGCGAATGACAGAAACAGAGCAGCATGGGCTAACGGTTCCTCGTCAGGCTCGTCTGGTGGAAGCTGCTGCCGATTCCGAGCGCTCCTACGGCTCCCACGGCTCCTTTTTGGGCTGCCGTGGCCCCCCTCGGTGGCCTGGTGGTGATAATCACGTTTTTTGCGCTGCGTTGGGCATGGGCTGCTGCCGATCGTGTCCAGAAGGGGGCGTGCTGCGTGGGCGTGCCAGAGACATTTCATAATCTGCCCGTTACATACTGAGCACAGCGACGGGGAGCCTGGCAGGTTCGCGGCACTAGCCTGGCAAACTGCCTTCACGCTGACACGCTTGCACGCTTGCACGTTTGCACGCTTTCACGCTTGCACCATGCGGCTGGCCTCCCCCCAGGCTTGCCTGCTGCACGTCAGGGATATCCTCGGATGGCGCCCTGACGCATTCGCAGCTTTTGCGCACAACTCTTCTTTGAGACGGCCCGCCCGGAGTCTTCTCCACCTCAAGGGTCGGAGCCTCTCGTGTTGTCGTCTACTCACTTGCACGCTCGCTTGCTCGTCACCTCGTCTGCTGTGCCTCTTCCTTTGCTTTTCCTCTGCTGTCATCCCCGCATTCATTGTCCCAAAGCCTAAGCCATAGCTAGCTGCACCCACCACCGCCAATCGCAGGCACTCGCTCCAGCGCTCGCGCTCCGTCTGCTTTCAAACCACCACCAGCTGCACTACCAGCACTGCCCGCTGCTGGCGCAATTGCCCGTTGGACCCTGGATCAACGTCTAGAAGGGGCCGTCGCCATCCGGTTTTTGAAAACTAGGCACTGCATGCTTGCAGCCCGTTATTAGTGGACCGCGACCGCCCTCCGGCCACCCTGCTGCCTTTTGACTCTCGCGTGCGTTACATGGCACCTGCGATAATGTGTTTTGGAAGGAAATCCGTGGACCCAAAGTCCAAGAAGAATGAGGACATTGAGAAGAACCTCCGCATGGACAGGAAGAAGGCGGAGCGAGAAGTGAAGCTCCTGCTGCTCGGTATGACGCAAGACAGCTGAGCGCGCAAACAAAATTTACTGAGCCGCGACACAGGTGCTGGTGAGAGTGGAAAGTCGACTGTCTTGAAGCAGATGCGCATCATCAATGCAGGTGGTTTTGGAAAGCATGAGCGCCAGACATGGCGCGCGACCATCTTCAACAACTTGGTATCGGCGTTCCAGACAATCTACGCAGCCATGCAGGAGGATGATACCGACTTTGAGGATGAAGAGTGCATTGTAAGTCGGCATGCGCTTCCCAGTCATTCATGCTTGCAGTCAGCTGACCTAGACGTGCGCAGCGCTACTCCGAGATGGTCAACTCTGCACCAGATATTGGCACCGAAGAACCTATGCCTGAAGATTTTCTGCACGCTTTCAACGCCCTGTGGGCCGACAAGGGCGTGCAGTTGACCATTCTCAAAGGCAATCAATATGCGCTGCACGACAACCTGAGCTAGTAAGTTGACAAGGACGGTCATGTTGAGCAAACGCTGACCAGGACGACAGCTTCTTCCAAGACATCGATCGACTCTTCATGAAAGACTTCCTCCCCACAGACCAGGACATCCTGCGCACTCGACTGCGTACAACTGGTATCTCCGAGACAATATTCGAATTGGGCAACCTCACATACAAGATGGTTGATGTTGGTGGTCAACGGTCAGAGCGAAAGAAATGGATACACGTCTTCGACAATGTCCAAGTCGTGCTGTTCCTGGTAGCCATTAGCGGTTATGACCATGTTCTAGTGGAAGACAGGAATGGGGTGAGCTCCAACGTGATTTGGTGTTGCACTCTCTTTGCTAACCCTGCGATAGAACCAAATGCACGAGGCGCTGATGCTATTCGAGTCGATATCTAACTCGAAGTACTTTGAGAAATCGGCTCTCATTCTGTTCCTCAACAAGATCGACCTCTTCCGCGAGAAGGTCGCAGGCGGCATGAGCCCAATCAACAAGGTCTTCCCAGACTACACAGGAGGACCAAACGACATCGAAGCCGGACAGGAATTCTTCGCCAACAAGTTCCGCAACCTTGTACGACAGCCGAAGAAGGAGGTCTACGTCCACTACACCAACGCAACCGACACGGATTTGCTGAAGAAGACGATGGCCTCGGTTCAGGACATGATTGTTCAGCGCAACCTGAACGCTTTGATACTCTGATTCGGCGAAACGAACACATCCGCCAAGCGGCGACGACGCAGCGGCGAAGCAGATCTTGCAGAGACAGCACGCCACGCCGCGCGAGGTCACCGCTACTCCACCGTATACGCATCGCAGTGTAAGGTCCGGCATTGTTCCACCTTTCAACAGCGTCTACAAGTCTCAACATGCGACTCCAGCGTCTTCTTCCAACATTATACCCCAGTACCCTGATTGCGTAATTCATTTCCTTGTTCTATCATGACCACCTCGACGATATGTCTATTGGTCAAAGTCACCAGGAAGGCGAGCGGTAGCCGGAACAGCATCGTTGGAAACCACCACTGAGTGAGTCTAGTGTCCACGGGAGACGTGCATGGCGGCAAAGGATAAGAAGCCACGGCCCAAAGGGATGTGTTCTCCACTCTTGGCGTATGGCTTCTTGCGCCTTCGTGACTACGTGTTTCTGGCATAGCGGGCGGGATAGTGTGCAATTTGTACGGCATATTGTACTTACAAGACACGTTTGAATGTAATGACAAGCCAACATGATTCTTTGCAGTGTATAGCATGACACGGTGACAGTTCGGTATCACCTGGCAGGACCTTGTGCGAAGTTCGAAGACTTGATTTTGCTGTCAACTGAATGGACGGAATAGAGCTGTTCATGAGCGTAGATTGTGGTTGTCTGTGTGCTGCTATCTTCATGCAGCATCGTGTATCAAGTCGCCCGAAGTCGCCCGCCGCCTCGTGGAACGCTCGGGCCGGGTTCTCTACCTAGCGCAAAGCGTGACGCCTGCAGCAGATTGAGCCGAGCCAACCAGTCAACCATCAACACCACCGCAAGCACCCCTCCACCGCCGGCTATGTTCTCTCCTGCGCTTGGGAGGGCTTTCCGCTCGACCAGCGCGATTACAGCCGCGCCTTCCTGCGCTGTCAGTCGCGCTGCGATCAGCACCGCGCAACAGCCTTTCCGCCCGAACCAACAGCGGCGCCTGTCGTCGTCGAAGCCCTCCACACCCCCCGACAACTCCAAGCGGCCAACTGGGAGTGCTGCAGAAGAGCTGAAGGCGTCGGAGAAGAAGGCGAGGCGCGGCAGCAAGCTCAAGCCGTCCAGTGCGTCTGCGCCCGCCGCCGCGCGCAACATCCCATATGTGAAGCCAACAGATCACCTGATGGAGCACCGTATGCCTCTTCACATATCTTCTTACAAACCCATATGCTGACTGTGCAGATCTTGTCCTCTCGACCCTCTTCTCGCAGCACCGGCCCATTTCAATCAGCCCGGCCGTTGAGCAGTCCGTACCGATTCCAGCCTCCATGGAGCAGTTTGAGGCTGTATTCCTGCCGCAAACACGTAGCGAGTCTGAGATCATCGTCAACACCCACAAGACTTTGGCAGAGTTCATCCAGGGCGTCCAGGCTTCGGCCGAGCACTACGAGGCTTTGGATGCGTACGAAGAGGCGGCCGAGGAGATCTACCACCTCGATAGCTTTGCACCTGCACAGCCCGAATCTCTCGAGAGCTACGCTTTCAGGCCGCCCCCTGCGCCCGTACCTTTCGACCCCCTGGCGACAGAGGAGGCCCGCGAGATCACCCTCCCCACCACCCACACGGGCCGCTCAAAGACCTTCCGCGAGCACGTGCGACGGAGGCGAAGCGGTATGCTCTTGATCAGTGTCAAGAGGCAGAGGAAGCTGAAGATGAAGAAGCACAAGTACAAGAAGCTCATGAAGAGGACGCGTCTGCTGCGAAGGAAGCTAGACAGGTTGTAGATGCTCGCATGAAATCGGCGCTCCACCCACCGATCCAACGGCGTTTTGAACAATCTCCTACTCTCTACACACATGTTCTTGGGCATTTTCTGGTGCAAACCAGCATAGATCTTCCGGCGCGTGGCGACCGTGCCCGCCTTTCCATTTTACAATACCAGCACGCACATCTTACAATCCTTGCGTTCCAGCTCTGCATCGTGTTTGCGCCATCAATCTCGTTAAAAGAACTAGAATTAACCGTTTGTGTAGTATTCGTTGTCCAGCGAAACGCATTGACTTGGTGTTGGCGCGCAAGCGGCTGCAGGTGTCATGATGCCTGATGAAACTCCACTGCAACACGTACCGACTGAGGCAGGCAGAACACCCCCCAACACCACCCTAAGATGCCCCGCGCGCCTTCCTGAACGGGCCATGTCCTCAGGCGTACCGAAGTCACAGCCTGAAAATCAAACGCTCCGCAACACTCTAGAATGCATTACGGCTCGGCGAGAACGCCTGAACGAGCATCCTGTATGTACGTCCGTGGGCTGCATCGATCTCGACAGGCGGCTAAACGGTTGCGACATAGTTTTGAGACAAAATCTGTCGTCATCCTTAGTATCTGGCGGCTGAAGTCAAGCTTTCTCGAGTATAAAGTCTCGGGGCTACTCCTCTACGTCGACTATCCAGCATCTTCAATTCACAGGCAGTATCAGCAGTGCTTCCTTCCTCTTCGCGCTCTTACATTCTTTACTTCTTATTCTTATTCTACTGCCACCGGCTGGCCCTTGTTACGATCCAGAGCTAGTCTCACATTCATTACTGCTATACATTATACCTTATACATTCTTTCTACTACAACGACGGCTACAAAGCAATCATGGTTTCCAAGCTTTTCTTGATCACCATGGCTATTGCCTATGTGGAGGCCCGCTTCGGTCAAGAGAATGTCCCCATTGCGGCCATCTCTGCTGTCCAGGGCGGTGATCCAGGTGCCGCCGCGACCGTTGCTGGCGCGACTATCAGTGATCTCCTCGGCGGAGCCAACTCTTGCGCAAAGGTATGATCACCACACACGCCCCGCTCACCATCTGTGGTACTCACCCCCCCACAGCTCCAGCGCGCCGACCAAGTCGTCAGCGAACTCGGTGGCGGCGCGGACGCCATTGCTGCAGCCATTGGCCTTGTCACGGCCGAGAAGAACACGAATCCTTTCGCCAACGGCAATATTCAGAATGTCTGTGGTGATCCCAGCCTCCCAGCTACTGCGGAGCTCAGAGGCATCACCCCGCTGATCGATCCTGATGTTGATGTCAATGGTGCCGCTGCTGCCCTTAGTGCCAGCTCGGCTGCAAACCCTCTCAATGCCGACGGCTTGAGTGTGTTTGACCTGATGAGCCAGGCAGGATTGGGCGATCTTGTTGCCTCTCAGGCTGCGGCTGGAGGTGCTGCGGCTGGAGGCAATGCTGGTGGTAACAACCAGCAAGCCAACAACCAGAACCAGAACCAAGGTCAGAACCAGGCAAATGCTGGTGCGGGCAACAACAACCAGCAGGCAGGCAATGGTCAGAACCAGGCCGGAAACAACAACAACAACAACAACAACAGCAACAACCAGCAAGCTGGAGGTGCGAATCAGAATGCCAATACCGGAAACGGTGCTTCTTGTAACGCTGGAAATGTTAACAACGCCACAGACAGCGCAAACCAAGATGCTGGCAACGCGGGCAACGCCAACCAGGGTGCTGACAACAATGCCAACAACAACAACCAGAACGCCGGTAACAACAATGCCAATCAGGGCCAGAACCAGCAGGGCCAGCAAAATCAGAACGCAGGCAACAACAACAACAACAACCAAAACCAAGGCGCAGCTGACAACACCGGCGCAGGCGGCAACGCAGCAGCCGGTGCCGCAGACTTTGGGCAATGCACACCAACCATCGACCTAGCCGGCGGTCGCAACGGCCGTCCTGCCGATGAACTCACCTTCCAGATCACAGACCCGCTTGCGCGTGGCGGCCAGCAGGAAGCTCTCAACCCCAACATCATCACGAACGCACTTTGCAACCAGCTGACCAACGTGTGCGGCGCAAACGAGGCGGCGGTCGCGGTGTGCGAGGATGCGAAGGCGCAGGTGGAGGCGGCGGGTACGAGGGACCAGAGCACGGCTGATTTGTTCAACTCGGCGATTGGATTTGGTGGCGCGGCGAGGAAGAGGGGAATGAGGAGGGGTTTGAGGCTGTGAGTTGTGAAGAGAGGTGTTTGGATGAGATAGGCAGGGTTTTTTTCAGAGCGACGCTCCCCTTTGACCCTGGATCATCTATCTGGTGAGGTTGGTGGTTGGAGGAATAGTGGCTAGGCAGGGTTTTCAGAGCAAAGCTCCCCTCCGACCCTAGTCACTTGCAGGTCTTTGATATCTGGAAAGACGTGGAGATGTTGACCAGGCAGGGTATTCAGAGCAAAGCTCCCCTCCGACCCTGGCAACTCTTTTTACATGGACGATTGCACATTTCTTTTCTATCGATTGGTTTCTCATGATTATGTAGGATATCAAGGGAGAAGAGGGTCACGAATACACGAATATCCCATCATCCGACCTCCTTCGTCTGAACACACTGACCGACCCCTCATTCGCCCCTCACAGGATCCTTTCCCTTGCCTTCACCTCTAGAGTCATCATATCTTAGAGTCTCAGCGAGGGCTCGATCATCCCTGGCCTTGCAATTGACAGTCAAAAGACCCCGTAGCTCAGGAATGAGACTGGGTCGTTTATTTCGAGCATCACGCCTATCCACGTTGAACTCATCAGGCTTGTAACCAAACCCCACATCCTCTAGACAGATTCTCGAAGCAACATGAAAGTCATCTTCGACTTGGGAGACTTCGGCATCATACGCCCTCATGGGAAAGTCCGCCAGCTTGACAAGCACCGCGTATGCGTTTCGGTTCTCGAATCTGGTCGTGGCTTCGATCAGTCGGTACCACCATGGGTAGACGGCGCCTCTGAGGAAAAGGTAGACGAGGGAGATTCTCCCAGTGTCGAACAGGCGGAGATCTTGCTTCCGCATGTTACAGCCGATGCTGGCGTCGTGCCAGTGTCGGAACTCGGGTAGACTGTGCATGAATCTCACGTTCAACTTGAGCGGCATAGTCAGCTGATGGAGACCCGGGAATCCTCGAGGTGGCGGCCAGGTGACGGGGATGTCGCCGCGGGTGTCGTTGAAATCGTTATCAATGCCCGCGACTCGTAGGACGTCGTTCCAGCTACTTTGACGGCCGAATTTTGGCATTTTACCCTGCTGGACGTCGGCTCGAGTGTGGTAGGGCTGAGCGGTGTTTGGATGGGGCAGGTATGGGGATTCTAATAAGTAGGAACGCTGGACATATCTATTACTGACCTCGGAGCACTCATCTTCGTAATCAGCTCGGCCATATTGGTCCCTGGAGTCCTCCGACTGACGATCGATACGACGTGTCCCTATACAGGTCCCCAGAGGCTGCTTCTCCCTACTTACCCAAAGTCGCTCCTCTCGAGTCCCAATCGCGCCATCTCTGAACAGACTCTCCAGAGTTTCCCTCCCGGTGGATAGCAGCCATAAGTCATAGGCCATATCCTCCTTCCCGTACCTGGGATCGTTCCAGTGTCGGAACTCCGGCCGAGCACGAAGCGGCTCGATACGCAGCTCATCCCACCGGCCCGATGGAGTGCAATCTACTGCGAGTATAGCTCGAAGATCCGGTCGATAGATGAACTGTGCCAAGTCACGTTCAGCGTTGTTGCGCATTCGTTCGAGGCTGCTTTGATTCATCGCGCGGCCGTTACGGGGCGCATCGCCAGAAGTGACGGTCCACGTGTCTGACATTGTAGGGACTCGATGGGTTGATTTCGAAGTTCAGAATTTGCGCTGATTAGATTGTTCTGAAAAAGCTTCGTGACTGTTCTTGTTCTGTATACCGTGCAAATACAGCAGCAGCGAAGACGCCTTTATACATACATAGCTCGACGGCAACACGTCAAAGGGTGACATCTTGCGTGAATGCTGAACGTACAGACATACAATGATTGAGAGAAGAGTGAATCAAGTGACAACTGGTGATGAAGTGCGAATCAAACCCCACTGATGTGCATGCACATGGTCACTGATATCCACAACTCACTCCTCTGCCAACGTCCGTCTGGATCTACACTTCACAGAATCTACGCATATTAACTACTCTCCAAACCCGATTCCACAAACACCAAACAAAACAACAACAACAACAGCAGCAGCAGCAGCAGCAGCAGCGAAACACTCCAAACAACCAAACAACCAAACACCCAATAACTCACACCCTTATTTCCACATCATCATCATCATCATCATCATCATCATCATCATCAACAACAACAACAACAACAACAACAACAACAACAACAACAACACCACCACCAATGACATCACCCCCCATGGCCTCCCACGCCGGCGCCCTAATCCGCCTCCGCCGCGACTCAACCTCAACCTCCAGCTCATCCGCAAGCTCAATCTGGCCCGAAGGACGCCCCCGGCGAGGTCCCCCCGGCGCCAACCGCGACGAAGCCCACGGCGCCCACGACGCCCGCGGCGAAACAGGCCGACGCGGTGGTGGTCTCTTCGGCATGCGCCGTGGATATAGCAGCGACGGAGACAGCGACGGCGACGGACGATGGCGGCGCCGCTCGTGGTCGTGGTATACGCCGCTTGGGCGCGGTGGTAGACATGGTGGTGGAGGTGGGTATGTGCGGGGCTATGCGCGTGTGAGCAGGAGTAGGAATGGCCATGGTCATGGATGGGGGGGGATATGGAGGTGAGGAGTGGACGAGGTTGGAAGGTAGGTTGCGGGGTTTTGGGCGGTTCGATGATATACGTCCGCGGGTTGGCATGGGTATGGGCGGTTTTGGGCAGCGGGGGGTTGGGGGGAGGGGTCTGTTTGGGGGTATGGATCGGTATTATATGGATGCTTTGGATGATGGTATGGGGTTTTTGCGTAGACCGTATGGAGGGATGGGGGGTGGGGGTTGGGGTAGGTGGTATTGAGTGATTACAATCTCGTAAAGTCAGTGTGTAGCGCTGAAGGAATGACTCCTAGAACTGCTCAGGAGAGATAGGTACACTCTTGCATTTATCTGAATATAATCTATCACAACCACCACCTCGACTACCATCTAGCATATCTCCCCTCAACACACACCCAACTGCCATCATCTCACGCATCCACTCCCCCCTCCTTCAACCCCCACGCGCCCACAATCCTCTTCGCAACCCCATCACCACTCCACCACGCCCCCGTCACAGTCCCCAACGCCACAAACGGCGCCGTATGCTCGCCTGCCAACCAGAGACCCCTCTCGGGACACCCACTCCGCATCACCTCGACATCCTCGTCGCCCCTCTGCAGACCCACCTGGAAGTTTGCATACGCGCCGTAGCCCGCGAGTTCGTCGTTGGCCCACGCCGTGGCCAGCACGTGGGCGGGCTGGTGATCGGCGTTATTGGCGTCGAAGTTGGGCAGCCGCGAGAAGTAGGGTGCGAAGAAGGCGGTGAGTTTGCGCTTTTGGTCTGCAGGATCCGGATGTGTGGAGACGATGTGGGCAATGTGTTTGCTTGTTGCGCCGTACGTGTAGAAGAGGAGGGTTGGGTGGGCGGTGGAACCGGGTAGTGCGGCGAGGTTGACGGCTTCTTGGTTCCAGTGTGAGGGGTTTGTTGGGGAGGCGTAGGTGGGCGCGATGAAAGATGTGAACCCCGCATAGTGCGAAGGGTCGACGGGGGAGTCGGCAGCGCCGAGCTGGTGGACGGGAGCGGTTGTTGCCGGGACGTTGGGGAGGGTGGGAGAGGTTGCTGATGTAGACAGACGGCGTGGTTGAGAAGTGGTTAAGGGAGTAGAGGTGGAAGTGTTCCAGAAAGCGGTTGGGAAAGTAATGTAGACCTGATGCTGTTAGTGATGTCGTGACAGTAGCGATGGGATTGTGGGCTGACCTTGTCCAAATGTCCGTAACCGATTGCGCCAATGCCTTCTTGCAACCTTGATGGCAAAGAAGGCTCGAAGGCATCCAGGTTTGTCTTCAGCCAGCCCAGTGGTGCCGTCATGACCACCTCATCGAAGGTCTCTTTCTGTGCGCCCGAAGGATCCTCAAACTCAACAGTCACAGAAGGATCCACATCGCTACCAGAATGCGAGATGAGCTTCTTCACTCTGCACTTGTAGCGAATTCCCGCTTGCTGAGCCGGCGCAGCAATCTTCTCAAGGACCTTCTTATACGTGCCCGCCACAAAAAGGTTCTCCCCATCAATGCATTCTTCCATCCAGAAGAACTTCAGACTCTGCTTCTGAATCTCAGTGCCTACAAACGCACCCCACATCTCAGACATCTGCAGGATCGTCTGTCTTTTTTTCTTCGCCTCTTCCTCTTTCTCGCCGACATACAGCTTCTCTACCGCTTCTTCAAAGAAATTATACAGACTCATCTGCGGATCCAGCGTTGCAGAGCGTTCATTTGAATGCTTCATCGCCTGCTCAATGATACTCCACACCACCTCTGTATTCTCCGCTGCCTCTTTGTCAGACAGATAGCTCCCCAAAGCATCAACCACCGACTGTCTTCCATCCCAGTTCATAGTCATCGTATATGTCTCCTTAGCAAGGTCAAGAATAGGGTTGTTCTCTGTGCCATGGATCCAATTAGGGCCTCTACACAATCAAGAGTCAGCCAGCCATGGCACTACAACAGAATCCACGCAGACGTACAGATCAACCAGATGCTCGCCCACCTTGCCTTGGCAGAATCGTCCACCAACTCGATCGCGCCCTTCGAAGACCGTTACTCTGGCGCCATGCTTCAGCAGCACCTCTGCACAGCGCAAGCCAGCAACACCGGCACCTACGATACCAATGTGCGGTATCCTACCCACCGCACGCCGGAGCATAGGTGCTGCGTCGCCGTTTGAACTCGGTAGGTCGAGCTGTATGCGGTTGGCCGTAGGACTGGTGCCCGCGCCAACGGTGTTTGGACTGTGATGAGGTCTGTAAGCCCGGTTCTCGTTGCCTATGTTGCCCATATTGCTGGTAACGGGTCGGGGTACAGAGGAAATGACAAGGGGAGGCTGAGTTGTAACCAGAAACAGCGACAACACGACGTGACAATACGCAGGAGAATGCTTCTTTGAGCTGCCTTTTAAGAACGGAGCTGGAGAGAGCGAAGCTACATTCTCGAGAACACCACGCAAGGTTGTAATGCTGTCTGACACGACATGGCTGTCATCTGTGCTGGGTCGTGCTAAGGGCGACAAGAGCGAAACAGGAACCTGCTCGATTAGGCAGAAGGGAAGGAAGTGTCAATGCCAAGTACATAGTGGCGTTGGCTACGGCAGAAAGGAGCATGCTCAATGAATGGCCTTCAGCCATGTAGTACTCACCTGATGACCATATGGCTTACAAGACCGTTTTAATAAGCGGTCAGTCTCGTGACTACTCTACAGAGCCTCAAATCTGCAAGATGGACCTGATGTATCGCAAAAGGGTGTAGAGCACTAGCGCGTGATAAGACATTTTCCCTTGCTGACCAGACGCCCTAACCAAATCGGGCGACCACGAGGGCTTGCAACTACACTCATTGGGTGGCGTCGTGCTGGCTTACCATGCAGCACATCATGCATAGCAGCGGGAAAACAGCATTTGGACTGGAGTTGTTTGTAAAGAGTGTGATATTTAGGTCTTCATCCTACATAATCCACCCATCCTTGGTAATGTCGTACATCCATTGACACCCTACACCCATCTAAAATGGGTAAAAGAAAAAAAAAAAGACAAAGGCTCAGAGAGTGCAATGAGCTCCAGCCACAGGCACAGAGCTCGTTGTCCGTCAAGCATATTTTCCTTCATTTCCATTGTTTACTCCAAAACCGTGCAGACAACGAATATAGTCATCCACGTGCTCATTAAAAGCAGGTTGCATAAAGGTCGGAAACAAGAATTTGAAAAAAAAAAAAAAAAAAAAAGATCTCCAGGTACCCTACAGTAGGGCTACAGGAGAGACGAAAGGTAATCGTAGTATGTGGAACAATGAAAGCAAATCTCAAGTCCGCCGTATGCACTTCGCCAAACGCAAGCAAGGAAATGGTCGTAACGGGCCGTAAGACTGTGATATCGTAGAGATACCTCAGTGATATGCACAAAGAAAGCTGGTTCTCAGTTGTCAACCGCCCAGATTTAGAACAGGGTGCTCTTGCGCTTCTCGGCGCTGGTGAAGATGAGCTTCGGTGTTGAGCGGCGCTGACCGAGAGTGGGGCGGACTTCAACAAAGCCCTCTTCGCTGCTCACACTCGTGGCAGTGTAAGAGCGGTCAATGGAGGTTCCACGAGAGCGCTCCTTTGAAGCCTGTCGCTCAGAGCCAATGGCGCCATTGGCAACAGCGCGGAGGCTGCCAATGCTGCGCTTGCCAGACAAGCTGCCGCTACCGCTGCTGCGGACACTGTCGGAGTCATTGTCCGAAGAGGGAAAGTTCTCACTAGCGGGAGAAGAACTGCCACTGCCATTGCGCTGGCCGCGACGGCCGATGCCGGCACGAACGAGGTTGCTGATTGCCTGGCGGCGCTGGCGAGCAGCAAAGTTCTTGCTGCCCTCGTGCTTGGAGGTAGGGCTGGCCTTGAGCTCTTCGATCGAGGGTGGACCACGGGGCTGACGGACAGGGTGCTCGCCAGCGCGCGCCTGACCGGGGCCGAAAGTGCCGGTCATGGGGGTGGCCGGGAAGCCAACAGAGCGGACGAAAGCCGACTTGGGACCCGCAGGCATTTCAGCGCTGGAGTCAAGCGCGAGCGACGAGGGCTGCTTCTTGTGGCCACGGCGGAAGGCGTTGGCCGACGGCGGCGGGAGAGGGACCACATCCTGAGGAGGTGTCGTGGACTTCTTGGGAGGCGATGTGCTGCGCGCCCACGGGTTGGGGTTAACCTCGTTGGGAGGAGAAACGTGGAGGACAGGAGTACCAGCCTTGGGAGGAGAGTTTGCGAAACCAGGAGTTGGCGGCGGTGGGGAGTGCGACAGGTTGTCCTCCTGCTGGTACATGGGGTCGACAACATACTGGTACTGGCCCGTCATCTGGTTGAGGACAAGATAAATACCAGGCTGACCAGTCTCCTGCACAGCCGGAGTGTTCTGCTGGAACTGCTGACCATAGGCGTTGGTCAAGGGCGTGGCAGGGTACTGCTGCTGACGCAGACCGTTTAGGTTCATGTTGCCAAACTGCTGAGCAGTAAGAGCGAGAAGCTGCTGCTGGAGCTGCTGCTGCCTTTGAGCAAGGTAGGCCTCGGTAGCGAGGAGCTGAGCAGCGACGGCAGGATCCATCTCGCTGTCGTCGTACTGCATCATGGGAGGAGCCAAGACTTGGTCGTAGAGCATGTGCTGCTGCTGCTGCTGCTGCTGCTGCTGCTGCTGCTGCTGGGTGTACTGGTTGACACCTCCAAAGCCGGAACCGACGGCAGTCTGGGGGCCGTTCTGGGCAAAGTTCCTGGAAAGGCGGTTGTTCTGGCTGCCGCTGATGCTGTGCTGGCGCTGGTTGTAGGGCGCAGATGCAGGAGGCTGAGCAGACGAGGGCGTCTTGGGGGCGGTGCGGAGGCCGGCCAGAAGATGGGAGCGGCTGGTGCGAGGGGTCTGGACCTCGTTCTCAGCGATGGAGGCGACCTTGGGTGGGGAGGCAACGCTGAGGCGCTTGAGGGCGGCGCCCTTGCCACGAGACGAGAAGCTCGAGGTAGGGTTGCCAAAGCCCTGAGACTGGAAGTTGTTGTAGGACATTTGAGCAAGACCGCCAGCGTCCATGCTCATGTTGAAGTGGTTGAAGGTTGCGGACAAAGAGTAAAGCTGCAACAAGACGGATGCGCCGAGCACACCGGAAAAGATATAGAATGAAAAGGGTGGACTCGAGTCGAAGGAGTCGCTGGAGACGGGAGCAAGGACTGAGTTGCGATTACGTGATTAAGGATCGTGGTGATCGTGGTGGAAAGGTAGCGTTATTGATCGAAGTCCGGCCGATGGGGCAATGCAATGTGGGTGGAGCTATTAACAAAGGGTGGGTTGCTTCAATCGCCGATGCACGAGCTGAGGGCTGTCAGAGGCCGGGTCCAGGGCGTCTAGCAGTGGACGGCAGGAGCGGCTGGCAGGGCGGGCAGGCGCGTGATGCAGGTGCGTTTGCAGAGCAGAGGATGGAGGCAGATGCACAGACGGAGGAAGCGGCGGGAGATGGGCGTTCTCTTGACACTTTTTCTCACAGGCGGAGCGACGGGACTGGCGCGTGCTCCGAGGACTCGCAATTAAGGTGGGATTGGGCTATGGTGTCCAAACAAGCAGGACGTATAAGATGCAAAGCTGCACTGGGGCAGAGAAGAGAGTGAAGAGGTCGGATTTACGGCGAGAGCTCTGGAGGGCCAGGAGAAAAGGTTACAAGCGGACGGCAGACGAGGGAAGCGAGCGGGCGCGACTATTTGATGCCGACTGGCTTCTGGCTGGCTTGGCTGTGTGCAGGGAGGGCCTAGGGTGCAGACGGCTAGCTCCACCGAGTCGACCCTGCTAGTGTGGCCCCTGACACGCTGCAGCACTGGGTGCAGGTGCTGAAACGACGGCAGCCATGCGCAGCAGTCGAGCGAGGGAGCGCCTGCTGGTCCACTCCTGCGCTGATCTCGACGCTGTGCTGCGACTGTGCTCAGTGTGCTGCGAGCCGCACTTGATGATGGAGTGCGTGGGTGCCTTTGTCGAGTCGATTCGGCGTGACTGGACTGAGCTGATTGACTCGATTGGGCCGACTGACGTGATTGGCTGGATCGGCTGGACTGAGGCGCTTGACTCGATCGGGCCAACGCGTCTGGCAGCCTGCCAGCGACCACCCACCGTCACAGACTCGGACTCACAGACAATCACAGTCCCTCGCTGCACCTCGAGGCTCGAGGCCACCAGCCCCGCCAGCAGCATTGCTGTACTGCTGTGGCACTGTGCATCCTGTGTAGATAGCAATAGGTCCTAGCAGTGCTAGCAGTGCCTGCAGCGCCAGCAGTGCAGCAGCGCCCGCAAGGGACGTCTCTGCATTCAATCCCACCCAAACAGCACCCACCCATTGCTCGAGCAGCCGGGCCTTTGCACACCGCAACACGCGCTCCACGGCGTCTGTCTGGTTGCCACGTCCAGTCGTTCGTAGCGCCGGGCCACTACCACCTGCTCCAACGGCCGCTCCAGCCTCGCCATTGGCCGCCCGCAGTCAGCCACTGAACAGCTGCTCTCCCTGCTAAATATAATCCATGCTTCTTCACCGAGACACGCGCGACCTTTGTCGCGCACCGGTATGTGTGGATGCTGCCCTTCCAACATTGCCGCCAGCATGCCTAACCTGCATAACATACTGTGCACTGTACCTGGTCTGTAGATACCTACCTAGTGCTGCAGCGCCGGCAATGCTCCATGCCATTGTGCCGAGCCCGCCGACTCAACTCCTGCATCTGTCTGCACATGCTCGCTAGAGTCCGTTTTTCCACGCGCAATCTGCAATGCATGCCGCATTCCGTCCGGGGCCGACAGCCTCCCGTTCTGATTGTGCTGTTGTATCGTAATAAGCTTCACGTGCGTCACCTCAAGAAGATGGGTAACAATCCTCGCCAGGCACGTCCAGCCATTCCAGGCACGCAACACGGCCTGCCCTTACGCGTCATCTTGGAGCATCGCATTCTCAATAATGAGTGCTTGCAAATCCCGAGACCTGCTCGCGTGGCCTCTGCTGCTCTTCGCTCTCCGTTCGCATTCGCGCACTGCCGGGGAAGCCCTGTTGATCACGTCTGAAACGTCTCATCTGGCGGTCTGTGCCCTCACCTCATTTCAATACCGTACCCTGCAGAACCTCTCGAGTCTATTGACCCAACTCGGCCCTCTGAAACCTGCTCTACCCGTGATTGGATTTGCGTTTCGCTCTCCGACCTCCTGCCTCGCTGGCCAGCCTTGGGCACATCTCGTTCACGCAATGTCGTGGTGCTGCGCCTCTCACGTGACTTTCGTCACAAGCTACCAATGTATTCATAGCTCTGCCGAGCCAAAGTCTGACACCTGAAACTCCACAGAGCCTTGCCTTTGTTAACAGACTCGCTGATTGCACCCAAACCAGCTCCTGCAGTAGGGCTGAATCGTCCCTCTCACTGCCGCTCGCTACCAAACATCCGTAAGCGCAGCGTCGAATCAACGCAATGTTTCATCTTGGACAGATGTCATGCGCGGCATGACGAGGCACCCTGTGGTTGCCGCTGGCAGATGAGGCAACGGCTTTGTTGTTCGCAATGCGGAGGAGATTAGATTGTCCAGGTTATTATATTGAGCAGGGGCGCAGAGTCCATGCGTGTGGATGATCATGTTCTCCACTCCCGCCTGTCTGGTTTCCTGCCACTTCCTGGCTGCCGGACGTGGCCCTGGTTCTTGGCTCTGAAGACGGTGAACACTTTCGAGTGGACAGCAGACTTTGTCTCTCGTCGGTAACGACGTTTTGTTTACTCCGAACAGCCAATCTCAATTCTGCAAGTATGTTCGCCTACACAAATGATGAATCCCAAGTGAGAGCTTCTTGAAATGCTCACGGATCCTCATATACCTGGCCGATGATCATCATTCGTAGTCGGTCGTCTCTCAGAAGCAACACCACACACAGTAGACAGTATACATTCGCTGCCAAACAACAATGCACCACCAGTAACAGCATGCAAGCTACAATGATCACCCAATGACTCCATGCAAACTAAGGAACGGACAGTTCCAAACAGACAGCAACACACCACGAAGACGACACCGCCAGACAGACTCCAATACCTTTACCATACAAGCGACCACACACCTCACCACGACTTCCCAGCCAGCAAACCCACTCAAGCCACGAATCCCCCCACGAGCCTTCGAAACACTATACCTCGATCGGCTGTTTCAACGACCCGCACCCGCCCAGCCCTGCACCGCATCCCCGCCGCTACCTCGCAGCAGCGCAGACCCTGCCTCCCACCCATCTGTCACGCCTTGGATCGCGGTCTCGAACTCTACGTGCGCATGTCAAACCCGCACGGCTTCATGCTTTGGAGACGGCGGGACTTGACGGCTTGCTGTGCTGTGCTGTGCTGTGAGTGAAACGCCGCGGCATTGTTGGAAGGGGTCGAGGACACGTTGTTTGAAACGCTGACAGGTGGCTGGTTGGCAACTTCGCCTTACCACGGGGTATGTGGAAGGGATCTGAACAGGTGGACACGTTACGCTGGAAGGGTGTTATGTGATGTTGGTGCGCTGTGGTGAGTTCTCGTAGTACCAGTAAGAGAGGATATGAAAGGGAGTGTCTTTTTGGTGTTGACTTGAATGTCCAATTCGTTGGGTCCCAGTGCATTTCCTTGTTGCTGGGTATAGGCTTCACACTCATTCGTCATAGCTGCATAACCGTAATGTTGGTCGCAGACAGCTTCACCACGACTCTGAGCTTCTGTGCTAGACTCCACATTCAACGTACCATACTCGTCCGCCACGCCAACGGCAACAGCACTCAACACCGACACAGAATAAATAAGATAAAGCCAATGTAGGAGATGGCTGTGGCAGGTAGTAGTTCACCGTTATGCTCCACGCAGCTTCACAAGCAGAGTACACAGCGTCTCACACCCTCCTTTCACTCTACCAACACACGACGATCCTGTGGTTGTCACTGCTACTACGTGTATTCACACCACAACCCACCCCCTCATGACCACACTCCATCTCCACCACAAACCATAATCCCCTATCCAAAATCGAACTCACTACGTTCAAACACCAAAACAGCAAGATAATCCAACATACCAACTTTGCATCATCTATACATTTCCACATTTCCATCTCCACATCTCCACATCTTTCCACAATTACTCATACACATCCACATCAAAAAATGCCACACCACCACCAACCACCCCCCAACGATCCAACACACACCCTCGCCCTGGCCCGCTACGTCCAGCGCCACATCGGGCAATTGCACCAGCAGGTCCGCGGCGGACCGGTGCCGCCCGAGTACGACCGTCTGCTGGAGCGGCTGATTGCGCATTTAGAGGGAGAGGTTGCGCGTGGGCAGGGTTCGTGGGGTGGTCGTGGGCAGCGGGGAGGTGGTGGGTTTGAGGGTGCTGGGGGGTATGGAGATCGCTATGGGGGTGGACGGTATGGAGGCGGTGGTATTGAGTTATGCGACAGTGGGGGTTCTAATTGAGTTTGTTTGTGTTTGTGTTTATGGTGGTTGATTACGATACTGGGTATATATATATTAAACCGTACGAACTGCTCGTATCTAGGGAGAGGTGATAACAAATGTCAATACAATCAGGGATCTCCACCGTGCTTGTAGAAGTATAGGAATTGAATACGCCATACTCCCACCCTCCACCAGCATAGAATACCTCCAAACGCTTCCACAACGCCTCAATACTGAACACCAATGGACACGTCAAAACCCACACCAACACCGCTTGAATATTCACAACCCCTTTTCCTCACCCACGTATACATACACCACCCCGCACTTCACCGCGCTCCAACGACACCAAACTCCTCAACAGTCTTCGCACCATCGATAGCCGTCACCCCCCCCCCCCAAAAAAAACAACCCTCACGCCACAGTGTCCACGCACGGCCACAACCTCAGCTAACCCGCACCGACGATTGGAACCAAGTCCCCACCTCGCGCTGAACATTACACATACACATACACTACCATACCCTCCCGCCACCGTACCCAGCCATGAGGCCAGTACCCCCGTTTCACTTACTTTTACAATGACAATGACAATGACAACCACAACTGTCCTGCTTTTTGCCACGAGCGGAAACACAACTATATCTCCGGCCCACAAACCCCTTCGACATGCGGCCCTTTGACCCGGCTTTGCCTGACGGCCACGAGAGTCTGCATCTGCATCTATATGCTGGCGTGGCAGATGCGGAAGGGGGGAGGGCAAGCGCGATACAAGTGTTATAGATGTAGGGGGCGCAGAGATGAGACATGGCTTCGCAGCGAACAAGACATACGCGGCAAGTGACGATGAGAGATGAGAAGGTTTTGTGGTGTGGTGTGATGCAGAGACCAAGATGGGTATTGAATTAGGTGCATGTACAAACTTTCTCTCGAAATAAAGGGGGGAAAGGGAAGAGCGGGCGTAAGGGGGGGTTCGATCGTGTCATCGCGTATCTCCTCCGTCTCCTGCGCCGTGTGAACGCCCATGACAATATCTCCACCCTTTTTATATACAACAGTACTACAAGTGCGCGCAAACTATGCCCAAAGGAAAGTTGTACGGATGTCAGAGCCAGCTCAGTGGCTGGAGTTGAAAGTGGGTGGTGCGGCCTCGAGGTCGATTCGCTGCACGGTTTGCTTCAAGTCGTTGCTCTTGCGGACAAGGTTGCCGAAGTACTTCTTCGCGACATCGGCTTCGATCATAGACTTGTTCGTGTCCTCCTTCTTCTGCTGCAGCTTCTCGACATTGCGCTGCAGGCCAATGCGGACATCGTTCGCTGGAGTCTTGAGTGCGCGGCGGATCTCTGAGCTGATGCGAAGAGCATTCTGGTGAGTGTAGTCGATGGCCGAGAGCTGTTGCGAGAGCTTGGCGGACAGACGGTGTGGGAGCGACTTGGGTACTGAAGACAGGACATAGGATATGCCAATAGCCACTGTTTGTGCGTTAGTGTAATCACACCTAAGTAAATAAGTAGAATACGTACCACCGGCAATGAGACCAGGAATCAAGAGTCTCCTCATGTTGTCGGAACCCATGATTTTCGCGGCGCCGAGTGCACCGTCGAGCCAACCAACACCACCGACTAGCCTGCCTCCAACAACACCAGCAACTGTGACAGCCATTCCAGTACCTGCAACCTTCTCCTGACGCTCCCAGAGGCTCGCGACATCAAAGAAGTCCCAGAGCTCTATATCAATATCCACCTGGCGTGCCAGTGCGTGCATTGACTTTCTGAACATGCGTTCTGGTAGGAACTTTACGCCTGCATGGATGTCGTCGCCGAGGTGCAAGATACCCAGATTCTTGATGCCGTTGTAGCCTTGCGCTGCTTGAGTCCGTGCGTGCTCCTCGCACAGTCGCACGGTTTCTGACACTTCGTGAAGCATAGAGTCTCTCAAATCTTCCGCGTACTGGTAAGCAGAGAAGAGTCCAGGATATTCAATGCCCATGTCTTGCTCTCCGACCCTTGTAATGCAAGTAGTTAACGTGTCGCGTGTATGACTGTAAACCTCGGCCGTTGTGTCTTCGACTGTTCGCTCCACTTCTTCGCCAGCTTCTATCCGTGCTTTCTTCGATGCCTCGAACTCAGGCTCAAGCGCTTCAAGTTCCTTTGTGAAACGATCGAGCTCCTCCTGAGCCACTTTGTCGTTGACGTCCGCCAGGCTGTGGAGGTCCCCAAGTACGTTGAGGAGGTAAGTTTGAGCAGGTGCCAGCTTCGATCTAGCTCGCTTTTCCAGAACGAAACGTCGTAGGGACGTCTCGAGATCACCAAAGTCGCGAATCTTCTCGGCTTCCTTGCCTTTGCCCTTGCCTGACGGGTCATCGTCGCCATCGTCGTCTGGAGGCGAACCTCCACCCGCTCCCATAGGAATCGCGTTACTCGAGACGAAGTGTACCAATTCGCTGGACTCCTTGAACGTCGCCGGGCTAAGACCGGCTACCTGCTTCAGGATCATTTCCTGACAGCGACGCTGGTCGCGAATGACATCAAAGCCATTTACTACCATAAACATGTAAGCCTTCTCGCGAGCAGCACTGAATATGAAGTTCTTGGCAGATTCGGTAAAATGGTTCGCTGCGGATACGACAAACACTACCACATCGATCTCCTCCTGGCGGGCAAAGATTGCAGTGGTTTTCAATGAGTCGGCGTTGAGGCCTGGGGCGTCGATGAGTGCGATGTCCACGACGCCGTTATTCAGGATCGATTGGTCCACATCGCGTATGTCTTGAATGTAAACCTTGCACTGAGCCCAGCGCTCGTTGTCAATGACGACCTTCTCTAGATCTTTCAGGTGGAACACTGTGTATGTGCTCTCGTTGTTGCGGTTATAGGTCGAGCCAATGGGAATCGCATGCACTTCTTCAACTCCGCCGTTCTCTTTGAAGTCCAGGACCTCACAGAAGATGCTCGTGCATGGTTGTTGATCCTCTGGCAGCACTTTCCTCCTGAGTAGGGCGTTGCAGAATGTGGACTTTCCTGCGTTGAGGTCTCCGGTGACAAGGACTTTACTGGAGGTGTCCTCGATGCGCTCTTTGATCGAGTACAAGTGGCGGATGCTCTGCTGGATCTGCCCATCAAGCAGCGAGGCGATGGAGTTCTTCTCCAGGGAATGTACCAGGTCTGTCTGTGTTCGACCGCCCATGCGAAGCTCCAGCTTGAGGACTGAGAAGTCCTGGGCAAGTTTGGAGGTGACCAGACGCGGCTCTTCCTTTTGTTGTTTCGCAGCGGCTGCTGAGCTCGATTCGGCAATGGGTTCGTCACCTATCGAGGTGCCAGCGCGACGGGGGGGTCGTGGTCGTTCGGGGGAGCGGGAAAAGGGATCGAAGTCGCCCATGGACGACTGTGTGTGGTGGAGGCCGGGGCGGGGGTCGCGGCTTTGCGATGGTTTGCGCTCTTTCTGGGGAGAGGGGTAGTGGGCTGGCCACTTGAGGTTCATCTGCTGGAACGTCTTCAGGATATCGATGGTGCCGTGGATGGCGCGACCGAGGGCGTTCTTGTTCTGGTTGTAGCGTAGCTGCAGGACGTGACTGCGCTGTCGGTCGTGCTCTGGGTTACCGGAGCCAGCAGGCAGGACCGAGGTGGGCGATTGCGAGGGCCTGTCCTCGCCAATGTTAGAGTGCCAGCTTGGGACAGAGCTCTGTCCGTCGTGCAGGCTGCCTCCATACCCAGAATCATCGTCCAGCATCGACACCAGGCGGGCGGCGGCCTCGGGCGTCGACCCAGAGCCCACCGTCATGTAGCCGGGCGCTCCAGGCACGCGGGGCACGAAGGGATCGGGCGTCGAGGCATTGTGGCGGCTCGATGACCCAGACGACTCCCCCGGGGAGGAGGGGTCGGGCTTGCGGTGGCCGTGATTCATCGCGGTGGCTGTGAGGTGTGCGCAGGCCAGGGCGAGGGCATGTCGCGGCAGGCGAGGCGTGCGGATGGCGTGGCGGGCGAGGTGTGAAGGTGGTGCGGCGAGCGGCCGGTGGAGGAATTAAAAGAAATGGCGTAACGTGATTGATGATGCAGGAAAGAGCTGCCGCCCAAGCGCATCGACGGGGATTGGCTGGATGCCGCGAGGCCGCTGACACGTGCCGATGCCGAATCTTGTGCTCCTTTGTCGACGTCGACTGGCTCTGAACGATGACTGCCACTCGCCTCTGGCCCGTCATTGTTTCAGCACCTCTGCAAGCGCGACAAGCGCTGTTGTCGACTCGGCGCAGGCTTCACTGCGGCTCAAGGCTTCCGTCGTGGTAGCGTCATAGGACCGAGCCCTACCGGCGGGCCATTACCGCCCCAGCACTCGACCTTCACATTCACCAATTGTGACGCCAGTGCACCTGACAAACCGACTGCTGCCTTATTGCCAGCGACAGCGCGCATTACATCCAGCCCTATTCGCTCCCTGTTGCCTCGCAACCATGAATGTACGGATCGCCGTCCTTGCACTTGTCCACGAGCTAACTTGCTCAGATTGTAGAATGGGCATTTGGAAAGCGCATGACGCCTGCAGAGCGTCTACGCAAGCACCAGCGAGCGCTCGAGAAGACACAACGCGAACTCGACCGTGAGCGCGTCAAGCTGGAGAACCAGGAGAAGAAGCTGGTCGCAGACATCAAGAAGAGCGCCAAGAACGGACAGATGGGACCTCTGCGCATACAAGCCAAGGATCTGGTGCGGACGAGGCGATATATCCAAAAGTTCTATCAGATGAGAACCCAGCTGCAGGCCATCTCGCTGAGGATACAGGTACATTACTGCAGCCTGCTGCACATTGCGGGGCTAACACAAGGCAGACCGTCCGCAGCAACGAGCAGATGATGCAGTCTATGAAGGGCGCAACGAGTGAGTTCAGTCATCGACCTTGCTGAACGTAATCCTCCTAACACTATACAGCGCTACTGGGGAGCATGAACAGACAGATGAACCTGCCAGCGTTACAACGCATAGCCATGGAGTTTGAGAAGGAGAACGACATCATGGACCAGCGACAGGAGATGATGGATGACGCGATTGACGATGCTACAGGCATGGAGGACGAAGAGGAGAGCGAGGACGTCGTGAACCAGGTCTTGGATGAAATAGGCATCGACCTTGGCCAAGCTGTGAGTAATCATTTTTTGCGTTTCTCCAATGGAACATTTTGCTCACATTTCGACAGTTGGGCGAAACACCAAGTGGCCTACAGAAGACCGCAGTGCCCGAAGGCAGAGTGGCGCAGGCGGTGGGTGGTGGTGCTGATCCAGATGACGATGACCTTCAGGCACGACTGGACAGCCTGAGGCGATGAGGACAAGCATATTATTGATTTTCTTTCATCGTTCTCAGGTCGACCGTATCAAGTTGAATGATCAACGCGCTTGTCGCCTGATTGTAGCTGTTCTTTGCGGCCGTGGCCTGATTGCAGCTGTTATTTGCGGTAGTCATGTTTCATCCACAGCTGTCTAGATGGCGAGGCTGCCCATACCCGCTGCTTGCATGCTGTGTACCATGCACACGCTTGATATGGCCATGCATCCGTTTATGTCTCTCCGCAGCGGACTAGATTTTTAGGTACATGAACCAAAATCCGAATATCCCTGCTTACTCCACCCTTTGAGCCGGTGGACATTCCAAGGGTTCCAGACTGCTGATCATTCGTCGCAATTTGACTGAACGAAGACAGCAAGACCACAGGAGGCTTGCGGACTCCACGGCTGTATGCACCGATGGCTGCAGCAAGCCACAAGACCTGGAACTGCTTCAGGGAAATCTAGATAGCTTTGCTTATTATTTGTAAAGACGAGCGGGGAAAGAGCTTTGGAAGAGGGCGTTGACGACGCCTCGTCCCCGCTTCTCGACCCAAAGCTGTGCGCGCACGTACACAGTACCTACAGTAACACAGCCTGGCTGCGCTTCTGCGCAACACTCCAACCCGCTATTCCTAGACCCTGTCCAATCTGAAATCTTTCCGCTTCTGCAAGTCTCCTTTGCAGCTACCCTTCAGCGCTGTGCCTTGTCCGGTAACGCCGACGTCATTCCCACAGGCGCTTAATTCCAGCGATCAGCTTAACGCAACGACGTCCCCTACTGCCCTTCTCAATTACATCTTTCTCTTACTGCCTGCGCGCACCCCTGGTCAGCGCCTGCTCTTCTCGACCCACAGCGACATTGTATGTACGTCTAGGTACTTGAGCGGGTGACGACACACGGCGCACAGACGCGTTCATTCCTTGCCCCGCCCTTGTCTTCCGTCTGCCCTGCGTGCGCTGCGTGTTCGTTGGCCGAGAGCATGCGCTGATACCTACTCTAGATCCTACACAGGTCATTGACGTCACACTCGCAAACGCCCCGATTTCGCCAACTACGTGATAGCCTACGAATAACGAGCAGCCAGTTGTATCCGCCACGCTGTCACAGAACGCCACCGCGGATCCCTCAACCTGGCAGGCAACAAGCGCCGCAGCTTCTCCAGTAACGGAGGTTTGCTGAATCGCATGTTCGGCACCTCCCCTGGAAAAGAAGACGATATTGCTGTTAACGAAACTCCTGCGACCAACGACGCACGCGGACCCGCGCCAGCTGCTGCCCCGATCGATTCAGCTATGGGAGGAGCGCCTGCCGGCAATGGACTGGACCGCAAAGCCAGCGATGCCTCGAACCCCACCACGGAGAAGAAGAGGCGGAGTAGCGGCGTGTCGCGTGCGCGAGACATGTTCTCAAGCGCAAAGCAGTCGCTGCACCTGAGTGCCAATCCTAACGCTGCGCCCCCCCCCGGTGCTTCGCCTGGTAAAGGAGAAACTCCCATGCAGAAACTGGGGAAATCAGACGCAGCACTCAGCGTACCTCAGGGTTCTCTGAACAACTCTGCTGGCGAATCTGCACCTACTCTGCGGTCAACGTTCCGAGTCGGCGTGACAGAAGACAAGAATAAGAAATGCAGACGAACGATGGAGGATACACATGCATACCTGTACAATTTTCTGAGCACACCTGCGCCTTCTTTCGGTAGTGAAAAGAGAGGCTCGACTTCTGACGCTGGCTCTGTGCAGTCGGACAACACTAGCCAGCAAGTCGCCGAGACCGACAATGGTTATTTCGCTATCTTCGACGGTCACGCCGGCACCTTCGCTGCCGACTGGTGTGGCAAGAAGCTCCACCTGATTCTGGAAGAGACTATCAAGAAAAACCCCAACACGCCGATTCCTGAGCTCCTCGATCAAACCTTCACAGCGGTAGATAACCAGCTCGAGAAGCTGCCACTGAAGAACAGCGGGTGCACTGCAGTCACTGCCGTCTTGCGATGGGAGGATAGAGTACCGAACGCACAGTCTTCAACTGGTTCAGTTCTCTTTGCCCCTGCCGCCGCATCGGCTGTCAAGTCTGAGGCGGGCGAGACTGTGCACGCTGAGTCGGCCGAGGCTCATGCAGTGGCAGATCGGTTGCAGGGCGAGGCTAGCCGTCAACGAGTGTTGTACACAGCCAACGTTGGAGACGCACGTATCGTGCTTTGCAGAAACGGACGTGCCCTCCGTCTCTCATATGACCACAAGGGTAGTGATGAGAACGAAGGGCGTCGAGTGGCTAGTGCCGGTGGATTGATCCTCAACAACCGTGTCAACGGCGTCCTTGCTGTCACACGAGCACTCGGCGATGCCTATATGAAGGATCTCGTCACGGGCCATCCCTACACTACAGAGACTGTGATACAAGCCGATCAAGACGAGTTCCTAATCCTGGCTTGCGACGGGGTAAGTGAAACCATCTGTGATCTACTATATTCATAGCTAACGCAAACCAGTTATGGGATGTCTGCTCAGACCAGGAGGCTGTTGATCTTGTTCGCCAGATTCAAGACCCGCAGGAAGCCTCCAAGAAGCTTGTCGACCACGCCCTGGCACGCTTCTCGACCGACAATCTGTCATGCATGGTTGTCCGTTTCGACAACAAGGCTGTCAGGCAGCGAAAGAACGAGGGCACAATCGGTGTTGAGGGCGATCTCCTGACTGCTAAAGGCACCATCACAGAGGCTGAGGCTATCGTCGCTCAGGCAAGGAAGTCAATTGGCGAGCCACAGCAGTCTCTTGAGAGCGCCGCTGCCGATATTATCAAGGAAGAAGAAGAGAAGGAGCCGGGCCCTGAGCTAAGTCTTGATGCTGCAAAAGCAGCTCAGAAGAACCCAGTCTAGATTTCGTAGGTTTTCGTTCTCAGAGAAGGGAGGCAGCAATGTATGTTTTGTGGCATCGAAGGTACCTTGGATCGGCCGCGTAGGTCTCTCTCATGTATGCATGTTCCTAGGATCTAGCAGTACCAAGCCAGGCGTTCTGGCCGAAGAATTTACCAATTTCCACTTCACGCCTCGTCCTCGTGCTCATGCTCACTTTAGCGTGACTTGGTGCCCCACGTGAGACAGGTCCGTGCAACCCACGTTGAAGCTTGGCGTTGACGTTCACTCCCCCACACCTAGCTTGACTAACGTGACGACGTGACGCTGCGAGCTGCACACATTTCTCCATGCGGCTCTGGCTTCGAATTCTCGACCCCTTGATGTGCAATAATGTCGGGCGAAACGGAAACCCGCCCTAACGAAGCCCGCCCAACCTTTGTCTCACCACGTACACTGCTTGAGCAATCAAGACCAATTCAACCGCCGCGCACCTTCACTGGGCTTGACAAGGAGCAGCTCGAGGGCCTGCGAACGATTCGCGCGTTCTTGAAGGCGAGGACTAGCTACGATGTGTTGCCTATCAGCTACCGTCTGATCATCCTCGACACTGCCCTCCGCGTGCAGAAGAGCTTGAACATCCTCACCCAGAATGGTAGGGCGCATGTCTTTCCATGCCACGAAGGGACGCTGACCGCGTCTAGGCATTGTATCAGCGCCATTGTGGGACTCCAAGACGTCTACCTTTGCCGGTCTCCTGACCACCGCCGACTACATCAACGTAATCCAGTACTATTGGCAGAATCCGGATGCTCTTCAGAAAGTTGGAAAGTTTCGCCTGAGCAGCTTGCGAGGTACTACACTTGCTGGCCCTACTCTGCCATCGACTCCAAGCTGATGTGTGCAGAAATCGAGAAGGCCCTTGGCGTCAAGCCCATCGAAACAATATCGTGTCACCCTGACCGCCCAGTCTACGAGGCATGTCGCAAAATGCTCGAGTCCCGCGCGCGCCGCATTCCTGTAGTCGACATCGACGATGAGACAAAACGTACCATGGTAGTCTCGGTCATCACTCAGTACCGCATTCTGAAATTCATCGCCGTCAACGTCAAGGAGACACAAAAGCTGCGCAAGCCGCTGAGGGAGATGAACGTCGGTACTTACAACGATATTGCGACTTGCTATATGGACACACCAGTCATGGACGTTATTCATATGTTGGTCCAGAAGAACATCAGTAGCGTGCCCATTATAGACAAGCAGGGTATGTCGCAAGCTATCAGTCAGAACGATGGTAGGGCTAACAGCAACAGGTACGGTTCTGAATGTCTTCGAGTCCGTCGACGTAATTGCCCTCATCAAGGGTGGCTCATACGACGACCTAAATCTCACCGTCGGTGACGCCCTTCTCAAGCGCTCACCCGTAAGCCTCTCTTGATCGCCTCCCCCCAATAAATCCACTAACACGAACACAGGACTTCCCCGGTATCTTCACCTGCTCAGTTCAAGACAGCATGTCCACCATCTACGACACAATCCGCAAGTCGCGCGTGCACCGCTTCATCGTCATCGACGAGGACGCCAAGCTGCGCGGCGTGCTGACGCTCAGCGACGTGCTCGAATTTACTCTCCTCGAAGGCGTGGACGACGACTAGTACGCCGGCGGCCCAGGACCTGAGAATAAGCTCTTATGGCGCAGAAACCGGTGCCGAGACGCAGCGGGTATTGAGTGAGTGAGTGAGTGACTAACTTGCGGGGGTGGGCATATGGCATGGTGCGGTATTGCGGCATGCAAAAACGTGCACTTTTAGCTTTGTTCGACTGTGTGTGTATGTGTGTGTGGGACTGAATGGCGCATTATCCGGGACAGGATGGGACAGGAACGGGAAAGGTGGGAATAAGGACCATATATCCAGGCAAGGCGCGATTCGGTTCTGACATGATATAGAATTTATGAAATGACATTTGATTTGATTCGATTTGACTTTGTCATTCTTGCTCCTTGTCTGCAAGACGCGTCGCCTCTTTCCACCTCGATCACGCCTCTCTTCTCCTCTCCTCGCCTTGATATCGTCCAGCTGCCCTTCTTGTCTCTCTTAGACTCCCCGTGTTCTCAACCCCCCTCTCTATTCTCCGCTCAACCCAGATCCCCAGCCAACTTATCCAGACTATCCTGCCGCTCCATCCACCTCTCCAGGTCCTCGAGCAGCAGCTCAATCGCGCCAAGGTACTCTTCTGCGTCAAACACCGCAAGGTCGCGGCGCTCAGTTTGTGCGGTTCCTCTTATGTCTGCTTCTATTGTGGAAGGCAGTGAGGGTTGGGCCGGGCATCCGCAAGAGCACGAGTACGTTGATGGCGTATTGTAGACTGAAGATGCGGTTATGTTGCGCTTGTGAGATGTGCTTATGCGGAGGGGAGTGGATGGCGAGTGTGGAGGGTTGCGGGTGAGAGACATGGTTGTGTGTTTGTGGGTTTTCTTTGTGGGTGCTGTATGATCTGTTTTATCTACTTGGACGAATAAGAGAGAAGGAAGAGAAGGATGCGTATGAAATGTAGAGACAGAGGGAAGTGAAGGAATATATGTGATCATGGGCTGTGAGACACGCTTGGGTTTATTGAAGTGAAATGAGGTCACGGGAGCAAGGAAACGATTCGTTACTGATTATAAACTGTGAAAGTTGCTTGATCATGACGCTATGGTTCATTGGGTTGTTTTAGGGATCGGTTCCGGGTTGATGTTGTAGCCCTGTTCGAGTCTGATGGTCGACACAAAGGGACAAAGGGTGTTGAACAAGACATTGGGCTTTCTTGATGTAGTAACACTTCACGAAAGAATGCTTGTTTCAGCGAGATTCTTTGTAGCTTTGGTCCGGAAAGATTGTCGCGTTTCGACGATTAAACAATGTCTTTAATCCAGAAATTATAGACGTCCAGTTCGAGTCGATATAGATACTTCACTCTCGGGTGACGTATCATACAATACCAGACCGTATGATACATCCCTCACCTTTCACTGTCTTTTTGAATTGATCTGTCCTTGTAGCTTCTTGTTCTGTGCCTAAGCGCAGAGTCCTTATATCATTCTGCTCCCCACCCTCAACAGGCCCTCAACTTGCACTCCTTCTATATATTAACTTCTCACCATGTTCCACTAAGTGCAGCCCAGTGGAATTTTTCATTTGACTCGCGGCTTCTCGAAGCAGTGGCTATCTGCTCAAGAGCTTATCCCGACCCTCTATCAACTGAAACTCGAACAACACTACCACAAAACACCATCCTATTCGGAGATCTCATAATCAATCGAGCCACCAATACAGCCATGCAAACATCTATTCCGGCTCGTCCTGTAAGCGGTACCTTCTTCGAAGCAGCGCAGATGCTGCGTCCACGACCGAAGATCCGCCCCATGTCTGCTCCTTGCGGCGAGATTCGTCGATCTGACGGAGAGACTCCAGAAGACGTGTGTTCCAATCGATCCGGAACTACCACGGGCAGGACGCTTGTGAAACCGCGCCCCTATTCTTCTAGAACCCAGTACCAAGTTGCTACTAGTCAGGTGCTGGGCTCGCCGAGTCGTCTCAATGACAATGTCTCAGCTGGTAGCCATGACGGGAGCTCCAGCCTGTCGTCGCCAATATCATCGATGATTGATCATGCGAATGCTCTACTCGGTCCTCGTTCGAGAAGACATCAAGAGACACCGGGAGGCGAGAAAGTCCATGGAACGATCTGCAGGGCAAAGCGCGTGTTGAAGAACATGTGCCAAAGGAGGAGGCAGAATTCTACGGCAGGGAGTTCACAGGATCCCCTCTGTTCAGATCATGTTTCTGCTTCGACGGATCATCTAGTATCCTATGAGTATGATGATGAGACTGAGGAGTCGGAGGCATCCACTATCTCGAATGATCCACCCTGCGTCGCACCACTGAGGCCGATGTCGAATTTCATGCCTGACTTGACAATCGACATACCCGAGAACGGATCCTCCAGCTCTGTGGTAATCGATGATAGCCGTATCGAATATGAGAGCGGAGAATATGAGGCAGATGGCCATTCTGAGACTCGTCGAGCCATAACTCCTTGTAGCTCATCGAACCTGGCCTGGGTGTCGGAACACAACAGCTCTCCAAGTGAGACACCATTCTGCAAGACAAATGAGGACGATGATGTCTTCTTTAATCCGAGTGAGACACCCCAAACTCACAGTTCATTGCTTGCTTACAAGCTCAAACTGCCTGAGGAGAGGGAGGCAAGGAGTGGATATAAGTCTACGTTGAGTACCTCCCTGTTAGATTCACCATTGGAAACGCCATCATCTTCGCCAAAGCTTCGACACACGGCTCTACAAAGGACTCCAGGGTCACATACCTCCTCGCTACGATCTCGGTTCGCTATTCTCGAGCCTACGCCAAAGTTTCCTTCCCTTGACGCCTCAATGGCGCGAACAATGGACAAGACCGAGATCAAAAAAGTTGTGCGCCTTGCACCGAGCTTAGAAGAAGGGCTTTTTGCAGACAGCTTAGAGGTCTATGAAGATAACTCAATAGCTGCTGCAGCCCCGATTATTCGAGGTGTCAAGCCGGATATCGTGGATACACGCTGCTCGGCGGTATGTGAACCAACCACAAACCAGGGTCCAGCCGACTCAAGCAATACACCAGCTATCAACGGACTTGATATACAGTCAGTCATTTCACACTCTGTGTGTGTTATTCAAAACACCACGGTGCGTGCAACACCATGTGTAGCAACAACAGTTGTAGCCACACCTACGCTTGTACCAGAGCCACTTCGAACAACTCTCTCAGAGTCTGATAGTATTGGCTCGATACCAACCATATCCATGGAGGTCCTCGAGTCGATTGTCTTCTCTGCAGCATATGGCAATGCAGAATGTCAGGTCTTAGCATCTGACCTGTACAATGAAGTCCAAGACGCACTTGCTTCAGGCACCGAGTGGGATTGGGGCGCTCGAGAGCAGCATTTATTTCTCAAGTTACATCTTGTGCAGGAGCTGGACTCCCTGGTGCTGTCAGGCTTACTGCAGGAGAGTGTTTTCGAAGTCATTCGGGGACAGATGTTCCCGACACTCACCACAGTGGTCCTGGAAGATCGGGATGTGAGAGAATATATCTGCCGTGCTGTGAGGACATCACGCCTGGATCGCAACTGCGCAAAGGAAGTCTTGGGATTGCTAATCTGCGATGAGAGCTTTGCACAGTACGGACCGGAGGAAGAGATCTTCTTGGAGCGACAGCCTTTCGACTCGAGGGGCTTTGTGTACAATGACTGTGCTGATATCGAGTCTTACAGATGTCTTGATCCCACTTCTGATGGTACTACTGGGTCGGTCGAGCTGCAACTGCAGCCACAGCATCAGGCACGGCCAGGTTGGCGGTCATCCTTCTTATCGAAAGTTATCCAGATCTTTCGTCCCAGTCACTGGGAGTGGAAGTCTTAAAGTAGTGTTTAGACCAGTTTGCCACTCCTCGCCCTTTCATCGGTTTCCAAGAAGTATCTTCTTTACTCGAAAATTGGAACGATGGTGAGCATGCATCAACGCCAGACTAGTATCATTGTAGAGTCTCGAAGCTAAAACGAAATAATCTTGAAAATTGAAGATTTCTGTGCAGACATGAACCAAAGAGGTGTGAACACTCCTTCCAACCCCATGTTATGATTGAAGCGGCAGACGGAAAGTATTAGCGAAGATGCGCGTGTGATGACCCAGAAAGCCATGACGTCAGTTCGCTGCGAGGCACGCGAGGCAAGAGCATTCGACAAAACTTGTCGAGCTCGCAAACTGGCAACGTCAGCGCAATCTGAGCATCCTGATGCTGCGCAGGATTTGCAGTTCAGCACGCGATCATGGTCTAGAACTAGATTTGTAGCTAATGCGCGGCTTAAAGCAGGGTTGGAACCTTGCGGTGTCAAGTAACCGCGATCTTGGTGCAGTTACGCAGACTACCTATTGGACTGCAGCCATGGGATAATTGGCCCATTCAGGCACAGGAGAGACTGCGCCCCGCTGTGACGCTCGTGCACAGTTGTTCCGCATTACCTTGCAACGCGGGGGTCCTTATTTGTCCCTGGATACGTCATCGGTTCGTGGGCAATAACTTCCTTAAGGCGTCCTCTTGCTCTGATCCTATAAACCAACACCTGAACTTTGTACACGCTCCAACTCTACTTTACCGATTCCACTTGAACATCTCACACCAAACCAAACAACATGGAGACCATCAGCAATATCGCGTCCACCGCGACGTCTACAGTTTCGAATCTCATCTATGGCAACCAAGACGCTGCTACGAAGACAAATGAGACGGCCGGCAAGGAGCCAGTCTCCGGTCAGACGGGCAAGGGAACCGTTGACGAGCCATACGATCAGGGTAACTCAGGTGAGTCTGGCTCCTGGAAGAATAACTGTTTCGACTGAGCATGTGCTGATACACAGCGCAGAGTCCGCTCTTGAGGAGAATAAAACTTCAACTACTGGAGCAAGCGGTGTAATTGAGCCCACCGGCTCTATACAGAAGCCCGAAGACCTCATTGATGCCTACAACAAGGAGGCCAGCGCTACTACCACTACCGCCACCTCCTCCACAGCTACCGGTATCACAGACAAGGCTGGCGTAACCGACAAAGTTTGGAAGCCCACAGATGTCGATGCCGTCAAGCCTTCGGTCACTGACCCTACTGCCGCCCCTGAGACTGGTGTTGGCGCGCAAGGCAGCACTGACAGCACTACTACTGGCAAGGATACACTCTGGAGAGGTGTTGATGCTTACAAAAACCCTTCGTCAACGGAGGCGTCATCCACTGGTGCTTCTGCTGCTAAGCCGATCTCTACTGAATCAACGACGGAAGGTCTGAAGGGTGCGGTTGATGCGGAACCCAAGAACTACTCCATTGGTGATTTGACGACCGGAAAAGAGACTACTGCTAAGCCTGTGGGTGAGGGTACGAGCACTACTGATGCCACCAAGACTGGTGAGTCTGCCATCAGTCCTCCCGACCTGAGCACGACCTCTCCCGGCGACAAGCCCGAATACAGCGCGGACACCCAGGAGCCATCCCACAACTCCGGCAGTACGTGGACCCACAAGGTCGGGAACGTTCTGAGCAAAGCTGACGGCGTAGCAGGTGTTGTTGGTGAGCGAGCCGGTCACGGTGGACCCGCAACTGCGCAAACTGGTGTGCACGAGGAGAAGAAGGCCACACCGAGCTCTCCTTCCCATGACAAGAAGTCTTCATCGATCTCGCCCTCTGGCGATGACGATGAGAAGAGTGGTAAGATGGACAAGCTGAAGGACAAGCTCAAGACCAAGCTTCACATTGGTCACAAGGACTAGACATTTGACAGACTGCGTCTGCCAAATGGCCGATCACGAGGAATGAACATGATACCACGGGAAAGTTTGGAGAAGAACACGATGCGTAGGATACCCTCAAGTAGTGCGTAATGAACTGTTTGTAATGATTGTGCGATCATGATGCGATGATTCAGGTGTTTGGTTGATGGTAAATGAAAGGGACCATGGCGCGGAGTAGCACGGCCGTTCAACGCTGTGATTGGACGGCCCCATTTGGGTACCGCAGCGCAGTTCAGACCCCTTGCGACAGCACTCAAGCTCGCCGTGAATGTGAAAGAAGATACGTATACGCACACCCGTTTAGTAGCTGCCACGCCGGCAAGATGCCTCGCTTCTCAGCGCGCAACATCATTGTATTCGTCAATGTCGCCCTCCTGACCCTCTTGTTCCTGCACCTCAAACACCACCTCTGGGACAAAGCCAGCGACAGCAGCGGCGCAAGCTCTTTCCTTGCCGGCCTCTATCAAGACGAAGACGACGGCTATGGTGGAGGGCATGCGCATGACCGCGACGCCGATCTTGGTCTAAGCGGAGTGAAGTCAGACAATGAGTGGAGGAGCAAGGATGGCAAGACGCTACAGGTCAATGGAGGGTCAACGAGTAGCGTTGTGCTAGAAACGAAGGGCAAGAGGAAGAGAAGAACCGCTGTAGTGGTCGCAAGTCAAGCGAGCGAGAACGCGACGTGGATCAGTGAAGCGTTTCCCAAGTGGGAGCAGAATATATACAGCGTCGATGACCCTTCTGCGGCGTTGACGGTACCAAAGAACAAGGGAAGAGAGAGCATGGTTTACCTGACGTATGTGACTTATATGTGTGGCACTAAAACGGTGAAGACTGACACGCTGCGCACAGCTACATAATCGACAACTATGACAAGCTCCCTGACAACGTCCTGTTCATCCACCCGAATCGTTACCAGTGGCACAACGACGACCCAGACTACGATGGGCTACCCATGCTTCGCCGCTTTCAGCTTCCGTATCTAGAGGAACAAGGCTATGTCAACATTCGCTGTGCATGGTCACTCGGGTGCCCTGCTGAAATCAAGCCACTGGCGGAAGAGGGTGAGCATAGAGAGGCGGTGCACGCAGGTGGCGACTACAAGAAAGCCTTTCAGACGCTATTCCCTGAAAAAGAAGTGCCAAAGGAGGTTGGCGTTAGCTGTTGCGCGCAATTTGCGGCGACAAAGGAGAAGATTAGGGAGAGAAAGAGAGATGATTATATCAGATATAGGGAGTGGCTCGTGAATACAGATCTGGACGACAGTATCAGCGGACGTGTGCTGGAGTACTCGTGGCATAGTAAGTTGGACAGCGCAGATTGAGTTTTTCTCACGACAATTCATCTCTGCAGACAAACATGTCATCTCTTTCATGTTGAGCTAACATCTGTCAGTGATCTTCGGCAAGGAGCCCGTTCATTGTCCTAGTGCAGAGGCATGCTACTGCAAGGTCTTTGGCCTCTGTAATCTTACTTGTACGGACGCAGGTAGCTGCGAAAGACGATACATCCTGCCACCTTTCGCGAGTCTGCCGAAGGGCTGGCCTCTGGTCGGTTGGAAGGGTGAACCAAGAGAAAGAATGGGCAGCGAGGAGTAGCTCTCCATTGTCACAAACCTCGAATCGTTACCAATAAGCTATTGGCGACACGTTACAAGACAACACTGCATCGAGCAGTGCAAGCTGTGTTTCTTGTGGCTTTATGAGACCTACACTACTCCTGTCGTGCGGCTGACACGACCACAACTTACCTCCCGCACTTCCTGTGGTCATATGCCTACGTTTCTTTGATCGACGGAGCCACATGTAGCACACCACGTCGGCTTGGTAGTGCAGAATCTGCACATGTCATACGGCACCTCAGCCGTTTGGTTGGTCTTCTCTGCTTGATGGTTGTGAGGCATTCGCAATCGATCTCACACACGATAACCAGGTACCGTCGTCCAAGAAACATCCAGCCCGCTTCCCCGCGCGCGTACTATTGGGCAAATATTTCCCAGCCTTCGAATCGGAATCTCGGCGAATACCTACGGAAAGGGCAAAGGGCAAGGCAATAGGTAGCGCGGGGTCAAGACCATTTACATCACACACAGCTGTATTTTGCACCTATGCACAGCACATGAGATGAGCAAATGTGGATTGCGATGCAGCATTGAGCCGCAGCAAGGTCGATTCGAGAAGGCTTGAAGGGCCGACTCAGTATTGATCTCAATAGCAATGCAGCCCAGCATTCCATCGAACAATGACAAATTTGCAGATTGCGAAGAAGTCGAGGCTGAGGCCTGCGGCGGAACCGCGGAGTCCGGATATTCGTTAGCGCGCGTTGGGCAGAGCCGCACATCTTCCACATTGACTGTCAGCTGCTCTACTAACACCGTACTAAATCATCGTGACATCTAAGCTAAGTAATGGGGAATCCGCGTTCACTTGGGAAATGTGTCAGGCATCAATCAGGTCACCTTTTTTTCGTGCGCTTCATTCCATGAGGAAACACAGATCAGGCCGAATTGTTCAGCCTGCTCCCACTACAACACTAGACAGGTTCAGGTAGGACCCGGGCTTTTGATTGTGACAGCCCCTTCCTTGCCAAACCCCTCGTACAACTCAAGTGGGCCCGCTCGCAGAGCCTCATCGCGACTACCTAAAGCGACCGCCGCGGTAAACAATGCGTTCAACGCTGAAAGTCATCCATTAGCCAGCCCTTTTTGCATTCACCATTCATACCACGCATCAGTTCTGCTAGCATTGCCTACTGTTCTCTTATCTGCGACATCTTCTACGCTTCTCCGCGCTCTTTTCTTGCGTGGTGATCTCGTGGAGAGATCGGGTTTCGATAACCTGCAGACAGATGGGCCTTTTAGAAACTTTGCCATTCGACATCTACTTCGAAATCAGCAAGTTCCTCGACCTTGATGACATTACACATCTTACGCAGACATGTCGTCAGCTGCAAAGTGTGCTAGACGTCGATGTGCTTACTCGACGCGCGGTCGAGGTCAGTGGTGGTGATCAATCCACTTAACTCTGGCTAACAAGTGCCTCAGGCCAATCATGCGTATTCTGAAGAAGCCCGAGAAGCACGAAAAGGGACCATAACATACAAAGAGGCCCTTTGTGCAATCTACGACCGACGGCATGCCTTCTCGAATGCGCGGCCTTTTTCTGCCCGGATTGTCGGTCATGGGAGCTCATTTCTGTATCGACAGGGCGTTTTATGCTCAATGAGACACAGCATAGTTTCTATTTCCAACCTGCGCTCTCGCAAATCCAATATAGGAATCGACGTTGGTGCCTTGCTCGAGTCTCAAAATTCTTACATGGCGGACCATACTTATGAGATGGTGTACTTTAACGACGAAATCTTGGCAGTCCTTGTCACACGCCTGGATGGTTCGAGCTTCGTCGTCTTCATCAGTACTAGAGAACATCTAATCGAATCCGAGCGAAGCTTAGGGTGTATTGCAATTGAAGCAACAGACACAAAACTATTCGTTCGTCACACAGCCAAGCATGTGTGTCTCGGCACGCATAATGGCCGAGGAATTGATGGACACCGTAAATGGATCATCCATGTTTACAAGATGGACACTGACGGGAGTGGACTCGACCAGGATCGTGAAGAGGTGAAAGGCATCATACTTCAAGATTTCCATGGTAACGACATTGGCTTGACTGTTGCCTTCGAAATACATGATGGTCATTTTTATGCGGTCTCAAATCAGGGCACATACGAAGTGGAAGAAATAGATTGGACCTCTTTCTATCATTGCGTTCGGATTCCTCTTAACAACCCTGTTGAGAGAACCGTGCAGAGAAATGCGAGATTGTATCGGCGCCAACACGCCGATGGTCCCATACACGACCTTTGGACAGATTTGGTTCTTCAGCACAACGAGAAAACCAATGATTTGCACATCGTTGAATCGAGACGAGAATGGATCGAGTCAACTTCGAAGCACGCAAGGGCATTCTATACGTCACGCATTGAGTTTGACCAAGCTTCCCCTGAAGAAACAGCTAGGGACGACGGTGGCTCTGGTGACAACCAGGTAACCCCTTTCCCGTTACCAGAAAACGACCCCTTGACTAGTGCTCTTGCTTCATCACATCGTGCTAATTTCATGCATACTCCCAAGCTATACAGCTGGACAAGGCACTCAGAATCTCTACACACAAGCTGCAAGGGATTAAATCCGCGATCATTCATACTCGCGAGGACGAAGTTCAGAGCATATAATCTGTCCTGTTCTGCATTTGTAGATCTTGTCGAAGATGAAAATTGCTGTCCCGAGCGTCTGCCCTCGGAATTGCCATGTCTGAGGCTCAGGATTGGTAGCCGGCGTGTTGCGCCCAAAGTCAACAACTCTCCCGATCACGGAAACGAAGAGTGTGAAAGGAATGACAGTCTTGTATCACACAAGATCAAAGGCGATCGTGTCATATTCCAAGATGATACTCAGTATCGATACACGCCCGTCCGTATGTGGCCCTCGACGTGCACGGATTGTCCATGCTCCCAACGCATCCACCGCATCATGAACCCAGAGACTCGAAGTGATCTTGGAATAGGCTCTGGTAGGAAAACAATCACGGCGGTTTCCGATGAGCGAAGCATGGTATACATGATTAAGCCAAGCCGCTCGTATCAAGACCGCAACTCCAGTTCCGACAATAGACTGGGAACAATCGTGCTCGTGGACTTTGGCCGACCCTCCGTACAGACTTCGAGTGCCTCGTGCAATGATGAGTGGCGCTCGGAATGGGCCTCGGACTGGCAAAGGTGCAAGGAGGGCATGTGCTAGCATCTTGGTACGTTGAGGCATACTTTCAAACGTCTGTACGAGTTGAGCCTCAAGGCAAGGTATCGCTGCGCGCATATTTGCAAACTACAATCTGCCTTGGGCTGCCATGCAGGCGCGGCACGGCTCGCTGACGGTATGGATGTGGTGACAAGGCTGCATGTGGTCACAAGGCGGAAGCAGAGATAGGTCAAGCTTTGCAGATGCGCGATATGCGAGGATCGGACAGCGGGTGCAGCGGCCCCCGTATTTCATTTGTTATATGCAAAAGGAAGTCAGTTGTGTATGTTGATTCGCTTGTTCGTTTGTGTGCTTAGTCGACGAGACATCTGCACTAATGCACGCCACCAGTGCATCCAAATAGGTCACCAGTAGTGTGCTTGTACTTTTGTTTCGTCATTCAGGTATACAGAAAAAGGCTAGCATCGTAGATATGTTCCAAAAACCCATATCCAAGCCATTTACGTGTAAATCTCTTCAGTCAAAGCATTCAGCCCAACACCCTCCTTGGCAATGTCTTCTTCCTTCAAGAAGAGCAATGGCATCTCAACAAGCGTACCACGGATAGTGCTAAGCACATCCTTAACCTCCCTAACACCCTGCTCACCGGGACTAAAGTTCTCGGCCACCACGTGGCCCCACTTGTACAGGCTGGGCTTCTTATTCTCCTTGTCCTGCTCACTCTGCCCAAAGAAGCGCGAATAGTATTCATCATACTCCTTCCAGTTCTTGACCTCATCACAGGGTACAGGGTGGAAGATCTTGCCAAAGGCCTGTGTGTTGGTGTTTGCGCGCCAATTCCATAGGTTCTGGAACTCGTCGCTGACCGGGTCAGCGACCTGATTGTCCATATCCGAGCCCCAGTCGTAGACCTGTGGGACGGTGACGGGCTGCCAGTTATCGTCTACGGCGTCAACAGGCTGGTGCTTGAGCAGACCGAGGTGCTTGCGGAAAATTTCGCGGCGCAACGAGGATGCGAAGCGTGAAACGCGGTACGGACGTCCGTCCATGGTCGAGTCAATCATATCTGGGTCGCGGACGATTATTGCGATTTCAGAGTCATGGTCTCCAAGCTGCGAGCGATCATTGAGGTTGGCGGAGCCGCAGATGACAGTCGTATCATCAGCGATGAGGAGCTTGCTGTGGATGTACAGTTCTTCGCTGACGAAAGCGTCCATTTCGTCCACCGCGCCTCCTTCCCAGGGGACGTTGCGGATATCTTCGCCATTGAGCATGTAGCACTCGCAGACAGAGTCCCAGCGGCCATCTCCAAGACCTTGACGGCCACCAATCTTCTGGGCTTCTTCTTGGTATCGGTTGTAGTCCGATTGTCTCCCATCATTTGGAACACCAGCATCCATTTCGTACGCCTGCTGAGGGGGGCGACCGCCACCATCCATCTCGTAAACACCATACTCGGCCGTTGGTGGAGGACGATAGGCTTGGAAGTCTCGTGATCCTTCGTGAGCAGCATCGAAACCCTCACTAGCTTGTCCGTATGAGACTCCAGAGCGCTGCTCAGCCTCCTGCATGACCTTACTGGCGTTGATACGATCATAGCTGCGAAGATTGTAGAACCTGATGTAGTCCATCGGATTGAAGCCAGCCTTTGCAATCTCCTCATAGATAGAATGACCACCACGGTTGATAGAGTTGTATTGGAACTCCATAATGGCTCGTGTCCCCAGAGCTTCGTCAAGTTTAAGATCACCAGCAAAGGCTGGTACAGCCGGAATGACGATGATCATCTTGTACTTCTCGCCGTTACGAGCAGCGCGAATAACACGCTCAACGATAGCTGCACCAACCTGGTTTTTGATTGGACGCTGCTGGTTCCCGGTGGCCGTGATAAAGAACTGGTTCTCGATGTAAACGAAGTGTTCACTGTTTTTTATGGTCTCGACGTAGGCATTTTGAATCGAACGCTGATGTTGTCAGTAGGCAAAATGTGGACAATGTTAGATCCACTCACCTCAGTGGAAATGTTGTGACTCCATTTCGCCGACGAACGAGTAATCTGAGCATCCAAGTTGGCACGTTGCGCACTGTGTTCGGCGTGCGACTGGTACTGTTCATGTTGCTGTCCGTGATGACCGCCGTAGTGTTCCTGATATTCCGCATTGACGCGATCAAACATCTTGCGGCGGAAACCGCCTTCACGACCAAACAGACCTCGCTCGCCCTCTTCACCGTCACCGCCGAAGCCTCGAGAGCTCTCATCTCCTTCTTCTTCCAAGTTGCGTTGCTCGGGAGGTGGATACTCTCCACCTTGTTGAGCACCGCTGTTTGTGTCTGGAAGCCTTAGGTATCTAGTCGATTTGTGCGAGTATTTCTCGTCGTAGATGAAGTTCCAGCGTTGTGTGAAGTGCGTACGTAGATCTTGGACGACGGGACCACGCAAGCTAAGAGCTACGTCAGACCATCCCATTCGAGAGCTCTGGGTCCTATCGAGCTTATTTTCTTGCCAATGATCAACGTTGGCAAAATCTGGATCGGTATCAGTTTACAATGCCATGTTATGACCTTGACAAGTCACCCCTTACCTAACATTCGAGCGTTGTTGAAGTCTTGGCCAGGGAACACAATGCGATCGAGACTTCCAGGATGGGCATCCGCGATAGGATGAGAATTGGTGTCCCAACGTCCATAGCACAGATCTAAGCCACCCATAAATGCAATCGTTCCGTCAATCAAGCAGAGCTTTTCGTGATGTGCCCAGTACAGAACAGTACCGTCAGTCGAGCCGTAGACGCTCTTCAGACCGTCCAATGGTAGCTGGGCAATCTTGGCGGGAGAAAAGGTCATGTTCTTCATGGTGTTGATGAATTGACCGGAAAGCACTGAGGCGTCGGGAGTGTGATCAGGGTGTCTGAAGACACCAATGTTCGGATGAAGCTCTTCCAAGTGATGCTTTGTATGGGCACTAGAGACTGTGATAGGTGGCGCGATCAGCGGGTTTGTTCTTTCGACTTCTTCGAGGGATTTGAAAATAACAGCGAGACCGACTCGGGTAAGGCCTTTTGTGATAGGATCCGTAGAGTGTGGTAGAAGGGAATGTAGATAATCGGGTAACAGTGGATTGAACTTACGCGTCAAAGCCTGGGTAACTTCTTTGTAGACTATAACGTTGACTTTGACCCCACGTTCTGCAGCAGCCAGAAGCATATGGTCGACTCGATACTGCTGGTTTTTGGCCGGAGGACGTCGGAGGTAGAGCTCTGGGGACAACCACCAATCCAAGATCCAGATCGATTCACGAGCTTGCTCTAATGCGACTGACACAGCGTGCATGTATGAAGCACCATCGACATACCACTTGATGTCGTTGCCATGACGCTCAGGGGCAAAGCTCATGAAACGATGTTGGTTATGATATTCTTGCCCAGGCTGCGATTGGCCCTGTTGCTGTGCTTGCGCAGGCTCATCGTTCTTGCCGACAAAGGAGTCTTTGAGGTCGGCGCTGATCTTGTGGACCTCCTTGTGAATCCTATCGAAGAGGAAAGACATTCCGCCAGAACTTGACGAGCCTTGCTGAGGTGGTAGATCCTGGGAAAAGCTGTTAGGAAAGATTGTGTGTAGAGGGAGTGAGTAGTTGCAGCGGTAAGAGTGTAGGGATGACAACAAGGCTAGGATACAAAAAGCCGCAACGGCGCGAGAGGCTAGTCAAACTCCTTAACGTCTCTAGTAATCTTGAAACTGTGCATCATGCATGTGTGCCGATGACAGCATTGTGGCCGACGAAAAGCACATACCTCCTTCTTGCCCCCAAAGAAGCGCCGTCCCACGTCCCCAATCAATCCACGATCTCCTTCCTGCCCCTGTCCTTGCCCATGGAAGTCTCCATACGCTAGGTCGTCGTCCCTACGCGACATTTCAGATAGTAGGGGTGCTGGTGAGTTCCTCTCAAGCCTCGAAGGTGTTGTGATGACAAGCTTGAGGCGGTGATGATGCGGGGCTGGAGGTGGGGCAGCACCGAGATCAACAGGGTTCGCGCAGCAGCTGAGACATCACGGTTGCCAACACATCTGAGGTACACGCAATACGAGAGCACTGATTTTGCGAGTAGCAAATAGCGTCCTTGTGCGGCATACGGATAACTCATGCATTCGGGCACTCAGGGTCGCGTTATATCCTACTCGCTGATTCTCTTCTTCCCTTGCTAACTACCGGTAGCTGCGAAACTTTGAGCCTTGTAAATTGTTACCCCCACTTCCTATCTCAGCTCAACTCTGATTTGCAAACACCACATTAGCCGCACTGGGTAGGCATGTGAGAACGTTGTGGAACTGCAAGCTCAAGGCTGTCCAGGTCATAGCTAGGTATCTTACAGTGCTGCAGAGATACAGGCTCGGGCTGATGGAGCCAATACGTTGCCAGTGCGGAGTTGGTACGTCATTGTAGTAGATCAATTATATGACTTCAGCAATCAGATAGCTTGAACTTCCCGTCTTACCTCCCCTTCAACCACGCCTGCAGCTGTGCAGTACCCATAAGCACCTCCGCAATAATGTTCTCGGCTTCACGTTCCGCAGTATCTACCTGCCTTGCGTCTCGTGCGTTTGTCCCTGCTACAGCGTCGTTGCGACCATTCAGAGCGTCTCGATTCTTCCATCCAACGCCAGCAAAGATGGTTCAACACCCCATTGCCACCCTTCAGGTATAAGATACAACCTCACGCCGAAATTCAAGGCCAAAGTTGACAAGACAAAGAAAGACCTCATCCCCAGACTTCCCCCATCATCTCCGACACTCTTTGAGGCTAAGAAGAAGAAGAACTTGAGCTTTGAAGCCATTGCAAAGGAAGTTGGTCGCGATGAAGTAGCAATTGCAGCTCTATTCTATGGCCAAGCAATGGCTTCGCCGGGGGACATTCAGAAGCTGTCCAAGGTTCTTGACATTCCCGCCGAGATCCTCAAGTCGCAGCTTTCCGGTTTTCCTGATCGGGGACGATCGCTTGAGATGCCTCCCAAAGATCCTCTTGTGTACAGATTGTACGAGATTGTACAGAACTATGGCTACGCATACAAGGCTGTCTTGAACGAAAAGTTTGGTGACGGAATTATGAGTGCTATCTCGTTCTCGACCAAGGTAGAGAAGGAGACCGACGAGAAGGGAGACTGGGCGAAGATCACACTGAGAGGCAAGTGGTATGTGAACCTCTGCAATGTGAGTATGTTGACATCACTGACGTGCCACAGGTTACCATACTCGCGGTTTTAGTTCTAGTAATCGATCGATCGATCGATCGACACGACAATTTGTTACTGTGCCTTTCGTCTCCAATCACATATTTCACGCACAATTCGAGCTTTCGCTGCTGTTCTAATTGCATTCCTGCTACATGGACTTAGGAAGATCATGACTCCTTTGCCAGCATCTTCACAATGACCGAAACGTAATCTGTTCAAGCAACGATAGTACCTATGCTATATTTCTGCCTGCCACTCCCCCGCTCTTGCCCCAAATAGTGGCCCGTGATAGACTCACCTCGACTTCCCTCTCTCTCACCTAACATCACGTTAGACTGCCCCACAGTAGCCTATTCATGTACCTTGCCTTCCTTACTTCTCAAATTTTATCATGTCACCCCGCCATTGCTCGAGACGCGACTGCAGTTTTTCTTCCACTCCCTTCGACTTGCTCTTAAGAACTTTGCGTCATCACAACGCTTACTCACTTCACCACGCGCTGAGCTGCCGCAATACAGTCCGGCACATCCATCCAACTATACTGTAAGTCTCTCGCTCCCATACGAGAGATATCCACTGAGCAAGCAACAAGATCGCCAAGAGTAGCGCTATCGCCTATCATGCCAGCGATCACGGACCCAGATAGGGTGAAATGCACGTTTCCTCGCTGCGAACTCCACTTCGCAACCGAGAAAGAGATGAAGAGACACAAGAGGCATGATGACGATCACGATTACTGCCACAAGTGCGATGAGGACTTCGAGTCTTATGATGACCTGGCATATCACAAAATTTACCGCCCAGACATGCACAACAAAGCCTGTCGCGTCTGCGGTGATGAATTCAAGTCCGAGTCTGGGCTGAAACGCCACATCGAGCTGGTGAGTACGACACTCTCATCTAGAAAGCAAGACCTAAGAGACACAGAATCACAAAGTCGACCAAAAGCTTACATGTATTGGATGTAACAAGTCCTTCTATCGCGCCTGCCTATTCATTGAGCACCTTGAGTTCGGTTATTGCGACGTCATTTCCGCCTCACAGTTCCAAGGCCACATTGTGCACAAGCACCTGGTGACAGCCTTACTGAAAGACGGTAACGCATACGCTCGCTTTCAAGCCAAGCAGGCCAAATTTGAAGCTGCTCACGGCGACTTTGAAGAGGAGGGCGGCGTCTGCCTCGATGATCCTCTAGACAAAGACGAGGAGATTGAAGACGTCAAATTCGCAGTGCTTCAGCCTAACTTCTCAGACACCTCACCCCCTCCACCGACAGCCGTCCCGTATCCGCCGCTTCCTTCGAAAAGTCAAACCTCTGGTGTATTCCATAGTGACGACTTCGCTTCAAGCATCGGTGCAATGTCCATCGCTGACGACGATGGTATCAGAACTGTGGTCAGCCCACACAATGGCGCACCCCAGTCTGCTCGCGCTGGCTCAAATACAGGGTCCACATCAACAGGACGTCTGCTCAAAGCTTGGGGTGACCGCAACGGCAAGACAGCTAGCAGTACCCTATTTTCAAATGCGAAGCCGACTCCCATCACGAAAGAGTTCTCTATCGCCGCACATGATGAGCAGATGGAGCGAGAGCATGGCATCAACATCATGACGACACGTTTCTGGGACCCTCAAGGTTCTGATTGGAACCCAGAACGTTTCTATGACTCTGTTATCAGCAAGTACAATTGCCCTTTTGTGTGCGAACTCACTTTCGCGACGCCTGCCGACCTCAGTAATCACATCAACACTGCCCACCGTCTCACTCGCATGAAGTGCCCATTATGCCTCAAATACTTCCAGTCCACTACTGCGCTAATCTCACACTGCGAGAGCCGCGGGGCTAAGTGCCAAATCAACAAGGCTGACAATTTTAACATCTTCCTCGACCGCATGTCTGGCGGCTTCCTTGGCGTGAATGAGAAGGTTCGCCCTGATCACCTCAACAACCCATCCTTCATGATGACGGATCCTGAGACGGGCAGAATGGTCCCATACAAGCCTCCTGTTGCTCACTACCTCCAATACATGGTCACCAAGCCTCCAGACTGGAAAGAGCCCGTCAAGACTGGCGTTCAGATCGGATTCGCCATGCAAAAGAACCAGTGGTAGAAACATTCTGCAGTAGGTCAAAGGAGACGACATTGAAGCCGGCACACAGTGCGACACAGCTTTTGTGGCGAGCGTGAAATGCCTTTGGGTCATGCTGAGCACACACAAGCGAACGGAGTCGGAAACTAATGATTAGAAATACGCTGAGCAGACAACTGAAGAGTGTGGATCATTTGCACAACAGCGATGGTCAAAATGAATCTACGACATGATACGCCGTATCAGATGGAGCACAGTGCATTGGTATGACTGTTAGGTAGCCAAACATAATCGTGTGCTCCAGAAATCATTCAGGGACCTGTCATGTGCGAGCGTAGACTTGACAGTCTAACGAATATTTACAGCTGGTGCTAATTTGAAGAAGATGAAGGTACATTTTTGCCAGAGACAAGATTTACTCCGATCTAAGACATCAGACTCTGGCCCTAGCATCTCTTTTAGAAAGCCGCCTAGGCGTGTACTTTAGCAATCCCTCCGTGAACGCCTTCCGCAGCCTCAACATATTATCATACTGCGGCTCGCCCAGTCTAAGAACCTTGGTTGTCCACGACCCAAATTCCAATGGCGACTTCTGAAACACGTTCAATACCGTGAGTTCAAAGTCTGTCTTCTGTGCATCCAACTCATGCTGCTGGAACGCCCTGATCATCCGCCAACAGTCCTTCCACACCGCATCCGTCGCACACGGAAGCGCCCGCACATCACTGCAACGGAAGTGCTGGAGGCTCAACTGTACGCCGCGCAGATTCGTCAGACGGCCCACCAGCGAAGTCACGAGCGCGGTAGTCCAGTGGTGCGTCAGCCTTGGAATCGCGACTTGCTGGACGCGGCTCACGCACTGGTGATTCGAGAGCGCGAATGCGCGGAACGCGTGGGGGGCATCGAAAGAGAAGATACTGGATGCGTAGAGCACTGCTGTGGCTTCGGTGTAGAATCTCTTGCTTACTCTTGGTGGGAGTGCGAGGGCGGTCTCGAAATGGGGATATGTTGGTTTCCGGCGGATCGTGTATTGCAGTTCTGAGGCGCTGGCTTCAGCGGGCTTGTTAAGCGACTTCAGGGAGACGTGGATAGTTTGCTGGCCGTAGATTTGGTCGAGAATTTGTGCCCGGAGCTCGGCTGGGAGGTTGAAGAGAGGGAAAGTTGGGGGTGGTGGAGGTGGGATGAGGCTGTGTGTGTGTGTTAATGCTGGCTTGGGCGTGCACACCATTGTGGTTGAGCCGAGTGTTCTTACATGGAGATGAAGGGATTAATAATACCTCTATTTGAGGGTAATATCAAATCCATCTTTCGACGCTTGGTCCCAGATTCGAAACGATCGTAGATGTCCCGCTTTCGTTTTCCGAGCAACATGGCGATTGCTTGAGGGTGATGATCAAGGGAATGCATAAACCTGAGGGTTTCGAATACATTAAAAACTGAAGATTTGATCCTGATTTGATATCTACCTACTTGTGCGGACGCTCTAGAGCTTGACTGCCTGAATCCGAGGCGTTGCCAAGAACTGCTGCCTTACGCACAAACAAGTTGATGTGCATTCAACGAACGAATTAGGTATGTCCCATCTCCGCCAGGATGCGTTCATTCTCAAGCTCCCAGTCTGGGAACAAGTCACTGATGCTCTGGCCAAGCAATACCGCTTTCATGCTCGCTGCAAGCTCCTGCTTCATATTGTCTTGTTTGGACTCATCGTCGCGCTGCTGGCGGTACTCATCCTGCAGCCATCTGCGGTCTTTCTCGTGCCAATCTGGAGACTTCTTCTGGCGATTCTGACATCTGTCAAAGACGAAGACATTGGTCAGTTCTGACGTGAGGTGGTGTTGCTGGAACGCACGCAGAAACACAGGAAACCAGTTCTTATCCTCCTGCCACGCCTGGCCCTCAAGCCTACTACCACGGACCACAGTACTACGACGCTGGCCATTGCTGTGCCCACCATTATAGCCAATGCAGGTGCCGGTGTAGTTGCTATCGTCTTCAACCACAAACCCAAGCGAAAGCGTAACGCCTTCAAGGTTCTCGAACTTCTTGATCATGCTCTGGCTCCGCTTTGGGCTCCAGATACGGTTGTGATGTTTGATACCAAAGCCGAGTCGAACTTCGAGGTTGCGCATGCGTCTCACGCTCTGCTGCTGAGAGGAAGCAAGGATAAAGAGATTGATGCTGCTGCCGACCTTGAACGTTGCAGACTTGTAGAATGTGTTGGTTGTCTCAGACCAGAACCGTCTATTGACAATGGGCCAGAAGAACAATGTCCGCTCGTTAGTAGAACCGCGTCTCGCACTGGGGCAGCAGTTGGGCATTTTTGATGAATCCGGCAACGGTACCGAGACCCCCTGCTGGCAGATGGTATATTTGAATGCATAGTCCCCTGATGGTATCATTTTCTGATTGACGTTGGTTGGTTCTGCATGGATGGTCAAGCTTCCATACGCGTAGCTCCAGATCCTCTCCCGTACATATTGGGGCAGCTCAAGTAGATTCGGTGTTTTTTGGCCCATCGCACTGACAGATAGTACAATCGATTTTGACAATACCAGAGGCTCAATGAGTATGCGTTGGTGATATGCTGTGTTTGCTCGATTTCAATCCTGTAGCCTAGTAATGATCAACCGTCTGCAATGGCATGGATGCCTAAGTTGGATGCTTACGTGATGGCAAACCTCAACACAGGTAGCCATCGCGGTGAGCGAAACAAGACACTATGACAGCGAAAGGAACCTGTCCAGTGTGAGAGAGGCGTTCGTGCTCTCGAGGGCCGTTCGTTGACTTTCATTCGTTGGGGGATAGGAATTCCGAGTACAGAAGAGTGCACGAAACTATCTCTTTGTGCACCTCAACGACAAAAGCGCCTTCTGCCTATTGTACTGTGCATGGCAAGAAGCGTTGCAGCCCCTCAAAGTAGCCAAACCAGACGTCCCCTAAAACGGCCCTTGCAACCACTGCAATGCCCTCTATCCCGAGGGCCAACACCCTGAGTGGAAAGCCATGGATCAACACAGTTCACTCGTATCTTAGCGGCGGAGCGGAGTTGATGACCAAAGCAGCGCGCAATAATCAATGCAATCCTACAACAATGTGTCGCGTGCCGTTATATCCCCGATAATCCAATAGCCCAGCTTAGTCCCTGGCTCCAGACTCTTCCTCAATGCATGGCATGGCTACATGGTCAACAGGGCAGGAGCGCGGCCAAGGCACACCCCAACACTGGAAGCGAATACGTGCCTGCCACTTTCAACCCAAGGGCCACCAGTACCAACCCAGCCAGATTCCCAGCTGACTTCGGAGCCGCCCCTTCGTGACAGTACATTTTCAAATTCCACCATGGCCGTCTCGATTACCCTACGGTAGGTATTGTGCTTTCACAAGCTCAGCCGTAGCTGAACTAGTCTCAACCAGGCTGGGGCCTAGCTTAGGCCCCCTGCTTGAACCATGAATCACGGTCTCGTCAGAACAATGATGCGCGGAGATGATTGTGACCTTGCACTAGGTAGTCTAGCAAAGAAACCATGAACTGCTGTGATGCGTACAAGCCCGTGGTGGGACCCATTCGAGATGCATCAGTTGCGTAGTGCACCCCGCAAGAAGGACCGAAGGCGTGCCAAATGCAACTCGCCTGCACTTGCCCCGTCTGCGCCGGGCTTGCAGCTATCTGACCAATCAATGCGTTATCGTAGGGCCAGTATGATTCACGCATGACGAAAGACATCGCAAGTATGGGTCTTCACGGACAAAAGAGAAAGATGAGTATTGCTTCATGTATCATCTAATGGCAGCTCATTCGCCGCCCCAGATGTTTTCATTGCTTTTTGGCCGATGTTTTGTGCTCATGCGGCCGGTCCCCTGAAGGGCTATCTACTACTCTCCATACAGACCCGTCTGGTTCGTGAAACCGGGGTCTGAGCTGAAGATTATTCGTGTATAGAAGTACAGGAAACGCCCTTGATGCTGATGTAAACAAGTCGGTGAAGTCTATCGACCGACGATATGCACGCTAAAACGCTGACAGGATGCTCAAAGAATAGAGGGAAAAGAAAGTCGGTAGCCTGCATGGGTGCAGACGACGGAAGTTTTGTACACAGAAGGGCAATCTTAGCGGAAGATCGGTTGTTGAGGAGCCGGCAATTGGTTAAACTGGTGCTGGTCAGGCCATGCGCTGTTGTCCATGTACGGCAAAGGACCCGCCCGACGATCAGTCATAGGGCGACCGAGAGGATGATAATGCATCTGATCGTAAGAAATGTTGCGGGCTGGGTTCTGTATGGATGCTTGAGGTGGAGGTACCAACAACGTGTGTACACCACGTACTGGGCGGTAAGGCGATTGTCGTTGATTTAGGAAGTACGATGGGGACAATTGACGTCCTGTGGGGAACGAGGCATTCGTGGGAGATGAATTGTTCGAGTGCGGGAAAGGGCTGATTTGGCGAGAACGGTCCGCGATTGGTGTGTGGTGCACAGAAAAGGGAGTTGCCGCTGAGGAGGTTGGTGTGCCGAGCGGTTGCTGCCACTGGACCGGAGGTGGATAAACCATAGCCATGGAACGGTTGCCAGGGATAGGTAGAGGGAGCTCTGACCAGCTCTTAGCCTGTGCAGGAGGCATGTGTTGCTGCTGGAGAGGGGGGATGGCGAGACTCGGTAGTGGTGGCAGCCTGTTCGCAGTCGGTGGTGGCTCGAATGACTTATCAACGGGCGTTTGCAAAGTCGTCACAAGCGGAGCGTTGGAATAAGGTCCGGGTGCAAAACCATGGGCCTGTCTCTTCGTTGGGGGTTCGGCGCTGTGGTCGGTACTCCGCTTGCGTTGTACAATGGGCCCCAATGGAGGGAGGGATCCAATAGGAGAGACCTGTGCAGACGTCGCCTGGGGCTGCAGTGGTGTGTTGTTGGAGACTGCCAAGTGGTTGGGCGAGTACATTGTGGTTGGTGGGGAGGTTTGCAGGTTTGCTTGTGGTGATGGAATGGACTTCTGTGAGACCGCAAGCGAGGATGTGAGTGGGCTGACGGTGCCTACCGCAGAGGCCTTCGAGGCTCGATCGTAGAAAGTACCGAATTTGCCAAGAACCTTGTGCCACTCCTCCCACTTCTCTTTCGAGGTGTATAGGCTGTATCGCATGTTGCTCAAGAACTCGACCTCCATGATGTGCACTTCCTGTACCGAAATGCCAGACACTTCGGCCCACGTCTTGTTTGTGTACGTGTTGTCGTCTAAGAATTTGTTGCCAAGCATTAAAGCGACCGTCAGAAGACGATACTCGCTACCAGGCTTGCCCTTCACACTGGGGTTGGTCTGCTTCAACTTCCACACAAACAAAAGGGCCAGAAGAATGACGTTTTGGGCAACCTGGGTCGTCGTCAAGATTGTTGCGACCCACTTGCGAAATCCGGTTGTTGGTATAGCGTCTGGTACGAGGGGTTGCATGTGTTGAAGGGGTGAATTCGACTCTATGACTTGGTTCAAGACTTTCGAGCTCTCGAACCAAAACAGGCAGGTGATCTAGGGCAATCAGCGTGTTGTCATACAAGACGAAATTTTTGCTCTCACCTCAGCTGCTAACTGGGGAAGCCCCTCTTGGGGTGTATTGATCGTAGATGGAATTTGCAGATTAGGTGATATCGACCACTTCTTTCGCGGTGTCTGAGCGACTTCTTGGGCTTTCGTTTGCGGCTGCTGCTGCTGCTGCTGCTGTTGTTGTTGTTGTTGTTGTTGCTGTCGTTGTTGCCTTTGCGCAGTAGGGCTGATTGTGGAAGTTGCTGACCTTGAGTTGCCGATTGCAGGAAGTTGATAGCCGTACTGTTGGCCAGCACCGTGACTCGGAGGTAATGACACGGCCTTGACTGCTGAGCCTAACACCTCGGGAGGGGTCAAAGGCCGCCTGGGAGCGGGCAGCTCGTAGCCATTTGGCATTCGGGGTACGGGAAGCTGCATCTGGACAGAGCCAGAATCGAATCTGGTGGTGGGTCGAGTTGATGACGAGAAGTGGAAGTCGAAGGGAGGCTCCCGGGGGAGGGCGTGAGGCATCGAACGGGGGAGCTGTAGCTCAAGCATGTGGGCGATCAAGGTGAGGCGGTATGGCTCACGGTGAAGGGGAGATGAAGGTGAAGCAGCAGCGACTTTACCGTGTGCTGGGCGGCATGGAGCGAGGCAGGTGTGCTGTGCTTAGTATGCCTAGCGTAAAACTGGCGTTTGCAGGTAGACGCTATAGTTCTTTCACCAACAGCGGTGACAAGGAAGTGGTGAGGCGGCGAACAGTCTCGTGTCAAGCAAGGAGGCCGTTGACGACGAGTGGTAGTGACTTTAGAGAAATATGCGAGAACGCTGGGCGTGTGAATGCAACCTTGTTTCCGGGAGACGAGAGCCACGGACGCGAGCGTCAGTCTTTGCGTGGTTGGACCCTAGCACAATGCGGCAAAGGGAAGCGCAGGGCACATGAAGAGAAAGAAGCAGGAGGGCAGTGGGTAGGAGGCCGAGGGGGGAAAGTGGTATAGTAGGGCTTGGAGGCGTGCCGGCGGCGATTGGGATTGTCTATACTCTATAGTCAGGGAGGCGGATTGTCGGCGGGCCGCGCGCAGCTGCTTGCGCAGACATGGCTTTTGGGGCCGTTGGATTGATACATAATTCCTGTGAAGGTCGGAAAGATCCAGGCAAGCCCCAAGAGCTGATCCAGATGGAGAAACAGCAGCTCTGACATCAACCGCGCCTGCTCTGGCTGGGGACGCTAGAGTGGGGCTTGTGCGCACGGCCGCCCAAGCACACACACAAACCAACGCGAGCCAAGGGCATCGGGTTTAGGTTAATTATGGGACAAAGCCTCGCTGCATCAGCCATGGACGATGCGCAGATGCCTGTCTGAAAGCACGAAAGCGTGATGGGCGGCGTGACCGGGCCCAGCCAGGGACGACACCGGCGGCGGCAGGGATACGATGCCTCGCTGTTGCAGCAGCCGACCAGCACAAGCAGCCAGCAGCAAGCGGCCGGCAGCAAGAGGCAGCAAGAGGCAGCAAGCAGCAGCAAAAGATAGCAAGCAGCAGCAAAAGACAGCAAGCAGCAAATGGCAAATGGTACACAGCACGCCGCACACAGCACACAACACACGACCGTATGTTTGTGTGTGTGTATGTGTGTGTGTTGGACGGCTGGGATGTTGACCCTGTTGTGCGAGCTGTGTGATGTGAGTCGTCTGAGCGCTGCTTGCAAACACGCACAGCCAGAGACAGGCGCAAGTGGGCATGGGCATGGACATGGACATGGGCGGCCGACGTCGACGGGCCCAGCTGCGACGCTGCTGGCGCTGGTGGCAGGCCGTGTTTGAACCACGCTGCGCAGCTCCCACACGGTGGATCGTCACGGCCAACACGGTCGGCCATGGCAGTCACGCTTGGACGGCTCGCAGACTGACTCTCTGAACGCTGCTTCGTGCGCTAGAGCAGGATGTGAACGGGAGGCTCGTCGAATCACGCGCAGGGGAGCACGCTGACCAGTTGCGCGGCCATCCGTCGACGACGCCAGCGTCCAGTGTCCAGCGTCCAGTCTTCAACGACTCCAGGCCGGGCGAGCCATGGCCGCGCTGGGCTCGCGTCTAGCTGCATGCTGTGACGCTCTGCTGCAAGCGCTGCGAGAGAGAGAACAAGTGTGCACCAGGCCCCCAAGTCATGTGCTCGCCGTGGCCGTGACCGCCGCCGCCGCCGCCACGGGATTTGATTACAATACTCACGCAGCCGGCCACCGCCATCTGACCCGCAGCAGCCCCGGTCGCATCATTGGCAGAGTCACGGGCTGCGCGTCGTCGCGGTACCATCGGCGCCATCCAAGTCGTCAAGGGCCCCCGCGCCACCAGCTCGCAGCCTCAATACACACCATTGGCCAGGCGAAATGGGGCCTCAGCCAGCATTGCTCGATTCAATCACTGCTCGACACCACCACGGTCGTTGCAGGCAGTGCCCACTTGGCCATCGACTGCAACTTGATACCCTTGCTGTCCACCCGTGGGACACTGGTCCTTAGCGATTGTGCTTTGTACATGGTCCGTCACCATCATGCACCAGGCAGAAGCAACGGTGCTGGCCAGGCTCGTCAATTCGCTCAACACCAGTCGCCCCGTCTCCGGAAGCTGCGGTCCTTGAGGGGATGGGTGGGCGGTAGACGGTGGTGCTGCGGTACCATTCGACGACGCCTGAGATCCCTTACGCTTGCATCACGGCCTGCTGCACCGGCCAAGGCGGGCTCACACGAGATGATGAGGACACCTCTAGGTAACCTCCTTGCCCGGCCCAGCCACGCCCACTTGACCATAGACTTTGCCAGCGCTGCCGCAGCCCACTGCAAGTGCGAATGTAAATGCAGCATCAATTGCCGTAAGCGGCGGAGCTTCTGGGCCGCCTGCAGCCCTCGCTGCCTTGATACCCTTGGACAGCGTCGTGCAGCCGTCAACGACTCGTCCAAGCATACGCTTCCCAGACACCGCAAAAGATCGGTGCTGCGTCCAGCGCTGGTTGTCAGACACTCTCGTCCATGTCGTGTTTGACCTCTGCACCCCTCACCTGCCTGTACGCAGCTGTTGGTCGCGAGACGGTGCCTCGCGCCGCCTGCACATTCGTGGTACTGCCGCCATCAATAGCAGAAGCGGCGATACAATTGGCATCGAGCCGCCAAACCGCCATGGCTCGTTTGTTTGCCTTGTTCTATCGTACCGTGCGACAGGGTTGCCAACAGACTTCGCCCCAAGCACTCCTCACATCCGGGCCCAATCCCTGTCCAAAGCGAACTTTGCAGGCGAGGTTTGGGTGGGCTGCTGATCTTGCAATCCTCGTGCCTCTTCTTGCAAATTATGCTGCGCCCTTGGACCGCCAAATAATAAGACGGTTGCAACTCAGCTTGCGTCCCTCGGTCCTGCTGCTTTCGGCGAATCGCACACTGCTCGTGTCCCGGCGCTAGAGACAACCCTCAATTAGACCAGATTATGTAGTTCCAGGTTGAGGCAACCTGCACTGCACAGTGCAGGATCGCCTTTGTCAACGCCCCTGGCGAAACACGTAGCCCTTTGATGCCATCTGCCACAGTCACTACTATAGCACAACAGGTGCGTCGAGCCTGGCGCGAGCGGTTCGACGTCAGAACTAGCGGCAGCCTACTTCCACTACCCAAGCCAGTCCATCTGCGACGGAGACCACTGTCGCAAATATGTCCTTCCCAAACGCTGTCAAGGGCAAGTTGCAAACTCCGTCCACGCGCTAGCAATGGTATTGCGAAGCATCACTGCTTCTCAAGACGCCGTGCTCGACCGGCAAACAATCTGAATAGGTATCCTTGGGCAACGCCTCCAGCGCTAAACGTGTAACCGTGACGGGGATTGCAATTGCAATCGGAGACGCGATGCAAGGGATGCGCAACATCCCGGGAACGACAAATTGGATTCCGTGTCCTGCTGCCGCCGGTGATCCTGCTTGACGACAAGTTCGTTGTTGGGCATGGTGGAGCAAAAGGCGATACGTCTCGTCATCATCCTAACAACAACAGGGATGCTGCGCTCGCCCTCGGCGCACACGTAAGCAATCCTGGTGAGAGGACCAGCAGTATACCTGCCGAACTCGGGTAGTCGCCTCCCGCTTCAATCAAGGGGCTGACCAAATCAGGCTGATGGCATGCTCGGTTGTTTGTGCATGTTTGGCAAGGAATTCAAACCTCACATTACATCTGCAACCCTCAGCTCCATGTCATCAATCTGCGCATCTGCACGACTTCCACAGTGGATCGTAATACAACTTGACATTTGTCGTGGACAATGGTCTCGTTAACAAGCTAGTCTCATCACCCCCACTGATCGCTTTGGCACTTACCAGCCGCATACAACAAATATTGCCACGGCGATTCCGCAAAGCCCGAACGACTTGTGGAGATGGTGATGCTGGTTCGGATGCAGAGGAACGAAAGTAATTTTCAACAGGATTAGTGGGGGTGTCATACGGATGACACTCGGCATTTCTTTGCTTGACGAGTCACTGCCTAGCCGTGAAGAAACGTTGGGTGCTACTATACCGTGTTAGGACTCATTATTAGCTGCGCGCTGAGACATACCGCGCTGAGACGCGTCCATCACACCATGAGTTATCCTGATCCAATGCGGTCTCATGCCTACAACAGTCTTCTTTGCCGAGGGTCATCATGACACCTTCACTAGCGCAATCTCCTCGTGTGCGGCAGGCGACCTCCTGTGCGTTATTGACCTGTAGCGCATCACACTCAACCAAGCCCAAACCCGTATCGAAGCTGCAATAACGCAAGCCCCTTTGCCGAATACCTGTCAACAATTTGGTCGCGTTTGGCCTTTTCATGTCGATCTGCTAACTCGACCAAGACTGATGCTATGATACTGCAGATTGCTCGCTGGCCTTAGTACGACTCCATCACTGCATCATCCATGATTGCGACGCACTTCAGCTTGCCATCCGGAACATGATACCAGCAATAATGCTGACTTACCTAGTCCGGCACGTAGCGGCTTGCCAAAGCACTAGGTATGGACGGCAAGGTATCTTTCAGACTTTCGGACTTCATGTCCCGGCAAACGTGCAAAGACAAAGATGGCTCGTCAGCAAATTTCTGCATGCGCAGAGACTGAATCTCACCTCGGAGTCTGGTAACGATCTTCCATCGCCAGAAATGCAACCGCCAGGTTTAAGTTTAGCTTCTTTACACAGCAGCATCGACTCCTTTTACTTTTCAGGCCCCGCCCGGACTAGAAAAAGCAGGTGAGACGACGTGATTGCCGACCAATAAGCTCTGTTTTCCACAATCACCACTCCACATCTTCTTGAGAAGCTCCGAGCCCGACTACAAGGCATCCCATTATCGGTCTTATGGAAGGGTTGCTGTGCCTCAAGTCACTCAGCTCTTCCGGACGGCCTGTACTGCCACTGTGTCATAATCCTTACGGATGCAGCCAATTGGGCAGCCACTTTACATCTGACCGAACCCGGCATGTTGTGGCCGCTCCTAAAAGGCACATTTGGAACCTAGAAACCTTGTCAGCCTGATACATAGACGAACGCATTGACGCTGAGATGTAGTGCGCCAGTAGTACGGGCTGACCGCTTCGACGGTGTGTACATCTGACCTGAAATCCGTGGCCTTTAATGCGAACAGACATTGCAAAAAGAGTCTACAACGCTACACCTCTCACGGAGCATCAGCGACAGGCCGCATCTGGGCGCCTGTCGAAAACACAACCCAAAGATAGCCAAGGCGACGTACATGTTGCTCACCAGGCTTGCATCGATGAGCATTATCTCGATCAGTCGTCTCAGCAGCCAACAGGCGCGCCAACATCCACACCATGTTCGCGACTACTGTATAACCAAATACCCTGTCTTGGCAAATAACGGCGAGACGCCTGTCGGCTGCAGCTCGTCTTGTGTAACATGACAATCAGAAGCCGCAGCCATTCGTTGTCGTGGCGGGCGTGCATTGCGCCCTCTCACGCAGCCACACCGGCTAACGCTCCTTCAAAATCCCATTTTCCGACCAGGTTCAAAATGAACTGGGACATACAACCTGTTTCTGTCACCGTGCACATTACTGAGCCGCCAAGACCAAAGCCAACAGCATGCACTGGTCTCGTATATACGCCTTGTCGGCTCGTGACCTTCTCAACCGTTCATGTGCCTGTGTCACCACCTACCTGGATCCGCCGCGGACGTGATTCCATGTGCGCTGTCAGTTACCGGCCGTTACCGTTTATGTGCGTTGTGCCAGGTACGAATATCAACATAATCGGTATGGCCTTGCATCCATCCGGAAGACTCTTTGCCACTGATCCTTCTATCCGCGGGATACGTACGTACCGCAATTATGTCCTTTGCTACTCTGTCTCCGTCGGCAACGAGCTCGGAATGAAAGAGCATGGACAGCTTGTATGCGGTCTGACCGATGGTATGGTATCATCGTCAAGTGCCTGTATTGGTATGTACTGTGTCTTTTCCCCCGCGAAAGGGCTTTGTATCCACCAAAACAGCAAGGCAAAGGATATAGTCTACTCTCTACCACTGTATCACTGTCTCCCCCGGAAACTCTGCAGCGTGGGTCTAGAAGCCTGGACATTGCGTACAGATCTCGTCAGAGGAAGACCGTGAAGATTATGTGCCAGGCTGGGTGGCCTCTCGGTATTCTCGAGCACAGCACGAAAAGTTGCGGGTTGGTCTGGTCTGCATGAGCTGTGGGTCTGCGTTTGTAGTTCCGTGGGCGCTTGGGGGATAACGGTGTGACGTGACGCTCGAACGTTGCGACTGCGGCGGATGCCGTGCTGTGAAGTTCGATATGTCTTGTCTTTCGCCAGCGGATCCGCTGATTGAGGGGGGTTTGTAAGCGTTGACTCAACACTAGCAAGAGAGAGAAAAGGAGGGAGGGAGTGAAGAAAGTGGTATGGAATCCCACTGCGGTTTCAGATGAACTCTGCAAGTATCATTGCCGTGCGCGTGTGACATTTACATATAACTCCAACTCACTCCTTCTGCGCCGCAGCAGCTCACGCGAGAAATCCTTCTAAGCTCATTCCTACACTCCAGCTTCAGATGTACACAGTATGATACAGTCGCCAGCCCAGCCCAGGCCCTTCCCCTTCTGAGCTCCCCACCTAGAACAGCCTGTTCTCCGCCGAAGCCTTGGCCGCATTCCTCTTCGCAGTCGACTTCTTGCGATCCCGCGCTTCCCTTGGAGGCTTGAAGAACAAACTGGGACTCTCGCCCTCACCGAGCGTGTGCGAGAGGTAGCCCCTGTGCGCCGGGTCGCGGTAGTACTCAATGTCCTTTCGGCCTGTGGCATCGGGAAGGCGGTATTTGTATTTCGCGCTGATGTGGCGCATAACGGCGCCAAGGGCCTCTTTACGGGCGGTAGCGTCTGCGGACGACGCCAGCGCGCTGAGGATGGGGCTGGGAAAGAGCGAGGGGGTGGTGGTTGCAGAGAGGGAGATGAGCGATGTCGGGGCGTTGAGCGAGATGACTGGGTGTGAGTCGCCGCGAAGCACGCGCTTGATCGAAGTTGGGCTGTAGAAGCGGGTTGTTACGCTGCCGCCGAGGGCTTCGATACGGGCGATTGCTTCGGCAGACGCGCGGGACACGATTATATTGATGGGGGTGGTAAGAACCTCTGGGTTCTGCTCGATGTTAGAGCTACAATACCCCAAACTAATATTGAAGTTCATGTACACACCTTCGCCAGTAGCTTCACACCGTGCCTCTTCACGCCGTGCAGACACCTGCTCTTAGCCAGCTCTTTCATGGTGATAGGCTTGCTGGGGTCAAGTCTCCCCTGGTCAATCCAGCTCTGTATACGGTCGAGATTGATCGGACTCATCTCGACCTTGAACGGGTTGTACTTTCCACGACCGCGCTCGGGGTTGGTGATCCATTGCGGCGTTTGACCGCCCTCGAAGCCAGCGGGCACCTTGCCGTGCGCATGCTGACCCTTCTGACCGCGTCCTGCTGTCTTTCCCTTGCCTGAGGCCGGTCCGCGACCGCGCTTGATGCGCTTGTTGTATGCGCCCTTGTTATCTGAAAGCGAGGAAAGAACAGATGCGCAGCGCTGCTGGATAGGAATGGCGAATTGGGCGACTGGGCGGTGTGATGTCGAAATGACGGGATGGGCGAGCCGCAGGAGCTGTAACCGGGTCGGCATGGCGACGATGGGCTGTTGGCGTTGCGGGTTGTGTTGCAGAGGATGTTGCGGTGATGAAGAAATTATGTGACTAAGCTTTGACTAAGCGGCCGTTCTGCCATCAGCGAGACCGCGTTCTTGGAACCAGGCTTCTTCACATCACGATCACGGCATTTGCAGCTAACTTGGAGATCGCCGATTGCATTCATTGAATTCTCAGATCGTGTCTATATTTCCTAAATCCCTGCCATGAAGCATAAGCGAGACTGATTCAATAGCGGAACAGACCGAGTCTCTCTATTTTGAACGAAACCTTTAAGATCCAAGTGATCTCCGATGAAATCTGCTTCGCTCTTGATAAAGTGAGGGTTTTGTATGACAAAATCTGGCTCTTGTCGATTGGAAGTACCGCATTCATGAAAGATGGGACTGGATGAGCGATTGTCACGGCCTTGCTGAAGTGCCATCGACAAGGCATTTGTCCCGTGCTAGTAGGCACTTGACAAATGCCTAAGTCTCGACTTCCCTTTCTCCCCAATGACTGTTTCTATGGCAAACTCTTCAAAAGCCTACGGCGGATTTTGCGGCTCATCTTCGTCCATAGTTGATCGTGCAAACAGTCAAGGTGGCCGAGCCAACAGTCGACGACTGTCACATCATCGCTCAGCTTGTGCCGCTGAAGAACTCGAAGAGCCCGAGAGAGCTTGAGTTCTTTCCATACTTGATGAAAGTTTGTATTGCTTGTCGTTGCCGCTCTGTCACCGCAGAAATTGATCTCCCAGTGTATTCCACGCAAGCTCACGTATTTGCGCAGAGTAGAACGACGAACAGGATCACCTATTGCGTTGTTCCACCCCCACTGTTCTTTGTACTGGCAGGCTGTGCTGACAAATTTGATCCTCTGGATGCGCGAGACTAGCGTTTTATATTCGTGAGACTGAGCCAGAACACGTAGATTGGCCAGCCACCTGACGCTGAGAACAGTGAGCGAGAAGAACATCTGCGAGGTCTCTGTCCACATCTGTTTGCAGACCAGGGTTGGCAAGTGTCCGGAAGCAGAGACGCTGCTCCTGATTTGCTGATGTCCATCTAGATTTTGTACGTTCTCGAGCACGTCAAATACTATTTGCTTCCTAGGCTTTCCGCCTGCTTGTTCACAACTTAGTCGCTTCCGGCTCACTTGTTTGTATACTATCATACCTTCGCTTTGGACGTCTTCCCATCGTAGGAGTAAGGTCTTCTCGGGGCCATAGAGCTGTCGCCAGATCATGTTACGCAGTTCAGCAGGTAGGCGAAGAAGTGGAGACTGCATCGCATTGCGAGCAGCCCTACAATCCATGAGCGTGGCGTGTAATATGACATCAATGTACTTACAGATCGACAGGGTCGCGGTCTGCTGCAGGCTGCTCAAGAGACGCCTTCTGGCGCTTCGGCTCGAGCGTGTTAGTTTCTGGCGTAGGCTTGCGCTTTCGCGAAGGCATGATGAACGGACTGGCTGCCACGACAGTCAGTAGAGTATGGGTTTGTGGTCGTTGCGGGTGATGGGTGTCGGTGAGTGAGGGCTTTTATTAGTCGAAGGCACGCGAGGACAAGCGTCACAAGTGAAGGAAACTGCAGGTATCACTTCACAATAACAATGCCATATCAACAATTCCATCATAGACAATTGCAAACTATCAGCACTACAATCGATGTCTACAATAATCATATGATATTTAGTAATACTAAAATGCTGTATCGCCATCAAATCCAGGTCGGTTGGGATACCATGTGGCGGTTCACTTCGTCCATAACAGGACGTGAGTTCGAGCCGTGATAAAACCGCCAGTAAGGCCACTGATTCTGAGAAAACGGGAAGAAACCCGTCAGTAGGAATCAAGCCTGATGGACACATACGGTTTTCAGCACCCCGCACATCCAAGGCACGGACAGCCCCAGTCCGATTAAAAATGACCAAGAGCAGGTCGGGTGTTCTTTTTTGAGTTTTTCTGCGCTGTTTCTTTTTAATCTTCGCTATAGCACTCTGCTAGCAACGCTGAGCCACAAGAGTTGCTCGGAAGCTTGTTTGTGGGAAGTGCAAATAGGCTGTTCGTTGTTACTTATGACAAAGCAATGACTCTTTCACTTATACGTTGTCCTTCGGCCTTTGTCTTATTAGATGATCTATCTTCAGTTACAAAATATGCGTGATGCGATTTGACAGCCATTGCCGGCATGCCGGTGAGGTGGATCGTGGATGGCCGGCCATCGCGAAGATTAACTGAAAGAAGTCAGCATCACAACATCAACCTCCAGAACAAGACAACCTAGAGATAAAAGACGTGAGATAGTGTAATGCAGCACGGATGAGAGTGGCTTGAAGGGCTCATAGAGTATTGCAATGTCGATGTCACCAAGAGCAGCAACAGTTAACACATAATGAACTCTGTAATCTGACCTGTGACAATTGTCCTACTCCATGTCCTCGTCTTTGTCTTTGCCTCGTTTGGATACGCGTCGCGCGTTTCGGTGTGTTCTCGAGAGGAATCGGGTGCATCTGTTGCGTTTGTTACGCAAAAACATCCAGGGAGGAGCCTGCCAAGAGCGCGATGAAGTGAAGGACGAAGATGATACTCAGGGATAATCAGAGCGACATCATTAGGAAGAAGCAGAAAGTTCAGCACCCCCGAAGACGATGGACATGTTTCTAGACGAGAACTCTCAGATAGCTATTTCCGTCCGGTGCAACATCCCTTAGTAAACCCCTTGGTCTATCGCTGACTGTCTCGAACGTCCTGCCGGGTCCTCCGAATCTCTCAAGCCACAAATTCTTCTCCACTGATTCTCGCTCACGCGCGATATTATCACGCTGACTGCCGCATATCAAGCCTCCCTTCAACATTTCATTCCTTGCGCTATCCTCACCGGCTTCAGAAGAAACATTCGCTGGCCCTTGCAAGCTGGATGACGGCAGGATCGGCATAACGGTCTGTTGATCTTGGGACCTGGCGAGAGCTGACGGTGGCAGAGGCAAGATCTGTGGGTACAAATCCGATACGTTCTTGTCCAGTGTCGTGTAGTGGTCGACGTTACTGTTGACGCGCTCGACTCTTGGAGAGTTTGCGTGCCATGCTGCAGCAAAAGCGGCACTACGTGTGACGCTACGCTTGGGCAACGCAACTAAGAACAGTCGCGAAGACATTGAAGTAGTATGACTGAAAGTATGAGATTGTAAAATCTTTCGGCTTGTGCGCATGTGCTGGGTACGTAGATGATGTTATACGGTTTGGCGATGTGCAACATTGGGGAGCCGAACAGATCGGGAGCAACACATGCTTCACGTGCGCGACATCCTTCGCAAAGCCACGGCAACTAACAAACACGGTCATCGTCCCACGGGTGGCCGTCTCCTGCGCTATTCGTCGGGATTGTGTTGGCATTGGTTTGCAGCATTGTGTGTGCGACAACCGGGGAAGTAGGGTCAGCGAAGAGGCACATCTTCACGACGTCAACATCTAACAATGGAGTCCAGGTGTTAATTCAAGTACCGGCTGGAATTGCGAGAAAGCAGTGGTATCTTCGAAGTATCGCTCCGCAACGCAAGTGCTCGCCTTTGCCTGCCCAAACGCCGCTCTGCCAACGACAGGCATCCAGAGAACTCCAGTAAATCCAGTAGTATGTAAACGCCATCCATGCTATTGCAGAACCTGACTCAGCCAACCCTCTTGTCGCCGTCTTCGTCGATTGGTGCTGTCTCCTTACTCAGATAATCAGCGTTTTCTGCGTCCTCATACTCTTCAATCAGGCCCTGAACGACCTCTTTAGCTTCGTCAAATTCTCCGAGGCCATCCTTGAAGGGCGCTTCACGCTTGTAGCTTTCGAGGAATGCGTTGCGCTTTCTTAGTGCGTTATATTGCGCGACGATACGTTTGAAAAGCGTCGCGATGCCGGTGTGATTGGCAAGCATGAGACCAGACACTCGGTGAGAGGATTGTACGTAGGGAGATTTCTTGGTAAGCGCAACCTGGATGGAAGCAGGACCCCAAGGAATGAATGTAGCCAGTCGTCGTTCTCGGATACGCATCAGCGATTTATGCACCTTTTCATGTCAGCACGTAGTCAAATTTGTTTAATATGTTGACTTACATCTGAAGGGTCTGCCTCTCCCTGAATGATGTTCAAGATGGACATGTAGCAGCTCTTCTTGGTTGGGTTGGTCGAGACCATGCGATTCTTGGGCTGAAGCAGCCGGCGCATGACGTCCAGTACGGTGGTCTTGCGGACTGTCTTGGCTTGCTCTACGTTTTCGCCAGAGAACGGTGTATACGCCGTCATAAGGAAATGGCAGCGCGGTGTTGGAATGAGCGATGCGACAATGCCGACCAGGTCGTTATGCATGTAGCCTGGGTAGCGTAAGGTCGTTGTACTAGCAGACATGACAGTCGAGACCAGCTGATTCGTCTGCTCAAAGGAGGGATTCAGCACGTGCAAGCGATCTGCTGCAATTTTAGATAGTGCGCCATTGTCCAAGACTACGACCGAGTCGGCGTTCTGTGTCAATCGGCGCATGCTGAGCAGACTGTTGTATGGCTGGACAACAATGTCACCGTCCTGGGTGTTGGGAAAGACACTGTAAGTCTGAATGAGCTTCTTGGGGAAGCGATCGTTCAGCCGCTCCAGCATGTAAGATCCCAGACCCGAGCCTGTACCTCCAGCGATTGAATGCAGCATCATGAAGCCTTCCAGCGAATCTGAACCGTCGGCCTCGCGATCGATCATATCGAGGATTTCTTCATGCACCGTCTCTCCCATGCTGTAACCCATACCCCAGTTGTTGCCAGCACCAGTGCCTGACTTGTGTATGTAGAAGTTTTCAGGATTGTAGATGTTCTTGTAGGCACTCGATTGGATGGAATTGAGCACCCTAGGCTCAAGATCGAGAAGGATGGCGCGTGGAATGTAGCGAGTGTCGTCTGACTGGTAGAAGAAGACGTCTTTGCGGTCGCCGCCTTCAGTCGCAAAGTCCTCGAGGTTTCCGTCCTGGTTGATGCCATGCTCTTGACACAGCTGCTGCCAGAACTGCTGTCCGACGCTGTTGCCGCACTGGCCAGCTTGCAGCGTTATTATTTCCCTGTAGCGTGTCAGTAGGTATTTCGGCGCGATATTATCTTGTACAATGCGTCATACCTGGGCATGGTGATTTGTCGTGAGAGAGCGTGGGGTTTAGGTTGTTGACTGACGCGTGCTCCCCGCGCACGCGCCTAAATTTCCAGGGCAGGAATGCCCGAAGGCACCTGCTCACCAGCGCTCCCCCATCAACGTCACAATCGCAAACAGTACAACCATACACACAAATAGCACGTGAATCATGACATAACGTTCGTCTACAGCTGCAGCACTTGCGTTGCTGTTCGACTCTATGCTGCCTGCTTTAGCTTTACCGATGGTCTTTCCTGCCTGAAGCCAAACATGAGCTGGAACAGTAACGAAAAAATGAGAGCGAAGAAGTTCACCCTCATGATATCCAGCCAATCTCGCGCGCGAAGGCCGTGCTCTGTCCCTTCGTGCCACCCTCGACGTACCTCTAAGAACAGCTCCGGGTCGTCCGTGATAACGCCGTCCAGTCCTTGCTGAATGTCCCACCTCATACGCCGTGCGTCATTCACCGTCCATGCATAAACAGACCGCCCGTCACGCTGTGCTTTGCGAATGAACGCCTTGCCCCACGGTGGCATTAGCACCGCCTGGTTCATGTTGAATGACACGTTCGGTATTGTGAAGAAGTACGATGCAACAATCACCGAGAAACCAATGTGCGATACCGGGAAGCCGGGCAAGTAATGGGAACACAGTGGCAGATACTTTGCTGCCCAGCATCCCAGCACGATGCGATTTTGCCATGGTCTTGCCGGCGAGGGAGGTACGCTTCGGATCGTCTCACTAATTAGACGCATCACGTCGTCGGCATTGTTATCGAGCTGTACAGCGTCAGCGTAAAGTCCTCCCACATCATAATCACAGCTCACCTTGATGTCCAGCAGTACCCAGATGTTCTCCAGCCCAGGTTGTGCCAGGTACTCCAGCAAATCTGACAGCCTTGGCATCGATTCGTGTGGCTCTTTTAATGTCTTCAACGAGCTCACGAATTCGTAGTTGCAGTCGATCAGCTTCTCCTTTCGCCCAAAGCAACGCTTCAGATCTTTATCGTGCGATAGGACGACAACACCATCCCTTGTCAAGTGAACGTCCGTCTCAACAGCGTCGGCACCGACTTCAACGGCTCCTCTGAATGCCCCCATGGTATTTTCCGGAAATTTCGCTTTGAACCCTCGATGCGCGATCGCCTGTGGTAAGCGTTTTCCAGTCTCATTCTTTCGTGCATACCCAAAGGTTGCTGTTGATCATTAGCCACGTTGTCTTCCAGTTCAGGCTTGAATGCTGGTACCTATTGGGAATTCAGCTTTCGGCCCAAGTAACGGCTGCTCAACGATCTTGTCGAGTTGCTTCGTCAAGCCTTCGAACACAGGTGGCACTCCAACAACCATGTTTTCTAATATCGGAGTCTGTGCCTCGTGCACCTCGTGCGTGTCTTCCTCTCGTACAGCGACCATGATTATGACGACAGCATGCGATCCGTATCGATATGGAATGGCGTGCCGGAGATAGCGGATCTTTGAAGCAAGAACGGACAGTAACGCACGTATGTTCGATGGCGCAGAGTGTAAGCAAGTACAGGCGGGCGGACAAGGAGCGCCGTATACATGAAGTACGGAGATTGCTCAAGTCACACTCTGATACGGATGTGAAGTAAAGCGGGCTTCAGCAGATCATTCATCTGCCCAGCAGCGACACCAAACCGCAATCCGCTCGGCCTGAAATCTCTACACACGCAGCGCACGGTGTTTTCGCGCCTCAAGTACAAGTCCACTTGTCCGCGCAAATGGTCCACGAGTCCCGCTCAATGGAGTCCTCGTGTGGGTTGCTTCCTTTGGACTTGCAGCTGCAACCAAGGCCTGCAACTTTGGTCGGTGGGCCCGCGCTCATTGGATGTAGAGCTAGGTAGGGCTAAGCTTGTTCCAAGAGTGCTTCGGATGCATCAGGTCCCGAGGGCTACTACATGAGCTGTTACGGCGCGATGCGCGGCCTTGAGCTCCACGCGCCGACGTTATACGTGTCAGCTGTGCGGCTGCATGCCTATTGTGGCATTTACAGTGCATGTGCAGCGAGATCGGTGAGCGTTGCGCAGCGAAGCGCTGCGTTGCGAGTGCGCGAGAAATGAGAGGGTGAAGGATGGCCTTGGACGCCAGGCTGAATAAAATCCGCCAGTCTGGATTGATCGACAACGTTAATTGCGCCCGCATGTTGCGGCACGCGTACAGACTGTGTATGATCAAGCGCGGCCTAGACGCAGCGAGACACCCAGCTGTCGACAGCCACATGCCGCACACCACGACCATCTGTGCACTTCGTGTGCTGTGCCGTCAGACGCACAGTCACTGCAAGGTGCTGCGAAGGTGAAGCCAATCGCTGACGGCGGATGCATGTAGGTATGCCTTGCGTACATGACCAGGTGCCGCATGCTGCAGATGGGCGCGATTCAGGAGCTGTCACTTCTGTGGTCCGTACAGCGAGTCAGTCGAATGGGTGCTCACGTGGTGAGCATGTGGGGTATTCAGCTGACCGCCTTTGTATGTGTAGCTTGGACACCTGACATACAGCTGGAATGCTAGAATGGCCTGTAAAGCCCACAGGCTGTCTCACTGCGAGGCTGTCTCTTATTTGATGCCCTTTGTAGTCTCTTCCCTAAGGAGCATCTTCATTTGTTATAGCAGCACCATGAGTCCTGAATATGGCGCACATTGTTTCTTCGGATCTCCCGTTCTTCAGATCTTGGGACCGAACGTGACGGCTGTCACAACGGGAGATGGACATGCTTTGAAATTCTTGAGTTGATCACTATTAACAGGTTGTTGTGTTTCACCGACAGTCGATGAAAGGCGTATTGCGACCTGTTGTTACAACTCCCGATCGCTTGATTCATTTCTTGTGATACTCCTCCATCATCCATACTATCTGGAGCCAGCCAGTCATCTGTAGTTGTACCATTGGCTTCCTTTCTAAGCAGCAACTTCAAATTTGGGTGTATACTTCGCTGCCGCCTTTTGGAATTCGCTCTTCTTCTCTGCCCAGTCTTTGACTGCTCTGTGCTCCGCATTCGTGCTCTCAAGCTGCTGTTTCAGCTGCGCTGTCTCCTCCTTCTTTCCGAGCAATGAGTTCAGGACGACAAGGTTCGCAATGGTGTCTGCTGACTTGGGGTCGATCTCGATCGCCTGTTGCAGAGCAGCTTCAGCCTCAGGTAGGCGGCCAAGGTGGAGTTCTGAGACGGCCTGTGCGACGAGCGAGTGTGATGACTGTGATTGCGAGGTCTGAGCGAGCTCCTCGAAGACGTAGAATGCGGACTGGTATTTCTCACCGCCCTGTGTCTGTCAGTATGCTGTTTGCTTGCACTCGTCCTGCAGAAAACATACCTCACGCATGCCAACCCATGACTCTGCAATGTTGACAAGCAAGCTGTCCTGTGCCCATTTTCGTGCGCGTTGAGCCTCCTTTGCTGCAAGGTCTGCGCGGTTCTGCTGCAGGTGGATCTGAACAATGAGGGCAACACTACCATATGTCAGTGTACCGTCGCAATTGCTAAAGCAGTAGGACGTACGCATCGAGGCTACCCTGGTGTTTGCTCAACAACGCAAGAGCCTCCTCTGTCTCGCCCGCGCGCTCCAGAATGATGCCCCCAATGATCTGCACGGTCAAGTTCTCCTGACCATGCTGCGCTGCCAGCTTCTTCGCTGCTTCTGTGACATCCTTGCCCTGCTCAAGATCCGCAAGAAGCTTTACAGCGGCGAGATCCGGTGTCTTTTCGCTGGCGAGCTCGGAGGAGACGGCCTGGGCCTGCCCGAGGGCGATTTGTGAGCGAGCTTTCAGGACGCGAACGGGCAGCGCATTACTGGAGGAGAACGAGGAGGTATCGAAGTCGAGGACTTGTTGGTACGCGCCGGCGTGGAACGCTGTGTGGATGTTGATGAGCTCTAGCATGTAGTTAGCAGGGTGGTGTGTGTTTATCATGGGACTTGCACTTGCCTCCTTCGGGAGAGTAAGGGTCCATCGTGATATGATTCAAATGAGACTTCACAGGAGCAGAATATAATGGTTCTACAGGCGCTGCTCGAGGAATCAGGGTGGTGGTGATGTTGAAGCCACGATTATGTTTGGCATGTTTGCTTCGGACCGTGAACAGCACTGATTGGTCGGTCTTCGCTGTTCACAATAGCAATGCACCTGCAACTTTTAACACTTGAAAAAGCAAAGTGGTCTATAATTGACATGTATAGCCTCGTACCCAAACCCGATAATGCCAGTTTACGCCTTTCGGATCATGAACTTCATGAACCTGGTATCTGGAGGGATGAAGTCCTTCATGCCGCTCCTCCTGCGGACACTTTCTGGCCCCTCGTCGAATTGAGCCTCAACTTTCCAAGTCGTTCCAGTTTCGTCGCCAACTTGCTTCCACAATTTGGCCCATGACTCTGGATTATGCCAGTACCGACCCTTGGTCTGTTCAACCTGGGCAGAAAACTCGCCAGCCTCTATGCGAGCAGCTTGACGACCAAGAATCAGGCTACTGGAGTGAGGGTTCAGCAGGCTCACTATCCTTTTGGCTGCTATAACCTGGTCATCCCAATCGAAGAGGTGGAAGAACGAGGCTGCGTGCACGATGTCGAACTTGCCGATGCATTCTTGCAGGCCAGACCCGTCTTCAAACACGTCTGCTTCGATGAAGGTAGCCTTTAAAGACGATTTGTCTAGGAACAACTCATATCCAATATCCCAGAACTGGACCCGAATGTCTGACGCATGCATGTTCTCTGATGGGGCCCCATCGTGTACGAGCTTGCGTATATCTTGACCCATACAGCAACCAATATCTAAGTATTGCTCGCCGTTCTTCAGGCGCTGAATAACTTCCTCGTAAGCGTCTGACTTCTGGATGTTGAGGTTCAAGAAACCCCAGTGTCCGAGACAAGGATAAGGAAACTGTTCGTCAGCTTATAATGACTGGTAGATGCTCGTTTTGCTGTGGCCTTACAATCTTGAAGGCCTTATTCCTGACCTGAGTGATATGGGAGACAACCTCATCAGACGGGACTTTGCTGTAGGTCTCGAAGAGCCCTCTGGTCTTCGGGTGGAGGTCCTCTAGATCTTTGACGTACCATGGCAAAACTTCAGGTCGGTCAACCCAAGTTTTGTCTTTCAAGTGCTGATCAACAGTTGTCGCTGTCATGCTGGTTCTTGGACATCATGAATCCCAGGCCACGTGTGTCAGCTTCTTATACGTCCTCTAGCAACACTTTACCCATCCCATGTCAAGTTAGCTCAACAGGCTGACAACAGGCTCCAATCCCGCCTGACTCCGCCTGAGGGCACATACCGATAGACCGTCTGACGATTACATTTGTTCTACTCGCACGGATAAACCTACAAGACAGATACTGAACAAAAAGACGCAAAGTACACAATGACCTTCATCATGTCCAATGGGCATATCCAAAAACGGCAGCTATTCAGAGTCGGCAGTACCTTCCATGCCCACTTTACCAGCCCCGCACTAGGCGGAAAGGGGCAAGGCGCCATCGATACGGACGGGATCGCGGGGCATGACGCGCCTGGACAGCTTGAAAATTGTTGCCCAGGCACGGTGAAAGTTTTCGAGCAGCCCAATTGACACCGCAATCCTGAAGGTCCCCATATATATCCGCAGTCGACCTTTCTGCTCTTCTGTCATCGCTCGCATCCTACCTTTCTTGCCCAAGTCCAACTTACGCTTCTCAACGAACACCACTTTCAAAATGCCTGCTATCGAGCACCCTACAATCAAGGGTACGTTATCATGCGACTTAATTGTTGTATCTGGTATATATAGGAGGTTCGTAGGCTAACTACTCTGCAGATGGCTGGTTCCGTGAGATCTCCGGCATGTGGCCTGGTCAGGCCATGACCCTCAAGGTCGAGGAGGTCATCCACCACGAGAAGAGCTTGTATCAGGATGTTCTCATCTTCAAGTCCACCGATTACGGCATGGTCCTCGTCCTTGACAACGTCATCCAGTGCACCGAGCGCGACGAGTTCTCGTATGTCTGATCAAGGATATAACGGAGTTGGCACGACTGACATAGCCTCAGCTACCAGGAGATGATCACCCACCTGGCCATGAACTCCCACCCCAACCCTAAGAATGTCCTCGTCATTGGTGGTGGTGATGGCGGTGTTCTCCGCGAGGTTGTCAAGCACGACTGCGTCGAGAAGGCTGTCCTTTGCGACATCGATGAGGCTGTCATCCGCCTCTCCAAGAAGTACCTCCCCGGCATGTCTGTTGGCTTCGACCACCCCAAGACCGAGACTATCGTCGGCGACGGTTTCAAGTTCCTCGAGGACAAGAAGAACCAATTCGATGTCATCATCACTGATTCCAGTGATCCAGAGGGCCCCGCCGAGGCCCTTTTCCAGAAGCCATACTTTGAGCTGCTGAGTGGCGCCCTCCGCGAGGGTGGTGTCATTACGACCCAAGGTTGTAAGCCCCCTTCATACCCCTCTACTGCGTTGGACTTGCAGGAATTACCAGGCGCTCTGTAAATGCTTTCAATGACACTTGCTGACTTTGTCTCATAGCTGAGAACCAGTGGCTGCATCTCCATATCATTACCGACCTTAAGAAGTCCTGCAAGGCTGTCTTCCCTACCGTCGAGTACGCCTACACCACTATTCCCACCTACCCCTCCGGCCAGATCGGTTTCATGGTCTGCTCCAAGGATGCTGAGCGCAACCTCAAGAAGCCCATCCGCAGCTGGACACCTGAAGAGGAGGACCAGAAGTGCAAGTACTACAGCAAGGAGATCCACGAGGCGTCTTTTGTTCTGCCCACTTTCGCCCGCAAGGCTCTTGCTTCAGTCTAAACCTGATGAGCTTGGCTTTTTTTGCATACTACGATACACTAGATACCACGACATGTCAACGACTATGAACAGTACTGTATGCACCGTTTTCGATACAAAAATTCACGGCTTGCATTACCCATGATACAGCGAGCTGCTGAGTAAACCTCGGTTGTGGCTAATTCAAATTACTGCCGATTTGCTTCTTGACTCGTGGAATTGCAACTGATGTGAAGCTCATGGACTTCTGTACTAAAGATGCGCTGAGACAGCGTAGAGAGGGTACATCATGCCTGCTTCCCCACACACCCGCGTAGCGTTCCAGACTGTCACTACGCAAACAGCTCTCTACAGTTCGCCGCAGACCACCAAGACAGCGTGTCAACATACTGGGGCGTGTCTCGAGACTCTTACGTAGCCTTTCAAACACCTAGTTGTGCAATCTGCCTGAGGCAAACATGGGGTGGCGCTCACGAAAACCATGTCGAAGCAGGCATGGTTCCAGCAGCTCCAAGACGTGCCGCGCCGTACCTTCCGCTCCTCCGCCCCCAATTCGTGATACATGTTTCTGAGGTGTATGATTCACACATGCCCGGCTTGGACGGCAACGACTTTATGCATCACCAAGTAGACAGACAGAGCAGTCTCTAGCGAAGCTCGATTTGTCTCGTCTCCGTTGACTCTGTATCAAGCCAAAGATTGTACCCACATGCCACAGACTCCGCAAGCTAACCCACTCTCAGGTCGTTTCGCCCTCGTGTTCATGATTTGCTTCCACTCGTCCTTACCATGCGCGAGCAAAGCGGCTTTACCGCCCCGCTACCCGATGCAAAAAAAGGTTCGATCTCGATGCATCATGTGGTCAAGGAATCGTTCAATGTCAGACTGAAGATTACTGATGGGCAGCCGACTTCGAACATTGAAGGTGTGAGGTTCTGGTCTGTAAGACCCACAAGTCTCCCAGAGGATTCCAACCGAACGCCGCAATGATCTGTGGAGGGACAATACATGCAAAGACAGGTAATGACAGCACGAGCAATCACATACGCCCTGACGGCCTCCTTTTCCTCGACATGGCGGATTGAGCAAAGTCCATTCTAACTTTGGGCGGAAAGCCGATGCTGACTTGTGCCTCAAACGCCGCAAGTGTCAACCCCTTCCGGCGGCCTAGCCGCCACGGAGTTGCGGAAGCTGCGTTTGAGGCTGGCATGTAGAACAGTGCTGCATGTGGCTCGTGAGTTTACTGGCAGCAAGTGGTCGAAGCGATGTTGTGCAGATGTCAAAGTGAATATAGATCAGATGCAACAGGTGTGTTTAGTGCCTGCCACAAGATTTACTTCCACCCGCCCTTCCCCCGTTTGCGACTGCATCTGGGAACAGCTACAATCACTACAACGTCTGCTTGTACGATTCGTTTGCACTTTGTCGATATTTGAGCCGCCTTCTTCATTGCTACGTTCGAGTCAATTCATCATCCGTCACACGCACTCGCGAAGTATTGCAGCGCCAGCGTTCAGCACTGCTGTCACCGTTTGCAGTTGTCACATCTCCGATCTCCGAGACCTTACGAGTCGCCCCCATGCAGTAGCCACAATCCTGCAGCCCCCTTTTCGTATCACTTTGCATTACCGGCCTGGAGCTCGATAACATATCTATAATTTATTGAACGTCTGGTTACGTTCGCGTTGAGGAATTACTCAACATCCAACAAAGGTCCAAGACCGGCGCTTTTCGCGGCGACACAAAACGACCAAGAAACGATTTTTTCCGGCGACTGTTGTCGTCATTTGCGCAATCGCATCCCGCGCTATTCACCAGTAAATTAATAAGCGACGATGATGCCGAGCACCACACAGAATGGGGAGCCGTTCTCCCCGACCAAAGTTCATCCGATCCTGTCTCCACCAAGGCCGCGGGATAACATCTCCGCCGTTAACGCCGCCAAAGCATCGCCAATAAATCTCACACACCCTGCACCTTCTCCGCAGCCTCCGCGTACAAGCCTGTACTTGCCGCAGGCACCTAAAGATAATGCTTCTTCGGTAACAACAGAATTAGTCGGTGCGCCCACTGCCTCCGACTCGATACCATCCTTTGCGACACCGGACGAGTCTCCCCGGAACGAGTCCTCGGCTGTTATTAGCAGCTCGTCGTCGATTGAAAACCTCACAGTGTTGCCTCAACTGCCATCCTTCGGTGAGCACCGCATTCGGAAGCATCGCAAGAACGCGGCTTCATTTGATTCCGCCGTACCCCGCCAGACAATTCTCAAGGCCCTGCAATCACGGCCGCCAACTTCACAGTCGATCGATTCCATGGTCATGGATGACAATAAGAGCGCGGTAGAGGGCAAGACCCGGCGCTCCAAGAGCATTACACATAAAGCGCTCGCCGATGCGCTCTCTGAGCTCGACCTAAAATCGGGAGATCTCGCCATTAACAAGATGGCTGTTCTCGCATCGCCATGCTTCTTTCACAAGAAGTTCGACAAAGCTGTCAATCTCGAGAAAGTGTTGGAAGAGATCGCTGACGATGATTCGATATCACACTCGAGGCTGATGCAGACGGCATTCAGCGTGCGCGAGGTATCCAAACAGCTGCAGCGTCGACCCATCAAGATGACTGTGCGCAACGTCATGATTGTGACCAAAGCACGCGATAACGCATTGGTACATTTGACACGAGAGCTGGCAGAATGGCTTCTTACAACGCCTCGCAATGGTTCAGATACTGGCGTGAATGTGTATGTTGACTACAAATTGGAGAGATCGAAACGGTTCGATGCGCCTTCTCTGTTAGCCAAGGACAAGCGTTTCGAGCAGTCTCTTCGCTACTGGACCCCAGACCTGTGCTGGGAAATACCAGAGAAATTTGATCTCGTCCTCACCCTCGGCGGTGACGGCACGGTTCTTTTCACGTCATGGTTGTTTCAGCGCATCGTTCCACCAATTCTCTCGTTCTCGCTCGGCAGTCTCGGATTCTTGACCAACTTCCAATTCGACCAATATAAGGAAGCCCTAAACAAGATCATGGGCGACGCTGGTATGCGTGTAAACCTGCGTATGCGCTTTACCTGTACAGTGTACAGATACCAAAAAAACGCAGCCCCTGGTTCACCTCAGCACATCGAAGCCGAGCAGTTCGAAGTTCTCAACGAGCTTGTCATCGATCGTGGCCCATCGCCTTATGTATCGAACCTTGAGCTGTACGGTGATAACAATCTCCTCACTGTTGTGCAAGCAGATGGTTGCATTTTCTCTACACCTACAGGTTCAACGGCGTACTCGCTCTCCGCCGGTGGTTCCCTTGTGCATCCTGATATTCCCGCGATCCTCCTCACCCCGATTTGCCCGCACACGCTCTCCTTCCGACCCATGCTGCTCAATGACAGCATGCTCCTCCGCATCGCAGTGCCACTGAAGTCACGCGCAACCGCATACTGTGCTTTCGATGGCAAGGGCCGTGTTGAGCTTCGCCAGGGTGATCACGTCACAATCGCAGCCTCGCAGTATCCCTTCCCCACTGTGTTATCACAGCCCACCGAGTGGTTCGACAGCATCAGCCGCACTCTGCGCTGGAATAACCGCGGTGCTCAACAGAAAGCTTGGGACGGCGATGATGAGGAGGAAGGCGAGGAGACCGAGGCAGCCTTTGACATTGACATTGACAATGACGATATTGATCGCGATTCTGGTTATAGTGCTGAGGGTTCAACCGCTGACGGCCGTGGGAGTCCTTTGAGAAAGGGCATTATCCTGCCATTCCTATAAGTGGGCACCAGATGTTTGTATGTCGAGCAATCCGGGTTTGGCGCTGGACCGGCGTTCTTGCATTGGCAAATTTTGTGCGTCTACTTTTCTACACCAACCACAATCTGGGTATACAGCGAACGCTTCGCCGCTTGGGCGGGTCCCAGTGGTTTTTCTAGCCCATGTTGTAGTGTTGTTGACGGGCTGAGGGGTTATTTGATCTTGAACAATATTTTAGCTGCAGGCTTTGTACTTGCTTGGAGGTAGCCGTTTGAGTTGAACGGTAACCTGCGCAACATCCATGATATCCTAGACCGTCGTGTAGATACCTGATCTGGAAATCTACTGAGAAGCTTTGCGCTTCTACCTCTCATCCATGCATGGGTTTTACATAACATCTGCTCAGCTCGTGTTGTTTGTGATGCAGCGTCTGCTAATTAACTGCGCTTTACGTTCATGAGGCGGTGAATGCACGCGTTCCCTGTCTTTCATGTTGCGAAGGAAGTGGGCTATAACGGTCCACACTAAGCTCTCTACCAGAGGCTTTCGAGGTTATTGCACAAGCGCCCGAATGCTCAAGACCCGTTCAGACCATTACAATGATTTGTAGGATAAGAACATGCCTTGTAGGTTGATATAAAAACCTCCTGGTCAACGCAGCCCGGTCTTGAATGGCACGGAGCTTATGCACAACATCTTGCATTGATTGATTGACATACTGCCGATAACCGAATCGGGCCTTTTGCGTCAAGCTCGATGCACGAGTGATGTGACACCCAGGCGACGCAGGTTTGTGGTCAGTGACACGCATGCTGATCGTCGATGTTCCTCGATGCTCCTCGATGCTCCTCGATGTTCGTCAATATCTACTGGCTATTGCTTGTATTTCTTGTTGGTACATAGATTGCGCTAAACGTGGTTGCGGTTTGCTTGCTCAATTGTTGTTTTGGCTCGCGTTGCGGGGCCGATGTTTCTCCTAGATGTCTCCATACTGTAGGTTGACTCGGCTTCGAAAGGGCGGCATCATTCCGTCAGTGTAGTCGTTTCGTCTGCGATACCCCGTCCCGAGTGCTACACTGTGGGTATTTAGACACGAGCTTCGACACAGATGGTACATATGATTACTGGACGCATTGGAGAGCAATCTGAGAGATAGTGAAAGGCGAGGGAAAGTTCAGGCGGCTAGCGATACCTGGCCTCAGTTTCGGTTTCCCGGCTTATGATTCTTGAAGAAGACGTATTCATTGATTTAGCATTTCTTGTTTGGATGAGACCTGCATGTCGATCATTCAGGGTTTGTATTCCTTTCGCGTCGGACAATTCGTTCTTCATCACATTAGGAAGGTCAAATGCAGATCGCCTAGCTCCTACTTTGTGCCTCGAGAAGCTGCCAGACAATGATTGGGAAGAACAATGTTACGCCTATAATGCGTGCAGCGAGAGAGCCGTTTCTACCCTCTGCTGCATCTGCCTTTTCGCGGAAGGCTGGAGGCCTCGTCGACCCGGAGGAATGGAAGATGCGACGGTTAAGTTGCCTTCCGCAACGGGGCTGTGGAGAAGTCCCTGAGCTAGCTATGAGACTGAAGCTCGAGGATGAAGGTCTCGTCTCGAATAATGAAAGTCATGCGATAGCGCGCCTGAGAGGCAAGCCGTGTACTAGACCTCTGATCGAACGAGACTACCTATAGCTTCTCAGGAATATTGATTGCAACAGGCGCCTCTGTAAATAGCTACGTGCGACACCATTTCTAGAATGCTCTATAGTATCCCACTTCTATGTTTCGACAGAAATCTAGATCTGGCCACGTGACATTTGCCTCTATGCCAGACAGTGGCGACAAGAGCGCCTCTATTCTCAGCGACAAGGGATACGCTACTTTCCGTGGAGCTTGTGTGAGGCTCAACACTGAATCGACGTCTGGCCTCGCCAAGCGCCAGTCCAGCATCACTCCACCCTGCCCAGCGGCCATTGAAGAAGGAAACTTTCGCCAAGTTATGCATGCGGTACTGATGGTCCGCTGTCATTTCACCACGTGGTTGGTTAGCAGCTGGCACGTGCCATAATTGTACAAAATGCCATGAACAGAGAATGTTGATGATGGCTGAAGTAGGTGTGGCGCCCGGAAGAGCTGCCGTTCTAACGCATCTGTCTTGACACCGGATGGTGAGTGGGTTCGTACGAAATTAATGGCTTGACCCAAGCGCTGCTGGCTGTGCGACCCCCAGTAGTGCCCGTTCACAATGGCAGCAAAGTGAAGCTACACAGGTACCAGGCAACTGCTAGGCCACAAGAGGTCAAATGCGGTGGACATGGGAGATCAGGCACGCTTGCATTTCAGAGCTCCACCGAACACGTTTGGTATTTGCTGGGAGCATGGCGGTAAAGAAGGATCGAAGGTCACCGGAAAGCGAGGTGTCAAGCTGACGGCGGAATTGAAACCGCATTTGGTACATGCTCGCCACGGCCTCGTTACCGCCATGCTGTGTATGGTGCGTGGACACGAATGCTTGGTAGTTCAACAATTCGATAAAATTGCTACATTTTGTAAGAACGCGCTCAATAAATTCCCATGGCTAAACTGGACGTGCACTGCAGGACGCACGCTAGAACGATTAAAGTTTGGCACTTCTGGGCTTGGGGATTTTCGCGCTGTGATCCACTGCTGATGCAAGCATCAACCACCCAGGAGCAAAAGCCTCGTTAGCTCCAACACGCAACACTAAGCTGTCAGATTTATAAGAAAATCTTCTGGGGCGGCAGAGCGAGAACAGAGAAATTTCGAAACCAAAGACACAACAAAGATCTCCCTAGCGGTCCTTCTTCGGTTGTTCCCCGCCTTCCGATTCGCACCGGTTGCAGCAAGTCCTATGACGACGTAGAAAGCTAATTTCTTCGTTGCGGTTCCTCTCCGCTTCAAGGAGAGCTTCCTCATTACACATATGTGCCTGATTTCGCCGACTGATAGCGAACTGGTTGATGTGTAGGTAGGGCTGTTACAGTTCGACTCACCGATTGTGGATACTCTAGGCGCAGTATTCCCGACATGACTACACCCAGGCGGAAAGCGTGCGTCGAGTGTCGCCAACAAAAGGTATCAGCCCTTACCTCACCCTCCACACATCACAATAATGGACGCGATGACTGATAAGACCAGATTCGATGTGACGTGGAGCAACACAAAGTACCACATGATGCATGCAGTCGCTGCAAGAAGATGGGTCTTGAATGCAGGATTCTTCCAACATCAACCAGAAATCTTCGCCAAACCAAGGCTGAGATGCGGAGGGAGTTGGAAGAGCTGCGCTGGAATTTGAGACATAATCAGGCGCCAGGTTCTACCACAGACTCCAACTATCCTCATTCCATGGCATCACCCAACATGGACATGGACCGCGAACAGTACTCAGATCCTTCGGGTCGGACCGACGCATCACATTCATTGTCACCAGGCTTCGAATCAAGACCGCCGACAAGAAAAGGATCCGGATCCAACGGAACGATACCACGAATGCTGGAGGGTTATGTTCTTGATCCCAAACGGATCGACGATTGTTTCATGCTGTATTGCCAACTCTTGTTCCTGACGTTTCTCTTTCTGACATTCTTCCTAGATTCTTCACGCAGTATCATCCTCTCTTTCCTATTCTGGACGCATCTTTAGGCCCGAACGACTATTATGAGCTCTCACCATTCCTCTTCTGGACTATCATCGTTATCGGGTCAAGACGGTATGCCGAAGACCCTAATGTCCTCAATAAGTCGAGCCAGCTTGTCACACCTTTGGCTTTCTCGTCAATGGCGCTGCGATCATCGCCGATGCCAGTGATCCAGGGTCTTCTTCTGCTCTGTACATGGCGATTGCCAACAAACTCCATGTACAAGGACATGACTCACCTAATGTGTGGATCCGCAGTTCACCTGGCTACCCAGATCGGACTCCATATCTCAGGTGTAGGACAGGATTTCGTTAGAATGCCGGTTAAAAAAGACCAGGAGCAAAAAGTATTCCGAGCAAGATTGTGGCTGTGTTGTGTAATTGTGTCGATAAGGTATGTTGGAACTAAATCAAAACGAATGACCCGACCCACTTACAAAGTAAAGGACGAGCTGTGCTGAAGGTATTCCGCCTCTTGCAGAGTCTTTCTTCGATTGCGACGAACGAGATCGCGAGGACATGATCCCTTTCCTCCCCGCCGATCTCCAATTCCTGCACAAGGTCTACATTGTCCTCCTGCGCGCGATTGTCGCGATGGGAAAGACAAATCTGCAATCCATCAAGTGTGACGTACGCGTGCTACGATCGCTTATCAGCATCTTTGATTCCCAGCTTCTGAGCCTTGCGCCGTCTGCTCCAAGCGAGCTAGGTGAGCTCAGTCTTCAGCCACATCAAACACGAACTGATCCAGCCAGATACACTTCAACTCAATTGTGCACGTATCCACGTGATGGCCTTTCATTTCTTCGCACATCCCATGAGCCCCTGTGCGGATGGCTTGTCTCGATTCTACTCCCTTTGCGTCTCGACTATCAACACCGCGACCGCTATGGCTCAAACGGTCAACCTGGCATCCGTTTCGCAATCGTTTGTCGACAGGACAATCTGTCTGGCTGGGTTCACAATCCTCAGGCTTGTCCGAAGTCCACTAGCCCAGCACTTAGATCTTGCTTCTGGAGAACAAGCATTTTTCCAAGCCGTACAGTTCCTCAAGAACGTCTCGTTGCAGCCTGAAGACATCGGGATGCGCACAGCTCTGATCATGCATGACCTCTGGAACAGCACCAAAGTTTTCCGTAGAAAAGACGGACGTATCGAGTCGCTTGGACTAAGGTTGCGAACTAGACTCAGCATGAGTGTCAGTTACGACATGTTCTGGTATTGGCGTGAAGAGTTTGGTAATATGCAAAATCCGTATAACGGAGATGAAAATGTCAACGCCTCAAATGAAGTGACGCAGCCTGGCACACCTCGTAAGCAACAACAGAAGCACTCAACAGACCATTATCTGACAAAGAGCCCAGCGTACATACGGAACCAAGACCAGAAATTCCCGGTAGTGAATGTAGCACCGTCAACCATGTCGACGGCACAGCAACCTCTTACGAAGTTCGACCCCAGTCTAATCAATCCACAACTGCAAGTTGACCCTTCAACGGGAATAAATTTTGACACATGGGATGGATCCGATTATAACGTACCACCGATGTTGGACCAGTTCCCGGATTATGACTGGGCGGCTGGTTTTGAGTTCACGAACAGCGATTTCCCTAACGCTACTCTGGGTCCGATAGGAGGTCCCATGATGCAACAAAACGTGGGCAACATGGGGTATACGTTTGGCTGAGTAAACCCACCAGGAGGTATATCCAAGAAGAAGATTGAGAATACAACCATGCGCATAAGATACGCATTGAAGGAGGCGGAAGGAAGTAGCCGCCGACTTGAGGCCTTCGACACGAAAGACCCGAAAGACCCGAAATAGTGGCGCCTTCCCCGCTGGCGATTACTGGCCAAAAGTCTCCTGTCATGACGCCCAAAGTATGGACCGAGTCCTGTGCCGACAAGCGAATTACTGCACAGCTCGCTTTTGCCGAAAGTGCTTCGACAAAGCACATGAACACTGCACAAAATCCATGCCACATATCCTTGGCTTCGAACGATCGTGACCTAAGACGAAAGAATACCAGAACCACGTTAAAAGATGATCTGAGGTGTTGGATTCGGGTTTGTAGGATAACAATCTAGCAGGAAGGCGTTAAATCCATCCTTCGACGAGCCGGCAATAAAATAGAGCTCCATAGCAAGCTAGATGAGCACAAGTCGCAATGAAACGATCCATCACCAGCTAGCACAACCTGAAGGAGACCCCTACCTGTACTGAACAAGGCCGCTGGAATTTTTCGGAACTCGGAGGAGAGTCTATGACACGAAGTGACAACACCGAAGAGTGTCATGTTTATAAGTATCATGGAATTGACAAGTGAGGCCGATTCCGCCGATATCAGGGCATTGAACTGATTCAGGTTCCCTTCTCGGACAATGAAATGCACGAAGGATCACAACGGTGAGTGCCCCACGTTACAGTCATACGATTATTAACGTGTGTAGATTCGATTGGTGTAGGAAGTACAGGGTTCACATTCACGTTATTGTCAAAAAGTTCATCGTCCTCACGAATGAAGCGGCAGGATCCATAGCCCATGCTCTTCACGTGGGCGTGGGCATGCACACCCTTGTGCTACATCTAACCAGATTCGCGTTACCACTTTACACGATAACCTGGTAATGCCAATTGTTGAACTGAACATCAATGTACGTTACTACTCTGCAATTATTCGACCCCCTCATTGTGTATACTAGTTGGGCCCTATGAACCCTTCGCATTGCGGGCCAGACCCTTATCCCACAAAAACGTGCCGATTCTCCACACCGCTTGCCTCTCGCATATTGTGCATCCCGCCCAACCATCGGCGAACGACGCGTATCGATAGGTTTCGCGCTCACGTTTCTCCACGTTGCACCAGTGATGGCTCGAGGCGCCGCATCCATCGGTGAAAGAGCCGGCGAACATCGGCCTCGTACACTACGTCACTGGCGTTGCGGGGTGCACTTTATGGCAGCTACGTACCAAATCCAGGTTGGAAACATTTATTTGCAAAGACATCAACGTGGTCCACGTTCTCACAGGAAGTTGTATTCTATCGCGCGAGGAAGAAAATTTGCGACAACCTCTAGCCAGTCGCAATTTAGCACTGACCAAGAACTTCACCCTTGTTTGTAAACACCAAAAGTGACATACTCCACAAACTTAAAGAACAAGTCTCGGCTCATTACTCCTTAGTTTGGGGCTACACTTATGCTCCTTGCACTGGCCAAACGTCATCGTCACTTTCTCGTGTTGAGCCAACGGGACCCCCCAACAATTCAATCAGCGAACTCACATTTCTCACAAGTCAAGACTAAATTTTAACGATTTTCAAACTCGACTTTGACCACCAACAGTACAAGCAAAATGACCGCTGTCGAAAAGCTGAGGGCGATGTTGAATGATCCGGAGAAATTCATCGCATGTCCCGGGGTTTATGATGGATTCACGGCACGCATAGCGCTGCAGGAAGGCGTGGACTGCCTGTACATGGTACGAGTGCCATGTTGTTCCAGGTCACAAGCGCTGGACTGATACTGCATGCAGACAGGAGCAGGTACTACGATGAGCAGATTGGGCATGGCGGACATGGGTATCGCGACTCTGAACGACATGAGAGCTAACGCTGAGATGATTGCCAACCTCGACCCCAGCGTACCTCTGATTGCAGATGCAGACACTGGATATGGAGGTCCTATTATGGCTGGTCGCACAACAGCGCAATACATCCGCGCTGGTGTTGCTGGTCTGCATCTCGAAGATCAGGTTGCTAACAAGCGCTGTGGTCATCTCAAAGGGAAGCAACTCGTCGATATCTCCGATTATGTCGCCAGGATAAAGGCTGCCGTTCTCGCTCGTGAGAAACATGGCGATATTGTCATCATTGCACGAACCGACGCTCTCCAGGGGTATGGCTATGACGAAGCCATTAGACGTCTCCGAGCTGCCGTCACAGAGGGGGCCGACGCTTGCTTTCTGGAAGGCGTCACAACCCGCGAAGATGCTGCGCGAGCATGCAAGGATCTTGCTCCCACACCTTGCCTCTTCAACAATGTCCCGGGTGGCGTTTCGCCCGACTTTGGTGTCAAAGAATGCAAGGAAATAGGCTACAAGATTGCCATTTTCCCATGTCTGGCATTTGAGATGGTATATCCCGCCGTCAGAAAAGCTCTACAGCAGCTTAAGACACTCGGTAATGTGGAACCTGCAGAAGAAGGTGGCAGGAGGTACGGCCCAAAAGAGTTATTTCAGGTGTGCGGTCTAGACGACCTGGTCGAGTTTGACGAAGCTGCCGGTGGCCATATTTACTCTAAACTGCAGGGGGACACGGATGCTTGAATGGAATCATTGGTTTATCTGGGTTGCTTTAGCGGGCGTTCGATTATCATGAGAATACCACAATGCTTGCATGGGGATTCTATTCTGGCATCTCGTCGTTAGAATGCCAATCATCACAGCGGCTGCTTCCTGAAGCTTAGTATCGAAAGCTCTTTTCTTGGTACCATGGTGATTAACTGTGCTCTGGTCTATTTGCCCACGATTCTCTCTGTAGATGTCAAGATCTGGTGTAATGTAGTGGGTTGGATGGATCAACGAGAGAACATCCAGAATCCATCCCAACGTAAATCACAACAGCAGCCAGAAAATGTAGAGACACTGTCTATCATGACATCAAACTCCTCTGTAATCTGCAGCTCGTATGCTTTGCAAGCCAATTGGACATGTAGTTCCTTCTCTGCAATTGGCAAACGATCAATCTTATCCAGCATGTATCGATGATCATCGAGCATACCGATGAGTGGTGCAGAGTCGTATATGTACCTTGCAAGTACACTGACGATGCGGTCTGTCTTACAAAGACCATCTTCTTATGCTATCGTGCTAAATCCAGGTACCAGCATGACATACTGGCCATGCAGCTTTTCGAATTGAGACATGATACTTTGTCCAAGTTGCAGGCTATTCGGAAGGACTTGTTTCAGGCCACCCAAGAGACTCGGCCAGTAAAATTCTTAAACAGAAGGAAAAACATTGCTCATATTACCCAGTCAGAGTCTTTACGTACACACTGCGGCTTAAGTGAACAAAGTGAGATGGCTACACTTGCGGTATTACGATGGAGTAAAAGTTAAGCTGAAAGATGATGGTTTGAGACGTTGCTCTTGTCGATGAGTGAGTGAGTCGCTCGATAGGTTGAGGAAATGCACTAACGCAAGCTATACCCACGTTCCTGCGCCGCAATTCCTGGATAAAATACACCTCATGATTTCAAGGTGGAAATCCTTGTCTATCTTCCCACTTCCTCCACCTTTACTTTGGTAATGTGATTGGAATGGGGTCATTAGCAGCCTCAGGAAACGACTCGAGAATGCCACTCCAGTGATTATGTACCCCAATCTTGCTCCACCTATGAGCAGTACGTACAATAATCTGGAGTGTTGCATCGAGATCCTTTTGTTCTGCGTCTGCAAGCACCTCTCCTTCGTCCGTGCATAACACAACATCGGGTCTGGGTCACTCTATATTCGTGATCGTAACGGCTTGATGTATGTAATGACCAGTCCTTGTCACTATATGCAGTGATTGGAATTGGTATGGAGCAACTGGAACTGATACCCGTTCACACTGGAGCTATGAGACTTGAAGATTGTGTTGTGAGTTATGGCCTGAAGTTTTGACGACGATCGCAGCGTTTGAGTGCAGTTGGCGAGCGTGACTTCTCTCGCTACAGAGTATCAGAAAGTAGAAATTGAGACCCTGATATCGGTTATTTCCTCTGATTTCCTGAGAGAGCAGTGCTTACTCAATGACGGTGTTAATTTGTCAGCACCAGCACGACTTCTGCGGCAGTAAGCAAATTCCATCTTGGCCACCTTCATTCCCAGATCTGGCATTATTGTTATCAAATGAGCAACAAGCGATGTCAATTGCCCAGCAATCTGTTGAGTGTGGATGTGGGATGCCTGATAAAAGACGATTGATCTCCACTTGGCAGAGATGAAGATTGGCTTGTTGCCATTAACAATGATCATAGAGCTCATTATGAGAGCAAAGTGATGGAAGATATAAGAGTAAGGTGATCACCCCTCCAAACGAGTAGAATATCGTGCAGCTATCTCTCACAATCATGTCTCATCTGCAATACTTTGACTACGAAGGTTTTGGCGAACGTTCCAAGAGGGACATCAACTACAGCCAGGCTCTTCGCATCGACAACCGTATCATAATCTCCGGCCAAGGTAAATGAAGGGTCCAAAGAGCCAATAACTATTCTGACAAGCTATAGGTGGCTGGGACCGGCTGAGCGAAGAAATCCCCAAATCGCTCTCAAAGGAAGTCGATCAGACCTTCGACAACGTTGAACATGCCCTTAAGTTGGCTGGGGGCGAGAGTTTGAATCAAGTCTACAAAGTGCGATTCTATATCACAGTCCCGCTTGACGACATTGTCGAAGACCTGGTGCGCAACATGAAGGAGCGATTCAAGGCCCATGGCCCGCTCTTGACATGCGTGCAAGTAATTGCGTTGTACAAGGAAATGAGGATTGAGATGGAAGCAGAGGCTCATTTAGGCTGAACTTTATGAAATTCACGATTGCTCTGGAACAAGGACTTCAAGTGCATCCTAGGTTACGACTGTTCTGAGGGGTTCGATAGTGCTGTTTTCTGATTGGATGGCCCTGTTGTTGTTAAAGTAGCTCATCCTCATCAGCTTGAGCTTACGGGCTCCTCAGCCAACCTCACATACTCGCCAGGATGACAAAGCCTTCACTATTTAAAAGAGCTGGTAGGAAGACCTGCAAGGTAGTTGGTGGAATCGGAGTCATTACTTGCAAATGCCTGTTCTGGATATGCTGCGGTCCTTGCATCTTGTGCGCAGTCTGTCTCATCAAGCCTAGAAGCTGCGTGGCCAGAACTGGTCCGCACGAACCCCCAAGACCGACAGCACCGGAGCCTCGTTTGCGACGTCTCACGCTGCCCTTAATTGAGAGGCAAGATGGCCAAAGAACATTCGACCAGTTCCAGTCCCCGTTCTTCCACAAACTACCCTTGGAGATACGGCAAATGATATACATCGAAGCGATAGGAGGGGCCACAATTCACCTCAGAACATCACAGGGAAAGCCTCATGCCGAACGGTACCGTTGCTTTGATTGTCCATGTAGGGACAGTGCAAACCTACTGCAGAGCAAGCTGGGCTTTGGGCTGACACTATTGAGTTCTTGCCGCCAGATGTATGCTGAAGACATAGGCTACCAAAATAGACCATAAAACTCTGACCATGTGCAGGTATTCGGAGGCAATCGAGTTTCTTTACACCAGCAACAATTTCTCCCTCTCGACTTGGGACGACGATCATGCAACGATTGACTACATGTCATACTACTTCTTACCGCACCGACTCAAGCAGATCCGGCAACTTCGTATTGATTGGGAGCTGGATAGCCTCTTTTACAGTCATCATATGAGACTTGAGCCGGGTGGCTATAACTTCGAAGCCTGGAGAAGGTCTTGGGACGCGCTGCGTTCCATGACTGGCGTGCGGCAACTGCATGTCGTTCTTCGCTTTCGATTTCGCAAGGTGTACGACTGTTACGAGGAGTTTTGGGAGGAGCATGAGTTGGAACTCTTGAGTCCGGTCAAATCCATCACCGCGCCGATCGAATTTGTTCTCGTCCTGCCGGATGAAAGATGCTCGATGAATGTGGATCTGGGAAACTCAAGATGCGTTCTTCAGCATCCCGAAGTCCACATCGCGGAAGAACGGAACGAAACCTCGGACGACGCTTAGAGGGGCCAGAATACTGGAGGACCTGTCAACATGGCCCCAGCTGCACAAAGCTGCTGATGAGAAAAACGCAGCCAACGTTAGAACAACAAACAGTTTTCAGCATTTTCTCCGGTCTGCATGTGCATTACAGAGTCAGAAAAGTTAAAGAAGCTCATATGGTGACGTACAGTAGGATGCGCTAAAGGAACCTCAGTCTCAGCTCGGCAGGTACACGGTTGGTTCGTTCCCGGTTATCTTGCATCTCTACCAAATCTCCAGTCGCCATTACGCAACGTGCGAACCGACATATGCCTTGGCACGATGTTGGCACTCGGCGCTTTAGCCGCCTTCGCATAGCTCCCCACCTCTTCACTCACCTCGTACAGACCTCCGTCAGCCTCCTGCTCGCACCAAGAGATTCCACCAGGATAGCTTCGCCACGTGCAGCAAGCAAGCTAATAAACTGGGCAGAACCGATGGATGGCTTTCAAAAGGCGGCGGAGCATTGGCTGCGCTCGTCCGCTCGGTCGTTGGCTGGTATAGATAAGAAGGGCCGGTCGCCAGGCAAATCAGAATGCAGGGACTATAACTTGCTCGATCTTCAGGTTCTCAATCTCCAAGTCCTCAGCAATGCGCTCTTTCGTTGCTTCTTCGGTTGTCCTGGGCCTGGCCTCTGCTGCTGTTCTGCCTCGTACAGGACACCACTACCCTGAGAAGCATGGCAGCAAGCACAACCACACCAAGTTGAATGTCCAGGTCGGCGACCGGCCTTATTTCCTGGTCGACGATATGGACGCTGGCTCGCTGAAGGAGAATCTCGAGAGCTGCTCTGAAGGACCCTTCGAGGCATCGGACTTCGTCTTTGCTCACCGTGGCGCATCCCTCCAGTACCCCGAGCACACCTACGCTGCATACAGTGCTGCGCGCCGTCAAGGTGCTGGTGTCATCGAGTGCGATGTTGCGTTCACGAAGGACTTGCAACTTGTCTGCCGTCACGCACAGTGCGATCTGCACACCACAACCAACGTTCTCAACACTACGCTTGCGGCAAAGTGCACCACCCCATTCACCCCAGCCAACGGCACCGCCCCGGCTTCAGCCAAATGCTGCACCTCAGACTTCACCCTGGCCGAGTTCCAGACCCTCTGTGGAAAGCAAGATGGCTTCAACCCGAACGGCACCACAGTCAAGCAATACATGGACGGCACGCCCTACTTCCGCACGGACTTATACTCCTCCGGCTGCCCGAAGCTCATGACGCTGAACGAATACATCGATACCGTCGACTCGTGGGACCTTAAATTCACTGCCGAGCTTAAGACTCCCGAGGTCAAGATGCCTTTCAATGGTAACTATACACAGCAGCAGTACGCACAGGACATGATCGACGCGTTTAAGAACAAGGGGATCGCGCCTGAGCGCGTATGGCCACAATCATTCTTGCCGGACGATATTTTCTACTGGATCGACAACGAGCCGGAGTTTGGCGCGCAGGCTGTGTATCTCGATGAGCGTGTCGACACACCTGCTGGGTATGACAATGCGACAGCGAGTCTGCCTGCGCTTGCTGCGCGCGGAGTCAAAATCATGGCGCCAGCGATGTTTGCGCTGATCAAGGTAGACAATGCGACAGGGGAGATTGTGCCGTCTGAATACGCTATTGAAGCTAAGAAGAACAACTTGGAGATTGTCGCGTGGAGCTTCGAGCGCTCAGGATGGCTGCAGATTGGTGGTGGAGGATACTACTACGACTATGTGAAGAGTGTGATCAACAACGACGGGGATATGTACAAGGTTCTGGACGTGCTGGCGCAGCAGGTCGGTATCAAGGCCATGTTCAGCGATTGGCCTGCGACGGTCACATACTACGCCAATTGTTTTGGCTTGTAGATAGAACGACGCCGGGATGTGTTCCGGATAAAATACAGCGGAACGAGATACCATAATACATCGTCAACGAAATGCTGCATGGCCAAATCAAATCTCATGACTCTCCCTCCTCAATCTCCCCTGGCCGCCTAAACCGCACCGTGCAACTACCCATATCCCTCTCCGTCTCACATCTATCATAGGGCAATACAACTTCGAATATCTTGACCCTGACCTTCTTCACGGGCTCCAGGATGACGGATTCCAGCTCCAGCCAATTCCCCTCCCAGATAGCGTTCTGACTCGGGTCGACCAACCTCACACAAAGACTATGTAGCCCAGACATACTCGCCAGCACTGCCCAACCCCTCTCCCAATTCAGCGTGTCCTCGTGATATGCGTAGCGCGTCCCTGTTCCGCGGCGGAGGTATGGTAGTGCGCGGATTTGCCAGCGTAAGCGTAAGTGGCGGATACTGTTCAGGCGCTGTTGAGGGATGCGTTTCGGAAGGGCGAGAAGATGGCTGGAGTGCAGGAGGGAGAAGGTGTGGTACGCGTAAAGATAGGGGATGCATTCCGAGTATCTTTGTTTGCATCAGCGTTGTTTTCGCGTGGGATGAAATAGAGCGAGAGAGCTTACAGGCGCCGACAGCTGCGAATCCAGCCCAGATGTGCGGGTTCAAGTCGTGGCAAGGAGGCTTCCAGCGGGCTTCCTGTGACTACCACGCGACATGTACACTGTCCGATGTGCTGCTGTGTGCAGATGAAGTTCCCGAAGCGCGCTTCCTTGCGCCCGAGCTTGTCCTTCTTTTCGCCAACCGTAAGGTGGATTGTTTCGCCTTCATAGAGGTATCCGTACACCATGCGCCTCACTTCCAAAGGCAACTGCGCAAAGAACGTTGATTGCCATTGGAAGTTTGTGCGCGCGTCGAGCTCCGGGTCCGGTATAGAGGTTAGACTGATGGCTGACTTGCGCGGCCTAAGCAATTGAGTATTCTGATTTGGTTTATGCGGTGTAGTTGAGGACGAAGACTTAATATGAAAAGTGACGCGCTCATTGGGTTTGTTGTTAGGGTTTGCTGGCGTACGACGAGCATCAGAATTCGATCTTTGCCCAGGATCGTCTGAGCGGATGTCTGACGGCTCCCAGCGCGGCGTAGAATGCGAGAAGACGCTCCTCAATCTTGCTTTCATCTTGCTGTGGCCACTAGTTGTATACTATCGCAAACACTGGAATCACGAATAGCACGAACGCAAGGCTGCGGAAAACCAAACGAGCGAAATGCAGACTGAGGCGTCACAGTCTGGGCATGTGGGCTTTATCAAGCCGCGGGGCTCTAGGGTTTGCGTGTTTGGGCTGACGATACAGATGCGGGTTGGACGATATACAAGCGGGTGTTACAGGGCTCTGGCGCTATGGCCGGCTGGACGCTTGTTGGACAGTTGGTGTTAAACTCGGTCCGGGGTTCGTGTGCAATGGCCGAGAGCAAGGCGGTGGGGTCGGACGGGACAGATTAGGCCGCTGTACCTGCGCTGGCATGTGAATTTAGCCACTGCACCAGGACAAAATAGCCACCTCTTTATGCAGAAGCCTACCGCAAGCATTCGACTCAAAATAATGTCTGTAAAGCGTTATAGACCTCTCGTTATTTTCCGCCGCTACAGGTGGGCAATGAAACACAAGGAACACGCGGGACAGGACCTTTCCGCCGGTTGTGACCTGTCGGAACTTCTCGCAATAAATTGCTCAATTAGAAAGAGTAGCAGAGAAAAGCAAAGCTAAGTGCTCGAAGAACCAATTGTGATCAGGATACTACGCGTTTGCCATGTCATGATGCGGCAGCCTTCTTCTCACCTGGCTCTTTCTCATGCTGTTCCTTCTGCTGCTCTGGGTTCAGTGGCTTCTTCGGGTCGTATCCAACCTGCTTCACAATACCGAGGCCTTTTGTCCTGCCCTCACGGAACAAGATGCGATCTCCAACAGTGAGGTATTCAGGTCGCTGTACGAACCTGAATGCGACTTGTGCGCGATCACCAGTGCGAATGTACTGACGATCGATATCAATGATGGCGCAGGTTTGCGACACAGGCCCGACATGCAACATCGCCTGATACTTGGTCTTGATAGTAGTTGCGTGCGACAGAATCAAGACTTCAGCGACGAAATCACGGTAGACCTTGGGTTGCGGCACAATGCCAGTCTTTTCGTCAGGCTTGTCTGGCTTGTGGAGGACAACCATGCCTTTCCTCACGTCCTTCCGTCTGACATTTCGAAGCGCAAGACTGGCAGACTGGCCAGCAGAGCAGCCTGGAACCTGTATCCGTTTACGCTCGATGGATCGCACTTTCGTTGTAGTGAATTGACCAAGGCCGTCTGGTCCAACAAGAATGGTGTCTCCTGTATGGATTTCACCAGACTTAACGACTCCTGATACCACTGTACCGACGAATGGTACAGAGAAAGTGTCGTTGACGTGAAATTCAAGAGGGAGCGAGCTATCGTAGTTGCCATGATGTGGTAGCACGTTCAGGAACATGCGCACAAGGTCAAGGTTGAATCCCGTGACATTGGACACCTGGAAGATGGGGCAGATGCGCCGAGAGACAAATTGAGTGGCTGTGTTGATACACTCCTCTCTGTTTTTGATGAAAACCGGAATTTTGCGTGCACCAGGAGACTTCAAAATTTTGCTCAGCTGTGTAATCGTCTGCTCAAGAATATTTGGCGGGCAGATGTCGACCTTGGTAATGACGACCATAACAGGCACGTTCAGCGCGAGAGCAATTCCAAGATGCTCTTTACTCATGCCAACAAGGCCATTGTTTGCTGCGACCATCAGCAAGCAGTAGTTTGGCTCAGAAGACAGCAAGCCGAAAACAGTGGTTCGAAGATAGCGTTCGTGACCCGCCAAGTCTGTAAAACTAATGACTTTCGCCTGAGACTTTTAGCAAGATTTCCCAAACAACAAAAGCGAGCACGTACAGCACGACGACCGATCTCCTCCCAGGTCAGCTTGCGGCCAGCAGTATTAGATACCACGACTTCGCTCTTGCTGTCGAAGCCCATGATCTCCATACCGACGGAGCTGGTACGTCCGCTCTCAATCTCATGCTTGTGGCGGAAAAGGTTGACGCGTGCTTTGCCACGTCCATCGTCAAGTCCACCCTTAACAAGCACTCCCAACATGGTGCTCTTGCCAGCATCGACGTTGCCAACAACGGCAATTCGTGTCTCAATAACTTCATCGACATCCTGAGGTCGATGCCTTATGATCGTCTTGCCACTGAGGCTTGTGTCTTTGGCATCTCGGGGGCCGACGTCAACATCGCCGCCAACATTCCTGGTCATGAGAATCTTGTAGTCCGCCTTGATCAGGTCACAGACGGCGCTTATTCTTTCCAAAGCGAAGTCCCAATCCTCTTTGTTAAAGCCCATGCCTTCACCGCTGTCTTCGAGTCCGACATCGAATAAGACTTCGCCATGGCCCTCGGCCAGGCGCTCCTTTATATGCTCCCCCAACGCAGCGACATTCTCCTCGGCAGGATCAGTGAACAGCGTCTTCAGGCGGATATGTGGCTTCGTATCGTCAGAGAGGCCAAGTTCATCGAGAATGCTCAGCTCATCGTGGTCCTCGAGAGTGGCGGCCGGCTGGCCAGGGCGTCGGAGGGCTTGCTGCTTCTGCACATAGTCGGCAAAGTCGCTGAGCGCCTGCCATGGAGGTCAGCTTGATTAAATGAATGGTGTGCCTACCAACATACACTCTCGCCCTTTCGCCGCTCAACGGGGTTCTGTTTGGGCGCGAATCGTGAGCTCATGGTGGTGTGGTAATGTGGGGCAAGCAGCTGATATGTCAAGTTGTGGTTTGTAGGGTTCGCCGTAGTAATAAGACGTGTCGTAAACGGGAGTTGTGGTGTGAATGTTCCATGAGATGTCTTGACCCGGTCATTGAAACGCGCAGAGGTAACTACTGCAGAGGTGGTGATTGAATTGCCCCAGATTGAGCAATGGCGATGGCGGCGAGCTGCCTTTAGCTTGGGATTGGCGCGCGAGTCATCGAGCTATGACGCTTCGACATCACCACCTTCTGAACTGATGCTGCGTCCTGACTCACAACACACAACCGGTCACAACACGCAAATGGCAAATGGAGGCCTGAATTGAGGCGGTGTAATGCTAAAAAGCTCGTATTGAAGTTCGATGGTAGTGCTCGGCTGCGCCCTTGCATAGAGTGCCTTTACCTCACCTTCGCAATGTCTTGGTCTCATCAACACGAAGGGCGCAAAAGCCCATGAAGATCCCACAAGGTGGACCTGCTCTAGACCTCTAAGCAGCACCACGGTCTAATAACTGTCCGCCTTGTTATTCCTTAGGTATCACAAATAGCTCTTCTGCCTCAGGCTCACGATGCTGCAGCCACGCCACGTTCTCCACAGTACTTGGCCACTTCCTTTGCCAACGTCTCACGCTGCAGATTGGCGGTCTCCATAATATCGCTGACACCATTGACCGACTTGCAAAACTCGGATGTCTCCGCCATCTGTGCAAGAACAGCACCCAACTGGTTTGGCAGCCACTGCGGATCATTAGCACGAGACGCCCCAAGATGCAGGGTGACTTACTGTTACAATCGGGCTGCCTCCTGTCGCCGTAGGGTGTGCTGTGTGCTTGAGAATGTACTCTCGAGTGAAGCACCAGTGACGCCAGCGGAAGTCACGGACTTGGTCAAGAGCTTGGAGATAGAGCGCAGCAGATACCGAATCTTGTTTAGCGAACTCGCGTGTACCGCACTCTTGAGCGCTGTCGCGCACAGCTTCCAGGAACTGGCGGTGGTTGCCAGGTCTGTACTGCCTGAAGTCCTTCAGGATGTCTGTGAGTGGGGTCTCAGGCATAGAAATCTGCAACAGATTGTCGCACATGGGAATCTGCTATGTGTGAGCTTTCGTTGCGCCAATGCACAAAACAGTACTTACCATGCTGTCATTGGCTCCAGATTCACCACGGAAGGAAAGGGGTTCTTCGCTGACCCCTTCGTAGATAACACCATTAGGGAACATGGACTGCGAGGTGATGCCGAAGATGAATGTGCGGAAGCTAGTGTAGCCATTGGGCTTGCTCTTCTTCCACATTGCTGGTAGGGTCGTCAGTCTGGCGAATACATGCATCATGTCCAGGGCCACTTACTGTTCATCACGGCGTTGATCTTTCGCAGGGCAGTGACTAATGTCCGGAGGCCGTTGTCAAATTGCTCACGATCCTTCGATGTGCAGCCTTTGAGCATCTCTGCTGCGCCCTCAATCAGTGCGCCGGACTCCTTGACCATGGCAATATGAACGAGGACGAAGCCTGCTTCAGACGACTCAGGATCCAGCCCACACTCAAAGGCACGGACAAGGCGAAGGTTATCGTACTCAAGACCCTTTGTCTCATCTACCAGGCGGTAGTTGAAGAGTGCATATGAGCCAGCATACTCCATGAAAGGCTTGAAACCAGCGCTGTGATGCAAATGTTAGTCATCTTGTAGTACAACACTTGTACTACGAGGGTACTCACAGCTCAGCAACCTTAACGATTGGCAGACTGATACAGCGTGGTAAGCTCTGTCGTCCGAGACCGTACTCCTCACCCCTCATATGCCTCTCATGGCAGGGCTCAAAGAGATAACCGCTAGCCAAGAACGAATAGTCGCGATACAAAGCATTCATGACAACAAGGTCATCACGGTACTTCTCAACCTCATCACATAGATCGGGGAGCTCCTTCAATATTGCATCACCAAACTCGAAAGTTGCGAGCAGGCCTGGGGACCCGTCGAGCTTCTTGATGGGCATACGCTGTAGCAACGACTCAAGAACAGCGAACTCTTTGGGCAGTTCGACGATAGGATTGCCACGGGGCAAGAAGCCACGGGTCGTAGAGACCATGAAGGCAGGCAGGGAATGGTCATCAGGCTTGGTGTCGTTCATGATGGGGAAAGAGAAGGAAGGAGAAGCCATGATGGGTGTGAGAGGCCTACAAGAGGTCTAGGTGACTGAGAAAGATAGGTTGAGATGAGTGTTGATGCCAAAGAGTGGCTAGTCTTCGAAGTGGGAAGAAGTGTTGATGGTTTGGAAGTCTCAAAGTGCGACTCCAGCGCGCTTATATCTCGTGGCCGGAAACGTACCGGCCACAGACTGTATTCGCGGTTTCCATTCCGGCCATGAGATAAGGATACGTAATGACTGGATCACTTGCCCAGAAGTTATAGGGTTGCATCCGTATACTTCCTGCAATGCCCGGCCTCGTTTTCCACTAGTTTCTAACATGTCCCATGAGTTTTTGGGTAGTCGCACCTCGTCGACGCCAAGACTCACGATGTAGTAGCAAGATCATTTTGCGGCCTTCGAGAGGGGATATATATCACGTTTAGCTGATGCTTGAATCATAAGTAGATGCAATCTTTGTCAAAGTACAAAATCATTCGTTTCTCTAACAAACATTCATCACTGAAGCTTTCCTCCATCATCCCACTTAACCCCAAAATCACCGAATCTGACGAGATCCGTCGCCCCAAAATTTAGCCGCACAAAGTCAAGTCTACTAGCCACCACCATGACCACCATTATTTTGACACTCCAACAAAATCCCTTCCCCCTTACTCCACCCCCAACTTCCCCAACAAAGAACATGGTCTTGTGACCGAGCCTGGCGTTGACAAGGAGGACGTGGGCTCGCTTGCGAGCCAATCAGCGCAGGGCCGTTGGAAACCGAACTTGATGGCGGCGCTACTCCACAAAACTGGCTCGCTGAACCTTCCACCGACGGAGCGAGTGGGCCACAAACGTACAGCGTGATACAGATTACGATACAGGAGAAGAGAACCTCAAGGTCGGTGCTTTCCTTCGTTTCTTGTCGTCAGTAGTCACTAGGTCCCTTGCTCTCAAGATGGAGACGAAACTGTGTTGAACGTGATGACTGTCCGCATCTGCAGTTTTGATCGGAGTCAAATCAGAAAATCCATTGTTCTTAGCAGAAACAGGCAATGTCGACTCCCGTGGTTTCTACGCTGTTTCCAAAAATCACCCAGCATGTCTCGGACGTGGTCCAGGTTTTGAAACAGCTGGAGCGCGGGGCAGATTACGTGGACGACGATACGACATCGGAGCCTGTACCTCTTGTAGGCTCTGTGAAATTGCACGGCACGCATGCGGATATCTTGGTCTACGACGATGGTAGCATCGTTCTGCAGTCAAGAAATGTGTCTAGTATAACAACTGCGAATGATAATATGGGCTTCGCGGCTGCAATGGCAGAGGAAAAAACCACTATCCTTGAGCTACGGGACAGATATGTTGCACGCTGGAAGTCGCTCCATCCGGGCAAGTCCCTAGATACGACACACCCGGTTCTCATTGCTGGAGAGTGGATAGGAAGTGGCATTCAGAAAGATGTTGCCATTATGCAGCTGTCGCGCCGCTTTGTAATCATATCCATCAGCATCAATGGTTTGTGGGTGTCGGATACGGCCTATACTGACATCGAAGCACCCTCATCCGGCATCTACAACATCTCCCGTGGTGGATCATTCGCAGCCACGCTCTACCCCAACGATATCGCACGCACGATCTCTCAGGTCTCTCCACTTGCAGAGGCAGTCGCATCGTCCTGCCCTTTTGCAGCTTCCTTCGGTATGTATGGTGAAGGCGAGGGTATTGTCTGGAAGCCGTCAACCCCCTTTCTGAATACCAAACCAGGGCTTTGGTTCAAAACGAAAGGTGGGCGCTTCAAGCCCTCGTTTGTGCCCACACCAAAGAAAGCAACTCAGGATGTGCAGGAACAGCGTGATATAGCGGACCGGCTGGCGGCGTTGTGGTGCTCCGAAGAAAGACTGCTGCAGGGCTGGGATGTGTTGAGGGAAACCCGGGTGAAAAGAGATATGAAGGCGTTGGGCAAGTTTCTAAAGTGGGTGCAGAGTGACATTCTGGTCGAAGAGATGCGCTATGTGCAGGCTAATAGGCTAGATGAGGAAACAATGAGAGTGAGCATTGCGAAGGTGGCGAGAGTATGGTATATCCAGCGTGTGGGGCTGGGGCAGGAGTGAGAGTGTTACCATGAAGGGAGAGGAGTCCATTTCCGACAGCGGTGAGCCCTTAGGCCCGAGCTTGACGATGCGTAACAGCAGTCTCGAGTTTCTGTGATACCTCTCCGTCAGACTTCTCTGTCATGTCCATCAATCGAAGTCCTTAGCAATGGCTTCCTGCATCCGCCACTCGATGCAGAACCACGAAACAAAGTAGCAACTGACGCTAAAAGCTAGAGACACCGCAACACATATCGCTGTCACTGTTTCCGCTGTGCGTTATGCCTTCCTCGCCTTGTCGAACACTGCGATCGCAATTGCAACCAACGTGAACACGACACTGTTGCCAAGCAACATCGTCGGTATCTGCCACGAGAAGTGCCGCCACGCACTGCCTGCGCTCGCCTCTGCTTCGACGTTTGACGCCCTACCAGAGTCAAAGAGGATATGCTGCATGATCTTCGCGCGGTTAGGGTGGATTTGCGCGCGCGTCAAGACAATCAGCTGCTGCGCTGCAATGCCAACCGGGACTACAGAGTGGATGAGAGCGCAGAGGGTGGCGATCTTCGCAGTAAATGCGGGAACCGGGAACCAGTTCCAAGACATTAGAGATGCTACGAGCGAGGCTACCAAGGCACACTGTTTGGAAAAAGGCCAGCGCGACGCGGCGAGGCTCGATCTGGGGCGCGGGGTCCATACTGATAGCAATACAGTTGCTAGCTCGCGTTGCTTCATTTTCACGAAACGCTCCAGAATGTCTTCTTGTTTGTAATCACCAGCTTCAGTCATCGACCGCGCGATAATTTTGGACACTCCTGAGGGCGAAGAAGCTATCGTTAAGCCATGGTGGATCTTGCCCCAAGCTTGCTGAGATTGTTTTCGTGCGTTGTGCAACAAGTTCGTCATCGCTACGATTGTTCAAGATTCCAAGGAGCAATAAATAAGAAATAACGCTCTCCTTGTACGAGGACAAGCATACTGCACCTGCTTGCGCTGGCTGACCGGTTTGCGCGCCCCAAGGCATGATCGACGCGGCTGATGCTGAATGGGCAGCCTGCCGCCTGAAGGCTGTGTAACGCGACATTCTTGAAAGCTGTCTACGACATTGCTGACGTAGTTTGTTGAATCGTTTTTGAAGATCTGACCTCGATAGTCAGACTTTCAGCACGAGCGCTGCACGCCGGCCGACGACGGCAATCAATCCCAAAACGTTGCTGCCGATGCCTGCCTCATGGAGCGCGACCGAAGAACGAACAACGTCATCACGCCTTCGGACGAGGACATATAAGATGCTCATAACACACGCTCGAACAGTGTTCTGAGTTTCTTGTCTTGCCAACTTAAAGACATTCACAACCCCCATAACACACCCTGCACTAGTATCACAAGTCTTTCGTCTTGGCAGAGAGAGGGCGTACACGGCCACCACACCACGCGCTCATACAGTTTCTGGGGCTTCGAGTCTGAGGGGACACCGCTCTACTCCGAAAAAAAGAAGCGCAACATCTACCTCTTCACCACTCCCGCCGGGCTCAGCAGCGGAACACGAGGCGGCGGCGAATGGCTTCACTTCCACCAGATTTTCAAGCACCGGGGCATTATGATCGGCCACGGACAAGACGACCCAAACGCCCTGATGTTAGAGCTAGACAAAGGCCACAAAACCCCAAAGCGCAGCTGGACGGGCTTCGACGCACCTCGAATCTGGATCCTGGTACGTACCCGCGCGCAACGTGCAGCTGACGAGGGCTGCCTGCGAAACAAGCACATTACAGATACGGGATTGCAACGACCGGTAAGCTTGCGGCTTATGCAGCGCAGTGCACGGCGTTGACATGTGCATAGTGAAGACGATAGAGAAAGCCAGCGAGCTCTTCTCCGCCCTCCGCTACGATCTGCGCTCAAGCAACTGCCAGATCCGGACACAGGTGCTGATCACTGAGATCCAGCACGAAGACCAATTCTTCGACCTGCCTACCCTCGATACATTCCTTCGGAGAGTTTGGTCGTGGACGTGGAGACTTGTGCCGAGGGGACGTGACAAGAATCTCTTTTTCCAGAGATTTCATGAACAGCCGTAGCCATAACCGGTGGCTGTGGTTGGTGCTTATTCGGATCACAGAGGCGTATGTAGCGCGGCAAGCCTCACAACCTGTCGATTTTGCGCTGGTAAAGTACCTAGATAGATGGGTAGATGAAGGGGGATCGATGTCGATATCTCAGCTTAAAAAGATGGTTGTATCATCCGGGGCGCTTTTTGTCCTTGACCGCCGGGGTTTATCTGAGGGGTCCAGGCGTAGGGATGAAAAATATGGAGCATGGCACTCGGTTTTTGCCTCGAGATTTATGGCGCTTGGGTATAAGTATTGATTCTGGAATTCAGAAAGACTAAATCAAACGCTGAGCAACAAGGAATCAGTGTCTATCAAATGGATTCCTCTCAGTCAACGTACCTCACCTCACATGCGAATGCTGTGACCATGCAAGCGCCGCACGTTTGCTAATACCTAACCAAACCTCACCACATTATGGCCTGAACCAGCCTACTACAACGCTGCACAGGGCGGAACAACCCGTAACATAAATCAGAGGCCTCTTATATATCATTCTCACATATTCGCGCGTCACGCCCTGTCTTGCTGCACCGTCCACAGCATTGTTGGGTTGATCACCAACCAGACGAAAGATGACTCGGCTCCCAAAGAACGCTTATCGATAGAGCCTCTCCTGATTGCCGAGGTATGTTTAACGAAGTGACACTCACCACCATGGCCTACTTCAGACCGCCATGATACGCCGAGAGAGCTACAGCTCCCTTGCAGCCTGTAGTAATAATGTCTTCAGCAGCTCAATCGCCCAAGGCCATCCTCTTCGACATTGGAGGAGTCGTTGTACGTCATCATTCCTTCCTTGCGCGGTGCGTGTCCGAGTACCTAGTGCAAAGCTGATGACTGTGGCACAGGTGATAAGTCCTTTCCAGGCCATTCTTGACTACGAAACCGAAAATAAGATACCGATTGGCTACATAAACTACGCGATCCAGAAGGGCCCGCACGACACCGGCGCCTGGCAGCTCATCGAGCGGGGCGAAGTCGAGCTGAACGACGACTGGTTCGCCTCCTTTAAGGCACAACTCTCGCGACCCGAAATATGGCGCGAGTACCTTGTTAAGCTCACACAGAAGGAGCCCCTTGGAGGCGCCGGCGGCTCTGCGATTGAGGGTGGCCACGCCGCCAAAGTACCAGAGATAGACGCGAAGAGGCTCTTCTGGCGCATGATGAAGATCTCGCGCGAGCCGGACCCATACATGTATCCTGCGCTGCGCAAGCTGAAGGAGAGCGGGAAGTTCGTCCTTGGTGCGTTCAGCAACAACGTCACCTTCCCCACGGGCATTCTTGACGACGAAGGCGTTCTATTCACGAAGGAGTTGCAGCATCGACCTCACCCGAATCCGTATGCCAAAGATTCTACGGATATCACTACGAGCTTTGACATCTTCTTGGGCAGCGCAGCGGTGGGCGTTCGGAAGCCGGATCCCGAAGCGTATAAGCTGGCGACGAGGGAGATGAGCAAGATCAGCGAGGGAAAGGGCAAGGGCAAGATCACAGAAGGCGACGTGCTGTTTCTGGATGATATAGGAATCAATCTTAAGTATGCGAAGAAGACTGGGTTGAGGACGATAAAGGTCAACCTGGGTCAGACAAAGGACGCGGTGAAGGAATTGCAGGAGGCAACAGGATTGCGACTTCTAGACGATAAGTCAAAGCTGTAAGTAACAAATCGAACTGCTTGTAACGTATTGTGAAGCTCCCTTACAGCTTTTTTGGGCATCGCTTTGAGATTGAACCGAGGCTATGGGAGGCCTGAAGGAGGCACCTCTGTTCTTTGACCGGCTTGTACATGCACACGCAGATGCTTTAGCCTGTGGTGCCCATCCGGAAAAATTATAGTCGGAGTCTGTGTACTTGATGTTTTCGTACTCTGTCGGTACGCTTCCAACAGTGCCAGAAGAAGGATAGAGCGGCATGTAGTGTAAGTGGCTGGGTGGAGCCAAGCGAGGCGCAGTATCCCTTTACAAGACACCAGTACATAGACGAGCATCATAGTCACGAAATATAAACTTGATGGCTGCCTGATTTCGTCTCACTGCCCTACACCCACACGACGTCCAGACTCTGCAAGTATCCACTACTTACAGGAGAACAGCGTTGTTACGCCCAACATGCTCTTTCCCATCTTCTCTCTCCTGATCGCTGCCGCACAAGCACAAAGCAGCAACAATGCCACAGCATCCGTGACCCAGATTGCGGTCTATCCACCCTTCCCAATCCGTAATGGCACCAATATGCAACACACGCAGCGCGCCTACGACGTCTCCCTGATCACCGCTATTTCCTCGACAACCATCGTTTACGCCATTTCCTGCTCGCCATGGACAACCATGACAAGATTCAACGATGTTTGCGGTACAAATTATGTAGAAAACGTCGTCACCGTGACCGAAAGTCCGGATGAGTGGCATTGGAGCGCGCAGGGCAAGAGTTTGGCGTGCAGCAATTTACGCGAGAAGACCAAGACGTGCACCAGTGTGACGAACCGGCTCGAGAGCTACATCGCACCAGGAACGGAGGATGGAATCCTCCCGGGGTTCTTGGACTATTTCACAACGATGAGTCCAGTCTTGGTGAACCTGACGGCTGGGTTTGAGAATGTGCCTGCGACTGGTGAGTTCTGCAATCTGACCCTTCTAGTGGTACAGCGGCTAATGAATGCAGTACTTGCGAGTCTCGAGGATGATGCCACGGGGCTTGTCACTATCCAGACTGGCAGCCCTACTTCTCCGTCTCGGTACGCCACGTCGGCTTCATTCACTGCTCCTGTCTTGGCGGATTCTTCGGCGGGTTCTGGGACCACGGGATCTGCTTCCACACAGTATGCGGCTACTGGAGCTGCCCCTAGAGTCACGGGTATTGTCAGTCCTGAGTTGTTGTTTGGAGCAGCTGGTGCATTTGGAGCAGCTGTCTTTGGTTTTTGAGAAAGGATCTTAGGCCAGGTTGACTAATCGCGTGATGTCCTCGTACTTGGTGGGCTCAAATTATTGAAACTACTTCAGGGTATGCTAGAATGTACTCCCTCTGGTCAGACTCCCTGTCCAGGTTCTCTTTCTAGACTCAAGCTCCCCAGTCCCAACCCTGCCCACCCTCAACTCCTCTTTTGGCACATACATTGCTCCTCCACTGCCCGTCAACCGTGCCCTTAGCTCCTTTTCCTCCAAGTGTTCGGCTTCAGCTCCGAGCTCTTCCCTTACGGCAGCGGATAGATCCAGTACACTTCGCAGCAACCCAGGTCTTCTTCCGCTTTTGTGCATCCGAGATGCGCGCCGTGTGTCGAGCCACATACATACCATAATAACAGACCAGATAAAGTTAAATATCGAAACCATAAACAGAAATATGTAGGAGAAGCCCCACTGATAGGTTTCGCTGGGTTTACAGGAGCTGTGTGTTTTGACGTAAGAGGAGTTATAGAGGGCTCCTTGCCGGCCACCGACGGCGTAATACTGTTGCTTCATTTCATTCAAGTTGCGTAGTGGCACGCCAACTTCGAATCGCGATACATTAAGACTTGGTGCAGGCAAATCGACGGACTGACTGCCCATTTCCCATGTGGTTGGTGAGTCAATGAGCATATCTATCCTGCCATCTTGGAATGCCGTTTGGTTGTTGAGTAGATTTGTGTTTATGTCTGCCTCACTTTGTCAGTCAAGTCGGATCTTCTGGCTTGCAACGTGCCGCCACTTACAGTCTTGCCATGCAGAGTATATATCTTGGTCGGTTCTCACTACCAGAAGCGGCTTCTCGAATCCAAGGTTCAATCGTGCTGCATCCTGTACCAGGCCCACAACCTCTTCAACCTTGTCCCACTCAATCAGATTGCGATCGTAGTCTTCCATGTACGGCTCATACGTTGTAATGTAACCCGTCATAGCAGCCATTAGCGTCGGGAAAGCGAGGACATACAATGTCGAGATGAACAAGCAAAACATGGCAATCCACCTGAAAAACCTACTCCAACTCTTCCCCCCAAAGTACAGAAACTCCTTCGCCGACACTCCCAACATCGTCCAGCTCGTCGTCTGCAGCGCAACAGTGGTATACATCTTGTAGCTTGTGTGCCATCTTTCCAGATGATAAACGAGCCATTCATTGAAGACCACCCAGTTCACCCACGCCAGCCCCATTTGGCCGCCACGCCCCACGACCAGATCCCACGCGACATCGATGACCTTGACCTGTGTGAACGTCATGGCGCCAAAACTCAGGTTCGGTGTGAAGAAGTACGTGCTGTCCATGATGCGCCATGTTGCGCCTGCAGCTTCTTCCCAGAGCCCGTTGGGGTAGCAGGCGCGTCCGAGGATGTAGTTTTGCGATGCTATTTCAGCAATTGCCGAAAGGATGATTATGGGCGCGAGACTGAGGGGAAGAAGTGATGTGATGAGCAGTATGCGCCACGGAAAGCCGTGAAGTTTAGCGCGGAGGGTTGCCATCTCATAGTCTGGGGATTTGGTGGCGGGGTCGCGATGAGATGCCGCGCAGCGGTCAGGAATATTATTGTCGTGAGCTGGCATTCTCAGGAGGCATTGAGTTGCAATGCATTGTATGGCTTCTGATGTGAAAATGCTTCGCGGATTGCGGTATTGCAGCGTTGAGGTCACCATCAGCTTCAGGCGTCCCAGGATCGTCGTTTTGGGCACAGCCAAGGGAGGCGCAGCAGCACATTTCCAAACCACAATTCAAAGTTTCCTTGGGCTTAATGATCCAAAGACTGCGCATATCAGATTTTTAGGTTCAAAGTATTTTGATAATGCATTCTGAATTAAATCACGTGGAGTCATAGATGTACGCAATGCACAGAAAAGAGTCAATTTGTAAGTATCTACACGAACCATCATCCTGCTTCATAATCATGGGCATCCGCAATGCCTCATGATCTGCATCTGCTAGGTACCACATACATCTAGCAGTTGGCGTACAGAGCATTAGCGTACAAAGCGTAGGAGTCGGCATTGTTGAGGGCCTGAGCCGTTGTCAAGCGCGATGCAGCAGAGTAGCCGTAGCCAAGATCATCAGTGCCAGGGCTGTAGACGCTGCTGGCGTGGGTCTCCTCATGGAGGACGGTGGTAGCCTGATCTTGGGCGTGGCAAGTGGAGCTCAGGCCAGGAAGTTCGGAGAAGAAAATGGGGCAGTAAGTGATGTAGCTAGTAGAAGGGACGGTGTATGCAAGAACATTGGATGAGCATCCGCTGTACTGGTCATCGCAGTTGGTCGTGGTAGTAGAAGTGCTGCTGCCGCAGTCACGAGCGACTGCAGTCAAACGAGCAGACACTGAGTTTTTGGTGGCTGCAGTGGTCGACTTGAAGTATGTGCTGAGCTTGGTGCCAGCGCTGGCCGCAGAGGCAGCGGAGGTCGCGAGCTTGTTACAGTTGGACAGAGCAGTGCGGATGGCAGTGAGCTTGGAGCCGGTGCAGCTAGAGCGAACAGAAGTGCGCTTTGACAGGTCAAGGGCTTTCGTGACTTGAGCTGCCTGAGCACCATCAACAGTGATGGTGAGTTTCTCAGACTCGTAAGGAAGAGTGCCAGACAGCTGAGTAGAGTTCTCCTCTGCGTAAGGCACCAATCCAGATGCGAAGACTTCGAAGTCACCACCGTCGTTGAGCGAGTGGAGAGCGGCGGCCTCGACAGTGACCTCCTTGGTTTCCCCAGCTTTGAGAGCAACAAAGTCCTCGGCAGTAAGACCAGTGGTCAACAGGCGGAGTTTGATGCCCTCGAAAGGAACCTTGGTAGCTGCAACGACATCAGTGATCGACTTCTGTTGAGACGATATTCTTGTACGTACAACCAGCAGCAGAATAGACCTGAACTTTCTCAACGGGCGCGACTTCGTCGAGGAAAGTGCCCTTGCTGAGGAGATTCAGGGCCTTCTCGCCGTTGTTGGTAACGGCGATCTTGACCTCAGAATTGCCAACGCTTTCAAGCTTGATGCTCAACGGTGTGTCACGCTTGTTGACATCGACAGAAGCAGCAGAGGCAACGGCAGCCAAGGCAGCGACAGAAAGCTGGAACTTCATGATGACTAAGTGTTGAGGCTTGGTCAAAAACGATCAAGATGTAAACGATAGGCTGGAAGCTGAAGAGACAAGGAAGAGCTGCTGGACCGAAGCTGATGAGGACAATTGGGTACTCATCGTCCCTAGATTTATACTTACAGCTGGCCGTCTGTGTCTACTGAGCCCTACAGCGACCCTCGTCGTCTATCAGAGTGCAGGTCACCTCATTCAAGCTTTGTTAGGGGCTTGACTGGTCTAGGCAGCTGCACCTGCACCTGGGCGCGAAGCTTAGAGATGCCAAGTTCTCCATGCCGAGGATTGTGGAGCAATTCTACTCAAAGTCTTCACCACATATGGAGGGCGGTTCGGGAATACAAGCCAAAACAAGCCGCGACGTCCACACAGAACAAATTGACTGACCAGCTAACGGAGCCGCACGTATATGGGGAAGGTAGGTTGGTGCTCTCAATGACACTAAAATGATAAGGAGCACCGAAGGTATGGCATTGATGCAAAGGCAGACGTGCCGTGATCTCTGGAGAGCCTTGATCACGTCGATCACTCTTGATTAGATTAAGAGATATCTTGGCTTTGTGAGAAGCGTCTGGCTTGTTGTCCATGTGTAGGCCACCTTCCAGGTGGGGACAGTGGGAGATGCGATGGCAAATACCGCTAATGGCTGATTGGCGGATGTGTATACAACAAAACAAATGTGTCTAGGGTGTTCAACGACCAATGTTTGACCAACCCGTTGACAGCATGGCACTCCGTGCATCGAGGTTAGAGCAGCCACAGACGCGGCGCTTGAGCTGGCATCGAACGAGCTGGTATGCAGTCGCCAGCAGTCGCTCTACACAGTACAGACGAAGGACAGCGAGTTGCATCTGCATTGTTTCTGTCGGCAAAGTCGTTGGCCAGTCAGCATCATGACTTTAGGAAGGAGGCGAAAAGCTGAGGTCGATGTTTGTGGATGTGCTGAAGCGCCAGACCAGATCAGGGAAGGCCTGGCGGGTGTGGCAGCGGGAATGAGCCATCGCTCCGGGGCTCCAGAACTCTGCCGGGTGTCCTGAGACACGGGAAAGCAGCATCTACGGTGATCACCGTCAAATTTACGTTTTGACTGTAGCTGGTCATTCACCACACGAAGCAAGGTCTCGCAGATTTCGAGTGTTGGACATTGGCGAGTCTCAGCGTTGCACTAACCGACTCAGGCAGGTCGTCCACAGGACATGTTGCAGATTGTGACCCCATTTGCTCGATCATCCCCACTACGTATCAGAGTGATTGTGCCAAGAGTATCGGTGGAGCGTTGTCATGATACCTATGTATCACTAGGATAATATTCACCAGCCGTTGAGATCTGCCAAAGGTCCTTTGACAATGGAGCGCCGGGCAAGGAAGACGTCGGATTTTGACCTGCTCTGGTACATACGTTGGGTTTGCGATGAGTGAATCGATTATCGAATCGTCACCTGACACCTGCCAATATCGGTCTGGCCTTCCCCGCTGCCCAGAAAGGCGCCACTCCTATCTCTGAGCGAACTTAACAAGGCAGCAATTGCAAGCACTTGCGTTCCAAGTAAATTTCCCTCGGAATCGCCAATGTCCAACTTCCAAAGATACTTCAATGCCCGCAACACGCTCATCGCTGCCGTCACGATAACTCTATTCGGCAGCTACTACATCTCGCAATCACCTCAATCCAGCACTTTCACCATGTCGCAAATCTCAAGCGAAATCGAAGGCCTCTCTCTCTCTTTAGCACAAAGCTCAAAGGACCCACCGACCCTGCTCGTTACGCTGAAGAATGACAGCCCAGACTCAACATATACTATCCTCAAATGGGGTACGCCACTCGATGATGCGGCGTTGAACACTGGTGTATTCAAGATAACTGATGCGTCTTCTGGCGCTGAGGTCGAGCAAACCATCCTCCAGATTAGGAGACGCATGCCGCCGGGGCAGAGTCAGCTCGCAAGCGTGCAGCCCGGGGAGGAACAGAGCGTGGAGGTCGTGTTCGATAGACCATGGATGCCTGAAACGAAGCCTGCGAAGTACAAGATCAAGGCCGAGGGGTTGTTGAAGGGCGCCTGGGACAGGCCGAAGAGCGACGTAACGGACGAGGAGACTGGTGAGTACTCAGAGAGCCCTTTGGCGGGAAAGACCTTTATCACAAATGAGGTCGAGCTCGTGGTGGAGTAGATATCGTTGTTTCCACATCCTTTGGAAGACAACTTGTTCAGGCTGGCACACGACCGCGGGTGGGGATGATATGTACTGGGAATATATATGTCATGAATGAGCCTCAACATCACATACGACCATAGGACGTTGAAAACAAGGCTTCCCGTTCGCTCAGCCCTATTTAAGCAACGTACCGGCGGATTAGTAGTTAGGTGGGTGACCACTAGCGAATACCCGCTGTTGTATGTTTTTGCCCTGACCCAGTATTTTTGCTCATCAACAAAGGCTACAGACATTCACTAGACAGATCCCTTCCTCCCTGCAATTGCGCAGGTATTGGTTATATCACTTTACGTAGAGCGGGTCAAGCTCCGCTGTAATAGTCGTGATCCGCTACGAACTATAAGAAGATCTATGTTTGAAGACTTCTGCCACATTAGGTACTACTAGTAGCTGGCAGTACAACGTTCTTTGTAGGCTAGGTGTACTCTTCCGACATGTCAAGTACAGTCTGACTATGAGGGTAGCAACTTGATCCAGCTCCTCATTCTAAGGGTCTTGGCCTGACTTGGTTTCGGTACCATCGTTTCTATAGCCGTACAAAGGAGCCAGCCACTGTAGAGAAGCCTACGGAGTAGGTAGCAAGCGGTGCAGAGAAGGCATGTTTGTTGACGGTTGGAATTCTGGTGGCATGCGTCTTGAGCCTGTTCCTCAGCGCTAGCATTCAGTAGACCCTTGAAATGTCTCATGCAGGGCGGTGTCCTACATTTTCAATCTAGATTTTGGATTTCGTTCTATCATGGGACAGGGTTTATCAACGTTTAGCGAATCCGATGGTGCGATACAAGGAGCTATATCCAGCACAATCCAAGTATTGCTTATCGACAGGTGCATCCAGTTGATGACGGACTGTCTTATTTTGGTGCGCACGTGAGTTGCCTTACCAAATTCCAACAGGAGGTCAAATGATTATTGCTCAGCCCTGCTGTTAATTTCACAGCCACAATTGCTTAGGCAGACACGGCTCAGCGACGTCTCATAAATTCTCGCTCAAGAATCTTGTAGTATTGTACTACTTATCATCGTCCTGCTCGCTTGTTAATCGGATTCTTCGTCTACGAATTCGCGAACAAAAAAATAAATAGATACACCCATGGATGGTACTCTCAACGACCCTCCTCCTTGGAAACCTTGGCAACAGTTCAAGTCCCGTGGTGCGTTTCGAAACGACATCAACAAAGAACAGATTCGGCAGTGGCGACACAAATGTCAAAATCTCCATGGCCCATGTTGCAGTAACGACCATCGAGGAGATCTTCGGAAATATCTAGAGACCCTGCTCCTCATCGACACTAAGCTGAATTGTATCGTGCAAGCGGATGTGTCAACAAAATACATCGCACTCTCGTATGTGTGGGGTGGAGTATCGACAGTCAGACTCACAAACGCAAACATTGGAGTCTATATGGAACCGGGAGCTATTCAGCGCATGGCTCTGCCCCATACTATCCGTGATGCTATCTCCTGGACAATAGTGCTAGGTGAAAGATACTTGTGGGTTGACTGCTTATGCATCATCCAAGACCTTGAGGCTGATAGAATGAATCACGTGCTTGGAGCCATGGGCCATATATACGCGAGCGCAGAGTTGACCATTGTTGCCGCGAACGGAGGTCATGCAAATTTTGGGCTGCCTGGATATGGTCAACTCTCGGAAGTCGACACCAGAGATCCATTTCCAAGTACAGAGAAGAGCATGATATTCACAATATGGTGGCCTACCGGCTCAGTGTGGGACAAAAGAGGCTGGACGTTCCAAGAAAGTCTTTTCTCCCGGCGCCTACTCATCTTCGCTCCTTGGGACTACGTAAGCTGGCTTTGCGGTGAGTCCGCATGGCACAAGCTTGATCACCAATCCTGGCTCTTGGAGGAAACGGGTTGGCCTGAAGATGATCACATTAGCATCTATCAGGATATCGGGCATCCCATGGGCATCAAATCTTGGATATCAACCCTGCCATCTCTTAGGGACTGGGCAATAGCAGTCGATGATTTCACTCTGCGCCAATTGACGTATGAGACTGATGTAGCACGCGCATTTGCAGGAGCGTATTCTGCCCTTGGCCGCACTCTCCCGGGAAACATGCTCAAAGGCCTCCCTCAGTTCTTTTTCGACATAGCTTTGCTGTGGCTGCCATCTGCCGAAGGTTCTCGAAAACCAGATAACCCAAGCTGGTCTTGGACAGGATGGAAGGGATGTCCTAATTGCACTGGCTCCTGGCACCCGTACTACCCTTGCGCAAATGGATTGAAAACCCGGCCGTCCAGTCAAATAGCGATAATCAGCCTACAACAGGTCGCACAATATACTTTGGAGGGATCCAACTCGGAAGTATGCAACTGGTTAAATGGTTTCTACAGGTACGACAAATTCAGAAATGACCCTAATCTTGAGCTTCCAGATGGCTGGGTTCGTCATCACGATGGAGACAGCATCTACTTCACATGGAATCAAGACACCAACTCAGGTCGCAAGCTCCCATATCCTCTTCCAACAGCAGGTCAATTTGAACAAACATTACGAGAACCCAATTTTAAGGCGCTTCACTGTTCAGCGCCGACAGCTACATTGTTCTTCAAGGGCTCCTTTGACCGACTTAAGACGCAGGATCGTCGTGACAAACGGCCAGATAGCCACCCTCGCCGTAGATCATGGCGACTCGAACATCAAGGAAGTATGATAGGAGTGATGATGCCACACAGTACCGAATGTGCCTTTCTCGATGGCGGGTCAAGTCAAGAGTGTGAGGTGATAGTGATCTCGAAAGGGCATGTTATTTCCCCCGGTGATCTGTCAGAAAGCGAAATCCACAACCATCTCTACTACAATGGGGTCGAGGATGTAACAGAATATTACGATTTCTATAACGTTCTTTGGATTGGTTGGGAGGGTGCTGTTGCTGTTCGGCGGGGTATTGGTATCGTGGCGCAAACAGCGTGGGATTCTCTTGAGGCAAAAGCGATGAGCATCGAACTTGGCTAAGGCTAACATACCATCTGCACACCAATAGCTTCTGCGCCTTCGCCTGCTGTTGTATGTTTTGTTCTTTGGCTTCAGTGTAGGTCCTTCATATATCGAGTAGCAGTGTCTATTTGGAAATAAAAGAAAACTCCAAGCCAGTTGTTATTTCGGCCTAAAATTTAGCTGTGAAACAAGGAAGAAGCATCTGTCAAGCTAGTCAGGGCTCGAGAATAGTGCAGATCGCTGACATTTGTAGCACCGCAGAATTTCTCCAAGAGACAACAAAGATGCCAGCTCGCGTGCCCAAAAGATGTAAAGAGCCTGCAGTTATTTGATCGATGGAGGTGCTGCACTTTCTGTCTCGCATTTATCGTGTCAATGCTCGTCAACTAATGTTTGGGGGGAAGTGGGGGAGGATGGTTGGGTCGACTTGTAAATGCTTAGACATGACTTATCAACAAAAGTGTGAGGGCCATGACTTTCACTTTCATGAGTTCAAAGGGGGTACACAGAATATCGATGGCGGCCGTTCTCCGGTCTCCAACCACGACGTAGTCAAGGACTCCAGGTTTGTATCGAAGTTCCGGCCCCACCGGGACTTCACCAGCCTTAGCGTCATCGTACCAGCCTTCAGCCGCGCGATGTCGGACTTTCTAAATGTCATGTCAGAAACTTCGCCTACCAAATAAGTGGTCCATATTACGGGCAGGTAAGGTCAGACTATCGCGCTGGATCGCAGGTCCTAGTGTTTATGCGATGCTGACGTCAATTCAAGAGGTGCGAGATGGATGTGGTCTCATATATGAATAGACAACATTCACAACGAGATGTATCATCTTGCATGTTACACTGTCATCTTGGAAGTATTCATACTTTTGCTTGCCTGAAATGCCTTTGAAGGTGGTTATTGTTGGTGCAGGCATAGGCGGACTGGCAACTGCTATCGCATTCACCAGAGCCGGTCATGATGTCGAAGTAAATCATTAGGATCATATGCCATATCGGCTGTCTAACTTGAATTCAGGTCTTCGAAAAATCCTCCTTTCATAACGAAGTTGGGGCAGCAATTCACCTCGCTCCTAATGCCACCAGGATCTTGAAAGCATGGGATTGCGATCTAGAGTGCCTAGATCCGAGCCCATGCGATCGTTTAAATGCTTGGAAGCCAAGTGGAGAGTTTGTTGCAACGCCTGCAGTGACTAAGGACCTCCAAGTGCAGCTCGATGTAGATGACGAATGGCTCCTGGTGCATCGAGTCGACCTGCACGATGGCCTCCGCAAACGGGCGGAAGCCGGATTTGACGGCAGGAAGCCTGTTATACACTTGTCATGTCCTGTGAATAGTGTTGTAAGCATTCCTTGTTCTGGTTCTAGGAGCATAGCTGATAGGATATCAAGGATGCGCACGCAGGCAAAGTTACACTCGAGGATGGACAAGAAGTCGAAGCTGACCTCATTGTCCGGGCCGATGGGGTGCATGTAAGCTCTCAAAATAATCTTAGTCGAATGATCTGCTAACATGATATGTTGATAGTCCCGGACTGTACGAGGAGTGGAGGCCAAATCTCAAAAGAAGGTCAACACAAGACAGAATTGCTACCGCTTCCTTGTGCCGACGGAGAAAGCTGAGAAGAGTCATTTGGCCAAGAGACTTATTGATCGAGTTGGTTTGACTTCGTTGAATGCCTTCATATCGGATGATCACCGCATCATCATGTACCCATGCCGGTCTGGAAAACTTCTAAATCTAGCGGCGATGTGCCCTGAAGGGGAATCAGCGGTCGTGGAATCATCCTGGCACAATTCCGGCAGCAAGGAAGAGCTGGCGAAGGAATTCGAGAACTTCAGTCCAGAACTGAGAGAGATGTGTCGGCTTGCAGAGGATGTAAAACTGTGGACCCTAGCATCGAGAGACCCTCCCACAGTGTTCCATCGTGGAAGGTTGTGTCTTGTTGGCGACGCAGCACATCCTACTCTTCCTCGTAAGTATCGCTAGAAAAAGATGAGCTTCAGTCGTATGCTAATGCAAGAGGTTAGGATCAAGGGCAAGGCGGCGCTCAAGCTTTCGAAGATGCCGTAGCGCTAGAGGCTCTTTTTCCAGCTGACACAAAGCCTGAACAGATCGAGCAGAAGCTGCGTATGTACAACGATATTCGTTACAAACAGGCTGTTACTATCTTGTTCATGTCCAGGGTGGGAAATGAAAAGCGCGAAGAGGAGATGGACGAACTGCGTAGATTTGTCCCAGATGCAGAAATGCCCGAAAATATGTGGCTCTTCGCTCGGGGCTCATACCCAGCAAAGGCTGCCGAGAGAGCACTCTCTGCTGGTTCTTTGTAGTTGTACATGGAAGCTTCGAGATTTTTTGGCTTATATGGGCTTTGCAGTAATATTTTTAAGGCTGACGATGGCAACGCGCAGTCTCTTTGGTTACGACAACGAATCTCACAGGAAACGTAGGATATCTAACATCAATCATATACATTCATGCTCGCTATCCGTCCCTCGGCTTCAATTGATTAGCACTAAGATTTGAGAAGATTTCAACGGAAGTACAGCCTATCAGTGCTGCAGAGAACGACATTTTCAAAGGGGACGTTTGGGTGCCGGACTCCTGACCTCCGGCATCTCCGATATCTGGTTCGCTGGAGCCTCTACACTGGCCGTGTGAGCATGCTTACTGGGATATTGGGATTGGTCCGAAGGGGGTGGATAGTATTGTTGCTGAGCAAACTGGATCGGCATATCATGGCTCTCATATCCCCTCTGTTGGTTCCAGTCTGTCCACTCGTGTTGTGATGTCGGAGGCGAGCCTTGATAGTACGTACTGGGTGTACGGTGCTCTGACCATGCTGGTGGAGGTGGCGATGCCTGAGGAGAGTAGCCAGGAGCTTGTGGGTGAGGAGATGGATAGGGGCTAGGGTAAGACACTGTCGTAGGTGTAGCCACGTATTTGTCAGTCTGGATAGGAGTCAAGGTCGAGTGCTCTGCTGCTGTAGCTACGGGTGCATCATTGGATGGCTGACTCTTTTGCTTCTGACTTCGTCGACGACGGAGGCACAACCATGCTAGAGCAAAGATGGCTACCAGACCGACTACACCCCCCACGACGCCGCCCGCAATTGCACCTGTATTCGTTTTGGATGCGGGTTGCTCCGGGAGGCTAGATGAGGTGTTGGATTGACTTGGAAGTGGCCGTGTTGCCGATCGCGAGAAAGCGGAGTAGCTGGCTTTGAAGTACACGCTCAGATCAGTCGCTTGCCAGCCAGCTGCAGGAGCTGTTACTGTGGCTTTGCCCTCAGTGCTAGCAGTCGTCAGTGCTGGTGAAGATAGACTCAAGTAGGGACACAAACCCGCCACCAATGACTGCTGTTATATTGCCCGGAACTCGGTACGCGGGGATCTCAGGGCTAAGTCCGTTCCACATGTTGCCTACTTCAACACTCTCCTGTCCAAGCAGCATACCATGCTGTCCAAAGGCAGTAGGGACGTCACACTCCGTTCTCTCCGGGGTAACGATTTGCCCACCCATGACGAGCATTTTTGCGTTCTCGATAACATTGCAAGACGACCATGCTTTTCCACCAGCAAAATAACTCCTTTGCGGGGTGGGATACCACTGTATCTGGTTGGTATAATTCTGTGACACATGTCACATGCACTTACCGATATCCACTGGAAGGACGGTAACGTGAGGATGTACAGATCGCCAAGAGCTGTATTGTTAGGGCTCATTCCTCCATAGACATAGCTGTACGCTGTCAGTGCCCGTAGGTACAGGCAGCCTAATCTAGGGCTTACAAGTTATAGGAAGAGTGATCTTCGGCCCATACAACACCAGAGCAGAAGCCGCGTCGAGCCTGAGGAACTTCACCTGTCGCACTTTGGGTATACCATCGGCTGTTGGCGATATCGAAGATGTGTATGTCCTATGAGCGCATAAATGGTCAGTTTTTAGCGAATAACAACAATGCAGAACTCTTCTCACACTCATTGATGCCTTTATAGATTAGCAAAGTCCGTTGTAATATGTTCCATGGTGTACACACAAAACTGGTATTTCTTGGCGTCGTCTGCTCTACCCCACCAAAGTAAACCAGCATGCCTCTGTCCGAAGCCGGGATGTAGTGGAGGTTCCCTTCGGCGCGTGGCGTCGTTTCATACGTCTTGTTGTCCCACTTGTTGGTCTTTGTATCGTACTTGATGAGGCTATCCAGCATCATGGCGTCACCTGTCCAACCGGCGGTTGAATCCCTGCTCAGATACCCACCATAATAGTAAGCATCGCCCTCATCAGTAACATCTGACGCTCCGGAGAAGGGCCAGTTGATTGCCAGCTGTGTACCATCAGGTGTGATCCTTGTCCAGTTGTTGTAAAGCGTATCATAAGACCATAGGTTATTGGCATCTGGTACCTTGCCATCGGCATAAGCACCACCGAAGAGGTAGAACAGCTTATTGATTTGATCGGGCCACAGAACTCCATTACGGACAGTAGGCACTTCGGCGCCCTGATCAAGCTTAGTTAAAACCAGTAAACAGAAGCACTACGAACCTTTGTCAAGTTGCTGTACTGCGGAGCGGTGCCTGCGGAGAGATTGGTAAGGTCGTCCCATAATAACCAGGTATCTGAGTAACACTAAATCAGCTTCCATGCAGCAAGTGTTTGTGTTGATCCTACTTCTCTCTGGCTGACTAGTTGGGGTCACGCTTGTTCCATAGTAAACGAGGCCTCCATCAACATAGAGCTTTGAGTCAATCACGCAAGTCTGGTGCTGATAGCGCCGACAAAAGTCAACGTTGGGATCACGAGAGTTTTGTTGCGCTGCAATAAGGGGTAGGGCAATGAGGATTAAGAGCATCATCTCCACGAAGGCGGCTATGACCACACTGAAACAATCAAGGAATCTGGTAAGACAGAAGGCGATGTTTAAGGCATGACAGGTTTACCCACAGCCTCCTCCACATACGACGACAGATCCTTAGCATGGCCTGGACAACCTTGGAGAGGCTCAAAATATGACATACTGCGTACTGCAAGCGAACCGCGACAAGCGTGATTGGACAGGCTTACGGGTGAGACGGTGTCGTGTGCGGACGATGGTGGTCTCGCCTGCAGATGGCTGCGCATGCCGATAGCTAAAGGCTTGGAGACCACTCAGCTTGTGGCAGGGCTGTGGGAACATGGAATGCAGACAAGGCTGAAGATTCAATGTGGTGAAGTCCCATGGACTGCTGGCCGACAAACATGACAGCAGATATCTGAAGCACGGGAGAAATGTACTCGAGCTTGATTTGCGACTTCGTATTGTCATCCCTCCATGAGGAAGTGGTGATATTGTGTATTGCCAAGACGAGGCGCTGAGTTTGGAAGCTTTCATGCAAGCCATGCTGACTGACGTGACGGCCGCAGCTATTAGACCCGCATCAGCCACAACAGAACTATTACTAGACTGCTCGCCACTACCAGTAGTAATGACCAGAGCACCGCATGCCGACAATGCCCGTACCGGTGCACTGGCCTCTGCCAGTGCTAGGCACAGCCTGGTGGAGAGCCGTTGTTTCTCTGAAAAATAAGATAGAGGGTTCCAGGCGCGCATGCGATCCAGAGAACATCCCGTAACACGTAGTTTTGCAAGAATCATGACTCTGACCAAAAGGTTGCAGAAAGTGAAATCCGGGTTTCCAGCCCTAGAAGGTTTGATCGTTGATGTAGAAGCGGTTCTGTAGACGAACGATTGATTGATACATTGCCTTTGGCTTCGTTCTTCCTGGCAGTGCTGTTCGTACCTTTCCAAAAGAAAGTTCACTTTCTGAGTTCTTGTAGAGGCGTCATGTTTGATGTTGATGCTGCGCCTTGGAGTCGTTCTCGACGAGCATTTGATCCTGCCACCTGCTTGCTTAGCGATGCCCTTTTTGATTCTTGCTTGACATGTATGTTGTGGTGTTGTTGGTCATGGATTATCGTGGCTTGCGGTTCTGGAGTTCCAACCTGGCGGGCGTCAGTACACCTGACGTTCGCAATTGCATCTTTACTCCTGGTAAGGATCATAACTGGTAAGAATGACAACAGCAAACAATATCGGTGTATATGTATGATTGGCTCCGCATTGTCTTACAGGCTCTGGTTCCCTCATATCAGACCTTATATCATTTCCTCGGCGACGTTGTCGATAACAAATCAGTCATCACCGGCCAAATCATCCTACCCGTTTGAGATCAGGAAATCACCCCGAGATGTGGCTATATTGGTGGGAGCCAGCTTTTGTATGTTCGTAAGTATTTGTGTCACTAGTTTGTTAGGTATTTAAACTGCCCGGAGCCTTGGTTAGCATTGGCTGGTCGCAACAGCCTCCTGAGTGTGGTTATGTTCATGGCTTTTGACCATTCAGTTTTACGTTCCTTTTCTTCTTTAGTCGCGCGACTATCGCCGAAGTATCGAATGCCTGGATTGGGCATAACCTGTTGAGTCAGCATAAACAGTAGTGCGCAATTGAAGATTAGAAGCAGTTTCGATTCGATGATAAGAGTCTGTGCCAAACAATGTCCAACACTTCATTCTCCAGCTACGCACAGAGTTGCTCAGGACATTTCAGCCCAAGCCTCCGCCATATTGTCATTCCATAGCCCATTCGATATACAAAAGCTTGCATTTGAATCTAGCACACCATATGCGCCTAGATCTGGAGCCTCTCGACCTTGTCCTTGAGGGTGCGGATCTGGCCCATCAGGTCAGAAGCCTCGTTGGTGGTGATGGAGCAGGCAATGACAGCGCGGGCGACACCGCAGGCACGACCGAGAGCCATCTTGGAAGGAACGTAAACGTAGGGAACGTTCTTGTCCTCGCAAAGGAGGGGCAAGTGGAGAAGGATAGCCAGGGGGCTGGTATCGGCGGCGAGGACGATGATCTCAGAAATACCGCGGTTGAGGGTCTTGGTGGCCTCGCTGTGGATTTGTCAATACAGAATCGCGCAGGGAGAGATATGCAAAACGTACTTGGCACCCTTCTTCAACTGGCGGTAGTGGGTCGCCTGCTGGACAAGATCAAGGATCTCCTGGGAGAGAGCCTGGTCGGCCTGGGGCCATGCAGCACTGTACGGAAAGTAAGTATTTGGGTAACCAAGTGCAATTGCAGGAACGACTTACGAGGTGTCCGCCATTTCGCTGGTTGTCGATTTAATATATGGGTTGGAGTAGGGTTCACTGCTTAGCTCGCCCGTAGGTTCACTGCTTTGCTCGCCCGAAGGATTTGTGGTGAGGCCGGTGAGTGGTGGAGGTGAGTTGCAAAAGTTCGCAGTAGTCCGAGGAACGGTGCGCCGAACATTTTTTGGCGTAGTCAGCAAAGCAGGCTTGGCGTACGTGAAGCCTGCACGTGATGCGGCTAAGACGGACGCAGGTCTAGCGCCAAACCGCCAACCGCAGCAGTCTTCGCCAACATCGTCACCACTGCCATCAACACCCCAACGCCTCTGTCGCTGCATCCACCCCGTCCGCCCATTTCATCAACGATCAAAACCGTCTTCTCGACCGCCCGTTGATTCATCACACAGCCGCCAAAATGGTTTCGGAGTCCTGGTGAGTGCGTGTGGAGCTCTCCTTGTTCAGGCCGCCGCCAGCTTCGAGCTTGCCTTTGCCGCGATAAGCTTGAGGTTGGAAGCGTCTCTGCGACAATGGGAATGCTTCACTATCTTACAGTCAAACAACAGTAGCTAACACGAACATCTAGCCCCGTATATGCTGTAAGTCCGCGACAACGCCTCCGCTTCGCCTCTCCGCCATTAACGACCCGCCGCCATCGTCATATTTCGACCCATTGCTCGCAGCATCGCTCATGTGGTTAATATGTACTGACCTTTCATAGCCCTTCTTCGGCGCGATGGGCTGCACATCAGCCATCGTCTTCGCCTGCTTCGGTGCCGCCTACGGTACCGCCAAGGCTGGTGTTGGTGTCAGCGCCATGGGTGTCCTCCGCCCTGATCTGATTGTCAAGAGTACGTCTCACAACCTGTTGCTGTGCTCAGCGCCATTCTATAGTCTTTTGTGCACTGGGTTAAACTAACACGGCACAGACATTATCCCCGTCGTCATGGCTGGTATTATTGGTATCTACGGTCTCGTCGTTTCTGTCCTGATCTCCAACGGTCTGAAGCAGGAGGTCTCGCTCTTCACCAGCTTCATCCAGCTCGGTGCCGGTCTCTCCGTCGGTCTCTCGGGTATGGCTGCTGGTTTCGCCATTGGTATTGTCGGTGACGCTGGTGTACGAGGAACCGCCCAACAGCCCAGGTTGTTCGTCGGAATGATTCTGATTCTCATTTTCGCCGAAGTTTTGGGTATGCCAAACAGCCAACGAAACTAGAAGCGCGTGCTGACTCGAAGCTTAGGTCTCTACGGTCTCATTGTTGCCCTTCTCATGAACTCCAAGGGTGCTGAGGGTGTCTGCTCGTAAGCGCACAGCACAAAGTACCACAATAGCAGCCAACGACAACCCACCTGCATCGAACGAATATTGGCACCACTTGGCTCGACACGTATACCACACAGTCACATCTCGCACGAAGCTCATGGAATGAAAAGCACGTGCGGCATGTTGTACGTCTACCTTTTGTGTATCTTCTTAGCGGTGTCTAGTCACACCCCGGGAAATTGAGCGACGGCGAACGTGAAGGGGAAGAGTAGATAATGGAGTCGAGGGACGGCAAATGCGATCCATTTGACGGCGTGTATTCTATGGTCTCTTTCAATCTCATTGCGCTTAGAAACGAATGCATTGCTTTTTGGACATATTTTCATCATGTTTGTGCAGCATTGCGATCTCGCTGAAACAGGACCAGATATACCGATCAGGTCTTGCATGCATTCATTCACGCCGAGCTTGCTCGACGGTGATGATGATGATGATCCACTCATCGTCTCAAGCGCTACAACATCCAAACATTATGTCATCCATCTCTCACGTATACTACTACCAGCACGAAGAGAACAGTGAGTATCAGTAAAGACATATATTACGTTGAAAGAGTAACAACCACTCGCAGAGCCATTCAATATGAACATCGTAGCCACACGAGCCAGATCGACACAACAAGGGCGTCTCCCATAACACTCAAGTCCTTATAACTTCCCTCGGATGCGTCCTCCCCTTCAACTCCAGCGCCTTCTGAGCCAAGCTCACCACGCTGCTCTCCAAGCTCCTCGCCTGCCGCTTGGGTGCCACCTCAAACGCCTCGTTATTGCTACACGTTTGGCCCGACTCACACTTCCTATAGACACTCATCGCAGCCCGACCGCCACACGTCTGTTTCGCATCCCCCGCACACTTCATAACGCAGTTCCCCATGAAGCCGTCGCGCGGCGCGTACCCATCCTTGATACTGTTTCCGCAGAAACACTCGCGCGCGTACTCCAGCCCCGCAAGCGAGTATCCGCGCTGCGAGCAAAAGTCAACACACGACTGCACTGTTGCCGAGTCGCGCGAGAACGAGGGCCCCGTCAGCGCGCGGCTGCCGGCGTTGTCGCGCCCGCAGCCGAGATACGACCACCCGTGTGAAGACGTGAGGTCGATGTAGTTTGTGCTGCGGACACCGAGGGAAGCATCGTCGTTGCATTGCCCGGGGGATGCGCGGTTGGGTCCGTAGGTGGGTGCATTGCAGCCGGGGAGCGCTGCAAGGAGGCCGTCGTTGGTCTCGACGACGCCCTCGGGGATGCGGCAGGCCTGGCATTCTTCGCCGCTGAACTGCGTCAGGGTTGGACACCGCTCTACAAGCCCGGAGTCGTCGTTGCATTCGTCCACCGCGCGTTGCAGAGTCGGTACGTCCCAGCCGTTGAGGAAGTCGCCGTGGAATCCGTACCCGGTTGCGTCGCCCTGCGAGAAGACGAATGGGTGCTTATCGCCGTCCCACTGGTCGCGGAAGAGCGCCGTGTCGTACAGCACTTCGTAGAAGATGGAGATCATGTGGATAGGGAATTCAGGCGGGCAGGCACCCGTGTTGTACTCTTGGCCCACGGGGTACGACATGTGGGATTTGTGGTCGGGGGTGTCGACGTCTTTTCCGTTCCAGCACGCTGGGAAGAAGACCTGTGCACGCAGTCCTCCGGGACAATTGAAGTTGGGCATTTTGTTTGTCTCGGGCAGGTTGGGCCCACCGAGACAAGCATATGAGATTGCTTTTGCGGCGGATGTGTCGTTGAAGCTGCGTGCAAAGGGATCGCCGGCTACCATGCGGAAACCCTTAGGGAAGGCGTGGAGTTTCTCTTTCGGGTCATTGCCACGCCGTTGCAGGTAGTAAACTGCCATACCACCGGTAGTGTCTTCTCGATCACCAACCTGCGGGACGGGCATGAAGGTGTTGTTCTTGAACCTGACATAGAGCTGTGGTGTCCAGTAGTTCGACATGTCTTCCTGAGAAGGTGTAAGGAGTAGTCGATTATGGTTGAATGGCCAGAGAAAAGCTTACCTTGATAGTGCAAGATGAGCACTTCGATGCTCGCATCCCCTCGTAACTCATCGTAGCTGCAAAAGCAGCTCCACCCGAGATGGTGTGTACATGGCCAGAGACCCGTCCTGGCGTGACAATAGGATCAAGCCGTGTCCTCACCACCCGACCTGGACATGACATGCGAAAGAATGCATCCGAAGAGCCTGCCAAGGCAGCAAACACGGGCAAATAATTGACATACATTGCTGCAAAGATGCAGTAGGAAAAGTCTGGGAAGCTTGGTGATACTGATGATCAACCTCCAGCAGCAGACAGTAGTATTCTTATACTTATCAAGTACCCGCAGTGGAAAAGTAGCCCAGACAGCGTGTGACAGGCATCCAAGCCTCAAAGAGCAGAGTGGACACAACCGCTCGCATTTGTGCAACCAGATGTCAGACACGAGCATGGCTCCACACTCACCTGTTTTCTTTGTTTATGACTTGCTGACGATCGCGCGGCCGACGGGCCAGTGGAGGAATTGCGAACTCTATCTGAATGGCTTCAATAAAGTCGATACAAAAGCATCACGCATGTGGACAAGGTGGGTGAGAACATGGCGGCAATAGGGTGCACTGGACTATCTTCCTTTGTGAGAATGCAGCGCGCCAATGCATTGCTGCGGGTTACTATCTTTTTCTTCTTTGCCTTGTCACACTTGCTGATCCTTGGTCTTTTCAGCATCATGGGAATCCTCGCTTGTGGTGCGCCTCCGCCCCGACATAGGTGGTTGTCGGGGAGAGAAGTCAAGGACTGTCACTGATTGATTGGCCCAGCTAGGGGGCGCCGGGCTAGCTCTCAGAACTATCAGTTGAACCTCACTCCCGGGTGAGGATAAAGGCTGCATATGGAAAGAAGCAAATACACGGACTGAATTTGTATGCTCCACCGCGTTCTGTTGGCGATGGGGTATACCTGCTTTCTACCATGACGCTGCGGTTTTTGCGATTCGTGCTGGAGGAGGGAAGGAGGTACGCGGTACAGTACGCATACAGAACAATGGCGGCCTTAAAACAGTGATCCAGAGGGGACCAGAAAAAAAAAACGCCCACCGTTCTGCGGCGCGCCTTTGAGTAACCTTTCCAAAAACGCCTTGCAATACCATGCAGAAACTCAAGCCTTGGTGACAGCTGTGAAGTACGACATCTCTAGCCAAACTCGATTGGTGATGCACACATGAACAGCCTATCCCTTTGCTCGCTGTGGCCTGAAGCGAATAACGCTCATCGCATTACTTTGGGAAGGGACACTGTAAAGCAAGTATCCAGGCATGCATAACCACCAGATTTCCCCTCCTGTCAGCGATTCATCCCGCACATCGCCCTCCTTCCCTTTGACAATCGCTCGCTCCCTAGTCGCACAGCACCATGCCCCGCGCCCGACGATTTCCTATTGCAGAAGCCATGCATAAACACCGGGGCAGCCGACAGCGCGCAGGCTTACGCAGGTCCACACCCTCGAGGATCCACGTTCTCGCTAGCTCATAACCGCTTGCATCGCCGTGGTGCTCGATGTGGGGACCGAGCTATCTATGTTCACGGGCGCACTGGCGGTACCGAGGTTACACGGGGCTTGCGAAGGCGCGGGACCAGACCCGAATTTGTTACACTGATGATGGGATGGGTCTTTCGCCATCTTTGCTGAAAAGGGCGGGCCCAGACGGTGTTCTGGGAGAGCTGCTGAGACAGGTGATGGAAGTGGCACTGCTGATTTTTCCTGCAGCTGTGGCTGTTGGGGATGCGTGGGTGTGCTGTGGGTCGATCGTTTGACTGTGTGGACGGTTGAGTCGTGGGTGGTACGGGAGTATTGGAGGTCTCTTGGTGACGATGGTGGTGAAGCCGGGAGAATACATGGAGCTTGGTGCTGTAGGTAGGTGGCGTATGTAAAGTAAGTGCGAATGATTTCAAACGCTTGACCTGTACCTGAGTAGTCGTGCCATAGAGGATGTTGTCTAAGCCTGTAATTGCAGGCCTTGGCCTGATAAGAGCGAATACCATTGCAAGGCGAAAAGCGCGACGTTATGACAGTCCTTCGTCTGCATTGAGAGATTGTCCAGGCCAGAACGGGGGGCGATCGTCTTTGTGCGGCCAGTATTGATTCAACACGGGAAATTGTCCCCAAGAGTCAACAACTTTACACCCGTAAGTCACGATGAGTTGAACGAGTATTGTTACGGAAAGCGCTAATATTTCCAAACTAAACACAAAGTCGACGTCTCTTTGATGGGACATCGCGTCCACCATGCTGGAGCATCAATGACCACCGAACGAGCGTCACTATTTCTCACCAGGATACAGCAACCCGTTATCCTTCCTGACCTTCTCCAGCACCCTCAAGATATCCCTTGAGAGAGTCTCGTAGTGCTTCTCAGCCTCACGATCCCGACTGTTGATGACCCTCGCAAACTCTTCAGCCTCCTCTTGCAAGTTAAGCTTGACCCTCGTCTCAGGACCTGCAAGCTGCTCCCTCTTCTTCGTCTTAGGATCCCATAGTATGACTGTCTCGATATCTGTGATGGTGGGGACAATGAGTGTGCCTTTCTCACCGTACACCTCTGACGGAGCGTCGCTGTTGTAAGTCTTGCTGTGGCACAGGTGGACAACGAAGTCGCCATAGTCCAAGATAAGGCGGCCGCCGCCGTCAGCACCGGTGGCGATGATATTAGGCCAGTATTTCGCATCTTTTGGTGCGCCGAATAGGTCGATGGCTGCTGATACGCAGTACACACCTAGATCGACGAGAGCACCACCGCCCATTTCCAGGTTGAAGATGTTTGGTGTCTCTCCGGCAAGAACCTTCTCGTAGCGGGAAGAGTACTGCGCAAATGTGATTGAGGCGCCAAAAATGGGGCCGAGGTTCTTAATGGCGTTCTTGAAGGTCTTGAAGTTTGCTTCTTGGATGTGGCGGAAGGCTTCGATGAGGAAGACATCCTTCTCACGCGCAATCTTGAACAGCTCGTCGAGCTCCGGGACCGTGCTGCACGATGGCTTCTCCAGGATGACGTTCTTCCCAGCATTCAAAGCAAGCTTAGCCTGTTCGTGGTGCAGTATGTTGGGACTGGCGATGTATATGGAAGACAAATTCGAGTCATTGACGAGCTTGTTCAAGTCGGTGTACAGCTCGACCTTTTGTTTGTCGTACTTTGCAGCAAAACTCTTCGCAGACTCCTCTGTGCGCGAATAGACGGCAGCAAGGTTCCACTTGCCCGTGGCTTGGGCACACTCGATGAAGGAGTCTGTGATCCAGCTCGTGCCGATGATGCCAAAGTTGATAGGAGCCATTGTGAACGGGAATGGTACGTATGTTGAGGGCTCTGAAGAGTAATGCGGCCGCTGGAATGCGCAGGGCTGGTCTCTTATACAAACGCTTCGTTCTTGCGAGAGATTTCTGTTGGGCAGTCTGGTCCCTCTCATTCTCTACGAGGAAATTTAACCCCACCTAGAGGGCCTTCTAAAATGCGTGATGTCAGAGCGCGACACGCGGTTCTGATTGGCGGGTTCGGCGACTGTTGCAATTACCGCATACAGTTTACGGCCAAACACGAGGATGGAGTCATGCACATAAGATGTCAAGCAAGCAAGAAGCGCCGAACTTTGCCAAACATTTGATAATGACAAGGGCGGACATGAACCAAGCCCCAGCCTATTTGGTACTTGCTATTTAAATCCAGAGCTCCAAAGTGAGGAGGGTATCATGCTGGGGACGACGTAAGCTGTCGTGAAAGGTTCATACCAGATGCGTGCAGAGAGTCCGTGAGTCACTCCCAGAATATATAGGATCGTGAGGCATATTGTGGACGAAGCGAGAGACAGTTGAGCCGCCCAAGGAAAGAAAACGCAAAAAACGCCGAGCTAAGGTAGACCATAACGCCTAGAATGCGGTGATGCCAGAAACTTCCGATAATACAATGAATGAGCGACATGATGTCACGCACGCGACTTTGTCGCTAAGCCTGCAGCGCTTAGTCTTCCCAGACTGTGCCAAGCGAGAGGTCTACACGTCGTTCGCCACCGCAAACACTCCAGCGCTTCCTCGCATCTCTCTTGCCGAAGTTGAAGCTGCGACCGCGGCTCTCAGGCACGTCCAGACTAGAGCGGCGAGGCTCACCGCCATCTTCACGGTCTGCCGCTGCCTTGAGCTGCGCGATGCGCTCTGCCTCGAGTGCCAAATCTTCGGCGTCAGGACTGTCTTCTATGGTCTCGAGGGACGAGATTGAAGGACTGCGAGAGCGCATCGAGGTTGGGGTAGATGGAACTGAAGAAGATGCAAAGGACGAAGGGTAGTGCTCGTTGAACTTGGAAGGCGCTAGCATGGGCGAGGAGGTGGTGGATGTTGGCGTGCTGACAGATGGGGTGCTCGTTGGCGGTACGCCAAAAGGAATGGCAACGTGGTAGAGAGGAGACGCAGGTCGCCTGCGCCGGGACAAGGAGCCAGCGCTACTGTATAGACTAGACATGCTACTACTGCTGACGGCGCGGGGCGTGAGCTCGAGCTCTGCGTCCTCAGCAATATCGCAGACGCTCGGTGCTCCTTCGAAAGAGCCTACAGATGCTGGACGCATGCCGTAGCTGTATCTTTCCTGCATGCCAGTGGCAGACAAACGAGGCTCGGCTGTGCGCGGGCTCCGTGGCTTGGGTGAGCGCAAGGGAGAGGAGGGGCGATCGAGCGGCATGGGCGAGGGTGAGAGTGTGAGGCGGCCAGCGGACTGTTGATGGCCGGGCGTGGCCTGCATGGCGATGGGCAGCGAGTATGCCCGGGTCATAGGGGGAGCGAGGGCGCTGTGGCCACTCTGGGAACGCAGGTGAGTGCGCGCGTAAGGTGAGCGGTTGCGTGGCTGCGTGTGGTACGTGGGCGTGGTGCCGTGTGCAGGATCAGTCTGTGAACGAGGCGTAGAGGGCCGCCGCGCTGCGGTGCTGTCGTCTGAAGTGTTGCTCATCTGGCGGACAAGCGTGTTGGCTTCGCCCATGGTTTCGCTGCTCTCAGGGAGCGTGGCTAGGTGCGCGATGGGCGGGCGTGAAGGAATCCTGGATGTCTGGCGGTCGGTGGAGAGGGGTTCGTGCTGCTGATCTTCGTCGTCGTCGTCGTCGTCGTCGGGCTGGTTGGGCAGAGGCGAGGGTTTGTTGGCGAGTTGGGCGGCGGCTGCTGGTAGTGCTCGAGTCGTTGCGCGCAAGTGTATGGCTTCGAGGCGCTGGAGGAGGTGGTCGTGCTGCGAATCGCCCTGCGCTGCTAGCGAGGACGAGAAATGTGCGGCAGTCATGGAGGCGAGTTGCGAGAAGGCATAGTCCGGCTGCAGGCGGTCAGGCTGGAGGTGCTCAATACCCGGAGGCGGAGATGGCGTTGGCGAGTGCAGCAGGGGGCTAGTCTGTCGTTGTTATGGACGCAGAGTGGCCTTGGTCCTGTTTCAGCTGCCGCGAAGTGAAGGTCGGGCGCGGCGATTGGCTGCAGCCGGCGGATTTGTTTGGCAGTGCTCGTCTGCAAACACAGAGCGAACAGAAGCTGTGCGAGGAGAGGAGCAGCTGGTGCTGGCGACGTCGGGGCCGTCACGGGGACGACGAGACGAGCAGCAGAGGGCGCACTGGAGCTGCAGTGAAGCTGCAGTGAAGCGGCACTGCGACCACAACTGCGACTGTGATCACGACTTCAAGGGGCCGGGCGAGCGCAACGGCTGTGCCTGCCAGGCACCAGGACCACTATCGAATTTCTGGGGCAGGCGCTGGCCGCACTCAGGCTAGGTGGCTACTGGCTAGGCAGACCCTCAACAAAGCGCGCCCTGGCCGGATCTTGGTAGGAATGAACCGCCGACGTGTGGTGAGTGCTGAGTAGGTACTGCGTACTGCGTACTGATTGCTGCATACTGCGTCCTGTGTATGTACCATGTACCGAGACTTGCTGGGGTTTGCCTGTCGCCTTGCCCACCGCCGCCTTGTCTTCCAAAATACCTGGTGAACTACTGCGTCAAGCACCCTGACCAGTCCCTGCATTTCCGCATTTCGACGCTGCCGGGCCACAAGTGCGAGTCCAAACGCTGGCCCATCTGGCATCCGGCAAACACTTGGCCGAACGCGACCATGCCGTGCCCTTTCGGCTGCTGCTATCGTGTTCTCGCCTGCTTCTCGACTGCATGCGGATGTCGCTGCTAATTCTGGACGCCAGTCTTCGAGTCTACTCGACTCGTCCACGTCCATGCCGTGCCTGAGGCATGCCCCACCCAGCCAAATCACCCCGTGGCCGATTGTACCGGAGAAATTACTCGCGCCAGATCCTGCAATCACTCTTGAGCTTGCTGAGCCACGATGAAGGGTCCACGCATGACACTCCTTTCATGCTTGATGCTCATGCCTGCCCTGCCTTGCATTGGCCAAGTTGCATGCACGCCACTCGACATCCATGGTGATAGCTCTGAGATATTGTCATGGTCCTCCTACTACCGACCCTGGTACACAATCAGACATCGCAGAGCACCTCCATCTCCAGATCCACAGCGACATTGCGGAACATGGCTTTTCAAACTTTTCATCTTTTAGATCCCCCAAAGCACTCATTACAGTCATCCATCATCACACTGATGGCTCGGTCGCTCATAAAGGACGCGTGAACTGTGCTACGCATGCCGTCAACTGCTTTATCCACGGTAAGGGGCGACCTGTAGGCAGCATCTCCAATATGCTCAACTCAATACCCAAAATAATGTTTGGGCAAGCATACGCGATAGTCTAAAGCTTTTGCAGACGAGCGATCTCTCATCAGTTAAAAAAGGAAAAGGGAGAGAGAGGGAGGTTGCCATGAGATCAGACAGTCGCTTGCTACTGTGCCTAGTATCACCCGTGTGCTCGCAATGTCTATTCGAACCGACGCCGAATCAGGGTCGAGAGTGCCTCTACTTGACAAAGCCTGGGCTGCAAGTGCACTCGAGGACATGACGTTGGGCACAGGTGGTTCCTTCCTTGTGCAAACTAGCCCAACCCAACATGTTTGTCAGTTCTACGTCCCGTTCGCACCATACTATAATGAGCACGGGTGCAGCCCGTTCAGAAAAGGCGACGCATGTCTGTATCCGTCTTTCAATCTTCTTTTCAGCCGAAGAGCAGCTTCAAGCCCCGCTTGGTTGTCTGCGGTTCACGGCCTAAGTGATTCAGAAGTGCAACTGTGTTGACCAGGGGAGGTCTTCCAGATCGAATTCACAACGGGAGCAGCTCCTCCAGCTAGTGAATTAATGCTATAGTTGTATCGAAGCGGACAAGAATGTTGAGCAAAGCCAAAGCCCCTCACGCAGAGACGCCGCGACAAGATAGGTGGTCACTGGTGGCTGCAGCGGCTGAAGACATCGTTGCACTGAGAAGGCTGCTCGAGACAAGAGAGGTCAGGCCACATTTCCCGTACTGTCCTTGGGCTCGTATTCCACCATGTATACTAGTAAAGCTTCGAAAGCTGCGTGGGTGAAGGGCGCAGATAGACGCTGCAGCCAAAGGCTATCTCGTATCAAGATCCGAAATCTAAAGTTACCTTTGGAGCGCCTGAGACTTGAGTAGACATATCCACGCTATTTATCCTCTGGCGACCCGTGGATGATGGCTCCAGTAGAAAATAACTAACGCTGAGTTGTAAATCCATATACTCAAGCTGCTGGGCACTAGAATCTTGACACTACCTTCCATCCGTTCTTCTTTCGCACATGGTCCACATGGGCACGTTTACCAGTACCATGGCGCTGCTATATCACATTGCCGTATCTTAGTGTTCATTCCTAGACGAGTCTCTGCATCAAGAGGCTGAAGATCATACCACAACTGCATGCTCGACCTCTCCATCACCCGTCCCACAATCCCATGTAGTCCAAGGCAAAGTTAAATACGTGCCGGAGTTCCGCTGTGGCGCGTCAGCCAGCTACAGCACCTTCACGTATTGGCCAGCTCTGCTCATACGAGTTACGTTTTGTCTCGAGACGAAGTTGGGTAGCGACCACTGCAGATCAACCATGTACGCGGAAATGTGTGCGCAATCAACTGATTTGGTGGTGTTTTTTCAGGAAGGGTCATTGTTAGTATCGGGCAAGTTTACCGAGTGCTTGAATGGATTCGCAAGGCAGGGCAGCGGCGCTTGAGCCGCTTGCCGGACCTAAACTCCGCCATACCGTCCCTTTGGACGGAATTTGCCTGGTCCCCATCTCAATATCGCAGTTTATTCCGAGCTCACTGGGTGACTGGGCGGCTCATGAATCGCTTGAATAAAAGCCACTGCCGCTGATCTTCTAGGTATGAGGATGTGCAAGCCTGGTCGCCGTCCTGAGCTCAGTACCCGGACATGCTGCACCTACCTAGTCTTTCCGCTTGAGTCTTGGTCGAAACCAGGTTCCTATAACCTGAATAGATGGTGACTAGTGGCGTTCTGGTTACTACCCAACCAGTGAAATTACACGGACTTGTTAGCGATGCCATGCTCAGTTGTTTCACTTCGTAGCACGCGCCACCATCGCTTCTATCCTTCCGCTCGTTGAACATACAGTGAGATACGGTAGCTTCAACACTCTGCCATTTCTGTTCATGGCCTTTTGGGATACAGTACTGAGTTGTGCGACTGCAAGACTATATGGAAGGCGATTAATACCTAATATTGTCGACGACAATGCGAGACAACAACCAGACCGAATCTGCTTTTCATTCCCAACATGCCATGCAAACTTGCAGCATGGCTTCCAAGATGTCAGCTGGCGATGTGTAAGTAGCAGGAGACCAGTACTGGAGCAGTACTGACAAGACCAGTTTGCAAATGCTGTCAATAAAATGGCTTTCTTCATACAGAACAGGCTCGGCGTAAGCTCCGACTTCAGAACACTCATGTTCATGGGATATCCAGATATCCGTACGTATATCATAATGGTTGCCAGGTAAGTCTCCATACAGGCGACGTCCTGAACTGAGAATGAGGCTCGAGCTGACGCGCTGGGGCAGCATGAAAACAGGCTACAAGGTAGAGAACGGGCCTCACGCACTCACTCCATCGTACTGACTTGGAATAGCCACTTTTCAGCTCTCACCAAAATAGCCTAGCAGGGCATACAAACCTCATCCGGCACACAAATTGCACAGTTCTGCTACATACAGCTGGATTTCCCATCTCAGGCATTCTCGAACGTAATCGGATGGAAGCTATACAAGTTCCAGAACTTGATTCCCTCTTGGACAACTCTCCATGCGCAATCTTCCCATACACAAAGACTTTCGATCAGGCAAAGCATCATCCTTGCTTCGTAATACATACTTCAGGGTCGACTGGGCTCCCTGCACCAGTCATCTGCACGCACTGGTCGATCAATACTACAGACTGGCATCACATAGTGGCTCCCCTTGACGGCAGGCCATCTGTCTGGGGCGAACAATTCGACAGCCGGCGTCGGAACTACCTGGCTTGGCCGCTCTCTTCAAGCTCAGGGATAGGCGCAGGTATCACTGATGTCTGCTTCAACAATATAGTCACCGTTCTTGGTCCACCTGAGCAAGCTACCGCCGAGATCTTGGGCGCAATGATACAAAACGCAGATATCGACTCGGCCAGCTGTACGCCTGCAACACTGGAAGAACTCGCAACAAAGCCCGATGTCCTAGCGAAGTTGCCAGCGTTGAAGCACATTGCGTATGTCGGAGGTAATTAAATGACCCTTGCCTGGCTTTTTCCAACGCTGACACTCGAAAGGGTCACTTTCACAGCATGCTGGAGATGTTGTGTCTCAACACGTTCATCTAGTGTCCTTGATGGCATCGACCGAAACCGTCAGTATGGTACAGCACGTCACTGCTCCAGAAGACTGGGCGTATGTCTGCTTGAACCCCATCCTGAACGGCATAGAGATGCGACCCGTCGCTGATCTTTTCGAGCTCGTCTACGTCAGAAAGGCAGAATGTGCAGAGTTTCAAGGGGTGTTCAAGGCTTTTCCTCACCTGCTAGAGTACTCGATGCGCGACCTCTTTTCAAAACATCCGACAAAGCCATACCATTGGAAGCACGAAGCCCGCAGGGACGATATAGTTGTCTTCAGGAACGGTGCGAAGTTCAACCCAATGCTGCACGAGCGAGTGATTGCTGCGCACCCCAAGGTGCAGGCCTGCCTACTCGTTGGCACGGGCAAAGATAAACCGGCGGCGATTATCGAGCTGCTCCCGCAGTACTACACCCAAGACCTAGCAACGCAACAGGCTTTGATCAAAGAGATCTGGCCGAAGATACGTAACGCCAACGACGTGGCGGACACTTCTGGCCAGCTCGAGCAGCGATACATCATCTTCGCGAAGAAAGAGAAACCGTTCGCAAAAGGAATCAAGGGCACCGTTCAGAGATACGCTACAACTCGCCTCTATGCACCAGAAATTGAGGCGCTTTATACTTCAATAGCGGAAGGAGGCCCTGGTACGCTCTTCCGGACCGAGGCTTCCCTGGCCTAAACGAACCACGGTAGGAGCATACATTGTACTACCTCAGATTTGTCGGTATGCAAGTTACAGCAATGTTACGAACAGTTGGACCGCTTCGGGCCCGAGGTTTGTGCTGGCCAGGTCTTACAGCGTACACTAATCCGGCTTTGGCGCGGACATGTCAGCAGGACTTCGGATTCCCGACTTCTCCGGTTCGCCAGCACCAATCCACTCCTTTGTAGCTTCGCCTCATGCATACCATACGGACGAACTCACAGGCCGACACAAATGAAAGCATACCGATCCACCGACATACTCATACAACCAGCAACACATTACGCCAAGAGGGGAGCAGTATAATTCGCTCTCATGCATCCCACAGGTACAATAAACTTCTCCAGCCCACCAGCTTCAGCAACACTTGAACAAACACCTTTGACGACCCTTTAAATCTCCTTCCCCTCTCTTAATAACAAACATGGCACCAAAATCCCTCCACGCCATCGCCTTCACACCCATCACCCTCGGTCTACACAACGCCGCCGCCATCCTCCGCAAAGCCGAAGCCCACGCAAAATCCAACAACACCAACCCAGACGACTACCTGACCGCTCGTTTCTACCAGGACATGGGCGACTTCCGGTTCCAGGTGTACTGCTTCACTTCCACAGCCCACGACATTGTGCAGCGCTGCAGTCCCTCAGCCCCTATTCCCATCGTCACCGCCGACAACGACCAGCAGACGTTCCCGGAGCTGATTGCGCGCGTGGAGAAGACGGCGGAATACCTCGAGAGCCTTGACGCTGAGTTCTTTGATGGCAGGGAGGACGAAGAGGTTGTCCTTGTCGTGGGAAAACACCTCCCCAATGGCCCGGTCGAGACGCGCTTCTCGGCCTTTGAATACGTGGTTAAGCAGGCGCATCCGTACTTTTGGTTTCACGTCACGACCATGTATGATTTGCTGAGAAGCAAGGGCGTTCCTTTGGGGAAGATGGACTATCTGAATGGCGCAGGATTGATTCCGCTTAAATTCCTGGGAGCAAATGCGTGATGCGGCAATGACAAGAGGAGATACCGGGGGGAGATATGATACTCTTCACGAGAGGGAACAACGGCTTCACAATTTTATTTCCCTTTATCCATGGCACAATGTTTGAATGACACCCCTTTCATGACCATAGAAACGCCGGTCGCTATGTAATGCAATCATAATCTCGTACTCTCATCTATCAACATACCCCCAGCAAAACCCCACTCACAAAGATATAGCAGCAACAAGCGCATCCATCGCACTCGAATGCGTACTAGCATTCGCGGGACTGATGAACGGGCCTGACCAAATAACACTCAGCGTATTACCCTGCTCCTCATCCCTGTCGTTCTTCCAGATACTGTCTGCGTTTCTACGAATCGACTCAGCAAAAACATCATCAGGCGCTGCTTCATGGAGAAGCTGCAGATTGCGCATGAAGATTCCCTTGAACTGATTGCCATCGCCGCCGCAGTTAGGCTCGCAGCCATCGTGAAGAATGCCGTCGTCATCGGAGAGTTCGGTGATGGCGGCTTTGGCGATCTTGGATGCGAGTGGGAGGTAGGTGTCGTTGGGTGTGGCTTTGTTGAGCTCGACAAGGCCACCGAGGATGACGCCTTGGTTGTACGACCATGTGGTCTGATAGTTGACCATTAGCAGGTGATTTGTACATACAGATTGGGTGGGGAAAACTCACAAAGCCGTTGTTCTTGCAATCTTCGGTTAGTCCGTCGTTGATGGTGCCTTGCTCGTTGATCATGCCGCTGTTCAAGAACCAATTCAATGTCAACTCCGCCCACTCAATATAAGTATCCTTGTTCTCTGCGCGATTCGCAAGGTGTGCTGCCGTCGACAAGAAAAGCTCGTTGGCGATGGCGTTCATGTATTCCTTCTTCCAGTTCCAGAAGATCCCACCATTACCGCAGCGTGTTGGCCAGGCCTTGGTAACCCGACCGAAGATTCCCTCTGCCAATTGAAGGTATTCAATCTTTTGTGTGACATCGTAGGCGCCAATCCATCCTAGCGCCCACCATAAGTCATCATCGTAGAAACCATCAAGCCAGTCTTCAGGATCCGGTGCAGTCGCCAGAGCAGCTTGAGTTGCCGTATCTTTTGATTCCGATGCAAAGCTCGGCAAGCTCTGAATATCAACATACTGCCCGTCGTCGGCGTCCCAGTTGGTGGGGTATATTGTCACCGGCTCGTGCATACCATCTGGGTTGAGACTCTTCGAGTATCCTGATTCCATACCGATCTCGTTGAGCAGCGCAAACGTGCCATTGCCGGGATCAACATCTCTTCTCCTCTTCGCCTCGTTCTCGACACCCGGCTGTGGATTCTTTGCAGGCGCTTGCAGTAATGTGTTCGCGAACACTCTTGTAGCAAGATTCTGTAGCTGTGCGTTCTTCGGGTCACTCTTCGCAAGGTTCGAAATCATCGTCATAACGTTGGCCGAGTTCCACCACCCCGTTGTGTCCCACAGACCTGTCCCGGCATTGTACCAAATCTGGAGCGTAGAAAGGGCGAACTCGGCGCGCTTTGTCGGATCGGTGATTGAGTCGTAGAGGCTTTGTGAAGCGGCGTTAGGAATGATTGAGGCGCTTAAAAGAAGCGATTGAATGAAAAAGGAAGGATACATGAGGACAATGACTAGCTATGTCGTGTTTTGATGCAATGAATAACGATTGACAACCAATGGCTGTGGGTATTATGAATATATCGAACAGATTAACGCCACGGAGTAACGAGTGTAAGAGGAGAAAAATTCCTCGATATTTTCTGGAAGCCGTGACTAAAGCGCGACATCTTGTAGCGACCGCTGCGTGTCGCCGCTCCTGCTCCATAATTTCAAAGTCTCAGGCATCGTAGCTGCCCTTCATCCTCTCATTTGTCCGTAACCGTCGAAACGACCCAGCAGTATCGAATGACAGGTTGCGATAGGAGAGTGGGTATACAAGGTCGAAGTCGCATGGCATACCTTAGTGTTATTTCTAGAGGAATTTGCTCTGCGACGTGGTGTCGTTTCATATTTGAGGTAATCTGCCTCAGGATTGGAGCCTGGGGAGAACGGAAAATTGGGTCGTCCCCTTTTGTTGTCCAAAGATATGCGATCACAGTCAAGAAGACTAGCATAGGCCTGAAGAGTGTGATGTACATTGTCCCAGCGGGATGTGCCTGAAGCTAGGCCTGTCAAGTCGGAAGCGATTGCCGAACCATGCGCACGGTTCCTAGTGTGCATATGTTGAGCTTGCATGTAATTTGAGCTTCAATAACGGGTCGCCTATGAATGGGATTTTGTCGAGGGTCGATTTTGTCGACGTGAAGAGTAAAAGTCTGGGCAGGTCAAATCCAAGATAACCCCGCTATTGTGACGTCGAAAGTCGGATCTTAGCCAAGCTACGCAGATGCTGCGTTGACGGTTGAAGTGATGTGTTGCATTCTGCTGCAGGCGATAGGCTTTGTCGCATCTCAATGCAAGAAAGAAGGATAACGTTCAACCGTGCACGAGATCGTCAGCCGATAGCAGGACAGCTGCTTCACATGAGTACAAAAGGGTACAACTACAGGCGCTTAGGAGAAGAGCCAGACAGGAGAAGATTCTCTCATGCGATTAGAACATCACCTCCGAGTTCCTTGACTTCATCGACCCAGCAATTGTCTGCACCCGAGCCTGCTCTGTCCTTGCACAGCCAGATGGTTTCCAGCACCCTTTTCACGGTATGCAGGTAGCCCCAATACATCTCGCTGTATAATGTGTCCAGCGTGTTCATGATCCACTCGCGCTGTGCAGGATCCTCAGACTCAGCGCCTGCCAAGAATAGAGGCCAACATATACACTTGAAGACTGCATCACCCGGCTTAAGGTGTGAAATATGATGTACAACGTCGTTTGCGAGGACAGTCAGATTGACAATTGCTGTATCGCTGGCAGGGTCGAGAAGAGGGTGTGTGCAAGGTAGAACACGAGCTAGGTAGATGCATACCGCAGAACGGTGCGCAGAAGCAATGCGCACACGCTGTTTGAGGTCTTCAAAAGGCGATGCAGGTTCGAAGTCGCATGACCACGTGATGGGATCGAATTGAAGTGCCCTTTGTAATAAAGCACCCACCTGCATCTGGATGTTCTGCCTAAGGTCTCCCGACGTTCCATCGCGGGAGTCTGGTAACTCGAAAGACGCAAGCATGATCCGAAGGAGAGGAGACGGCATTGATAGGTAGTTGTTAGTCTCTGCATAACGTAGGACCGGCTCCAGGTCAACAGTGTCTGGGACAAACTTAGAAATGGTTGAAAATGACAGCGTCGACCCCAAGACGTAAAAGACCAGGAGGTCAGAAAGGATGGTCAGACGTAGTCTGCTCATTGGGTTCTGCAGATACGGTGGCTCTCCAAGCAGTTTGATCAGAGTCAATGCACCATCCATGTGCACTTTCCATTGGTCTTTGCCAGACTCGACCAAGGTATAATTGACGAAGAGAAGAATAGTCACCAACACTAGGTCAATGTTGGAAGGTGTGACAGAAGCAACATCTTTGGCTAATAGAGCGAGTGCGTTAGTCTTTGCAGTCAGCGCATCCTGGTAGGAAGATTGTAGTGGTCCGCCAAAGCGGCTGACCGCTTGATAGTATGCAACAAGACACGGGCTCTGCTGAGCTTGATATGCTGACTGGCCCATTGGGTTACGCGATATGTTGAAGACATGAAAGGCCGAGTTGGCAACGATGATCTGCAACAACAACGGGTACGCAGAGGTCGCAGGGATGAGATCGCGGATTGGGTTCTGCCCAGGCATGTCATAGACAACCATATCTTCACATAGTTGCGTCGCGAAATGATAGAGGTAGTACCGCGAATGGCGGTCTAAGTCATTCACCAGCGGATCGACCAAAGGCCGGTGAAGGACCATCTCCGTGTCATCCTCGGCTTCCGACCCGGAAGTGGACCCATCTCTTGCGTCTTCGTTCGGCCACCCGGCCGCGGGCTCCGTGGACTTTGGTTGTGTCCGCGCAACAACAAGGTCAGACTCCCATGTGATGGCAGGTGCATCGTGAGGCTTGGCTTCCTCTTTCAGGGTTTGCTGAGCTCTCTCTTCATACGACTTCCCCATCATCTTCCCCCGACTCGCAACCCCACGATTCCAGACAAACAACTTTCCGTAACCCAGGCATTCGGTACCAGATGAAAGACATTTGTGGCAGACCGGCGACGAGCGGTCGCACTTCCAGCGGCGTCTGCGACAGTTGTGGCAGGCTTTTGTGGGGAGATTGAACAGTGTCGAGCTCATTGGACAAGCGCCATGCAAGATTTGTCGTGTATTGACCTTAAGTGACTGCGGATGCCCTCAAAGACGCAGATGAGTTAGGGCTGTTGTTGTAAAGATCCTGACTAATGATCTTCAGAGTAAATATGACCGCCAATTCCGCCACTGTTGGTGGAGTGCTGAAAGTGCGGAGCGCTTGTACGGCGGGCTCAATCGGCCAAAGTCACTTTCCTCGGCACATCGACCATTCAGAGCTGTTTATCTGCTGACAAAGATGCTTCCTTCGCAGTCCTCGTACACTCGACCTGTTCGCGTTGTCTTTTGGTCTGGGCAGCTGTTCTCGCCACCCACCGACACTAGCTTGATATGGCAGCCAAGTCTCAATTCTTGCATCTCTTGGTCCACTTCGTCACCAGCATTTGTGTGGACGTCACAGATGCCGTCGAACAGTGGTCGCTTCAAATTGTGGATTTCTCAGCCAAAATGTCGTCCTTATCTGTATCCAGTCATTCTGCATCCGGCACAGTGCCTGACTTTAACACTTATAGAGGAGAAACGCGAGAGCAAAAACAGCCGTTTGATATCCTGAATTTAGTATCCGGCAGCTGGACCCATAGCGACAGATTCTTGACCGCTTAGTTGTCACGACCCTTGTGCACATCAGTTCGGTGTATTACAATCCGCAATAGTCTCCTCTACCAACAACAGAATTCGAAATCCCACCATCGATCGCTGCTGTTACAGCCAACGACATCATGACTCGGCCTTCCAAGGAGGTCGAAGAAGGCTCTCCTCATTCACGAGGAGGGTACAGTGCATCGGAGATTGAGCGATTGGGTCGAGAGAGACCGGCTGTATTCTCGTCGATCTGGATGGAGCTTGGTTTTTGCGTAGCTCTTCTTGGATCGATGTTTGTTGCTGAATACCTCATTTCTGGCTTCAACATCCTCCTACCATCGTTAGCACCGGCGCTTAACATCCCAAAGCAAGCAGAAACATGGCCTGCCAGTGTCTTTTCCCTGGTGACAGGCGCTTTCCTTCTACCTGCTGGTCGGCTGGCTGACATGTATGGTGGCTACATTGTCTTCGTCAGTGGCTTTGTATGGTTGTTGATTTGGACGATCATTGCGGGCTTCAGCCAGAACTACATCATGCTTATCTTCTGCCGAGCACTGCAGGGGTTCGGTCCTGCGGCGTTCTTGCCTTCTGGTATCATGCTCTTGGGCAGTATCGTATGTCTACAAGTCCTGGCTACATCAGTTAGCGTCAGCTAATCCATGACAGTACCGACCAGGACCACGGAAAAACCTCGTGTTCAGTCTCTACGGTGCCTTCGCTCCCGTTGGCTTTTTTACCGGAATCTTTTTCGCTGGCGTCTCCGCGCAGTTCACAACGTGGCGATGGTTCTTCTGGATCGGAGCCATTATCCTAGCTCTCGTTGGCGTAGTGGCATACTTCTGTGTCCCGAACAGGCCCGAAGATAGGCATGGAAAAGACGTGAAGATGGATTGGTGGGGCTTGATGACCGTTGTTCCGGGCCTTGTCCTAGTTATCTTCGCTCTCACAGATGGTAGTCATGCACCACGAGGCTGGGCCACGCCATATATTCCAGTGACTTTCATCCTCGGCTGCATCTTCCTTGGTGCTTTTATCTATATTGAAGGCTGGGTGGCTGAACAACCCCTCTTACCCGGCGATATGTTCCGCGTCAAGGGTATGAAGTGGCTCGCAACAGCCCTATTCTTTCAATACGGCACGTTCGGAATCTTTCTTTTTTACGCATCCTTCTATATTGAGGAAGTCGTTGGTGCCAGTCCACTCCTGACCGCGGCATGGTTTACACCCATGTGTGTTGGCGGTCTCATCCTGGTTACCGTGGGCGGTCTTGTTCTTCATCTGCTTCCAGGCCGAATGCTACTCCTGATCAGCGGTACTGCATATATCCTCAGCACCTTGCTGTTTGCGATTGTACCAGTCAAGTTCAACTACTGGGCCTACGTGTTTCCGTCGATGATCTGCGCTACACTTGGAATCGATATCACTTACAACGTTAGCAATATCTTCGTCACGACATCGATGCCCAAGCATAGACAAGGTCTGGCTGGCGCCTTCATGAACAGTCTGTTGTTCCTTGGTATTGCGGTCTTTTTGAGTTTTGCAGACTTGGCAGTCAGCCAGACAGAAGATCGAGGACCGCGGCAGAGCTACAAAATCGCTTTCTGGCTTGCGACTGCACTTTCAAGTGCTGGCCTCATACTCATGTTTCTAGGCGTTAAGATCGGTAAAGCGCAGAGTGATCTGACAGTAGAGGAGAGGCAGGAGTTAGAAAATGAGCTAACGAGGAGGCAGACGAATGCTAGTGGACAGTAAGCAGTCGCATTGCATTCATGTTCATTTTATCTCAAGTAAAAAGATACCCAAACCTCGTATACGTAGACGCTAGATTGTATAATAATCATTGTTTGTCAGGCATTTCAGTCCATCATTGACCCCACGGCTATTTATGGTTTCCCTTTACCACGCTTCAATGCCGTCGGAACCTTGTGCAGGTAGTGTTTGCTCGACCAAGCTTTGTACTTCGCGATATCCCTCGGCAGATCTAGCTCAATGTTGATGTCGTCCTGGATCAAGCAGTTCCGAACCTCCTGCGTATTGCCGGTGCTGTAGATCTGTCGCTCGCGGCAGACAGCCAGAAGTTCGTAGTACTTGTACTTTGAGTAGTCTTCACGGCCCGACAACGGCTGCAAGGGTTCGACCCGATACTTGTGTTCCACACCCTGCGGACTGGACTCTGTCAGATTTCGGAGTGATTCAGGGGATGATGGCGGTGGGGTTGACAAAGTCGATGATAGAGGCGAGCTCGAGATCTGCGCTGGCTCGGGTTCCGGCACCACAGACTCCGCACGCTTGGCTTCAGGAGAAGACATATGAAGGCGTATTGGGAGGGTTGTTCTCAGTGAATCCACTAGTTTGTCTGACAAGTCGTGGGAACGAGGAAGGGCTTCAATGCTAGCGTCTCGAGCATCGCCATCTCCCTCTGGAGCGATGGGAATGCCGTTTTCGTCAATCCTACCAGCTTCGTAATCCTCCACGAATTTCTCCATCTCTTGGTCTCGCTTCTTCTGGTGCCGCTCGGCAGTTGAAAGACTGGACATCTCAGGCTGAACACCAGTGTAGTCTGGGTGCGTCCTAAGATAAGCTTCTGTATATTTTCGATCACGATGGAATGGCTTCAAAAGTTCCACAGCCATATCAAGTTCAATCATACCGTGTTGGCGAAGGAGTGCGACATGCTCGGCGTTCAGAAGGGCATCGCGGCTAGCATGCATGTCGCCGTAGACGGAACGATGCTCTACATTGTCGACACTAGATCCCATTTTCTTCGGCGCTAAGTCGTACTTCATTATGACTAGAATGAGAAACGAGTTGAATGTGAGCCGAGCGGAAATGATGAGGGTTGAGCAGCGATGATTGAATTTGAGGGTGACGAAGAATGGGCACTGTGAAGAGACTTTGTATGATTGCCGATTCAGAAAGCTGCATTGTGAAAAGGCCTCCCAAACAGCCCTCTGGCTGCATTGTGTGTGAGCGAAGTCAGGACAATCAGTAGCATCCGAGTTGTAGAATAGTTCTATACAAGTGTGTAGGACCGTTTGCCATGGTTAAAGTGTGTTGAACGTCTCTATTGTGATCTCTTCTCAAGCTTCCGAGGTGGGTTCTGGGGTTCTTTCGACGGTGAAGGTGTTTTGCCATTACTCGATCTCGTCTGCAATTTGCGTGGCTTCTTTCGGCCTTCTCCTTCAGTCTGTACTGCCACATCTGTGTAGGTTGATGGAGTCTTGTTTTGTTTCGCCTGCACTACCAACGCGTCGCTTGGGAGATTTTCATGATCTCGATGTCGTTGAGTTTCATGGCTGTCCTGCTGATCTCTCTCTGAACCTTTCCTGTCTTGTTTGTTCGCAGCGTTATCACCTAGTTGTGAGTCCCCAGTGTGATGCTTTTCCATTTCCTCATCCTTTTCTGGTGACTCAGCTTGCTCACTAGAACTTTTGGAGCCTTTCATGGAAGGAACCGATGGCAGCTTCGACTGCGCCTTCGTCAATACCTGTTCCTGGTCTGTAACGATATTTTCACAGCTCCAATCCTCCAATTCATCTTTCCTAGGCGCATCTTGCTCACTTATCTGACCGACCATCTTCTCGAGTTGCCTTTTTTGACTCTCAGTAGCTGTCCATCCTGGAAGATTTCCAGTGATCTTCTGAATCCCTTTCCCAGCCCCCTTCTTCAGGTCCCAAAAGGGCCCATGTAGGGCACCGGTGGCTGCACCGAGACCAGCACCTAGTCCACCTAAAGCTGTTGAAGATACGCCGCCAACGAGAGCACCCGTAATGGTGCCTAACGAAGCCCCTGGAGCTATCCCGAGGCCGGCGCCCACAGCCATGCCCTGAAACGTCCCTGAGCGCAGGTACTTTGCTGTCTTTCCTAGAGATCCAGACTGAATTTGCTGTTCAAGAGCTTCTTCCATAAGTTTCTGGCGTTCCCCTGGGTCACCAGCAGCGGCAGCTGCATTCATAAGTTCGGTAGCTTTATCATGTGCTTCGGTCGCTTGTTTTGCGATTTTCGACGACTCTCTCCGTACATCCTCCTCAGAAACGTCCTTTGTTCCTGGCTCTTTGGATTCCTTCGGATCCGTTTCAGATTTGGCTGTCATGATGAATGATTCTGTCAGCTTCTTCTCTCCTCGAAGCGTTGTAAACGAGGTACCTGAGAAGATACGTCATTTCACCAAATCCGGATTAGCTCTTCTATTGCTTGCTTGTAAGTTTTGGAGAGAACAACAGCATTAAAACATCAAGACTGATGTAGGACTATACGAGATTTTGAAAGAGACAGTAACTAGTAATAGCTCTTGTGCATTGACCATTATTTAGTTGAGAAAATCGCCTCCTGTCTTCGCGAGGATCTCGTCATAGTACCCTTGGAACGCAAGCCATCCCTTCTCAGGAGTGCCTACTTGCTTGTAGCTCTCTGAAGCCTCTTCATCCGGGATCACCTTTGGCTTAATCCCACCAGCAGCAGCAGCTTGGATAAGCAATTGGGTCTGGCAGGTCTTGTCCAGACTCAAAAACCAGAACGCTGCTTCATCGACACTTTGTCCAACGGTCAGGATGCCATGGTTCTGCAGGATGGCAGCTTTACCATTACCAAGCGCATCTGCGATTCTCTCGCCTTCATCGCCTTCCAAAACCACACCGCCGAAGTGTTTGTAAACACCATGGCTCTTGAAGAACCTCAGCGAGTCTTGCGTGTACATATCGAGCTCTCGGCCGAATGCACTCCACGCTTTCCCGTAGACACTGTGCGCGTGGCAAGCAGCGTGCACGTCAGGTCGTCGCTTGTGTATTGCGCTGTGGATCGCAAATGCAGCAGCATTGATAGGCTGGTTGCCCTCAACTACATGTCCCTCCTCGTTCACTAAGATCAGGTCTGAGACTTTGATCTGAGAGAAGTGCATCGAGAGCGGGTTGAGCCAAAAGTGATCCTCTAGAACCGGATCGCGCACAGAGATGTGGCCCGCAACACCCTCGTCAAAGCCGCGCATCGCAAACACACGATATGCTGCTGCAAGGTGCTGCTTGCGATACAAGCGCTCTTCCTCAAGTGAAGAGAAGGTCGGATACTTGCGAACCTTGAGTCCAGCACCGGAAGCAGTCAGACCCATTGCGCCGACGGACTGGTTGATGGCATTGTCCTTGTGATTTACAGTCTGGCCTGGGGTTACTGAGGCATGACGAGCGTGTGTTATCGTTGTGAGAGCACGAAACGGACCATAGCAAAAGCGCCCTGAGTGTGTGAGGGTTGATCGGAACACTTGAGTAGCTGGACGCATTGTATACATTGTGAGTAGAATGTGGAAAATGAGCCTCGGAGTTGCTGGAGTACCGAAACACATTACAACCCTCCCACGCTTCCCCGCATTGACGATGGATCCGGAAATAATGCCTGGGTCTTATAGCCGCCGTTCAACCGATCCCAAAGTACTTGTACTTGGTGCAGAAGTTCCCTCGTTCGCATGTGGATGCAGGTTCTGAGATGCGACACCTTCTCGCCACGGCTTGTCTCGTTCTTGTCACCACGTGCTTACCATCCAATTGAGAAAGATCCAGAATGCAGTCGTGAACAATCAATTTGACTGGTCTCCGAGATCAAGATCCCATGAAGAGACCGTCTCTCATCAAGACTGCTCACAGACCTAGGAGACGACATGTAAATTAAGTTGCCCGCGCAGCCTTGGTTGTGTAGGTTTATTTCACGCAGTCAATTGTTCGAGCTGAATGATTGTACTATTGCAATAATCCATAGCTTGCGAGCAATGTCAAACATTCACTACTGCCTAGGTTAGTGAATGTCCAGTCCCTATGCTACCCAGTTCACTGCTCACCTGTATATTTTCACTGTTGTACATTCAGCACGAGCATGATGTGATGTCTTGCGACTTACACTGTTAAAAGTACCATTAATCCCCATCTATTTTTCTTCCAGAGCAAGCACAACCACAATGTCCATTTCAAATCGACGGTAAGCCATCGTTCTCTCTGCTGTCATAGCTAATAAAGGATTTTCCAGACCAACATCCGCCAGCCTCACACTTCTAGTACCCTATTCTCACCTCTCCGGCCTACCGGATGACCCCGTGTACAAGGTCTACAACCTCCAACCAGAACTGTTGAAAGCGCCCTACTTCCTCGAGAGTTTCCATGAGTCTCTACATGATAGTTCCCAAGTCATTATCCTGGATCAAACCATCGTCGAGTACTTTGATGTATACGAACATTGGCTCCTTACGGGTGAGCTCTTGCTCATCGGAGAAATAGGCGAAGCTTACAGTAGTGTACCTACCAAACAACAGGCAAAAGAAAGATACAGCAGGGTGCTCTATTGCTGCAGTCTTGCTCGCGTACTCGGAGATGATGTGTTTCTCGACGCATTGGTCACTGAGCTCGTCTACACACTGCGCCGAAAGGACGGCTTTCAATCTCAGTTTATACGTATTTTAACACGCGCGCGTATAGAGAAGGTCATTGCAGATTCAGGTGTGCACTCCGGGCTGTTCAAACTTGTTTCTTATGCGTATGCACGCTTTGCTACTGTTGACGAAATCCGGGTCCTTGCGTTTTCAAGCTATAATCTGTTTTTCAAGAGCCAGGTGATGCAGAGTATGGCCAGCATGCGTGTAGCACAGCATATGGATGGAAACGAGGCACGGGACTTTGTGGTTGGAGTGTGTCATTTTCACACCCATGGCTTCTATGAGGCTTGCACCCAGCGCAAATGATTCGAGTATAACTTACCATGAGATCTGATGATGCAACGTTTTGGAAATAAGATATCAATGGAGACCTAGGCCATCAGTGCCGGCGTGCGAAAAAGATAGATGCGTTTGATTTGGCAAGATCATGTTTCCTTGGGCTGGCGACTCTCCAACGTCAGCTATCAGATCTATTGGCAAGAGACAAGAGTCATGAAAATATCGATTAATCCGACGATACCCGCCCCGGAAGGAGAGATATCTGTTCTACTTTTCCCTTGCCCAGAACCAAACTCCGTGGCTCAAAAATGATGACGATCGTAAACCCATACCCCTTGGTGCACAGCAGTTTCCCAGAGGCGGCGGATGTGGATATGCTGTGACCAGGTCAGGTCCAAGTATAAGAACCGAAACAAAAGTGGTATTACGCGGGCGTTGCTTCTCCAATCACACCGTGTTGCGCCTGTGAAACTACGTAGTCGTGATCCATGTGTGGAGATAAATTCTTGAGATGGCGATAGTTGTGGTGGATATTCAGTAGGTACTTGCGGCCGCCGTCAACGGCCTAGGTAGACTGCGATTCTGGAAGTCTGCCGGCAAGCACATATCCAAGTACTTATAACTCTGTCTTGCTGGCCGTGAAGTCCCACAGCATCTTAACAAGCGAGTCGGGCAGAGTGTACAGGTCGACATGGAATTCGCCGTCTGCGTCACGTTAGCATCCGCGTCATTTGTTCAAGAGGTGATATAGAATACGCACTCTCAACATCATTCTTAGTGTATGTGTCGCTCGTCTTGTTGTCGTGAACCATGGTGACGACATGCAGCAGGTCATCCTCGCTCAGCTTCTGCAGACCTTCGGCCAACTTCTCCATATCGACGGCCTTGTCGCGGCGTGCCTTCTTCTTGGAGGCGTCCTTACTGCGGACACCGTTCGCATCGGCGGAACCTGAGTCTGAGAGGAGCGCCAGGAGCTCAGGCTTGGGGTTGCGGAACGTCTGTTGCACAGTGTCAGCCAATGGAAACAATTGTCGCCTTTCAGTTGAGGAACATGGGTAGTATAGCGGAACGTACAACTTGATGCTTAGCCTCGTAGCGCTCAGACTGGAAGTTGAGATCGTGGCTGAGCGTGTGCTCGCCGCCCTTGTGCGCGGCTGTGAGGACAATGGTCATGTCAAATTCACCCCATCCCTGCTCGTCGATGCGGAATGGCGGCTTCTTGAATACTACGCTCCTGTCAGCATGAGATTTTTCTCTACAGCATCGCAAGGTGCCTACTCTGCTTGTTCTTGTCGAAGGAAGGGTGCAGATTGTAGACTGCCTTCTCGTAAACGGTGGGCAGGACCTCGTTGCCTTGGTCATCAAGCAGCCAGATCTCTATATTCCATGATCGCATGGGGAACCCCTCGACAGGTGATGGGCCATCGCTGCGAGAGGGCGTTAGTTGGTGCGACGCATGCAGAGTTGGTGCGGGGCGGTGGTGAGCGCGCGCTGGACATACATGGGTTTCTGGTGGGTGATGATCTTGACCCAGCGTTTGACCTTTGGCACATTAGCATTTTTGTAGTGCTGTACTTGGTGGGCGCGCTCACGTCAGGCATTATGGCGGTGTTGTAGAGTGTGGCGAGCGGGGGTTGGGTGTCTAGAGGTTGCGCGACTGCAGGTGCGCGTGGTGAGAACGGAGATCGAGGTTCGGTTGGCGCGACGACCCTGGTTTGGCCGCTGGCGGAGTGGGAAGCTTGTCTGCACGTGCGGGGCCACTGCAGCAGGAACAGGGAAAAGTGAGTGAGGCAGGCCTAGATGCTGCCTAGAGTGAGGTTGGGCGGCCTGTAGGCGCATATGCAGAAGGAACTGCCGTCTTGCTGCGGCTTGCTGTGTCAACTTGATCGTGTGCCGTCCATCACAACAAATAGCACGCAGTGACACCAGTCAAAGCATGGCCAGGTCGCAAGAACACATTGGGGAATGCCGTAGACTGAAGAGCCAGGCCAATTTAGTACTATCTAGTATGTGCAGGTGTGACAGCGTCTATCGCCGTGATATGATACCGTCCCAAAATGTCATCGCTTCGTGCATGCATGCTTAATCCTCCAGCCCGATATATCCCAGCCACTTCAATCGCTCAATCATCATTTATTGCTTTACTCCGATGACTTGCTGAACAGGGCCTCGTTCTCCTGCTGGGCCGTGATGAAGGCCTCCTTGAAAAGGTTGGCGTCTGGAGAATAAGGTCAGCGGTCGTGTACTAGGTACATGAACATGTTGCTTACTCTCGCTGTTTCCGAAGCGGATGGCCAGGGTCTGAGCTTCAGGCTCACCCTCGCTGACATCAGCAGCAGCATTCCAGACCCAGCTGCGGTCGCTGCCAACGTTGGGCGACAGCTTCATGTCGGGCACAACTGTATTCTTATCAGTGAAGGTCCCACTCATTTCTCGCGACTCAATATACCGTAGTGGTTGGCGCAGACCTTGAGGGTCTTGTCTCGTCGCATAACCAGGCGAGTCTTGCCGTTCTCCTTGTGCTTCAGTAACCTGACGTCGCCCGTGCCCCGCTCCTTCCACTCTCGTGAGTCGCGGTCGAACTTGAACAGCTTGGCGCGCATCTTGAAGACCTGCTCCTCGAGCTCTTCGTTGGTCTTGGTGTCGACCTTCTCGGTCAGATGGACGACGGGGGCAAACTCGACATCGGGCTCCTGGGCCTCTGGGTCTTCCTCCTGTCGAAAGTTAGCTTTGCGGCCGTGAGCTGGGAGTCGCAAGAACATACAGTGGCGGCCTGGGCCTTGGATGAGCCAGAAGGCTCGTTAGCGTCATCGACCTCCTCCTTCTTCTCCTTCTTAGGGCCACCGCCAAACATGGAGAAGACGTTGTCCTTCACTGCAGCCGCGGCCGAGGTAGCAGCTTCTGTGGCCTTCTCAGTGACGGGCTTGTCATCGCTGGAAGTGGTTGCGGGCTTGTCCTCCTTGTCCGCGGCCTTGTCGGTGGTAACCTTTGCGGTCTCGTCCTTAACAAGAGTTGCGCCGGGGTTGGCGATCTGCTCAGCGGCGGGGTCGGGCTTAGCGACGTCAGACATGGTGGGTGAGATGCTTGAGACTTTCTGTGTGAGGTTCGTGTGTTGTGCAGAGGCACCGTAGGAGGGTAAAACAAGTGACAGAGTGTGTGTTTGGATGTTGTCGTTAGCCTGGTTTGGGAATTTGTGGGAGGCGGCAATGAGGGGCATGTTTTACCGTGTCCGTGCGCTGCAGGGTCGCACACTCAGCCCTGCAGAACTCATGCATGCACGTCACTCGTGCCACCAGGCAAGCAATAGCTCAGTTGAAGGTGTGCAGTCTGATATCCACTTGAGATGGGTATGATCGAAATTAAGCACGCGATACAGTAGAAACAGAGAACACGGGAAGTTCGCCCTATAATTGGTATCTGAGAAAAAAAAACCAACAGAACAACGCCGTATCCATCATCAGCGCTATCGCAGCCTGTGATTCGATAATTCATGCCGTCTTCCAACCCAATGCTGTAAACCCAAACGCCAGTACTATCCATGAAATCTTATTTCGCAAACCAAATCGGCCTGTCAGTTGGAGAGGTCGCCTCGTGGTTTTCAAGCATCCCCCTTCTCCTGAGCATGTGATTGCTGCTCGCCGCAAGCCCATGTCAGCTGCTTAGGCCGCGGCGCGAGCACCTTCCCAGCTGCTGTCTCCATCTTACAACGTAGCCTGAGAGCATTAATCCTCGCCTTCCACATGGTTTGCGACAGCCGAACAGGAGCTGTGGCCTTTCTCAGACCTCTCCAGGTGCTTCCGGGAATATGCTTCACAAACGCTGCGCCAGACTCCAGACCATCTTTCGCAGTGTTTTGGGCAGCTTCTTCCAATCGACGGCTGTCTTTCACCCACTGGTTGACCTTGGGACCCACGACATCCTTTAGCTTAATCTGAACCTGCTCTACGGTCGAGGATGAGAAATCTAGAAGAGCTAATCGAGCACTTGCGGTCTGCTGTGTGGTAGCTTTCAGCATCTCGTCGAACCAGGTCTTGTTGTGACCCAGACAGATCTGAAACGACTGGCGTAGAAGCGGCTTCGAGTAACTCACGACGCTGACATTGAATGGCCCGAAAGAGTACTCGTCTTCGAGGTCGACAAAATATTCGCCGGTGATAGTCCTGATGTAACGGACAGAGACCAGTGTACTATCACGGCTGACCTGGATTTGAAGTTGAGGCTTCTTCCTTGAGCTAGCCAACTCCTTTGACGGGGTGAGAACGAAACGCTTCTCACCAGCAGTCTGAATATCGAACCCACTGTGCTTCTGGCCCTTCTTCTCGATTTTGTCCGGTTTTGGAATATTCACCAGCGGCGGAACAACCGTAAGGCCTTTTGAGACGACAGAGGAGGAAGACTGAGCAGAGCTGGCAACAACATCTGAAGAGCTGACCGAGGCCGCAGTGACCAAAGGACTTGATACTGAAAGATCAGGTCCGGTGACCCTTCCTGTAGGTTCCAGTAGTGCATATGGCATGTATATTGGGCTTAGGATAAAAGCCGACAATATCGCAATTAGTGCAAGAGAGAGCAGTAACATCTGTGTGGGAGCTGGTGCAACCGTCCGCACTTGCTTGCCAATAGCGCGCAATGTTCCGCCTATCGCTGTAAGACCTGTGTTGGAAACGTGTTGGGTAGGTGCCGGTGCCAGATGTGGACTGATCCGTGCCAAGTGGCGGTTGATCAAACCCGGCTCCAGCTCCCAGAACGTGTAGACATCCAGAGGGAGCACCTCCAGCAGCTCGAAATCGGCCTCGTCATTGCTGCGACCTTCCATACAGACCGCTAGGCTCTGCATGTCGTACTCATGAGTGCCAGCGCCGTAGGGCTTGACGTCGGTGAGTTCCACGAGCGGAATACGATGCTGACCAAAAGCAGTACGAAGTGACTCGTACGCATGCAGATTGCCAGGAACTTCTGTCTCTTTTGTATGGTAGAGAATGGCCAGGTCATATTGTGGCAATCTGCCGCGCGAGATTCTAACCATTTGTCCACTCTCCATGCGTAAGAGGATGGACGGGCCAGCGGCGTGTCTGGGTTCAAGCTCATAGTGAGCGCAACATTGGGCATCTATGACAGTTCCAAGAGGCTCCATCTGACCTCGAACCATTACTGACCTTGTATTACTAGATGACGTCGTCAATGCGGCATGGATGTGGGCTACGATCTCATCCTGCGCCCACTTCTCTGGCGTTCCGAGAAAAAGGACCCTGTACGTCTCTGGCGTAGAGAGGTATTGAGAAGATAGAGCAGCCTTGACAACCATCCGTACCTGCGGTTCTTCGTAGACTGCAAGAACTTTGGGTAGCTCCTCCGTCTGCGTAGGAAACGTCCTCAGCACAGCAGTGCCCAAAGAGACTTCGCTATCGCCAACGGGCTCTTCGTAGAATTGTAGTGTCCTTGAGCCTCCGCTGCTCTCCAGATGCTCGGCCACCATTGTAATCATGCTGTCGTCTCCACTTGTGGCCATCGGCGTTGCCAGATCGTCATGAGCGTCGGTTGCATGCATGGACTGAGTGCTTTCGTTGAGTACATGGTGATGACCTCTGAAGTCATCATCGTCATCGCTGAACATGGAAGCATCATCTGGAGTGTGATCGTCGGACGTAGAAGCGATAGAAGCAGTATGTGCTTCGTCGTCGGAGGTCTCGATCAGACTGTCAGTCAGTAGGTCGTATGTGCTGTCGTCGAGAGAGCTGCCGGGCTGCTCCGGCACTCGAGTCGTGCTTGACTTCATCATCAGCGTTTGGAAGTCAAGGCTGGTTAGTGAGCGATCAGCTTGAGCGGGGGGGTATTGTAGCTCTGGAGTTGCGCTGGAATCACTTGGAGACATGTCAGCTGAGGTTCGCAGAACATGAGAATGCAGGGGACATCAGTTGCTCTTGGAGGGGTAATGTAGGTACGAGGAGGCTGCTCGGGTGAAGGTAGGGGCGGACGCTGCCTAACGCCTAGTGGGCCAGGCGCGTGAAACGGGTGCCTTGCTGGGAACGATGCAAGCGGGGAAACTCAGGCATGTTGCGTACATTTGAAACGCCGCAAAAGTGACGCGATGGTCGAATGTCGGTGAGTCAGTATTTGCAGTCAAGGCCTTGATCAAGGCTGGTTGAGTGGTTGAGTACGTGTGCAATGTACAAAGGCGTCAGTCAAGTCGTGAGCAACCACGAGCACCCTGTTACCGTAGATGGTGCAGGCAAGTATCCAATCAGAGGCAAGACACCCCGCTCCTTCCTTATCGGTATCGAGCACCGACTGTGATCGGCTGCACCTAGAGTGCGGAAAGTGAAATGCTTCAAAATAATAGTGACACCGGATTGTATTACGATGCCAATGACCTGAAGACGTTACACGCACAACGCTCTATATGTACAGCAGACATGAAGCTAATCCGACTTAACGCCTTGGTCGTAGCACCTGCTCCTGTGTGGCCCAGCCAACATGCATTGTGAACACCACTGCGCCGTGTGGAAGCCTAACCTTGGAAACTAAATGCTCGCGCCGCCCAAAATGCTCGCGTAGAGGTAATGCGCAAAAAAATGAAAAGGCTACACCAAGATCAAGGCGATGACCAGCCTCCTGCGACTTCCACCCATTCTGCGAGACAGGATCCTTCTTTTCCTTCTACATCGACGATGTCAGTATCACAGCGACAGCGACAGCCAACACCATTCTCTTTAGGTGGATCAGGGTGTGCCCAGTAGTCATCCTCTTCCTTTCGTGCTCTCTCATCCAAGGTAGTATCCTCAAGATAAGGGATCCTGGGTAGTTGTCGTGCAGGGGCATTCGCGGGGCAATGCTGAATCGTAGTGTGTCGATAGCCAAAGTCGCGGAAGTAGTGTACGTCTTGAGGGCCGAGAAGAATCCCTGCAGCGAGAGAGTGGATCGGTGCATCACCCCACTAAAGGACTGTTAACTACGCCGATGGACAACAGGTCAATGTACTTACGCGCTCCATCCAGAAGCCACCACTGCGATCCATCATCTCAAAGAAATCGTTGTACTCTTTGCTGCGGTACCAAGCCAAGTTGACAATCTCAAAATTACTCCAGAAGTGGCACATGTTGTAGTTCTCACCTTCCATGTTCTCTGGGTCGATCTCCGGGAGAGCTCCGGTCCCCGGTTCAGAGTTCAGGATCTCTTGTGGTAGGGGTTTCTTGTACTTCGGGTCGTCTTTTGGCAGCTTGTCCTTGGGTTCCTCTTTTGGCTTTTCTACGAACATCTCCCACATACCCTGAGAGGTGATGTTGTTCATCCTCTTGAACGCTGATGCATAGCGGAAGATGTTCGGCACAGTTTCGCGAAGTTCTTTGACAGCGATTGTAAAACCGTACGTTTTTTTGTTCCGTATCATGTGGATGAACGGATCGTATGTAATGTCGCAGAAGTAGGTAATCTCTGGCTCTAAGCGCCAGTACCATTCGTATTTCTGAAGCAGTTCGTGCTTGTAGAATTGCCTGCCTACAATTAGTACTCCGTATGATTTGGTGGATAAGCATTGCATACCCAGAGTAGAACCGACACATATGGTGGTAGCTTTCCATGCCACCGTACATGATTGCGCGATCGCCCTGCTTCGCAATGCCTTCCTTGACGACTGCAGGATCGGCCCATTCAGGAAAGCCCCAGTGCTCAGGTGCGATCTTACCCCACTCTACTGTCGACTTTGTATGATTTTCCACTGTCTCTTTGAAGGTTGAATTAAAGTCTCCGTCATTCAGGAAGACATAAGGGTAATTGAACCATCTGTTGAAATGTCTCTCAAACGACTTGATGGACTGAATTACGCCATCAAGTTCCTTGTTTCTCGCAAGGACCACGATCGCTGCATTTGCCCGAGGACCGTTTGTCTGAGGCTCAAGACATCCCACTGCAAAGGGCTTGTCGTACCTTTCGCTGATTTTCCTGCGTACTCTTAGTTCACAGTCAAAGTTGACGAGGCTAACGTTCTGCATACCGTATCGAAGGCGGCGGTCCACCTCCAGGCATCATGATGCCCTGTGAGTCCGGCGATCTCACAAACAGAACTAATATTAGGATTATGACAAGACATGGGAACAGCAGGACCAGGCCGAGTGGCAACGACACAGTCGAGTTTCCTTTGAGTCGTATACGCCGGCGAAAGAATGCTAATCGTGGAGAAACTTTTTCTGCATGTCGTGACAGGTCATCGAACTTGTCCAGACTGTCCTTGGAAGACGGCAGCCTCCTTGTGAGATCTTGGATTAGGCCCATGACCGTCGCGATCCAGCACTTCGGGTTGAATGAACGTTATGTGTCCTGCCAGCGGCAGCAGTCCGCTCGGTGAACTCCAGTAGCAGTCGGACACTTGCACCCAGAATTGGAGGTGGTGAATAGGGGGTCAGGTAGGATGTGCTGTCGACAGCGGGCGTGTACGCGCAACGTGGTCACCGGGGGAGGGTGGTGCAGCAGGTAACGAGCGGCGGACGTTACTCCAAGATATTGCGAGGAACGTCAGTATGTCGTGCGATAAGAGCGCGTTGGCTGTGTCGTTGTGATGTTGACTCTGGGAGATGAGATTGAAAAGCCTGTGATAGACGCGCAATTGCGTATGTCTCGAGTTGTTCGGCGATTCATGTCCGCAGGTGTGGGCCTGCCAGAAAGATGTTGGCCAGTCGCGCACGCGCACGGAAGCTGCAGCCCTGCCATCACTGCCAAGCAGCAGCGGCACCCAGTCTCCGGTCGGCGTAACGGTCGTTCTAGACTAAAGCAGATGACCGCATAAGGGTCGGCATCCATCTGCCATTTACAAAAGTAAACAAATCCACAGTTCGTATCTTCGGGGATACAATTTGCCAAGAGTAAGGAGCCGCGCGACGCATCTCCCGCGTCTTACAAAAAGGAAGATCGACAGGCGTCCAGCCCCAGCCTCGTACCACTCTGCATGTACAGTGTACCTATACAACCAAAGGATCCGAAACCACTGCACTTGCATTCTCAGGATAAGATAGTATCCCGTTTGCGATTGCGATGAGCTTCAAGGCAAAGGATCTGCACTTTGGTGGGTGAATAATCTTGTTCTATCGCGATCCATGCTCACAAAGTCAGACAACTCACAGCCTGCTTTTCTGCAGAGGCTTCGTGGTCAGATGCGAGGGGAAGATTCAGCACGTCATGAGCGCCCAGTACCAAGAAACAAAAGACTGAAGCATGATGATGAAGACGATGGTCCCACCTACGTCCTAGAGGATACTAACCAGTCAATGACCAAGGAAGAGTACGAAGCCTTCGTGTCAAAAAAAGAATCCGCAGAAGAAAAAGCTGAGCAGGATCATATCGCCGATCTATCAGCGAAGGAAGGTAACTTGAAGTCTAGAGATAGGATCACGGAAGTTGGAGTCAATGCCAAGAAGCGGAAGGTTGCCAGAATCATCAGTGAGCAGGAAGACAGCAAAAATCAGCCACAGGATACAAAAGAAGGAGACAACAAACCTGCTAAGAAGACCAAGAAGAAAAGCAAAGCCGTTAAGCTCACCTTTGGCGACGAAGAGGAGGGTTAGACTATGCCACTCGGTCACTCTGGTAGCATCTACTCTCGATAACGGTGCCCTCCGCCGTCATATGGATACCCGTTGGTGTATTTGAAGCCGATGTGAGCATCCTGCTCACCGAACCCTTGCTTCTCGAAGCCCCCCAAAAGCTACTGGATAGAACAAGACCTGCATAAACAAACCACTGATTGGAGGGGATAGGTTTTCACTTTGAGTCGCATTCTCGAGAGAAAGCCTTTCTACATGTTGTGGCCCGCAGCTGTCGCTCGAGAGTATGATGAAACCTCCAAAGTTGTATAATGTCTGCGTTGGAGACAGTCAGCTATAACCCAAGTTTGGCATGGACCGATGGACGTAATGAATAACAGCTCACTATGGAGCGTTTGCCGACCAACGCACCTGCAAGTGAAGTATGCCACCACATTGTTCTCGGTCGGTAGACAGCTTTCAAGCGAAGTACTCGGAATAGTCGGACGCGTTCGGAACCTAGCGCGCTCCTTAGCGCATATCCAGCGTTCCCTCCACCATTGCAGATGAAACGCAGACCTCCGCATTGTACCATACTTCCACATCATGACCAAGTTCTCGCTGGACGTAAGGGACGCTTTGTCACAGCCTAGCGCAGTTCTGACAACCGTTTCAGGACTTCGACAGGCACATTGAGAACCTCCGGGCGCAACTGTTATTCCTGAACGAAGGTCTCGATGCAACCGACCATAATGCGCCTGACTGGCTTGCTACCGATCTGCTGTCGCTGCGCAATAAGTCAGGCAGGCTACAAGACGATATGAAGCGATTCCGGGATCAGCTGGAAAACGAGGGTCTGGCTACTAAGAAGGTACGCCGAACCGGGAAATGTCGCGCGGCATGAGCTCATTGATGTAGGCAAAAAATGCCAGCAAGCGGCTCAGTATAGAGGCCACAAAGATAGCAGGCTCTCAACAACCATCGATGAAGAAGGTCAGGCTCAGCATACCGGGCGCAGAGGAAACGACCGAGGTTCATCCTACCAACTATCATCCTACCGACGAGGAGCTCGCACGGCGACCAAATTCTGCGCATTCTGAATCGACATACGTCGTGCAACACATAGATGTCACAGAAGAAGTAAACAGAAGGCTCCAGGAGAGTCGACTGCGTCGACTGATGGAGACACCAAGCACTGCGCAGAAGCGGAAGCGCGACGAGGATGAAGATACACCCATGGAGAGTAGCACAGAAACGGAATCAACACCACGCGCAGGACATGGTGTTGATAATGACTATCCATTGCCCACAAAACGTGTGAGACTAAGTGGTCAATTCGGGCACGCAGGCAAGAGATCACTGGATGAGAGCGAGAAATACAATGGTGGAGGGAGAAGTTTCAAACGACGCAAGTTTCCCCGGGGGAAGTCAAGCTGAGGCTCGGGTATTGGCCCATTGAACCTGAAGGTTGTGTAGACGAATTGAGTATCAAAATACATTTTGACAGTGTTGTGAAAATGCGGTTTATGTATCTGCTCGATCTCAAACGGCAGGAATTGCCGAGCGGGCATCATCGCATCATTGAACTTTTGCGAATCTCGCGATACCTCAACAGCACCGCAACCACATTCCACACCCTCAGCGCACACCATTAAAATCCTAAGTAGAATCTGCCTATCTTATAACGCATGCGCACACCTCGATACCGATCTGCTCTTGCTCCAAGCATACCACAATCATGGCAACGCCTCAACAACAAATCCTTACACCCGAGCAACGCATTGCCCAAGAAAACGCCGCACGCAACAGCCGCATAATACGCAACGTCTCAATCGGTGGTGTGATAATTTGCCCCATTATTGCGCTCCTACCTCCGCGAAAACTCGACCTTTACACATTCTCACTCGGCGTGGGCTTCTATCTCTCAGCAGACCATCTATGCGAAGCACGCTACGGGCGCAGCCTGGTCACGCAGCTGTCACCGTGGCGGGCAGTTGGAGACTTACCCACTGAACGCGCAAAAGAGGTGCAGGCGCAGCTGCGGGCTGCGCGAGACGAAGAGCGGAAGAAGCTGGGCAGGGAGGGAGAGGGACAGGACGAGAGTGTACTGAAGAAAATCTGGATGGGTGGGGAGACGGAGGGATGGAAGGAGCGTAGGCTCGATGAGGAGAAGAAGGCGCTGGAAGAGGGGAAAAGTTATACCGATATGATCTATGAGCAGATTTGGGATGTCTGGAACTGGGATAAGAAGGGAAAGGGAGGGAGAGGGAATGAGGAGGGGAACAGGTAGGGGCTTATGAAGCCGGCCTGATAGGATATATCATGTAAAATATGGCGGTTGTAAGATTCAGGAGTAATCACGCGGACAAAGAGCCAGGGAGAAGAAAGCAATGGGTTTTGGTACTGGAGTATCGGCGATAACAACATAGCATGAACGACAATCATGCAATACGAAATACGTTTCTTCTTCCAATTACGAATTGTCTCAGTACTACTATCTGCGGAACCGATACAGACAGCTCTTGTCAAATGCATGGGATAAAGAAACCACAACCAGGATTAGTGCACAAAACAGATACGCAAAGAACAACCTTCATTCAAAGTCAGGTATCTAGTGTAAATACTGTAGTTCGATCGAAAGACAACCCTCTCGGTCTTCGCTCACTTCTCATTTCCACCTCACAGCTGCTCTTCACGGCTGTTGTCTCAGATCTGTAGGCACCAGAGTGGTCAGTGCCTTCTCGCAAGCGACTGTCTAGTCCAACCTGGACAACAGTCGAATCAAGCGGCGTCTCTCAGGTTGTCAATGCTTGAGTCGGCTCTAGAATTACGAAGCGGGATGTGTGTCTCACCCTTTAGAAAACTGACATTGATTCATCAAACCACCAACCACCCGCCGCCAATTCTGTTATTCTATCGATCTATCTCATTCGTTGAGCAGTTGCTAGTCTCAGATTCAACAGACCATCATGTGTCATTGCGATGTTTGCTGCACCCGCACGGTCATGGACAATTGTGTTAGTCCACCGGCGTGTCTTCCAGCCGCAAAGGTGCCCCTGGTCTAGTTTCAGCTCCTACTATTGGGAAGACGACGTGATGAATATAATTGATCATTCGCATCTCTCCTCCCGTCTTCAGTATAACATCTATCCTATTCTGTTCCTTTTTTACAAGGTTGAGACTGACACCTTCGATCACACGACACATTTCGCCGTAGTTTTGGGACTACCCAACATGTCTCAGCCAGACGCTACAATGGCAGATCTGCTAACCTTGGATTCCGAAAGTTTTACTCAGACTCAGCTGGATACCCTCTTCAACGCCGTGGAAATCGATCAGACTACCTGCAAAGTTAATGACAGCGAAGCGTTCCCTGATTGTGGAATCGACTTCCAAGTCAATTCCTACATCTCGCCACCTGCCTCCGTATTTTCCTCGATTTCATCACCTTCAGTCACCGAGGATGGCTTTAGTGAGCTCTACATCGACTATCCCAGCCCTGGTACAAATATCCCTCATCCATATCCCATCGAGCAGCAACAATACTTCAACTATAACACTAGAGGTTCCGTCCCAATAGACCGCCGCGCTCAAGCTCTCCTCTCATTGACCAATACATCGCATCTCACACCAAATGACCCACCGCGTGGCTTCATTCGCCGCCGTTCGCTCAGCCAGGGCGACGTGGATCATATCGCCGCCAACTATGCCCAGGCTCCAAACCCGACTTTCATGCGTTTGATGACTCCACGACCTCGCTCCGTCACTCCCGATAGCGTGTCACGGAAGCAACGTGGCAGCAGGCACAGCCGAAGCTCAAGCCGGATAGCCAATGGTTCTTATCGAGAGTTGCAGAGTCGCCCGACAAGTGTACCGTATTACTTTGACGAAAAGGTACCTACACCTCTCGGTAGCTCACTGTCCCCTGAGAGCACTTTTGACCACACTGCGGAACAAGAGCAGAGGCTGGTACAGAATGGATACAACGGTGGCGATACCTCGGACCAGGTGATGCTCAGACACATGGTAGGATTGCGGCAGGTAGAACGCAGTCGCAGAATCATAGAGATCGGAGCGATGGCTGTCACAGAGAAGATTGATCCCGTATTGAAGGATAATGGCTCGGGCATCTTGAAGAAACTTGAACAGGTTGAACGGTACGTAAGGATGGAATGTGGTGGGTGTGACGAGGCATTGAAGGGCTGCACGAGTATTCGAGAGGCGTTGAAGGGTAAAATGCGCATATCATATGGCGATGCAAGGTAAGATTCAGTCGTACAATCCAGTCGAGTAACGAGTCACTGATATTGAAGTAGACATGAGTACCGGAGCCAGTTCGATGCCTTTGAACAGTCTAATGATTCTACCCAGCCCGACGAGGGAGCCGGTGACAAGGACGAGATAGACAGGCAAATGCGAGAGGCCACAACACCCCTCTGCGACAACAACTTCTGAGGCAACTACATCAACCTTGTAAGACATCAAACTCTTGTAAACAGAGGAAAAATTGGGTTAAACAAGCTGGGATGAGAGCTGAACATATCCGGAACAAGCGAATTGCATAGCGGACGGCGTTTTGTTTCACGGGAAAGGCGTTCTTGATCCTCAGATAGACTATCGACCATAGACCATAGACATCACCAAGTTGCCACTCTTCTCAAACTATTCCTGGCCTTATCAATCGCTTTTCCCTATCCCTACCACATTTCCCGCACCTTCAACCCCCAGCTCCCCGGCGCTGAGAAATTTTCCTTTCGCCTTCTCAACATCTGCCCAGGATCCGCTTCCCTTGCTCTTGCTCCTCCTTCCGCTCTCTCCCTTCGCACTCTGCGATCTCTCATACTCACCACCATACCTCTCCCAGCCAAGCACACACGCCACAACGCCTCCTACAAACAGCAGCAACACGGCCAGCACTACCACACTTGCTCCCCAAAATCCCGACGCCGCATACTTGACCACGCCTCTCGATGAGCTCGAAACCAAATGTCCCGGACTTCCCTTGCGTCCATGCTCGTCCCACTCGTCAAACATCATAATGCGCATTGGATGTTTGGAACCTTTCTTTTCGCGGTCACGCAGCGCAGCGCTGATGATCTCCCAGCCTGCGCTTGTGTCCGCCGGCGACTGCAGTGGGCGGGGAAGGAAAACAAGCTCGAGGACTTTCTGGGTGCGAGAATCGAGAGGAATGGTCATGGGTGGGGTTGTAAGGGGGAAGTGCAAAGAAAAGATGTTGAAGCGGAAAACGAGCGCGGTGGAATTGACGACAGAGTGCAGAGAAGTTCCATAGGAGAGGCCAAAGAGCGGGCCTGTGGTATCGAGGGCGTCGGCTGAGATGGCCTTGTTGAGATCGGATTGAGGCAGATCTTGTAGGATTTGGGTCGCGTGGATATGGGGTGAGAGGTTGGAGGTCGTGAGCAGGGGCGCATTGTTGATGGAGATGTGACTTGCATCGTAGGCGAGAGAAATGTTCAGGAGCTATATAGGTGCATCAGTAAAGTCTGCTTTTCATGATGAAGGTTCGAATGTCCTGACACGGTTATCGATCATAAGTAGTCATATGACTGGACTTCACATTCGCTTCTATCCTTTTTGTCGCACCACGACCAGCCGCACGTGCGGACTTACCAAGGCATTATCATCAACCCTATCGATCCAAGGTCCATTGTCCCCGTTCGACGTATCCTGATACAAAAATGGACAGGCGACACAGGGAAGCTTGGCGACGTAATTGAAGCCTTCAGCCAGGGTAGTGATCTCCGGCGTGACTTGTCCTGAAACTTTCGTAAACGCGCTCAATAGAGTCCCCAAAACAGCAATTTTCAGCATCATGATGGTGTTGGTGGGAAGAAGATTTCGTTGAAATCCCTTTTAACACGGTTGAAGATGCGTTCAGGGTGAGCGCGGAGCTCCATACGAGCTAATTTTAGCAATACGGAACATGTGACCGCAGCCGCAAAGTCACTTGCTCAGCTTCCTTTGCTGGCCTATACGTGACAAAACTACTTGCGTCCAGATGAATGTGCTCCTTTCTGGACAACTAGTAGAGGTGAAGTGTTGATAACTCAAGATGTGTAAGGGGTTTGAGGGCCACCCTTGACAGATCGCTGAATGGAGCTGCGCTAGCTGTAGCTGTCGCCACTAAAGAGGATCTTCTGCATCGGTGATGACGTCAACCATCACATTTTTTCTGCACCTTTGTCACCTTGACGTCTGTAACTCAATGGTAGGACTCATTTACCTAGGCTATTTTTTGAGGTTTCAATGCTTCCTACTGTGTCTTCTTTTTGTTTCTTCATGCTGTGTTCGTCCCAATCTCGTTTGCATGGATGCTATTGGATCCATGACAGGCGTCTCTGTTCAGGAACTAGCTGGGTCTTCCGTCGCTGTGGAGCGCTTCGACAAGTACATCTTATTTTGCAGGATTTACCTGCCAGCAGGGTAGTAACCATTAGTTGTGATCGTCACTATCAGCTGAACATCACTCCGCTCCAGGAAATGATCTGCAGCACCGAAAGGCGGAAATGACCTACCAAACGAACCTATCGAAAAAGGGGACCATTCATAGAAACTGCGCAGATAGCTAACTTCCATCTGATATTCGGACAATTTGTATGTCACTTCCGGTCATGCCGAGGCAGAACGTCATCTACTTCTGTGTCTCTCACAGAACCACGATGAGCAACAGTATCGATGGCAGCTCTCAAAGAGCCGTCTCAGACTAAGCAGACTAGTCTCAAGACGATGGCCTCCTCGACCACTTGAACCAACATGTCTCTGCATTCAACGGCACCCACTCGTCATAACGACAGGTCTTGCTTGAGCTTGATGTATGACCGCATTTATGTGATATCTGCAATAAAGACTTGTCAGCTTTCATGATCCTGAACTCGGAGCCTCATACTCACGAACTGAACGTTGCGACACTGACTGATCATACACCATCATGGCCATAACGAGCACAACCAGCACTGTCCAGGCGATTTTCGCCTTGCACACGGCGACAGCTGGACTAGCCTTGCTCATGCTCATAACTGCTGGCCTGGTATTTTTGAAGCAGCTGAAGAGTGGTACCAGCCGTCCCGGGGGATGGAAACGATTCTCACACAACGCTGGTGCGCCCCGGCACTCTAGTCTTGGAACACATTTCTGGCTCATGTCAGGACTATTCAACCTCATGGTTGCATATGCTGCTCAAGCAGCCGTTGTCGCACTCCAGAGTAGAATAAGCTCACCCTTCTCGGTCACCTCCATGTACTCGTTCCCACCGTACGCTGGTGCAAATGTAGCGAGTGGTGCTACTTATGGCAAGGAAATTTCGATCCTTTCTTTTCTCTACCAATTTGCTAGTATCCTAGCCAATGTCTGCATCGTCGGTGCTATTTGGATGCATGCCAACCACCTCGAGTGCAACGCGACCGGCATCAAGGCACCTGGTTTTATCTCGTGGGTCTGGAACCAGTCCTTGATTCTAGCAATGCTCGCACTTGGATTCGCGTAAGTCCAAGAACAAACTCGCCACAGTGGGTACTGACTGCATACAGTGCTTGGGGCCTCGCCTACATTCGACGCGGTGATGGCGACTCTGCATTGCATTTCCTCTATATCTTGAGGTCCAGTTACATCACACGCACGATCTTCGTTTCTTATGTGGCAGCCACCATCGCGGCGTCAACTTCAGTGACAATTGAGGCCTTACTTTGCTTGACTGGCGTCAAAAAGAACGGAACCGGAGGGGTGAGTATTTGGATCCTTTGATTATACGAGCGGTGCTAAGCCAGTCTATAGACGGCGTCAGATACAAAGCGCATCCTTGGCTCTTTCATTTTCACGGTGCTCCCTATCGTTTGGATCCGCAACGCCTTCAGCATCGCTCAGATCGTCATGCTTTACTACAACGTCAATAACTGGTCTCGTACCACCAACCAAGCCCTCGCATTTCTGTTCATAATCTTTGGCGAGGTATGCAACCTTGCGATTTTGGGCTTGGTATTGCTTGGTGCTATGAGTTTCAGCAAGACACTGAAAGGAAGGCCCACCTCTCTTGGCTGTACTAATGGAGATCCCCGTCTCTCGAGCATGTCGAGGTATACGCGTGAGACGCGTGATGATGCGTCCGAGAAGACTGATGTCTGAACGAACGAGCGATATATCGCTGAGATGGAAGGCGTGAGGCTGACGTGTCTGTGATATTTATGATTTCTTGTTACCACAAACACTTCAACGCACATCATTTACGTCCGTTGTGTTCATTAATGAGTACACAATATGAGTTAGGTAGTAATACAATTGCATTAAGCGCAGGGAAATATCAATAAACGAAATGTACGATGTAAAAACAATGGGGGCGGGACAGGGCGCGCCGAGGATCAGCCGCAAGCGAATCGAATCGTGGCTTCCCCGAACTAACCGCCTCCCTTTCCACAACCAGAGTTAGGGTTAGCCTGTCCTTGCCACGACACTGAACATCAATCGCTTGTCGAGTTCCCAAAGCAATTGATTTCTCATTGACGTTGATCACACTAACTGAGTGTGCACCTGTGTTGATCTCGCCATCATGGCAATCGTAGGTTTGCTCGTTGTTGCATTCCTTGTCATCTCACCGTTCTTGATCTACCATGTAACTTCAACTCTATTCGTTCAAAGATCGAAGAGTCCTGTGAACAGTAAGGAACCGCCTTCGATACCGTACTTCATACCTGGCATTTTTCATGCCGCAGTTCTTGCCCGTACAGGCGCACCGAAATACTTCGCAGAGCTTATGTAAGTGGTATATACGAATCAAAGAGAGCCGAATGTCTGTATGCTTACTTGGTCAATAGCAAGGATTATGGCGCATTTACTCCGTTCAAAGTCAGAGCAGGGCTTCAGTCTTACATCGTTCTCCGAGAACCATCTCATGTCAGTAGGGTTTTGGATGCGCCTGAGCACTTTACAGCGACTGCGAGCGAGACTGAGGTATTGGAAGAACTATTCGGCTTAGCAAGGACTGGCAATCACAAAAAGTTCCCATCTCAGCAAAATGAGACTGAAAAGACACCTGAGCAGGCATCATTGCCCATTTCAGACTCAGTTCTAGCTGCCACGGCCGAGGCTTATACAAGTCTCTTGTCCGCGAATATGCACGACAAGATGTTTCAATACGATACATGGACACGCATTGAAGACCTGTGGTCCTTCCTGCAGCTTGTCCTTTTCCGGTGCACTCTGGATACACTGTTCGGATCCAAATTGCTGAAGCAGTATCCTAGGATGGTGCGCGACTACCGCGAGTTTTACACAGCCATTGAAGGATTCATTCCTGGTATGCCTCACCCGATGTTCTCTGGCGCATCGAAGTCACGAGATCGCATACATCAGGGCCTCGAAAATTGGTTGACTACGAACCACGAGGAGAACATATCAGAAGATCTGGCCTTTGACGAGCAAAGAGGCATGGGGTTCATTCACAGATACTGTCGTGGCTCCAAAGTTGGCAGCAATAAGCAAGCAAATCTCAATGCAACGGCGGCTGAGGTACTCAGCATAATTCACACGTATGTAGATTCAACGCTACAAACGCATACACGACTGGCAACTGCTGACCACTGCTAACAGGATCAATTCTGGTCTGGTCTCTTCCACATTCTGGACGACGACTGAGACTCTGCGCAAAGCGCATCTCACGCGCAATTTGACAGAGATTGTAGTTGGCTATCTGTCTCCAATTACACACGAATATGACATACTACGTCTTGGCCAGGACTCTCTCGTAAAGTCGCTCCAGATCGAAGTGCATAGACTTCGGACAGCGAGCTGTGCGGTGCGCACCAACAAGACGGAAGGCTTTCCTTTGGACAAACAATGGTCTCTTCGGAAGGGCGCGAAGGTGGTTATGTTCTCGCATGACATTGCTCTCAATTCGAATGTGTGGAAATGCATTCAGCCTAAGATAGTGGACCGGCCGCTCGAAGACTTCTGGGCTGAGCGCTTTCTGGCACCAGAACGAACGAAGAAGTCCGTAAAGAACTACAGTCCTGACACAGAAAGCCTCGGAGATTTGATCACAAAACTTACTTCGATCGATCGATACCCAGGTTCTCGTTTGGTTGCCGCATTACAAACAGCCACAATAGCAGTGTTGTTTGCTGAATTTGAAGTTCAGTTGTGTGACACTGAGCTGGTGGATGCATCTTTGCCTCCGGCCGGTGAGTTGGCTTACGGCACCATAAAACCATTGGAGAAGGTTGCAGTGCGTATTCGAAAGCGCAGAATTTGAAGCCTACCTGTATTACTAGACTTTTAATGCCGACTTGCGGGAGAAAACAGGTCAAAAATCCAAGTGTAGTAAAAAGGGCTTTCCAGGCGCAAACTACTATTGCGAGCTATGAGGTGTAACGGCCAAAATTACAGATCAGACATACTCTCGCCATGCTTGATAATCATCAATGCGGCCTGCCACGGACATGAGCTCCAGCGTCTGCCAGACGTCCTTGAACTTTACTTTCGCAAGGTTGTAGCTGTCAAGTCCATTGCTCTGAGCATACGTCATGGATTTTGACCTCTTTAAACAAGTCGGACCAGTAGACTAGACGAGAGATGGGTGACGAGAAACGTGTCAGACCATTGAGAGGTCTATTTAAGTCAACAGGATTATGGAACCCACTCGTTATCGCCGAATTGGTGATGTCCTATCACACGAAGAGGAGACCACCAAACATAGGAAATTCGCCCTTGCAGTGGCGATTTGCGGTTACAAGGGCTGAATTGCGCTGCACGGAAACCGCCCTTACAGCGCAATGATCGATTGGATCCTCGGGAACCATCTTGCCACTCTATTCAATCCTCAGCACGATTTCATGCAAGATTCTTGGAAGTTAATGGCAGAGGCTGATCAAAAGATCCAGAACTATCTTTCCATGAACCTAAAAAGCACCGAAAAGCCTATAGCTATGTACAATTTTGGTGTCAGCCCAAACACGACCCAATTACTATCAAAGAAAAATCAAGTGCGGAATGAAATCGAGAGCCAACTGCTTTCTGTCAAGAACTTTGGGCTTCGAGTTCCTGCCGTTACCTGCGGCATTTACATCTGAAATTTTTTTGTATGAACAAGAAGAACAAGGCCAAGACAAAAGACACATCAGGCAGGCGAGCCTCCCCGGACCGAAGCGCATTGAAAGGCCAGACGGATGACGCTGCCAATATATGCGCCCCAAGAAGCGCTCGCTCGGTATGTTCCGCACGTTCATCCTTCAGATATGACAGGCTGCCAGTATAAATTAGAATGGCGTGACTTTCTTGCACGTGAAGAGGAGGCTGGAATTGCTATAAGCGACGGAGGGGACTCTGTCGTGATCTTCAACCAACTTCATTCTGCTGGAAACACGAATTTCTATCAACCACTTCCTAAAATTAACATCGTGTTTCATCACTTCCAGTGTATTTGCCATAATATTGGTCAACACTTTGGCTATGCGCAAAGGTCCTTCGTACTGATAAGGCAGCAGGATGTGTTATGGAGTTGAATACGATTGGGTGATGTTCGCACCCGGACATGTAGTATCTAGACACGCTAGATCTAATGGAATCAAACACCGATCCCATGGAAACACTGTCAGATGAATAAGTCGATGTTGTCTCGACGAAGTTTGCTTGCCAAGCTTAGGCGTGCCGTCTATGGTTTCGCGGTCTCCACAACAACCGCAAGGCAGATTTTAGGTGGTTGGGACACACCAACGCCGCTGGTTCTGCCAATTCCTGGTCTCGGTTGCAACGGCATCAGTTCCCGAAGAACTGCAGGTTCGGGCCGTCAACACTGTGCCAGATCGTGCTGTGGCTGACCAGAGCGTGGTTCCACCTTAGCTTTACACAAGGCTTTATTTCCCATGAGTAGACCACGCCAATTACTCTTGTTCTTTCTATAATCTGGCAAGCATCACTGTTTGCAGGCTAGTTGTTACGCCACATGTAGGTTTAGGCTACTTGGCAAAGCTTGTTACAGAAGGTTTCAAGCCGATAGGGCGTTCTAACCAGGGAACGATCTTTCGAGGACAAGGCGTACTCGAGGTTGTCACACTGATGCCTAGTAACCGATATAAAGTCCAGTGGCTGATTCAAACTACCGATTCATTCTCACCACCATTGTCGCCAGCATGCCGTCCAAAATCCCCCTAGCTATTAATCTCTCTGCATTTCTTTGCTCGTCTGCCCTTGTTGGTATCGCAATCGCCGCAATCTACTTCGCAAGCGATGCTTATGACTCTCTTACTTGGAGATTTCCTCCTGGTTCCTATGGCTGGCTGCCATCACACTGGTACGAGGACGATCGACCAGGTTACAGCATCCGCATAGGTTACAATCGGTCTTCGGAGATCAAGACATACGTTGCTGCAGCATTTGCCTTGCTGCTTGGTGCGGCAGGAACCTTTGTGTTTGGATTGTCTTTCAAGGTACGCGCGTGTATTCGCATATCCAATAATCACTAACCAGCTTTGTAGCGCCCTACTGCCCCAATACTGTCCACAACCATGCTTGCAGGTGCGACTATTACTTGCATCATCACCACTGCTTGCACTGTGTGGTCCGCAGTCGCAGAAGTAAAAATCAAGAAGAGCACTTGCTGGTTCGAGCCAAGTGCTGTCGCCAATCATCAATACTGGTGCTCAATCGAGAATGCAGCATGTAACGCGTTGAGATCTGCAGATGAGACCTCGTCATCCAGCGATTACCAAGTCCTGGACAATGCTTGTCTGCAATTCCGTCACGCACGCTACCTTGTAATCCCTTTGGCAGTCATTTCACTCTTACTTGCCGGCTTGTACGCAACCCATGCCTGGCTCAACAGAGGCAAAGAGACCGATCACGAGTGGGCCGACGCGAGAGTCCGGACTCTGGAACAGGTTGATTAGAGTGGGAAGCTTGTGTAGATACGAATAACGAACCAGCAAGGTCCACCGGTAGTTTCGAGACGCGTACAACGCGTTCGAGCTACAAGAGCTACAAGCTATGATGTAACGAAAGGCGAACGAATCGAAACCGAAGGCTGATGGCCTATGCATTAAGGGGATTATGATATGAATTTGAAAATGAGGGAATGGGTCAGTGGGCTAGAAATTAGTTGTTGACGTGCTTGGCAGTAATGTACTTAGAATTTAGACTGCAACGTACTCTGTCTCCTGTGAAGGACAAGTGCCAAGTCTTGTGAGCTATTCGTCTATGCAAGATTAGTATTCTCACTCACTGCTCTTCGAGTCCCTTACAGATCATCAGCTCGAAGGACTCAGTTTGAACACCCTGCAGGGACATAGTTGCGGAACCATCACTTTTGAGTGTGCGCCGACAATATTTTATGTCTCCAAATTGTTAGAGCTTGATGCGTAATCTAAGGGAAGGTAATTTGTATGACACAACATCAGAACAAGCACCCATCGAACGCCGTGAAGCCCGGTCCGTACTCGCCCAAACATGACCGCCGAACACTCTCGTTGAATGGTACCCAGTCCTGTGCACCAAATCTTTTCAGCAACTCAATTGAGCGCTTGGTCTCGATGATCGTACTTGGAAGCTCTAGTTCCGTGCGATCAGCAGGCCATTCTCGCCCTGGATCCAGTTCCTTGAACACCCGCAGGAAGCGGTTATAATTGAATTTGTGCGCAAATCCAAATAGTCGTTCATCGTAGACATCTTCGAACAACAAAGCTGCCAAGTGCAATTTGGCAATGTCCTCAACGTCAACTTGGTACTGCGGACTGTCGTCCCGTAGCTTAGCCAAAAATTCTTCCTCAGATGGAGAGTCGTACACATCGCGCACCCATCTTGCCGTACTTCCCGCACCAGGTACTTCTAGAGGTTGTAGAATGACACCGGACGTAAAATTCGGCAACACAGTATTGAGAACGAAGTTCGGTCGCTGATCTCTCATGAATGCCCATGCTGTGCGCTCACAAGCAACTTTCGAAGCAGCGTATACGGCATACGCTCGTTCTGGCCTGTAAGGCGGGGGCGCCCAAGCTTCTTCTAAGATATCGTCGTTCCAGGAAGAAGAATTGACGTTCCTTGGCTTGCCGACCAATGGTTTCGTTGCCGCATTGCTGCTTGACGTGTATACAAACCGCTTGATCGAAGATGTTGAGTTTGCCTCTTCCAATATGGCTCTGATTCCATCAACACATCCAGTGATAACTACATTAGGGTCTGCTGAGAAAGACAGATCTGAAGCAACGTGACAAACGCCTTTACAACCAGCCAGTCGCCCCTTGAACGCCCCCGGTACCTTCATATCAGCGATTACGACTGTCTCAAATAGCTCGGACGCTCTTGGATGGCGAGACTGATAGATTCTGCGCATCATCTGGTCCTCCTGTTCGCTGCGCACAGCACCCCGAACGCGATACCCAGCGCGGAGCAAGTGGTCTGCGACATGAGATCCTATCAGGCCGCTGATACCCGTGACAAAGACCAGACTCCCTGCTGATATGGCGGTCATCGTATATGCAGTCCCGAAGCGTTGCGTAGTCTCAAGGACTGGTGCGGTGAGAGGCGAATCAAACTTGGAGGTGGGGCGATTGCCTTGAGGAGGCCTGGGCTAGGCTGAATACGGTTAGATTAGGGTCTCTACCTAGTAATCGGCGCCTGCAGAGGACGAGACACAATTACAACTCCTGTATCACGCAGTATATATTAACGGCGTGGGAGCAGACCCCCAAATAATCTGCAGTTTCGCGATCATCAGACGCCATCCTTCAAGACATCTTGGGCCATCGCGCAGACCCAACGGGAGACAGCCAAAATGACAGCTACGAAGCCCGTTTATCCAGGACTTGGGCTTCCACTCCGCAAAAATGACTAGGAAACACAATTTCCAATTGGTGCACATGGTAGCTGCTATGAAGCTATTAGTGATCCGTTACCTGTCAGGGAACTTGCGATGCTGAGCATCATTGGGTCGCTCACGGACAAACCCGATTGGCACCTCAAAGTCTACGACGAGGAGATAGTCTCAAAATGGCGCACTGAGGCTTTGGAAATACCAAACAATCAATGGTGGGACTTGGCTATCAATGCAAAGAGACAGTACTGGCAAGATGATGGCCGCGTGAACCTAATTGCTGCTGATACGAGGAACCGGATCAAAATACCAGAGGAAATCATGTCAAGTAGTACCTTCGACTGTGTAGGTACGATCGATTAATTCTATATACTTGGCTGATAGATCATAGTGCATCCAAGAAATGCGCAGCAAGGCCCGGTACTTCCAGAAAACTGGTATCGTGCCCACTCTCGATGCCTGCGCGAGTGCCGTCAAGTCAGACAGCCTGGTAGCAGAAGATCTGCACGAATCTCTGGTCGCAGCATTTAGTAGATTGAAAGCGGATCAAGCTCATTCTCCGGACTGGCATCCCAACTCGGATGATACAGTCCAGGACTTGGTCCACCCGTCCATGTATCCTCTAGTCTATCGACGATCCAGAGTATTCCAAGACGAAGTGGTGGGTGTCGAAGACGCCATTACAAAATGGTCAGGACGCGGCCATGTTATCGCTGGCTTAGATGAGTGGGTCAGATCCGACAGTGAGCGCTTTAGGTATGGCGTAGGAGACGGAGAGATTCCTCCAAATTTCTGGTCCGTCAAATACCAGTGGCTACCTTCTAACGTTGCTTTTCAAGAAGATGGCTCTGTGCGCTTCACGAGCTACATTAACAATCTTCACCCTACCAAATACAAAGACATCTATCGGACGATAGAGAGGCTGATCGAAACCTCTCTACCTATGTGGGATCAATGCCTGAAAACATATTCCGGATACAGATCCCTCGTTGAACATGGACGAGCCGAAGGAAGGTTCGGCCATCCAGCCTATCCAGAGTAAGTCACATCCACGAGATACAGTTGTGGAGTTTCTAATGAACATAAAGTGATGATACTTTCCACAATTGGGATCCCTGCGACCCCGAAGAATGTGCAGATGCTGAGGTGGATGAAGAGACCCTCGAGGATAATGGCTGGGACGAAGAATGTCTAGAAGAGGAGGATGGTGGTAAGGAAATACTTACCGAAGCCAAGTGGAAGGCTCTCCGCAAGCCCATCCAGCCAGAAGCCGTGTTCAAGGATAACGACTACGAACCAGAGCCGGACAAGCGCCTCGCTACCAAGTTCCACGACAGTGGACTTCAGGTCATTGTCAAAATGGTCTCGATCGAATTGACTCCCGAGAAGCCACACTTCCACCAAGGCAGCTGGCATGTTGAGGGGCAAATGAATGAACACATCGCTGCGACTGCGCTTTACTATCTCGACAGCCATAACATAACTACGAGTAGTCTGGCCTTCAGGATGCAGACTGACGCTTATCTATCAGACAATCGTGCATTTGATGTTGGGCAAGACCGCTATCACTGGATGGAGTCCATATATGGCACCTTCCTCGGAGCTGGTAGTGCAGCGTATTGCCTGCAAAACTATGGCAGGATAGAGACAAAGGAGAGGCGTCTGATCGCTTTCCGGAATGTCTTGTGAGTCTTCTTGCTTTCTTATACATATGATCGAATCAGCGACTAATATACCCTTAGTCAACATCAAGTATCGCCCTTCGAATTGGCGGATCCCACGAAACCTGGGCATCGCCGATTCATTGCCCTCTGGCTTGTTGACCCACACAAGCGCATCATTTCTACTGCCAATGTTCCGCCTCAGCAGCTCTCCTGGTGGGCGGAGTCCCTCGTCGACAGGGCGATGGGGGGCAACGGCGACAAGGAACCGGTTACGGACCTGCCACCAGAAATCGTCAGCCTGATCCAAGACCATGGCGCACAGTTACCACGATCTTCGCGCGAGGGAACGCTGCCAGAAGAAGTTATAACAATGATTCGCGAGTATTTTCCAAGCGATACATTGCCTATGAGCCTGTCAGAGGCAAAAGAACATCGTCTGGCGCTGATGCAGGAGAGGTCCAAGCATAGTAAACAGTCTGATGAAGCATGGAAGGCGCATACCTACAGCTTCTGTGAGCATTGAAGAATAGGATGGCAATTTGAATTTTTTTATCGCCGAATTAAGAGCTATTTTCCACTAGCCTGTATTAACGAACTGCGTGCAATATCACTTCGCCTGTTCATTCCACCCGCCATAGCGCTTGCCTGCAATCTGAATGCCCTGAGGTTCGTCGTCGTAATCTTCGGTCTCGTGTGCGTGTCATGAACTTGCCCTGATATCCCACCTGTATTCGCAGTACTCAATCCACCGATAACAGACCCGGCTGGTGTTGATTTATGGAAGGAGAAAGAGTGCATTGAGCGCACCCGATCGCGATCCACGATGTCAGGTGGTATCGGAGAAGTAATTGACTTCGAACGTGTGTTCATCTTCGTCATCAGAGCCGACATGGCTGCGGCGGGTGACATAGGGACTGTTGTGCTTGCTAATGAGCGAGCGGAATCGGAGTTCATGGTATCGCGACGTTGAGACAGCGACGGCGCGTCGCTGAACGTTCGACTTCGACTACGACCCAGTGGTGTTCTTGCTGATGACGATGTCGACGGGGATCGACTGGCAGAGCGACTTGATGGAGGTGTCGGTAGTGTCTGTTGGTTCCCGGGTAAGGATCCGTATGCTTGCATCAGCTGTTGAAGATCCATAGTGGCGGGGATCTTGCTAAGACGACGTATTGCCTTTCTATTAGTCGCCATGAATGTCGACATTGCTTTCAGCGCATTGGTCTGCGTGTGCTGCTCGTAAGCGGGCGCGCCGCTTGCCGTATCCGTTGCTCTAGCGGCATGTTGTTCGTTGAGCCCTATATGGCGTTGTGGAGTTACAGATGCACTATTGAGATTCATTTCGATCTGCGAGATGACTTGGTCGAAGTCCACGCCATCAACTCGATACGAGGATACGGGCTGCATGGACGCTTCGCGGGTCAACACAAAGAAGGAGCCGTCCCAGATCTTGCGCTTGAGAATGTTCCAGCGCGCACGCGCTGGGTTCCTCTCTACCTCGGGTCGAAAGACGGAGTAGCGAGCGAGCTTAGCGTAAAAGCCTTCGAGCCGATTTGCCATCCTTTCAAGGACTTGTATCAGAAACGTAGACAGAGCGAAGACACGATCTGAGTCTGACGCAGCGTCAAGCTCCATGATGCTGTCGAATGCATCCATACCGATGCAAGCTTCCTCCCGGATTGCTTCAAGAAATTCCATGTCGCTTTGTACCGAACGTTGAGCGTAGGCTATGATGCCCTTTTCATGGTGTCGAGCAGAGTCGCTGTTGCAGGTGAATTGTCCAATCTGGGAGATCTCGTTGGATGCGGAAACTGCATCAGCAGAACTCTTTGCTCTGGCGATTATACCAAGGACGTCAGAAAGCTTGGTGCTTGCCGAGGCGTTATTGGCCAGCGTAAAGGAGAGTTTCAGGTACAGTTCTTGAAGTTGCGCACCAAATAGAGTAGAAAAGCCTCCTTGAAGTAGGCGCGATTGGTAGTGATAAAACCTTCGCACTCCGCCCATGTTGAAAAGGTCTCCTTGAAACCAAACCAGCGAAGATTCCATGATCATGCCGACTTCAAAGTGCGAGGCTACAACCTGTTCGGTTGCAATGCGGAGATACGCGTTCCAAATGTCGTAAAGCATACTCAGCTCTTCTGCGTGATAAGCAGGCTTCGGTGTCAGCTCGCCAATGTAGTACTTGGTCAAGAGTGACGAGACTTCGGGGTTATTAGAATGCGCTAGCAAGTCGAAAGACTTGGAACAGTCCACGCCGCCATTGGACTCGATGATATTGGTGCCGCCTGGGTGCATCCCGCAAAAGTCGGTGACATCGTACACATTGCCATGTACGCCGATCCAGACGCGCGAGTCTTTCGTATGGCCAGTGTGACGAGCGAGCTGAGAAATTGGGATAGTCGGCTGGTTGCAAGGAAGGGGCTTAGGTGTCATGAACACATCAAGCATGAAACGGCGCTCAGCAAACGCGGTGTCAAGAATCGTGTCGGCAGTCTCCATGGTAGGTGACCTGTGATTGTAGAGGGCCTTCCTGATGCCCGACATGACTGAGTCGAAAACTCCAACAGACCCGCAGACATAGAGGTAACCTCCAATCCCTCCTTGTTTCTGTATAACGAGCGTTAGCTTACTGAACTTGAGATTAGGTCTTGGCCTACTACCTTTGACATCACCAGGTCGCAGATCGACTGTCCCTGCTCTACAATCAGGCCATCAATGTAGCGAGGGGCGATCTCCTTCTCAACAAGGTCGTTTGATGTCGAGTCGTATGAGAGACCTTTACAGTCTCTTGAGAACGCGGTGTGTACCTCCATGAGCCCTTCGTTGACGTACTGACGAAGCTCAGCTTCATAGCAAAACTTCTCCCGTGACTGCACACCAAGATACAGGACAGTCTTGCCCCATGTTGACCCACAGCGTGATTGCCAGAAGCTGCGCATAGGTGCAATTCCACTACCACCAGCGAACAATGCAACAGGAGATGAGTCGTCATTCGGTAGTTGGAAGGAGAACGGTCTAGACACGCCAATCAAAAGTTCCTCGTCGTCGAGAACGTCCATCTCTTCAGCAACTGGGGGGTTGAGGAAGCCGCTGCTCACACCATGACGAATGACTTTGTTTCCACTTGCGAACGTGGAGCAGAGCTCGTAATCCGAGCGTGATATTGTCAGGTCGACAGTGCTCGGTAGCAACTCTTCAGAAAAGTTCGAAATACTGTAGGTTCTTGGTACCTCAACAGGTATCAAATCTGCTAGCCATGAGAGATTTCCCGTAAGGTTAAAAGCTTGGTCCCACACTCGCGGCGAGGTGTCGCCGACAGCTGCCTGGAGTAGGTCGCCAAGTGAACCTCTTACGGGCCACTCGTCCGTAGCAAGAACCTGCAGCACAGTATGCGATGATGCCCGAAGCATGGTGTGAAGCTTTGTCGCAAGTTCTTTCGTGATTGGTGCCAGATGGCCTTTCCGCAGAATGTCAATAACACTCAATTGAGGTCGACTAGAATGCGTGATGGCCCCAATGTGATCTGCGTAACGTGTCCAAGTACGGTCCAATGTAACAGGTTCCTCAAGCATTGCCTCAAGACCTAAAGACGCTGCGACTTTGGCGCATTCAGTCCAGCTGTTCATTGGCATAATAGCTAGGCGATCGCCAGGCTGGAATGTAATGCCCGTCTCCTGTATGTCTAAAGTGACCATGGCGATGGAGCGCTTAGGATCTGCGTCAACGTGATTCCTGCTCAAAATCCGCCCACGATAGCGGCATTCTTCGAAAGTGCCGCGCATCTCATGGGGCTCGATGTCACGCTGACCTCGAAACGGTTCGAGGCGTTCCTTCATGGCTTCAGAAAACTCTTTGTGTGTTTGCTCCCAGGGTCGCATGGCATCTGCAGCTCCAGAAGCTCCATTAGTTTCGGTTCGACCCGATTTACCGGCACACTCGAGAAGCTAGCGGATGTCAGATATGTCGATTCAATTACTTGAGCTGGTAGGAGACTTACACCAAAAACTTTATATCGATGCGCGCCCATAAAGCCTCGCTCGCCGCAATATGCCTCTACCACACCATCGAGCACGCCGATCAATCTTGCATCTCCCGAGGCTTTGACATATTCTGGTATCTGGTAGTGATACTCGATAGAGGCGATGAATGCGCGTAGATTCGATGGCAACCACGCACGAAGGTGCACTCCTTCAGCGCCTAGGAAGCTATCGTACTTCTTGCGACCAAGGAAAGCGTCCATGACGAGATATGGAGGAAATTGGAGACCAGAAGTCGCCGGACATCGTTTTGAGAGCGGCGCTGAGAACTTGGCCCAACGCACCCACTCCGCTGGGGACACATAATTCTCACCCGATCGGTCGTTGGGTGAGATTGTGTTGAAGGCCGTAGGCATGCGTTCCAGAATTTCCTTGAGGCGAATCAATTCATGTAGAAGCCCTTCATTGTTACGGTTCATGACATGCTCTTGACAGGCAGCAATAGCATCGGGGCCGTGTTGGAAGCTAGCCGATGTATCTGCACAGCCTTTGAGGAACGCGTTCTCTGCACTGTCACCAAACATTCCCCATCGTAGTTTAGTATTCTCGAAGCGGCCAACATAAGGGTAAGTTGACTGCGGGTCGATGTAGTCAACATTGTAAGAAGATTGATCGAAGAATGTAAGGTGTGGTAACGACCCTGGCTGGCTGTTAGAAAATCTGCTGCTGACGAATCTTTGATTGAACAAATGACTTACGCCCCATGCGAATACAGATCTGCACATAGGGAAGGCCTATACTGCGGGGAATGTTCTGAACTTCGTCCCCAAGATCATCGCACATCGGAACACCCTTTAATTTGAGGGACTTGGATGCGACATTAATTCCCTCGTTACCGTCATGTCGCTCTTCGTATCGATAAATCGAGCAAAGCATTCCCAGAGCCACGAGTGCAGCCCACAGAGCTTTATCAGGAATGACATCGGCAGTGCCTTCCACGATAGAAAGTGCTGCCACTGACTCTCGCACACGGCCACGGGCGATGCAGCCAGGCATCCTCTCGCAAAGATCCATCCATATTCTCCCTGGAGAGTTTCGCAAGGCGCCAGTAGCTGCGTTCGTGTCTGGTGGCTGGAAACCATATTCCGTACTGAGGTAGCCATCCCTCCATCCTGTTGCGGGACCGACCTCCTCTGCACGGAGAATCACCTGGCGAGCTGGTGCGCCAAGGGCAACTGCTAACAGATCTCTTTCATCCATATTGAGCGCGTCAAGGTTCTTGACTCCTCTCGCATTCTGGATTTCTTTGATCTCGGCCATGGAGGGCACATTTGAGTAAATTAGCTCGTTAATTGCTTTCCGTTCCCTGCTGTTGTTAGAATCTATCTTGGTCGATATGGTTAGAAACGCACCTTTCCCGAAGAAAAGCTTCCAAATTTTCATGAGGAGGTATCTGAAAGTCTTAGCTATCGCTCTAGTGATGGCGCGGTGTTTCCCACCCCAAATGCGGCATGTATGTCTCCTGGTTGAGCAAAGCCAGACATTGTGCATCCACGCGGGCCTGTTCGACTGCTTCTTTTGCTACCCAGATCTGAGCCTGCAGGACATATACCGGCGGCCATGCCAGATACTGGGCATTGCTCTGACATTCTCGAAGACATCTGATTAGGTGTGATTTGGATGGGTGCCTGCCCTCTTATGGAAAACTAATAATAATTAGAAGACCTCCGGGGCCAGAAATTAAGATGTGGTGCGAGGAGATTAAGTGGACAATGGATGTATTGGACTGCCATATAATGTGCCATATAGCTGCTTTTCAGTTGCTATCTTGTCACTCAGACAGGCTCAGAATCGCGCCAAGCCGCAATGCTTGGTTCATGATACGCCATAGCGGAGCTGACGTGTGTGTCCTTCAGCGAGACCCTCTCCCATAGTGCGGGAAAGCTTGATGAAAGGGTGAACAGCTTGGCTGGAACGAAGGGGCGGTTCTGACAGTGGACTGTCATTGTCTTGACAAGCGAGCCGCAGTTTCCCCGCCTTCTGGAAGCCGTACAAGAGCACTCATTGGCAAGCATACCGCCCCCATATGCCTGCGTTGGGTGGTGCGTGTGGACTGCGCGACGCGAAGTGTTTGTAGTGGACAAGGACGCGTCTGTGGCGGCAAGCGGGCCCGCTTTTGCTGTCACACCTCCTGAGTGCGTCTGACGGAACGTTCCGAACCCAACGACAAGCATCAAACCTGCACGACGGACACCGTTTTGTCGCAAGATCCTCCGAGCAGTATGCCTTGGTAGCGCCTGCTCGCTAAAGCATCTGAACGATCCAAGTGAATGATCGGGTCCATATACCAACACCAAAGCTTCGGTATTGTGAGTAAAAGGCTGAAATCGCGGTATACAAGGTAGCATGAGGATGTGATCGCGGATTTGTATCACGCTTTGATGTTTGATATTGTAGATTCTGATGCACAGAGACAAGAACATGCCTAAACCATTAGATCCAGTTTTCTTCAGAGCCAGCAGCTCCGAGTAAAGCAGGCCCCATCGCGTGGTGCTTGCGTGGAGAGCGCGTTACGTGCTGTCAGCCAGTATCCTGGGTTTTAAAACAAGATCATTACCGTGCAACGGCTGCAACCGCAGGCGAGGAGATTTCTCGTTTCACGTGAGTGGCGTTTCAGATGAGTTGCGTGCTTATTGCTGCCTCAGAGCAGGCTTGGCCATAAAGACATAACATCCATTGCCAAGAGATATGTACATCCATTGTACGAGGATGTACCGCTTCGAGGAGCTACTTCTCAGCTTCTAAGGGTGTTCTTGTCCAGCTGAATTGTCAAGGGGGGAAAACTGTCAAACGAGATCTACCAGCATAAAACGGAACCCATAAATAGCAAGGACAATACTCTGGAGTCTACATCGTACGACTGGATCTCCATATTCACCGTTACCTGCAAACTGGCTGATCTTTCGCAATGCTGTTGGTGCGAGGCAGCCATCAAGAACGGTGGTGTGCTGAGACGGCCCCACTTGCGAAGTCCGGACTTGCACTAGCGCGACCCCAACGTCATCTTCCTTCGCTGCAACGTGACCAGGCGTTGACTTTACCACCCACGCCAAACGTGTACAAGCAAGTCGACCAGAAGACCAGAATTTGTGTAGTCGAGCATATTCACAGAAATCAGCCACTATTGCGTGAGCGCTTTGCGCAAAACGCATCAGCCTTTTCTCGGCACAGAAAGGCCACCAACGTATCCTCATACAGCGAAAGCGTAACGGCCAGGGCACCACCATACGCGAGGATCATTGTTCTGGATCCTGCAGGAATATAACTCAAAATTATATCGTCAGCCTAAGGCGCCATGACGACAAAACCTTTCCCGGCGATAACTGGGGGGTGCCATTGCGCTGCTGTTCGCTTCCGAATACTTACAGCCCCACTATTCTGTTACGCTTGTCACTGCATCGATTGCCAAAAAGATACTGGAAGTGCATTCTCGCTCCATGCTACTATTGAGACCTATAACCTCAAGGTCATCTCGGCGGCTAAACCCTCGCTTGTCACACTGACACCGGACCCTTCGAAACCCCAAGAAACGTCCCGACATACTGTCTGTTCTCGGTGTGGAACAATTCTCTGGGGCAACGACGGCGAGTGGGAATATGCAATTAGCAACGTACGAATTGGCACGCTGGACTTCCCGGGAATTATGGAGCCGGACATCCATATGTTCGTGGGTAGTAAGTTGGGTTGGATCGACCTCCCAAAGGATGCCAAAACCTCACGAAGAGGCTTCGATTACAAGACAGCTTGGCCAAAGAGCAGCTTGAAAAGGTTGGAACTATGTCTGGAAAGATACGAAGCCGCGAAGAAGGCTTTGGCGTCGAAAGATAATGCAGAAGTTGTTGCGGGGGGAAAGAATGAAAGCCCCATCGATGGCGATGGAGACAAGACACCCACTGCCGGAGGCGATCTGGATGATGGCGAGGACGAAGAAGCTTTCGAGAAGCGATACCAAGAGGCGGAGAGGGCGTTGCAGGAACGCCTGGCCAAACTCAGCTTGAAGCTGGAGAGTGAGAACAAACCAGCTTCAGACGCGGATACCTCCAAAGCATAGGGTGAGAAACCTACTTCACTTCGGCTCCGCTGCATCTCGCTCGTGCTGGATGGCTTACCTCGACTAGAGACTAGTGATGGGCGCCTCGACAAGCCACTCAAATGACGTTCTCTGTATCACTGTCACCATCGTGAATGAGTCCTCAGTCGTTCAAATACCAATTCAGCTGCTGGCAAAATTATCACTCAACTCTCGATTGTCCATTTGTTGATTGAGGCTCTATGACACAAACTATCGGGCTTTCTGTCGCTCAAAAAATGCAGCGCGTGTGTTTGACACCTGGATCTCAAGGCACCAAAACGCTCTGTACCACTGACATGGTAAGTCGTTCCAAAACATAAAAATAGCCACAGCATCCTAGGCACATCTGGCCTGTGCTCTGCACCGTATGATTCAAAAGGCCAAGGATAAGATCTTTCATGAATGCCAAGGGGTGGCCCTAATGCGCCGAACCAGATCATTTCTTTGGCGTCATTTCAGAAACTGTGGATATAACGAGCGCGCCCGCAACTTCGATCTTGACAAACTCGCATTGTTACTATCGAACTTCGTCTGTAAGACTCGCAATCGGGCGATCGCCATGTTATGTGAGCTCTTGCTGTCTGTATCTGCTTTTGGCAGCATGCTCCTCGCCTTTATTGGCTCCATCAACGGCATCAGCTCGGGCGGATTGATCGCATTCTTCACTGGCTGGATCTTGTGGTTTTCCGTCATTCGCGTCTTAGCTACTGGCGTGTTGGAGCTGCACTTGACTTGGAAGGCTGGCTGGGACTTTCGTAGAGTAGAGCCCATCAGCGATAGGGAACCACGATCAAATCAAGGCTTAGACACCGACGGGACGATCTATACGCACGATCTTGGGCCAGGCACAGCGACCGAGTATTATTCTCTTGGAGGCCCACATGTGGAGCAGCAACAGTACGCACCTCCTCAGCCATCCACGCGTAAATCTCCGTTTCGCAAGGTCGAGCGCAACGTGAACCTTGTCGGCTGGCTGCGCTGGACTTGGAGCGCAATCTGCATGCCCATCTCGGAGACAATTTGGCTGTGCGTAAATCTCAGATCGCCCCCCAGTGCCGGCTTACAACACCTTGTGCGCGCTCTTGCAATGGGGTTGGCTGCGCTAGGCCTGACATTCGACTTCAAGCAGCGCTATGCCGCAGCTCTGGGCGCGCGGTGGGGGCCGTGGGCGTTCGTCACGTTCAACGTATGGAATGCCGCTGCATGCATGCTGCTGGGCGTGGAGACGCTTGTGCTCTTGATTTATGGCGCAATGAACATGAGCAGAACCCCAATTCCACTGCTCGTGGTGCATCCGCTGCTCAGCATCGCGTGTGCGATTGGAAGCTGGATGTGCTTACCTCCTATCGACGGTGAGAGACCATGGCCTACGAACAAACATGGTAAACTATGGTCTGTCGTCGCAGGTGCGCTGATGGGAGCGTTGGCTGGCTTATCGGTAGCGGCGCCTGCGTTTGCGCTCTGGCAGAACCTGGAGGCTGCTGACCGGTTGAGCATTGCGTGGGGGCAGGTTAGGCCTGGTATGTTTGAGTTGGGAGAATATTTAGCTTGTCAGGATGTGAGTGCGTGGGCAAAGTTTGCTGCTATTATGCCGTGAGAGTGATTTGCATTGGAACAAGTATTCGTCTCACACTTTACTCTTGCCCTTTTCTTATCAATCGAAACACATTGGAAAAGAGTGAAGCTATTATGCGCCCACGAACCCGCGCAAAAGATCATAAGCACAAACACAAAGCAGAGTCAGGCGGACTTGCAGCTGTGTACATACAGCAACTCAGAACACAATTGGGGTGAAGCAAACAGCGCACCGTCATCAACCCAAGGCCACAGCCCAACTGTATGCTCAACAAAAATCACGCCCTGTGTTGAGTGCGCTGTCACATTGGAGGTGGCGCTGGCGGGCCCTCGCCCTGCCGATCAGCTCAGCTCGAGACGAGACGCAGGGCGGCTCTTCGGGGCTGCCAGAGCCTCAGATGTACACAGCTGGCATACCCAAGCTCTCATCTAATCACCCTACACTCAAAACCGACTTGAAATTGGCTACACGCATGGCCATTCAGGCGACTCTGTAAGCCCGTGCAAACCGACTGGCAACACTCGCACGACTGTTGAGCAACCCCAGATTGAAGGCGTCTGGGGTACTTGTTCGCCTCCCTCGGCGCGTCCTCCGTCCCACGATGCCATGCTCTTCGCAGCCGCATCTCGGACCGCCAGCCGCCTCTTGCGCTAGCAAATTTGTTCTTCGCGCGTTCCATTCCGCTGCGCGTCGCCTCCTTTGAGCACTGCTGCCCCGTATTTATAGAGGGACACGGACTTTCCCCACACTCTCTTTTCCCTTCAGTCAGACTCTACGTGACCATTCTTTGTTTATCGGCGCAAATCATTCACTTTACGCATTGCCTTTCGTTTGCCTGCCTGCTTGTCTACGTAAAAGCATAGCATCGACTTTATCCAAACTACTCGCACAATCCAGTTCGGTGTTGAACTACCTGCCTGTTCCTTCACAACAACAAAACCAACGACTTGACACATATACGCAAAATGTTCTCTCGCATTGCCACACGCGCTCCCCGCGCTTTTGTCCGCTTCAACTCGACCTCGTCGACCAGCCGCACCGCGCGCATCGTCGAGATGGCAGGACAGGTCGAGAAGCCCAGTACGTGTGCCCCGTGCTACTTCTTGCAGCGTCACACTTGAGAAGCCTTTCTTCTAACACGCATTGCAGATGCCCTCGAGGCCTCGATCCCCGTCATGTGGGCTGTGTGCGGTGTGTTGACATACACGGCGTGGAACAGGATGGAGGGACGCAAGGGGGACGAGGTTGAGAAGTTGATTATCGTTTAGACTATCAACACCTCGCCTTCTGTTCTCTGCACCTACAATGCAGAGACGTACGGTCATGGTAGACTGTGGAACCAAGACTTGTGGCTTTCGAGTCAGGTCTGCCTTGCCACGCTTGTGGGAGTCGTGTTTGGGTTCGCTGCATTGCGCTGCATTGCATATAGACTTTCTTCTTCTTGATTGCTGCGACTAGGGACTGGATTGGATGCACTGGCATGTGCTTGGGGTGGTTAATGAGGGATGACATTGGGATATAGGCGCACGACGAATTGAGAATTGGCTGCACGGTATTGCAGTCACCACCACGTCATCTTCATCCAGAACTGTTCTCAACACGGTTTCAGGTCATGGTGATGCTTTGGGCCTACACACGACTTGGTGTAAAGCTGCAAGACTGTCCGTGAAGAAATTCATGTCCAAGCATCGCTGACTCAGCCTGACAGCACAACAAGGCACAACACAGCGCAAAGACACAGTCAGATGCTGACCTGAGGCCCCCTTTCGCAGCGCCTGGCGGCTCCTCGGAAACCTTTGGCGTCCGAGTCGACTCGCCGACACGCAAATTGCGCGGTAAAGGAGCGGGATCCACCACACATCTTGGCTTGGCTCACCGTCTGCGGTCGTACCTGCAACTTTTAGCCCGCGTCCCACACCACGCGCTCAAGTTGCAATCTCCTGGACTTGGAGCAGCGACTTGTGGCATTTGCTTGTCTACAAGAGTCCCCTCACCTTCGTGCATGCTCTGAGCAAGACGCATCGTTTTTCTTCGTCCCGTCTGCTGCCCGCGCCGTATACTACACTACTACTGCGACGATATCAACCAGGGCCTGCACGCAATGACGGAGCCCTTCCCCCCTCTCCAGGGCTCTGCGCCTGCGTCTATTGGCGGAGGGATTGCTCGCAGACGGAGAAAGAGCAGTGGTCTTGGTGCTGATCTGCCTGGCGACGTCGACGTGCCGTCTTTTGCGACAAGTAGGAAACTTGATGGTGCAAGCATGAGGAGTCCTGTGGATTCGGTATGAAAGCACCCAGAGCGGGCGTGGAGAAAGGCAGCGCAGTAGTGTCGCCTTCATCTAAGCCATTGCTGACGCTGCGCAGAAGTCTGATAAGCCTCGCCGGTCCAAACGTCGAACGGTCCGCCGCGGCCTCTCCAAATTCAAACGCGCCTGCATACGGCACACATGGCTGCTCCCGCTTATCCTCCTCCTCACCATTGTCGCCCTATACTTGGTCCACCCGCACCCCTCCAATCCCATCGCCGCCTGCCTGTTCCTCTCGTACCCACTCCCTCGCGACGATCCCCTCATCCCCGCCTCGGCCCGCGCAGACCCCGATGCGCCCACGCACTACGGCAAGGGCGCGCGCGACTTTGCATTCGTCGCCTTCTACATCATCGTCCTGAGCTTCACGCGCGAGTTCTGCATGCAGCGCCTCATCCGCCCTATTGCCCTTGCGTGCGGCATCAAGGGCCGCGCCAAGCAGAGCAGGTTCATGGAGCAGGCCTACACCGCGCTGTACTTTGGTCTCTACGGTCCGTTTGGCGTCTGGGTCATGAGCCGCAGCCCTGTGTGGTACTTCAACACCACTGGCATGTATGAGGGGTTCCCGCACCGCACTCACGAGGGCGTCTTCAAGGCATACTACCTCCTGCAGGCTAGCTACTGGGCGCAGCAGGCTATTGTCCTGCTCCTCATGCTGGAGAAGCCACGCAAGGACTTCAAGGAGCTGGTCGCGCACCACATCATCACGCTGTCTCTGATCTGGCTCAGCTACCGCTTCCACTTCACATACATGGGCATTGCCGTGTACATTACGCACGACATCTCCGACTTTTTCCTCGCCGTACGTATACAACCATTCAAACATATGCCCGTCGCTAATTCGTCCAGACCAGCAAGATCCTCAACTACATCGACTCGCCCATTGTCGGCCCCTACTTTTTCGTCTTCATGTGCATCTGGGGCTACCTCCGGCACTTCATCAACCTCAAGATCCTCTACTCGATCCTGACCGAATTCCGCACCGTCGGCCCCTTTGAGCTCAACTGGGAAACCCAGCAGTACAAATGCTGGATCTCGCAGTACATCACCTTCTCCCTGCTCGCCGCGCTGCAGGCCGTCAACCTCTTCTGGTGGTTCTTCATCTGCCGCATCGCGTACCGCTTCATCGTGTACAAGGACGCGGACGACGACCGCAGCGAGTACGAGCCCAGCGAGGACGAGGCGCGAGAGAGGCAGGACGACCTCAAGCAGCAGAATGGCGTCAAGGAGCACAACGGCGTAAAGAGGAGCATCTCAAACGTCGACAACCCGAGTACGCCCGTCAAGACGGCAGACGACAAGGAGCCCGAAACGATCGGGTCGAGAGTCAAGCAGAGGAAGAAGGGCGAGCAGTAGGGGTGTTGAAGCGGGGAGATTGGGACGGGGGTGCTTGTACAGGATTTTTGTATTGGAGGAGGGAATTGGGCGGAGAATGGGAGATCGTGTGTTACGTCTTCCGTCACGCCGTGGGGTGATGAATGTAAAAAAAGAGGTTGGGATGCAGTGGAGCATCCGGTATTGTAACATACACGCCCTTGAGCGGGACGGCCCACCACGCTGACGCTGAAGTTGAAGCTGAAGTTGAAGTGTTAGGGTGTGGTCAAAGTATCATAGTTGTAATTCAACGCTGTCAATGACATCAAACGCTTTTGTATTTTACTTTGCTTTGCTTGCACTTGTTATTTTTACTCTTTAAGGGGGAGGGAGGTTTGCTTATTTCTGTAGTTCTGCGGTCTACTTTGCCTATTACTATATTATACTTCATCTTCTCTTTTTTTCCTCTATTTTTTTTATTACTACTGCTTTTTGTTTTGCTTAGTACTGCTACTATGTTCATCTGTTACTACTTTTTTTGAACCTATCACTACTATCCTCTTTGCCTATTACTATCTATATTCTTCTTCTTTTATATGTCACTACTAGGTTTTTCCTAAGCTTGTAGCTTTATTAGTACTGTTTCCTGAGCTTGTGAGTGTTGCTAACTTGGCGCTGCTTTGTGGGCTTGGGGTATCTCTCTCTTTCTTTCTTTTCTCTCACACACACAGAGAGAGAGAGATTGCACGTCGAACTTCCCTCTACACCGCTACTGCTACCACTAATTCTACCACTACCACTACTGTTGCTGCTACTGCCACCGTCACCGCGACTCGACTCGTCTCGACTCAGCTACTTGTCGCACACAGCACTGGGCGCTATACTGTATATCCAAGTAGAAGTAGCAGTGCAGGTAGGAATGTAGATTGGGAGTAGGAGTGTGAGTATAAATACAAGTACGAATGCAAACAGGTTAGCAAGCAGGTTAGTAAGCAGGAGAGTAAGTAGCAGGGTAAGTACGAATACAAACAGGTTGGTAAGTACAAGTACCAGTACGAGTGCAAGTATCCAAGACCTTGTCGTCGAGTCTTGGTCTTGGTCTCGGTCCTGGTCTCGGTTTCGGTTTCGGTCTCGGTGGGTGCTGAGCGGATATATAAAGATGATGCGATTGATGGTATGATTGAGTGAGGTGTGATGTGATGAGATGTGATATGATATGAAATGATACGATATGATACAATACAACACAACCACCCCCACCTCCTTTCCTTGCGAGTGGTACTAATGCAGTATAAGCTTATATAGCACAGAAGACAATAGAACTCGTGCAAAAGACAACGAGGTCCTGTGCAGAGAGCCTACCATATCACGCCCCCTAGAATTCCTCTTTTCTCTACAAGTATATGTAGATGGACGCGTAGATTCTTAGACTCCTGGAGTTGTGCACTCTTACACTCTTACACTCTTACACTCTTACACACCTAAACTCCCACAATACCCCCAGCACACAGTGACACACCCCTCAACCCCTCGACTCCCAACTCCCAGAGACCCAACAGTCCAGGAACCGCAAAAAATCCAAACCACACAACCCCCTTCCCCCGTCTCCAAGACTGACAGTTTCATATTACGTATACTGTATACTGTATGCTCTATTCCACGCCTGGCTTGATTGATATTCGACGTTTGCTGCGCCAGCTGGAAAAGGTATGCGGATTAATACCCACTCGATCAAGGCCTGCATTTGTATCGACACTTACGGCTTTGACTCTATCAACACCCAACCCCTGCATCTCACCTGCCAACCAACCAACCTTCGATCCCGCACCGCTAATACACATACCCCACGTATCGACATCACACTAACCACAGCATATAAGTCACAGACCTACCTACCCACCTACCTACGTGTGCATTCCCGACAGAACTGGATTCATCAGTACGCTGCGATGTTACAACGCGTCACACTGGCTTTCACAGGAGCATGGATCTATCCTATAGCGCCAGCCGTATAGTCTTGCCTCTTTCCTGCGGTACTTGGTGTTGTTGCGGGTATTGGTGTTTCCGCGTCGTGATTCTACGTTTTACCCTCGTGTCGGTGTCGATATCGATGTCGAAAGAAACACCCATCCCATCCCATCATCGCGAGTCGTGGTCGTGGTCGTGGTCGCTTTTAGAGCTGCTTGGGAACAGCGGGAGTAGGTAGAGTTGTAGGTTTAGATGTGTTTGGATGGTGATGGTGATGTGGAGGTAAGGTTGGGGTTGGTGTTTGGAGGTTTGGAGGTTTGGGGAGGTTTGGGAGGTTTGAGGAGTTTTGGGAGGGCTGGGAGGTTTGAGGAGTTTTGGGAGGGCTGGGAGGTTTGAGGAGTTTTGGGAGGGCTGGGAGGTTTGGGGGGTTTGGGAAGTTTGGTGGGGAGAGGAGAGAGGTTACATGGTTAGTGTGGGAATGATACAGTGGTTACTGCGAATGTGACTGCGAATACAAAAATCGTGGTGTGATGTGGATCATGGTGATATAGTGGTATACGACACGACATACAACATACGATATAGTACAACAAAACTCCCAAAATACTCATCCTTTCTTGTCCCCTCTCTTACTGTCATCTCGCCTTGTCTGGTCTTGCAAACCTCACGTCCATGCCCGTACTGTACATCATGTTGTCGCGCTCTTAAAAGGATTGACTTTACCCAACAGACCCAACAACCCTGTTGATTTCTGGGGCTCGGGGGCGGCGGCAGCCAGCTGGTCGTACAGGTGGGTTTTCTGCTCGTCCGACTCGCCAACCGGGCCGTGGCCGAGGGCGGCGAGAATGGCGCTGACTTCTTTTTGCTTCTCGACGGCGAATTCGTCGGCGGAGAGGAAGGCGGCAGCGTTGCGGGCGGCGTTGATGGGCAGGGTTTCGTGGGCAATGGCATCGGGCCAGGCGCCGGCGGCGTACACGGCGTCGTGCATGTCGGCCCACATGAGGGAGACGCCGTCGAGGGAGTAGGGGGTGGGAGGGGACTTCTTGAGGTGGGCGGGGAGGACGGAGCGGGCGATGTGGTGGTCGCGGGTGGCGAGCTGGCGCTTTGCGGTGAAGGCGGCGTCGAGGGCGGCCATGTCGGCGGTGTGGCGGTCGAGCAGATCGGCGTCGACGTCGAGGGCTTCCTGGGAGCGGGTGGGGTCTGGGTTGTTGAGGGCGTCGCGGAGGATAGAGACTTGGGCGCGCAGGTCGGCGAGCTTCTCATCGGCGCCGGGCTCGTTGGCGGGGGCAGCCTGGAGGGCGAGGTCCTGCTCCATCTGCTTCAGCTGCTCGGCCTTGCGGAGGGCGTACTGGACGCGCTTGAGGCGGGTCTGGTGGCTGGCGCGAGCGGCCTCGAGGGCCTTTTGGTCGGCCTCCTTTTGCAGGTGCTTCATGCCCATCTTGCGGGTCAGGCGGCGGATCTCGTGCTCGAGCCACTTGACGCTGCTGGGAGAGGTGCCCTCGGCAGCAGCAGCGGCGGCGGCGAGGGCGTTGATCGAGGCCCACTTCTTGTCCATGTAGTCGGCGGCGTGCTGCTGGTGCTCAGCGAGGGCGGCGGCCATGGTGGCGCCGTGGGCAGCCTGCAGACGCAGGACCTCGGCCAGGTCGGCGCTGGTGTTTGCGCGCTGGTCCATGATCTTCTTGATGCGGTGCTCAATCTTCAGCTGCTTCCAGCCGGGGTTGGTCTTGTCCCACGACAGCTCGTGCAGCTTGCGGAACTCGCGCAGCTTGCGGAAGGCATTGTGGCCCTGCTCGGGGGTGGCAAAGGTGACGACGCAGTGCGGGGTCCACTCGTCGGGGCGCAGGCGGGCGGGGACCGAGTGCTTGCCGATGAAGGGCAGCTGGGAGAGGTGGTGGTCCTGGTGGTCAGTCAGTGAGTGGTCATAGTCAGGGGGAAGTCAGAGGGTGGTCATAGTCAGAGGGTAGTCAGAGGGTAGTCAGAGGGAAGACAGGCAGTAGAAGAGGTTAGAACATACGTCCAGCAGGTCCTGCAGCGAGTAGAGGATCTGGTTCGTCTTGATGCTGCGGAAGACGTAGATGATCTGGCCGTGGCGGGCGGCGGCGGTGGGGTCCACGACGTCGCGCAGGGTGAAGGGCTTGATGGGGCGCACGACGGTCTTGCCGGTGGGCAGGGGCTTGGCCTTTGGATTGACGACCGTCTGCAGCTTGACGTGGCGTGGATTGGACTGGCGCACGACGTACTGGGCGACGCGGCGCTCGAGCAGACGGGCGCCGCCAGGCTCGAGGCCTTCGAAGGAGATGGGCGCAGGCGGCAGACGATACCGCAGACGGGCGAGATTGCGGGGCATGGCGGCGACAATTGGCAGTCGACGGTCAATGCCAGTAGACGACAGGCGGCAGACGGCAGACGGAGAGTGAAGGCGACGGCGGGGGGAGCGCGAGGGCCGTGAAGGTCAAAAGTTCGACGTCGCACGGCAGGACCCACTTTTCTTCGGGCGTCCGGTCGAGCTGTCGAGCCTCTATCAGATCAGACCCAGCCAAGACCCAGCCACAACCACCACCACCACCACCACCACCACCACCACCACCACCGCCCACACCATGCGCGCCCGCCCGGTCTGGAGAGTCTGGACGTGGATGATGTGGACGGCCTGGACAGTCTGAACGAGGTCGACACGGAACAGCTTCAACAACACGCCGTCATGCCCCCCGACCTCCCTCCCCCGCCGAGCGAGCGGCCCTGGCTGCTGCCTTCAGTGCGTCTTGCTGAACACCTCCCAGAGCATGACTAATCCGCGCAGAACCGAAAACTGCGACACCTCCAGGGCATTGCCCTCCGCAACCTGACCCTGGCCAGCCCGTCTCTGTCCCGCGGCAAGACGGCCCTCGATGATGTTGTCCTGCCCAACTCCTTCACATCGCTCACACCCCCTCGCCCCACCAGGGCCATGCGCCGCCGCTCGACGCTCGAATGGACCACGGCCAGCCCCCTCGTCCGCCAGAAGCGCCTCGAGGACATGACGGCCGCCCGCATGGCCGACTCCTTCTTCACCCTGCACCTGCCCTCTGCTGGTGCTGGTGCTGCTTTGGCTTCGGCTTCGGCTGACTCGGACCCCCTGCCCGTCTACATCTCGGAGCTCGCCGACAAGGCCATGAACCCCAACTTCAAGTTCTTCGACCTGCACCCCGCTGGCCCTGCCGTCACCCGCCGCGACCGCCTCACCGTCCGCGTGTGGGCCAAGAGCGAGCACATGGCCGACTGGCACCTGCTCGTCGACTGCCCCGTCCACCTCGCCTCACTCCACTTCCTCGGCAAGACGCTGGCCAGCGTCAGACACGCCCTGCCCCAGAACTGCCTCCTCTTCCACATGACTGACGGCATCTACACTCCTGTCGTCGACATGGACCTCGCCCTGCACCCACCCCCCGCCACCTCTGACAACATGCTGGCCCCGCCCAAGGACACCCCCGACGGCCGCCCCTCCCCCTCATCGTCTTACGACGCCCTCATGCGCCTGTCCACCCTCGACGACTGCATCCAGGACGCCCTCGCCACCCGCGACCGCATCGCCCACGACATCGAGGCCATCCTCGACGCCAACCGCCACGCCATGGCCACCCTCGACCGGCTCCCCGAGGCCCAAGACCGCCTCGACACCGTCCAGGCCGCCGTCACCGCAGAACACCGCCGCGTTCTCGCCATGCGCCGTCGCCGCGACGACCTCGCTGCCACCATGGCCGCCCGCCGCCAAAAAATCGCTGCCGGCCGCGCCAAAAGCGCCCTCGTCGCCTCTGAGCTGCCCACCCGCCAGGAACTCACCCGCGAGACCTCCGACGCCCTCGAAGCGGCCGCCGACGCCATCGCCGGCCAGCGACGCAGACTGTGCACCGACCTACTACGCATCTACCCCATCGACCCCCTCCCCACCAAGACCCTCCACTTCACCATCCGCCACCTGCCCCTCCCCAACTCCTCTTTCGACGACACTCTCGCCGACCCCCACACCACCGCCGCCGCACTCGGCTACACCGCCCAGCTCCTTTCCACCCTCGCGTCCTACCTCTCCGTCCTCCTCCCTTACCCCCTGCACCCCTGCGGCTCCACCTCCACCATCTCCGACCCCCTCGCCCTCGGCCATGCCGCTAAAAACAACCCCCGCGACTACCCCCTCTACACCGCCGGCGTCGTGCGCTACCGCTTCGAGTACGCCGTCTTTCTCCTCAACAAGAATATCGAAATCCTCTCCAACGCCCTGGGCATCCGGCCTCTCGACATCCGCCACACCCTGCCAAACTTGAAATACGCCCTCTACGTCGCCACCGCCGGCAAGGGCGAGCTGCCGAGCAGAAAAGCGGGCGGGATCAGGGGGTTGCTGAGGGGAGACGCCAGTACAGGCTGGGGCAGTCGCAAGGGCAGTCTAGACAGCACTGCAACGTTGGAGAGTTTGGACACGGATCATCTGCGTGGTGCTAACAACACCAAGCACAAGAATACCCTCAGCAGTGGTTTCCTCCCCGGAAGCAGATTACGGCCTGTAGAGTAACGAGTAAATAATAATAATAGTAAAACAGTAAAAGACGCAAAGTGTAAAACTACCGCCAGACCCGTGGTTAGAAGCTTCTTCCACCACATACTGTCGCTACCGGACTACATTTTTGGTTATTCTTATAAAAAAAAAAAAAAAAAAAAAAAAAAAACATTCGTCATGTCACTTTGGCATGTCCTTGTTGAGGTGATCCTCGCCCTCATCTCGTCGGCATGCAATAAATATTCTGTGGTAGAGTAGGCAATCCTGAACTGAACATGGAGAGCTCATACCACGGCTCGCTACAGCCCCTGAAGTTCGGGTCCCACCACGAAATATGTAAAATCAGACAGTATGTCGATATCTGAATCCTCCAAGCTCTCCAAAACGCTAACCACATCAAGTCAGCACCAGGTGTAGTCATCATGGTCGACACCATCAACACTGCCACAAGCCCTGCAAAGCCGTTGGAAGCGCCCGACACCCCAGACTTCGACTGCCATCCTTCCACGCCAGCCTCGAAGGAAGCCACACAGCATCAAGCCACTCCAACGGTCGAGCCGCCCATCCTCGTCGTCCCCCTCCACACCCAAGCTCTCTACTGGGCCGCCTCCGCCGCCACCGTAGCCATCAGCCACCTTCTCCACCGCACCATCCCCCAGCGCCTCCTCATCGCCCCAACCCTCTTCCTCTTTCTCGCGCTCAGCCTCGCGCTCCCAAAACTCCTAAACCCAATGCAGACCTGGAAACCAACCCGTTCCACCCTCCCTTTCATCATCCTCTCCAGCATGCTTGCCGCCAGCGAACTCATCTGCATCCCCCTTTTCTCGGATTCCTACAGGGGAAACCCCCCCCCCCGGCTTCTTCCCCGCGAACTAGCCGTCCGATTCTGCCTCGCGTACGGCGCCCTGGCGGTGCTAGACGGAGCGAGTAGACCGCATGCCCGACGCATCGTCCCTACCGTCCCCGGCGGACTCGGTTCAGCGCCGTACGCGTGGTGTTCGCCCTCTACATACCCCCGGCTACGTGTCAACGGGCAGTTTGCGTGGGAGCGCGACGACTGGAGAACTGGCTGGCCGTATGCGGTGTTGGGGCTTGGGGTGACGAATGCGCTTTGTGCGGTTCTTGCGGGTGTGCTGGGTCAGGAGGTTACGGTTCTCAACATGCTGGTTATGGGTGGGGCGGGGTGTTTGGGGAGGGCCCCGAGTGCGTGTTGGCCCGCTGAGGTGTTTTTGAAGCCTGTGCATGATTTGTCGTTTTGGTTTTGTGTGGTGGTTTTGCAGGTCTGGGGGGAGTGCAGGGCGCGGTGGGGTGGGGGGGTTTGAGGTGGGTGGTGGGTGGATTGGTTGGATGGATTGCTAGACTAGGGCCATGTGTGTATTTGTGTCGACGTCGTTCTCGGCGTTGGGTTGGGAATTTCATACGTTTTCACTCCCTTTTTTTTTGTTAGATTTTATACAGCTTGTTCCTTTCTTTTTAAGGCTACTTGAGTCGCTAGATTAGCATTACTATGTGCACTACATATACTTTAAAGTCACTCTTATGCCAACAACATTAACCTGCAATTGCGGGATAAAATGGAGAACATGCTGTTTTAATCGATATGACAATTCAAAACAAAAAGAAATTGGAAGAAATTGGCTGGTAGATTGGTTTCGTCGTTGGTGGTGTGTGGAGAAACGAGAAACGGGTTAGAGTGAGGGAGGGCAGGAAATGATAAGAGGGGAGAAGGAGAGAAAAGGGGGCAAGGAAAGAGATTCTAGACTAGATGGATTGTAGACTGTAGATTATAAACTCAAGGAGAACAGACACAGACAGTGACAGACGGCATTAACATCAAGATCAATATCAACATTATCAGGCTTATTAGCAACTTTTCTTAACAGGTAAAAGGCAAAAAATATAGGTTTTTTTAGGCTTGTAAGAGAAGGTAGTATTTGTTATCTTTTCTTTTTGTTTTTCACACTTAAGAAGAGCAAAGAAGTAGGAAAAGAATTAAAAGTTTAAAAACAAAAAAAACTTCATTTTTTCTCTTGTTGAAGGGGGTTTTGCCTTAGAAAGGAGATATATCTTTATTTCTTTCTCTTTCTCTTTAGGTTCTCTATATAGAACAGAAGCTAGATATATATGTATTTAGCATGTAGTAGGTGTTTTCATTTCCTTGCTAGAGATCTAGTACCTTAACAGAGATCTAGTACCTAGATACAAGCAGATTTAGAGTAAACCTAATACTAAATTAAGCACATATACATATATGTATACAAAAGCTTTAATCATCTAAATAAACTAATGTTAAGGCAGCTAGCAAATTGCAGGATAAAAATTAACCAGAGGCAGAAAAGTCAATCTGGTTTCTGACATGGCGAGGTAACGTCCTTGGTGCAGTCGTACTTATAAGGGATGAGGAATTTGTCACACATGTTGTGTCCTCCAACTATAGCGCAAGCTACTCGCAGACACTCCCATGGAGCTCCTCACCTGTGGTTTGAGACAGAGAATCCATATGGAGGGCGAAATGGGGGCTCTGGCCGCGAGTCGCCTGTGCGTAGAGACAGAACCTAGGGGTTCATGTTTAAGTGCTTTGAGATGCTACAGAGGCATGACGTTTGACAGTTTGTGGTTGGGGTATACATAAGTGAGAATTTTCATGATTGCGTGGCCATGAACTTTGACTCTGGATTGTTTTTTTTTCATCTAAATCGGAAAATTCCTCTGGTGTTTGGGCATGAACTTGCTACACGTACGGGGTCTTGGACATTAGGTGGATAGGAACGCTTTGCAGAACAGACGCATCAAGTTGAGATGTTAATTTTTTCGGCTTTCAAGACCGGTGTTGTTGTGATGTAAAGGCTGGTAGAATAGGTGTCGACATGTAGATTGTGGGTGACATTTTCCAGCCCCAAAAGTCGCCAATTCATAGATGGCGTAGAAGATCTTTGATGATTTTATGGATGGAGGTAAGCAGTAGCAAGGCCATGGTGCATGAAGTTTTGTAATACATGGAATTGAACCCGTGTGAGACAGAGAGCGGCTATTTCGGTTCTCTTTCCTCGAGTCGAGGTGAGTTGAAAGGCTGCGCGCTGGAACACAGCCCGAAACATGAAGCTTTCCTTTGCGTGTTCTTGATTCTAGACCGAGTTAGGGAAATCTACAGTAGTGAAGTCTGGTTTTTGATATTATGGTGTGTCTGTTGAACAGATGTCGATCGGCCATGGGATACAGCTCTCCGGGTGATGAACAGCGACTAAACAAGATTCCCCGAGAAAGAAACGAAACCACACATCAAGTCGAGCTTGAGTTTCTTGGAGGCTCAATTTCCATGCAGCGGACAATAAGAAGGATGGCCATATTCTGTTCGAGACACATGTCGACGAAGGTTGTGTTTTCGAATCCAGAGAGCACCGGGAAAGAGAGTAGAGACCGCAGATCATACTCTCTCAAGTTGCAGTTTTTTTTTGGGAGAAGATATAAGTCTACAGCGTGTGAATTCGGCCAGAGAGAAGATGTAGCTTTATAGTCGGTGAACAGACGTGCGCACTATTTGGGGTGTAGACACTGAGTTTTGAACACAGTCTTTTGGCGGCCGGCGAAAGCAGAGAAGTCACAAGTCCTTTCAACTGGAATTTTGGGAACCATAAAGAGATGTGAAGAAGGAGGGTAGGCGCGCCACCTCAGAACATCGAGCTTTCAAGGTTGAACTCTGGTGAGAAGGAGGAAAGAAGTACAAGAGCATGGCTTGGTATTTCCTGAACTTTGGACAAGCCACAAAGAACACATTTAGCGTTTTGTAGGAAAGCAGAATAGAGATTGGGCGTTTCAAAAGCGCACGAATCATGCAAACGCATAGGTTTAAACCGTGAACACGTCAAAAGGTCCCTGGCGATGGGGGGAGAAAAGGTAGCAAACGTAAAACAGTTATCTGCTGAGTTTGAAGACCTGAAGCAGGGGACAGACAGGAGAGATGTAGATGTTGCGTTTGTGCATGGATAATGTCTTTTAACGAGTGTGATTTTGAGATGTGGAAGAAGCTTCTCGGACTCCTTGAAAAGGTTCCCGTAAAGCTGATAAAGGCCGACAGGAAGCGTCTCAGATATTACATTGAGGCATGTTCAATTCGATAAGATGGATATCAATGCCATACATGGCCAGCAGCAGAAAGAAGGGAGAACAATACTTCGTCTGTGAGTCGGTTCTGAAAGGAGCGCGCAAGTCCCTGGAGCCAGCGAAGCGTATGGTATGGACGGATCCGGGGTTTTGACAGCAGACGAAAAGACATAAGAAGTATCTGAAAGAAAATTCGGACAATAGAGTATCCATCCCAAGAAGGAGGAAGGCGATCATGCCATGATGCCGTCGCGATTTCTGGCACAGCCTCCGAGGAAAGTGGATATAGCAGAGTGCTTCAAGAAGAACAACAACAAGAAGAAGAAGAAGAAGAAGAAGAAGAAGAAAAATACCTCCAGAACACCCAACGCAACCCTCACAAGTTTTCCGCATACTTGTATGACAAGGATCTTTTCTCAGCGCAAATGACTGCACCGCAAGCCATGGTGCATTCTTTCCGATTCTTTTTTTCAACATCACCCCCGCCGTACGAACGAGGGTAGACTCCACCATCCACATCTTGATCAAAGAACCCAACCAGTTTCGACATGTCATCAGAGGACACCGATGAAGGTATGAGCGGGGAGCAGGATCCGCCAACCATGACCTAATCCAACGACTATTTGCGAACAAAAACCATGGAATTAAATATTCAAGATGTTGGAACGTCGAGATGTCTGGATAACGGGGTATCGATATGACGACAGAGCGCATACAATAAGCATCTCCTCTTTATTTTTCTTTCCAGAAAAAACAGCATAGAATAAGCACTTCTTCGTTTTTTCATCTTCGGGGTCTTTTGTTTTTCTTTTCAGGGTGGAGTGGAGGGAGGTAGGACGTGCGATGATGGGTTTTGGGAGCGTAGAGCAAGGAAAAGTAGGAGTAGAAGTAGAAGCAAAAGGAGAAGCAGAAGCAGATATTCCCGCCAGACTGCGCGTTTGACATGTTTGGGTGTGGTGGAACTGAGCATTTGACTGGGCCGGCAGAACAGAACAGAACAGAACAAGACCCATGTCTGTTTGTGTAGCTTCTTCTCAAGACCTTTCACATACACAGCAGAGAAACTCGCAATTCAGACCAGTAGGATGAATTGTCTATCGTCGATCCACATTTCAAGCGGCGGGATAAAATGTACGTAGAGCAGAAAAGCATTTCCTCGAAGCACTTGGACTTCGAGCAGAAAAACATGTCCGCAAGACAATTGAATTTCGAGGAGAAAGAATCAAGGCATCGGATGACCGACCGACCGGCTGGCTGGTCTGTCGGTCGAAGGGGAGCGCTTCCAGCCCGGGTAGAGCGCGAGTACACGTCGACATTTACTTGAAGAACTCGAGGGTCCACTGGCGGGTATAGGCCGTTGGGATGCGCCTCCGACTTGGACTCGGACTCGGACTCCACCCAGGGATCAAGGATATTCTGGCCGGCGGGACAAAAGAGGGGGACGGGGGACAGAAGACATAGGTTTAGTTCTTGCGTATTTGGTTCGTTGGTTTGTTGATTTTTCGACTCCCGAATTTCGTTTATTTTTTTTTGAGGGTCAAGAAAAGATAAAAGAACCACGGTACGCGGAAACAACCCCAGGGAACCAGATTTTCAGGCCAACAAGTTCACATTCTTTTTCTTTTCTTCCGGAACTGGACTGGACTGGATTTAACTGAGATATTCGTCCTTTGGGTGACATAGTGGATGTGTAGGTGTCATATGATCCACATTCTGGCCAGCGAAACATATAGTACCGTACCATCGCTTTTCTGCTCCAACAAGGGCGGTTAGGAGTTGGAACGGTGGATGTAGACCGACGGATTCGGAGCAGAGGTCATGTTCGACTCTGAGCTTTGTTTTGTTTCGTTTGGATCCGATTTGGATTTGGATTTGGATATGAATTTGGATGTCGTATGTTCTCGAAGAAGATGGAGGAGGTTTCCACGCTAGATGGCCGGGTAGGTAGGTGAGACGGGACTAGAAGAGCAGACAAAGACAGCGACAGCAACAGCGACAGAAACAACGACAGCGACAGTAACAAAAAACAGAAAAAGAAAAACCCCCCAGAGCGAAGGAAAACACAGAAATATATACATATCCCAAAGAACCCCGAAATATCTCGTTCCGCATATCAATATCAATATCAATATCATGGAACCAGTGTCAGATGTAAGTATCGGTACCGTGATGTGTGTCTAGACTGTATGAATGGATGAACCAATAAACCGCGGTGGGTAATTGGTTGGTTGGTTGGTTGGTTGCTTGTTTGGTTGGTTGTTTGAAAGGCTGGTTGACAAGTAGGTAGGGAGGTAGGTTGGATGATTCTACGTGTGAATGTGATGTGATGTGATGACATGTATGTATACATATATAGCTACGTGGTATAAATATAATACAAACAAACCATAAAAAATGGCCAAGTCCATATCTGCAGGAAAAAAAAAAAAAGAAAACGAGACATGTCGTGAGAAAAAAACAACAACAGCATGAGTCCAGAAGAAGGAGAACGAGGAAGAAAAAAAAACTTGCAATGAGAAGACAGGCCCAAAGAAGAGTACAAGCCAGCATTCTTTCCAAAAACCTTACAATTCGTACTCATACTCGTACTTGTACTTGTAATCGAACTCAAACTCGAACGAAAACGAAAAACGCCACTGCATGCTCTCCAACAAGCTCAAACCTCCCTTCTCAACTCGCTGCACGCACCCGCGGCCCTGTACTCCGGGGATGCACATTCCACTGGCCATACACGCCGGGCCCCCTCGCGACGCTGCTCTTCCTCATGGGTTTGCCACTCCCCGCGCGCTCGGCCTTGCTGTATAGCTCCCCCCACAGATCGTCCACGGGGAGCAGCTGCGCCGTCTGTTGGTAGTTCTGCACGCTTCGGGCGACGCTTTTGTCGTCGTCGGGGGAGTCTGTGGCAGTGTCTGTGGCGGGCTTGGGAGGCTTGCGGGACGAGTAGGAGGGGGAGGGGTACAGCAGTTTGAGTGCGTCGCGGAGGTCTTTGTCGGAAGAGGATATTTGTGCGTGCAGGTAAGCTAGGCTCTTGGGGCTGGTCGGGTCGCCGCCGTGGAGCGTGGCCATGACGGGAACGCGGGGGGTGTATGTGTAGAGGTCTGGACGGGGAGGGTCGGAGGGCACGGTCTTCGGGTCGAGGCGGGCTTTGTTGCCTTTGTCGAGTAGCGCCATGATGTCGAGGCTCTCGCCGTGCGGGATGGGTGTGCTGTGTGAAGGCGTGACGCAGTCCATGTCCACTTCCTTGCGCAGGACGTGGTCGATGTCGACGGCAGAAAAGTAGGCGCAGGATTGCGGCAGCTCGTTGATGCCCATTTGCTGGGCGAACATGGCGCGCGTCCAGAGGTTGGCGACCTGCATGGCCATTGCGGCGCGGTATTTGTCGGGTTCGGCGACGAGGTAGCGGATCTCGTCGTGCACGGTGATGGCGAGGCGGGCGTTGATGTTGAAGCGCCGGGCGAGGTACTCCATGCCGATGATGAGGAGGTGGAGGTAGTCGACGCCGGAGGACTGGATTGCCCAGTTGATGCGAGAGGTCATGAAGCCGCCTTTTGTGAGGTATCGACGCTGGAGGGCTTCGGTGATGGCAGCGCCAAGAACAGGTGTGCGAGGTCGTTCCTGCTCAGCAAAGTCTTCGAGCTTGTTGAAGACGAAGGACTCGGTGCCACCGCGCCAGAACGGGCGCTCGTGCAGCTGCTTCCGTGTCGTTTTCATGCCCTTTGTGTTTTGGTAGAGGTCGTTTGCGGTGTTGCTGGTTTGTTGGTCCGTGAGCCCTGGGTTGAACTGGCGCAGCAGGGTTGCTGCAAACTTCAGTCCAGCGCCGTAGATACGACCATAGTTGAAGACTTTGGCGTCGTTACGGGATATGCCTAGGATACTTGCTGTGCGCGAATGCAGATCTGTACCCGCAGCTTTTGTACCTTCAAGAGTCATGAAGCCGACCGCGTTTCCTCCATGGAGCTGGAAGGTTGCATCGCCAACCAAACTGGCAATCCAAAGCTCCTCCGAGTCAACGTCCGCACCGACAAAACAGTACCCTTTGGGCGCTCTGACCATAGATTTAAGCTCAGAGCCGACGCGGTTCTTCTTTGCGTTACTTGCGGTGAGCCATGTGTTCTCGACAGCACGCCGTGTGATCGTGCCCATTGGTATAAGTTGGGGCAGGATGAAGCCGACCTTCTTCCCTCGACCCTTGCCAGACGATGAGGTTAGCTTTGGGGTGTTGGGGACTTCGTTGCTATAGACTGCCATTTGCGACATGATGCGGTCTCGCGCACTGATCCAGTACGAACAAGATGCGTTCATCTCCAAGGCTTCCTTTGCATACTCGTACTCGGATGTCAGCTTCCCTTTTTCAAAGTACTGAAGATAGCTTTTTGCGAGGGGGTTAGTACAGCGTGCCTGGGGTCCGTCCTTGTGTGGGATTTTATAGTAGACGTGTGTACGATCGTCGCGCAGCTTTAGATTTTCCTCCTCCATCATGTCCAACTCTTTCAAGCCTTTCTCGTTGTATGCAAAGACTTCGTCCATGGGGACCTGATAGGTCCAACCGTAGACGTCTGACCAGATTAATGGATTGCCTTCCCACGCAAGCCGCAGCAAGATGGGAGCAACTCGCGTTCGTATCGTCAGATTCATGGGCGCGTCATTTTTGGGGAACAGGTCTTTGTACCACTTGGGCATGCCCGGCTTTTTCTGTCTTGCAGCAGGTCTGGGAGGGTCGGCCTTCTTCTTCCCTTTGACCATCTTCACCTCCTGACCCGACCAGTCGAGCTGGCTCAACCAAGGGTCGTTGCTGTAGACTTCAGGTTGGTCTTTTACTTGCAGCGCCTTCTCTGCAAGAGCAACAAGGCGCTCGCGTACAGCCGTGTTGAGCTTCTGGTACGTGGCCTCGGCGTTGTGGATGTAGGCATCCCAGGTTTCGTTGACTGGTAGGATCTCGGCGGCCATGAAGCGGAGGGCTGCAAAGCTGACCGGATGGGGGCATGTCTCAGTGAAGAGAGGAAAGACCTTTTGGTAGACGCGGTGTGTAATCTCAACGTCAGCAGTGCAGTAGTCTAGCAGCTCTTCCAGCTTGCCGAGGATGCCAGCTCTGTCGAGTTCGCCAAAGTACTCTCGCTGGGCTTTGTCAATGGTGATGTTGCAGTGGAACTTGGCAACATCTCTCAGCGAGTTGACGGCGCTCCGTCCGATCCACAGCTCCTCCTCTTCGTCAGGAATGGCGCCCGAGTCGAGCAGCGTTGACAGCTCGGCATTCTCTTCGGACGTGGCAATCTTGTCTCGCAGGTCGCGGCTCTTCTTGTGCTTCATCCAGGACGGGCGTTGGCGAGAGCACATGCCGTTGGAGGCAACGTGCAGCGACATGGTATCGATGAAGCAGTTCTTCGACTGTCGAATGTCGTACTCTTCGGCGATTCGTGCACGGTCGTAGCCAATATTATGTCCTACGACGATGCGGGGTATTGTTGGATCTCCCAAGGGGATGAGGTGGCGGTCTGACTCTGATTCGCCCAGCAGCCAGGGCGAGATCCAGCCATACCAAGCTGTGGGGCTCACGGCGCAGGCCATACAGGCAAAGGATGTTTCCTTGTACATGACCTCGGTGTCGAAGGTCAGCATGGTCTCGTTGGGTGCGTCGACGGCCTCGATGGTCCCGTCGGTGTTGTACTTTGTCCAGCCGCTCTGGCGCACCCACTTGCGCGGCTTGGGTGGGGGATTGGCCCAGGCCAGCTTCTTCGCCATACTCAGGTAGGGCTCGGCGGCGTCCATGCCCAGCTTGTGGAAATGCTCGTCCAAGGTGGCGCCCTGCAGCTGGGGGAGGTCAAAGGCAACAGGCGGCGTCGAGTCCTGGTTCTTGCCGAGCAGGTCATGGCGGGTGAGGTGGTCGCGCGAGAGGGCCACGAGCTCAGGCGGCGGCTGTGTGCCTTTTCCGGGGAAGACCTGGGCGTGGACATGGCTGGAGAGATGCTGCACGCCTATCTCGCTGAAGCGGGCCTCGGAGGGGACTGGGAGCGTCAGGAAGGGGTGTTGCTGGGGATGTGGGAGGGGGGGAAGAGTTGGTACCGTTCAGGCTCCTTGATCGGGGCTTTCTGCCCTCTGCATCTCTCGGCGAGGCTTGTGTGGTAGCGCATCGTCGCGAATGTCTCTGGGGGGCGACGTGTGGCGTAGACAGTCTCTGGGTGACGGCTCGCTGTGTTGGGCGCGGCGCAAGGGTTCGACAGGAGCTGTAGCGCATCGCGTCACGTTACTGCATGTCGTCTGGTGTCTGGTCGTCTGGTTGTCGCGGATTCGGACGTCACTGGCAGCGCTGGCCCTGTCGTCATCACGTCGCGTCTAGCTCTGCGCACCCGTCGCCCGCAACCACCGAGAGTCTAGAGAAAGACGGGCGAATCAGACGCCGGTGGGGCGTCCTGCTCCAGCCCTACCCGCTGCTGTCCCTGGCCGTCACACACCAGGCCACGCCTCGGCGCGCGCTTGGACGCCTCTCTATCTCCACCGCAGGCCCGCGGCTACCTGTCTGTCCAGTGTTCACCATACCTAATCCTTTATTCACCGGCACACACGTGACTACTGTGCACGCCGCCTGCTTGCCGTTTGCCTGTGCCGTGGTGTCTTTGTCATGCACCCTGGTTGACTATCCACGCCATGTCGGCCCCCCACGGCCACGAGTACCCACCAAGCCCTCACCACGCCTTCTACGGCCAACCTTCGCCCGGCCCTGCCACCAACCCGCCCAGCTTCTTCGACAACCTGCTCAACCCCACCATCGACCACGACTCGGCCTTCGCCTACACCTTCGCCTCGTCCTACGACATGTCGTCATCGCGCGCCCAATCAGGGCGTCTGTCCAACGGCTACGTCGACCTCACCGCCCCCGACTCGCCGCCGCCCCAGCGGAGAAAGCGCAAATCGCCTACTCCAGGGCCGTCTGCCAAACGGCAGAGACGTGACGACAACACCGCCGCCAAGGCTGCAAACCCAGACAGCAAACCGCCCGCAAAAATCGAAGAGATCGACCTCTCACAGGACGACGACATTCTAGATGTGCTTCAGAAGCAGCGTGAGGAGGCAATCAAAGCGCAGGCCAAGCCCGAGGAGACAATCACGACCTTCAACACTTTCAACTGCGTCATCTGCATGGACCGGCCCACCGACATCACAGCTACAGCTTGTGGTACGTGCGTTGCACCAGCAAACACGCTCCTGTACTGACATGCAACAGGCCACTTGTTCTGCCACACCTGCCTCATGGAAGCCCTCATCGCTGGCGAAAGCCGCGCCGGCCCCGGCGAGCAGCGCAAATCGCAATGTCCCGTCTGTCGAAAGATCATTAGCCGCAACAAGGCCACTGATGTAATTCCACTGCTGCTGAAGAAGGGTCTGGCCACACAACCACGTAGAAAGCCGGCTGCCATACCTGCCGCAGCCGCCGCAAAGGTACAGTGAGAGTACTGATTTTTGCGCCGAAACACACGGTTTCATACTGGAAATTGCATGCCACTGCTTTGTTGAACCTCACTGAACCGATGTAGGTCAAGACAAAGCAGCCGCCGATTACAAGGCGACAACGCCGACCACGGACGCACGCAGTTTATGCGGAGTAGGTCTGAAAAAGAGTCTGCGTTCCCTGACACCCCAAAGGCTGTGTTGGAAGCACACTACGTGCACAGGCAATGAAATATACGATAAGAAGAGCGGCCCTGCATTCCAAGTCGACAATTGCAGACGAAGCGCTCATCGGCAATCTAGATCGCTGTGTGCAGGACCCACTACTGGAATGACGTAGACGATCATGACGTACTATATACAAATAATGAGAGGTCAACACATGTTGACATGTTGTCAAGTATCTTCCACTTCCTCTCTACGTCTTTGAACCCCCACCACAAACATGCCAACCCCGAAACTTACATCCTCTATTGCCATCATCGGCGCCGGCGATGTCGGCGCAACAATCGCCTACTCCTTGATTCTAAACCCAGTCGCAGGCGAAATCCTCCTCGTCGATCCTAAAGAAGAAGTGCGTGACGCTCAAGTCCAGGATCTTTCTGATGCAACCTTCCACGGCGACACGAGCACACGAGTGCGCGCCGGCACACACAAAGAAGCAGGGCAATGCGACATCATTGTCTTCACAGCGGGCGCAAAGCAGAAGCAAGGTACATCCTCCAACTCTCCACGCATGACTTGCAGCATACCAACACCCTCCGCAGGCGAATCCCGTACCGACCTAATAGGTCGCAACAAATCCATCCTCCGCTCCGCCCTCTCCGACATGCAACCTTTCGCATCTCACACCGTCCTCCTCCTCGTCGCCAACCCTGTCGACATCATGACCCACTTCGCACAACAATACTCCCAGCTCCCACGCTCCCGCGTCCTCGGCTCCGGCACCTTCCTCGACAGCGCACGCCTGCGCGGCTCCATCGCCGCCGCCGCCCACGTGGCCCCCAGCAGCGTCGACGCCTACGTCCTCGGCGAACACGGCGAATCCCAGTTTGTAGCCTGGAGCCGCGCAACCATCGGCGGGATCCCCCTCGCCTCCGCGCTTCCCCCCGATACCCACCTCGACCGGGCCGCCATCGCCGAGGACACGCGCACGAAAGCCACGCGCATCATTGAGAACAAGGGCGCGACTAACTATGGAATTGGCGGCGTGGTGAAGAGTATTTGCCAGAGCGTGCTATTTGATCAGAGGGAGGTACGGGCTGTGTCCCATTGGCAGGCGGATCTGGGCGTGTGTCTGAGTTTGCCGGCCGTATTGGGGAGGGAGGGCGTGGTGCGCACGGTGGAGATGGGGTTGAGTGATGAGGAGATGGGGAAGTTGAGGGAGAGTGCGAAGGCGCTGAAGGAGGTTATCGAGGATGCATAAGATGGCTTGAATATAATTATTTTTATCACTTCTTTTCTTTCTTTCAAGATGCTACTGAAGACATCTTTTTCTTCCTCCTCTTCCTCCTCCTCCTCCTCCTCGTACTCAAAACCCACCAACCCCGCGCAAAACCTCCGAGCAGTGATGTAATCCATCCCCCACCATCCCTGCAAACAAATATCTAAAAGTCCTCAGACCCAATCCATAGATCTAAATCCATACCCTCTTTCCCCTCCCCCGCTATTCCCCGCGCTCGTCACACTTATAATCTATCTAGTTCTAATGACTCCAGAAACACGCCGTACTTCTACCTTCTTCTAGTTCATAAATCTATAACGATTGATTGAAAAAAAGGAAAAGAAAAAGAAAAAGAAACACAATGTTGACATGGAATACAACGGCAGAGGCCTGATCTCTATGCTCTTATTTTGTTGGGGGGCGCGCTTGTTTACTGCTTTTTTCTACTTTCTAGATCTCTCTTACCGCTTCAATAATAAATGGGGTCAAGTCGTATATCTGCGTCCTGTCCTGTCTTTTCAGAACAACAATAGAAATGAAAAAGGAAGAAAATTGGGAAAAAGAAAATATGATGGAAGCAGACATGTTTTTTTCCCTTTTCCGAATGGACCCTCCTCTGTTCAAAAGGGTGCTTTTAGTAGGGCTATGTCCCGGATACTCACTGTACACGCTCTATGCGACTAATGAACTCCTCGAGTCTCGAAAAGCTGAACATGAATCACATTCAAATTCCCTCTGTTCCCCAAATCGCCAGCCAGATTCTCCATAGAGCTGCTTCGTGCTTCCATCGCATGCTCTGGGTTTTATGTCTACTGGCCGGCTCAAGGCAATTTTAACTAGTCATGAACGTTGAAACAAATGCTGACATGTTCTGTGTTCTGTTTTCTGTTGTCTGGGGCTGACTCGATCGGGAATGGAAAGTGGGTCTTGTCTTGCAAGTCATACTGGTCTGTATCATGTCCTTTCCGTGATCTTCTGGGAGGTATATATCCCACTACTAGATGTTTGTTCGAAACGGAGTCAAGACGCAAAAAGCGGTTGGTTGGGTTCTACAGATGGACGATTGATGTGTTGGTGAGGTTGGGTTCTTGTCTTGTCGGATGGGAGTTGCAATGAGTTGGGATGGACAGTGGTTTGCTGATCAGGTCCTGTGTGGCTCTTTTTTGTGGTTTGGGTTGTCTGGCTGGTAGTTTTGGGTGGATGAGTTGGAGGAGTGGGACTTGTTCTTCTTCTTCTTCTTCTTCTTCCTCTTCCTCTTCTTCCTCTTCTTCCTCTCTCTCTTACAAAAGCAGCAATAACCCTGTAAACTCTTACACTTCCTCACTCTGCTCTCTCAAAAGTCAACCGAACATCAACAATGTTCCTGTACATGCGTTGCGTTCTTCTTTCACCAAACTGCACGGACAAACGTATCGTGTTCCGCGCCTCTGTTCTTCGAGTGAAGGAAAAACCGATCCTGACAAACATGACGTGCCGTCTGCTCGCCGAGAATCCATCTGAATGTGTCCTTGAAACCTGTCGCTCTACGATCTATGTCCTGAGCTCAATATCCTCCGTCGCTCCTAGCTGTATGTCTCAAGCTGTTGGGTCTTGTGGAGTGTTCCACTGTTCTTTGATCTCTCGATCTACCATTACGATGTTTGTCTTGGAGTCCAGGCATATGTCTTTGATATTATCACCCCGAGTTCTATTGAAAGTGAACAGGTGCAGATGCATGCAGTGCATTGCTTTCTGTTGAGGTGCAATACTATGCAACGGGGAAGATCTTTCTGAAAGATTCGATGCGTCGAAGGATTCAAGATTTGAAATTTCGCAGGATGATAAGCTTGAGGGTTGAGATGCTGCTCGCTGACTCTACGGCGATCTATGAATCCACGAGTGCCGTGGAGATGGTCAGTTAGCTACATGGCGCCGATCATAGGGAGTGTGTTAACCATAGCCTGCATCGCTGTGATGGAGACCAAAAGAGCTCTTGAACGTCAATTTTCTGCTCTTTCAGTTCCACGGGTACCTCGAGTGTATGAGTGGATAGGGTATAATAACGTGGGTTGGTGGGAAAAGAATGGTGGCCGTTTCGTCAACATTGAGGGAGGCATTGACGACAAAAGGCGCGGTTATCTCTTTCGTGTCCAACGCATTCCCTCGCTACCACGGAGTACCTGTGAGGCTCTGATCTGAGCCTACTTTCAGCCAGATATGATAGAAGCCGCAATTGGTGATCGAAGCAACGAGGCTCACCTCTCCCGTATTCATCTGGGTCAACGCCGTTCTATAAGAGATCTCAAACAACCACACGAAACGCTTGAGAACTTTCCTCTCTACCTCGATCAGCTCATCGACATCCGACTCGACATCAACCAATACGCGACTGAAATGGCAGTTGGGCTTGCAACCATCCATTGGCGAGCGCAACTCGATGGCATGGATATGAAATTTGTCATTGGAGGTGCTTGCACAACAGGAGAGCTTCCAACCATCGTTTTGGACTGGCAGTCTAAGGCTTCCTTCATTAAAACCTCAAAAAAAACCACACGCGGCTCGATACACCTTTGGATGCTCGATTTCGACAAAGCTAGCTCCATTGATTTCGTCAAAGACTGGAAAGCATGCTACAAGAAGATGGTCACTGCGGTCACCGCTAACGATCCTTACTTCCCCAATCCAGCGAAGACTGAGAAGGAAGAGCACACGATCTGGAACATCTTCGAGGATGCATATCTCAGGGCTGCGGACTTGGCCATTTGGGGTCACCCCATGCTTAGCAAGGAAGAGCAACTATTGTCTGAAAACCTACCCAAGCGCTTCATTAAGGCTTGGAAGAAGAGGGCTCAGGAGCAGTTGGACAATGAGGATGGAGGGTTCGTGATATTTGGTTGATTGAGAGGAGAAGAGATACATACTATGAGCATTGAATGTTCTTGCATCTTAGCCCAATTCCAATGGTCTCAAATTCTACTTTAAATTATTGCTCATGCTGAAATTGAGCTAAGAGCTTGTACATTTTGCTGCAAGTGTTGACCCTATGAAAGCATGACTCAAGGAAGAAAGGCTAGATACAGAATACAAACCCTTAGGGAACTCTTCCGAGATTATTTTCGTCAGTCTGACTTTTATTTTCTCATACTGCAACCACATTAATTGAAATATTGGGGTAGGACCCTTGGTCGCCCCAGTACCATCGAAAGGAAGGAATTCATATCCAACCACTTTTCGGTATGAGGCAAAAGGTAAGACGCTAATTCCTAGAACTCCAGTCCTGTTTTTTATTTCATCGATCTTCCACATCATTGGGTCGTTACCTGGCTTCTGCGTTCGCCTATAGCTGCGAGATTGACGATGACCTTCTCAGTAGATCTGCAACTGCACGCGCAGATCTTGCTTTCGAATGTATTTATTGAGCCTTTATGATGCAATCCTAGTTCTTTAAGCTTCCATGGCCCCCAATTTCTACCAGAAGCGGCAATATTTCTGTGCCAAATGTGCCCTGCAATGAGGGCGTAGCAGGACAATCACTGTCAGTTTGATGTGTGCTTAGCCAATATGAGGTACAATGCCCCTTGAAGTTGTCTAGATCCATTTTGCCTGCGATAGATATGTTGATATGAATTACGTATTATGGCTCACCTAAAGTGTTCTACACAATGTAACATTGGTTCGCACTGTTGAGTCGCACACACTTAGGATAAAACTCTAGCATATGATCCCTTTCTTAGGTGTTGCACTGTTCCCCAATTATTATTATCCTGACTCCGATTCGGCGACTTCGTTATATAATACAGTCTTAGGCGGCAAAAAGAACATAACAAGAATCCTATTCTAACAATTCTGTCACTACTACAATGCTGCCTTCGAATATATACACTGTTCTGGAGTTATGTTCCGCTACTGAAAGCAACACGACTTTCACTAAAGATCTCGCATGGGGAGGGAAACCTGGATCTGAGACCCCCGACCTCTACCATGAGGATTTCAACGACCACGGCGATAACTGGAGCGCAAATGGCTGGCCTACTGAAAAGGCTTCCGATCATTGTTTCGCCTTCAACAATCCCAACCTCAATAGTACATGGGGAAACGGCAAGATCGTCCCCATCCCCCCGTACCACACGCATTTCACAGTCCTTGACAGCTTGGACCAGCGAAGCGGGGACACCCACTACCTCCTGGAAAACAACCGCGGCATGCTCTTCCACGGACATCTACGCACTAGCGAATGGGTCCGACTCTTAAAGCCGAACAGCGACGGAAGCGAATTTGCCTCGCTATCGGAACGTACCTTCGTTCCTACTGATTATCTCTTCACGGACTACCGCCCCTACATGACCAAGTTCCACGGCAACACCAAAGAAGAGGCGGTTTACATGAAAAAGCAAGCCCTGCTGAAACGCAGCAGGTTCAAAATTGATTTTCATGCGTGCTGCACGGCGCAGGAGATTCAGCGCTGCGAGTTGATCTCAGTGACGCCGCATCCAAACCTCGCAAAGTATCTTGGGGTCGAGACCAAGCAGATAGGGGGTGCGGAGAGGGTGGTAGTAATTGCGTGCCAGCGATATAGCATGGATCTGTACACCTTTGTGCTCGTGAAGAGATACCTGCTGGCCTGCCATGTCCCTTTTCTCATGGAGGGGATCGAGAATGGAATGAGACATTTGCATTCGCTTGGGCTTGTGCATTGCGATCTCCGGCCGATGAATGTATTCGTCACATTCGAGAAGGCGAGATTTGCGGATGCTGTCTTGACGGAGGTGGTGATTGGAGATTTCGATGCGAGTGTGGAGATTGGCGCGAAGGTGGCTTTGAAGCGAGCGTGTGGAAACTGGTGGCCTGAGAAGGCAAAGTGGGGAGACAAGGCGGAAACTTGGATGATGAGTGGAGCCTTAATAATATGGCGAAGTGGTTGAGGGAGGATGGGCTGGGCATCTATGAAATTCATGAGCCAGCTGGCTCGTCGACAGATGCACATACTGAGGGCATCGCGGAGGAAATCCTGAGCGCTATGCCGCGGTATGCATGCTGGTAGCTCTCCTCCCGAACAACTTCGTGCGTCGCTACTCGCCTTGGCAAACACGGCTACTTGTGCATTTATCTACGAAAGGTTCGAACCTCTCAATGACTTCAAATGTTGCTGATCTGTTCAGTGCAAGGCCGTAGAGGTATCTCACTCCTCCATTGTCTCTTTGCTCGCCCTTACAACCCACAAAGGGTCAAGATGACCCATGAACCGTCCGGCTGCAGATGAAGAGATGATTGTTCCATGATCATTAGTGATTCTTTCCGCCTTCTCGTTTCGAGCACACAGGTCTACAATCTCAACTTTATCCCAGCCAGCAAAGTGCAGATAGTCTATCTTTGAGGTCAGTACCCGTCAGGTGCAACACAGCTTGTGCTTACCTCCAACAAACTCTAGTCTCGATTGCTCATTTAGCATCATCCATCTTCTTACAACTTTGTTTGGGAAACAACGATTGCTGATTGCCAAATGGATTGTGCCGCATTCATTCGTCATGTCCAGCAAATTCTTGCACACCTCCAACGGATGATTCAAATAATCAATACTGACAACACATGTGACCGCGTCAAAATGAAGCCTCTCTCCCGGCCAACCAGCTCTCGGGTCGTACGGTGCCTTGTTGAGGTCCATGACTCTCCACCTTTTCTCCCCTTGAAATAGGCCGTTCAGCGTCATCTCTTCCGCATTCAAGCCCACACCGTACACTTCCACTTCCTTCTCCTGCACAGCGCTCTTGATCGATGATGGATAAAAACTCCTCCAGCTCGTACACATATCAAGGATCTTTCCCTTCTTCGGCAACACGGTGTCGTAGTATGCAGTCAGCCTGTCAATAGCAGAATCATCGATATGCGTGACGAGGCGCGGCTGCCGGTAGAAGATACCATCGTCACTTTCGTCCTGACGCTGGAAATCGTAAGTATTGTAAGGCCATTTCTCGTATCGCGGCTTGTATGGAGTTGCTGGAAATGGCGACGAGGACGCTGTTGATGTGGAACTCATGCTAGCTTCGGCGAAGAAGTTGGCTGGGAAGCCGTTGAAGACTGAGGAGTAGCTACGAGACTGTAGATGGCGTGTGATAGTTGCCGATCGCAGAACACTCAAGTAGAACATTGGCACGTTGTGTTGTATCGTCGTTTTTCATTGTGCTATTGGGCTAGGCGCGTCGCGTCGAAGTTCGCCTTCAGCCTCTGGGAGTGGTGATGTCATGGCGTTTCCATTGATCGCGTGTGCACGTGAGAGCTCATAACGAAAGATGTAGAATAGGGTAGCTCCGGCTAGGTGGTTATTCTTTCGTCTTCCTTCAAGCTTACTTCTCGTGATTCATAACGGATCGGGCGCAAATTTGGCTAATGTGGTCTGGGTGTGCAGCAGAGGCTCGGAACACAGTCCCGAAGTCTCGGAATTAATGTCGCACCCCTATCAGCATTTCAGCCCAGCCCTGACATTATTTCGAATGCTTTGATCCAACCCATGAGAAGAAATGATCGGAATGCTAAAAAAGAAAAAAAATCAGATCTATGATCTGCAATAGTCGGCTGTATCTTACGTCTTTACCAACGAGCCGAGTCTTTCACAGTTCCTCGTCGCGCCGACATTGGCATCCGCTGCAGAAGATAGCATCTACGTTTGAGGAGTACATCGAGCTTTTGGTTTTGGTCAATACGCACTGATCACTGTAAATCTCAGGACAAGACATTGGAATCAAAAAGATACCGAAATGGGTACGCAAGACAGAGGCCCAACGGTGATAAAACCACTGTTTCCAAATGCCTTGAAGCTTACGCTGATTTAAGTTGCTGTCAAGGCCATCTCTGGTTATCCCTTGTCCTAAGCTTGAAATCTGCTATTTTCTTGGTCAGTATGGAGTATAAGCCTGAAACTGTGTCACACGCAGCGACCAATGCTGCCAATAATAATAGTGAAGACAGGATAGAGAACAAGAGGGCTACAAAGCTTCACGCAGATGCAGGGTTTGCAGGACTCTGAAGTTCATAATGCTTCCTATCTCGAAAACAGACTCTTCCAACTATTAGTTGTGTTTGTGCTGGGAATCCACATCTCAAGTCGGACCGCAAAAGCACCACGACCGTTACGACAAGACCCAGTGACTGTTTTATAAAACCCATGACGATGTTTCCAGAAATCAGCAAGGTCTTCGCGAGTCACACGATGTACGCCCCTCTTCTGCGCGTCATGGCGTGACCAGTAGAACCACCCAATTTGTCGTCGCTCCTGCATTGTAGGTCAGTGGCTGCTCTTTTAAATTCCATGACCAAGGAAACGCACAGAATTTAAAAACCTCTACTTCTTGCCCAAGATGGAAAAGGTCAGAGGAAGGGGGCTCAACACGAGGTGGGTACATTCAGCCATGCTAGTCCTTGTTGTACGTCTCTACCATCACCACTACAGCAGCTGAGCCTTCGTGGACAGCTGGGCCCTGAGTACATGCGTGGTCCTGCTTGCTGCATGACCTGAGTCCAGTGGATTTGATGAGCGACACGATGGTGATTGGGTAGAAGAGAGCCCACAATGAGCCAACCACGCGTTGTTATGACCTTGAGAGACTCAGTATTTCTGATTGTCTGGTGCCGTCCACCCGCCTGTGACTCACGTGCTGAGGTTCGCAACAGTAAAGAAAATCGTGAAGCCCGAAAATACTGCGACGCCTCCTGGCAGTCGTGAAAGCGATAATTGAAATCATAACTTACCTTGTTCCAGGGGAGCTCTTTATTGATGAGCTTGTCCTCGAGATGATTTTCAAAGGACTGTGCCACTCCATCGACGATCTCGCTGAAAAGCAGATCTCGGTGGTCGCTTTTGTCGAAGGTTCCATATTCAGCTTGCTGAAGGGCTTGCAACATGCCTCTCAACCATAAAATCTTATCATTATCATGCGATACATGCTGGTCACACCATTGGTAGAGTGTAGAGTAGTCCCATGTACTCGCAGGCGAAGCCCACCTGTAGGCACTACGTAATGTGTCATAGATGATGGAACGACTGCAGCTTGCCTCTGCAGCCGCATATCGAACAGTTTCCAGTGTGGGTGGACGGCCGAGCCGGCGGTTATTGTTAAAAAGCTCCACGGCCCCAAGGTTATTCTCTACAAACGCTCGTCGCCTGCCTTCTTTCGCTATCCCGTTAATCTCCGGATCACGCCAATCGACTGTCATGCTAGTGTTCCAGAGTAGGAAGCGCAAGAATTGGACCTTGTCCTCTGTCCATGGACCAACAAGCAGCTTCTTTGGCAGCCGACAGCGGATGAAAGCGAGTCGAGGCAAGTGGCTGCGCGAGAAGACCATTGAAGTTGCGTTCTCAAAATCCGGGGGCCATTGAGCATCAAAACATCCTTCCTCTGGTGTTAGACCACAGAGACATCCAGTTTCCCCGTATGTCTGGAGTAACCAACTTTTGAAGAATGACCAAGTCATCCATTTGCTTGCGAATATAGCGGATTGTGCAGCGGAGCGCGTGGTGTAGTCATCACAGCATCCTGTCAGGTAGTAATCACATACTTTGTGAAAAATGTAGTCACTCGAGAGTCGTATACCAATGATATTGGATGCTTGAAAGAGGGCGAAGTTGTACCCGGAAGCCGCGAAGATGGGCTGCAAAAGCTCTACTGGTAGACGCTCGATCGCTGCTAGATTCATCCTGGGGTTTCAGATGTGATGATGTCAACGTTGTGGTACTGAGACAGGTAACGTGATGGCTGCTGGTTAGACGCAGTTGCTGAGAAATGATTGCCGTTCCGGGTGGGTTGGGCCAAGAGTACAAGCAAGAAGAGGGGGGTGGAGGAGACACCAGGGAGGCAGAGCCTCACGGCGCGAAGGAATGCCACGCTATACCAGCGTGAACGCCTGACATGCAGCATGGTGTAAGCGGCATATGTGGTAACATGACCTCGGTCGGCGTTGGCCCGTCGTCTCCCCACTCCTTTGCGGGGTGGACTAGTCCGGCTAGCGCCAGGGACGAACGGCAGGAGCAATCAGCCTCTCGTTCTCAAATCTGGACGACATCATCTTTTTGCACACGACTGCAATATCAGCGATCAAGAATTTCTATCGTTTTACACGCGTCAAGCCATGTAGAAGGATGGCCATCGCCGTGAGGCTCATCCGGTATCACTTTCCAGAGATCTGCGGCTGTCATGCATGACACCGGTCCGAAACTGGGCCAATGTCGGCGTCTCACTGACACTCGATTATCTTCTGGGAACGTGTGTGAGACGTTAAAGACTATCACACAGTATAGCTTGCCTCCAAGAAGTGTATACTAGAACCATGCAAATCATCATAGTCGGTGCCGGCTTAGCGGGGCTCTCAACAGCACTCGCACTCACCCACTCGTCCACAAAACATCATGTTATTCTTCTTGAGGCTGCTCCAGCCCTTGCAGAACTCGGTGCGGGTGTCCAACTCACCCCTATCGCAACTCGGCAGTTCAAAGCATGGGGCCTCGAACCTCAGCTTCTGGCATCATCAGCGCTACCACAAGCATGGAATCTGCGACGTGGATCCGATGGCCAGGTCTTGAATCGAGTCAGGATGGATAAGTTTGAAGAATGGTACGGCGCGCCATACGTCGTTGTGCATCGTGCAGATCTGCACCAAATCTTACACGAGGCGGCTGTGGCTAGAGGCGTCGAACTACGTCTTAATAGTCGGGTGCAGGAGTACGCTGTTGAAGCCGGATGGGTCAAATTGGAGAGCGGCGAAAAGCTGCAGGGAGACCTGATCGTTGCATGTGACGGCATCAATAGCTCAGCTCGAACGCAGCTGCTCAAAAGTGTAGACAACGCAATCAGCCGAGAGGAAGAGTTGGAGGAGACAAATTGGGCAGCGTATAGACTAATGGCCGATGTTGAAGATGTCAAAAATGATCCACTAACGGAGGATATTGTGAGTGAACATTCTGGAAACTGCTGGTAAGCTTTACTCCTATCAACATATTGAGCTGGAAGCTGACAAATACCAGGGCCGACTCCAACAAATCGGTCATGACATACATGATCCGTAACTCTGGAAAGCTCAATCTCGTTCTATCGCATCCCGATGATCGAGACACGGCTACCTGGACTCGTGAACAATATCTCTGCGAAATTCAATCATACTACGAGGACTTGGATCCACGTGTTCGCCGCCTTATTGACCTCAGTAGCAGCCCCATTACCAACTGGCCTGTCTATCAGGTCGCCAAGCTTCCGACGTGGGTGTCTGGAAGCGGTAGATTTGTGCTCATTGGTGATGCAGCGCATGCAATGGCCTTCTATCTTTCGATGGGAGTCTCACTTGCAATCGAGGATGCCACAGCACTTGCCACAGCGTTAGACATGCACACGGCGGGCCAATCTAAATTGTCACTGAAGGCTGCCATGCGCTTGTTCGAAAACCTCCGAAAACCAAGGGCTGAGAAAATCAGAGATGCAAGCTTGCATGCGGGAGCAATGCTACACCTTCCACTAGGCACAGATAGGGTCATACGGGATGAATCTGCGAAGAATGATAGTGCAGTGCCTGAAGGACGACGAGGTGATCCTTTGTTAGGCTGGATCAGCTTTGGCATTGCGGACAAGTATGTAAGACAGGAGTGCTATGCATACGATGTCGTAGCAGAGATGCAGCAGCAGGCTAGAGAGCAGAACCTTCTTCCTGGGCAAGATTGATGGTTCTAAGGGCCAGTAACAGCCTTTGAATTGCCAGACAACTATCTCGAAAAAAAGCTATTGAAGTTACTGAGTGATCCAGCTGTGTTGTCCTCACATTTTATCGAAGCATCAATGACTTGATGCACACTCGACTGCAGCCCTTGAAATGCTCCACACAGTATGCGGAACTTCTATGTATGAAGCCTGATGATTACATCAAAAAGATGGAAAGTCTCAGCTCGTGTGTCAACAAGTAAATGTGTGTATCATGAAAGGTTTCAGGACCTAGAGATGATGCAGGACTTTACGAGCTAATCTTGGAGCGCCATAGTCCACAACAAAACAATGTCCCTCAACACAAGCATTTGCGTTTATGACCGACTTTGTACGACGGAAATGCTGGCTGGGTTGTAGCTCAGGCCATGCATGATTGCGAGCTCTAATGACCTCGGGGCCGCGGGTGCTCCGCGTGGTGCTTCCCCTCATTTGGATAGGACAGTCGTCACATGTTCCACCAGGACCACGACGCTCTGGCTAGTGATTTGACACAGGCATGGATCATATTGTACGATGGAAGAAATTTCCCTCGAAGTATGCCGGCAAGATATACCGCGAGACTGTATTCCTAGTATAAATACTTTGTGCTTTCATGATTCTAAGGGCACATTTGTACTGCGGCTGCCTACAACATGGCATTCCCGCATCCTGTAATATTCAAGAAGGTGCCTCGCCGTCAATCCAAGGAATCTGTGCGCGACGGTTATAAGCGCATCAAAGATGTCTACATTCCAACAAGGGACGGTTCGGAGCTCTGTGGCAACATCTATCTACCAACAAACACGAACGCACAGCAATTTCCCGTGCTATTGACTCTAGGTCCCTATGGCAAAGATATCCATTTTTCCGAATTTGGCAAGCCGGAGACAGAAATGTATGCGAACATGGCGAAAGCAATTGTTCCATTAGGACCAGACGCATGCTTCGAAACTCCGGATCCCATCGTTTGGGTGAGTAAAGCCGTTATTGGCGACACCTTCAACGCCTAACCGCTCAATAGTGCAAAGCTTACGGCTACGCCGTTGTAAGAATTGACACTCGAGGTTCTGGGGGCAGTCCTGGCGTTCTCGATCCCTTTGGAATCGGGCGAACAGTGCTCATAGGAGATGATTCGGAAGGCAAAGGTTGACACGTGTGTCTCTCAGGTCGCATCGGATGCAGGCTAAAATTTTCCAGATTGTTACGACGCCATTGAGTGGGCAGGCACGCAAGATTGGTCCTCGGGCAAAGTCGCCATGTGCGGAATCAGCTACTATGGTATGGCCTGCTACTGTGCAGCGATGCAACAGCCGCCCCATCTGAGCGCAATTGTCCCATACGAGGCGCTTACTGACACATATGGTGACGTCGTCAGGCAAGGTGTTGTCTGGCACTCGGGCTTCCAGGAACATTGGTACAACAACATTGTCATCCCACAGCAATATGGAAAACTAGAAGGATTGAGTGAAGAGCAGCTTCTCCAACAACGATTCGACTATGAAGCACTTGCCACGAACTGGGTATGGCGTAGTGAGGGACCATGGCCCATTCTCGACGGCGTCAGGGCTCTTTCGAAAATCAGAGTTCCAATGCTCACAGCAGGCAGCTGGATGGATTCTGAAGTACACCTTCCCGGTAATCCCACTTCATATGAGCATGCATCCTCAGAATAGAAATTCCTCGAGATGCATACAGGTATTTGGAGTCTCGCAAATATGTCTGTATTGTTGCATATCGGACACGGACAAACCACCTTGCGGCTTATTACGAATTTGAGCAAATTCAAAGACAACTCAAGTTTCTTGATCATTTTTTGAAAGATAAGAAGGACAATGGTCTGGCGGGAGCTCCACGGATCGATCTCCTTATACGAAATGGTAATAAGAATTTTTACCGAGCTGAGAAGATGTGGCCACCCGCCGACGCCGTACCGACACCTTTGTATCTTGCTCCCAACGAGTCCTTGTTGTTCGATCAGTACACAGCTTCGTCACCGGATGACCTTCTATCCTATGCAGGCATGAAGGGTGTGAACTTCTTTCAGACTGAGCCATTGAAAGAGGATTTAGAAATCCTTGGGTTCCCCCATCTTGAATTGACTGTATCAACGGATGCCAAGGACATGGACATATTCATCTACTTCTACATCATCGACAGCAATGGCGAGAAGATTGTGTTCCGAGACAACCATGACGAACCTGCAGTATCTTTCCTCCGAAGTTGGTTTCGACTTTCGCATCGCACGCTTTCGAGCAAATCGTCATCCGCAAGACCGGTATTAAATCAGATGGAACCTGCAATCGTGGAAGCAGACAAGTGGTACGAAGTCAAGATTCCAGTCGTCTATACATCAACGATTATCGAGCGGGGTTATAGGCTTGCGATTGCGATACGCGCTGATGATGAGGAGGAAATCATTCCTCCGATGCGCCATACTGGGCCTGACAGGCCGCAAGAGCTTTTCTCAGGAACGAATCGCATCAAGCTTGGTGGAAGGCTAGTGCTGCCCATAGTTGAGCGACATTAAGTCTTTGATGCTACAGCGATTTGTCAGTGGAGGCTGAAAGTAGGACACTTGATGATGTAACGTCCCCCAGAGGAAAACCTGAACCTTTCTTTTTGTGTCAGCCATTCCAAAGCTGAGTCCAGTCACTACTGTCCAAGTTCAAGTTATCCACCGAGAATCCTCCAGTGCCAAGGAAATATGGTTGATGTGTGAGATGAAGATCCTCGTTCGGATCTATGCTGTACAGAGCGCCATACATATCCATTTCCAGCGCATTAGGCGAGATAGAAGGCCACGAAATGATGTTTTCTAGACTGGAGGCAGTCCCTGTGTCTTCTCCATATTTTTGTGTTTGTTCCTTGTGACAATCCTGCGTGACAGTTCCTTGCTGCATCAGAGTTGGACCGGCGGTAAGAGAGGATACTTCGATGTTCCCATCCAAATTAATCGCATTGTGAGCAGCGTCTTTGTGCTTTTCACGCTTCTTGTGCAACTTGGTACGTCGCTCGAGATACTGGCGGACTACTTCTGCACACCGTTGGGAGGCTTTGAGCTGGATCTTCTCAAAGACCTCTACCGCGCGCATGCATGCTAGGTCATCCACAGCGTTATCATCGTCGGAATGTAGTAGAAGAACCAATACAGCTTGCAAGCAGTAGAAAGTATAGTAACTCCAACGTCTTAGTCCCGGTGCTCTCTCGAAAGATCGATGAATGTGTGTTATCATGTCGCAAGCAGCATTCAAGCAGACCTTACGATGCAAGGCCATCAGGGGGCAACTCGCTGCGCTAGGCGCAATCTCTTCTTGCAACGTTACTGCACTTCGCAGCAGTATGATATTGGCAAGGTAAAAACCTGGGTCATGGTTATTACAGCAGTCTTCATAATTAACAGGTACGAATTCTGAGACTACTTTGCTGCCTCACTCTCCAATCACGGAGGAAAGAGACCTCGTCATATTCACCAACAGAGATGTCGGAAACTCGGTTTTCGGTGTTGATGCTCAAATAAGCTAGTAATGAATCACGCCAACGCTCCAGCTGTTGACGCAGGGACTCGCGTTCCTCTAACAGGAGTATCAGTCGTTCCTCGTGTACACCCGACTTAAGAAAAAGTCAGACATGTGGCGTATATTTCGATCGTACATCTCACCAAGTCCAGTATGTTCTGCATAATCTTGGCTACTTTTGCTAGGTGTGTAATGAATACGATCTGAGCAACATCTGTCCGCGACTCTGTTGTAGCTGGCAGCTTTGGAAGTCAGTTTGCGATCTGTTCATACACTGTAACACTCACTTGTACTGTTGAGTAGTTCATTTCCATGTCTGAATAGCGTATTGGCATGGGCCTACCTGCATCAAGGCTAAGCTCAATCTCTTGTATGTATATGATTGCCCAAGTTCGTTTAGCTTCTTCCTTGTCAAAGCCCAGCGAGCTGTGCAGAGATTCGACATTCAAGCCAATGGAGTATGCCAGTCGTACTGCAATGCCATTCAGATTGTACGCCACTGCTCTTTGTTAACTTGAACACGTCGCTACAGATCATGGGGAGGGGGATGCGGGGGCGCTCCTACGGTTCGGCTTAATCGCATGCTGTGCATAGGCGCCAAGGAAGACTGCGGCTTGAGTAAGTTCGAGATTACTCGCATCGAGAAAACGTCCTAGCATGTCCTATGCCTCAGCAAAATACCAAGATGCCCATGCAGGGCTGTCGTCCTGATCATCTTCATAGAGGGCGCCAAGTGCGAGAACAGCATACAAGAGGCACACGAACTGTGTTCTGTTTGGATCCTCAGATGTAGCAAAGACAAGTCGTTTGTCCCCAAACAGCCTACGCAATGCGTTATACCTTGAAGTGAATTTGTCTTTGTCCAGAAATGGGAGAAAGATATGTATGGTACGAAAAAAGTTCATAAGCTGTCTGTCAGCAATGTATGCCTGCAGACGTCGATCACTGCGCAGGGCGTGCGGCGGAACGATGTAGTCGCAGAAGCTCGTAAGCTCATCGAGATCTAGAACTTTGGAAGTCACCGTAGGCGAACCCGGACGGCTTTGAATGGTGCCGAGTTGTGGCTTCTTTATCGAGGAATTTGTTCCTGTGTTTTCTCCGTAATCGAACCTCTTGCCGAGAGTAGACGCAATCTGGAATGTTGACGTTCGACCTGAATTGATTAGTCAATCTGGCTCGTTTAGGGAACAGATTTTAAGGTACCATAATACTCAGACCACCCGGTCTGTTGGTTGAGCTTGACAATACCTCGGGTTTGAGGATGCAGAGCCAAGAGCTGAGGTTTGAAGCAGTTGCTGGCTGGCTAGAAGCCACTGCATTCAGAATGCTCTGTTCGTTTAACCGCTGTTCTATTTTATCTAGCCGTTCCAGTATCGTGTCGAGTTTCCTAGGCATATCAGAACACTGGTTGTGTTTATGCATACCCACTTAAACTGCCATACCCCTCAAGAGCTTCAGTCCCACCTGACGCAGTCAAAGGCGCAATCGCGAAAACACATTTTAACCCCTTTTGCATGCATTGATTGCATGGCTGGAGACCGTTGCACTTCCTACAGGTCAATGTGTACTCTAAGGAAACACAGCCTGCGTACGGCTCCAATGAATACTTACTTTGATTCGCTTGCCTCGGCATCTCTCGCAAGCCTCAACTGCCTTCTTGCGCATCTTGCCTCGCACTGTATTCTGAGGTACCTGATCTGCCATCGTATTTAGCTCGCCAAAGTCGAGATGCCCGCAGATGTGTCAGATGTGCATCACGATACTCAGACCGAGGGTTGAGGTGCGGGAGAACGCTAGCTCACAAATGTGGGGCCGATCCCTAAGTATGTACCTCCAATGTCATCCAATCAACCTTCTTGTCCGCATGATTGCTCATTATTCATACCAATGCATTGATTATCTCATCACAGACATCGTGATCATCAGAATTCAAACGCCATTCAAGTGTCATGTTCAGGAGAAGTATTCGAGCCGCTTAAGGTAACTGTGACCGCACCGTGCTGTGTACTCGATAGATTATATGGATGGCATCATCCTGAGCCTACATAAGAGATCGGTGCAGCTTATTCACACCCTCTAGGATAGGATGACTACCATGAAATCCTGTAGATATATGTACTTATCCCCGTGTTCAACCTCTGAGAATTGCTTGTACATAGCTAGTGTAAAGCTGAGTTGTTCTATCGAGCGTCGTTGGTACCCATTCGTAAACTTTGTACCAATAAGGCTATCGATACGCTTGTATGAGAAGGAACAATCACATCGCCAGTATGTGACTCGAGATTCTGCGTTATCTACACTTTATACAGATTATGCTTGTGCGTAATATAGGGGTGGTTTGGTATTGTGGTATTATCACTGAACTAAATCAAGAGTGACTTGTCACGCAGTAGTGTTATAGATATACTCAATTAGATACATCCACACGCATCAGGTGAATGCGACCTGGCAACATTCATACCTGAAGCTTTTAGCAACATCCAGCGCAAGGATAGAATCGTCCGAAGGGTCATGAATAGAATTCGTGCAGCTTCTAACCTTGCCAACATCAGAGACGGCTGGACCTTGGCAATTTGCGTCGAAGAAGACCTTCATTTCACATTGCACCCCAGCCGGGATGGCACTGAGTGGGTAGCTTTCCCAGCTCCTGAACTCGTCAACAGATCCATCGACAGATTGTCCGTTGTAACATTTGTTCGCAATCAGGTCATTCTTGAATTTTTCGTTGCCACTGCTCAGGCACCTAGAGAGCTTGAAGAGCGTAATTCCGCCGATGATAGAATTGACGTCGGGAGAGACTGTGGGAGTCGAAAGAACTGGCGAGACGCTGGCCACCGCGAGAATAATCTGGAGCTTGTGTAAGTGATTATTTCAAGTCGCCAATCGAAGAGCTCCGACGTACTGAGATTGAGATCTTCATACTGATTGTAAAAGCTTTGTATATCGAGTTCGATGAGGTGATTGAAGAAAGATAGTTTCTGGAAATCTCTGGTGAAGACAACCCTCTTATGTCTTTTCTTCTCTTACACCCGTGATGACAGCCACATGCAGTCCGGCCTTGAACGGATTCACGACGTTTCCTCTTTGAGAGAGCTGATGTCATGATTGAGGGTTATGTTTGAGGTTTAAACAATGAAGTTCAAATCTAGCCTCAAGATTGCGTGGTTTGGTGGATGTCAGTGCAACAGTGGTGTGCGGCTGGAGGGACCAAGACCGACACCAAGTATTGGAGGCGAACGCCGACCGGTCAAATCAACCTTAGAAAGGCCAGGCCACTTACCAGGCTTGATTAAGCAGAATGCTTCAGCAATGCTGGCTTTGATATCTCGTTCATGTGCTCATCCATGTCTGTTACCACACTTCCAGATACATGTGGAGCAGCTCCTCCATCATCTAGATCGCGTGTAATGGTAATAAGCCATAGTAGTACGAGCTTACGTACTTCCTATTATGGACCTCGACATACCAAATTGAGCCTTCACGGACTTTTCAAGTTATAGATTGTAAGGATTAACCTGAAGGTAGCCTCTGAATGCCAAAATCATCATGTATTGTCTCACGTAATGTTGTCTCGCTAGGTATCACAACTTCAAAATACCTCCTTGAATCAAACCATCTCTTAACAAAATCTAGCAGGTGTTCAACATGCTGGTCAAAGCAGTCTTCTCAGCACTTGTGATAGTCAGGCTGTACACGCTCTTCACTCTGACCCACATCTTGGCATATGTGCAGTAGTAGCTTGTCAGCGGGGGTTTCCAGTCCTCAGGGCCCTTATCGCCCTTAGCTTGGTTAACATTGTCAGTGACAGCAATTAGCTGAGGGTTGGTCAAGTCGTTAGCGAAGGCCTGGCGGCGAGCCGTGGTCCATGATGCAGCGCCAGACTGTGCGATGTCAGTATGATGAGTTTTTGGGAACATGATTGGAACAAGTAGTATGTACCTTCCAGGCATTGCTCAGGGGAACCATATGGTCGATGTCAACATCGGAGGCAGCGGTCCATGTGGCTCCATCGAACGGGCTAAACCATGTCCCAGAGGAAGCGGAGCAATTGTCCGCCTGAACGACATTGGTGCCGTCGCGCGCGAGGACAACTTCGCGGGTGTTGCACTGGCCTGTAGATGTCAGATTGGTACCACTGATATAATCCAAAGTCTCATACCCGATTGTGTGATCCAATGGGGAAACAGATCACGAGAGTAACCAGTCTGGGGGCCCTGAGCAGCGACAGTGAGACCAGCAAGCTGTGTCTTTGCCGCTGCGGTCGTAGGGACACCCGGTGGCGCACGTGGAACCAAAGGCGCAGGTGCAGCTGCAGCGATGGTGGCCAGGGCAAAAGAAAAAATTGCGGTCTTCATTGTGGCAAATCGGCCCTTCACGACCTGGTGAAGAGTTCAGGATGGGTAGTAGAGAAGGAAGAGGTAGATCGTGTCTTGTGGGTTTGATGTTGTTGATGATCGCCACTCTTATAGATTTTCTCCGGATTGCTTCACCAGCGTTCTCTGGCCGGTGCTGGACAGCGAAATCGCACACGAATACCGAATGGCTCCAATCAGCATACCAATGATAGCAATCTCCCAAGCCACGCGCCCACATATCCACTGAATACTTTACTAAAAAACAGAGCTGGCACATGCACCATCGCTCCCACGAACCCGGAACGGCAGGTGAAGATCCTAGCCAAGGTGCGAAGCCGTGCACATCTCCTACCAGTTCGGGTGGAGCAGGCGCTTGGTACCTGATCACCCGCAGTGTGCTTAACACAACATTGTCGTAACTGCCAGGACTGGTGTCGGGCCCGACCTAAGCTGCATCTACTGTAAGCTGACTGGGCGTCTGGAAGATTACAAGAGTTTCGCACAGCGTGCTGAGGAACGAAGGTTTAGGAAGGTTGGGTGCAGGTGCTCTTATCGCGCTATCTCATTGGGCTGCTTGACTTCGGCGTTCTGTGCAGATCGCTATTTGATTGGACGTGGTAAATGAAACTGGGAAGAGCACGGCGGTTTTGCGGTTCGGGACGAGGATGTTCGGCATTGTTAGTGGAGGTTGAGATAGCGAATAGATAACCAGCACGGCAGAATGTGAGGATGCGGTGTACGAACAAGGCTGTGACACGGGCAATGTGGGATTCAGCGGAGAAATCCTATCGAAATGCCGGATCGCTAAACTACCTAACAAGGCTGAAACCGTACCCCGCGTTGGCATGCCGCATGCACAAGTTCAATGGCTTGGCTCGAAGAGGAAATGCCAAGCCACAGACATTCCCTCCGTCTCACAAGGCGACTAAAGTTGTTCGTGCACGTAGTGCACATCTCGGATATCATTCTTTTACCTGAACCAAGCTGTGGCTCATAAACATCGAGGTTTGATCACATGGTGAAGTCGCTCTCGGCTCTTCGGAGATAAGAACCAGATAGGCCGTTCCAGCCGGACTTGCAGTGCCAACCCTTTAGTGCCACTTTCGACGGTGTCTAACAAGATACCGCTTTGAGCAGGTAATGTACAACTCTAAGCTCGGTACCATCTGAACATCACCTGAAGCCTTTTTGGCATTGGTCAGATGAGCACATCACGGATAAAAGACGACAAACACAAATGTGGCGCTCCTATCCGAGTAACTTGTATCTGGCGCCTCTGTCGGCCTTCGCCGTTTGTGTGACATTACAGGTGTAGGCCACACACGAATGTGCCGCGGAGATAGGTGTCATGTGCTTCTACTCACTCGCGAAGTCGTAACTTCTGAAAGCGGCTTTGAACTTTTCCACATCCTGCTCTTCTTGAGGCTGAGTCTGGCCACAGTCCTTCCAATCAATCCTCTTATCCAGCCTTAGCAGCTTTGCAAGCACTTCTCGGCCGAATTGGTTGTGGAAACGAATCTTATCGTCGAAGCGCATTACGAAACTTGCTTGCTTGTCTGCTGGGTTCTTAGGATCCCATATAAGGACTCTGAAGAAGTCACTCGTCTCCTCAAAACCATTTCCAACATCATGTTTCGTAAAAGCAGGCCAATGCAGATTCTCGGCCAACGCCTTGAAGGCAGCTTCGACGAGTCCCTTGCGGATGAGATCTGCTGGCACTGGGAGATATTGCCAGTGGGTATGTGGTAAACTCGATTTGCTTACTTCCCAAGTTACAGAGCCGTACTCTTCACCTGCAACTGAGCCGAGCATGCTGTTCATGGCAACCCGATACTTCTGCATCTCAGCGTATGTTGCCAGACGTTCTTCTTCTTCTATTGCAGCAAGCGTCGGTTGGTGAGAGAAAGGAATAATAAGCATATGGCAGGGAAAGCCCAGCTTGGGGAATGTATCTGATGTCGACAATGGGCCTCTTGCTGTAGTCACATACGAACTGTCACCAATAGAGGTGACTAGGTGAGTTGCAACATTTTCATTTGCGAGGCAGAAAAAGCATTCCGCAGCGGTCAGCGGGCCCCGAGGCTCACCTTTACGGCGCTTGTGTGATCTTCGACCGCCTCGAGTACCGTCGTCGTACACAAGAGCAAGCTCTTGTGGTTCTGGCGCAGCCCTTTTCTTCTCTGATATGACAAGAGGACATGCTGTAGAACCAGACGGGGGCGCGACCGGGTTGCTCGCCTTGGGATCCAGGGAGAAAGCGTAGATCCACTTCTGCTTGTTGGGGTTGCCATACTTTGCCAGGCTGATGAATCGAGTGACCGGATAAAGATTGTCAGTGGCATTACTAGGGGTGTGAAAAAATGGTTCTCGTTCCCAGAATGTGTTCCCAGACGTGGAGAAGTGATATTTGGGTTTAAGCACAATGTCGAGGTCAGCAACACACTGTTGTGTTGCGGGTAATGCATCTGCACCAAGCTCAACGTTTGAGCGCTTCTGAATCCCCTCTGGCCAGTCGCTGGTCAGGAGGATGTCAGCCGCCGTTGCGCCTCGCAGGACTTTTGCGTCAGTTTCTCCATAGAATGGTGGATATTTGTCCTTCGACTGGCCTGCAATTATATTAGGGTCCATCTGGCCACCAAGTGCGACAATGCGAATTCCCTCGGAGGTCTTCATTGTTGTTCGTTTGCCGAGGAAATGCAGATTGTGACACAGCTCATCGTCCGATGTCCGTAATTTCTCGACGACTACCGGTGGCAAAGCATGGCTGCCAAGAGTGAAGTATGTTGGCAGTGCGACCTCAATTTTGCCATCTACAAGCAACTGCACATCAGGCTCAGCTACATCACCCGATCTTTGCGTGCTTGCGAATAGATTGCCAACAACAAGCGCGAAGGCAAAGTTATTCTTCGCGTGCAACGCGTTTACTTTCTGGAAAACGGCCTGGAATTGACCGTCTACATCGCCGACGACCACACTAGTTCGAAGTCAGCTTGAAGCATAATTACAACGAGAAGCTTACATTTTCGAGGCCATGAGTGTGCTGTAATCTGGTATTTGACGCGTTGGGGCTCCTTCATCAAGCTCGGAGGTCCTGCCAGAAGTCCGCAATGAATTGGTCCGAGCGCCCAAAAATGGTAGGCGCTAACGAGAAATTTTGTGGGGACAATCGAGGAAAGTAACAGCCACCCAAACTTCAGCATATGCAACTCTCACACTCAACATGCCAGCAATGTCGCGGGGTACAACTGGCAAACCCTCCGCGAAGTCGGGTGTGAGGTCATCCTCCAAGACATCCTCCAAGGTGCGCGCACCGAAACACACGAAAGGCGGTACCGTCTCGTCTCGCAACCATCGCTTCGAGGGCTTTTCGCAGCGCATTGCGAAACTCAAAATCGAACCCGTGCGCCGCGGCCGCAGCACTATTCTCGACGATGCCGAGCTCGAAAGCACTTTCTCGTACTTCAGAGACTCTTTTCTTGAGTGGAAAGAGCTCTGTTTGGCAGAAAACTTTGTACACTTTTCCCGAAAAGTCTCGCCACTCTGCGACAGCCTGCCCCAAGTACTCCATCACAGCGACCGTATCGTGGATCTACTTGTCGAGTTCACAGAGAAAGGGGAAAAGTTCAGCGAAGAACCACTGCTAAGTCTCCTTGCGCATTTGGCACACGATCTGGGCGAACAGTTCGAGAAGCATTTCGAGAGAGTTGTCAAAACTGTGGCGCATTTAGCAGCCACACACTCAGAGATCGAGGTTATAGAATGGAGCTTCACTTGCCTGGCATGGCTATTCAAATACCTTTCCAGGCTCTTGGTCCCGGATCTGAGGCCCACTTTCGATATAATCTCGCCTCTGCTGGGACGCGCTCAGCAGAAAGCTTTCGTAGCACGCTTCGCTGCAGAGTCACTTAGCTTCCTTGTCAGAAAAGCTGGGGCGTGCTATCACCGAGACGAGACGCCTCTCGGATTAATCGTCAGGCATATCTCAGAGCAACTGAAGGAGCTACAGGATAATGAGAAAGATAATGAGTTCCAGCAGGGCATTATGTTTTTGCTTGCAGATTCGCTGAAAGGCGTACAGCGTGGCATACATTCCAGCGGCTCAGCGATATTACAGGCTCTCTTGACTGAGGCATATCACGATGACTATGCGTCTCTTCAAGCTCCGCCACTTGAAGCAGTTCTGATCGGCGTCATCACTGCAACTATCCACCATACAGATTCAGAGAATTTTCAGCCCCTTCTGGATACAATTCTTGCACAAATTTCGTCGGCAGATGCACGGTTCGCACCGTTGTCGTCTCGCCTGCTATTCGTCGTTAGTGGTGTACGGAAAGGTACCCGTATCGCAGACTGGAAAACTATGCTGAGTTCTCTTGAGCACGTTCTCAGTACTGCGAATAACCCAGCCGACCTGGAATCAAGTGAAGCATGGAATCTCCTGTCTGCAACGATCGTCATATTCCAGTACTGCGCTCTGGATGCTGCGATCCCTTACGAAAAACTTTTTGAAGACTTCACGAAGGGCGCCTGGGATGGGTATTTCTTGCCATTCTGTAACATGTTCGCAGAGCTTGGCGCGGAGCGATTTAAGACACTTCTCCTGCCTTACTTCAAACGGTCAGTTTTACACTATCTATGTCTTGATGATGATGTTGACGATTCTCAGATTCGTCGCCCAGAAGGCACACGAGCATGGACCGGAGCTTTGCATCATCCTCCCACAGCTTTGTCAGAGCGGTACGATATCCACCGGTAGTGTCCACGCTTCGGACCGCTTGCAGACGCTTTTAGAGCGTCCGTTTCAAGAGCTTTGCGATCCTGAGGTCCAGGAGGACGACTTGGACAAGTCAACATACCACTGCAGCGCATTGCTCAATGCTCTGGAGATTCTTGCCATACCAGAAGAAACGACGATAAGCATTTGGCAGGAGCTTAAGCAATTATTGTCTGTATCCGCCAAAGTCAAGCTGGCTGAACATATTCGGAAAACCGACATATTCGGTACAGGTCAAGGATTCCAATACCTAGTCGACAAATCCGTTGACGATCAAGCATCTGCTCTCAACTTGTGGCCCTCGTTGTGCCAGGCGGCTCCGGTTTACGCACATTCCCTCTTGTACTGGAAGGCACTCCTTACCCTGATGCAGAAGAAGAAGGGTGGAGTCTCTATTAGCGGACCACACATGGAACCTCTAAAGCGTGAGCTAATGTCGTGTCTGAATTCACCATCTCATGAACTGAGGTTGACGGCAATCTATATCCTGGAGATTATCGCATGCACAAGCGAGGAGTTACGCAATATCGTTTCTATCGCGATGATGATCGAACAGACTCCACTAGATCTTGAGAACCAGCGGTCAATCTCTATGCGTATAGGACAGCTAGCAAAGTTGTATCCCGCCGTTTGCGCCGACTCTTGGGTGGGCGAGGCCATACCTACATTCTGTTTTGGCTTGCTGCACGTAAGAATGGCATCGGCCTGGGATGACACCTGTGCGGCTTTGAAGGCTATGTGCGACACAAAAGAAGGTGAGGGCTTCATTTCGCAGATTGCATTTGCGTGGCTCGGTGAGCCTGAAAGCCTAGAGAACTCGGCTAGTGGACTCACGAAGAACACTGTGTCAAAACGCTACGCAAATGCCTTTGAATGCACGAACGTTTTCCAACTTCAGGATCTGGTCGCGAACAACCAGGAACTGTCGTACAGCATTGAGGATAAGCTTGAGGCTATGTTTGAGGAGAAGCATTCCCAAATTCCCTTCACCAATGCCTTCAGCAGAACCCAAGCACTGCGTCTGCTAAACACGATTCCACAAATTGCCGAAAAGAGATCGCGTCTTCTCGTGCCCGTACTGCTGGATTGGGCGCTCGAGCAACCCGCAGCGATGGTCGAAAACGAGGATGCTGTGCAAGATGATTCACAAGATGCATTGCAACAGCGATGGTCTCGAAGAGACCAAAAGGCAATGCTATCGGTCTTCTCGAAATTCAACAATCCTAAGGTCTTGTATCGGTCCAGCGAAGTTCGCGAGGCTTTACTGACGCTGCTGAGCAATGGCGACGTGGAAATACAAAAAGCCGCTCTGCAGGCACTCTTGACCTGGAAGGATCGCTCAGTTACTCCATACCACGAAGAGTTGGTTGGTCTGCTCGACGATCAGCGTTTCCGGGATGAATTGCCAATCTTTCTAAGTGAGGGCAAAATCCAAGACAGTGATATTGAGGAGGTTCTCCCCATCATTTTGCGTTTGCTCTATGGCAAAGTCATTGCCGGAAAGCGAGGATTGGAAACGAAGAGGAAGTCAGTCTTTGTTGGATTGAAAAACAGATTCGGCGACGATGCAATCCACAAGTTTTTGAGCATCGCTTTTGGACCTCTCAGTAAAGCCTCCATTCTTCGGAACAACACACTTGACGAGGATCTGTTGCACAACGACTTGGTTGATACCCGCAAGCAGGTCGGTATGCTCAACATGCTTGATGATCTCCTTAGTACTTTCAAGACGACATTTACACCATTTACTGCAGATGTTGTGGATCCTGTTATGTATTGTCTTGTCAAAGCATCTCGGGATCTGCAAACAGTCGCATCATCAGAGGAGAGTGAGGTTGATGACGGCCGTAAACTCCAAGTATCGCTACTCCGCACAGTTCGTCAACGCGCTCTTCAATGCCTGGCCCGGCTTTTTGAAAACTGTCCGGAGTTTGACTGGTATCCATACACCGCAGCCATAGTCAAAGAGCTGGTTGAACCGAGATTAGAACACTTCCCCATCGAGACCGCTCAGTCAGTTTCTGGCCTTCTCCGATTGTTTGCTTCTTGGTCTAAGGCTGCATCGACCGTATCCTTCCTAGTCGAGCACAACAAAGAGGTCCTCATCAAGACCCTCGACATCCTTGATGTTGCCTCCGCTAAGGACGAGGTCAAGCAGTTCGTGCTTGATGAGATCTTACGCAGCATTTTTGCGCTCGTTGGCGACAATAAAGTCCATACAGTAGATTTGAAGCTTCGCAAAAACCGAATACATACCGACATCATCCAGCCGTACTCGAGCGCAATCCTTGCCCGGGTTGGCGGGCTTCTCCGGAAGAGCCCAAGTAAGGAAGTGCTAGAGTCGGCAGTACTGGCAATTGCGGAGCTTGCGCCTCATGTTGTTGGCTCAACTGAATCTCGCAGCATGATCGAGATCGCCACTTTCTTGATTAGACAGCCATCAAAACGAGTGAACCCAAGAACGAAGCTTGTGCTCCTCAAAATCTTGCATGAGTTTATACAGCGATGTGACTCTGCAAGTTTGGGCGAGCTCTTCGTCAGCATCTACGATGCCGTTTGTCCAATGTTTGCCTTCTTCCAGGACCGAGTGGCTCGCAATGTACTTTGCGATGTGATCAATGATCTATCAGCCACCGAAGAGGTGCTTCAAGGCGTTGCAAAACTTTGCGAAGATTTGAACTCTTTTGCCAAGGGGCGATTGGATGAACCTGACTTTGAGCGCCGCTCGCAGGCTTTCAACCAGATCAACGACCAAGGATACAAGTCATTCTCCCTCATGCAATGGAAGCCTCTCATCTACAACATGCTCTACTTCATCAAAGACAATGACGAGCTGAGTATACGAGTAAATGCGTCTTCAGCTCTTCGCCGCTTCATTGAAGTCTCGCAGGACGACGACTTCAAGGACTTCATCACATCCGCCATCATGCCTGGAATCCAGCACGGAATGCGCGAGCCGTCTGAACTAGTTAGAACAGAGTTTCTGGCTGTTACAGAACAGCTGGTCAAGGTGCATCGCGAGTGGGCACCAGTGGCCGATCTATCCATCCTGGTCTCAGACGATGAAGAAGCTTCGTTCTTTAGTAACATTCTGCACATTCAGGGCCATCGACGACTCAGGGCTCTTCGCCGACTAGCAGCTAATGCGTCGCATCTGCAGCCTGGAAACACATACCATGTACTCCTTCCACTGCTAGAACACTTCGTATTCAACAAAGCCGACGATGATAGCGCTGATAACCTTGCGGGAGAAACAATTCGAACACTTGCGGCGCTGGTAGAATGGTTAGAGTGGCCACAATTCCGGTCTCTGTTCAAGCGCTACGTTGGCTATCTGACAAGCAAGGAAGATATGCAAAAGGCTATCGTGCGCCTCATTAGTGGCCTAATGGATGGCCTCAGTCAGGCTGGGAGAAAGAAGGGATATGTTACTGCTTCCCAGTCTGCATCCAGCATTGACGAAGTCTTGGATTCGACCACAGAGCCCGATATAGATGCCATGGATGTCGACACATCATCTTCGACGCTGTCGAAGACACTTCCACAACAAGACAAGCTCACAAAAGACCTTGTCAACAACTTCTTGCCAGATTTGACCGCGTTCCTACACAAGAAAGATGAAGCAACCACTAGTCTTCGCGTGCCTGTAGCGGTGGCACTTACGAAGGTGCTGTTGGTGCTTCCATCTAACGAGATTGAAGCACGATTGCCCGGTGTTCTGCTCGACATCTGTCATATTCTCAAGAGCCGTACGCAGGAGAGTCGCGATCAGGCGAGAAAGACCTTGAGCGAAATTGCAGTGCTAACCGGACCTAACTATGTCGGATTTATTCTCAAGGCTTTGCGAACTGCACTCCAGCGGGGCTACCAGTTGCACGTGCTGTCATATACACTCCATTACATCCTTGTCAACCTCGCCAACCAGCTGAAGTCTGGCGATCTCGATTATTGTGTTGCCGACATTGTCGACATCGTAATGGACGATACCTTTGGCGTCACTGGCCAAGAGAAAGACGCCGAAGAGTATATCAGCAAGATGAAGGAAGTCAAAAGCAGTAAGAGTTTCGACACAATGGACATCATCTCTCGGTCGAGCACACCCGCTCATCTCATAAAGCTGGTCAATCCTATAAAGGCTCTGCTTCTTGAGCGTATCAACGCAAAGATGGTACAGAAGATCGATGAGCTCCTACGTCGCATCGGTTTAGGCATTCTTCAGAACCCGACTGTCCACAACAGGGATATCTTGGTCTTCTGCTATGAGCTCATTCAGGAAGTGTACAGGGCCAGTGCAACGACCGCAAAGGGTGAAAAAACAGATCCCAAGCTGAAGCGATTCTTGATCAACAGGAAGGGGGCTGCCAAGTCCGGAGCACGTCTATCAACGTCTTCCTATATTTACAAGATGACACGCTTCAGCCTGGACATACTCAGGACTGTGTTGCGAAAGCATGATGATCTTCAAACACCACAGAATATGGCAGGTTTCCTCCCTATCATCGGTGACTGTATGGTCCAAGGGCAAGAAGAAGTCCAGGTCTCAGCGGTGCGTCTGCTCACAACCATCATCAAGGTTCCCATGAACGAGATGGACACCAATTGTCCTGTTTACGTCGATGAAGCGGTGCGTGCAATTAAGGGTGCGCATTCCTCCAATAGTGAGCTAGCTCAGGCCTCTCTCAAGCTGGTGGCGGCTGTGCTTCGTGAAAGACCTCTTGTGGTTATCCGTGAGCGGGACATTGGTCACTTGATCAAACGCCTGCTACCCGACCTCGACGAGCTTGACCGCCAAGGTGTGAGCTTCGCGTTCTTGAAGGCTGTTATGAGCCGTCATATTGACGTGCCGGAGGTGTATGAAGCCATGGACAAGGTTGCAGAGATGATGGTTACCAACCAAACAAAATCCGCCAGGGATCTTGCCCGAAGCCACTACTTCCAATTCTTGACGTCTTACACTCTGGGTGAGAAGCGTTTCAGGAAATCGATGGAGTTCCTACTGAAGAACTTGCGCTACGAGCACGTTGAAGGCAGGCAGTCTGTCATGGAAGCTCTGGACTTGGTGGTCACCAAGGCCTTGCCAAGATTTCCAGAAAAGGCACAATACGAGTATCACGGCCTGATGTTCTTGCCACTCATCAATACCCTTGCAAACGATGATTCGAGCAAGTGTCGAGAACTTGCCAGCTTACTTATCAAGCGACTGTTCCAGCATGCAAGCGAGAAGCGACTCCAAACCTTCACAGCCGACCTGAGAGGTTGGCTTGAGCAGGACGAGAATACTGGGCTGAAGCGTCTTGGCATTCAGTGCTTCGGTTTCTACTTCGAGGAGCTGGACGCAGGAGATGACGAGCCGAAAGAACTGTCCTATGTCCTGGACAGACTCGACTCGACTATTGACGAGTCCCTGTCACGGCGCAACGAGGACGATTGGGAGTTGTTGTACTTCTCCTTGACTCTTGTGTCTAAGATCTGCAAGAAGCATCAAGACATCATGCTTTCCGCAAGCAAGGAGAGCTTGTGGACCACGGTTCAGGCCAGCATCTCGTATCCTCATGCTTGGGTCAAGCTGAAGGCTGCTGAACTCATGGGTACATACTTCGCCCACCTTGCGATCACCAACAAAGACACTGGTCTGAGTGCACTTCCATTGAAGGGATCAGGTGGCTTGCAGTTGGCTGAGCAGAATATGATTCAGCTGACCAACGCATCACTGCGCAATTTGCTCAACCCGGAGGTCTCAGCACAGCTGTGCACGCAAACTGTCAAGAACATCGCCTTCCTTGCAAGATGTTTGGCAGTCAATGGCGCAAAGTGGCAATGGCACAACGCAGTAGACGACGACGATGTGGAGGCACCCGAGGCCAGTGGCGTGGATGGCGAGGGATCCTCAGACGAAGACGCGGATGCGAAGAAGACATCGCCTCAAGCCATACACCGCCTGATGATCCGCCTCTCGGGTATCATCCGCCGAGAGACCAGCACCATGAACGCAAAAACCGCCATTATGAACCTTTTGGAGACGATGGCTGCCAAGTTTCCACTCGAACCGCTGTCCTCTTCGCTTCCACACCTTCTCAAAACACTCAATACGCTTGTGGATCCTGCAACTACTATCCCGCGCGCTCACACCAACACCTCGTCTGCCTCTCTCAACGAACCAAATGAGTTGTACAAAGTTCTGATTGACAAAGCACGGGAGATCATGAATATGCTGCAGAAGCGTATGGGTACGCAAGAGTATTTGAAGGTCATGGGGGACGTACAGAAAGCCGTTCGTGAGCGAAGAGAAGAAAGGCGTAGGAAGAGAAAGGTCGAGGCTGTTGCAGACCCCGAGAAGTGGGGCAAGGAGAAGAAGAGAAGGAATGACATCAAGAGGGTTAAACGTAAGGAGAAGGGTGCTGAGCATCGAGGACAGCGCAGGGGCTGGTAGATGCCTGCGCGCGAGGGTGCATGTTTGCGGCGTTTGTTGCATTTTCACGGCGTTGAAAGGAAAAGTGTGTAATGCGGGTTGTAGATGAATGGAATGATACCCAACAGTTCAAATTGTATGACTGCACCAAGCTGTCTGTGGAATGATCCAAGACATTCACCATCTTGCGGTCATTCAGGTGCGAGTGAGCGACTAGCGCAGTATTGTCATCTCTTTTTGGTTTAGCTTGAGCGCATTGCTGGCCTCACCTCGGACCTGAAACCGCATCGTATACAGTTCCCCCATAGCATACCAATTTCGATATACAGTGCTGCGATTTCTTTTCTTGCTAAATCACCATGATGTACTTGAAGCTCCGTCCATAGAGTGAGCGTAATCCCACATCAGAAAGAGATATCATTGAGACAGGGGCTATCAATCCAATCCAACACAATGGCCTCATCCTGGCGGACCCGTCCCGACTCCCAACTCGGCACATATACCAGCGTCAATCAGACGGAGGACCAAGGTACAGAACTCTCCGTACACAACAAATCCGCCACTTCCCCCACTGATCTCGAATCCGCCCTGTACATTGGCTCCGCGCCAACCCCAGAGGACCTCCTCTTCCTCCCCCGGGTGTCCGACAAACTCCCCCATGGCGCGTTCCTCGTCGCCATCGTGGAGCTCTGCGAGCGCTTCGCCTACTACGGCCTCGCAGGGCCCCTGCAGAACTACATGGCAAACGAGCACCACGACGCGAATGGCCTCCCTGGCGCGCTGGGACTGGGCCAAAGCCGCGCCACGGCGCTCAGCAACTTCTTCCAGCTGTGGTGCTACCTCACGCCCCTGCTAGGCGCGGTGGTCGCGGACCAGTATCTTGGGCGGTACGTGACGATCAAGTACTTCAGCATTGTGTACATGGTGGGCGTCGGGGTACTGTTTGCGACCAGTCTGCCGTGGTGTATTGAAAAGGGTATAGCGTTTCCGGGACTGCTGGTTGCCATGGTGGTTATTGGGTTGGGGACGGGAGGGATTAAAAGCAATGTTAGCCCGCTGATTGCGGAGCAGGTGCGCAGTACGAGTGCGTTTGTGGAGACGAGGAAGGGCGGGCGCAGAGTCGTGGTTGATCCGGAGCTGACGGTGCAGCGGATTTACATGGTGTACTACATGTGGTGCGTGGATGTTCTCACGACTGCGACTTTGTTGTTGTTGTTGTTTTTTGTTTTGGCTGACGGCTTTTACTAGCATCAATGTCGGTTCCGTCTCTGCCATGGCCACGACGCTGCTGGAGCTCCACGTCGGCTTCTGGAGCGCGTACCTCCTACCCCTAATCATGTTCTGCGTGGGGTACGTCGTTCTGGTCTGGGGCAAGGACCGCTACATCATCAAACCGCCCCAGGGCGGCGTGATCCGCGACTGCTTCCGCGCGCTGTGGATCGCAGCATGCAACGGCTTCGACGTCGACAAAGCGCGGCCTGCTGCTCTGCGAAACCGGTCCAGCGCCTCCTGGGATGACGACTTCATCGACGAGCTCAAGACGGCCCTCTCAGCCTGCAAGGTCTTCCTCTTCTTCCCCATCTACTGGCTCACATACTCGCAGATGCTAAACAACTTCGTCTCACAAGGTACCCACACCCTTCATCTGTTCTGCACACCCAAACCCAACAACTAACATCCCACCCCAGCCGGTCAAATGCAACTCCACGGCCTCCCCAACGACATCCTCCCAAACATCGACCCCCTAACCATTATCCTCCTCGTCCCCCTCATAGACCGCCTAATCTACCCCTTCCTGCGCACCCATCTCCACCTCGCCCTAACCCCACACACCCGCATAACCCTGGGTTTCCTCGCCGCCTCCCTCGCGATGCTCTACGCCGCCACCCTCCAATCTAAAATCTACACCACCCCACCCTGCTTCTCCACCCCTTCATCCCCATCCTGCACGCACCCAAACAACATCCACATCGCGCTGCAGACCCCCGCGTACGTACTCATCGCGCTAAGCGAGATCCTGGCTTCCATTACGGGGCTGGAACTCGCGTATGCGGCTGCACCGGCGAATATGAAGTCTCTCGTTATGAGTGTGTTTTTGCTTACTAGTGCGGCGGGGAGTGCGCTAGGTGTGCTGGTTTCTCCGCTGGCGAGGGATCCGTGGTTGGGGTGGGTTTATGCGGGGTTGGGGGTGGTGGCGGGGGCTACGGGGGGGTTGTTTTGGTGGGTGGGTGGGGAGGGGAGGGGAGGTCGTAGGGGTGGTGGTGTAGAAGGCGTGGTAAGGCGAGGTGGAACTGCGACTGCGACTGGAACTGGGGCTGGAACTGGGGCTGGAACTGGAGCTGGGGCTGAGACTGTGACTGAGACCGGGGGATTTGAATTAGTAAGTCGCGACAGTGATAGCGTTGATGAGGGGGAGCAGGAAGAGGAGGAGGGGAAGCTAATTCGCAAGGCTGATGGCTGATTGAAAGGGGGAGGGGGGGAGAATGTCAGCCGTGGAAACTGTAGAGTGGGAAACAAATAAAAGTGAAATGAGAAATAAGTAGAGGATAGGCGCAGACACATATACACACACCTGCAAAAGCCACATTCACTAGGTTTCAGTCGAGTCGAGTCGAGTCGAGTCTAGTAGGATCAAGCCCGCAAACTAAGTAGATGAAAGATATACCGAACACAGAAACAACTATACTCTCGTCACGCCAAGACAAGTACCTAATGGGTGAAGAAGAGGAAGTTGTGAAATTTTTGTTCTTCTTCTGTGGGAACAATCTCTTCTACTACTACCAACGAAACGAAACACAAACACTCCGTTCTGCGAATCCTACACGCCGTCTACGAATTCTACACACGACGTGACGACATCCACAACCACAACCATAATCACAACCACAACCACGACCAAAAAAGAAGAAAAAAGAAGAAAAAGAAACCCTAGTCCGTCCGCGACTTGCTCGGCTCCCTGCTACTCCCCTCACCATCGACAGCAGGGTCATACTGCGATCTCTTTGGAAGAACCGTAGGATTCGCCTCCTTGAGGCCTCTCGCCTCGCCGTCCTCAACATCACTCTCATCACCATCAATACCGGCTTCGCGCCGTCTCTGCTGGCGCTCAAGCCACTCCTCGTCATCCTCATCGTCGTCGTCATCGCCGCCACCAACGCCGTGGTAGCCCTGCTCGGCGCCCGCGGGATCCTTGATGAAGCCGTCGACGATCCAGTACTGCAGCGCGTTCATGATGAGCGGGAAGACAAACATGACAAAGGCGATTTGCAGCGCCGTATTGCCCTCTGTCCAGCGCAGGGCCCAGTCGCCGACCCATGCGATCCAGGGGAGAAGCGCGAAGATGACGAGGACGCAGAGCTTCATGCCAATGAGGCCGAGGAAGTAGATGATGCTCTGCTTGAGCCACCAGGTTGCGCGCGGCGGGTGGCCATAGTTGCCGCTGCGGATGGACTCGGGGGGGTTGGCGAGCGGGGTGAGGAGAAAGGCGCGGTGGAGGACTTTGAGGAGCAGGACGAGGATGGGGATGCCGATTGTGGTCTGGGATTGTGTTAGTGTGGTGTAGAATGGTAAGACTGGTAAGACTTGCGTCAATGGCGAGGTTCAGCAGGTAGAATGAGCACGGGTTTGGCTCGTCGCCCTTTTCTGCAGTGACGGCAGCAGAGGCCGCAGCTTGTGTCTGGGCTGCTACGTCGAACTGGCCCGAAGACAGCATGGACATGAGGATGTTGGCGAGATGCAGCAGCACGGAGCCAAAGACCTGCTTCGAGACGTCGAAGAACCAGATCTTGACGGGCCGGCGCGGGTGTTCGCGCAGACGCTTGATGGCGAGCGAGGACACGGCGAGGAGGCCCAGGGCGCCCTGCACAAGCAAGGCAAAGTCGCCGAGCAGGTTGCACTCGCCCTTGCCGTCCTCGCCGTCGAGAGGGTGCTTGCCCGCGGCGCTCGCGGTGTCTGAGGGAAGTGTGGTGGGAACAGCAAAGGCGGCTGAGTGGGAGACGTCGGCGGGCGGCGACGGCATGCTCTCCTGCTTGGGCGGCTCGGTCTGCAGCGTCTCGTCGAGGTGCGTCGGTGTGGGCGTGCCAGGCAAGACGGGGTCGTGGCCATGATGCGAGTCGTCGCCGGCGCCGACGCCATCGTGCAGCTCGCCGCCCGTCTGCGGCTTGACAGGCTCGGCCTTGACGCCCTTGATGCCCAGCAACTCGGTCTCGAAAACTGCCCACGTAATCAGCCATCCATGCCTCTACCCTCTACCCTCCACCCAACGTAGACAAGGCCACTCACTCAGCGTGCTCCCCGCGGGAATCGGCCCCACGGCCTGGCTCCCGTAGGCCATGTTCGGCGGGATGGTCAGTTTCCTCCCCTCACCAATACACATGCCCAGCAGCCCCTTGTCCCAGCCGGCGATGACCTGGCCAGAGCCGAGGCAGAACTCAAAGGGGCGGCCCGAGTCGACGTTGGAGTCGAACTGGGTGCCGTCGGTCAGCGTGCCCTTGTACTGCATGGCGATGGTGTCGCCATTCTTGGTTTTGCGCGTGCAATCGACGGGCTTGGTGATGGTGATGTCGAGGTTCTGGGCGAGGGCGAGCGCAGGCAGGACCGCGAGGGCCGTCGTGAGCCGCATGGTATGGGCAGGACAGCAGTGTGCTCTGGCAGAAGAGGACTCGTCGTGTCTCACAGGGGCGCTGTGGTCGATGTCGGAGGTATGATGTCTCGGCGTGGCTTGGTCTTAAGTGACGGTGGGCGCGGTACTATGTAAGCTCCGGAGGGCAATGTGAAACACGGTCCGAGCCTACGCGGGAAATGGACATTCAAATGTCCGCCGGTGCACAGTTACAATCGAAGCTGCAGTCAAGCTGCCTAGAAGGAGGCGATCGTGGTGGGCGACGAGCGCGTGATGAGCAGCAGCCAGGCACGCGGTTAGATGATTGCCACAGCTGCCAGCAACCATCCAACCAGCACGGAACATGTCCGCGGACCCCAGTCTTGCAAGCCCAAATCCACACCAGCACATACACATGACAACGCTAGCAACCACTATATTCATGTAGCACCATATCTGCATTTGATGGTTTAATAGGGAAGGGTATCTCCCGTGCGCTGTCTGCGCTTGGTGTCCAGACGCCTGTTTATGCAACCCAAGAATACAATGTCCAACAACATGCCATACATGCACGCAAATACCAACAAAATGAAACGATGACTGCTGCACTTTGTGCGCGCACGTGTGTGTGAGAGAGAGAGGGAGAGGTAGAAAGAGAGAGAGAGAGAGAGAGAGAGACAAAATTATGGGCCGTGATACTGCGCTGCTAATCCAGATCCTCTGGCCTCTTGACAGGACTTGCTCGAGCAGAACCCTCTGCGCTCACTGCACCCACTGTAGGCGCGAGCTGCAGACTTGCCCTGACGCCCCTTGCACCGCCGTCCGGTCGGACTCTCTGGTCCGGATCCGCCGTGTTGACGGGCGCATACTCGTCCTGCCCGTCCAAATGCACTTTGAGGAGATGTTCCTCGCGCATCTTCTTAATCTTCATGTAGTTGTACAGCGCAATGCTGCCAATGGTGACCACCAGACCGGTAAGGTTGATGGGCGTGAGTGGGTCGTTGAAGACGAGATTCGCCGTGGTGATGGTCACGACTTCCTTGAAGATGCCGCAGATGCTGAGTGTGACGACCGATGTGCGCTTCAGCAGAGCAAACTCGGACGATGTCATGAGGAAGGCGAGGCAGCCAGGGAACAGCAGGATGCCAATGCCCAGCAACGAGCCCTTTTGGCCGAACAGCTGCGCAAGCCCCTCTTGGAGCGCGCCCAAGCCCTCCACTGGGATGGCGAGCACGAGGATGCTGATGAACATGACGGGGGCGAGGAAGAAGATGGAGGAGAAGGGATTGGCGGTGGCCGGGTTGCGGAGGAGGAGGATCTGGGTGAGGGACCAGCGGAAGCCAGACGAGCAGGCCGAGGCCATGACGAGGATGAAGCCGAGGGCATGGAAGGCCGTCTCGCCGGCAACCATCATGACGACACCGACAGTCATGATGGCAATAATGAGAACGAGGCGCCACGAGGGCTGCTCGAGGCGGAAGAGAAAGGCGAAGATGAGGACGAAGCCGAGTGCAGACGACTTGCACATTGCTGGTGCTGTTAGCTGTCGTGTACAGTAGGAGGTGAAGAATGACGACATACTGAAGAAAGTCAAGGAAATGAACTTCAGACTCGTGTTGCCCAGGCCAATGTCCATGCCTGTTGCAACACCACAGGGTCCAAGGCGGGAAAAGTAGAACCACTTGGTCATGAGCGGCTTCTTGGAGTCTAATGAATCGGCACGCGCACCGGGGGCGTGGGGATCGAGCGAGTCGTGTCGCGGGCGAAGAGAGGGTACGAGGAAGAGCACGAGAGAGGCGAGAGAAAACTGGACGAGCATGTGCAGACAGGTGGTGAAGAGAGGAAAGGGAAAGATGTTTTGCGTGGCGCCGTCGCCCGTTTCGACCTTGAACATCCACTTGTTGTAGACGGAGATGGAGATGGAGAAGAGGTACCACAGCAGGATCAGGACGACGTTGATGAGCATGTCGCGGTACAGGCTCTGGTCGGCCAGGGCCTTTTCCTCCTTGGTAAAGGACAGGCCGGCGTCGGGGACGATGCGGTTGTCGAGCAGCGTGTTCCTGCGCTTGCGGCGGGCATTCTTGCGGCGCACCTTGCGGGTCAGGCCCGTCTCCTCGTCGTCGTCGAGGCCGTCGGCGCTCATGTCGTCGTCTGGGTCGGAGCTGTCGCTGCGGGAGCCGCTGTCTGAGGCGTGTGCTGGGCTGAGCTCGCCTTCCTCGGCAATGTGGTCGTCACGCCGCCTCCTGCTGCGGTGCTTGCGGTCCTTGCTGCTCGAGGCGGCGGCGGCGGCGGCGGCGACAGCGCCGGTGATGGAGGACGAGCGCCGGCGGGTACTCTGCCCCATGCCCCCAAACGTCGCACCCGTGGGCGTGGGCGGGTGGATGAGCCTGGCTACGTCCGCCGGGCGTCGTCTTGGAAGAAAGTCCTTGTTGTTGGTGTTGTTGTTGGTGTTGTTGATGTTGTTGATATTGCTGTCGTCGTCGTCAAGGTCCGAGAGGCTGCTGGCAGACGGCGGGTTGCTAAAGGTGCGCAGCGGGAACTCATCGCCCGGGTGCAGCAACGTGTCAGGCGGCTGTCTCGAGGCCGTGTCGTCGAGCCAGCGTGCGACGGCCGACTCTGAAGTCATCTTTACCCCCGACCTCGCGCCTGATTCGTCTAGGCCACTTGGCGATCAGATGAGCTGGGCCCGCGGCGCCTGCGGAGCTAGCATCAGGGGCTGCTAGGGAGCATGCGCGCGATGATGTCGCCGGATTGCTGCTGCTGCTGCTGCTGCACGTCCACTGCCATGCAAAAGGAACATCAATCGAAATGCAAGAGTCTGGCTGACACCCTTTGAACCTGTAACACTCTGGGCCTCGCCCGCCCTGCCCGTGAAACGAGCCCAATCGCAGCCAATTACCTGCCCACGGGTCGCGTGAGCATCTGGAGCGGGGAAGCCTGCTGTGGCGGTTGTGGCTGCGAGAGATGATTATTCGTCTGCTCTTTCACCTTTGCTTGTCGAGCAATTGCACCATCATGTGTCTGAATATGTAATATGGTTCTGATGAAAGCCTTCATGGCCGAGACAGCTCCAACATCTCCCTGTGTCTCTCCTCACCTGTGTCTCTCCTCACCTGTGTCTCCCTATCACCATCACCACCACCATCACCATCACTGCTCCTTCAACATCATCACAGCCATCTGCACATCCCCAAAAAACATGGCGAACAGGTGGTATTGAGTAATCTACACAGCCATCGAGCAACGTCCACCGCTTGCAATGACTTGCTTCTCCAAAACAAAAGCAGCACATGTACACGCTCAGTCAAGAGCTCCATCCGTCCTCAGCTTCTCATTGCCCCAGAACTCGCCATTCAGCGATGTAAGGCCGCCAGCCGGCTCGCAGCTCTTCCTGCCGCTCAGAGGTCCAGGAGAGGGCACCTTGACACCCCCTGCCTCGTAGCCGCGGCCCTGCGAGTTGAGTGCCGTCTCGCCCTTGCTGCCCTGCTCTGCGCCGCTTCCGCTGGCGAGTCCGGGAGCGCCGGGCTGTGCGCCAGTCGTCTCGGTGGCGTGCTTCAGCGCATTGAGTAGCGACTGCGTCGTCTCATATGTCAGATCCTCGTAAAAGTCGTCGTTGATCTGAATCATGGGCGCGTTTGCGCAGGCGCCAAGGCACTCGACCTCGGTCATGGTGAAGAGACCATCCTTGGTGGTCTGGCCGTGGTGGATGCCGAGAGTGTCCTCGCACGCCTTCATGACAGCATCGCTGTTGCGCAGCATGCAGGGTGTCTGCTTGATGTTTAGCTGTGCTCTATCCCAATGCATGGCTCCTACTTACCGTTGTGCAGACCTGGACGTGGTACTTGCCTACGGGCGTCCTGTTGTACATGGTGTAAAACGTCGCCACCTCGTACACACGCATAGGAGGCATCTCCAGTATCCGCGCAACCTCGTTCATGACGCTGATGCTGGTGAATCCGTGCTGTCGCTGGCCAAGGTCGAGCAGGGGCATGACGGCTGCCTTCTTGTAGTTGGAGGGGTAGCGCGAGACAATTTCCTTGATGAGCTGTTCATTCTGCTCGGTGAACTTGAAGGGAATCGACGGGTTGTTCTCCGGTGTGTCGCGGTGCTGCAGCCATGTGTCAGCCGTGCAATTGCTCTGCAGACAGACGTGCAGAAGTACTCACAACCATCAGGTTGTCGCTCCGCGCCGGCTGCGAAACGCTGAATGCGCGCCATTGGGGGCGCTGGACACGCAGGGCACGCGAGGCGCTGCGGAAGGCAAAGGGTACCAGTTTCGACGCCATTGTGAGGTGCTGCTGTCGAGGCGAATCTCTTGATTGACGTCTTCGAGCTTGGTCGGAAAGTTGGCTTAGCTAAGCGACTTTCTCCATCATCCATTTCCATAGCCGTGTGATTGGCCAGGCCGTTTGTAAACATCACCACTCAGCTATGAACATCGGCCACTCCAACATCGGATTCGATAGCTGAGTTTCAACATCCTTTAGAATGCGAGTTGGCCACACTTCAGTCCTGAACTGGCCTTTGGGGTGCATGTTGCATACTGAATACTACAACACTCGATCGTTTCCCTCACGACCCACGTGGCGACCTGCTATGGAGACAACCCATCATCAACATTACATCAAGCTACGAGAGATTGTGTTACATGTCGCACTCTCCTCTCACATCATATCATGGCCTCACTGATCGAGCTGACCTGCCACTTGATACCCAAATCCGGCGCCCCCTGCAGCGTACCCACTCCCAGCCTCGAAGTAAATGCGCAGTCTAAGGACCCACGTGACGCCCGCACATGCAGGCGGTCAAGCTGCTATGTTGGCAGCGCGATATCCGCAGCCTCCTCTTTGCTGCACTCGACGCTGGGTCCAGAGCGCCAAATGGCGCTTGCGCCTCACTTTTGTGGAGCAGGGCGAACAACCAGCTATTCACACGTTAGGACTGCTGTCAACCTATGCAACTAAAAGTGCCAGCATGTAAAACACTAATGCGAATACATTCATGTGCTCCACTTGTTAGTCGGCAGTCACTCATATATTCTCCTCTACATACCATCATGCATCCAGCGTTGTACCTTGCCCTCGGCAGCACGCCACTAACATACACATCTGAAGTCAGCACTCAGCATGTGTATATTCACATACACGCATCTCGAATGCGGCCACCGACAGCGTGACCACATCGACACCAGCTCATGCGAATACTTCGAGCAGACAGGCGTTCACTGCCAGCCTGACAATAGGCAGCACAGGGAACGAGGAACGAAGGTGCGCACAGGGAAGAGAGAGGGCAACTGTACCGACTGCATCCAGAAAGCACAGAAAAGACACACACAAGACTCAGATCTGGCCGCTGCGTTGGAGGAGTCGCGGAAGTCTGCTGAGCGAGAACGACACGCCCGCGAAGCTGCTCAGAAGGCGCAGGAGCAGAAACGCAAGGAAGACCAAGAGAGAGCAGATAGGGTGCTGACGGCGCGCCTGGAGGAAGACCGGAAGCGGTTGCAAAGGGAAGAGGCTGAGCGTAAAAAGAGGCGCAAGGCTGAGAAGCTGCGAGCCGAGGAGAAGAAAAGGCAGCTGCAAGAACTGCAAGCTGCAGAAGATGCTGCTCGCCGGCAAAAAGAAGCAGACGCTGCGCGGCGGGAGAAAGAGAGAGCAGATCTGCAAGCGGAGCGGGAAAGACTAGACATCAAAGAGCATGAGCGCAACCTGCGGAAGATGCGCAAAGAAGAGGCTCGCCTACGGGACCAAGAAGAGGCAGAGCACCAACAGAAGCTCAAGGCGGAGAGGGACGAGCTTGAGCGCAAGGCTCGCCAGCTGGATGAAGAGGAGAAGTTCGAGCGTCTGCGAGAAGAGCACCTCAAGCGCGAAAGAGAAGCAGTCGCCGAAAGAGAAGAGCTCGCCTGCCGCCGCAAAGAAGTGAGCGATCGCAACAAGGCTCTCCGCAGAGCAGAACGGGAAGCCGCAGAAGCAGAAGAGCTTGCTCGCGCCGAACACGAGCAAAAACTCGCACAGCAGAAAGCCGACGTCGAAGCTGCTGAGCGAGAGACCCTCGAACTGCAGGCCAAACTGGCATCTCGCCGCCACTTATCAGAATCTCACACCTCACCTACACAGTCTGCGTCCCCCTCGCCCCCTCCCTCCTTCTCACCAGCCCCGTCTACCCCCAAAACTCCAATTGATTACAGTGCCATCATTGGACATCACGGTACGCAAGAACTCGGCCTTGGAATGCTAGGCAACCGACGGATTCCCCTGCACTCTTCTCAAAAGCCCCCAGTGGCCGCGAAACCATCCATGACGCTGCCTGTGAGATCATCCCCTGCGCCGGTGGGTCGGCTCGCAGGGACGGTGACAAGTGGGCCGAATGACTACACTGTCGCGTCGCCGAGTATTCAGGTCAAGGCGGGAGAGGTGCCAGAATGGAAGAGGAGCCTGCATTCGCGGGTAGGATCCAGGAGTGCTCTGACGCCGGAGCGAGAAGAGCAGGTCGGAGTGTCGGAACTCGAGGCGAGGCTCGCGAGGCGGCGGGCGTGGGAGGCTGAGATGGCGAAGACGGAGGGTGAGGCTGGCGTGGCTGGAGAAACAGACGTTGCGCCAACAAAGCCGCTGGGTCAGACTGCAGCCCGGGTTACGGAAGACGAAGGTGATGAGAGTGGTGAAGACGAGGGTAGTGATGAAAGCGATGAGGTCGACGACAGCGACGCCAGCAGCGAAAACGACGAAGACTGGGAAATGATTCCCCCCTCTTCACAACGCACGCGCACACCCCTCGCTCAAGCGTCGAACCCAACCGCAGAAACGTCCACACCTCCACCGACATACCCCCCTGTCCCGCCTCTAGCCCATCCAGACTTAACTCGCAAGTCTCAATCTCCGGCGCACACTCCCTTATATCCATACCAATCCCCAGCTATACCCACACCATCACGTTTCCCCTTCCCCATCACAGCTCCCACAGCCATCCACCCACCAGCAGCAACCCCACCACCAGCCCCAACCGCAACCCACACACCTCCCACCACCAGCACAACACCAAAGCCCAAACCGGCCCCACCAACAAAACCAAAACCAAAACCACCCGTGCCCGCGAAAAGAATGGGTAGCTTCCCCACACCCACACCCACACCCCCACCCATCCCCGCCACCAACACTACCCCAGGACCCCCCAACATCCCCCCCGCGCCCCCCCTCCCAGCGCTGAAACTGCGCCAACAGCTGCACATGCGCATCGACTCAGCCGCGCCCTCCCCCGCGCTGCTCTCAGGCGCGAGTCCCATTATAAACAGGACCGGCGCGGATAAGACTCACCCCAACGTTCACACCAACGTTCACACCAACGCTTACGCTGATCCAACGGCCAAGAGCAAGGGGGGAAGCGAGACTGCGTGGGATGCTGCGGATCGGCGGTATATGGCTGAGTGGCGGGCGGATGTCGGGGTTGGGGTTGGGGATGATGTGTTTGGGGAGCAGAGGAGGAGGGGGTGGAAGGGGGAGCGGGAGCAGGAGCAAGAACAGGATGAGTGGGAGTGAGTGAATGGAGGAGTAGGGGAGAAGTGAGAAGAATGGGTTCAGGAGTGGGGTACGAGTTGTGTAGTTGGAGTCGGGCGAGCTTTTCCTTGTACATGGATAGACTTTTTCTGGTTTGGAGTTTGGGGGCAGGAATCTAGGTGTTAAGTATACGGTGTTGTGAATTGGCTAGATATGTAGTAACGAATTCATTATATGATTTACTTTGCTAGTATCGCTGGTGTAACATCAGAATGACCTTGTCCTCCTATCTTAATTCCTACTTCGCCCTGCTCATCCCGGGGGTGTACATCTAACTTCAACAAATCGCCGAGGTGATCAAGAGACATAGTACTCCCTCACCAGTGCCTCGGCAGCAAACAGCACATCGTGGTCCTGGAACATTCCGTCCTTCGTATCGCCTCCAAGCTCGTGTAGACACTGCTCATAGGTATGGCACTGCTCTGTGTCAGTATGTGCTTCACCCACCACTCCAACCAACGCACCATGTGCTGGTCGTACTCAGCGTACTTGAGAAACGCAGTGGCTTTTCTCTTGAACTCGAGACTGGACTTGTTGAGATTTGCGTCGAACCTGCGCGCAAAGCCTGCGGCGTATCTACAAACGTCAGTCAGCGACTGTGAAAGACTGCATGTCGACGAGAATTGAATACCCCTGGATCTTCGCCTTGCTATTCTGTTGCTTCATCACATCAACTACCAATCTTGCGCTCACAGCGTGATCCGCGTGGTCTCCCCTCTGGTCATGTTTATCCGGCACACCAGTCTTATAGTCCAGGACACGAACCTCAGTCGCGCCCGTCTGTCGCAGTATCGCAGCGATAGCGTCCTTGAGCGAGTCCAGCGTGTACGTTGCATTTCCATCCGTCGTCGTAATACTCTCCATCTCGTCCGTGTACAACTTCCTCAGCGACTCGCCATTGTTCGCCACATATCCGGTTCCTGCAGGTCCACCGTCCGGCAGCCGTAGATACACGAGCCGCACGTTGTCTGCGCCAGCGTGCTTACTGACCTTCACGTCTGCATTACCAATACGGACCGTCTCCGTCGACCACGTCTGATTGTGCTCTGCCAGCCCGCTCATCCATGCGTACGCTGCTTCAACGCCGTGCTCGAGCAGATGGGAGTGGTTGTTGCCAACGCCACGGTCGCCAGACGTGAACATAATGGTTGTGACGCATTTGTAGACGTGGAGGTCGTGAAAGAGATCTGGATTGTGATAGAGCATGGTATCGGCTGGGTGGGCAGCGAAGGAGAGAGTGCCGCTGCGTTGATCAGTTTATTGATGGCAAATTTTGTTGAGGTATCTTTACCCTCTGCAGCTGGAGAAATTTGAGACGGGAGGGATGGCATCTCTGGCGGAGGCGAGGAGTAGGAGGAAGGAAACGCAAAGCAAATAGATGGTGTGCATGTTTAATTAGAAAGACACGATTAGCAACAGGAGTCTTCCAGTGAGCGGCAGCGGCAGCGGCAGCGACATGACAGTTGTTGTGTTTGTCTCATCTGAATTTCTGAAAAAGAAATTGCCACGAGGGTAGTGAGGAAGGCGCACTGCCATCACCACAAACCTCACCGCAACATCTCCCACAACAGTCTTGAGACTATTGCCGTCTACGAATCTACTTTCGATATCGCCCAACAATCTTCCTCCTCTTCTCAAACGCATCGCCTGCTGCGCTGCCACTCCCTCGCGGCCCATCCTCCACAGGCCTCTTTCTGCTCTTCTCGAGACTCCCCACTTTGCTTCCGCCCTTCTTCTCAGTAAGCCTTTCGATTCGGTCAATCCCCGCACCCAGTCCCCTCCACTCCTCACCACCAAAGCCGCCCGTCCTCCCCCTGTCCTCCTTCCGCCGCTCCTTCTTGCTCTTGGGAGCCAGACGCGTGAAGTTGGATTCCTCGTACTCGCGCCTCTCGTTCTCCTCTCGCCGCTCCTTCTCAGACTTTGTGTGGCGTCCGCCGTGCGTGATGGTGCTGCCGATAGAGGGCTCGGCAATGGGTGCAGAGGAGAGCTCAGTTGCGATGAACTCATCCAGCGTGGCGGACTTGTTGGGACGGCGGTCGCGGCGCTCTGCACGGCCTTCTGTCGTGGGCATAGACATGGGCGTGATCTTGGGCGGGCGGTAGATGCCGTCCCTTGCTAATTCGCGGTCGCGCGCGGTAGGCTCTTCGGGTGCTGCGCGCAGAACAGCAGCCTTGTTGGGCGCGTAGGCCATTTCGTCTTCCGAGTCGGCGGTCTGGTCTGAGGCAGCGGACTCGGCGTCACTCTCGTCAGAACCGGCATCATTGCGCGACGGCTTCGGCTTCGGCTTCGCGGCTGCTTGCGCGCTGCGACGGGCAGCATCGTCTGCGCTGCGAATAATCTTGTCGATATTGTACTTCAGACGGTTCTCAAGCGGTCGCACGCCCTTTTCCAGGTAGACGCGGAGCTCAACCAGTTTCTGCACGACCTCATCCTGCGGATGGAGTTGTTCGCTTTCGCCGCCGGAAGAGCGAGCTCGGAGCTTGAGAAGAATGAGAAAGACGAGATTCTGTAGGTATGAGAGCAGAAGCTCATTCTTCACATCCAGTAGCGAAATGCCTTCTTTCGGCGGCAGGATATCGTCGTCCTTGGGCAGAGCCTCGGTTGCAGATTGTATGGATGTTGTGAGCGTCGCGAGCAGCGACTCGAGCGAGTTGTCAACCGCCATTGTGTTTATTGAAGCTGCGGATTGCCCATTGCGCGCTGCAATATCGAGAAATTTTGGTATCGATAACAAGATCGCGCTAGCTCAATCTAGTTAGTCTCAAATCACCGAGGTGAACCCGAGCAGAGCAGTGCCTCACATGGGAGACGGACCTCTGCTTAAAGAGGAAATTAGCCACACAAACATGTCACATGTACACTCGAGACCGTAATAATCTGAACCATGAATAGATTTCATTCTTCTTGCTTGCCTTTGGTTATAATTCTGATTCTGATTCTGATTCTGATTTGCATCACTTCATATCAATCTTCCACCCTGTCCTCCCCTGTCCTCCCCCCTTCCCCTTCCCTTCCCAGGGACCCGAAAACATGAAAAAAAAAACACCTTATGAAGCGATCCCCCCAAACTCCCCCACACGGCTCCAGGATGAGAGAGAGAGAGAGAGAGAAAAAAGAGGCCAGGAGGAAAATATCCAGTTTATCCCAGCTAACGTAGACGTAGCAAAACACGGAGAACAAGGGGGAGAAAAAACCCACATACACATACTGCCTGCCTGCCTGCCCCAAAGGACAAGGGGGGGAAAACAGAAAGAGGAAGCAAAGATTCTGTGCCTGAATGCCTGGAACGCCGCTAATGCATGTAATGTGATGTGATGTGATGTGACGCGAAGTGAAGTGATGCCAATTGCACGCCCCAATACCTCTCCAAACGCGTCCATGTAACGCGTAACTGCTCTATCTCTTTCCGTCCAGACGGCACGTCTTGTCCCATCTAGGAGCCTACAGATACCGATAGTCCGGAGCCCTGGGCTTCCGTCCTCGCTGGCGATTGGGGTTTACGGGCTGGCGGTCATATGCGTCGTTGAATTGGGTTGCGACGTTTTGGGCGCTGGCTGGGCCGGTGGGGATGTTTTGGGGGGTGAAAGCGAATCCATTCATACCTCCGCCATTGTTGTTGTTGTTATTGTTGTGGTGCTGTTGCTGTTGCTGTTGCTGCTGGAGGTGGGGGTTGCCCATCATGTGCATGTTCTGCATTTGCATGGGGTTGAAGCCGGTCATGCCCATCCCCATCCCCATCATACCGTTCATGCCATTCATGCCATTCATGCCGTTCATGTTCATGCCGTTCATGTTGTTCATGCCCATGCCGAAGCCGCCCATGCCGTTCATCATCCCCATAGGCATCCCTGGCATGCCCATCCCCATGTTCATAGGCATTCCCGGCATATTCATGCCCATGGGCATGTTCTTGAGCGCCTCCATCTGTGCGATGAAGTCTTGCTCCATCGTAATGCTGGTCGGGGGCTGCTGCTGGCGCATGGCTTTGGGCGCAGTCGGGGGCTGGATGTCTGTTGGCGGGGATTTCCTCTTCTTGGACTCGGTGTCGGAGGACGAGTCTTCTTTGTCGGCCTTTTCGTCGTCGGGGGCTTGGTCTGTTTGCGCGAATTCTGAGGCGGGCACGACAGGAGCTGATGATTCATTTGGATTAGCTTGCGCATTGGATTTGTCGGAATCTGCTGTGGCAGCCTCGGCGGCTGCTTTGGATGCTGCTTCTGCGGCCTCAATTTCTGCTTTTTCAGCAGCTTCTTTCTCTGCCTTTGCGTCAGCCTTCTCGCGAGCCTTCTCAGCCTCGAAGTCGCGAATGCGGGCCTCCATTTCCTTGTCAGGGGTGAATTCGATTAGAGTTTCTTCTCCGCAATTGGGGCAAATAAGATCATTGTCTGCTAGCGACGACTCGATACAATCATTGCAGTAGGTCTTCTCACAGCACGCTGTCTTGACGGGCTGTACAAACATTCTATTGTCGAGCGGGCACTCTAGCCCGCGCTCGCGTACCTCCTTGCTTGCTGCGTCTGCATGAGCCGCCGCCGCCTTGGTCGCTTGTGTCTTCTCCTGGAACTTCTCCCATGTCTTTGTATCCGTCATGACTTGCACATATTCTCCGTCGGCGTTCAGCATGACGCCCTTGGCATCCTCGTCCACCTCCGACTTGTCCACAACCTTGAGAAACGACTTGGGGATTCCAGTCGTGCGCTTGGGGCAGTGTACGGGCTTGAAGTCGGGGTTATCATTTTCTGGGCACTGCTGGATCCAGTGACCCTTCACACCACATCGCCGACACACATAGCCAGACGGCGGGTCGTAGTTGGGAACGTTGACTGGCTTTTTCTTGTTATAAACTGGTTTTGCATGTGATAATGACTCCTTCTGCGCATCCCAGACCTGCGCCGACTCTGCCAGGAAAGCAGCCTCTGCATCTGTCTCTGTGGCGCCACTTGGGCGCGGTGCTACAACCGGCGCAGCGTCCTTCTTAATGGCACGAACGGGCGGTTTGCCCGAGACGTAGCGCGCAATCTTGCTGAACCCTCGCGCGGCCGGCCGCCGTACAGCGATGACTGTGCTTGTGCGTGGGATCGTGGTTGTGTCGTCGTCGTACTCTTTTGTCGGCTCGTCTTCGTGGTAGATGTGGAGGTTGAGGTCGGTGCTCTTCGCCATTCCCGATGCCTCGATAATGGCACGCTTCAGCTCGAACACGGAGATTTCATTCCCATCAAACGCATAGCGTTCCGGCTCCTTGGAGTTCTTGAACTTGTAGAACACCGACGACGACATGGCTGTCGATGTCTAGCTACACGGCAGGGTAAGGTACAAGGGTGTATTCGACGTCTACGGCAAGGTACGTGTTCGCGGGCGGGTGTTGTGGAGGAAGCAGTGGAGAAGGAATTACTGGGGCTGTGAAGACAGAGCTGCGCTATAGGTAGTGGAGTCCGGACCACGGTTCATGCATGGTCACGTGATGATGAGTCAGCTCCGACCATGGTTCGAGAACGCTCCTTCCATAGAGTCTGTTCGCGTCGCTGCCACGATTCACAAGCAAGCAATTGTCGTGGTAAATGCATCTCGAATTTGGCTTTTGGCCTAAGTAAAACAGGGGTATCTACGTTCAATCCAACACCGTCCAATGCTATATATCTATCAAATTCAATAAGAGCCGCTTCCATGCAATATACAAAGCCTGACAGGCTGCATCTACGCGGTCCTTTGATTCTTTGATGCTTTCGCACCGTTGCTCATTATTGTAGCAATGGATTCGCCGGTCCTTACACGTTTTAAATTTTTGCTGCGAGGAGACAGACTGGCTTCGCTGGGAGAGCTCTGGGCATTGCGCGTGCCCTTGCGACTGCCTTGCTTTGACAGTTTGCCTGCGTGGCTGGCAGGCGAATTGAAACCTGAGCCTCCACCTGCTGTAGCTGCCGAACTGCCAGCAACAATCTCTTCTGCTAAACGGTCTGCCACCGCAGCATCATACTCGCGCTCGAATGCACGTACTGTGTCGGGGTCTTGCTGACGGGCAGTGGCGAGGAGGTCGATGCTGCCATCATCAGAGTCCTCCGAATATTCCGATGCCTCGGACGCGTCGTTGTCGCTCATATCACTTGCAACGCCGGTGTCGGGTGGAACAATGTTGAGTAATTGCAGTGCGGTGGATGGACCACCCGTATCGGATCCTTCATCAGATGACTGTTCGTCGTCCGAGACCTCCCCAGAGGACGCCGAGTCGAATGGGAAAAAGGATGGCGGTGGCAGGGCTGAGCTCGGCATGTCGCGACGCACCGCAGAAATGACCTTTTGCTGGATGCCATTCTTCAGGCTCGATGAACGCCGTCTCGTCTCCAGCGAAGCTTCGTCTTCACCGAGAATCGCTCGAATCTTCGAGGGATACAGGCTCGACCTCCGAAAATGGGTGTCTGTGAGCCCAGTAGGGATCTGTGAGCGTTGTACGCGTATGGAAAAGTTGTCATCAGGCTGCACACCGCCTAAACCTGAGACTTCAAAGTCCATCATGTCTGGGGCCTCGGTGCCAGGGTTGTTTTCAAGATGGGCTGGGGAAAAGGCGAGACTCTCCACGGAAGATGGCGTTCTAGCATTGCCTTTTGAGTCCAGCTCCATCTTCGCATCGTCCAAGGGGCCGCGGGGCTCCCAAATCTCGGATCCTTTGCTGGGTTCTGTGCTCAGTTCGACACCAAGAGGATGACTAGTAACGGTACTATAATTCTCGGGCAAAGTCAGGGATGCTCCCACTCGGTCGCCCGTGAGATCAGTGCAAAACTTTGCCTTGTTGTAAAAGATCATCGGTCCATCGTCACGTCGCCTGCTAGACATGTTGGTTTGCAAGTTGGAGCTGCCCAGTCCTGATGAATCACCGCCCTGTTGAGGTTGGAAAAGCGAGCTTGCAGACTCGGTGGGGTCGAAAAGATCCATGTCTTCTTCAGAGCTCTCCATACGGAAGAATAAGGGCTTGTACGCGAGTTTGTTCTGTTTGGCATTTGAATTGGCAGAAAGAATCTTGCGCTGCTCTGAGCCGCCATAGCCACTCTCGTTGCTGCTGTTGCCAGTCTTGGAGCTCTTGTGCGGTGATCTCTGAGCGCCGAGTGCTTGGTCAGGCGAATTGATACCAAGTCGACCATCGGGAGAGCCGTCGCTACTGTTCTTGCTAAAGTCGTGTCCTCCCTTCCAGCGAACCTTGCGGCCGTCGGTGGAGAGCTCTAGCATGGTGCTGTACTGTGCGATGGCATCCTTTACGTCATCGGGCGTGACGTTGAGAGTATGGAGCTGGGCCATGTTGATCAGGAGGTTCAAGTAGAGCCAACCGTGTCCCTCTAACGATCTAGTGTAGGTGGTCATGTCTGGAGGCGAGAAGCCAAGGTGTCGGAAGTATTCCATGTTGGCAGCAGGAACCTGGGCACGGTATGGATCCAAATCAAGGGGTCGTGTCGGTCGCTGATCAGGGGAGCCGGAGCCAGAGGCTGCAAAATCCTGCTCGTTGACGCGATACTGGGTGGGGATCTGCAAAGTAGCTGGGCCTTCGTCCCCTTCGGTATCGGCTCGCTCAGGCATGATGAGGGCGGTGCGCTGGCCCTCGGGTCTGGATGTGCGGCCAGTCGCCTCTCTCTCACGGCGGTCAGCTGTGGCAGCAGACTGTGCGACTTCCTCCTGCTGCATGGGCTGGGGGTGGGTGCCAGGTGCGGAGCGCTTGCCGGCGAAGATTTGCTCCAGACGTCTGACGACCATCTTCTTCCTTGCCTTGTCGGACATGGGGGCGGTGTCCTGAGGGAGGAGGCCTAGAGGAATGTCGTGCAGATAGGACTGGATGCTCTGCTGTTGACGGCTGTAGGCAGATTTTGTCATCTTGCGGTTGTCCATGTTCTGGTTGGACGGGCCATTGGACGGCGTGGACGAGTTCTGGCCAGAGGCCGACATGGAGACGTAGCCCGACTCGGCGAAGCGAGAGGTGGAGGAGGCGGTGTGCTCCTTATTGAGGGCTGGGATGTGAGCAATGTGCGGGCGTTCGCTGGAGTCGTCGAGGCCGGCGGCAAACTTGCGCAGGGTCTCCTCGAGCTCCTTCTTCTTGTGATCGGGCAGGCCGTGGAAGCGGACCTCGAACAGCTTCTCCTCCTGCAGATGGGCGTCGTAGACCTTTTCGTACTTGCGCAGGCGCTGCTTGAGCTTCCTGTTGGCGATGGTGAGGTCGTCGATGACGCTGCGGAAGTCTTCGGTGCTGCTGCCGTCGGTGCCGAGGTGCATGAGGTTGGGGCGGTAGGGCAGGGTGGGCATGCCGGTGTGGTGAGCGTCTGGGGGCGTGCGCTCAGACGAGGACGAGTTGTGCAGCAGAAAGGGCGGGTCGTTGTCGACAAAGGAGGCGTCGTGGCCGTCGTTGTTGGTGCGCTCGAACCAGCCGGCGGCATCGCTGCTCTCGCCGGAGCTGTGGTTGTTGAGGTGCAGGCGCGGCGAGACGCTCGAGGGGGGGTTGGCCTTGTCGCTGGCGGGGCCGTTGGGCGAGGTGCTCAGCGTGGTCGCCTGGCGGACGGAGCGGGCAGCGGGAGCCGTAGTAGCAGCCGCAGCAGCAGCAGCCGCAGCAGCAACAGTCGAGGCCGCGCGCTGTGGTTTGGCGGGTGGGCTATGTCGCAGCGACACCGACTTGTGCGCGGGCGGGCGGCGAGGGTGCTGGCTGGAGGCGTGGGTGTGGGCGTGGGCGGGCGCAGGGACGGTACCTGGGCGCTCGTCCATGTCGCGGTGGCTCTGCTACGGCGGTAGTGGGCGTGCTATGGGCGCAGGGCGTGCGCAACGCTCATCGGGGGCGTGAAGGGAGGGACGTCAAAGGGGCGTGGATGGCAGGCCGTGGGGCAGGATTCGGTCGCTGTCGTCGTCGTCGGTGTAGAATACGGTGCTTAGTGACGGTAAGGTGGATGTGAGCTGGGACTGCGGTGTTGGGAGGGCGCGTCGTGTGCAGGACACGAGCAAGCAGGACCGGCAGCACGGCGCCTGAGCGGCGGCCATATGGGGCATCATCGCGGGTAGTTTTGCCCTGGTCAGCACGATCTTGAGGTTGATGGAACTGGTGATGCGATCGAGACATCCCTGCCCCATCGCCAAGCGCGGCGTTCCGGATCGCCCCATCCAGACGGCATCGTCCAGTGCAGCGCCAGCATCGACGATTGAGCCTCCGGGCTGCCACACTCCCTTGCCCAATGCGGCACCCTTCACACGCGTTCTGGGCCCGTCACGGTCGCTGTCTCGATGCTGCTCGTCGCCAGCGATGGCTGTGCTGCACGCTCAGCGCTGCCAGGTGGCAAGCACCCAGGCCTCCAAGCACAGCCCCAGCCCCACCAATCACAGCGCAAGTCTCGCTTTGCTGTCAGGAGGGTGATGTCATTGCTCTCCTGTTCCTGGACCCTGAATCCTGCCCGCCGCTGCTGCCATCACGATGGCCACTCCACTTCCGATCTGCCCTCTGCGCGAGACCCTGAACTCTCCGGACCACACCACCGAGCCTGCCTGGTTCCATCTTTCGCCAATGGGATGCCGTCAAGGGACTATCCACCGTCATCAGCGTCACAGCTCCAGTTACTCCTGAGCGCCCATCGAAGATTTGAAGAACATCGCCAGCGCCTGTCAACACCTACGTAAACCTCAACCCCCATTATTACATGCTCGCCCTGCGCATGACGTCCATTCTCCGTGCAGCCAACGGCATCGCCATGTGAGCCTGCACGTTACGGCCTCGAGCACCGCCAGCCGTGCACATTGTAATAATACAGCATCACAACACCGCTTGCCCGCCATTACCGTTGCGCGGTACCACTGTCGTGATTGCGCAAGGTCGGTGTCCAAAGCCGTGGTTCGATCGATCTGCCAAAGGTAAAGACGCAGAAGGTCATGGACATGATTGTACTTGTGCATGCGTATTTGGACGTGCTGCATTCGTCCAGCTTGCTGTGCCGCGGGCCACAACAGCTGTCTCGTTTCAGCAGCGTCTCCTCGTACCTCTAATAGTCCAAATGGCCGCTCATGAGACTGCGATCTCGATCATCACCCAGCATCGGTGATGATCAAAAATTCCCATCTGCGTTCCAGATTGCGGTGCTGCATGCAATAGAGTGGCAATACAGCATGCGCACAGACTGTTGCACTGCGCATTCGCTGTTTCGAGACTCTCGAATACGGTGCGATTCATTTACAATACAAGGCTGCACACGGTGACACGCTCAAGATCATCAGCCCATTGTTCAGACGGTAGTAGGAGTGCTCTTGTGATGCAATCCAGATGCCGCTGCCTTCTTGAAGGATCCGTCTTGATCTGCACCACAAGGTACTGACGCCGAGAATCGCGAGTCGCTCTAGAATTCATGCCAACCGATCGCGCCTTTGTACAATGCCGCGGCAAGTTATCTAAGCACATGTATGTACCCGTTTATTGCTTGCAGTGCTACCGGCCAATCGCCAACACGTAGTCGGACACGCTGCAGGTACAGTCGTAAGCTAGCTTCATACTGTCTGCTTCGCTTTCCATCTATTCGAATTCATCTTACAAAGTACGAGGACATTTGACAGATGCAATCAATCATTCATCTTCACATCTTCCAGTCACACCCAGCATCTCAAACAACTTGCTCCTTCCTGTTTGGTGCTTTCGTTATCTGTGTCTCTTGCTCTTTCCTTCGCTTCTGCAACTGCGCTTGCACTTTCTCTCCCTGATATTTATTCCTTGTCATCCATCTTCTCTCCTCACGGCTCCAAACATCCTCCAGTCCTTTTCGTCATCCGTAACATACCACTTGCAGATCTCACCCACTCAACTCATTCTATTCCCCACTCGTCTTTCAGCGCATCTATTATCCACGCCGTACGCCACGCGTGCATCTTCTCAAAATATTGTAGCATCCTTGTCACCTCCTTCCGCTCATCCAAGTCTGATAACAGCGGGCCCCATATGAACACCGTGTGGCTGAGAATAATCAGCAGCTGTGCATTCTGCATTGACGATTTACAGGCTGCGCAAATAGCATGCACATGCTGGAGGATCTTCCGCTGCGAAACTGTCAGTCTGACAACCTCCCCACTTATCAGGGGAAACGAGGGCTGCAAGGACATACGTCTTCAGAAGTCAGCTTCGGCCTCACCCAACGCGTGTGGAACCTGGTATCCGGTCGGTATCGCACCAGCAGGATGCACGAGAAGTGGTAGAAAACATAGCTTATCACTTTGTACCCCCAAACTCGTGGTCAGCGCGTGAATCAAACTAGATACATGACAGGACTCACCATGCCAGTCCGCCGTGAACCATATCTCCGAAAATGCTCCCCCCTTCTCAGCAGGCCCCCACCCAATCGCATCGAATGCCTTCGGTCGGTTTTTCAGCCACGTCTGGCAACGCTCCCATAGCTCCTGCCACTGCGCCGCCCGCTTTATACCATCGCTTTGACTCTTTGCGCCCGAGAAACAAAAGTCCGCTACACACGCCGTGATCCACAGAATGCCATTCGCACATGCTGTCTCGTTGCGCAGCCAACTCAGCGGGTGTATCCCACTGAAAGAGCCTACTGGCGGCTGAAGTGACAGGTTGAAATCGATATCTAGCGGCTCCTGGCTGATAGTCGCGTTATAGAGGCTCTGGCGCACATAGATCCAAAAACATGCTTCACGCATCGAGGTCGCGCTTGGGTCCACGAGTAATGAGGTCGTCGATGCTCGCAAAATGGAAGATGTGCCTTTGAGATGGTGCTTGTCACGACATCCGTGAAGGCCTGGTGCTGCGATGCTTCAGCCGCGTCCTGCACCAAGGCAAGGTATCGTGAGCCCAGGGCCAGTGTAGGGTTCGAGAAACAATCCTGATACACAATGACAAAACACAGGAAACGGAGTCCTACCATTTAATTGATCTGCAAAATGCAGTAGCAGCACCGCACTGAGCAGACATTCATCCTGCACTTCATCGGTTGTGCCCAGCTTTTCAATCAACAGCTCAACACAACGTTCATACGCTCTCTCACCCTCTTCAGCCGCACCCTTGTGCCTAGCTGCAAAGCATAGCACCGCATTGAGCAGCACAGGACTCCTTCCCGCGTTCTCAGACACGGCTAGCGTGAAGATGCGCGCGGCATTTGTGCAGTCCAGCCACCGCCCCAGGTACTGGACGAAGTGGTGGAATAGCCGCGCCTCTTCCTGCGAAACAGAGAGAGACATGTGTTGGGCGTGCGATTCGGGGAGCTGTGGAACGTTGGCGTGTTAATCATGTGCGTTATGTACGATGATGGGCAGTGTTGGTTCGATGTCGACGACGCCGAGACGAGCTGGGTTATTGTCGCGAGCTCGATTTCTGCTCCTGACAGACGAGGGGATGGGGGACCAGGATTCCGTATAGAGTCATGCAGCATACATCATGTCCCGAATTCAAGGCGTATGGGCACGAATGTTTACAGCGCTTGCAGCGAGGTTAGCGATGACATCAACAGGCGTTTGCTGAGTCGACCCGGGAGTTTTACCCGGCCAGCCAATCACACTTGCGCATTGCGATGCTATCTCTGGCCTCGCATGTCCGAGCTACCTAGCCTTGGGGCAGACAGGCCGCAGGGCAGATGGAGCTAGATTCCTCATCGTCGTGAGAGTATGACTACTGTAGACTTGGTGGTCTTTGCACCCTTACCACCTACGCCCACCCCCCCCCCTCTTTCAAAGTCTCCAAACCAAACGACAAAAGAAAGAAAAAAAGAAAATACCACTGTACATATGCATCAACAATTTCAATTGCCCTTTGCTCCTTACCAATATATCCCCTGCCTGTTATAATTACTTAAACTAACTGTACATGTACGGTGTACCTGAGGTCCCTCTTCAGTCTACTGGAAAAGTTTAAAGACTGGATATCAAGTATAGAGACTCAACATACGCTCTGTGTGCTACGTATTACTAGGGGCTGAATTGTAGGAGGCGTTTGCTGTTGCTGTTTGCTGTTGCTGTAGCTGTTTGCTGTAGCTATTTGCTATTTGCTATTTGCTATCTGCTATTTGCTATCTAACCACTACCCCAAGCTAACACACACCAACATACCAACAAAATTCGCACCTGCACATCCCATCTCCTTCTTCCGCCCCTTTTTACCGTGACACACTGCTGCTTTATCTGCACTATGTATACCATATAACTACGCTTGATGTGCGGCTGCAGGTTACACTGATAAGGAGATGGATGGATGTGTGGGTGTTGGTACTACAGGCGTTGTGGAGATGTGTACTTTGGTGGTTGGAGGGGTGGTGTTGGTATTATTGCTAGTGACAGTGTCAGTGACAGTGCCAGTCAGTGCCAGTGACGGGGCTACCAACTCCTTCATACCCGCACGCTAGACGAGGGAGTCTGCGTGATGTGGTGACAGCGGAGGATGTATATATATATAATATTGTGTAGGCACAGAATAGCGAGGTTCTGCTCATAACCGCTTTGCGGGATAAATCGCAAACGCATCAGCCCCATTCTTTTAGCGGTTCCTATTTATTATTATTATTTTTTCATGCTGATTCAAGCTATTGTCGGATATAATTCAGGTATGCGGACCAGCATATCGTGGGTTTATCTCATGCTCGTGCCGGTTCTGGGTGCGCGGGTTGCTTGGGCAGCGCTGGGATCTCCTTCTCTGTCTTCGTCGCTCGATTTGAGAGCGCGGGGATGGGAATGGGTTGGAGACGAGACGGCGATGGCAATTGCAATTGCAACCGTGACTGTGCCTGCGATGGAGACGGAAACACAAACGGAAACACAAACGGAAATGGAAATGGAAATGGAAACAGAAACGGTGGTCTTGGGTCAATATGAAAAGTGCCGCAGAGGGGAGTTGTACTGTTTCCATGAGATTGCTGCAATGGGTTAGTTGAATCCCCCGAGTTCCCCATCTTTACGCTCTCATATCGTGTTCATCATCATCAGTTTTATACCCTTCTTCCCACTCCTCTCTACCTACTTCCCCACCCACACACTCACCAACCCACCACAGGCTACGACCTCTACCAACTCACCCTGCAATACTGCCGCGACACGCACGCCAGCGGCTGTGAAGGCTGCGATATATGGGGCTGCGAGTGCTTGCTCAACTGCAGACAGAGTTTCTTCCTCTGCGTGGATGGCGATGGCTGGTATGAGTGGAGGGGGAGATGTACCGGGGGGACGTGTCGGAGGAGTGTGTGTCGTGGTTGATGAGCGGATTGTGGAGGGAGGTAACATGTGCAGAGGCAGGACAGAGCTGGGGTTTGTAGGGGTGAGGGTTTGTGTGCTGGTTGCTGCGTGGTGGGTGTGTTTTGAGTCTTGTGGAAGATAGAGTGTTATTGCATCGAGTGAGGTGCTGTCTGTAGTGATGTTCTTTTTGTTTCATTCTACATTGGCCATGCTGGTTGGCGATTCAATGGCGATCAGGAGAAAATGCTCACTTCGACATACAACAAGACTCGACCCGGGAAAAATGCATACATTAGTAAACGTCACCCTAGCTCTGAGTCTGGGCCTGCATGCTGCAACTGACGATACCTCCGTGCGGTCATTGAATTTCCAAATCTGGAACGACTGTATGTAATTCGGCTCAAGATATATACTGCATGAAATCCAACACGATATTGCACTCCTTCTTTCCCAGCAGCTTATTGTATTCAGTTTCCGCCCACAGCAATTGTGAACAACACTGGATCTCCTGCATGCAGCGTACCCGCAACATCCTGCCCTCCATCCGGCACGACGTCGTCGTATGGAAAAGCATAACCCCTGCCATCCCTCTGCACTGCATGCACAGCCCGACTGTAGTGATTCGTCGTCACGTCCCGATAGTAGGTACTCGGGTTGCCACCATTGGGGAACTGATTCCCTGGCGTGTTGAGCAGCTGGCTGCGATTAAACGCTGCAGCAAGCCTGGGAATCACGCCGTCCCGCGCGAGGTTCTGACCGGTCTGGAAGGGGCCGGTAGAGCATGTGAAGATGTCTGCTGAGCTGGGCGCGGAGAAAGAGCCCGCGGCGCCGAGCTGCAGTTGGTTGCCCACGACGCGGCCGGTGAGGTTACCCGCTGCAGCTTGCGTGTTGATAGTCATGTCTTCGTTGCGGTACTTGTTCCAAACGGCGGTTACGTAGCCGTCCCAGTAGTTGCTCCAAGCGTTGTTGTTGGAGGCAAGTAGGTTTGTGGGGTTGAGAACGCGCAGTGGCTTGCCGTTGTAGCTGTGGATAAGCTGGTCCCATGGTTTACCGTCGCGCTGAGTTTGTGCGCGCATTTCATCAACCACACGCTGGAATCCGTCCGTGCCCATTCCTGGAACTGAGAGTGTGCCGCTGTTTGCTGTGTTGAGGGTAAGGGCGACGGGAATGCTGATGAAGTCGACGTATGAAATGTTGGCGAAGAGCTGCTGGTCGTTATAGGTAAATTCGGCGAACGTCCAGTTCAGATTGTAGTTAGGATCGGTTGGATTGGTAACACTGGGGTTGACAATGTTGGGGCCAGGATTCACAAAGAATGTAAGGCGGGCGTCGACTACAAACCAGATTCGCCCACCAGCAATCTTGGGAATGGTGGCTGTAACAGTGTTGCCTGGTGCCCCGAGAGGTATTGCTATATCGACGCCGACACTAGCCAGTGGCTGGGCAGGCGAGGGTGGGGAGTAAATACTTCTGCCGTCGGCCTGGATGAAGATTGGCCTGTTACCATCGTTGATAGAGAGACCAGTTATGTAGGCGAATACATTGCTTGAATTGGTCCTGTTCTGAAGTGCGAGTTGCAAAGTCCCTCTCGTGTCTGCCGCTAGAATCTGCTGCTGCTGTTCGCGCACAGAAGCCACAGGTGGGTTGGCTCTCGTTGGCTGTGTTGATGTCGGAGCTGTTGATTTCCAAGTCGTCTTCCCCCTAAGCCTTGCAAACGCTCTCTTTATAGACTTCATGATCTTGCAAAAGATAAAATTAAGAGACGCGATGGTGGTATTAAATATACAACAAGAAGACAGATAGGATCAAGGATCGTAGATGGTAAAAGGCACTCAGCAAACAGTTTATAAAGACCGCCGGACATGTCTCTGAGCTCAAGGATTGTGGGTGTTAATTTCGTGGAGTGCAGCTGATGTCACGAATGCGACGAAATGTCAAACCGGCTGCTGGATCGCCAACGCCAGTGTAAATGAATGATAGTGGCGTCGGGGTCATTTCGAAAACGCGGCCAATCAACGCCTGCATTCATGCACCATTTGTGCTCGGTTCGCGCCGACAACCCCAGGTTTCAAAACCACGCGCGTCAAGCAGGTGGTGTCACCATAGCGATGCATTGAATACCCGTCAGTAAAATATGTCGAGTGAAAGCAAAGACCGAGGTGTTAAGACGCATGATGTGGAGGCTGTCAGTTGACGAGACAGAGAGACAGAGAACTTCCTGGTGGGTGCGACAACGGATTTGAGTCCTCGGAAAAAGGAATGGCTGGACATGTGCACTCTCGCAGAAGCAATCGTGATTACCTTACAACAAGACACGGAAAGAAAAACTTGCAATCACCGGATTGATTGTCTGGGTCAAGCACTGCGGGAAATGCCTCATGGCCTTGTGCAGTTTCTCTCCACACCCATTGGCCATGGAACAGCCTTTTGCGGGTCGAAGGCACGGATCTTGTGATGCTGAGGATGTTGCCAGTGTTCCCAGGAGTATCATGTAATAACTTGAGAGGCGAATGTCAGCAGACTGAAAGCTTACGACCAAATATGAGAGCAGCAATGCGTCTCGGCTCAGCACGACGAACGAGACAAGTTGGGTCTACTTCATACCCAGAAGCAAACTTTCGGGGCAGCAAGAAGGGTGTGCAAAAGCATGTCAACCCCGAGGAATGGCGCACACTTCTTCGTTCCAGAAGTGGCCGTTGTACAACAATGACGAACGTCGAAATTATGCATCGAGTATGATGAGATATTGTTGCATTTAGAGGCTTATTTGGGCGCATTCTGGCCGCGATGGCCGTCGTGTGTTTGAGAGAGGTTGTTGGAAGTAGAAGAAACGACATCGCGCTTGTACCTTTGTGCAACCACGTGACGGCCCAGAGCCGATTTCTGTGTAACGCACGCCATTCATGATGAGGCTGGTGCATTTGCGCGAAGTATTGTCAAAGAATCATCTGTCATATGCAAATCACAAGGCTGGAGATAGTCACGAGGCTTGAATCTGGTTTCCTTCGTTTCTTGTTTGGAGACTCCTTTATGTGGTTTGATTTGTGCCAGAATGGGGTATCTCCGCCATCGCATTCGACTGTCCCTCCACTCGGCCATACCTCGAGCTCATGAGATTCTACGATATGCTTCACAACCACAAACAGAGCTTGCCAGATGCAGTACCAGCAGCAATCCAATCCATCGTGGGGTGAAACTTAGCCACAGCTGGCACCGCGGTGATACCATCGCCACCCAGTTGCGCTAATTGTTGGCCCTTGCCGGTGTAGACATCGACAAAGCGATTCATGTTGCCAATGCAGAAGCGCTGGATGTTATCTTTGGGAAATTGCTGCCACTGCGCTCGTAATCTGCACGAACATTAGTTCAGGTCGCGAAATTCAAGGGTGCAGCAACGTACATTGTAACCCATCGTCCAGTCTGATTATTGTGCGGCACAATGGTCTTAGGCTTCATTTCTTGCTCCGTCAATGTGTGTCCTGGCGCCCAGTCTTTACAATCCCCAAAATCGTAAATCTTGACTGTGTCATCGTAGCTTGCAGTCGCTACCTGACCAACAGAATTCCATGCGGCGTGCGAGACGCTCAGTCTGCTCTCATGCTCGCCTACGAGCGCAGGGCCTCGCTCATCACCCTTCCCGCTAATCTTTCGTAAATCCCACAGCTTCAGCGTCCGGTCCAGTGATGCTGTTGCCACAAGATGTGGGTGTTGTGGGTGCAGACTGAAGCCGCCAATCTTCTTATCCGAGAGCTGGAAAATTTGCGCATCCATGACTTCTGTACGCATGTCGTACATACCAAAGCGACCATCGAGAGTAGAAAAGTAGAGCATATTTGCGTCATCTTTGGAGATTTCGAGCCCAGAAAGCGGTTGGTCTTCATTGGGGTCCTGTGGACCATATACTTCCACTGCGACACCTTTTGCGAGGTCAAGTTTACGTATTGAAGAGTCGTAGGAGGCGGAGTACAGGGCATTGGAGTCATGCGGGCTAAATTGGAAGGTGTGTATCGTGCGTGTGTGCGGCTTGAGCGTAGTTATGACTGGCCCTTCCGAGTCTGCATCTTCATCGTCTTCGGCCTTAACTTCTGGGGCTTTTTGTGATGCATCGCAAATTCCCAGATTACCAAGTTTATCGCCAGCAAACACAAGGGGCTTTTCCTCGGTAGGATGCAGACCTAGAGCGTAGATACGCTCTGGCGTGATTTTGATCTCATTCGGCTCGAAGTCCTCCCAAAGCTGGAGGCCACTCATCCTCTCCCTCAATGCCTTGACATCCTTGTCCGTTATGTCGCTCGCATCGTCGAAGTCAAAGGTGCGCTCGTATGGGTTCGCTGGGCCGACGATGCGCAAAAAGTTTCCGCTTTGGTCCCATGTCTTTCCAACGACAGTGATGTCGCCGAAATTGAAGGCATCGCTAATGCGCTGCCTCTTTGCGCGATCAGCTTCCTTGATCGCGACATATTCTTCCTCCGCTTTGCGCTTGGCTTTATCACTATCGGCCTCGATGCCCTTTAGACGTGAGGATGTTCGTCGTGGCGTTGCGTCTTCGACTTTGACCTTCTTCGCTGGCGCAGCCTTCTTTGGTTTCGGTTTCGTAGACGATGCGGCTTTGGAACTGGGCCCTAAACCTGCTTGCGCTGCTTCCATTTCCAGGTTGCGCAGTAGAGCCTGCGTTTTTGCAATGTTCTCCTGTCTCTTGCGTTCATAGTCGCTGACCTCTACTTTCTTTGCTTTCGCCATGTTGGCTTACCGAAAGCCTATCGCGGGTGAGTATACTGCTTCGTCTCGTTACTCTCGTGTACAGGCGCAATGCTCGAAGGAGCGCGCGAATGCTTTGCGAAATGTTTTGGGAAGCCGTTTTCCGAGATAAACACTCGTAGTATACACAATCAAATTGTTGCCAAGAATCAATGAATGAGAGAAATGTCGGGCTGCAGTGCTGGGATCTGCGCCAGAAACAAAGTGGTGACGCCACGCGTTGGTAGATTCGAACGCGTCGACGCGACGATCACGTGGGCCATGAGTGCGAATGTGAGCATGCAGGTCATTGTTGTGTTGGCTTTTCTCCAACGACAACACTGCTGCAAATTTAACATTCGGCTCCGCACAAATGGTACTGTGCCAAAAAGCCCATGCCTTCTTGTCTTTGTTCCGCCAACGACGATGGAAACTTCGTCTTGGCATGGAACGGAATTAGATCATCACTCCACACGATAGCTACTCTGAACATCATCCACCGCCACAATGCAATCAACAACAAGACTACCCTCTACAATACTCGGTAAATGGCGCACCGGTACCTTGAGATCGAAACCGATTGTCAGACAAAGATGTGCATACCACTCGTACGACTACGCACAACCGCCTCCGTTTCCTGCCGCTGAGACCAAGATCCTATCTTCAGCATACGCACACGTCCCAGACCATGGCTTCACAGTTGATGCATTGAAGCTGGGTGCAAGAGATGCTGGGTACCTGGACGCATCGACGAACCTCTTTCCAAGAGGTGTATTCGATCTTATAAATTATCACCTTGTCACACAACGACTAGCATTGAAAGACTCCATACAGTTCCCAGAAGAAAAAGATGGGAAAAGAATTGGAATTGGAAGCAAAGTTAGGTCATTGACTTTGGCACGATTGAGAGCCAATGAGCCTATTCTACATCGCTGGCAAGAGGTATGCATCTTCGTGCCATGTTATGTGAAGCTGTATGCTAAATAGATCAGGCTCTTGCAGTAATGGCACAGCCTTCATATATTCCACCCTCCCTACATGAACTCGCAGCCCTCGCAGACGAAATCTGGTTTCTTGCTGGTGACCAGAGTGTCGACACCAGCTGGTACACCAAGCGCGCGACGCTCTCGACCATTTACTCCGCTACCGAAGTCTTCATGACGCAAGACACATCAAAGAATTTTGTTGAGACGGAGCAATTTCTAGACAACAGGCTTGAGGATTTGCAGACTGTTGGAGGCTTTATGGGCAAGCTAGGCGAATGGGTTAACTACACAGGCCATAGCACCATCAATGTGCTAAGGAGCAAAGGTGTCAGGATATGAAGGTAGTCGCAGTTCTTACAGCAATGGGATTTCCGGGAGCTGTGTAGAACAAGTGGAAGCTGTACGATATGTGCGAAGTATTGCATTCAGCGCGCCGGTTCACATCGCTTTTTGACATTCAACAATTCACTACGCTTCGCATACTGAGTATTATATCTAAAGGATCGCCCGGGGCATGCAAATGTTGGAAGCCACAAAGGCACGGACTTTATGGTGTAACAATTCGCCTCCAGAAAGCCTTCAAAACCGCAAGGTGCAGAAGTACAAATTTCAACGTACACGGCCCTACTCAGTGCGAAAATCGTACTGTGCTGGATGCAACGATGAACAGCGGGTTTTCTGCAATCGCAAGCTCATCGTTGGCGGCTGCACAGACATGGGGAAAGTCAGGTTGCACTACAACGGTGACTACCTACCGTACGATGTCGGAAGACTCGGGCTGTTGCATCAAAATAACGCATGAAAGTCAGCGTCAGTTATTGTCGCACATACCATAGACGTCGGAGAGCCGCATTCTGCTGACCACGCCACTACACCGTTGCAGTGCGCTCGGTGTTGAATAGCCATTTGTGTGAAATGTCGCCCTCACTGTACCGTGAATTGCACGAGCGATATCGGCGATAGACCCAACCTTTGTGAGTGTGTAAGCAGTACCAAAGGCACAGTACATGCAGCGTTGTGCACCATGTGCAAGCGGCGAATTGAGCGGATAACAAAGCAGGTTATTTTTGGAATGGACGATCTGGGGAAGTGAGAGTTAAGCTTGCGGTTGCGGCGCTGTGTAGCGGGGCAACACGAGCATCAACGTCACTTTAAGCTTCTCTCTTCTCCACGGCAAGCACTGGGAAATTGGTTTGCACTGCAGTACGGGGTCGTGACGACACCAGGAAATATGAGTCCAATCATCGCGATCATACAAGTGCCAGTGCCGGAACTTTCAGGCTCGTCCTTGTTCATCAAAGTGACTATCGAAACCTCGTAAATGGCAACCAAATCACGCGCCTCGGTAGGAGCTAAAGCCTCCCGAACCGAGTATCCTGGCATTGTACACGATGTCGAACCAATGGTGGGCCGCAGCTGGTAGCACTACGAACACGAGGTGATCGGTGTCGTGTTTGTGATTTAGCTGCGTGTGGAACGACACAGTGCAACCTTCCGCACAACGCATGTCGCTAGTGCAAGGTACTCAACGGTGGTCGAGCTTACTGGATTGATGATGCAGTGGCCCAATATGGGATAAGTGGGGTAATGGTGCGAGGAGACGCAGAAGCAGGGCAGTATTGTGATGTCCTCTCTCATGGTTATAAAGACGCATAGTAGCCTCGCTCCAATGACCACCATCAAATCCATCAGCTTTTGTACAGTCGCTACAACATCAAAATGAAGTACACTCTCGCTTTCGCAGGTCTTATCGCTGGTGCTCTCGCTGGAGGAGAGTGCTATGCACCTCCCCCCAAGTCCTCTGATTACCCTGCTCCTCCCGCCCCTAAACCCACTCCTACTCCGGGTGCTGGCTATTTCAGCGTAATCTCGTCGCGCAGTGCCTCGCCCATCCACCTGCTGCCCCTGACTGCTCGTGGTGGAAAGTTTTACTTGGGCGGCGCCGGACCCTCCAGCTATTGCCCTACCGGCCTCCCCGCCGGCTCTTGCCCCCCTGGCAACTCGACTGTCTTTACTGGTGGTGACGGTACTCTTTCTCTCGGTGTTGTCGTTCCCGGCGGCCAGCAAGTCTACGTCGCTCCCGATGCGTCCTTGAGCTACACTGTGGCTCACTCAGCCGCCATCCCAGCAGGCTCCATCGTCGACCAGTTCAGCAAGACTGCTCCCGGCTCCAACAACTTGGGCACACTCAACTTCGAGACTGGCTTTGTTGCTTGCCCTGTTGGTGGAGATGACAAGAGCTACCAGGTCTACGGCCAGACTGACAGCTTCGAGGCAAGCTCAGAGTGCCTTGGCTTTAGCGCTCTTACCTGTAGGTTTCCACCTGTCGGCCTGTGTATACATTTGCTAACATTTCCTATAGCCGCTGGTACCGAGCCTGGTGCTTGGCAGTACTAGGCCTCCTGGGTCTTCCGGGCTTTGATCTATGTGATCAAAACTTAATGACATAATGTAATTAAATCTGGTGGGATAGCTGATGGCAGATACTGTACTTTAGACGTACATATGAATTCGAGCTCTCATTGAGTCAGACTGTCCAACAAAAGATTCCTGATGCGTTCGATCTCCTCGTCCGGCTTGCTACCTGGTCCTATTTGGATCGAAATGGTCTTGTCCCGGCTCTTCATGCCTTTCGCAATGTCAACATCTGACTTGGGTACTTTCAGTACCTTTGCGAATACGGATCTGACAGCTGTGTTTGCCTCTCCTTCTCTTGCTTGTGCTGCAACGCAGACATCAATAACGTCGGCTGTGACAGCAACAATGCCTTCTCGATTCGCACTGGCACCTGGTTTGACGTGACAGGCAAGCTGAATTGTGCCCGTCACGACGCGACCCTTGGCTGCTTTGCCAGCTACGTATCGTATTGCTGACATTTACGGTTCTTTAACGTCTTAAGCAAACTGTGTGATGAGATGTAAGCACTGTGCCTAGCCCAAGTCTCAGAACAGCTATGGAGCGAATTGAGGACACGCCTAACGAGCACCACAGAGCAGGATAGACGTCTTCAGTTGCTAGACAAAGCAGCCTTCCAACTGAGCTCCTGCTCTTGTCGAGATTTGCGTCAGCGGTGGTGTCCGCAGAAGCTATTTGGAGGGTGATATCCACCCATGTGATCTCGCTCTCTGTGTGCGTGTTGAGCTTCTGACCCTCTGTCCGGGTAGCTTACATCCGATTCCACCCCTGGCTGAAGGTCTCGTGGTTTAGTGTTGGTGAGAGGCGAAGGCCGAGGCAAAGCGATTGGCGCAGCCAAGTGAGTAGCGGTAGCACGGCTTGGCCGCAGTTGTCCGCAGGCCAGCCCGCCAATCACGCAAAAAGCGCTCCTCGCGAGCAAAGGCAGGAACAGCCTAATGTTGCGGCGAACAACGACTTGAATGTGTAACTCCAAGCTGTTGCTGCGACATTTTGTGTTCATACCTGAATCTGATGTCTTTAAGACAGTGCCGTCAGCGATGGAACCGTTTCCATGAAGTAGCTGCCCTTTCCGACATCGCGCCGGACCTGAAGGGCCTAGTGGGGTTTTCCAGACAAAAGCGCGTTCTCTCTTCTCCTAAGTGATAAAACAAGCGGTTTCTCGACCTTAAAAGCAGTTGTACTCGAGATGAGAAAATTCGGTGAAGTGAATAACGTAAGAAGCGCGGCTGGGCGGACAATGATAAATACCGCCAGCTGGCCTTCTCCAGAGTGCATCCCCAGCTTTCAGTGTTCATTTCCTTGCCTCTTCACGTCGCTTGTACATCAGTCCGCATTCAGCGTCTTCATCTCTACTGTGGCCCACGTCACCCCCGACACATCACATTGCTCTTTCCACTCACCATGTAAGCAATTCAGACTCTTTCAAGGCAACAGGAAGGCAGTTTCTTGAGCTTCAACTCGTTCCTGCTCGTTGTAGCCGCCGCGACCAGGTCGCTCATGTTGAGTAGTCGCACGTGATTTCTCTGACACTCGCGCAGCACAATGTCTGCCGCACCAACAATACAGCCCAAGTTCCTGCCGAGCCGTCAGGATATCGGCGTCGTCGCAGTCGGTTTCAGCGGTGGTCAGGTGAGCTCTTTTGTCGAATCTCGCAGCGACGAAAACTTAACATAGGTGCAGCCAAAAGCAGGCGTCGATGCCGCGCCTATGGCGCTTATCGAAGCCGGTCTGATCAAAGAACTCGAGGGTGATCTCGACCTCAAGGTCACCTTCGATGGACAAGTGCACAACTACGCCGAGATGCTTCCAGCAGATGACCCAGTCTACAGAGGCATGAAGCGTCCAAAGTTCGTCAGCGCTGTCACCAAGGAAGTCAGCGATCAGGTATACAACTACGCAAAAGATGGAAAGCTTGTCCTCACACTCGGCGGTGACCACTCGATTGCCATGGGTACCATTTCCGGCACTGCAAAGGCTGTACGCGAAAGACTTGGGAGAGAAATTGCTGTCATCTGGGTTGACGCCCACGCTGACATCAACACTCCCGAGACTTCAGACAGCGGCAACATCCACGGTATGCCTGTTGCTTTCCTGACAGGTCTTGCGAAGGAGGATCGTGAGGACTGCTTCGGCTGGTTGAAGCCAGAACACATGCTCAGCACCAAAAAGCTCGTCTACATTGGTCTTCGCGATATCGACCGTGGTGAGAAGAAGATCCTGCGAGAGCACGGTATTAAGGCATTCTCCATGCACGACGTCGACAGGTAAGTTGAAATCACATGCACACACAGAAATCGCTCTTGTTTACAGTCTTTAGGCACGGAATTGGCAAAGTCATGGATATGGCGTTGGCATGGATCGGCAGTGACACTCCTATCCACCTGTCTTTCGATATCGATGCCCTGGACCCTATGTGGGCACCTAGCACCGGCACCGCCGTCCGAGGTGGTCTGACGCTGCGTGAGGGAGATTTCATCGCCGAGTGCGTTGCAGAGACTGGCTCTCTCATTGCACTTGATCTTGTTGAGGTCAACCCCAGCCTTGATGAGGTAGGCGCAAACGACACCATTCGTGCTGGCAACTCTATCATTCGTTGCGCCCTTGGAGATACCCTGTTGTAGAATATTAGAGCGATGAATTGTCTTTACGCAGAAATCAGGTTCTGCGAAGCGACATTTAGATGTTTACCACAAGGTAATGGTAGTAAAATTATACGTCTATAGAGCAGTATAGAATTACGCAAATGCGACATATTCACATCACACTTGCCAACACGAAGTACACTTGTGCTTCAGATCTCAAACACTAGGGTGTCATTGAATGCACATGGACACTGACTACACCTCGATGACTGAGGAATGGGAAAGGACCTCGATGGTTTATCGCCGAGGCGCCAGTAGGGCCGACGTCGCCGACATGCGTCATTGTTACTTCCGCTCACACCCGACCAGGTTAACAAAAAGTTATCAGTGAAATCGCGGCTCACGTAGCACGGCGACCTTCAATTGCTGCTCTACGACCCTTAACAAATTTTTGTTACATTCTGAGTGCCTGGTCGCGCTGATTAGAGATTGAAGGTATGCATCGGTTACCACCTAGCATCCGGCAAATCATTGCCAGCCAATCGAACTACACAAGCTTTCCCTTGACCACAACAAGACAGCTATCACATGTAGCGACACGACCACAGCTTGGTGCTTTTGCGACTGCACATCTTTCACAACAACGACGAAGCATAACCATCAAAGAACTAGAGTCAGGCCGTGACAGTCAGTATCGTCCTTGCCAGGAACAATCGCAATCTCGCTGATACCTGTAGACCGTGAACGTGTAGTCATTCTAGGGAGTGGCTGGGCGGGGTTTACTGTTGCGCGTCAGCTCGATTCGAGAAAGTACCAAACCGTTGTAGTATCCCCAAGATCCTACTTTGCATTCACACCTTTACTGGCATCCACAGCTGTTGGGACACTGGAGTTCCGGACTGCACTTGAGCCTGTAAGAAGTAGGCGTACCAAAGTCGATTTCATCCAGGGTTGGGCGGACGATGTTGATTTCAAGAACAAAACCCTTACAGTAGAGCAGGCGGTCGATGATCCAAAGCAAGGTCTAGCGTTGACTCAAGACCGTCACGAGGGCGAGTCAAAGGAAGAAAGAGCGCTGGAGAAACAGTCTGATGTGGAGAAAGGCAAAACCTTTGATTTGACCTACGACAAGTTGGTAGTTACGGTTGGTTGCTACAGTCAGACCTTTGGCACACCAGGTGTCAGGGAGCACGCATTCTTCTTGAAGGATGTTGGCGATGCACGCAACATTAGGAACCGGCTCCTTGCATGTTTCGAAGCTGCAGCTCTACCGACAACGCCAGAAGAGATGAAGAGGCAGCTTTTGAATTTCGCAGTTGTCGGAGGTGGCCCTACTGGTATCGAATTCAGTGCCGAATTACACGATCTCATCACTGAAGACATGGCCAAAATCTACCCTGAGCTGATTCGATACCACAAGGTCACCGTGTACGACGTAGCAGAGAAAGTTCTGCCCATGTTCGACGAGAAACTGGCACGTTATGCGATGGACAAGTTCAAACGTGAGGGCATCGATATCAAGACCAGCCATCATGTCGAGGAGCTGAGCCGGGGCTCTCCGTTTGAGCGAAAGAATCTGAGTACTGAACAAGACTACAGAATGTTCACTTTGAAGGTCAAGGAGGAGGGAGAAATTGGCGTCGGCATGTGCGTGTGGAGCACAGGCCTAATGCAGAATCCCTTTGTGCACCAGGCTCTCAGTAACGTTCGCGCCGTGCCTGACAACCTCCGTCTCGTCGAATCAGCCGGAGATCCTTCCTTTGCCAAAGATGTGGCATGGAAGGTCAAGAAAGACGAGAGATCAGGTTCAATCATCACTGACGATCGTTTGCGCCTCAAAGTCGTCCCGCAAGGCAAAAATGATAAACACGTGGCGGCGGTCGTCGATGATGTTTTCGTCCTTGGAGACTGTGGCATTATCGAAGGAACCAGGTATCCCGCAACAGCGCAGGTCGCATCACAGAAGGGTCTCTGGCTAGCTAAGCGACTCAATAAGCAGGACCTTGATAAAGCTGGCTTCAAGTTTCGCGACTTAGGTACTCTGGCGTATATTGGTAATTGGGATGCACTCTTTCAGGGAGGCAAGTGGGGTAGACTGCAAGGCTACATTGCATGGGCCATATGGCGAGGGGCGTACCTAACAAGGACAGTGAGCTGGAGAAACAAGATTCTAGTACCGGTCTACTGGTGAGTGATACCTTCAAAAACACTAGAAGCTTGTACTAACAGCGGCAGGGCTGTTAATTGGCTGTTTGGTCGTGACATCAGTCGTTTCTAGGTCAGGTGTATACATGATGGGTTAGCTGGCATTCGAGGCTGTACGATCGAAAGATGCTTGTAACAATATGCTTATGAGTTTCGAAGAAAAGGAAGGCAGGTCTGATTTTTTCAATGTAAATCAACGAATTGTGCCCCTTGAAGTTCTCCTGTTAGCTCCAGGGTCGTATTGATACTTCGCCCGCCTCATCCGCATCACGTTCTTTCCTTGACACAACAAACGCGAACAATCGTCCTCACGCTCACACACCCACGTGAAATATCCGCCTCCACGAATGCTGCCCACTGCGCCTCGGCGCTTCTACAATACTTGCTATCCCCTTTCAGCATTGACCAAATCAGCCAACATACTGCTTGAGGCAAGTTTACTTACGCATAGATCGTAGGGGCAGGGGACAATGTATTAACTTTGGCCAGAAAGGCGATCACTTATCCTTGAAGTGCATCGTGAGTTTGGCGAAGAAAATCATTATTTCCTGATAAGGCAATTCTAGCTTTACCATGGAACGCAGAGGTAGGGAAGTGTGTGCCAATGTCTGCCAGAAAAAGCATTGCTGAGCCGCTTACGGCTGGTTCTGGGCAAGCGACTGCATCCTTCGACCACAAAATGAGTCGCGCGACTCTCCCTTCCTCATCGAACATAGCATCTCCATTCTTGGTTGGCACGACAGGAGCTTTATCGCAGTCTTTTTGGACGCGACCTAAAGCGTCCTTGTTACCTGATGGGAGTTCCATCAACTAGGAGCAGTTGAGAACGTCCGCAATGATCTAGCAGTGTGTTGGTATCCACCAGACCCGCATCAAAGCCGTTAATTTGGTCACGGATCCCCTCTCCTAGCAATGTGGGTCGCGGAGAGATGAAGTCAATAAAACAACCCCAGGGTTAGATGAGGCAAGTCCAGTGGCGATTGTACGATTTTGACAGCGACCTACCTATCCCATTGACGACTGTTCTCCGACGTTGAGATCGGTGCGTTCCAAGCATGTGCCGATGCAGGAAGCTCACAAGGGACAAGGAGAAATTCTCGATGAACTCGGCGGCTTCATGTGGGTGGCGCGGAACGCCGTTGTTGTGATGCCTGAGGGTCAAAGGAAGACTCTGAACAATCGTGAGACGCGAAAGACAACACAAACGCGTATGGAGAGAGTTAAATGCAGCCCACGGCCTCTTTTGTAGAGGCTTGTGGCCACAGACACAAGGTGTCGCAGGTTACCGTTGCTGCCGGTGGTCAAACAATGACTGGTTTTCTTCAACAAAAGCAGATCAGGAGCTGCTTGAAAGTCAGCTCTTAACGTCTTGTCAGCATCGGTTGGAATGTTGAAGCGTTATGCTCCTTCTTAACGCGACTATAGAGTTGCTACTGAGTCCTGACACAGCAGCTTCGACACTCAACTAGCCGAGCGGTGAAGACAAAACTACCTACATATGGTGAACGTCCGTTTGCTATGAACGAATAGGAAAAGATATTGAGTCCTGCATCGCATCACACGTCACCATGAAAAAAGCATCGCTGAGTCCGCTGTCGAGCATGTCTTGTTGCAGGCCAAGATCTATTTTTGTTGTGCACAGCCACAACATGCGATGTGACTGAGGAGGTATCGCGGAGATGTGCCTTACCGAATGCACAGCCGGGAGGCCAGGGGCTGCATTGGGACTCCTTTAACGAGTACCAGAGACATTCTGGCGGGGGACAGACGAACGGCGGTCGAAGCCTACCATGTTGGCTTCAAGAAACCAAGGTTGTCAAGCGCGCTGAGATGCAGCTGAACAAGCCCTTTGTCTGTCAGAGGCTCACAGCGCAGCCCTTTGTGTGGATACGAGACGAGCGACTTGGCGGATGTGCGTCGCGCCGTTTGTCAACTGAGCCACGACGGTCTCGAGCGGACGGTCACGCCTCTGATAGGCTCCCGTGCACTGTTGCACCACTCAGCTCGCGAGCATGCAGTGGTCCATCGTGGCCGAGCACGCGAGCCCAGCGCATGTCTTGCGGTAGTGTCACACAGCACACCAGAGTTTTTAAAAAAACAGAGATTCTCAGCAGCGCACTCAAAGGAAATCGCACACCCCCAGCTCTCTCACATCACCACCTTCTGCGCTGTTCTCGAACCCTGCCGTCCTCCGATTATCCTTCGCAGGCCAGCCGCGCCTGTGCTATTGTTGATCTAGCGTCCGCGCGTCCCTACTTGTTCGGAAAGACCGTCGAGTTGCCCCCTGCCCAACTGCACGGCCAAGGTTTCAGCGGTGGCCCTAAACCTGCCATTTCTCCCCAACCCGCTCTTACGGTCTCCAGCTTCTCTCACACACTTATTGCTCGGCGCTTTCCTACGTCGTTGTCTCTCGTTTCATATTCATTTACCCGCGCCGTCCAGCATCTTCCCAGGCTCATCCACACCTTGTTTTCATCGTCACTGTCAGCGTTTCTGCCTCTCTCCCAGCTTCGTCAGGCACGAGAAAAGTTGAACCTGCAGCTGAATACCGTTTAATCAGCTCTTGTATTTCCCAGCGAACGATCTTTCCATTCTCCGGCTATCTATCACCTCGTACGCATATCTCGGCGACTGCGACGTGCGCCTGCCAGGGCCATTTCCACGACGACCGCCTGTCGGCGTGGGCAGGCTACCATGAAGTTCCACTCCTCATATTCGACCATGCTCGCACCTTTCCTGCTCTTGGCCTCCGCCCCACTGGGGGCCCTCGCCAACGATGTGCTCAAGACCAACGGCTACAGCTCCTGTCTGAACGGTGATTCAGACATCAAAGTAAACAAGCTCGACATTGAGTTCGACAGAACTACGAAAAAAATCAAGTTCGATGTATCGGGAACCAACGGGAAGCAGCAGAAGGTCATGGCCACACTGAAAGTAAACGCATATGGAAGAGAAGTCTACAGCAACACGTTCAATCCATGTGAGGGAGATATGAAGGTGGATCAGCTATGCCCAGGTAGGCAGCTCATCCTGTAGTCGCTATTCACGACTGACTCCTAGCAGTACCCGCTGGTACATTTGGTGCGTCTGGAGAACAGAGTATCCCAGAGAAATTCATCTCGCAGATCCCAGCTATTGCATTCAGCGTGCCTGATATCGACAGTCAGGCTACCATGCAGCTTACGGCCGCCGACGGTGGCACAGAACTTGCGTGTATTACATCGCAAGTCAGCAACGGCAAGTCGCTATCGACCGCAGGAGTATCTTACGTCGCTGCCGGTATTGCCGGCGCAGCGTTGGCCGTTGGAGGTCTTTCTGCGCTGGCAGGTGCTGGTCAGGCTGGTGTCGCTCACTCAAGTCCCACCTTTGGCGATGTCGTTTTCTGGTTCCAGGGTATGGCCTTGAACGGTATGATGAGCGCCGACATTCCTGGAGTTTACCGGAGCTGGTCCAAGAACTTTGCCTTCAGTACGGGCCTGATCTACTGGGAGGGTATGCAAACATCCATTGACAACTTCCGCGACATGACTGGAGGAAACCTTACTACCAATAGCGTCAAATTCTTGTCAAACGCCACTCTTGTGCACGTTGATCAGAATATGACCTTGACCAAGCGCAGCTTTGACGGCATCAGCGATGTTCTTCTCTGGACTCGTGACGAACTTCAGACGAATATCAATGGCACGACCGGCGAAGATGGCGACAACAAGATTATCCATGCGGTTAAGGGCATCCAAGGCTTCGTTGAAGAGTACAAGATTCCGGACGGCAACACCTTCATGACTGTTCTTCTCTGGTTCGCAATTGCTATCGCTGCCATCACTGTCGGAATCCTGCTTTTGAAGGTCATCCTCGAGACTTGGGCTCTTTTCGGAACTTTCCCCAAGCGGCTGACCAGCTTCAGGAAGAAGTACTGGTGGACGCTTGCAAAGACCATTACCAACTTGATTTTGCTCTTGTATGGTATCTGGGTCCTGTACTGTGTTTACCAATTCAAGAACGGAGACTCGTGGGGCCCCAAGGTGCTTGCTGGTGTTACTCTGGCCGCCTTTACAGCTGTCCTGGCGTTCTTCACCTGGAAGATTTGGAGCATCGCCAACAAATACAAGAAGATGGGAGGTGACAACTCTGCTCTTTATGATGACAAGGAGGTCTGGCGCAAGTATGCTCTCTTCTACGAGAACTACAAGAGGGGCTACTGGTGGATCTTCATTCCAGCCATCATCTTTGCCTTCTCTCGTGGTTGTGTCATCGCTGGCGCAGACGGTCATGGTCTTGCACAGGCTGCCGGTCAGCTCATCGTCGAAGCTCTTTTGCTCTGCGTCCTTCTGTGGTCGCGACCATACTCACTGAAATCTGGTAACGTGATCAATATCACTATACAGGTTGTCCGTGTGCTTTCAGTCGTCTGCATTCTGGTCTTTGTTGAGGAGCTCGGCATGACACAGACCACGAAGACGGTCACTGGCTTGGTTCTTGTGGTCGTGCAAGCTGTTTTGACTGGTGTCCTGGCTATCTTGATTGCAGTCAATGCCATCATTATTTGCTGCAAGGAAAACCCTCACCGCAAGAAGAGAAAGGAAGCTGGTAAGTCGCACTTTTTACGTTCTGTCATGCTGCATCTAACGTCCACACAGAGAAGGCTCGTGATCTCGACAATCTTACACCTCTCGATGCTCGCAATTCGCTACTCATGGATCCTCAAGAGTACAAGCGCAGCTCTCTTCCTTCGCCATTTGGACCTCGCGCAGCTGGCTACGATGCAGTGCCGCTCGCTGAGCAGAATACTGCCTATAATAACGGCCGACGATTTGAAGAAGACCGTGGCCATCTCCTTGCCGATGCGTCAACATTCGGCAGAACACCAAGCCACAATCCAAGCTACAGTGACGACCACGGCCGCTCTGCAAGCCCACAGCCACGACTGCCGGACCTGGAATTCGGCCAGCAGCCTGGCTACAACCAGCCAAACAACGCACCATGGCAACCTCAACGAGGAAACAACGGTGGCTACGCGTACTAGGGGAGGATGATACCCAGAACGTTGCGAAACGGGGATTTTATATGTTTTCCTTTGTTTACAGGTGGAGCGACATCGAGCAAATCGATATTTTGACATCTAGAGCGGCGAAATACCAACACACATGGTGTTCTGTCGGCAGGCCCTGGACAAAGCACATTACCAGGTGACCTGGCCCATGACATGAACATTCTGATACAGTAAATTTGTAATCGACGATGCGGCCTGGGGCGCGCAGTGTACTTAGTGGTATTTTCTGTATGTAGGACGGAGTCGAGGTAGCAATAGCATCACCCAGATACCTGATCAACACATGATGCACGGCTGCAGCTTTGCCCAAGTTCTCAGTGGTACATCCGTTCGCAATGCCGTAGAGCCTTGCAAGTCCGCTGCAGCTCATGGTGGTATAGACCAAGCTGCACATAGGATGCGAGTGTTGGGGATTAGTCAAAGACACCCCTGAATCCAGCTGCCCAGACTCACCCAGGCTGTGCGCCGTTCAGCTTCGCCGCACGAACAGTCGCCATCCCGGCAGCCGAGGAGCGCAAGGCCTTGTTGGACAAGTCACACCCCGTCAAATGCTTACGAGTGCTGGGCAATACCGCGTGCTTATCTACCCCCTGCAACTCGCTGCAAGTTGCTTTATTGAAGACTGGGTTCGTATTTTGCAGATACCGAACCGCAAACACTCATTGTGGCTGTCCGCACAGCATTAAACAATCGCAACTCCCTTTGGGCCAACAAGTCTTGAATAGTGGACACGTTGTTTCCACATTTCCGCACAGCGAGGCTGAAGCTGAGACTGCGGCACGGCATTTTCTGGCAGCCGAGCGAGGCCGCAAGTAGACACGCCAGCTGCAGGAACCAGGGCGCCAGGACGTCGGCGAATGGACGGGAGATCCGCGACGATCTAGAGGGTTCCTATTTCGGGCCGGCCGCTACTCTTAGTCTTGTCAAGACAGCCTAAGAAACACTATCGTCCGCCTACAGATATCGAATTACTCTAATTGCCTGGCCCTGACGCACCCACGCTGTCGCCATGCTTCGTTGGGCTGTCTTTGGCCACTCGCTTCGTGCTTGGGCTGCCTGTTTTGGGGCGGTAGCGCGCAATGGCGTACCTGAGCACTGCGCTGGGCTTGGGTGATAAGGGTTCAGGTTTTCCTGTCTTTGAGTTGTTCTTCTTCTTTCGGACTTCTTCCTTTACCTGAGGTCTTCTGGAGTGCGAAGTGCCTGTGCCCTTGCCTGTCGACAAGTCGACGTCCTTTCGTTCCTTTTATCGTATTCACCGCTGCTATTGCGCTCTACAACATAATCCGCGTAATCGTCGTTTCACTACAATAATACGCAGGGATGCGTTCTTCAACCCTCTCCGCTGTTGCAAGCCTCGCGGTTCTCGCACCCCTCGCAGCTGCCCAGTCTACTTCACCGAAGCGAGGCCTCTGCCATGTCCCTTCCGCAAAGTTCCCCGGCGACGACAACCTCTGGACCAATGGAGACCTGACTTGGTACTACAACTACAAGCCCGAACCGTCCGATGCATACAAGAACAGCAAACTCCAGTTTGTGCCCATGCTCTGGGGCGCATCAGACAGCGACACTGGCACACCCTTCTACGACTCGGTCAAGAGACAGATCGACGGCGGCGCAAATATCTCCTACGTCCTCGGCTTCAACGAGCCAGACGGTCCACACTCAACTGGTGGGTCAGCACTGCCCGTTGACCTGGCCGCGGCTCGCTGGAAAGCAGAGATGGAGCCGCTAAAAAAGCTGGGCGTCAAGCTGGGCGCCCCGGCCGTCACTGGCGCCCCAAGCGGCTGGATATGGCTGCAGAACTGGTTCACCGAGTGTGCCGGCGAGTGCCACCCGGACTTCATCCCTGTGCACTGGTACGGCAATTTCGAGGGTATGGCAAGCCACATCGGCCGGGTCATGGCCACGTACCCCAACATGACCGTCTGGGTCACCGAATACGGCTTCCCGAATCAGGACCTCAAGACGTCGCAGGAGTTTTACAACATGAGCAAAAACGCCATGGATGGATGGGGGTGAGTGTTCTCCAGTTGGGCTGGTTTTGAAGCAAAAATGCTGACTGTAAAAGTAACCTTACACATTATTCCTACTTTGGCGCTTTCCGCAGCGATGTCTCAAATGTCGGTCCCAATGCTGCAATGCTGAACCAGGACGGCAAAATGACAGACATTGGCTCGTGGTACATGGGTGGTGTGGCTACAAATGTCATCCCCAAGGGCGCCGGCGGCCGTATCCAAACCCTTGGTCTACCGGTTGCCTCAATCCTGGCGCTCTTCTGGGCATGTGTTCTCTAGATGGCGCATTGACCGTTGTTCCTCGGGCAGCGTTATGGAATCGAGTGTGCCGAGAACGACTCCGGCTGCCTGATTGTTTGGTCCACGTCTGTTGGGACTCTCCGTCCCTTACTTCAAGACGCCTCGCACCTTGCCCTTCTCGTGTCAAACTGCTTCCAAGTCTGCTACGAGTCTTTTTTTAGTCGATCAATTCGAGTGCAGAGATAAACCGAGTTAGCTGTCACCTCGACGGCACTCTTGGACCGCCGCGAGTACAAATCGACAGCTCAAATCAGAGTCACAATTGAGCATTTACAATAGAACAGACCGCACGGCGTTTGGGGAGAAACTGGATCACAAGACTTGCATGTATCTGAGTAAATCACATGATGATTACCATTCAATAATTTGAAACACTTCTTCTCAAGCACACAGCCCTGTGCGCCTTAGGACACAACGTCCTGCGCATCCTCAAACACGAGACTAAAAGCTCATGTCTGAGGGCCTATTGGGTGGTGGATAAACACAGCGTTCCCACGCTACTTTTCCAGTGTCAGCTTTGCACTCTGTCTTTTCGCTGCTTCACCCAGCAGCCTCGTCACTCGACCCACTGCATTGCACTACATTTCACAGCACCACACCACGCCACTCGTGCCGCTATAGCAGTCTACACACCCATGTGGAAGCGCCGCACACACAGCGCGGGGGATTCGCGAATAAAGAACGCCAAGATCAGCCACGTGGGAAGGAGGGTCGTCGCACGTGGGTATCGTCAGACAAAGAGGCTCTGACAGGACTATTTCTGATCGCGGAGCGGGTGTTGGTGGGTCTTTTGTCTTTTTCCTTGGGGGAAGGGGGGTTTCGGCGCTGTCGAAAGGGTGGGTGGAGGTGGGGATGAGAGGATTGTGTGGATAAAGAAATGGCGAAGGGGGGAGAGGGAGGGTTGTCTTGAGGTGAAGACCCCCAGGGGGGTGTATTTCAGTCCTGCTTCTTCTCTCGACTCTTGGATTCTGGCTTGATATTTCTGCTTCTCTTCTCTTCTGTGTTTTGTTTGCTTGTTCGGGAAATCAGTGACCTGCGCGACGCATACACCTCCATCATATCGTGCACCACTGTGCAGCCGTTATCACTCACCAGCCAGTGAATTCGCACCACCATTTACCAACCCCCTCGCACAAACCCAACATGATGCCACCCCGCCTCCACATCTCCCACGCCCCACTAACATCCTCACGCCTCGCCATCCCCACCACTCCCTTCACACCACTCTCCCCCCTCTCCCCGCTCTTCTTCCGCCCTGTGCTAAAACGCACCTCCACCTCCACCCCTACCCAAAACCCCTCCAACCGCTCCCGCTTCTTTCCCGCCCCCGCGCCTCAGCCTCCATTACCCTGGCAGTGGACATGCCATTCGTGCCACACCGCGTACGCGCTGGGCGCCACGCGGCGGTGTCTGGAGGACGGGCATTTCTTCTGCGCGGGGGAGAGCGTGGTGCGCAGGAAGGGGAGGAGCAAGAGGAAGAAGGGGTGGGCGTGCGGGAGTGCGTTTGACTATACGGGGTGGAAAGGGTGGGGACGGTGGCGGCGAGGGCGCATGGGCTTGGTGCGTGTTGGTTTGGGTGCTGCGGGAGGGAGGAGGGGCTTTCGTGAGTGCCGGCAAAACCAGGGAGATGGGGGAATGAAGGCCAAGGCCAAGGGTAAGGGAAAGGGAAAGGGAAAGGATTGCTGGAATACCTGCGATTATCCCTCTCAGTGTCGCTGGGGGAAGACGGTTGGGATTCACACACCCTCACCCTCGCCGACACCAACACGAACCACGTTTCCCCACAACGTGCTCGCTCCCAGCATGCCATCGCAGGAGTTCAATACAGCAATGCTGAACACTTGCTCCATTGACGCTGTGTCATCGCTGCAAGCCTCCCTGCTCAACTCCTGCATCGCCTCCCTCCCCACGCTGGACGAATGTTTCGCGCCCTCGCCCTCATAACCGCACCCCCCACCGTTTTTCGAAACAAGTACCAATCTACCACCACCGTCAGGTTCTTCTTCTGAGCCGCAAGGGCCCCCTGTGGATGTCGATATGATGGACGCCGGGGACGCGGCGTTGTTGGTTCAATCTTTGAGGTCGACGTCGTCGTCCGCTGACGATCACGGCTCGGACGCCGAACCACTGGATGATGCGCGTATTGACCCTGTTCTCCTCGCGCTGTCGTGTGGTGCGAATTTGTACGCTGCTGCTGTGCGGTGTTGATTGTGGGCGCTGAAAGGAGCTGAGTCTGTTAGAGAGGCGGTGGAATACATCACACACTCCCGCATGACTGGGAGAGTGAGAAGTCAGAGAGGTGGCCACGGGATAGTTGAAAGATTCTTTCTGGGGTCCAGGCTTTTACTTGGCAGGGGGGGATCAGTAAAGCATTGTGTGTCGATTGAACACTGCGTGTGCGGTAGGGAGATATGTAAGAGTATGTGCTGTGAGTAATGGGTGGGGAAGTTGAGTAAGGGTCTCTTGGTTCTGTTTTGAATCTTTACGTGTATGTATTTATGGTATTATGCCTCTTGTATTTAAAGACAGTCCGGATCATAGCTACTTCTGGTGTCCACCCTAGCAATCCAGATGTGTGATGTGAATTTCTCCTCGCTATTCACGGCGAGTCCGTGACTTGTGTTTTCATCCACTCCTCATGCTCCAGTACTCTGCTGTCGTTGGTCTTGACGTTGTCACACATAGCATTAGCATCCTATCACGCCCCCACCAATATCGTACAGCATTCAAACCCCCGTGAAAGCGACAAGACCATCGCGAGGATCCATGTGCAGAGTCTATCCATGCACAGGATCTACCTTTTCACGCCCTTTCCTTCTCCTCCAACAGCACCCTTCACACCCATAGCCTCTCTCATAGCCGCCCTGGCACTCCGGCTGCCCCCGAGCTTCGGACCCTTGGGCTGATACTTCGTGACAGGCACAGCAGGCTTCCTCGCGGCTCTCTCCTCGGCAGCCTCAAGATACTCGTCACGGAATTGCGCGAGCATGTCCTCGTCCGTGACGGCGGAGCGTGGCGCGGCGGGTGCGTCGTCAAAATACGAGATCTTTGCCTCACTCAGCACAGCGTCGACGGCGGCGTCGCGGCGGGCGTCGGAGCTGGAGCGGCGTTTGCGCGAACGGATGGGTTTGCCGTTGCGGCCGAGGCGGACTTTGGGGGCTGATGGTGGGTGCCAGGCGCTGTGCGAGCGTGGAGCGTCTGAGAGGACGACTTCTTCCAGCCTGCCCTGGCCGGCGGCGTTGCGGCTGAGGTTCAAGTCATCGGGTGGCGGAGGAGCAGCGTTGGATTGAACATGGGTATCTAAGTCAGGTTTGAGGTCTGGCGCAATGGCTGCGACAGTCGCTTGTAGGTGTGCCGGTATGGGCCAGCCGTAGCTGCGGTGGTTCTGCGCAGCTAATCGGGCCTCTACATATGTGTTTCTGAGAGATTAGCCTGTGTCTCTGATGTGTCGATACTATCGCAGTATGAGGACACTCACATCTGCGCATCCCCACTATCCACTACCTGTCCCGTCTGCGCGATGAAGCGGCGAGTATATCGATTCGCACTCTGTTCCTCCCCTCGCTCATTCCCTGTCTGTTCGACTTGCGGTCTACGCACCGTCTCCTTGGGACGGTCACGAGCACGCTTGCGATTCCGCAGAATCTCCTTCAGATCCAGCCCGGACTCTTGCCCATCATGTACAAGCGCCGGCGCATCGGTTGGTGTTGCTTCGACCGTCGCTGTAGGGAATGAATCGTCGGTGCGAGTGCGCTTTGTGTGGACAGTTTTGCGGCGCTTGAAGTGGAACCTGGGTGCTGTGTCTTCGTCTGCTGCTGCTGCTGTTACTGTCATGGTCGATCCGAATATGGGGATGCAAGTAATTGAGGTCTGGTGAAGGACCGAGGTGAGCACGGACTTTCGGTGTCGTCATTGCCTTCACCTGAGTCTCGACAGCAACGAAGGCCTGCGATTCTTCTGAGCCACAATCCCAACTATGTCCTTTCTGTGCACTTGCGCGCGCGATGAATTGGCTGCGTACTCGGTAATGATACGCTGGATTTTAATTGCTATTACATATTGATAAATGCGTGTCATGTAACGCCAACGATTGTGCCTAGGGCCTGCATCCAATCCCCGCCAACGCCATTCCATGCACACTGTTTTAACAGAGGAAACCGAACCACACGCACAATCATGCTGCTGCAGGCGGTTGAATCGGTTGGCTTGGTAGCTGCTCGATCTGCCGTATCAGGAAGCTCTTCTCGTCTATGAATTGCTCGTCTTCAGTGCGGTCCTCGAGAAAATTAGGGAGGAAGCGTAGCAGCTTCTCGCGATTACTGATAAGAATGCGCTGCACTGCTACGGATTTGTTTGGATTTGCAACAAAGACCTGAACTGTTAGCAGTGCTCTCTGTAGATGTGTTATCGACGCACCTTGAACACGTGGAAACCCTCATAATTAATCATCCGTCTATCGTCCCGCAACAGCTTCATGATGATCTTGAGGTGCTCTCCGGAATCTACGTACTGCGTCATGACGCTGTAGTTGGCCCGATCTAGTAGAATCTCGCCTAGCAATTTGATAGATTGCCGTTTGGTTACGTAGCTCTCCGATGAGATCAGCATAGTGTTGTACTTGGAAAAGAACATTTCAAAGTTTGTCTGCAAGAATGTTGCCACGAGAGGCTTGTGTTTGGTAAGAATTTCCTGTGTTTGTTAGGTACAGCGTGGAATGACAACAGAATCACTTTACCCTGAACGTATTGAATGCGTCCGCGCTGAGCTCAAACGCGCCCTTGTCTATCCAGTCGAAGAAGCGCCAGAATATGCCGTTGCCGCTCGCCGCTATGTCTGGATTGACGTTGGCGAGGTCCAATTGTTTGCCTTCCTCGCCCTCATCGTACAGCAGCAGCGCAGCGATCGCGTCGTATTTTAGAGCCTCGCGCAATACTCCTCCACACGGCATGGCGCTCTCACGCCGGTCATATCCCCTGCATAACGCTATTATGATGTCCGGACGGAACTGTACGATGTGGTGTAGCACTTGAGGATCGGTCTGACCGGCAGGCTTGTAACGAAAGGCGGACGAGAAGATGACTTGAGCATCTTTGCGCGACTCGAACGGTAGCTTATGTATGTTGATCGCTAGTACATAGAGAAGGTCGTCGCTAAGGATGGCCGAGAGGAGCTGAAAAACGAGTTCGGGATTGACTTCTGTGTCTGTGAGGCGTCAGCTTTTGTGTCGATGAATCGAGGCATGCTCAATTACGATGCTTAGAAACAGATGCATAAGGAATGGAGCGTACCGGGTGTGCCCTGAAGGCGCAGTTTCATCTGCTGAAGGTCCCGGGCGAGCTCCTCTTCCAACTACCAGCGGTGAGCACATGCGTGTTTCGAGTGCTGGCGGCGCCCTTTACCTTTGGATTGGGTTTGTCCTCTTGGCTCAGGCGGACAGTCAGATCCTTGGTCGATCGTGTGAGTTCGACATTGCTCTTCTGCTTGTTACGGAATAGGAATGCCATGTTGAGGGGAGGTCCGGCGCGGAGGGGTAGCAGTCCGAGGCGTGGTGAGGGGGGAGGAGAGCTGTGGACGCCAGGCAGCTGCTATCTGGATGGGGATCTCATGAAGGCGGTTCCAAACCCTTCAGATTTATTGGTCCACGTTCGTGCGAGTGGTTGTTTTGTTAAATGACCATGACGGAGGTTGCAAGGTCCAGCCCTACAAAGCGTCCCTGCGTTAGCTAGCGCGTATGTCATCCGTGCATCAGCCGCTGCCACATCGCACACGACTCACATCGCGACGAGAATGTACCAAGTCTGTTAAAGCAAAGAGCCAGACCCTTGTCATCACATTGCCAGTTCTCAGTGGTGGAAGCTCTGCTGTGGGTGCATCCTTGTATTGCACGAACGAGCCTTGTGCGTCACACAAGATTTCTTGTTGTATTCCATGCGAGTCAGTTTATGCTTAATTGTTATTTACTGGGTATGTTGCCATGGGTGAGTCTATATGTCTATGTACGATGAGATCTGCCTCGCATTATGTATTAACCATCAGAAGCGCCGAACGCTAGTCGCGAAAGTAGGCGTGCTCGAGAACCTAATCCAGTCAGTCTAGCATCCTTCAAGGAGTTGTACACGTGCTCACCTTCAATGCCGTCATACGTGCACCGCTCTCGTACCGGACGAGCTCTGAGACAAGGTCCTGCCCTTCTTCAGATACACGCGGCAACAACTTTCCCCAATGCTCCTCGGGGTATTCGTGAAACTGCATCTTGCCCCAATCCGGGAATTTGGCTGCCTCCTGTTCTTTGTTAGTTGATATTCTACTTGACATCGAGGATTGTGCACTTGCCGGCCATCTAGTCAAGGTGGGCGTGCCTAATTTCTTGAATATGCTTTGCAGCAGTGCCAGGTCGCTTCCAAGTTCTCCAGAGTCAAATAACGTTGAATGATTAGGATCTAGTATTTCTGCAACGGTGCAACCAGCTGCCCACAGATCCAGAGTACAGTCGTACGCCTTGTTACCAAACAAGAGCTCTGGTGGTCTGTAGCAAGTTGTGCCCACATCAGTGATCTTTGCGTTTGGCGCCTCAGCGCCCGATGCGTCTGGCGCCCAAGCGATGCCGAAGTCGGCAAGGTAGGCTGGGCCATCGATGCCCTTCAGTAGAATGTTCGAAGGCTTGATATCGCGGTGGATGATGCCGTGCTCGTGAATGAACGCAAGGGCAGAAAACAGGTCTTTTAGCCATATTTTGATCTGTGGCTTTGCAAACTTGCCTTCCCGAAGAACAACGCCCAGATCAAATGGCATGAAGGGAAAAACAAGGACAAACTTGCCACCGTCCTCTCGAAAAGTGTCGATGAGGGGTATGACATTGGGACATGCTGCCTTTTTCAGGATTTCAGCTTCCCGCCTCGAGTCGTGCGGCGGCTCCATCATCGACGGCGAGGTGATTTTGAGTGCCACAAGATTGGCCCTCGGTGGTGCGCCTTCTGGGAAGTATCCATCGTTGTTCAGGGCAGGAGCCTTGTAGATGGCAGAGAAGAGGCCCTCACGGTAGTAGAGAGCATTCTGATACATGCCCACTGTAATTGCGCCGGGAGTGGGTACGTACTTTGTGTCCTTTTCGTGTGTCAGTGACGACTGTGCGCAAAACCAAGGCAGTGTGCAGTTATACCTCTGGAGTAGGGAACTGGAGGGACCGTGGAGGATAACTTGCGACTTTCTCGTCGACTGAACTTTCATATTCTTCCTAGAAGATGTTACTAGCCAGCCATCGAATAACGGTAGAGTCGTCGTACGATGAAGCGGGCTTCGTCATATATCCTAGTCTCGGCTACAATAGCTTCCCTGTGCACATCACTCGCGGGCAGCAGAGGATTGGAGGCATGGCAGGCGTCTATTCTGCGAAATATTAGCTTGATGCAGGCCAGCATTGCAAACAAGTGGCAAGAGAAAGCATGGTGAGCGTGTGAAAGGGCTTATATGGTCGTGTGTAGGCACAACATGGACTGGACAAGGGACAATCTGCGAGGAGCAGCGTTGTCAGGCAACGGCCGCTGGTGGACATGGCCCGAGCAGACCGAGAGTGCAGGAAAAATGAGGCTTGCAAGAGTCGTTCCTTGGGCAACAACGGGGATTCTTGAGTCGTAATTGCGATATGGTATGGAAGCAGTAGGTCTTACGAGGCGCTCCTTGTGCAGTAGCTGGGAACAGGGGTCTGTGCATGGATGTGGTGGTAGTGGTAGTGGTACTTGCATTTTTGTAACAGCGCGCATGCGGTCAGCAAAGGCAAAACGGGCACGCCAGTCCTGGGGGGCCATTTGATTTGGGCTGTTGAAGGGAGAGAAGAGGGTGTTTTGATTTGTTTTTAAAAACTGCACGCGAAGAAGCGGTCAGAAGAGTGTAGTAGAAAGTTGGCATGCCCTACCCGACCATCCTAACGGCCCAAAGCAGCAGGGTCCACCAGCGTGGACTGGTGACAGCGGCCAGCCTGATAGTGACAGGAATTGTAGCATGGCAGCATGGCAGCATGGCAGCAGGCTAGCAGTGCATCTGGGAGCTTGTCGCGGCTGGCCAGCGCATCCCTCGCCAGGCCTGTTGCTCGCTGGCACAACCCTGGCTGACGTCTTCTGATCCTCGCGGGGGTGCAAGACGTTTATTATTTTTTTGTTTCGGCAGCACGAGCTACAAAGTTCCGGGAGGTACAAAGTGCAGCCTACGTCAATGCCGAGTGGGCCGCAGCTAATGCCGTATGGCGTTACGGCGGCGCCCCAACCTCATTACGTACTGTCGAGTGTCGAGGAGCTGTCACGACCCTCGACGAGTGCGACGAGCTGTGCCTTTGAGCGCATTCATTGAGGAGGACCTTCCCGCCTGCCCGTGACTGTGCGCCCGCCCCCACAGCCACCATGGAGCTGCAGCGCAAAGAGTACCCCGCCGTGCTGGTGAGCTGCCCACCGCGCCCTCGAGCACCATGCGCGTCGACTCACGCCGTGTGTAGCAAACCCTCTCGCCCGCGCAGGCTGTCGACGTCCTGAACGGGCGCATGCGCCATGTCGGCCAATTGAATGCGCAGATTGCAGACTGGCTGCAGGTGTGTAGAGCGCCGCAAGGCCTGCCTCCCCCCCTCCCGCTGCCACGCTGCTCACCAGTGCGCAGGAGCGCCGCCGCGTCGAGGAGCAGTATGCCCAGGGCCTGCGCAAGCTGGCGAACCGCCACCCGCCCGACGATGCATCTGAGCTGGGGTATGCGCGACTCCTCGTGCCTGCTGCGCGCATTGACTGACGCCCCTTGACCAGCATTTTCTCCGTGCCCTGGCAGAAGATTGTGAGCGCAACCGCCGCCGTCGCCGGCTCGCACGAGCACCTGGCGCGCAAGATTGAAGAGGATGTCGAGCGACCTCTACGCGACTTCTACGCCAGCGACCGCGAAGTCCAGGCCATGGGCAACATGTCTGGCAATCTGGCCGCCCTGGCCAAGGATCTGGACGCCGCCCGCAAGAAGTCGGAGAAGCTCAGGGCCAAGGGCGGCAAGGCGAAGCCCTCTGAAGTGGGCGAGGCTGCCCAGGAGGAGCAGAACGCCGAGCTGCAATGGGATTCGCAGGCGCCTTTTGTCTACGAGAAGCTGCAGGCCGTTGATGAGAGCCGAATGAACCACCTGCGAGACGCCCTGACGCAGTTCGAGACGCACGAGATCGACCAGATCGAGAGGAGCAGGGTCACGGCAGAAGAGACGCTCAACGTGCTCCTGACCATCGAGACGGCAGACGAGATCCAGACCTGGTCCCTGAGATTGCGCAGCGGCGACATTCCACAGTCCAGCCGCAAGATGAGCAATCCTCCTGTCCCTGCCTCGCCTGCGAGGAATCTGGCACCGCCTCCAGTGCCTTCGGCGGCCAGCGCTGCGGATGATGCGCGCAGCCAGAAGAGTGGTTCTAGTATGCACACATGCCATCCTTGCTCCACCAGCACCACCACTAGCAACAGCACTGACCAGCCACAGAAGAAGAAAAACACAGCTCAAACCCCTTGAAGCGATTCGGTACGGTACTGGGCCGTCGGAGACAGAGCGCTCACCCGTACGGCCGCGCATCCTCACCCGAGCAAAAATCGTCTTCCAACCTGGGCTCAGCATTTGGTTTCGGCAAAAACAAGAACAAGGACAAAGATTTGCCACCACCCAGCGCCTCAGCAGACCGCCCTCGATCACCCCTCAGGCGCCTCTCATCAAGACGCGAGTCCGAAAGAGCGCCATCGCCAGAACGCCCTCCTACCTCGCAAGATGTGAACGAGCTAAACGGAGCAGATGCCACGACATCCAAGGAGAATGAGACAATCGCCCCTGCTGTGAACGGCACTACAAAAGACTCGATACCAGAGTTGAACGAGTCTCTTGCTCCTCCACCAACGGCTGAACCCAAAGCGGAGCCTGAGAAAGACGCTGAGGGGTTTTCTGTGCCCCCGTCAACCCTCGACGCTATCACAGAAGCTGAGCGCGAGGCTGGATTGTAAGCAGATCCCTGCACATGACTCGCGACCACAAAAACTGACAATTACCCTGCAGCCAAGGCGAGAGCAACTCTACACCGCAATTCAAACTTGATATCAGAAACGCGCCGATTCAAGAAGAAGGTGAAGATAATGACGCCGCCATGGCCAGTGTGGTCAACACCCTGCGTGCCGTAAGTAAGAACCAAGTTGTGGGGATATCTCGGCCTAATGAAATCATAGCAAGCGGCTCAGCCCAAGCGCAACAGCACGCTACGAGGACGCCGCGATGTTCGTAACACGATATTCGTGCCCAATCCCGCCGTGCCGGAGCTGCAGAGCATTGGGGAGACGCCTCTCCCGGCACTCCCTACCACGGGCTCAGCCCCATCGAGCGCAACATTCCCATCCTCCAGCTCGCCCACCGTGTTCCCACCGCTAATCCCTCCACCACAACCCGCTTCTCCAGCGTCCAAGCTTCCCCACAGAGCCTTTCTGTCCGACGAACATGCCGCTCCGGCATCAGACACCCAGTCTATTCGGTCGGGCCGATCCTTGAGCAGCTCTGCTAGCGCAACGGTCAAGCACCCAGACCTTCACGAGCCCGGGCTGAATGCCTCGCTCGTCGAGACTGTCAGTGCGTGGTTCGAACAAGGCACCGTCACCAAGGCCATGGTAATTGGTCAGGTAGCTCTCGCATTCAATCCCATCGACCTCTCTGCCGGCCCGTTTGGCACTGAGCACATCCGCCTCGACAACTTCCCAGTGCTCGAAAAGGTCGCGCCGAACCCAGCCTTCATCGAGCAGCTCAACGACAACCCGGGGCACTACAGCGTCGACCTAGCCAAAATCACAAAGACGTCCGTCGCATTCCACTACCAGCTGCACATCAACCCCTCTAGCGTCGCCCCCTGGGCGCCCATCCTACTCAGCCCCCTGTGGAAACCAGAACCCACCCAGCTCTCCGCTATTCTGAATTACTCACTCAATCCGGCCTTTGATCTGCGCGGCGCCCCCTCCGTCACCCTGCGCAACCTTGTCCTCGTCATCCGCCTCGAACCCGGCTCCAAAGCCACGTCCTGCCAATCCAAACCAGCCGGCACTTTCTCCCGTGATAAGGCGCTCATCTACTGGCGGCTCGGTGACGTGACGCTTTCGCCTGGGCAGCCGGCAGGCAGCATCCGCACACGCTTCATCACCGAGGGCGAGGCCAAACCGGGCAATACTGAAGCAAGGTGGGAGCTCAGTGGACAGGAGAGTCTTGGTCTTGGAAGCGGGTTGGCGGTGAGTACGCTGGAGGAGAAGGAGGCGGATCCGTTTGCAGATGAGGAAAAGGCAGAGGGCGAGGGAGAGGGCGAGGACAAGGGCAGCTGGAGGAATGTGCCTACTGTTAAGAGGATCGTGAGCGGTACATATCTCGGGGTGTGAGATGTGTTGTCGCTATTGGTGACAGTGGTGGCATTGGTGTTTGGAGTGTCTAACTATACCATCTTTCTTTTTTCTTTCTTTCTCTCTCTTTCTCTCTCTTTCTCTCTCTCACACATATACACATACACACACACACTCCACGTTTTCCTTTCCTCATCTTCCACTTCAAACAACCACACTACTTTCTTCTTCTTCCTCTTCTTCTCTATCTTCTTCTTGTACATAAAATCCCCCATCCCCCATCCCCATTCTCAACCCCCCAAATCTCCTACTTCCCACTCCATACAACCGCAACTGCATAATCTGTATCCCCCCCCTACACTACTAATTGAATCTATATTCACTCGTCCAAATATGAAAATCCCATCCCATCCCATCCCATTCCAACCCAGTTACAGCATAGCACAAGACAGCACAGCGTACATGTTCTTGTGTTGAGCGTTTGGGTTGCTTTGGTTTGTATTCTGGGTGGGCTGTCTTAAAGTAAAGAAAAGAAAAGGGAGGGGGGGGGGGGTCGATGGATCAAAGCTACACTCGAGGGGGGTTGATAACGGTGTCTAGACGGCTTTTTTCGCCGAGCAGGTAGTCTGGATAGGTAGTTGTCTGCTGGGACCTGTGTGTGTGTGTGTTTCAGGGATGGTGTTGTCAGGGGGGAAGGTAGGCCGCTACTACCTACCTACCTACCAACCTACCTCCCTCCCTACCTACACAGTATCTGTGATCGAGATCTCGTATTCTGCATCTGCGACTGCTTCTGTATTTGTGTCTGTGCCTGTGTCTGTGCCTGTGTCTGTGCTTGGGCCGGCTGTGATGGATGGTTCACCCAAGACGTACCAAGGACTAGTGTACTGTGCGGCGGCTCACCGCTTCGGTCGGTTGATTTGGCTGGATGCAGCAACAAGATGGTCGGTTGGGATGTGCATGCCATAGACCTAGGGAACTAGATGTGTAGGCATGGTGTAGAGAGAGTAGCCGAGCATGACTAAATGGTTGTGGAGGTAGTGTTGAGGTTGCTGTCGACCCAGGAGGCTGGTAGCTGTTGCAGTTGCAAAAGTGTGCGGTTAGGCACTGGGGCTTCTTCGGACAGAGTGCTGGAACCCTATGAGATGGTGTTGTACATGATCTCGATAATGGAGCGACTAGCGTGTCATTGTACTGTGATGAACCCTGTTCCCTGGATTGTTTGTACATTTGCGGGCTCGGATAGGTACTGTTGCTCGTGGTTACTCACCGTACAGCTATTTGGCGCAATTTAGATTGTGAGGCTTCTGGAAGATTTGGAGATGAGCAATTGACTGGTAAGCACCTTAGTGTGCCTCACACTCCCTGTTGGAGGTGTAGGTGCTCTACAGCTAGCGCCATCACATGGATACCAGGCTCTACAACGTCCAATTGCGTCACCCGCCATGGACCCGTATCGACGGCGAAGGGCTTGCTTGGTTCACATCGGCCCTCGCGCCTGATTCAGAGCGATTTGTCGTTTCCACGTGGGCTGGGCCGCCAAGTGGGGACGTGGTCTGATTGTCTGCCGGATCTACCCTTCCAGACAAGTAATCGGAAGACAAGCAACACATGTTGTTTCGCAACCTCGCAATAATGCGGGCGCGGTGCTGTGAGGGGCGAGGCTGCGGTCTGAGAGAGTGAAACGGGCGGCGGCTGTCAGAGACTTCAAGGGTGGACTCGGTGCACACCGGAAACGCGTGCACATGTGTCTAGACTTGGTACCTACGGTGTATGGGGAGGCGATTCGACACAGTGCGCACGAGTCTAGATCTGCGCTGTGCAGAGGCGGCGCTGGACTCGATTGTGTCTGGGGATGCACATACGGTCGGAGCTGCAGTGCGCTCGGCGGGTGGTGTCGGGTCTGAGGTTTACTACTGTGTACTGTGCACTGTGCACTGCTGCGCTGGAGGGCAAATGAATCGATAAAGTTCAGCAGGGACAGGCTGTCAACGGCTGTCAGGCAGGATGCACCGTTGCACACCGGTGCAGCATCGTGACATGAGCTTGGAAAATAAGAGTTGTGGCGGTGCGTCGGCACATTCAGCCGAGCAGTGCAACAGGACCGCACCGCCAGCAGCTGCTAGCACGTAATCCGAGACCATCGTGAGGTTGAAGGCCAATCGACGCCGTGAGGCTCTTCAAATTGAAGCACTCGGTGAAGGGATTTGCCAGATCCGGCGCTTTCCACTTTGGGCGGCAGGGAAGCTGCGGCTAACGATGGAGCTAAAGCACCCTGACATCAGCCACAGGCCGATGGTGTTGCCGATGATTCGACTCGGCACAGCAGGTGTTGCGAGGCCAGGCACATCAGGGCAAGCAAGCTGTACCGTAGGTGCACGCAGTTGGTTGTGTGCATGTGCGTCGTCTGTCTCAACGACCATGGTGCCTACCGCGGAGATCCAGCGCAAGGCTGCCCATCTGCTCACGGTAGGCGGCGACGTCGTCTGCTGGCTGCAGGCATTTATAAATCAGAGACTTGGCAGGCGTCGGTGACGTATCTCACACCCACACATACCAACACATAGTACTGCTTGTGTGAAGGCGCTGGCTCCTACTGTCCGCCCAGGAGGCTGCAGAGAATCGTCTCGAGTTGGCAAAGCTGGCTCGAGTTGGCCTGCGCCTACAGCCTACACCTGCGACCAGTCACTGCACCTGTGACTACACCTGCGCGTCCCTGTACAGGTCCTGCGCGCCCGCTGTAGCGCAAAGCTAGTCTTCGCGCGGGCGCCTGGGCTTCTGCGCCGTAGCCTCCTGGCCGCATATGCACTTGCAGCTCCCGCGTGCCGCCTCAGTGTTCCAGCTCCAGTTCCTTGAATGCGCTGGGATCCACAGGGCAGCGGTTAGCCCACCATCCCATTGCCAATTCTGCTGCCAGCACTCCCATCTCCCGGGCGCCAGGAACCGCGTCCTCCGTCCCGCCTGCTGCTGTGCTGTGCTGCGCCGTGTTGTGTGTTGTGTTGCGTAGCCCTCGGTCAATCTAGTGGCGCCCATTTGCCCGTCCCTTTTGGCTGGACCCCCAGTGCGCTTTTCTCGTCGACGTCATCCAGCGGCATCTCGTACGCATTGGCCGCACGCACCCTCGACCTCGAGTCGACCAAGCGCTGGTTGGACTGCCCGCTCATCGAATGTCAACACCACCCGGCCCGCGCCCCTTGAAACGACTCTTTCTCTCTTGCGCCATCGAGGGGGAGACAGGGGGATGCGACTGAGAACATGACCAGAGAACACCAGCTGCCGCCGTCGACTGATGTCACCGCCTCTTCGACCTCCTCGTCGCCCAGCCCCAGCTCGCAGCACACCTCGCCCACCGCCCCGCCGCGCCCATCGCTGCAACGCCTGCCTCGCAGTGCCGCCGTGCCCCGGACGTCGCCCGCACACGACCCACGTTCGCCTGGTCCACGCCCCGAGGACGACGACGACGACGACGACAACGACCATGATGACGACCATGCATCGACCGCCGACACCGACACCGACATGAGCGAGGACGACACTGCCGCCGCCAGCGATGGAGGCAAGCGTGCAGACGTCGTACCGCAGGGCGGCCAGGCGTCGCCCGACGAGCTCGAGATTGAGCGTCTGCGCAATCTGCAGCTGAAGATCCTGCAGCAGCAACAGCGCCAGCGCATGCACAACGTCTCAAGCAATGCAGGCAATGCTACATCAGGTGCTCGAAGAGTATCACCAATCAAAGAAGAACCAATCTCAGTATTGTCGCCCACTCTTGAGGGCGCCTTCGCCAGCACACCGAGCCCACTGCCCACAGGTGCGACCACGTCCACCGAATCCACAGAATCAGCAAAGACGATTCGCGGCAGTGTGCCACCCACACCTGCCGGCTACCAAGCATTGCGAACCCCGTCCTACCCTTTCCCTACCGTCCCTAATACGCCAAGATGGGCTTCGTCTTTCCACATGCCCTTTACCAACCTGTCGCCCACCGTGTCAGCCATTCACTCCAGAGATTGGGTCGTGCCCAAGGAACGCGTTGCATCAGAGTCTAGCACCCCTGCTGCATCCACGACACCGTTCGCGCCTGGCGAGAGGGGCTACTCTTTTGCAGAGGTTGAGGATCCTCGCTATCCCAGCCCCAATCTTTATGACCTGGTACTGCAGCTTGGCGCCGAACCGGGGCTTGCAGCCTGGTGGACTGCCGTAACAACAATCATGCGTGAGTGTTATGGCGTAGAACGAGCAACACTGGCGGTGCCTGCAGACGCTTCTGATATCGAAAATGTGCCGTGGGGCCAAAAGACTACCTGGAATGCCACATTCGGACACGACAGCCCTCATGCTTCTGCGTATCAGGAAGCCACAAACGCCAAAAGCCAGACCATCAGAGTGCAGCAGGCCACACCACAACCAGAGGAGAGGCCTTCTACAGTCATACCAGATCGAAGACCAAAGCTATTTTCCCACCACTCATTCGCTGGCTACGAGCGACAGAAGACCGAGGCCGACGTCCCTACACCCGCGATGCCTGTCCGGCCACGCGGACCTCCTCGTGCTGCCAGTCATGCCCCCCAAGCGCCCACAAGAGAACACCCCCTCAGGCAGGTGTCTCAGGCGTCCTTTGACGGTCCCTCGTCGCCATTCCCAAGCTCACACAATACCTCTACTCACAAAGCCTCTTTCAGTGACCCAGACTTCTCAAGTGTTGGCGGTGAATCGACAACGCCCACCACAGTATTCAGTGTATTACGCGCCCTCGATCATGAACCGGACGCCTTGATAGACAACACTGGAGTGAACCGTGTTCTGGAGCGAGGACGTGTGGTCACCTTGACACGGGATTATTCTACGTCCATGTCGACATCTCGTGACGATCTGCTCGAAAAAGAGAAATTGGAGGAGAGCAAACTTGCCACCGAAAAGAGCATATCTGGACGAAGTCATGTCGGAGTCACGCATAAGCCAGCAAGCTTGGGTGTAGGCAGCCTTGCTCTGAGACCTCGTTACGAGGAATACGAGCAATACCCAGCATCCCCTTGGGCGCAGTCACCCGCTCCATCGCCCGCGATACAGAACGATGCGGAAGCAAACCCCTTCTTTACGACCAACAATGTTGACGAAGAAACCTTCAATCCTTCCAAGTCGCCTCAAGACTACACACAGTATGGTGTCGTCGAAGCCATCGGTGTAGACAGCGCGAGCACCGTCACCCACATTCCTCTTATCCATCCTACGCTGTCTCAAGTCATGCACACTGCTGAAGCAAGTACCCCAGCGCAAACACCAAGCTTATCTCGCCGACAGTCTGAGCAGTCGACAGATACATCGACCCCTTCCAAGGGAAGCTTTACCCGTAGAGCCCCCATCGCCATTCTCTCCATCCTATCACCTATCGTACCGTACCCTCGAAACCTCACAAATTCACTCAAGCATCTTGCGCCTCACCTCGCCACGTCATTCTCGAACGCTTGGCAATTTACAAACGCGTTGGTCCAGATCAATTCGGCCAGACAGCGAAGGGCAATAGGACATGGCGCCGGCAGCACCAACATATCAGACCCCGAGAGTCTCGATGATCTTCTCCACCTCGATCTTGGGGATATTTCGCATTCTGCAGCTGGCAGTGTTACTAGTCCTTCTGACTATTCTGGTCGTTCCAAGCACAGTCCTGGCGGCTCCATTACCGGTACTCCTGGCTGGGACGCTGCTTCTCTAGGGTTCTCGAGCAAGCATTCTATTGGCAGTACTCCAGGCCATCTTGCAGGGAGCGATGCGGTTGAAAGTTACTTTGATGCGAAGAAGAGGACAACACGGGCTTCAGGCCAACCAAAGGCAGCTGAGAAGAAGGTGGAGAAGCGAGCTAGCGTCAACCCAGTCGTAGAGTATTACGAGGAAGATGCTCTGACGCCCAAGAACGAACAGGGAGTGACCAACGATGAGCCATCAGACTCGGGAAAAAGAGTTCAACACCAACGCGGCCACTCACTTCTGCACTCTTATGGCGCAGATTTTGGATCGTCATTCCAATCTCTGCCGGCAGCAACGACTCCTGGAGGCCGTACACCGGCCATTCCTGGACATGGCAGAAGAAACTCAATCATGGAGACCTTTGACATGCCGCCGCCTTCAGAAAGCCTCCTTCGCACAATCATCGATTCGCTACCGGTGCAGATCTTCACAGCAGCACCAACGACAGGTGCCATTACATGGGTCAACTCAAAGTTTCTCATTTATGGAGGCCAAGATACTCGCCAGGTCCTCCAGGACCCTTGGGAGTCAATTCATCCGGACGATCGTCAGTCTTACCTTGATCAGTGGAACAAATCGTTGCGCACCGGACAACAGCTCCAGAAGAAGGTCCGCCTTAAGCGATTCGATAACTGCTATCGATGGTTCTACGTCAGAGTTGCGCCCTTGAAAAACAAGCGTCAGCAGATTGTACACTGGATTGGAACTAACATGGACTTCCATGAACAACACCTTGCTGAGCTGAACTCTGCTAGACAACAAGAGACTGCTGCTTCTGAGGCGAAGTATAGAGCTCTGGCAAACTCGAGTCCTCAAATCGTCTTTGTTGTATCGAACCGCAGAGGTCTAACATTCTGCAACTCGCAATGGACCACATTCTCCGGTCAAGCAGAGCAGGATGCACTCGTGAATGGCTTTCTCGAATATGTGCATGCGGACGATGTCATCAAATGTAAATTGCCAGATATTGGGGAAGATGGCTCTACCAATGTGCCAACCTCGATTCCACCAGACCACAGCCGACACAATTCTTCTTCGTCGGATGACTCCTCAGAGACCGACAATACCGTCACAAGCCCAGGTTCTGTCCCGGAGAAGATGGACATGCCGCAGGCAAAGCTGTCTAAATTGGCAAGCACAGGTATCCTGAAGGTCGCCAAAGATGCCAATGGGCGCCCCTCTTACTCTACAGAAGTACGACTCCGGAGCAAGGATGGCGAATATCGCTGGCATCTCGTCAGAATCCTGCTGGAGGAAGCACTTGCTGAGGACAGCGCTGAAGAGAGCTGGTACGGCACCGCTACGGACATCAACGACCACAAACTGCTCGAGCAGACTTTGAAGGAGACCATGGATGCTAAGACTAGGTTTCTAAGCAACATGTCTCACGAGATACGTACGCCTCTCAACGGAATTTCGGGCATGGTCAATTTCCTCCAAGACAGCCCTCTGAACGCGGAACAACTAGAGCATGTCAACATCATCAACTCCAGTACGTCTAGCTTGCTCAACTTGATCAACGATATCCTTGATCTCTCCAAGGTTGAAGCCGGCATGATCAAGCTATCCATGGAATGGATGCACCTGCCGTCGCTTTTGGAGGAAGTCAACGACCTCAACATGGGTCTGGCCATCCAGAAGGGACTCGAACTTAACTACCTCATTGAAGACGACGTACCCTCGATGGTCAAGGGCGATAAATTCCGCATTCGACAAGTGTTGTTGAATGTCGTGGGTAACGCAATCAAGTTTACGCCAAAGGGTGAGATATTTGTCCGTTGTAAGCTCCAGTCCCTCGAGCGTGCTGGACCCCTTGATGAAAACGAGACTATGATTCGTTTCGAGGTCATCGACACAGGACGAGGCTTTACAGAGAGCGAGGCCAAATACTTATTTAAGCGGTTCAGCCAGATCGACGCCAGCAGCACAAGACAGCATGGCGGTACCGGTCTTGGACTGGCCATTTCTATGCAGTTTGTCGAACTTCACGGAGGCAAGATGGACGCTCGCAGTGTGCCGGGTAAAGGATCCACCTTCTTCTTCACAATCAAATTTGGTCTACCGACTGCGACGGATTTTCCAAAACCATTGGTAGCGACACCTCTTACGCCAGCCACAGAATTGTCGTCTGTCGTTCCGCCACTGTCCGTTGCACACCCATCACCTTTACAAAAGCCGGCATTTCCGCAGCTTAGCGGCTCTGCACAGAGTGCGCAACTCAGACGTGTCTCTAGCATATCATCAGAACAAAGTGTAAAGTCTCCATCTGTCAGCTCAGCGACCTCGGTCAAATCGCAGGAATCGCCTTCTCTTTCCTCTGGAAGCTCAGACCACTCTCTCACAAGTGCGGCGCTCACTGGCAGATCGAGCTTACGATCTGAGAGGTCATCCGCTTCATCCTTCCTGGCGGACAGCCGTCTCACCAGCCCCGAGCCAGAGATCAATCTGGCGCTACCGCCCAAACGAGCTGACAGCCAGGGCGCAACCTCGAACGAGTCGTTAGCATCTGATGTAACCACTCGGCCTGCCACAGCCTCATCAGGCCCTGCAGCATCGCCGCTCGCCCAGCCGCCAATGTATTCAATCTTGGTTGTTTGCCCTTTGGTGCACAGTAGGGAAGCTACGATTAGGCATATCAAGAATACTCTTCCACAAGGCATTCCTCATCAGATCACTGGCGAAGAAAGCCTATTAAGCGCCCAAAGAATGCTCGGTGGAGAGAATCCGGTCATCTTCACCCACGTTGTGTTGGTCCTGCACGACACTGCTGAAGTGCACGCCATCATGGATCAGATCTTTAGCTCTGTTCACTACGGAAGCACGTCCGTTGTGGTAGTCTCTGACCCATCGCAAAAGAAGGAACTGATGAAGGAGGCGTCTGTCTACGACTACGAACAGCTCGCGGCAGACCGGCGACTGCAGTTCATCTACCGCCCACTGAAACCATCCAAATTCGCTGTCATCTTCGACCCGGAAAAGCAGCGCGAGTCGAGTACGGACCGCAACCAGGATACAGCACAACAAGTGGTGGTCAGCCAAAAGCTCGTGTTCGAGGAACTGAAGAGGCGACTTGGTGGCAAGGGCCACAAGGTTTTGCTCGTTGAAGACAACCAGATCAACCAAACCGTAAGTGGCCCACAATGTCAATGTGTTCACCGACTAACAAACGCGTAGGTCATTCTCAAATTCCTTGCCAAGATAGATGTGACGACTGATACGGTTCTCGACGGGGTCCAGTGCACGGAAACAGTATTTTCGAAGCCGCCAGGCTACTACTCGATAATTTTGGTACGTCACACCTCATGATACATACGCCTCGCGCATTCTAACCCCTGCTGCAGTGCGATCTCCACATGCCAAACAAAGACGGCTACCAAGCCTGCAAAGAGATCCGACGTTGGGAAAAAAAGAACAACTACCGTCGCCACCCAATCATCGCCCTCTCCGCCAACGTTCTCGGCGACGTCTACGCAAAGTGCGTCGAGGCCGGCTTCAACTCGTACGTCACCAAACCCGTCGCCTTCAAAGAGCTCTCCCTGGTCATGACGAAATTCGTCGATCCAGCAGACCCATCGAAGCCACCAGAGCTCATGAAGATGAAATCGAAATCCTGAAATATAGAGACGGCCATCCACACTGCTTCGTCCCGTCCCATCTCATCCCATAATCACGGGATTGCACGCACACACTATTCACTGGCCAATTGGTCGAGTTCACAGGATCATCAGGATGATGAATGCAATAGAAGGGGAGGAAAAAGGAAAGAGAAATCAAAAAGAAGGGGGGCTGGGGGACAAGGTTGTAGTGTAGTATATCCTCTTGTTTCTCACTCGCGTTGTTTTTCGGGGGAAGAAGGGGGAGAGGGTTTCTTTTCCCCTCACCGCGCAAACTTGCATCTGCCACGGCTACGGCTACAGCTCTTGAGATTGGGGATTCTACGCTCCACGGACGTAGATGGTAAATGGTAAGTAAATACTGTTTTGATTGGTTCGTTGGATTCGGCTTTGGTATTGGTATTGGTATTGGTATTGGTATTGTGCATCGTTTGCGTCGCGGGTACATGGCATTGAGGGCGCCTGGGCTGTAATGCTATGCAAATGCAAATGCATGGCGTTGTGTTGCAAATGTATTGTGTTGCAAATATGTTGTGTTGTGTTGTGTGTGTGTTGCTGCGTTGCGTTATGTTCTGTCGTGTTGGGATTAGAGTACATACATACGTATGTATATATACCTCCATCAATTTATCCATCTATCTATTTCTCATGACTATGTGGTTCAATTCGCTGGGGGTGTGAGTACTATATACTGTGATGGCATAGTAGTGTACTGTTTAGATAATAGTATAGTCGTCTCTACTTCTTTATAGTATAACTATAAAGTATAGTAGAGACCTAAGAAAAGCAGATTAAAGATAGTAAAGTAGAGTAGAGTAAGAAGATAAAAGTAAAAGAATAGTAAAAGAATAGCAACATAACAGAGGTATACTCTATTGTTATCAAGAAGGTCTTACTTTCTTACTTGCTTACTATCTCAATTACTTTCTAATCTGCTTACTTCCTTACGTCCTTACTTCCCTACTTTGCCGACTTGCCAACCTGCTTAGTTCCTCTAACCTCACTCCCTTTCTGTCCTTTAATCCTTAAATGCCTTGCTTCCTTACTTTGATCTCCTCGTCCTTTGTCCTCATCCTTATCCTCATCCTCAATCCCTTACTTCGTCTGTCCCTGATTGCATCCGCGTGACTTCGTACAACAAGCGACTGGTATGTGAACGAGAACAACAAACAGCCCTTGAAAAAGAAGAAGAAAACAGTGAGAAAGGAAAAAACACCTGTACACCTTTTTAAACGCCGATGCGGACCTAATCCGACCCCCTTTCTCTCCCAATGCTGCAAGGCGCGCGAGAGAAACCTGGTTGGCCATGCTTTGTAGAACACGTTGCCTGCTGTCCCTGTTCAGGTGCTACACACCCCATCTACCCAATCCACGTCATACCATCAGTCATTAGTTCCGTGCGGATCCTTCCGCGGCTACACGAGCACCCACTCGCTCCCCCTCTTGATGAACTTGTCCAGCAGCAGCGTGACGTCAGCGAGTACAAAGCGGCAGACATAAAAGCCAAAGAATTCTGCTGCGTGGCGGGACGAGAGCTCCAGTCCCACGTGGGTCGGGGACGAGTGTTTGAGGCCCGGGTCTTCGACTTGGCGCGCGATTTGGTCTGCGGGGTGTTAGTAGGAGAGGTGGTGTAAGAAGGGATGTTGTGGCGGCAACTCACCCAGAATCTGCGCCGAGTCGAATAGCTTCGCCAAGCTGCTCATGTACCCTGAATTCGGGCCCTCGAATGTCAACCCAGAGGTATCTCGCTTCGCGAACCGAATGGACGGCAAGCTGGTCATGGGCACCGTCGCCATATTCAGAGAGTCCTTGGGTACGTCGCCGTTGGTGAGTTTTGGGCCCGCCAAGCTGGCGAGATTGACGCCCGAGTTCTTGCTCCTCAGTTTGCGCCACGAGGTCAGGTAGCTCTTGCCCTGCGCAACAGCGCGGCTCGTAGTGTTGTCCTGCAAGCTGTACAAGCTGCGCATGCTGTCGCTGCCAGCACCACCTTCGCCGACAGAGGTGGCGTCTTTGAAGAGGGATGACACACTCTGCACGCCGACGTCGTTGCCGAGCTTTTTGGAAAGCTGGGCTTGCACCTGATCGAGCACCACTTCGAAAGCTTGCATCTCTTCCAGCACGACGTCTGCATCAAGCGTATCCATGGACGCCATCTTCTGCAGTGCTGCTGTGAGGAGGTCGCAGTTTGCAATCTTCTCTTCAATGTTCTTGATCTTGACGCCCTTGACGCGCCAGACATCGCGAGGGATGAACAGCTTCGTCGAGAGATAACCACCGCGCGGATGCACAATGGTCTGGTAGAAGCAGCGCATCAACCAGAATGGTCGCAGCAGGTAGGTATCCGGGCATGGCTCCAGGGGGATCGGGGCATTGGTTATGGAGGGACTCGGGGAGCCCGGCGAGAATGGTGAATGAATGTCGCTCTCGAACAGATGCATGCCTCCGCTTGGGAGTCCATCGACGTTGAAGGTTGGGAGGCTCGGTGTCGGCAGTGGCGCAATGTTTGCGACACTCGGCTTGCGGCCTGTGAGGGAGAAGGTCGTGCTCAACGGCGTGCCTATCGAGGCGTCCGAACCGTCCGGGCTTGATATGGAGAGGGTTCTCTGCTTCAAACTTAATGACGATTTGTTCTTCCTGATGCCGAGGGTTGATGGCTTGGACTTTGGGGAGCCCGGCGCGAGACCCGATTCGCTGGAGAGGGCATGGTTTAGAGCCGGCGTTGCAGGTGATATTGTGGCAGTTGTGTCGGCTGGACTGGGAAGGCCAGGTAATGGCGAAGGCGCAACAAGACCCGTCTGTTGAGGCACTTGTGGCAGGGCTGGTGTCTTGAAAGTCGGGTCTAAGCTCGATTGCGTGCCGCTGAACAGGGCCGCAGCTGCAGATTTGGGCAGCAGCGGGGCGTGGAGAGGTGAGTTCTTCGCAGGTACCGGAGGTTTCTCCGTATGCGGCGGCGCAGCTACTGTTGGCAGGGATGTTTCGATCTTCAGCGTTTTAGCGTTCTGTCCTGATAATCTCCGACTCCTTACAGACGCCGCCTCCCTAGTTGCAGTGGTGGGTCGTGGGGTGATTTCTGGATCGACTGGCAGTGCAGGTTGCAGTTCTGGAACCGAAGGTAGGGCAGTTGATGGAGGCGGGGGAGGAAGGGCTGGCAGCGCACCAGAAGGAGCAGGTACCGGAGGAGCCGAGTGTAGTGGTGGTAGTGTCTTGGAAGCTGGTGGCTGCATGACCTCAGCGACCGTCGATAGTGAGGTGCCTCCAGTAGTTCGGTGTGACGAGACAGAGCTGTTGTATGTGGAGAAACCACTCGAATCGGACTGCCGCGGCAGCGAGGACTTTGTCTGTAGATCAAAGTCGAATCCGTCGAGCATGTACTCTCGCGTCATTTCATCCAGCAGACGCTCCTCCTCTTCAGCCTCGTCGTTGAGCATCAACTCGGCACTTTCCCTGACGTGTGGCAACGTCTCATTCTGCAGCTGTGTTTCCTTGAAGCGGTATTTGGCCGCAGCAATAGCTTCTTCCCGCTCAGCTTCCCGCACTCTCTCCTTGGCCATCTCGACGTTTCTCATCCTTGTCGTGACGAGCTCGTCGGGCGCTATATCCTCATCATCAAAGGGCTCAAAACCGTCGTCGTAGGCCGCCTCGACAGCAGCGTCCAGAGCAGCGTCGAACTCGGCTTCTGTGCCTCGGCTTGTATTCCTCGCGTGCTTCCGGCGCACCGTAGATCGAGGAGACAGGGACCGTACAGAGGACGAGCACGAGGAGCCACCTGATTCATCAATGGTGTCCAGCCACGAGGTCGATTCATTGCTATGGACGCGCTGGTGTCTGGACTGCGAAGATTGCTGTGGCTGGAGCAGCCTTTGAGAATCGAAGGGCTCTTTTGGTAGTGTGGCGCTGAAGAGGGGTGATTTGGATCGCTTCGGCGACAGTGGAGGGGGCATGTACGACCGGTCCATGGGTGTTTCGATTGGTGTGGATCCTGCTAATCGGCCGGGGGGCGGCTGGAGGTGGAATTGAGACGTTTGCATGTTTCGTTGAACATCGCGGATCGCTGTGCTGATGACGGACTCGCGTTGAGCGGCAAAGTGGGGTCTTCGCAGGGGCAGTGGATGGGAGGAGGCAGGAGGCGGATCGGGGTCGGGTTCTGTGAGGGGCAGATGGTCTGCTGAGCGATCTTTGATGATTCTGGCCGTGGCGGCTGTCTCGATGATTGCATCGTCGCGGCCATCTTGACCATCGCCGTCGTTATTGTCGTCGTCGTCGTCATCATCATCATCATCATCATCATCGTCGTCGTCGTCGTCATCGGCCTCGAGCAGCATGGAGCGCTGCTCGTCGAGCGATTCACCGCTCATGGGACGGGCGGGCAGGGATTTCCCATTGCTGTGTATGTATCCGGGATCTAGACGACGGAGCTCCTCGATGCGATTGGTATATGTCACGCGCTGGTGGTGTGTTAGTGTGCATGTAGAGAAAACCAACCAAAACGTGCAGAATCAGAACCGACTACTCACAATCGCGTCCAGTTTGCGGCGGTCCTCGTCCTGCGAGCTGCGGATCATGACCTGCTGGAGGAGCTTGCACGCGTCCTCGTAGGCCTCCATGGCGCCCTCGAAGTTCTGGGCATTGTCAAGCAGGACGGCGGTGTTTGCCTTTTGCAGGGCGCGGGACAACATGGTCTTCTTGTCCTTTTCCCTGCGGTCGCGGGCACGCGGCAGAGCGTCGTGGTAGGGGTCGTCGAGGCGCGAGCTGGTGCTCTCGGCGCGGTTGTGGTCGCGGTTATGGTCACGGCTGTGGTCACGATTGTGGTCGCGGCTGTGGTTGCGGGCGTGTCCAGCACTCGGGGCGCGAGTTCGCACGGGGTCGGAGGAGGATGCGGCCGGGGTGCGAGATGCAGAGGGGGCGGTAGCAAGAATGGCGGGCGAGCCCAGGGGCGAACGGGCGAGGACCCTGTCGACGTTTGTGCGCGAGGCGGGGCGCGGGGCGGCGGGCAGCGGAGCCCTAGGCTTTGAGTTGAAGTAGTCGGTGGGCTGCAGGGCGGTGAGGATGGTCGGGGTGAAGAGGCCGGCGGTCGAGGGCGAGGGCGAGGGCGCGGTCGAGGTGCTGGTGGGCGAGTTTGGGTCGTATACGGCGGCCGAGAGGAGCATGGGCGGCAGCGAGGGCAGTTGGGTGGGCGGCGCGTGTGCTCTGCCATTGGGGGGTGCAGCGGTAGTGGCAGAGACGCTGGGCCTGCGGTCGGGCGAGGCTGTCGTGGCCGTCGAGTGCGACCAGCGGTTCACGTTGGCCGAAGAGCGGCGTCGCGGGCGCTGCGATGGCGAGGCGGTGTGGGCGGGAGGCTCAGCAGTGGTGGCAGCGTGAGTGGTAGTAGTAGTAGTAGTAGTAGTAGTAGTAGTAGTAGTGGCGGCGGTGGCAGGAGTGGCAGCAGTGGCAGGGGTGGCAGCAGCAGCAGCAGCAGCAGCAGCAGCAGTAGTAATAGTGGCAGCAGCACCACCACCACCAACAGCAGGGCCGCCGGGCGGGCGCTGGAGGGTGAGGGCAAAGGCCGACGAGCTGCTGGTGCTGGCGGCGCGAGAGGGGCGGCCGGGGTGCGAGGGTGCGCTCATGGTGGGCCGGTGAGGCTGCTCGAGTGTCTCAGGCCAAGGCGAGGGTAGCGCACAGCATTGCGGCCGTGGTGCAGGAACGCAGGAACGCAGGGACGCAGGGACACAGGAACGCAGCAACGCGAGGAGGCGAGAAGGCGCTGGGGAGGGGCGGCGACGGCGGCGGCGGCGGCGACAGTGACCTAGACGAGGAAGACGACGACCAAGACACGGATCCCAAGGCGTGGGACAGGTGGTGTCGTGCTCGTCTCAAGAGCCAGGTGGACGAGGCGGCGGCGAGCTGCTCTCCCGAGTACCGGTAGGCCCTGGCTCCTAGGTACAATATGGCATATGCCACTATGCCAGCCAGGACGCAGGTGGAGGCCGCCAAGCGTGGAGCGTTCGCCAGACGTTCCAGGGGCACCATGGGGCCATGGACAGGCCGCAGTGGGCACTTGTAGCACTGCCCTGAGTAAGACTCCAGCACCTTGCCCGTGTCGCTGCACCACGCACCTAGCCGTGCCGCAGCATGTGCCGCATCCTGCACGTCTTGCACGGCTGCGTGCACTGCTCAGCATGGAGTCGTGACAAGAACCAGTGCCCTGCCTGCCTGTCTGTCTGCCTGTCTGCCTGCCTGCCTCTCTCCATGCAGCCAGCCCACACAGCCTGTCTACTGTCTTCTGTCTACTGCCTACCGTCTGTTCATGTGCATACACACTGACACTGACACTGACACAGTAGGTATTGCACATCTAGTCATACACACTCCAAGGAATCAAGGACCCTACCACCTGCGACTCCCAGCACGCCGCACGGCAAGCCAACAAGGGTCCAGCGCCAGACAAGCACAGCCAGAGCCGCAGAGTGCACTGTGCGATGCGAGATCGAAAAAAAGCCACGAACCCTTTCCAAACATAGATTGAACCCTGTCACTGTCACTGCCTTTCCTAACCTGTCACGTGCCCATCCACACATACTCTGACCATCCCAATCTGACCATCCCAGCCCAATGGCAAGCTAAAACAGCTTCTACCGTACTTTGATCTGTCTCGACTTGAGTCTTGTTCATCAGTGTCAATCACTTCCCCTGTCTTTCGCAAGTGTCGATTCCTATTCCTATTCGCACGGCTTGTGCTCCCGACTGACTACCTAACCCCCTTCTTATTTCGATCGACTGTGGTAGACAGCATCGTGACCACCAACCGACTCGATCAACAACCCGTAGAAAACAACTTGACCGCAGAAAGTAAATTCTCTGGCACTCATGTTCATCGCTGACTCGGTGGTATCACTGCATGGGCTCATCGTAGTCATACATTATTCGTCGTCTATCATGTATGTAGACGCTGCTGCTGGCGCCTACCTACGTATCTACCTACCTACCTAGTGTGGTGGCCTCTGCTTTGTCGTCTCGTTTGGCTCCATCTGCGACGCGTTTCACCTCACATGTCAACCATAATGTCTTCCTCCTCCACCCCATCATCCCACGCAGTATCCATTGCCTCGCCTGACGCGCTCTGCCTCTTCTGCTGCCGCTTCAAGTTCTCAATAAACTCCTTGGTCAACGTCAACCGATAGTCGGCGTCCTTGACTTGGTCTGCAAGAGCGTTTGTGCGCCGCGTCTGCTCCACCAACGCCGCCTGCTGCTGCTTCTCCGACTTGGCGAGCGGGCCTTGTGTGGCGTCGAGGTAAAATCGCAACACCATCCCTGCCTCCGTCTGCTCCCTCTGCTCCAACCGCGCGTTCAAGTGTCCCTCCTGGATGAGCGTTTCGAGATACTGTGCTGTTTCGTCGGCGCTCCCACCCACGTTTCTCGCAATGTTTGACACGGGCAGCGCCGAGAACGTCCGTGACAGTCGCGACACATATGCCCTCATCTGGCTGTCCAGCACGGCTTTGACCAGACCCGTGTTGCCGTCCTGCAAATGACGTCAGCCTGTTTTCAATCACCTTGGTACTACTACTACTACTCATCATGACATACCTCTGCCCAAGTCTGTGCCCCTGCATTGATCTGCGCCTTGAGCTTCGACATGTTGTGAAGATGCGAATACGCTTCCGCTACAGCCTCGTACGCCTTGGACGCTGACCTGATGTGCTTGATCGCTGTAGGATTGGCCGAGCGCGGAATGTGCTTGGCCTCTCCAGACACCAAACAGCTCAACAGAACCCACTTCTTGTACGCCTCCAACATCAGCCCGTTTGCTGCATTGGCAGACGGCATCACCAGAACGTGCTCCAGGAACCGTTGTGCTTTTGCAAACTTCCGTAGCCCAAGGTACGCCATAGCTCCCAAGATGTAGTACTCTTGCAGGTCCGCGCATGTAATCTTGTCAGAGTGCCCGGAAAGGCGGTGGATGTACTCTCCGCTCCGCGCAACATCTGCACATGGTACCGAATACTCGAACCCCTCACGAGCAGCAGCAGGGATATGGGTATGCAGGCTGTGAATGTAATTGTCGAGAATCGGTTCGGCAGCGGCGTATGATCGTGACTCAAGGCAGAGACGGATGAAGTCGAGATGTGTCGAGGTAAAGGTACCTGTAGTAGGATCGAGGCGCGTCATCGCTGATCGTAGTGGTGCAATAGCAAGACCTGGCTGTTACAAAGATTTAGCTCTGTCTTCGGCTTCAATCCAGTCAGGTGTACCACATACAGAATCAACCTCCCGCGCAAGCAGCTCAACATAATCCACCAGTCTCTTATACTCATGGCCAGCATAGCGCATCTGTATAGGCTCAAACGTTTCCAAGAACAGTACCAGCTTGTTCCACAGCGCGCCCCCAGGCTGTACAGCTTTTGACGACGAGCTCTTATCGACGGCCGCGGCGATGCGGTGGCGCAGCGTGAAGGCGTATGCTATTGAGTTGACTGCGGGATTGAGAACCTCATCTCGTCAGCCAAAACCTGCACGGCTGGGAGCTCCACCTACCTCCAGCACATCCTGCGGTGTGTCTGCCCCCTTCAACCAGTGTGGCGCCGAGACATTGTCGAGCTGCTTGACAAACTGTCGCGCAGCTTGGTCGTACTTCTGGCGCGGTCGCAGCTCCTCGGCTTCGGGCTGGAACTGCAGCAGTAGTGTGGGAAGCTCGACTGCCATGGCAACACGTGTGTGGTGGTTGGTCGAAGCAGCAGCAGCAGTGGTGTTTGTGGGGGAGATGGCGTGTGGAGGGGTTCGCCGCTTGGAATCGTTATGCTCTACTGTAGCCGATCATAAAGGCAAGCTGGCCCGTATTCAAGTAACTACACAGGGCGAAGATATTAAAAGGAATCCAAGGGCTGTGTTTTAGCCCTGGCCGCGAACAAGCAATTGTTGGGTGGAGTACGGAGGTGAGCATGCGGTGAAGCTCCCGCAGGCTACCATCGCGGAGCATGCGCTTGGGCCAACACCACCCCACCTATGACGGCAGCCTATCCCCTTCTGCTTCACTATGTCTTCATCGACATCAAATGACAGTGGAAAAGAAAGAGTGCATGTTATAGTACAATATGTCCAACCCAGGTGTATATACGGCTCCCCTCAACGCCAGACCCCATAGCTACGTGTATAAGTATATGTGCTGCTAACGTGGTCGAAAGTGCAAACTTGTCCAAGAAGGCGTTGAACGATTACATCCAAGAAACTCAACAATACAACAATAAAATTCAAAAGACAAACACAATACCAACAAACGACCTCATGTGACGGGATCAAACAATGCCATATACCCTCTTCGCAATGATGTAGCAAAGCAACCCAAATCCCACAAGTCCTCCGGTAATGCTGAAGAACCAATTGAGGTTCTCTACGTCCTGACCAGGGACAATACAGTTCATGCCCCAGATACCAGTGACGACATTCATGGGCAAGACAATGGTACCCAGCACGGTGAGCTTGCCGAGGATGTCCGAGGTCTGCTCTTGACGCTCATTCATGCGGATGTTGATCTGCGCCAAGTAGTTGCTGTGTGCGCGGGAAAGAAGACTGCACGTGTGAGCAGAGAAGCTAATAATTTTGGGGGCGGGTGGGCGTACTTCTCATAATGACTCAGGTTGCCAGTCATGGTGACAATATGATCCTGGATATCGCCTAGGTACATGCCAATCTCATTGCGCGGCGCAATGTCCCAGTGCTCGTTGCAGCGCTTCGCGAAACCCTTGATGACATCGGCCTTGTTGCCAAGCAGACGATACAGACTCATGACCTTCTTTCTGCATTCACCAACGCGGCGCAGCATATCGCGGCCGCTCTTCTGGTTGCCCTGCTTTTCATCGTACTCGTCGGAGTCACTATCATCATCGCCAGGATTGTGGAGACGCAAAATAGCCTCATCAATATCGTCAACCTCTTCTTCAATGCTCTGGATCATGGGGGCGTATGCATCGGTAATGTCGTCTATCATAGCATACGAAATCCAGTCGGGCGACAGTACCAAATAATCTGACAGCTGTCGAATGCGACGTCGTACATTGGCCGGATGCGGTGTCATGGAGAAATGGAAACTGATGACACCCTCGCGGAAGACAACAATATACAGGTTGACTGGCTCCAGGTAGTCCTCGTTTGTCTGATCTTGTTCGAATGTGCGGTAGTTGATGAAGTAGTAGTGTTTGAATAGCTCCACCTTCTCACGTTGCTCTTGCATAAGAATATCTTCAGAGGTCAGAGGATGGATACCAAAAGTTTTCGAAATGACCTTCATCTCGGTCTCAGTTGGAGACATGACGTCGAGCCACCATGCCGGTCGGGGACCATAGCGCTTTTGTCCATCGTCTCCCTTGACTTTCGGTGCGTCAGGTTGAGGTCGTGGAGTACTTGTCCGAGTCTGCTCGCCAGAAGAAACCTTGTCGTTCACAATCGGAGGCGAGCGTGTTGTTGTCCTGGAGGTAGCGTTCGTGTTGATGCGCGTAGCGTCCTCAAGATCCGAGTCATCGTCACTGCTGTCTTCAAGCTCGACAGGATCGGGAATGAAGAGATCCTTGAAGGTCTGGCCCGGCTGCAAAAGTTCACTGATAGTCTGACTATGGATTGTGTTGTCAAAAGTTTCGTTAAAGTAGGTGAAGCGGAATGGTGCATCATCGGCCTCACGGTGCCATTGACGCTGGCGTGGCCGCAATCGGCCATCTACCATCAGTGGCTCACTGACTTTGCGAAGGCGGATGCCTTCAATGGTTCGCTGTTCTTTCTCCTCATGAGACCAGTTGGCTAGCACATCAAGGTCGGGCCAGCGGCGTCGACGGCGGCGACTCGTAGGCTCCCCAGTCGGGTCGTTAAGGTAGTCTTGCTGGCCCAGCTCAGACATGCCCTCATGTGGAAAGCAGACATCATCATCGGCTGCAAAGGATTGTGTCATGCGGCGGTGGAAGTCGCCCTGCTTCGGAGAAGTCGAGCCTGAGCGTCCATCAGGTCCATCAATATCGATCAATGCATCTCGAGACCTGCTGCCATCCTGCGAGCGTTCCAAATCGATGGGTAGTGCAACATCGTCAAGCCCAGGATTGGCCTCGAAGACGGGACTTGCAGGCACTGAGGGCGGGTTGTTGACGTCGTAGCCATCGTTCATGTTGGTCTGCGAATGATGGCTGAACATGGCAGGTCGCTGCTTGCCGCTGCCAGTGCTTGGTCTGCGCTTTTTGGGCGCCACGCCAGGTGCACTCGTGCCATAGCTGTTGCCCTTCCTGTTGTCTCGAGGAGAGCCCATCATCAAGGGGGTACGGTCGTCGGCATCGTCGTCGCCGTCGCTGTAGGTGCCTTCAGGCGTGCCCGAAAGCCTCGATTTGCCAAACGACGAGGGGACGTTGAGACGGCCGGGGGAGTTGTTGAACTGCTGGCTGGCTCGAGGCGCGTAGATGGAAGAGACGGTGACGCTCTGTCGGCGCGCTCTTGCTGGCTGATGATCGCGGTGGTCCAACAGCGCTTCACTCTCCAAGCTTGTGTTGCTGAGGTTGCGCGAGAGACCATAGAAGCTGGTGCTGCCGCGCGAGTTGCCGTGGCCGGCGATGTCTTCGAGGGTCGGGCGGCCAGGGCTGGCTTCATCATGGCCGAGGTCTGCGTTTGCAGCGAACGACTGGCGGCGGTTGCGCCTCTTCTTGCCACCGCGGTGCTTCTTCTTCTTGCCGACCGCAGAGGAGGTGGCGGCTGCTGGCTGCTGCGAGCTGGACGCACCGCCAGACACGTCGATGAGTGGCGTAGGCCCCGACGGGCGTGATGGCTCGCTCGGTGCCATTGCGAGTGGTGGGGGGCTGGAGTCAGGCTGGGAGCTGTCTGGGAAGTGTGCGGCAGCTGATACTGCGATTTGCGAGGTCCGTGGCGCGCGGCTCCAGGCGCCTGGTGGTGGTGAGAAATTGCAAGCCCTGCTCGGCACAGGCCTGGAGCTTCCTGTGACGATGCCGTCACTCAGGCACGACTAGGGCCTCTTCTTGGGGTTAGGCTTATCGCTAGGTCCCCACGCGGGAACCATGGTTTGTGCCGGGGTCGACGATGATTGTGCACACACCGAGCGTCCAATTCTCACATGATGGCCATGGTAGTGGTGCCGAACTGTGGGCTTGGCAGCTTCCTGCAAGCTGCAAGGCAGCTGTGATGCATCAGTTGCTTTCCGTGGCCTGGGCGTGGCCGCCAAAGTGGTGATGCTGATTGCACGCGAGCACTTTCCTTGCTGGCGTAGCGCGAACGCAAGCCTTTCCACTTTGCTGGCTCCTACCGCGCTACGACATGATTGGACAGCCTCAATTCGTGAGTGCCAGCCAGATAGGTAGGTACCCGTGGTCTGTGGAGTCGTGGACGATGAGTATCATTCTGGCACTACGAGATACTTCAGAGCAACACTCTGGCAACACCAACATTTGCTCGTCACTTCGACATGATTGCCTGCTATCACAGTACATATCGAAACATGGGCCCATAGTTCTCCACACCAACCTCCTGTCCCTTCTCCTCCCCTCTCGCAGCCGCCTCCTGCAGGGCCAACTTCTGCTGAGCAACGGTCCCATGTTGCCGGTCAAGCTTCTTGTTCTCCCACACCAGCAACATCCTCAAGGTGAGCGCCAGAAAGCAGCAGAAGAAAAGGAATGCCGCACACACGGCCTGTCCCTTCACGTAGTACGGTCCTTCGCTCGTTGGGTACATGCGTGTTCCCAGCAAAGGACCACACTGCCCGATCAAGTTCAGCAGTACGATACCTGCTCCTCTCCGCGTGTCTGAACCCTGGTTGTTGGTCACCCATGGTAGTATATTGCCAATGGCGGGAAAGATGCCTGCTGCTGTCAGGAAAACCCCAAGGTATCGCGCACCAACAGAGTGCGACGTCGCTAGGATCACGTAGCCAATACCGCCGATTGCGGTCAGAGACGCAACCATCAGTCCTCGTTGCTGTGTGCGGTCGGCGATGTAGCAGGTCACAATGACCATCAGGAACGACAGGAAGAATGGTGGAGCTGTCAGGCCTTGCGCATTGACGCTGCTGAATCCCATCTCCTTCAGAACTGTGGTCGTTGTCAGCACCTCAAGTGTTTGTATCAGTACGAGAAACTTACTTGTTGGGAGAAACACAGGCAGACTCGAAAAAGCAACATTACAGCTGAAGTACATCAGTCCGAGGATCCAGCCCTTAAGATCCAGCAGACCGCTGAAAAACTCCTTCAGGTTGGGCATACCAATGCGAGGCGCTTCGCCAGCTTGCCTGATTCCCCTCGCCCTTGCAACCTCTCTCTCTTCGTCGTTCAAAAATCGCGCCTTCTCTGGACTATCTGGCAGGAAGAAGAACGCCACAGCGGCCATAACGACAGTCGGCAGTCCTTCAACAAGGAACAGTACCCTCCACTTGGCCAATGTCGGGCTGCCGCTTGTGATTGCGTACGCCAGCGCGCCCGCAAACGTACTCGCCAGCGGCGCGGCACTCAAGAACAACCCACTCCTCAACCCTAGCTCATCCCTCAGATAGAAGAAAGATAGCAGAAATGGCACACCTGGTCCATAAGCAACTTCCGAGGCGCCCATGATAAATCTCAGCACCATCATTGCGGCCCACGAGTTTGCGGCCGCCTGCACAGTCGATACGAGACCCCAAGTAAAGACGCAGAACGCGGCCCAGTAATGTGGAGGGACCACTTTCCACATAATAGCCAGGAATCCAAAGCAAATATAGGATATGTAGAAGATGGTGAGTAGCCAGTCATAGTCGCCTTCTTTGAAATGCAGGTCCGTTTCCATACCCGCGATGCGTGCATTGCCGATGTTGGAGCGGTCGAGAAAGGCGACTACAGTGTATTAGCGTAAGCTTCGAGACATGGGCTGAGCGTAGACGGCGTACGTAAGTAGAGTGCTGAGACAAGTGGGATCAAGTTCATGTCAAGCTTTCTGCGCACCCGCTTCTCCAGTTCTGGATCGACGGCCTGGATGGGCACGGATGCGTCTTCGATCTTCGAGGGCGCGACATCTTTGTCGATTTCATGCGCTGATGCCATGGTCTTGCAAGAGGAAGAGGCCCCAGCGCAAATTGTTGGATTGCCTTGAGAGAGTGGTAGAAATGTCAATGTGAGAGTCGAATGGGGAGTCTGGGGATTTAAGCATCTCCAAGCCTCGTATAAAGCCTTCTTCGGATGCTTAGCAGCCGGAAAACCACTGTCGCGCGGATTTTGTGCGTCAGCGTGCAACGAACCATCGGCTGCTTCCAGCAAACTACTTCATGATGGACACTTGATGTTACTAGTCTAGGTTAGTATGGTGACTCTCGAGCTGGTGCGGGGCTAGTGTGGGGAGCTGGAGAGAAGGCCGAACTTGGTCCAACATACAATGGCCCACGGGCATGACTGCCTTCGCTTCCGATGGGTGCTGTAGTTGTTCAACCAGTCATAAGTCTTGCTATCCGTCATGCTTTTCTCCATCCTCATAAAGCGGGTCAGCATTTCTCTACCCCTTTCGATCATCCCAAGACTTATGTTGTCCACCTATTGATTCAACCAGTAGTGTTGGTACACAATGGGATCTCTTAACCGCATTATGCAGATTCCATGTCAACGTCTCACGCTTCTCTCCTACACTACACAAGAGCTTGGGTACAGCATGGTTCGACAAACGAGAGAGACATTCACGATTCGATCATCTCTCATTATATGACCAGACATGTTTTCGAATTCGCTAAACCGCCCTTAAGACATTCAACCAATCTCATATCATACACACAAAGCCTTGACTACTATCACCACCTAAAACGCCCCAATATGCGTCATCTTCTGCCCCGGCTGGACCTGACTCCCCAGCCTTGGCGCAGGCTTATACTTCTTCACCGGCGTCTTACTCCCCTGGCCCGGCAGCGTGTTGGTCCCCGGATACGGTTTAACCGCGCTCTTGCTCTCCTGGGGCGCAGAGAACGGCTTGCTCTGTCCTGGCCGCACCGCTGACTTCTTCGCGCTGGGAAACGGGTTCGTGTAGCTGGAGCCCGCGGCGGTGCTGTCGTACGGCTTTGGCAGGCCGCCTGGCACGGCTTTCTGCGCGTTGGCGCCCACGCTCGACAGCGGTTTCGAGGCGCCGTTTACAAGGCCCCCGACGCCTTTTGTGGCGTTGTTGACGAGGCCGCCTGTACTTCTTGACACGCTGCCCGTCAGACTGCTGGTAGATTTTGTAGCGCCGCCTGTGAGTCCGGCAAGTCCGTCGACGCCGCGGGTTGCGTTGCGGGATGCGCTGCCCACGACGCTGTTGGTGGTCCTACCCGCGCCGCCAACGACCCCGTTCACGCCCCGAGTAGCTCCTCTAGTTACTCCTCCGACGCTCCTCGTTGCTGTGTTGGTGACGCCCCCCACGGTCTTCCCGGCTCCTCCGGCAATGCCACCAACGGCTTTCTTCGCGCCGCCCACTGTCTTCTTCGCTCCGAGCGGTACGTTGCTCGTGGGTCCTGCGATGGAACGACCACCTGCTGGGGATCCGGAGGCCTTTATGTTGGCGGGCATCGAGTTGCTGCGCTTGATGGCCGGCTTGCGGGCCGTGGACGGCAGCGCCTTGGACGCTGAGGACGGCTGGTAAGATTGGCCTGAGAGCTTGGAGCCGTAGCCTGTAGCAGCGCGTTCGATGCCTTTGGTATTGTCAGTACAAAGTTCTTTCAAAAGTTTCCGCGTGTTGTGGCATGGGTGTGCATGATTTCTTAGAAACGTACTGCCTCCTACACTTCGTCCGCTGTTTTCAATCGCATCGCCGGCCTTGATCAGCGCGTTGCCTGCGTACTCGCCGCCTGTCTTCTTTGCGGCATCCACGAAGCCTTCGACGGAGTTCCAGATGATGTTCTGGATGAAGCCCGCCATATCGTGTCCCTGTATCCAGAGCTCTTTACAATTCCTTTTCCTATATTTTTCCTTTGGATGTCCTTTATTCAACGTGCGACTTGATTCCGTCTCAGAAAACAAAAATCACTCTATGAAAAAAGACCGTTAGATTGTATTGAACCCGACAATTTGATATTATTGGGGACACACTTGGATGCTGAGCATTCGCTCGTACATAGAGTCGAGGGTTCCACATATGACAGGCAAATGACATTCCCCTCCCGCGCCACATCCCGCATCCTGTTTCTCCAGCAGATGACGTACGTGTGGCACGGTTGCAGTCCGTCTGACAGGGGTCACCGCGGGAAACCTGCAGATCTTTTCTGGGTACCTTTCCGGGCGGGGCACGGTATGAGTGGCTAACCCCTGTGCCTCAGCATTATTGTGCAGTTGTGAGATGATTTGGAGCACGGAGACGGGGATGAAGTGTGTTGAGTTTCTTCAAGGTGCAGTCGTGTATGTATGGAATTTGAATGTGCGGAATATAAAGGGTATCCAACGCCTGAGCTCCTCTGCTCTGTTTCGTACGCCAAATTGATAACCATGCAATGTACATCTACTTTGTGGCCAATTTCTGAGGACCGTTAGTCTGTGGCTTCGTGGCTATCTTCTTAGGTCCTGCTGTACTCGGTGCTACCTTCCTCGGCATAGTCGTCGTCCTATCTAGTTTTGGTGGCCCCTTCGCAGGTGCTGCCTTCTTCACTGCGGGCTTCAGCGTGGAAATCGATTTTGCGGGCGCTGCACCTGACTGTACTGGTCCTGGCTTTTTCGTGACTTCAATCTCACCGCTCGAGGTGATCTTGATTGGTATGCCAGAGGTGGTCGTGATGGTGTCCCCCTTCTTTGCCCGTGCCTTCTCGATGTCTTGCTTCCCGATGTTGAGCAAAAGACCGTTAGATGTAGTTACAGTCGTTGCGCCAGTCTTTGTCGCATCCTCTACGGCTGTTGCTGGGACCTTGATTGTCACTCCGGATGCCAGTGTCAGCTCTTTCATGGCGCCTACAGGCGGTGTAGTTTTGGCTTTTGGAACCGCTTTGAGTTTCGCGGGTACAGCCTTCGGTTTTGCGGGCGGTGCTGCCACTATTTTCGGTTTTGCTGTGACCCCAGCAGGCTTCCGTGCTGAAGATGGGGTAACGATCGCGCTCTTCGCACGTGTCGCTGGTATTGTTGTAGGTGTTGCGAGTGTCTTTGTTGGCGCTTGTGGCATTGCGGTGCTGGCTCGTCTCATCCCACCGGGTAGCACTGCGCCGTTCTTGATTGCAGTCTCCTTCACCAGCTTGGCTAGATTCTCCTGTGTCAGCGCCGCGACCTGTGGCATTTGCTGTGGATCTGCGGCTTGCGCTGCTCCTAGTTTCGCTGCGCCTTCAATCATCTTTTCAAGTTGATCTGTACTTGGAAGACCTCCCATCTCTCCGCCACCACCTAAGAGTTGCTTCATGTGCTGTTCAAAGAATTCCTTGCCGCCAGGGATAATGTCCGCCGGGTTTGCTCCATAAGCGACTGTGAGCGCCATCAAGACGCTGCTGATAGGCGCAAATATTTTGACAAATTCGTTCCAATTGCCAGACTTCACTTGTGTTTCAATTTGAACGGCAGGCCTAGGGACGCTGCGTATACTCTGCGAGCCTTGCGAGCTACGCTCACCCATGTCGAGATGATCTTTCCAGAAGTCTTCAGCGGGGAAGCGCGTGTGTCTCTGGAAATACTCGAGCATGTAGTCCTTCTCCCTCCAACGGTTTCGAAGCCACACTTCAAAAGCCTTCGTATTGTGAATGGGAATATCAGAAATGTGGAATCGGCGCCAGTGCATGTTGACCGACTTTGGCGGGCGGCCTTCAAAGAAGGTAGAGCGCAGTGTAAAAATGTCTTGCCCGAACTGTCCAGGTGGGACGCCTTCGTATGCAATGGTGCAGTCATACAGCCACTCTGTGGTATCTTTGAGCTCGTTTAGGCAAAACTTCAGTCCTGTGCTGCGTGGTAGAAGCTGGTGTTTCATATCTTTGAGATTATTCTTTGCGGCCCAAGCTTTGCTCTTTTCTCGAGTTGTCGATGACAGGTTCGTGCCCTCGGGAAAGATGATAAGCCACATTGGCTGAGTTACGTTGTTGAGCCGCGAGAGGGCCTTCTTGAAGCGGCGTTGATCCTCTTCCCAATTCCTAGCGAGGAAAATGAAGTTGTAAAACTGCGCGCTCCAACCAATGATGGGAATGTTTCTTAGTGATTCCTTCAAGATGATGTAGACGAAGCCGTGCATGTTGTTGGTGTATGCAATCCACCAGAGATATAACCAGTCTGTGTACAGCTGGTGATTCGCCATCAGTACCATCCGGTCTGCGAAATTGCACTGCAGGCTTCCGTCTTTTTTCTGGATAAGCTGTCCAATCATGCTCGAATCTCCGCTTACTCTGACCACAGTCGGCGCCCACCATTGTGTCAAGCACGTGATCAATATAGCAAAGCATTCTTTGGTATATGCCATATATCCCTCATAAAACTGAGGGTCGATCAATTTCAAAGGTGCCCCAAGGAACTGTGATGCGCTGATGCTGTGTCATTGTCAGCGTGCGAAGCATGAGTTTCAACGCTTTGAATCGCCGTACGCTAGAACTCCAGACAGAAATGTCGATGCTAGGGTGAAAGCCCGTTCTGCCTGTGTCAGTTCGCCATACTTTGGTGGTCCAGCGGGATGCGCATCGATGTTGTCTTTCGACACGCGTAGCCCTGCACCGAGATCGACCTTCTTTCGTTTGGTTGTGGGCGACATCTTCAATCGCACTTGAAGTCGCGCAGAGAAGAACCGAAGAAGAAGCTCAGACGTCGCCCATTACCACGCGCGAACGACGTGGAGGAACGCGGCGTCGAACGTCACTTAAGGGGCCGGTAAACGGACGAGACTCGAGGTTGGGGTTCCACAGATTCGATGATCGTGTTCCCCACAACCCTGTTCACGCATCCTTATGACGTCGCGTGTGGCGCACTTCTCCAACTTGCTTTGGTTGGCACGGCTGGGAGTAAGGCCAACGTTATTGCAGGCCCCCGTGTCCGCACACTGCAGCTCATTCATCTTGCAATAAACCTTGAACTCAATACCTGAAGCACTGAACATCTCCACTTACATCGCAATTGTGACTTCTCGATCACCCACCCGTAAGTTAGCGTATACTCCCTATCCGCAAGCGACTACATTGTGATCCAGTATATGTCAAGCGCTTTTGGCACACGTATACCGTTATACTCAGGTGTTAACTCATCACAGATACATACTTGAACGTAACGCTTCAACTCAAGTCAAGATGCCTGCCTCAGTAGCATCCGCACCTATGAACCGCACATCTGCCAAATCGACAGTCTCACGCCCAAGGAAGGCCGCTTCGACCTCAGGAAAGCAGACACAGAACACAGCCAACGGTGCAGCCAACGGTCTTCAGCAACATGCTTCGCCATACACTATCATGGCCTCGAGGATTGCAAATCGTGTTGCTGAGATGGCGGAGAACATGACATTCGTCGAGCGTGAAAGGTACGTCCGCCCCTTAGCGACTTTAGTGGCCGTTGGACACAACGGTCCGCTACCAACGCTCGCCAACGATCGACCACACGGTCGGTGTCTTGCACCTGTCCTGTTCGTCGAATTGTGCGCACGCTTCTACGATTCGTTCTTGGGCATGGAGCGACACTTGGCACGCTGTCTACCATCGTTTTCCTAACTGCAACCGTAAATTAGTATACTAACAAATTACTCAGAACACCTTCGCAGCCAGAACAGAGGCAAGTTGAGCAGAGGCCAGCTCAGCGCAAGCCACCGAGGAAGCTCGAGATGCGCCTCCCAAACCACGGCCAATCGCCTACCAACATCACTTTCAGCGCACCCTTTCTTGATAACACGCTGTCTAAGTTGCTCGCTCTGCAAAACCGCATGTTGACTGTGTCTAACGACATTGCGGCGAGCGAGGACGTTGACGAGAAGACAAAGCAAGAACAATTCGCTCAAAGCGCAGAGTTGAGCAGAATCATTGCGCTGATTTGCGCTGAGAAGGCCAGGCAGGGCGCCTAGATGTGTCTTTGTTTTGCTGACAATTCTTACGGAAGTGTGGACAATCAGTATAAAGTGCTTCCTGCATGGCGTTAGAGGGTTCTTTTCTCTTTTGATGTGGTCTGGGTATGAACCGTTTTGTATGACTAGGAAATGAGCGATGAGTAATCAGAATGAAAGCTGAATTGCGTGACTATCAGTCGGTAACCAAACCTTGAAAATATGGGTTCATTTAAAGGTCTTTTAGATCGTATCTTGATTCTCTGCCTCGCTCCATTTGGTACAGGGTTGACTATATGGCCTGTTTTTTGTGTGGACCTTACGTGAAGAGATCTTCTTGCAGGAACTCGAGGTTGGTCACCAAAGAGTATTTGGTATCTGACAATTAACAGCCACTGAGAGCTACGTTTGAAAGCCTGAGCTGAATGGTTTCGGACGGACCGCATAGAAATCAACTGAGCTGGCAGTCGTATTCACATGCTTGACGAAGCAGCAGTTTGTTACCCTGGCAACGCTAGTCAATCGGGGAAAGCGCGGCGAGGGTGCAACACAAGAGCCCCGCCAGACATCCAGTACACGCGCATTGTTCTGCCACACCCACAACGACACCAGGTAAGGTGCTGCGCTTCTTCTGTACATTGGTTCTGAATTCTTTCCTTTTTCTTTTGAGATACCCCACCGGCGTCATGGGTTCCGACGACATTGTCGACTTCGAAGTCATCGAAAACTCGAAGGAAAACATTCAAGCCATTCCCAGCGGCCGCTCTGCCAGAGCACTCGCACAGCTTTATACACCACCGCTAGGCGCAAAGCCTGGGCATGCACCATCACCATTGCAGACGCAAGATGCGCACAGCGCGAAGCGGTTGGAGTTTGAGAAGGAGCTCATGAACATCGACGACTCCGACGACCCCCTCGACATCTACGACCGATACGTCAAGTGGACGCTAGAAGCGTATCCTTCTGCACAGAACGACAAACAATCACAGCTCGGCCCGCTGCTCGAGCGTGCAACGAAGGCCTTCCAGTCTTCCTCCCACTACAAGAACGACCCTCGCTATCTGAAGCTCTGGCTACACTATATCAGGCTCTTCGCCGATGCGCCTCAGGAGATCTTCAGATTTCTTGCGCGACACAGCATTGGTGATGGTCTGGCGCTGTACTATGAAGAATATGCTGCTTGGCTTGAGTCAGCAGGCCGGTTCTCGCAGGCCGAGGAGATTTACAGTATGGGTATTGAGAAGGAAGCACGGCCGACTGAACGCTTGATCCGCAAGTACGGCGAGTTCCAACATCGGTTCGAGAGCCGCCCGCAGGATGTTCCCGAACCTTCAAGCCCAGCTCTGCCCGCAGTGCGACCAGCTCTGGCTGCAAAGATCGACCCCTTCGCGCCGGCGTCACCCGAACCGCAGGCTCAAAGCCAACCCAAGGCAGCCAAACCAAAGTCTGGCAAGCCTAAAATGGCTATCTTCTCTGATGAGGGTGAGCCGGCAAGGACAAGTTCGAGTGGCAGTGGCCAAGGCTGGGACAGCATCGGCACTCTTGCGGATCGCAAGAAGGAGAACGCACAGGAGGCCCGACCCTGGGCTGGTGAAACACTCAAGGGTGGAAAGACCAACAAAGGTGCAGGCAAGATGATGATTTTCAAGGATGAGGTAAGTTCTCTGCCTGCGCGTCCCTCTTCATTTATTTACGGTTACAGGACTAATTAGTGGGCGTTTGCCTTATGTATTCAGACCAAATCACATCTTAATGACGACACATCTATCCCACATCCGTTTCGTGAGCAACTGCAGGCTGTCAATCCGAAGACAGGCAGAATTGAAGTTGTTTTCGTAGACTTGGAGCAAGTATATCCTAACCGCAGAGATCCAATGTCGGTCGAATACTCATTCGAAGAGCTACGAGCTAGACATAGAGGTTGGCTTAATCGAGACTGGGCAACCATCCGCCGCAAAGAACGGGAACAGGCCAGAAAACTTGCCGAAGAGACAGCAGCAGCAGCAGCAGCAGCAGTAGAACGGCCAAAGCCAAAGCCCGCGCCCCTGGCACCCAAGTCCGAACCACTCGCACCCAAGCAAGATGCCCAAAAGCCTCCAAAACCACAGACTGTGCCTCTCAAAGGCGGTGAGGATGACGTTCTTGCGGGTGATGATGAGAACAGGCCGCCTTCGAAAGCCGACATTGAGAAGGCAAAAGCAGCGAAGAAGGCACGTAAGGAAGAACGTGCAAACAGAACTCGTAAGATCCAAGTCATGGACGTTAGAGAAATTAGTGGAGAGACACAGACGAGTGAGTCAAGGAGAGCCAGTTGCAAACATCACTAATGCCTAGTAGTACAAGCAAAGCTAGACTCACCATCGAAGAAATCGAAGGTCCGCCGAAAGAAGGGTGGCCGTGAAGCAACCATGACTCTACACACAAAGGAAGCCATGGATGACATCTATGAGATCTTCAACCAGCCGCTGAAGGGGCCAGAAGAACAGGTCCCCGAGTCACATAGCGAAGAAGTGAGCAGCGACGACGATGAGAGTGACTACACAAGTGGTGCAGAGAGCACAGCCACTCGAAGTGAGTTTGGCGACGAGACAACAGTCGGCGGAGATTTTACACTAGGAACTGTCATTGGTGACAACGAGTCGGATGTCGACAGCGACAGCGGAGAAGAAAACACTGAGGCGGATCGTACTGGAATCGATGACACCGATGTTAGGAGTGTTTCGGCTTGGTCTGACGACTTCACTGAAAGTAAGGAAACAGTAAGCGATGACGACGATGATAACCACGACACTGTTCGACCTCTGCAACCGAACGAGGAATCTGAACAGTCGGAGGATGATGATTCTTTCGAAGAGGTAACACATCCATTGGTGAGGGCAGGAGAGCAGCGTGACCCAGAGGTGACGACCCCTACTTCGCCCTCAGCACCAGCGTCGCTACCTACCCGTTTTGTTCCAGTTCCGCCAGAAGGCCACAACTACCCAATGAGGCCGTATCGGGATCCTGTGCAGGCAGCTAACAACCGTCTACCATTCATGACCCCAATTGTAGAAAAGACAGAGTCGTCTCTTGGTTTTGCAACTGTTTACGCTCAGAAGGAACAGCTCAATGCTAAGACTCCATCAAGATCAAAGGGCGATCTCATCATATTCGAAGACGGCGATGAAAACGATACTAGCGGCAGTCCTTTCAAAGATTTACTTGGAGAAGCCATCAATGGTCCTAATAAGATCACCAAGCTGTCACTCAGACAGCATGAGCCTACTTCGATTGAACTTCTTGCAGAACCAGTGGAAGGGTCAGCACGAAGGCCCTTAGCCGCAAAGCCTGTCGTATTCAGAGATCAGAAGCCTTCGGGCCCTATCATCGAGGAAATGTCGCTGAACCCAGTCATCGCGGAGGTCCGGGACATTATCTTGCAGAAGATTCAACCACCGCTTGATAGCTACGATGGATATTTTGCGGACACCGAGGCTGTCAGTGGGAAGGGTCTTGAGATCCAGAAATACACAAAGGCAATGAAGAAGATGAAGAACAACGCTCAAGACAAGACCATAACAAATCTTTCTGCACCACCTCAGCTCATATTCGAAGGCTCGACACGGACTTTCACGGTCAAACGAGAACTCGGGAAGGGAGCGTTCGCGCCAGTCTATCTTATCGAAAGTACGCCGAAAAACGAGGAAGATGAGAATGCACCTGCACAAATGAGCAAGGGCAATTTTGGTTCAAACCGTCGCTCCCTAGAAGCTCTCAAGATGGAAGATCCCCCAACACCCTGGGAATTCTACATCATGCGACAGGCGAAGCGCCGTCTTGGTATATCCAGAGCGGCTGACTCGATTATCCATGCATACGAAATGCATTTATTCCAAGACGAGTGTTACTTGATCGAAGAGTTCCGTGACCAGGGCACGCTGTTGGATCTTGTTAACATTGCCCGTGCCGAAAACGGCGTAATGGACGAACAGCTGGCCATGTTCTTCACTATCGAGTTACTGCGCACTGTCGAGGCTCTCCATTCGAAAGGTATCCTTCATGGTGACCTCAAAGCCGACAATGTCCTTGTTCGCTTCGATGCGCTGGACAAGGGCGAGTGGGACTCGGTCTATCAGCGTGATGGCCGCGATGGATGGACCTCCAAGGGTATATCCCTCATTGACTTCGGTCGTGGCATCGACATGAAAGTGTTTCATCCAGATGTGCAGTTTGTTGCAGACTGGAAGGTCACAGAAGCCGACTGCTATGAGGCGCAAAATGCGCGTCCTTGGACCTACCAGATCGACTACCACGGCCTCGCGGGCATAGTACATACCCTCCTTTTCGGGAAGTACATATCCACGGTTGCCGAGAAAAGTGCAGGTCTTGGCGTTGGTGCGACGAGAATGAAGATCAGAGAGGGTTTGAAGAGATACTGGCAGACCGAGACTTGGCATGAGTGTTTTGACCTATTACTCAATCCAATGTTGCATCTTCACGGTGAAGAGGGCAGGAAAATGCCAGTGTCGAAGGGTATGAGGGCGGTCCGCGAGAAGATGGAGGCGCATCTGGAAGCCAATTGCGAGAAGGGGGTTGGACTGAAAGCATTGGTGAGGAAGATGGAGGAGGCCGTGCGAAAGAGATGACCATGGTGATGCGGCGTTTGTGAATTAGATTGGGGATGATTTGCTTGCATGGCGTTTCACGGCGGGATGATACCTACGATACAATGTTATGATACGTCTTCTTCTTCTTCTCAACACTCTATATCCGACACTCGCGACGCCGATGCAGTAAGAATCGTCGATGATGGCAGTAAATTGCTTGGAAGTCCTGTCCGAGCCACAGATTCGGGCCAAACATGTCCCTTCCCCTCAGACAGCACACTCCACAGAGAGCCATTTCCTAACCCCAACGCCGGCCTTTCTCCAACTCCCCATGCGTCCTAGGCGCCCTTGAGCCCGCAGCCAGTCATCGCGCCCGGGCTGCGGCTGTTTTCTGAAGTGTGGAATTTCAAGATCACTGCAACTCTGTCCACGATCGAGATGTGCGATTGTGGCGACTTCAGCTCTACTATTGCCGCTTCCATCATATTGCTATTGTGGAAGTGCATCTGCATGTGCAAGTGCAACCTTATCTCCAACTTACATCTTACAGTCGCGTTACCATATGCATTTTACCAAGCGACTCTACACAGCACTACTTCGATCGCGCACCATCCCATTACATCGACTCGTCACCATCCGCCATGCTTCCCCTGCACAGAGACTAGCTCACATACATTAGCAAGCCCGCAGCATCTGGGGTGCAGCATTGGTTTCCCTGCTGATTCGATCGCGGCCTCGTATTGCCCAGAGATAAGGAACGTCTGGGGAGCGGCTTGGCGCTGGGGATGGGTTGGTGGGTTGAGTTTGTATTTGGCCGGGCGGCGTGGCTGAGCGCCATGCTGCATGCGGGGTGAGAGGTAGGGAGTAGGGATGATAAGGGGACGGCAGGATTGCGGAGGATTGTTAGAGTGGGTGAGGAGAAAGAGCTTGGTTTGAGTGCAATGAATACAAGCGCCAAGAACATGGATATGGATGGGTAGGTTTGCAATGAAGTCAATGAGGGTCATGTGTTGGTGTGATGTGAATATGTAGTATTTGAATTAGAAGTATACGTCAAGTACATATACAGGCCGAATCTGAACCTATGGTAATGCAAGAGCAAGTCTTCTGCGTCCCCGGTAATGAACACAAGTGGTATCTTTGAACAGGCTGAACAATTTGAAAGGAAAAGCAGCAAACAATGCGTTTAGGCGTAGTCGCGCGACGTAGAAGGAGGAGTGGTCTTCTCGTGCTCAGGCCCCATTGCCACGGCGTGGCGGTCCCCACCGATTCCTGTGTGCTCGTGGCCGCTGTGCTCGCTGGGTGTCTTGCCCTCGAGCATCTCGCTGTGCTGGGGGATGCCGTGGCGCTCGCCCTGGGGCACGCTGTGCTCGCCACTAAGAGGCTCGCCCTTAGCAGGTGTCCAGGCGAGGTAGTCACGGCGGACCTCGACGTAGTCGTAGGCGAACTCGCCAAGCTGGTCGTCGTCCATGCCGAGGAGTTCGGCCTCCTCGGAGGCGCGAAGGTGCAGGCCGGGGATCTTGTTGATGACGAAGGCGAGGAGTGCGCTGACGACGAATGAATATGCGGTGCAGGCAACGATGTAGGCAATTTGTTTGTAGATAGCCTCGGGGCTGCCGGTGATGGCTCCAGCGGTCAGACCGTTGTTGACACCGTCCAGACCGATGATGTAGTCTGCACCGAGAATGCCGTTGAGGAAGAGTCCCCACATTCCGGCGACGCCGTGCTCTGCGAAGACATCGAGAGAATCATCGATGCGGATCCAGAACTTGACTGTGAAGCGTTAGTGATTGTTTGCGTGATAGATAAATGCTGGAACGTACTCTTGGTGGCAAAGTTAGCAACAACACCAGTTGTGATACCAAGGATAACGGATCCCCAAGGTGTCAGGAAACCAGAGGCGGGGGTGGCAGCAACGAGGCCAGAGATGACACCGGAGCACCAGCCGACCATCGACCACTTGCGGGCAAGGCGCCAATCGAGGATGACCCAGGTCATCGCAGCGAACATGGCAGTAAGGTTGGAGTTCCAGCAAGCCATGACAGCGCGAAGGTTGGCTCCAAAAGCAGATCCACCGTTAAAGCCCAACCATCCGAACCACAGGAAGACGGTACCGAGAGTGATGAGCGAGACGTTGTGAGGGCGGAAGTTGAGCATCATCTTCTCCTGGCGGCGACCAAGGATCATCGAGTAGGCGAGGGCAGTGCAACCAGAGACAATCTCGACGGGTCCACCACCAGCGTAGTCAAGTCCACCCCACACGAAGAACCAGCCGTTCGAGTTCCAGGCCCAGTATGCCACAGGACAGTATACGATGGTGGCCCAGAGCCAGATGAAGACCATCATGGGAATAAGACGACCGCGCTCAGCAACGCAACCGACGACGATAGCAGCAGTGACAGCGCAGAATTGCATCTGAAGGATGTTAGAAAAGCCTGATTATTGCTACAATGCAACTGACCTGGTAGAAAGAGTAGAGGAGCTCAGGGATGAGGGGCGAGCCCGGGCTGGGCGCACCTAGCACGCCCTTGAGGCCAAACTTATCGAGGTTGCCGATGAAACCATTCGTCGAGGGACCGAAAGCGAGCGAGTATCCCCAAAAATACCATTGGAATGTGATGACGGATGCAGAGAACATACATGCCCAGATCAAGGACAATGCTGACTTTCTGCGAGCGAGACCAGAGTACAGGAAGGCCAGACCAGGAATCATGACCATGACCATGGCAGAGGCCACGAGAATGTAGGCCTGGTCACCCGCATCGTACCATTGGTTCAAGTTTTCAGTCACTGGGAGTAGAGTCAGCGATTGCTTGTCTCTTCGAGTATCAAAAAACCCCCAGGAAATCAGGATTACAAGTCGTGTACACTCGGGCACGTGCGTAGGAGCAGTATCTGTGGGTACTTACATGAGTCTCCACCTGTGATTTCGTTTGTCCCATTGAACTCGGCCGGAGCCCCAATCCACGAGTACGACATGATGACCGTATCTACAGGTGTGCTGTCGTGTGTTCAGGAGTAGGACAGGTGCCTTGGATGAGAGGTTGATGGTCAGGTAGTGCCTGGTGAAGGGAGAGACTCGACTGAAACCTGGAGCAGGCCCAGTAATATACAGTTGTATGGGAGAGATCGGAGCCCTATAGCTGATCACGGCAGCTCGCCCGGGGTCTTTATGGATTATGGGTGAAGCTACCTGTACTACTCTTATCTATCCCGGTTCACGGACCATGCTTCAGGCAAAGTAAACGAGGCGCATCACCCACAGCCGCGACCGCCGTGGGGTTCGCGTTAGATCGGATCTGGAGCTTTGTTCTTTTTCTGCCGAAACAATCGTTGGTGCTGCGTCATTGTCTAGTGTGCCTTATCTCGCCGTGAGCGGAAACCTTAGGGATGGTTAGATAGGCGCAGCATTGAAGAGCAGCGGACGACCACATCGAGTGCCGCGCGGAGGGAAGGCTCGCCGACTCAACAACCGCACACACGACATTGGCTGCTCAACAGCCAAAGAGCGAGCGCGTTCACGACCAACTCAGTTTCATCTGCGGCGGAGCACTTGGCGGTGTGGGATTGTAGGTAAACGTCTTTTCAATGCGCTGATAAGTTGGTCTGCGCTGATTGGCCGATAGGCGGCTCGAACCAAACCCGACTTTTGATTGGCGCACTAGCCTCTTTCTGGCAGCGATGGACTCTCGACGGTGCCTGCCGTTGTGTGCCCGACGCGTGCTGGTCTCCTTATTCTTTGCGAACGCCACCCCGGACCTGGTCAATTGAGCGCATGTGCCAAAGCCTTACGTTGGCTGCGATAACGACCACTGCCCAAATTGCTTATTATTGGTTGACAAATTGCCAAAATAAGATCCTCGTTTCGGTCACAACAGCTGCAGCACGAGCTGTTGCTCAGCAGTGAGCAGTGCCGTTGGTGACACTGCGGCCTTGATCACCACCAAAGCCTGCTTACATCTCGCAACAGGTCTGATGCTCCATCAGGGTGTTCATCTGAGCCTTGATGAGCATCCGTGCAACCAAGCTGTTTCTGGCTCTTGAAGTGACCGCGGCCGCCGTTGTACCAAGCTCACACCGACGTGCCCACACGTCACTGCGGCTAAGCCAAGCAGCATTGGCTGAGTTGTAGCTTTGGCATGGTCTTTAACTTTCGGCCCACTCTTCGGAGACGGGCCCTGGCAGGGCGTGGTTGTCGTTGAGACCGCGGTCATTCCAGCAGCGACCCTGACCATGTTCCAGAAGCAATGTCAATGCCGTGTTCCTGGTCTCAGCTTACCGGCGCACAATGCCAACCTCAATTTGCCAGGCGCCCAATGGGCATCAGCACTTGTGTACTGTACTTGTCGCTGTTCCACGCTCGTGTGACTGTGGCATGCGACAGGGTCGCGCCTATCTGCAGGTCAATGTGCTCCTCCCGCGTCCGCCCCGCGTCGCTTGGCAGGATAGCAATGCGAAAGCATGTGAGAGCATTCCCCCCAAGCCAGTGGGGAACGAGTGCCGTCTCCGTTGTGGCGGGCTCGTGGAGGTGTCAGCCTGTTGTGCAGACGTGAGCACCGTGGGGATGCACAGGGACCCAGGTGCTACCACCAATCAGACATTTTCCGTCAGCCGAGAACACTCGAATCTATTCCTTTAAGGGTTCTTTATCTGGGGAACCCAATTCTCTTACTGTTCCGGCACGCCGCTGCGATATGTACCGATACGCAGAGCCGCGGGCCTATGACCGTTCGGCCGGAATCGGAGGAATGACAACCAGACTCAAGTAAAGATCAGTGGCCTATCAACTCACCATCAGCTTCATCTTGTGCTGAATCCTTGGAACAGGACGAGTCAGCTTGGCTATGGATTCCTTCTCTTGACTGACTTCCTTCACTTATGCTTTTCGGCGATCATTTGCTTGGGCTCTGAGCATAATTCGACTACAGCAACCAGTCATTCACAATCGACGAAATCTCACTCTTACTCCGTCGGACATGTAAATCATTTCCCATTTGCTTCCTGTTGCTCCGGTCCGAGAGGATACTCATGTGCCGCCGGCCTATTCTTGACACTTTGATAGCATTGTTTGTCGTTCTTTGAAATCCACGCATCACAGAGTAAGTTTTGTTAATAACACTGCCATAATAACCATGTTGCGCCCCCACAACGTATAGATGCAACACAGTCGTCAGATCTGCATACAGCTCAGTGCTAAATGTTTCATCTTTGATTGTTGTCAGAGTAGTTGCAAATGGTCAGTCAGCTTACTGAACGCGTCACGGACGCAGCCGACAGAGCGGAAACAAATCAATAATGCTCTCTCATATATATAACTTTTCGTGAGATTGTTGAGTGGCCCTCTGTAGCAACATTTCTGCGCCTCTGGTACTCCTCTGCAGCTGTATGACTTTGTCACTTACAGTACACTGGTCATAGCAGAGACATTTACGATCGGGTGTATAATCAATGTTGCAGAGTATACCTGGCTGGGATCTGCGAGAGACTAAGAAAGACGTCGTTTCTGAGCATTTATGCTACCTGAATCCAATCGTCATGCTTATTACGCGCGAGATAAAATAAACAAAATGATGACAAAACGCAAGACAAAACAGTCCCACGCTACGGCATCAGTAACCGCGAAAACTATGCAACCCCACAAGTCTGAGCACAGAGGATGTGCTGCGCTATGCCGTCTCAGCAGCTGAGCGGGTGCCATCGTCCGGCTTCGTCTTGTCCTTGTACACGAACTTGCGATCACCCATCACCTCCCAGAGCTCCTTCACAACAGCCTCCTGCTCCTCACGCTTCGCACCGCGGACAGGGAAGTATGTACGTCCCTCCATGGTTGGATGCCAGTCGCCTGGGTTCGCAGACGCAACAATACCGCCTGCCTCCTCGACAATCAGCCAGCCAGCAGCAACGTCCCAAACCCACACGCCGCCCTCCCAGAACGCGTCGAACATGCCCGCCGCCACGTAGCAGAAGTCGAGGGCCGCAGAGCCGGACGAGCGGCATGACAGAATCATCTTACCGCCGGCGTCGTCGGACGTGAGCAGCTTGGTGTGTACATCGGTGCGCAGATCCCAGTTGGGGCCTTTGCGCTCGTTGCCCCACTCGACAGCGATGAGCCGCTTTCGGAGAGAGGGCATGGGTGGCGGAATGGGTGCAAGGGGAAGCTTGTACTTGGGAAGCATAGGCAGCTTCGCTTTGAACGTGGGCACAAAGTCATCTTGCTCGATTTTGGTGGCAGATGCGATCGGGTCCACGTTCTCGACAGCCGGGGTGGGCATCGCGGTCTTGTCGTCGACCTCGATGGAAAGGCCGCCAAAAGCTTCCTCAAATGCCGAGTTCTTGTTCTTGAGCTCAAGCGGGTCCGTGACCCTCTTGCGAGGGACAAAAAGCTCCTCGATGAGGAACGCGCCGTGTGTCTTCACGGCCGTGAAGAGCTTGCCAAGCTTTGGGCTGTAGACAAGGCCCACAATAGGCTTCTTCTCAATCGCAAGACACAGAGAGATAGCAAAGTTGTGGAAGCCGCGCGTGAAGTTGATAGTCCCATCGACGGGGTCTACAATGAAGGTAGGAGCGTCGGTGAGCTTCTGGCCATGCTTGTAGGACTCCTCACCAAGGAAGTCAAAATCTGGAAAGTCCTTGTGCAGCCGCTCTTGAACCATGTTCTCGATCGCCTTGTCGTACTCAGACACCAGGTCCGAGGTGTTATTCTTTGTCGCTGCCTGAGCAAGGACATCATGCTCAGCGTTGACCATCATAGTGCCGGCAGCCTCGGCAAGCTCGATGAAGACATCTTGAACCTGAAAGAGAGTGCTTTCGGTAAGATCGTACTTGGTTAGTTGGCTCGCAAGGACCTCTGGCGTACGTGCTGGTGTGGATACAGCTGTAGTGCGGGACGAGGTGTCAGACACCTCAGGGCTGCTGTCAGGAATGACAGTAAAGTGATGGCTGAGCTTATATGGCGCCATTGTAGTGTATTTAGGTGCGGTAATAGAGTGGAGAAGCTGTTTTTGTGGGTTGAGTGAAATTGGTCGTTGTAATGAAAAGTTGAAACTGCGTCTGTGCGGAGTGTGTGTGGTCTGTTGTCTGGTATATACGGTAGGTGAAGAGAGGTGCAGATTATATATCTTTGCGGTCCACTTCGATGGTGCAGTGAATGTACAATGGGACTGTCACCGTGAGTTGAACCTCCTGGCCAAGCCTGGCTCGAAAGACGATGAGGCGTCTCGGAGCTCACCTTGAAAGCCCCTCGTCCGATGTGAGGCTGCGTTACAGTTGAAGAACGACAAAGCCATGACATTGTGCTTATCTTCTTGCACTCCTGGCGATCACATTATAAGAGGCGCGATTTCCTTGTGACAGTGGCTTGCCGCAAACTAACGCAGCACGTACTCGCTTCCTTTCAGACGGGCACAGCCGAGACCGCTTGATCCTTGATCCTTGTGCAAAAGTGCAGACGTTCTGCAGCTTAGGCCATGTTCCAGACAGAAATAACTGTTCATTCGAAAATCTGCGAAGTCTGAATCAACGTCGTTCGTGAATCAGAAGTGGTGCTGAAACTAAATCGCCCGTCGAACAATGAGCACTGAAGCTTGGATTATAAGTAATCAGGACAATCGTTTTACGTTTGCTCCAGTCTCTGCAGGCCGCGTAAGCATAGCCACTAGACGCTTCTCGCAGTTTAGTGATGTGCTGCGCGCGCACACAGTTAGCAACAGCTCGGTCTTCCAACAGCGCAGTCCGTTAAGGTCCGATTCTTCCCGACCGTTTGTCCGATCAGGCCGCATTAGCCTAAGGATAGATCGCGACTCGTGTCGGCCTGAAAGCACGAAACAAGCCTCTAGATTATTACTTTCGAGAGGTGAAGGCAGTGGGGACCGAACAAAGCACACAGAAGAACATCAGCAATGAAGGCCGTGCGTTGGTCTGGGCTGCGCTTGCCCCAAACGACGTAACCGTCTCGGGCTTCTACACAACACTTGCAAACAGGGCTATGCTCGCAATGTATCTACGACCCCATAGACAGGACAAAACATCATGGAAAATGTAAGGGAGATTCCGGATCGACATGAGCGCCAACGAAACGCTCGTGCCGTGCGACGCCAGCTGGCAGCTATCAATCTAAGTAAATGCCAGCCCCAGGAACAGTCTTTGTTGTTCTCTAAACTGCCTGCTGAAATCCGTTTTTCGATCTTCCAACTATTACTCAGTCAAGGCTGTGATCAGGATCGGCCCATAAACATCCATTCTATATCGCCACTCTATCGTCCGGGTCATACACACCGCACGAAGATCCACACAGCAATACTTCACACTTGTCGCCTGGTCTACTATGAGGCGCACTCTATCCCTATTCGAAGCGCGACCCATCATTTTCGACATCTGGGAAGTACCTCCTGGCTGTACGATGGAGATGTTTGGCTGCATCACATGACGAAACAGCGTGGCGCAGACGTCTACCACATCCACGACAACCTAGTTGCTTTACAACGGAGCAATTTCACAAAGTTTTTTCTCCCACATCTACATTGGAAGAGAGTGACGTGGACTATCTGTGCGTACCTCTGGCCGCCTGTCCTTGCTGGCTATCGTGAGATTGACCGCTTGGCGCAGACTCTCGCCAGTATTGAACTACCGTCATCATGTCAAGAAGTGAATCTTGAGTTCGAGATACGGGAGGATGCAACTGAATTTCGAGAAAGCCTACAGGAACAGGTTGAACTTTGTCAGAAAATCAACGTCGTGGTCGGTCAGTCCGCTGACGGGCAACTAAGCATTTCCTCGTCTGGGGCGGGTCAGCAGCTTGCAGGACTGAGAAAGGCTGATGGATCAACGCTACAATTTGATGCCATGTACTCTAAACAGTACACGTGGATTGGTAGCGGGCAGGCACGCTGGGGAACGAGCGCATTGATCAGAGAGAAAGAGACGGTCAAATACCGCACCATTAGGCTTTGTTGGCGCGCGAAAATCCCCCGGAGAGAATACATGAGCTACGATCACTGGGATTGCTTAGATCTGAGCCAATTCGAGGACGTCAAGGATATTGATGAGGTCGTTGGTAAGTGACATCATGCTCGACGGCATCTGAGTTCTATTGAGAGAGTCTTCAAGTTCGAATGTCTTTCAATTTAACAGCCAAACATGTAGTCTAGGATCATGGGCGTATACTTTCGTGATTGTTCTTCCCTATTGCGTTTGACTGGTTGCTTCTCTGGCACAACAGTGCCGCCTGCCATATATGGAGCCTCTCATTAAGAAATAAACAAGACCTACAGCGCCAACCCTTCGTATCATTGTGACAAAACTGACGCAACCTGAGCACTGTCGTATCAATAAGTACAGACCAAAACCTATCGAATCATCACTGGTGTATGCCGCGTATCGCATCTCTATATCCTTCAGAGCAGCCTTCGCCAAATTATTATAGCCACCGCCGTCGAAGGGCAAATCTCAGCTCTTACTTGCAACCGTCCACAAGAACACGCTCAGCACCAAGCTATACGTACTTTCGCGGACCGTGTACGCTCGCCCATACGCAACACCACCCACGCAGGCCTTTCTCTTCCAGCCGTCACTCTGAGACAACCTATCGACCTTCTGCCACCTCTTGGAAAAGCAAATTCCGATCACGCTCTCGATCGGTCCCTGAACCTCAGCCTTTGACCCTCGAGGAGAAGCTACGCGTCGCTGCTGACCGCGTTCGACGTTTCGAAAGGCAGACGAGGCCTTTGAATAGACCCCAGAACCACCCTCCAACCAAACCTGGATTGAGGACAGAATTAAAACCACGTCGAAAACCATACACAAACTCGTCGGCGAGATTGAGAGCACCTCTAGGCCTAAGAAAACGGGACAGGCTCAGGGATCGACTGAACAAAATCGCTTCTGTCAAGCTTTAAGCTGTCTACGGGATAGAAACGAACGTTTTGATGAGCCTGGCTCCTATTGGCCTACAAGCGTCAGTGGGCCAACCTTCGAGAGCGTCATCTCGTGCCTTTCTTTCAAGAGAGGAACAGTCCCTCTTCGCGGCAGGAGAATACAGAAGGGCCTTTGAACGCCTCCGACAAGAAGAGGAACTGAAAGATCGGGAAAAAGCGGAACGCAGGCGGCGCAAGCAAGCAGCTAAGGCCAGAGCAAAAGCTCGCACAAAAGGTCGTACGCTCAAAGCCAGAAAGTGCAGGTTATTGCGGCTGAAAGAATACCTCAAGGTCAAAATATCCCGACGCCGGCCCTGATAGCAAGCCACGTAACTATTCCAGTGCAATTGCCGGAAGCCATTCATCTATCGACCCTATATGTCCTGCGAAGGTGCAGGTGCACCAGGCCGTGACAGTTCTTATTCGATCGGAGGCACGTGCAGCCAGTCTCCTTCGGCGTTCATTCACTCCTCGTCAAAAAGGTAAATCGGGCAGCCACTCACATCTCAGCAGAAAGAGAAAGTCACGGAGAAAGTGGGTGATCTAGGAACAAGCACGTTAGAAAGAGAAGGTCCAGTGCAGAACCAACCGAGCCGCGTACCGAGACAAAGCAAAGAGACTATCCAGCAGAGCCAAGTTCGGTCTTGCTCATAACTCTGTCTGATGCGCAGGGTGCGATTTGTCAGCGAAGCCTCTGACCAACAGGAAATTGACATCACCCGCTGGCCGGGTGTATACGTCCACCCAGGAGAGTTCAGACCAGCCACAGCCAACGTTACAGCGGATGGTGAGGCCTGGGTCCGGTACCGCAATCGATATAAGAGGCTGCAGGTGTACCGTCATCTACCCAGATCCGAACGCAGGAAGAGACCGCTAGAGATACTGGGATTGTCCGATGGCCACCGCAGGTTGCGCCGACGCCAATGAGCAAGAAGGAACACATACATGTCATCAGACAATTACCTGCCATTATCACGTCTATGCTCCGACCACAGTCCATGTCAGCTCGCACGGACCCAGATGCATCACCGAGAGCTCCTCTGAGGCAATATCAGCAGATTTGAAACAGGATCCTGTCTGCCAGCGTCCAGTTCAGACCGACGTTACTTCTCTGCGGAATTTCAAGCCTGATCTCGAGGCCATTGATACATCCAGACCAGAGGGCAAAAGACAAGTTGTTCTGCAGTGGCTTGTACTGAAGTTGATGTTGCTAATACAGAGAATTTCTCACTAGAGCGAGAATCGTGACGAAAACTGAATGAGCGCTGTCGTGGACCAGTAGAGATCATGCTCATTGAATTGAACTGAGGTGACGATACCGAGGTGAGCACAGACCACTGCAATTGTTCGTGCCATCGCGACCTGTAGCTCCGCAGAAGTCCAACACGATGCTCGTCAGTAACACAAGGAACACTTTCGTTGCTGTCTCGAAACAGCCTTACATCTGTCAATCATGCTTGCGCCGGGCTAGACAGCTATCATTGGTCTCAGGACCCCTTCCCATACGGAATCTTCGACGGAGCCTCCAGACCGCGAGCCAGCCATCGGCGCAAGACGACACGCCCTTTCGCAAAGCACTCAAAGATGCTGCAAAACAGCAGAAGAAGACGTCGAAAGGCAGCAAGACTTTCGAGAAGGTTGCCGATCCTCGATTGGACAAATGGGAGTTGACAGTGGGCATTGAGATACACGCCGAACTGAACACAGCACGGAAACTATTCTCGAGCGCTGCAACGTCAATCAGCGAGTTGCCAAATACTCACGCCTCTCTGTTCGACACTGCGTTTCCTGGAAGCCAGCCACGCTTTCAGAAAGAAACGCTTCTCCCTGCCTTGCGTGCTGCCTTAGCATTTGACTGCACAATACAGCAACGAAGTAGCTTCGACCGGAAGCACTACTTCTATCAAGATCAACCTAATGGCTACCAGATCACGCAATATTACGAACCGTTTGCTAAGGATGGAAGCATCACCCTTTATGCACATGACTTTCCCGCTGGATCAGCGCCAGCAGAATGTCCTTTCAAGATTGGCATCAAGCAGGTGCAAATGGAGCAAGATACAGCCAAGACAGTTCAGCAGCCTCCTTCGACACATCTCCTCGACTTCAATCGCGTTTCGCATCCTCTGATCGAAATAATCACGCTCCCTCACATCCACGATCCTCTCGTTGCTGCTGCTTGTGTTCGCAAGATTCAGACCATACTCAAGACTGTGGATGCATGCACAGCAGGTATGGAAATGGGTGGGCTCCGCGCCGATGTCAACGTCTCAATACGTGAACGAGGTCGAACCGTAACTGAGGGAGGTCTGTCATATTCCGGTGTTACAGGCCTGGGTCAACGCACAGAGATCAAGAACTTGGCCAGTGTCAAGGCTGTAGAGGATGCCATCATCGCAGAGCGCGACCGTCAGATTGATCTCCTGGAGAGTGGTGGCGCTGTTGAAGGTGAGACGCGTGGCTGGACAGTGGGCAGCAGGACCACGAAGCGCCTTCGTGGGAAAGAGGGCGAAATTGATTATCGATACATGCCCGACCCAGACATCCCACCAGTGTTCATTGCTCAGGTATATCATTTCATTCATCTTTGTGGATCGAGTTGAGTATTAATGTGGACCAGGACCTTATCGATCATCTTCGAGCCAATCTGCCAGTACTGCCAGATCGAATTGTCGGCATACTTGTCGAAAAATACGGACTATCGGCCAAAGACGCTGGAACGTTACTGTCATTTGATAATGGCGATCGTTTAGAATACTACTTCGAGGTCACCAATCAACTTGCAAGAGCGAAGGGCGTCAAGCCCAGTGATGCCGAGTTTACCGTCATCGGCAAGGCAGCAGGCAACTGGTATGTTTAGATGGTTGCAACGCACTTGGTTCGGTACTGACAACACATAGGGTTTTAATGGAGTTGGGTAGTTTGTTCAAGGATGAAGATTGGTCAGAAACACGCGTCTCACCAGAGGTCCTTGTCTCAATTATTGATCAGTTGCTGCGAAAGCGCATCACATCACGATCCGCTAAGCGGGTTCTGGCCGAAAAGTTTGAGGGCGAAGACCGGGACGTTGAGCAGCTTATCGAGGACTTTCAAATGGTGCTAAAGCCACTGTCGACCCAAGAGTACCGCAATCTTGCCCAGACTCTCCTAGATGAGAAGCCAAACATGGTCAAAGATATCGTTGAGAAAGGTCAGGAGAAGAAGATCAAGTGGTTTGTCGGTCAAATGATGGCTCGGAGCCCGGAAGGTACCATAGAAGCTGATGTTGCAGAGCTCACGCTCAAGGAGCTCCTACCCAAAAAGGGGAGTGCCGAGTAACCTAGAGATACCATTGCTAGTCTTATCACATTGAAAGTTCATGTCGATCAAAGGAACACCTGAGTTGTCTAAGCAGTGGACACGCGATCTACATGAGTATCTGAGAGATCGCCCATGTGTTAAGTCGCCTGTGACAGATACCGGGGCCAGGTGGGCATAGATCTCAACCGCATGCACTTGAACAACGATAAGTCTTCTTCAAACGCTCGCGCGAGGCGGGTCAGTTGACGAAGACCTTTTGAGGTCAGAGCCGTCAGTAGTTGCGCAGTTTTTAGGCGGGGCGAAATGAATATTCCACATCACTTGTCAACATCACATCACTCCATTGCGAGAAAGAATCCCTTGCAGCACGAGGCAGCAATCACTCAATGAGTGCAGCTCGACGAGCCGGGAGGTTTGTTCAGGTAATGGATGTATTCGCTATGAAACACCATTCCTCAGCCACCACGCTGCAAGAGTCTACGCAGGCCGATTCGGCGCCGCGGACCCTACATCCTCCACTGATTCGTCATGATATGCTTTTCCGTATCCCGTCCTGACGCCGTGAAGTCATGCGTGTGATTGTTTTGTTCCCAACCAGTTGAGTATTCGCATCCGTCAAGATCATTCTTTTTTGCGGGACTCAACGCTTATGCGACGAGCTGAACGACACCACCGGCCTCCTTGATCTTCTTCTCGGCCTCGGCAGAGAAGTAGCGGGCGCGGACAACGATGGGGACCTCAGGAAGGCGGCCCTTGCCGAGGACCTTGGAGTAGCCGAAGTCGAGGAGGTTGAGGACGGGGGCCTTGTCGCCCTTCTTGGCGAGGTACTCGTCACGCTTCTCAGCGGGGACGAGAGACCAGAGCTTGTCGAGGTTGATGACGGGCTTCCAGAAGTGGTTCTGCTGCTTGTGGACTGCGTGCAGGGTGAGCGGGTGCGTCGTATGCGCAGAAGTGGACATGTTACTTACAGTACCTCATACCAACCTTACCGAAGTAACCAGGGTGGTACTTGTCGATGTTGGTCCTGTGGTGGTGCTGACCACCGGCCATACCACGACCTCCGGGATGCTTCCTGTGCTTTCCGACACGACCGTGACCGGCGGAAACGTGACCGCGGTGCTTGCGGGTGTTGCTCAATCTGGGCGCATGTTAGAGAGACTTGCGATGCGTGCGCGCAAGGGTGCTGACCTGGTGGGCATATTGACGGCTGTTGAGTTAGTATCGTGAACAACGAACGCTGCGCAGGCCTGAAGTTCTGCTGGGCCGAAGCGAATTTCGTGGTGTGCGCTAGTGGCGGGCCTTTATTTCTCCGCTGGTCTGTGCACATACATCTCCACCGAGCATCACGTACAGTCGATCATCGTGTCTTACACGTACTATTATCATTAGTGTATATTTTTCGCATTATCTGAAGACAGCATTCTTCCACCACAGTTACCTCGACTAGTACATATCGGTCTGACTAAAGTGAATCCTGCGACCTAGAACAATGCTCCTCCGAGAAGAGTTCCACCAAGGAGGCCAGCTGCTAGTGGTAGTCCAGCACCACCACCTAATCAAGTCAGCATTGTTTCAGTAATGGCGAGGTGAGGCCACTTGCCATATCCATAGCCGTATGGTCTGCCGTAGGGCGTCATTGGTCGCATGTACCGTACGTTGGGGTTATATCCTCCGTACGCACTGCCATACGGATTGTACCCGTAGGCTCCGCGCGGTGCGTACCCGTTCGGCGGCGTAACATAGATATCTCTGCCTCGTGAATCCTTGCCTAGGAGCTGAGGCTGACCGGTTTCCATTGCACGGACGAGGGCCTGGCGTGCGCGGAGATGTGCTTGGTAGGCTTGACGCTCCTGCTCTGCGCGACGCACGCGTTGCTGTTCGCGCTCTGTGTGCGTCGACCCAGTGACCTTATCCTTCAACTTGCGAGAAAATTTGTGGAAGCCCGTAAGCCCTGGCTCTGCGCTCTTACCGCGTACATCTGGGCGCGGTGGCAGGTCGTGGTCATCATCCGAATCCTCAGCGGCAAGATCTTCCAAGGTTACGGTTCGTTTCATGCGACTATGCTGCTTGCGCTCTTCCGGGCTTAGAGTGCTCAAGTACTGCTCGTCGTCGTACGGGTGTGTCCATATCGATCGCGGCGGGTCCGTCCTGGTGTCGACAAAGAACTGATGGTGCGACTCTGGATCGAAGCTCCGCACCCAGCCGGAAGGCAACGGTCGCAGCTCGTCCTCCATCGAGCGTCGTCGTTCCATAGGAATGCCATTGCGCTCTGTGCGCGCACCAGGCCCGTCCGTGGAGACACGACCTATACCTGGTGTCGGCTCTGTCGATGAGCTACCAGTGGCGCTTTCGTAGGATGGCGGAGGCTCGTGCGGATGTTGTGAGCCCGACATTGTGGTTGACTTTGTGGTAGACAGACAGGGGAAGGTTGTCTTGTCAAAAGGCGTTGTGAATGCGTTTGGACTACAATAATTCCAACTGTGAAGCTGTATGTTGTAAATTCACGTCCGCATTGCTGCTGCTTACCTGACCGTATGTATGCGCTCATCGTGGCGTCAGCTCCGACGTCCGAAGAAGGCGCAGGCGGCTAAGCCGCGGTCCAGCACCTCAGCCATGTCCTGATTTCGTCTCCTGGCTGAACGTTCTCCTCTTTGTGATCCATTTGGACGCCTCTGCTGATCAGCGCGATGTGCGAATGAGCTAAAGGTCTTTGGAGAGTCAAAGGCGCTGCTAGCTCTTGTTGTCTCTTCCAAATTGGCAAGGGCAGGGCGGGGTCTTACGGTACCGCGCTCTACCTCTCAACGATGCGCTCAGATCTTCGATATGCACTCTCTGGCCACGCGCTCATCTGTTGCACAGCAGTGCCTTCATGCTCAAGGAAGCCTGTCTCAAAGGTCCCAAGGTCTGGTCTCGGGACTAGTGACACTGCTGGTAGATCGATGGCTTGCCCACAAGACTCATGCTCCTTCGGCGCCTGTTGATCTACATTTCCTCGTACTGACAGCTTGCACACCGGCGCAAGGCCAATACAAGGTGCTCAGAGGGTCTGCCAGCACTAAGAAGGGCCCTTTGTCTGATTTTGGTCCTGCTGTGCAGCCTGCATGAGATCAAGCCTCTCTTGAAGCCGCCCCATGAAGCGCACAGTAATTCCACAGCGGCATCGTCGAACTCATTAAAGGCAGGCGCATGACATTCGTGCTTATCCAAAAACTGTTCTCTGTCCATCTGATTCATTTGCCACTACACTAGGCTGTCTCTTCTGACAAACGTCAAGAGATCTCATGCGCACCTGAGCTAGCTAACATGACTGCAGATGCAGGAAGACCAGCCACTCACCAGCTCAACATCACTAAAGCACCAGTCAACTAACCAATTGCATCATTCGTCGTCTTTGGTCGACTTCATACGTCTACTGGCCCCTTGTTGGCTAATAGGAACTCTGGTGGCTCCGTGTCGCAACAGCCCAGAGTCAGCTGGGCTCGGTAATGTAGACCTTTCATGGGCGCTCCCTCCGAGCCTTGTCATCCTTCAGCGAGACAACTCCAGACGACTATCCCAAGCCAACGTCGCCTTCATCTGTGCATAGTGTAGGCGATCGCGGTGAGTGTATGCTGGTGGTTGTTGAAGCTTCAAATCTAGCCGGCCCGTACCGCTCACGATGTATCGTGGCACACTGTTTAGCAGCACCCAAAGTCCGCACTTTGGGACCAAAGTACTACATATCCAAAGACTAGGAGACTTGTGTGTGACCTGTCGCAAAGGTACCTGCATCTCGTCCGACTCCTTGCGTAACGTGGGCGTTGTTGCAGGCTTCTAGCTACAGCGCATGAACTCGATGTCTCAACACTTCAGGCAAACCCACCAGATGCGAACGTGAACGACGCCTTTCACATGAAGTGCGATCAGGATAACTCCTTGCGCAGCCAAGTCATCCCATATATAGGATCGAAGGACGTGGCATGGAATTTTCCCCACAACGACTCCATTCCTCGCTTCATTCCGCTGGCAGCACCATAACAGACCGACATCCACGCCTAAATCAAGACTATCTGAGAGCGTGTCTCTGGACAGTCACTCGCTCATTTTGTCAATATGGCAAAGCTCTCTTTGCTGCTAGCAGTCAGCCAGCTTTCATTCGTTTACCCCCATCCAGCTAAGAACATCGAGCGACAGTCAGATGTGGTCAGAGAGCGTGCGATTACATATTCCACAAACTTAGAGGCGACCACCAGTTACAGCACAGCCATCCAGACGCTACAAACTCCGAGCCTGACCACTCGCCCTCCAGCTGAAGGGGTACGATACCCCCGTGCACTACTTGTGCAATGTCTCGAAACTGACATAAGTACAGACGATCCTGACTGGTCTTCCCACAGGAGGAGGCATCACTCGTGATCCTGTTGATCTACCAGGCGTTACCCGCACAAGCGGACCTCTCTGCCCCGAGGAAACCCCTCTCGAACCAGGACCTACTTCCCCGGCTGGTCAACCTGCACAAAACATATTTGTACCTCTGTCATCAGCCGCACAGGTGCCTGCTCCATCGATACCATTTCGAGGTGATCATCCGGTTCAGAAACAGAACATTGCAGACAACAATGTACCAATTCAAACGAACAAGTTTTACGCCAATTTCTTTCTTGGCACTCGAAGAGAGTCCGTATGGACACATCCCTACTCACTGGCATGGGCGCAGGGCCGGGGAAACTCTTTTGGCATGACTATCACCCACACTGAGCGTAGCCAATACTCGTATGGCCCTGACTACGACCGCCCACAGTACTTCATATCCCCTGTTGGGATACAACATATGGCTCTTTCCTCAGCTGAATTAAGGGAAGATACAGTGATGAGCGTTGAAGGTCTCAAAGCTTTCTCTGTATATGCCAACTTCGCGCCACGTGCCGGTGCCAAGGTTGTAATGTCCATACCTGTCGTTCAAGGCATGGGTTTTATCACAGCTGTGTATGACAATACCCAGCCCATTGTGAGCAGCGGCGTCTACTTCCGCAGCATCAAATACGCTGGCTCGGTTGACAGCGCAAATATAACCTTCAAGTACAACGTCCAGCTTGAGGATAACTCTCAGTGGCTGATGTACGTTACACCACTTCGTGCGGACGGCATCCCACCTATGACCTTGAAGGGAGGCGGTACAATCCATGGCCCAGATGCGTTTGCCGGCTTAGTTCAAGTCACAAAAAATCCAAGTGGCACCGAGGGCGAGCGATTCTTCGACCGCAGCGCAGGAACATACGCAAGTGAAGCGGCAGTTTCTGGCTCAATCAACGGCCCAACAGGAAGCTACACGATGTCATGGACCAAGCAAGGTGTGGTTGATCGGCCACTCATCATGTATGCTTTACCGCATCACGTGGAGTCTTTTGATCAGGAGACGCGAGCTGCCATGACTGGCATACAGCTGGTCACGACTACAAAAGGACTAGCTACAGCAGTCCAGGCCGATAGGATTACTATGATAGAACCTGACCTTCCTACGACCATAGGCTTTGCACCTTGGGCTAAGGCTGCTGGCAGTGGCTCGGGCGGTACAGGCAATATCAATTTGGACGCCTCAGCGTTGCAGCTTGTTAATGCTGCTGGAACCACCGAGTTGAGGCAGGACTTCATTTCACAGACCAGCTTGAACAGCATGTATTACTCTGGCAAGGGCCTGGCCAAGTTCGCTGGCATCATTTACACCATGCAGACCATGGCTGGAAACAGCAATCTTGCTGCAGCTGGTCTTGAAAAGCTGAAGGATGCTTTCAACGTCTTTGTCAACAATACACAACCTGAACCGCTTGTCTACGACAGTGTCTGGAAGGGTGTCGTCTCGGGGGCCTCCTACAGATCGCCTACCCGAGATCTTGGTCTTGATTTCGGAAACACAGCATACAACGATCATCATTTTCACTACGGCTACTTTGTGTACACTGCTGCGGTAATAGGCCATTTAGACCCGTCCTGGCTGGACCAGGGCACTAACAAGCAGTGGGTCAACACACTTGTCCGAGACTACGCCAATCCTGTGACAGACGAGTACTTCCCCTTCTCCCGTGCTTTTGACTGGTTTCATGGCCACTCGTGGGCAAAGGGTCTCTTTGAGTCTGGAGATGGTAAAGATCAGGAGTCAACATCGGAGGATACCTTTGCAACTTTTGCCCTCAAGATGTGGGGCAGAACATCCGGAGATGCCAATATGGAGGCCCGCGGCAATCTACAGCTCGCAGTGCAAGCGCGCAGTGTTCAAAATTACTTCTTACTGAAGTCGGACAACAAGAACCAGCCGCAGAAATTCCTGTTCAACAAGGTCACTGGTATCCTCTTCGAGAATAAGTGCGATCATGTGACATACTTTGGCAACAATATCGAATACATTCAGGGTATTCATATGATTCCTTTGAACCCAAGCTCTGCCTTTACGCGCCCACAGGATTTTGTCAAGGAGGAATGGGATACATTCTTCAGTAACGGTCGCGTTGACCAGGTTGCTGGAGGGTGGCGAGGGATATTGTACGCCAACCTAGCACTCATCGATCCTCAGACGAGCTACAATTACTTTGCGAATCCCGAATTCGACTACGGCTCTCTCGATGGTGGTGCAAGCCGCACATGGTACTTAGCATACACAGGAGCCATGGTCAATATCGCTGCAGCTAAGGCAGAGCCATATGCGTTGCAGTATTCCGCGCCCCTTCAAAAAGCCCAAGAGTCGCAGTGTACACTAGACACCCCTCAGCTGCCACAGCAGACCCAAAAACCTATGCCTCAACCAGTTCAGCAAGCAAAGCCTCAACAGTCCCAGGAAACTGAACAGCAGCAGCAGCAGCCCTCGCAGCAGACTCCCCAACAGACACCTCAGCCTGCAGCATCTACTCCAGGGCCTCAACCAGAGCCTACGCTTCCCATTCCACCAATGCACGATCAGTCAGCTGAGGACCCCTACTCAAACGACCCATCTTTTGAATGGTCCGACTACGAACCTGCACCCTTGGACATTCCAGCTTACGCATCCCGCCCCCAGAGACCGCGTCCAGAGATTCCTCGACCCCGGCCTCAGCGGCCATACGATGAGTGGCGTAACTATTTCGATAAGTATCGTGAAAATGCGCTGCATAACGATCGTGACAGAGAGAGATTTCCGTGGGAAGGAAGGTATGATGGACCGTATAGCCGGGGTGTTCAGACTGGAGCAGGCGAAGAAGCTGACACCGAGACCGAGAAAATCAGTGCTAATATAGCTGCAGACGATGACGAGGAGTGGGAGTGGGAGGACGAACTCGACTGTGATGACAAGAACGAGCATGCGGAGAGCATCTAAGACGCTCCTGAGATGTGTGTCTGACACTTTGGTGACGTGTCGGTTTTCTTGTACCTGTTTTTACGGGCGAATTACCGGATGCGATTTTGCCTTCTTGGTGTTTCGGGGTAGATATTTTATTCATGTACAGAGCTATTTAAATTAACTTTGGTGTTACGCTAGGCTATCTTCACGCACCTGTGCAATAACAGTCACGGTAGGAGGGTGGTGTGAATCCAGTCTGTATCTTATCTAAGTTGATCTTTCGGCAGAGTGCATCTTTTGCGGATGTCGATGCGATTTGAGGACAATGAGTATTGGTGCCCATGAAAACGCTGAGAAAGTCCCTTCATGCATATTCACATCGTCGTAGCCACCAAACAATATTATTCATTTGTCCTCAAATCGCATCAACATCCGCAAAAGATGCACTCTGCCGAAAGATCAACTTAGATAAGATACAGACTGGATTCACACCACCCTTCTATTGTGTAAGTGAAAAGGTGCTTACTACAATGACGCCTAGACCCAAAACATGAATACCTGCCTGTTTACCGCCCCGCATACCTTCCGGATCTCTTTCCAAACCAACACCACAACGATTTGGACGCAAGAGCAAGCATGGACGATCCATTACCTTTGCAGCCTGATGAGACAGCGTGTCAGAAAGCTATAAGCCAAAAAGAAGAAGGCCGAGGACGAACTTGCCAAACAAGAGATCGGAATGACCAAGCACACACGCGAGTACACCGCTTGGTACAACCAGCCCACTCCCATGGCTCCTCCCTGATTGCATTGACACCCTGTCCATATCCACAAAGACGCGTTGGTTTTCCGAGGGCAGCAGCGCGCGCGCTGAACAGGCGGGAGAATTTGAATCTGCATGAGATGATCGCGGAGTTGAAAGAAGAATTTCGAAATCAGGCAATGAGACGCTGCTGAGTTGTGTCAGCTGGTGCTGTTTAATCGAGTGTACTCTTTTGTGGAGAAGCTCACCGATCATTTGTGTTACCCCGTCCCTCACTTCCCAGAAAGAGGTGCATGTGATAGACGCAGAATAACATTGTCTTCCCTGGCAACGACCAAGAATTATCGGACTCGTTCATAGCCAAGAGAGGACCCGATCAGAAGTCAGACGGTCGACAAAACGGGTAGAAACAGAGGATGGTCTTTGTGAGCGATCCACTGTAGCTTCGAGACCCGATGTGCAATTTGTGCATAAATGGTCGATACCATACGCGGAGTGGCTATGAAATACATGGTCACATCCAGCTGGCTTAGTTCGATCAGTAACATGTTCATTCTCATTGACTATGCACCAGCGCTAAAACCCCCAATGTATCTCCCTCCTGACCTCTCAACTAAAAGAGCGACGCACATCCAACACCAAATTACAATCTACTAAGACCGGTGATTTCTCTTGGTGCGTGATAAGTAGGTACTTTCATGTCAAGTGCCGCACCGCTGTAACCCAGATCCTCGGCGGTTAAGACAGCGCACTTTTCACCAATGAGCAACGCAGTGGAGTAGGTGTTGCAGCCGACATTGTCGGGGCAGATGGAAAGGTCAGCAACCTTGAGGCCCTTGACGCCGTGCACGTTGAGGCGCTCGTCCAGCACGCCGTGCTTGACGATGCTGTTGCCGTTCTTGGGCGCCATTGAACATGTGCCCAGGGAGTGCCAGGTGGTTTCGACATGGCCTGTGAGTGATTAGCTAGCTGTTAAGAAGGCACAATGACATTGACATACGCTTAGTCCAGTCTTCAATGTGCTTGATGTCTTCCGTGGTGTATTGCAGATCCTCAAGCACGTGCTGTGAGTTGGAGTTGAGGAAGCTGGGGCTCGCTGCTGTGCCTTGTTTCATGGGCATGGTCCACGAGCCGTGCTGGATACCGGCGGTGATATTTCCGGGGAGAGCATACTAATGGGGTCAGCACGCGGTGTGGGTGAAGATGGAGAAGAAGGTACAACATACAGCATTGGTAGTGGCTAAGTCCATATCGTTTGCGCGCGCCGGGCTATCGAATGCGTAGAATGGGTGCATCGACTGTACCTCACCAGCGTATGCGTCCATACGGCGGGCTGTCTCGCGGGACTTGACATAACCCCAGACTGATAACTGTCAGCTTACGTGCACATCCAGTTTGAGTGGAACACAAAGCACATACCCATGGGAGCCATATCTCGCTTATCGTTCATGAAGCCCGCGTCGAAGTCAGGGGCATCGTAGGGGTTGGGCGAGGTGATGTGTGTTGAGCCACGCGAGAATGGGTACTCGAGGAAGTGGAACTGTCAGAATGTCAGTACAGTAGTGCACTGAGGGTGAACGAAGGAATTACCATGGTGAAGAACTTGCCGGGCGGCATAACCATATGATCACCGAACCAACCAGCGATGACCGAGTAATGCATAACTGGCTTGTCGGGCTTGTCCTTAAAGTAGCTGTCCCATCCAGATCGGAACTCTGGGCAGGGCCACTTGTCCATCAATTTCAGCTCCTCCTCAGTTGGACGAATCTTGACACCAGCTTCAATACCATTGGTAGCAAGCGGACCAGTGCCGTTGAGGTTCCATTGATCAAACACCTGCTTCTGGACAGCAGGGTCACCACGAGCGAAGTCGTCGAATGACTCGACATGAGGCTTAGCACGGTATGTGGCGAATGTGAGGTAGTGGTCCTGGAAGTTGAGTCCAACGCCGGGGAGGTCGACGAGGGGCTTGACACCGGCCTTGCGCAGCTTCTCGGGGTCACCAATACCAGAGCGCTGCAGAATGAGTGGCGAGCTGAGCGTGCCTCCCGAAACGATGATTTGCTTCCGGGCTTTAATGACTCTGGACGTCAATTGTCCTGGCGAAAGAGGCTTGGTGGGCACAACCTTGACACCGACTGCGCGATCGCCCTCGAGAACGACCTTCTCGACCTTGTTGTTGGTCAACAAGTGCAGATTTTGGTGCACGGCGCGAGTGCTGTGAATGTAGCCGTGGGCAGAATCAGAACGACGCCCGGTGTCACGATTGATCCACTTAAGCCATTGTTCGGCCCCGTGACCAGTGGTCAGATCCTGAAGATCATCGGTTGTTGGAATACCTTGGGATTCAGTGGCTCTGAGGAAGTCATCCTTGATGGGGTAAGTGTAATTGCCAAAAGACACCTTGATCGGACCTTCGAATCCGTGAATATCACGGTTGTTGCAGGCGCGCTGATAGGTCTCATGTTTCTTCATGAGAGGAATGAGCTCTTTGGTGGTCCATCCCTTGGCCTGAAAATCGTCGTAATCAGAAGCAGAGGCACGTGTGTACATCATGAAGTTGATCGAGGATCCACCACCCAGAATGTGTGCGCAAGGCACGACAGCTCGGCGGCCATCGAGCCATTCGGAAGGTCGTGAGTAGTAGAAAGAAGCAGTCTTGCTGTCCAACTTCATGTTACGTGGGTAGATACCTGGTCGGAATACCCATGGGTTGTTCAAGTTAGACTCTCCAGCCTCAATCAAGAGGACTTGGAGGTTGTGGTCAAGGTTTGCCAGTCGTCCCGCGACAACACAACCGCAACTCCCTCCACCACACACAATGATATCAACCTGTCATGGTCAGTAGGTACAGAATTCAAGAGGCGAGTCTACATACCTCGTCTGGGATCGTCATGCTGACAGATGTCACTACGAGTTCGTCTTAGTATAGTTCAGTCACTTGGTATGTCACCACAGGAGCACGAAGTCAACTGGGCACAATGGCGCAATAGAAACAGGAGCGTCCTCCTTTTAACCCGCAAGACCCCGCATCTCCAACTTTCGGCTCCATGGAGCTCTGTCACCTGAGGTTGTGACACTAGACGTCTCCATGGCTATGCTTGGGCGGTATCAAGATCCTGAATCGGCAAAAAGAGGGGACGTTACAAATCTCCTGCCGTTAATCGTGTACCTGACCGGCCCAGGATGGCTAGTCACCGATGTGTGCGCTTCATTGAGTCTGCCGGGCGACGAGTCTGGAGCTTCACCCACCGAAGTTGTGTGCAATGCTTGCGGATCCGCTGCGTTTGGCGCTCGGCTTCAATGATATTGGTGGATGTACATAGGTATGATTGGATTGTAGCATCGGCTGAGGATGCTCTTCCCAGCGCAGTGGATCCACGGCCAGGGTTGACAGGATCCGCACTGCAGGACTCGTACGCTTGCTACTGTAGTGAGATGCGGAGACTCTACGCAACCAGTCATATTGGAGAAATCAGGGACATGGCCTCTCTTCCCGCATGGTAATTGCGGACCCGACTGCGAGTGCTTGGAGTATCCGATGTATCATACCCTTGAGCCTGCTGACGACGTGGGAATGGAAAGACCGGAAGTCTATCTGCCCGCGGACCGAATGAGATTGGTATTTGACACGAGGGACAAGCATGCTTCAAAGCAATTGGATCATCCTGTCACTTCTGCTACGATCAATTCTTCGAATCATCATGTGTGATGGTTGTGGGTGGTAAGGATAGTAACTCCTGCGTCGTCGTCCGAGACTATCAACGGAGGGGCGTACACGCGCTGACGTTAGAACAGTAGTAGCGAGACCCCCAAACGCACCAAGCCGAAGTTACTCGTGGAACACACGGATGTGGGGTGCAGTAGCCTCGTTCCATCCTGAGAGAGGGGGTTTCTGCTTGGCAAGAACACTAATGCCGGGAAGTGCGGGGAATGATCCACCACAGGCTGGGGCAGTGACAGCGGCTGGTCGTTGCATTTTAGCAATGCAATGAGAATCCTCTTCTAACCTCACACGGGATAATTCTCACTTTGTGTCATAGCTAGCGCCACGATTGTAAAGCTTGAAGAACGGGGGGTTGGTTGAGTGTGCACCAGATCATCCAGGTCATCTTCATTCGCGGCATCGTATTCCCGAGAACAAGGCGTACCTGTTGGAGGCGATTAGACGGATAAACTGGAGTGGGGCACATGCGGAGGCTCGACTGGGGTGCCTCGATGGTCTGCATCAAGTAGGTATGCTCCGCGGCCAAGTGGCAGGCTGGAGGATGCGGTTCTGACGGAAAAGGCTCGATCGATTTGGACGTTTCTGAGGCGCAGTTTCACTTCACTAGGCAAGGGATGGCGGGGCTTTTGTAATGGTTGCCAGTCCTGGCTGCATGCAATTTTGTGAACAGTTCTGCGTCTAGCGTTGACCGTGAATTGCCCATTGTGCCTGTGCGCAGTAGTTGTACTGTCCTCCCCCAGCCTTGGGAAAGGTCGCAAGAGAAGAGAAAATTCTGACCACCTGATAGATACTGGCAGATTGATTCCGATATACGTGCATCGTTTCGAATGAATTGAAGACTTAAAATCTAAGGAAGACTATAGAAAGCCCCTGGTGATACCCACGATAGGCTGGGTATTGCTCGCTGAAAAGGAAGTAGTCCCCCTAACGCCATGAAATATGCTTTTGAGAGCGGAGAAGAGAGTGTCGTTGATTCTGAGTGCATGCGGACTATACCTGGCGTGGATCTTGAGCCCAGCAATCAGGTACCACTTAGATGATCTCGTGTCGCTCCCAGCCAGTTGGCTTCTGGTGCGCAAGATCTTTGCTTGGGTGTGGCTTCGTCTCGTCCTTGTACTCGCTTGCGTAGGGATTTGGATCTTCTTTCTGGTTGAGATTGCCGAGAGTATGGTTCACCTCCCGATGCTTGCTCTCATCTGCACGGACTAATTATATGTTAGTTTCTGTCATGAAAGTAGACTGTGTCAAAGTAGACTTACTGTAGAGAAGTAGATCACGCATTGTGCGGTGGCCTTCAGGCATCTTCCAGTAGTCGACTGCAATGTCGGGAGCTTCCAGTTTCTCCCATTTGGGCAGACGTCCTGCGTCAAGATCCTCGATCTGACGAGTGTACGTAAAGACAGCTTCCTCTTCGAGATAGCCAACAAAACGGTGGACGAAGCGAGGGCTGATGAGGTATGCAAAGAAAAGCGCGTTGCACCAGACACCCTGGGCGCCCAGAACCATGAGGCGCATCAACGGGCCAGGCTTACTCAGCTTCATGAAGGTAAGCAAATGCATGCGCTCGTTGTAGCTCTCTTCCAGCAGTGTCTCGATCCTTACTCCTCATCAGTATCATTGCAAAGCGAGAGTAAAATCTCTGCTTACCATCCGTTATCTCGCTTCATCCGTCTCATAGAATTAAGATGTCGAATCATGCCTGCAACCATTCCGGGTACGCCCGCTACGCTTTCAAGGAATATATTTCTGATCATGTACTTCTCCTCAGTCATAGCACCTGTCTGGTGTTTGTAGCGTGTAGCAATATCCAAACCCCATCGTAGAATCCTTGTAGCTATAAGGGCAGCCTTGTCTGAGGTTGTTTGGGTTTCCCGATGAGCAACGACGACCGAATTCATCTGTTTCTCATTGAAGTCTAGCGGCGGTGTCAGCAAACAAGGGTCTGCAGAAATGGTACAAGGCTACAAGCCTACCTGGGTGAGGCCATGCCGCTGGCGTTCTTCTGACCATCTCTGTCTCTTTCTTCTCGAAGAACTTTTGGATCTCGGGATTTTTTGACGAGGAGAAGTGGCGTTGACTAGCAGGAGCCAGCTGAACATACTGCGCGACCACGAACGTCGGTCGTACTGAGCAAGTGTTGAAGGATTTGAGAAGTTGGGCCGTCGCACGCCCTGAGGCAATCGAGCCTCGTGTGGCTAATGTGGTCGAAATCATTGGTGATTGTATGGGATAGGCGTGTTAATCTTCTTTGGTGTATCTGTGGTGGTGTATACTGATGGTGAGCTGAGCTTCCGACTGAGGCATGCAAGAGCGCTTTATATGATCGAAGATCGGTAGTAGCGACGCCAAAGTGAGTTCCCGTATCTATAAAAAGTCGCCGGGCAGAAACTGCCTCATTCTAGCAGCTGCAGTCGATACAGTCATCAAAGGGTGAAGCAGGAAGGGCAAGGCTGAACAGCCACCAACAGTTCGGCATCATCGGCATCGACATGCACCTGAAGCAAATCCTCCAATTAGATCGAGGTATTAGCATCTTCTAGGACGTGTACGGTCGCGTGCAATAGCAAGATTTGGTGTTTAGCGGCTGTGAAAGGGTCACCACGAAAACGAGCCGGGTTTAGCGCGACCTCAGCTGCAAACGGCTAAGGATGCTGCAAGGCGACCAAGACATGCACGAGTACCCGGAAACTTGTTTGAGGGACTTTGGAAGACGCTGATACATGCTCGATGGGTGGTGAAGCTTTTTGAGATCGAGTTTTGCTTTAGAGCCATCGAAACTCACTGGATTGTGTCTGGTCGGAGCCTCCGATAGATTATCGCACGGGGAGTCGGGGGCCGCCTCTTTCGCCGTTTCGTTGTCTCGGGTGTATCCACAACTAGGGCTGAATCGAGTTTCGGCATCCAACGTTACGTTACAGTTCGACCACTGAACCTTGCGAGCGACTGCTCGGACTAATCTGGTGTGGATACGATCGAGACCCTGTAGAATGATTAAGACGCTCTCAGTGCTCTTGCTGAGTTGACAAAGCAAACGTGGTATAAGAGCGCGCGGAGTACCGTGCTCGTCAATTTGTGTACGGCGACATTCTCAGATCACCCCGACGACACGAGGAGAGCCAGCGAAGACTTCGTCATCATCAACTTCAGATCAGCCATTTGCTGTTTTCGAGCAGTGTTTGCTGTGGGACTAATCTACAGCTTTTGACTCTCACGCCTCTGCTTCTCATGACAAGCAACCGACTCACTGCACATTAAAGCCGCTCTCCCCGCTTTTTAGAGAGATATCATTGTGCTCCACGCCTGAAACGGATGCTGCTGATGGGCCCTTGTGAAGGTGTTTAATAAACTGGTTCAGTTGGTCATTGCTACCTTGAGCCTCGCCTTGTACCTTTGTGGAATCAATATCAATAGCATGGGGAAAAGAAATCCAAAATGTGGCCACTCACAGTTCCGTCAGAGACGTTGGCCACGTGACCAGTGATGCCGATGCTCTTGGCTTGCTTCTGAGTGTAGGATCTGGTAGTTTGGTGAGCTACATGGCAATCTAGGGAGAATCACAGCAGACCTGAAATTGACACCTAATCACCTTGTCAGTAAAGCTATGTGCGAATAGGGGCTCTGGACATACCCTGCACCTCACCATCAACCTTGAAGGAAATCTGTGATATCAGTTCTGCTATGGTTCGTGGAGACATGATGACGTACTCGCTTGTCAGACATTCTGGTTGCTGCTGTAAAGAGGCGTTTCATGCAGTGTCTTGAGTGATGGAAATCGAGGTTGGAAGCTTGAGCTGATCGCGACCCAGAGAATATCTTGTGTGTCTCTGCGAGAGGCGTCTTCGGAGCGCAACGTCATGGTGAGAGAGCGTCCCGGTAATTGGACAGCAGGGGTGCACTTGTCGCCAGAAATGCGGGGCTCTTCCAAACTCAGGGGAGGCTACCACAGACATTTGTGCCACTTAAAAATGCTGTAGCTACATAAATACGTAGCGACTGGCGTGCTAAATCCACTGGATCTGACTGCTCCATCACCTTCCACTGGAAGTGGTGGTCGCGTGCGGTGATGCTTGAGCTCCCACGCTAGTGTTACAAAACAACGCGCAGGGCTCGCGTCGCTAGGTAATCAAACACCCCTTTCGACACACATGGCAACTCCCGTGATTCGCCCATGAGCTTTTACAAGCATCGGCCAAACTGCTCTTTTGCAGCTCCACTGCGCATGTCTACGTCAAAACAACCTCGCACTTGACTTCGCGTCTACACACAACATCCACTGCCAGCATCCATCGACCCCTCTATCGTCCCATCATGGATTCGATGCCCACGCCCCCACCAGAGCGAGGCGCTTCGCCTGAGCCATGGGCCACTCCAGGCCTTGCACTGAACGCAGTGCCTCAGCTGGACCGCTCAGTCTCTACAGCTTCAAGCGTGTCGTCTCGATCTGTCGGTTCGAGACTTTCAGAAAGCGGTGTACCGGGCAAGCGGCGAGGGTATATGAGGCCAGAAGGGACACAATTTTCCGACTCGGCAAAGGCCCGGGAGAGTGTCATGAACTTGGGAACGATCGCACACCTGCAGTACTACTTTGCTCGCACGGGGCTGCTTGATGCAGCCACCGGACGAGTCGCAAGGACGAGGAAATCAGGCTCCAGAAGCCCTGGGGGCACCGAGCCGGGAGACGACGTGGCCATATTGTCGCCAGTGTCGCCGTCTTTGGCAGCATATGACTTCGGAGACAGTCTTGTCGAATCACCGCGTGACGAGATAGCCGCTATGGAATGGGAGAGCAGCGAGCCTATGATGCTACCACCTACCGTCAGCACATACAAGCAAAATCCTGTTTACGTACCGCCACCCCCGGACATGACTGTACTGCGTCGAGAACTCCGAGAAGCGCTGGATGAAGCCAACAAACACTTGCAAGAGCTCAAGAAAGAGTTTACCAGGGATAACCCTTCCATCAGCGGTGGTTCAGGACCCCGGTCGGCAGATGCCGCAGGTTGGTTTGAGATTCAAGGCCTCAACCTGTTGGACGTCACAACCCTGGCAATCAGAGCTGCGAAGAACTATTACACAGCACATGAAGAGCCACAGCGGTTGTACGCTATCAAAGCGGAGCGCGAAATTCGCAAAGAGCTTTACGAAGTCCTCGAGGTCTTGAAGCGTCTTGCAATACGCAACTTCGCCAACGGTGTGCAGCCATATGAGGTTACGCAGATCAAACAGTGGGTAGACGGCATTGGCGATTTGCTAGACATTGAAGAGGAAAAGGAAAGCCTGGAGCATGCGCAACGAGAGAGCTTGGTCTGGCGCGACGGCGACTGGTCAGGACGCGAGCGCGAGAGAGAGCTTCTGTTCCTGAAGTCGTTCGACGGCAACACCGACCCTCTTCCTGAGTGGACGGAACCCACTGAAAGCAACCCTCAGACACCGTTTCTTTTGGCTTTACAAAACGGCCTTCGTCTTGTGTATTTGCACAACAGCCTTGTCAGAAAATCATGTCGCCATTTTGAGGAGATCAAACAGTACCACACCGACACGGCGAAACCATACCGATGTGCAGACAACCTGCGTTACTGGGTTAAGGCTGCAGAGTTGCGCTGGGACATCAAGCTGGACGTCGATGTACTCGGCATTGTTCAGGGCAACGACTTTGCTGTCTGGCAACAGTTCGATGCTGCTATCCTGCAGTGGTGCCAAGGTGTTCGCGAGGAGATTACCTCAGAATGGCTGAAGCAGAAGAACCAACCGCGCGCACCGGCCCTGCACATACGCAACGCAAGTATTGAGGCTCCTGTGTAACAACACGGCGGCCTCTTGTTCAATTCGGCTCTTGGTTTTTCTTATGGACGTTTCTATGGACGTTTCCCTCATATTATTCATCGTCTATGTTCCCACATACGAGTACCTAATTTGTACACAGACCTCAGTCCATACGCCTTGATCCACACTCCGAGGCAACGCTCAGTCAGGGACTGAAATGTCGACGAGAGAGGACGACTTGTGCAGGCGATAGATACATTGAGACTATTTTCTTCCCCCACTCCGCCACAGGAGTCAGATACCCCCATTTTCAGCAGCACTAGCATACTTGCAGTAGCGTAGCATTTACATAGTCAGCGAAGAGACGTGCCAATTTCCACTTTAGCATCGCCAATATTTGCCAGTCGCGAACGTGTCCTGTTGCTCCCCCGGCAGCTACCGGGGTCCGAGAGGGAAATGAGGCGCCCATGGATACGGGACACACGGACGCAGTTGGTGGCGTTTGAGATTGACAGAGATGAACTTCTGGAAACAGGGGTCAAGCTAGTGAAGAATGCGGGTCGCCGGGGCCGAGTGTCAGGATTGCGGACAAACCGTTCTGAATGAAACAGCAGTGTCGGCAGCGGCAAAAGCCCATGTAATGGTTCTGGAGAGCACTATGGAGGGGCTGGCGAGTGCACTCCCACAGTTGACGCAGATCTTTGTCCACCACGTTGCTGTATTGTCCGCACAAGGCTAGCCTCCTGCATGTGTTGTTTGTTGACAGCGGCGACCGACGACCGACGACCAACGACCGATAGGCGAACGCGAACGCGACTCCCCCGACTCAAGTGAACCAGGCACCCTGCACTCCGCACAGTCGCTGCTGCTCCCTTCTCCCTCACCCCCATGACGTACAGCAGCTTCCCGGGCCCAGCAGCAGACGATGACTCCATGAGCAACCTGCGAGCGCTGCAGCCCGTCGACAGCCCCCCAGAGCAGAGTGAGGTGGCCTCGACACCGCCTCTCCATCCCGTGCCAGTGAGCAGCACCGCATCGTCTCCACCGCGCACCCAACTTGGGCGCACTGCCTCCAACAGCAGCACCATCCTGGAGAGCACCACCAAGCTCGCCCGCAACGTGTCTCCTGGCCTGCTGGCGCGCATGAAGTTCCTGAACCAGGCCAATAACGACGCCGCCACCAAAAACACGCCATCCTCGACGGCGATTGGCCGCATTGCTGAGGAGAAGATCAAGCAGCTCGACGACTTCCACTCCACCAAGCGCACCTTCAGCATCGAGCGCCGCGGCACCGCCTGGAGCAGCGGCACCGGCAGCCAGTTCGGCACGCCGCTGATCCCCCAGCTGACGGGCGAGAGCGTCCCAGCGCTGGTCATGGAACGCGACCTCGAGAGCGACATCAGCAGCGTCGTCAGCACCAGCGACCGCGTCCTGCCCTCCGAGTCCGAGACCGAGTCCGACAATGTCCTCGACATGCAAAAATACCGTCTGCCCGACTTCACCAAGACCAAGAGCCTGAGCCAGGCCATCGCCGACTCTGACACCACTCCCGTCGCCGATGTGGAACGCCCGCCCACGCCACCACCCAAGGATACCCCACCTCCTCAGATGGAGGACGAGGTTTCAGTACTCGACAGCAACAATGTCGTCGACGTCGCCTCCTACTTCACACACCGCCACCTCCACCGCACAAACTCCATCTACACCCTGTCCAAGGCAAGCTTCACCAACCAGATTCAGCAATTGACTTCGATGAAGCTGCCGCCCACTACCATTGCCTCTGAAATCACCGCCCTCCCCTCCTCCACACTCGCCGGCCGTGCCCTGCACAGCTCAGCCAACGACATCCGTCTATGGATGGCCAAGGCTACAGAGGTACTCAACGGCCTCGACGCCGACGACGATGTAGAGTGGGCTGCGGCCGCGGGCAGGGAAGGCTTGGCTGATGTCGACGCTGCCATCACCAAGTTCGAGGGTCTCGTCAATGTCTACATCACCGCCATTGAAGACTTGCAGTCACGCCCAGATATTGCGGCGCTGCCGGTCAAGGATCAGACTACGCTAGTCACCCAGATGGAAGAGATTGTCGGTAACTGGGACGAAATCAAGCGAACACTCAAAGGAATCAAGAACCAGGTCGAGATCGCCATGGAATGGGAGGAGTTGTGGAACTCAGTCCTGGGCGAGATTGGTGCTGAGGTGGAAACACTCAGCCGGCTGGTTTTCGAGATGGAAGAGCGCAGGCACCGTGTCATCTCCGACTCTGTCGCTGAATCTGCTGAAAAGTTCGACATTGCCGATCTCGAAACCATCGTAGAGGAGACCCCCCGCCAGAACAAGATGCACAACAATCGGCTTAGTATGCCACCTGCGCTCACTGTCCTGTCGCCAATGTCCCCCATTCCCCAGATTGAGCAGGAGAGCTCCCGTCTTCTTGAGATCTTCGCCAAGTTGCAGCCTCTACGTGCATCACTTGACTTCCTCCCAATGCGACTAGCTTCGTTCGAGATGCGAGCAAGCAGACTATTCCCTTCTGCGTGCGATGAATTGATGCGTAGGAAAGAGCAACTCGAGAAGCAGGAGAAGAATCTAGAAGCCGAGGCTGATGCTCTGAGAGAAGAGCTTGGCGAAGACAAGTGGGTACACAGCTTCAGACAGGCCGGCAGCAAGGCTGTGGCTATGTATGACTCATGCATGAAGAGCATTGAGAGGCTGCGACATGCCATTGAGGAAGGTGACGATGACAAGCTTGGCTCACGCATCTCTTCGTACAAAGATAAGCGAGATCACTACCCACCTTCGATGAAGAAAGTGCTCGACCTAATCGACATTGAGATGAAGCACAGGTCAACTGTAAACGGCGAGATTCTACGCATCCAACAGGACGTTCGACAAAAGATGTCCGATCTGACTCTGCAGATTCAGCAGATGGATACCATTCTTGATGAGGTGCCCGCATCTCGCAAGCTGCGAGACTCCGTCTCGACAATCCTGTCGATGCGCACAGAAGGATCGTCCGCTCTTGGAACTCCTGGTAGCTCGCCGGCGTCTAGCGTAATCATGAGTCGCAAAGGCAGTGACCATGGCATCGTGACCCCCGCTGGCCGCAAGTCACGTCAGTCTAGCACATCCACCACGAAATCTTCCGTGCCAGCGAGCCGTCGGTTTTCGAGCTTGCCTGCTGTTCCAGGAAGCACAAGCTACAAGTCGTTATCGTCGACATACTTGGAGCCAACGATAGCGCGTACGATGGCCACCACTCCAACACGCACATCGCGCTCATCAACTCCTGCAACTGAGCGACCTGCAAACAAGCCGCGATGGAATTCAAGCACTAACATGCGCGATACGGTTGTTGGCCATCACCACAAGCCAGTCGCGGCGACGCCGCTCAGGAGCGTGTCAGGACAGTCGTCGATCCCTGTGCGAAGTGCAGCAGGTCGCTCCTCAATGCTCTCACCTGCACCACCCACTCACTCGGCCACCACAACGCCTTTGAAATCGTCTATGCGACGTCCGGTAGCAAGCACGATGCAGGGCCCCGCCACGCCTCTCAAAAGCCCAACTTTTGCTCTTTCATCGCCCTCTACCAACACACCGAGTTCTATTCGTCGTGTGATGATCGCGGATGATGATAAGAGCGTTCCTGCTGAGGACAGCCCCATCAGTCGCCGTTCTACTCGTCCGGCTAGTGCTATGAACAGCCGCCGTACTAGCCTCTTACCTACACCGAAGCCACGCACGACTTCGACCGATCAGCTCTCTACCCCTGCTTCGGCGTCTGCTCGTACTACCAGCAGGCTTGGAAATACTGAAGAAGGCGGCAAGAACAGGCCTAGCGACGGCCGATCCAGCCGTGTTGGTGGTCGACAATCGAGTCTTGGTCTTACTGGCCGCCAGTCGAGCCTTGGTGTCAGTGGTCGACAGTCTAGTGCTGGAGACAGGCCAGTTTGGAGATAGGCTCTCACAAAGCGTCCGCATCTTCTCGAGACTTAACGCGGCTGACACGCAGCTGCGCTATCGCGCACTTTCGCGCCTTTTACCTGGTGGACCCTGGCTGGTCCACTCTTTTTTCCTGCTTCCGCGCTATCACCCTGAGGTTTCATCACGCGAGAGCAGTTTGTCACATTGTACATGGATTGCATGTACTGGCGTTATGGCGGATGGGAAGACGTATCCTATACCCTGGTGCTTGATTCTTTGTTTGTAGCTTTTTGTTTTCCAGTTTCAGCACGCGCTTATACACCAAGGACCACGTTCCGCAGTCTCCAACTCAGGCGCGCAGCCGTGCATCAGAAGAGACCGACTACTCCACAGGGCATCATAGAAGAGAAACCTAATAGTGGATTCAAGCCGTCGCCCAATTTCGTTGAAAAGATAGAGATACCATAGTAAATTCGACTTTGTCAGATCCCTTACAGGCGCTGCATCGTCACCCTCCTTGTCCCTTCTCCACTACACTTCCACGCATGCTCACGCATTCTATACTCTCCCTCCATACCCCGCTGCACCTGCATATTCGTCTCAAACACACTCATATCATGATGCTTATCGCACCTCCCCAGGTGGTAGTACCGATCCTTTGGTCTCAACACTTTCCCCACCGGCCGACCCACTGCGCACCGCTTCACACCTGGTGGATCGCTCGGCGGGCTAGGAGGAGGGGACGGGGCAGGGAGGAAGGGAGATAGGAAGGATGGTATGTTCGTGGCCCTATCCCCACTACTTCCAGCTCTCGCCGCACTTACCGGCGGGCAAGCTCCCATTGTGCTGTTCGAGGTGGAGGGTTGTTGTTGTTTACGGGTCCAGTTTCCTCCGCCGCCGCTGCCGCCGTCTTGTCCTTGTCTTTGTCCTTGCTTTTGTCCTTGTCCTGTTCCTTGTCCGCGTCCACGCTGCTGAATCAAGCTCAGTTCTTGCTCGATCTCGACCAGATGAGAGCTTGTCTCTATGAGCGTGGCGTTGCATTTTCTCCTCGCGTCGATCAGCTGCTTGGCGCGCGCGAGTTCGGCGCGGGTCCATGGGTTGGTGGTTTTATCGTGGTTGTGCACCGCGGGTTCTGGGGTCCAGGGTCGGGGTGGGTTGGTGCTTGTGCTTGTGCTGGGGGGGAGAGGAGGGGCGGGGAGTACGAGGGGAGATGTGGTGGCTAGTTCGACGCAGGACTTTGGGTTAGTGCGGGTTAGTAGTGACGAGAAGGATGAGGTGGTTGTGGGGACAGGTAGAGGTGGAGATTGTAGCTGTGTTTGGGGAACTTGCTGGGCGTGGGTGATGGGGGCTTGCTGTTGCTTCTTAGTCTTCGTTGTGTTTAGGCCTGCTATACCAAGTGCGTCGAGTAAGCTTGCGATGCTGGTTGATAAGGCGTTGTACTGCAATGGAGACAGGGTAAGACACTTTGTGTCATCATCCTGTGGACTGGTGTAATCACTGTTGTGCATCTTTTCAGCGGCCGCTTTTTGACCATGGATTGGGCCCTTGACTCTTTGCATTGGAGGGGATTTGCAATATATATATGTATATATCTGTATAAATGCAAGCATGCCCCAGACGAGGCAATCGTCTTGCCAACACTAAGACAGCGCACAGTATATGACAATTCCGCCATTGTGAGCTTTGCTTGGAACACGTCATGCGCAGCTGGGTAGTTTTCAGAACCATGCCCAATGGGAATCACAACGTTCAAGCATGTTGAACCGTGGTTTTTGATGACCCCGTGACGTGGCGGTGACAAAAGCCAATATTTAGGCCGACATCGTGGCGTACGGTCATGGCCACGTCGTGTCCAGCTGTATGTCGTACAAGCAAGGTTGCACATAGCAGGGCAAAGGTATATGTCCATTAGTACCAACGGGACCCACGCGGAGGGATTTACTCTGGAAGCTCCTAGCGAAACTTGGCACGTAGTAATGCAGGCAGAGTTATTTGTGTTATGTAGGAATGGGACATAAATCAAACTCAAGAGTACTGAACATTCGACTTGAGACTGCAGACTGCGCCGAGTGATTGGGGATGTGTGTGTATTGTATGTCAAGTACCTTGGGATACAGAAACGCTTTGAACTCTCCTCTCCCCTCTTCTCGTTTTGCGGTGCGCAATGAGCGCAACTCGAGCGCTCATGATTGTGCAATGCTCAACACCCCGCAGAAAATGAAAAACCAAATGTAACTGCAAATGCCAGGAAGCAAAACACTAATCTTGATCTCAGGTAGTTCAGAGAACCTCGAGTGTTCAATTCAACTCCCCAGTATGGAGCTCATCGCTTAAACCTTCCTGTATTTTGGCGGAGGCCTTATTGCAAGCGCTGCCGTCAAGGCGTGCCCGGGGAATGTCTTCCTTGCCCATTCGAATCAGGGACCTGACCCCTTGTGGTCATATTAGTCAGCCACGTAACAACTCTATAGGCACTCATGGGCCTGACTGTTCTCGGTGCCGTCATTGAAGTGTTTGGTGAGATTGTCGAGGTATCTGACAACCACCAGCAGGTACCAGCACTCGTTTTTGGTCTCTCCAGCTCTTCACTGAGCGCTATCTTCTGTCGGTCCTGGGGGGCAGCCGATCCTGCCTCCTCCCCTTTTCTGGTGCTCGCGCTGTCTGCACTTGCAGCTCACTTGAGCTGCTCATTCTTGTATTGGAGCCTGTAGATCTCGGCACGTAGCTCCTTTGCATTGAAATCGTAGTATTGCCAGTCCATCAGAGCTGAGGTGCCAATTGTCGTTGTTGGGTAGGCCTCGGGAGGAAAGATAGAATTGAGGAAACTCCTGAAATGCGAAACTTTACTGTTTGTTGGTGAGATATGAGTGCGCTTGGGGTCGCGGAAATTTATTCGTCAAAGGTGGGAGGTAAGAGAGTGGTGCGAAGCGCGAGGGAAATGCCTCCACTCGACTTTGCGACTTGCCGCGACAAGATGACATACTCAGCTCCAACAACATGATGTCGGGCTATAAAACTCACTGAAGGCTGCCCAGCTCTTTCAAAACAGTACTCAGTTACCGTTTGTGCTGTTCAGCAGCCCGTGCATCTGCAGCAACTTGTTGTATCTGCTCTGCTGTGGATCGGCAAGCTGCTTCGCCGCATCTGCGCCGGCGACTGGAAGCTGTTTCGTGCCCTCGTTTTTGAACTTCTTGGGCACCAATTTCGGATCCAGCAGACCCACTTGCACAAGTACAGACGCCTGGTCCCAGTACATGTGCTCAGAGACCAGCTTCCCTCCTCTCACGGCTACGACGCTGACCATGGGGATCTCGACGAATTTGTCGGTTGGTTGGACACCCGGTAAAATCCAATCCACTTCGTCTGAGTGTGTGAACGACACTACCATTTCGTCGACGATGCGTTCCACACCCATGGTCCGCGAGATCAACCGTATCTTAAAATCTTCGACCAGGCTTGGAACAAAGAACTCCCTATAAAATTCCTCAAGCTTCTTTCTCCCTACGCCTCCCTGAAGAGTAGGCAGTATCGTGACATGCGGGCTGTTCTGCATCATCCCCTTGACTATGCTCATGCTTGCTCGCTCAGGTACGTCGTCCTCGTACTTTGCAGTCCAAAAGCTCTGCACTACAGGTTCGAGGTCAATTTCTTTTTTGAAACCCTTGCGCACGCATGCCAATGCCCTGCTCCACGCCAAGTTTGCTTCAACTTCTGAGTACGCCTTTGAGCTGGGATCAGCAAAACCGGTCGCGCAGTTGTCGTAGCGATAGAGCTTCCAGTCGACCATCTCCGGATGCGGGCTGCTTTGACTCTTGCTTGCGACGTGGATTTGTGGATTCGTGCTCTCTGGGTATTTCACCTTGACACCAGGGAGCACAGGCGGGTAGAAGGCGACGATTGCACAGCATTTGTTGAGCGGTTTCATGGCGGTCTTGAGGACGATGCTAGCAGCCATGCCGTAGGCTACGATTGCATAGTGCTCGCCGAGCTCGAGACTGCTATTGAGGTTCTTGATGGTGTGGATGTATGCGGGCTGGGATTCCGGGTCGTACGGAATGTATGCGACATCGTAACCTTCTTCTTTCCAGGAGAGTAACACTTTCTCAGGCGCGTGCGGAGCTGCATCAGTCATGAAAATCTTTGGTGGGCCATTGTTGAACTTGAGAAAGCCTCCTGTTCCAGGCGCAGACGATGAGACCGACATGTCGATGGAGTTCAAGTGCTGCGACGATTTATGAACAATCTCAACAGGATCCGGACCGCGATGCGTATATCAGAAGTGTGCGCAGCACGTTGCACGCGCGTTGCGCTGGGCTTCGGCGCCGTTTTATGCCAGCCACATGCTGGTTGTCCTTGTTGCAATCCTGGTTCGAATTCCCAGTTGCGAGAATATGCGACTGGTTCAGATCGAGCCTATGACGTAATGTTCGAGATCGCACGACCTTCACGTGGTACACGTGGAGCCACAGCTAGCGGGGAAGTTGTCTCGCTGTCGAGATCAGACTTGTAACTCCTTATACTCAAGTAGTTGCCGATAGATACATTCATGAGGCTCAAGACGATGAATCGTTTGCGGCCCGACCGTTGTTTCCGTGTGGGAATGACGCCATTGTCATTGAATCCACTTTAGTCATCGCCATCGCCATCGCCATCGCCATCACGATTCCGATCTGTACAGCGCCATTGTCATCCATTGACATCTATAGAACCTGATAATGTCTGCATTTATCCCTCGTGCAGCTTCTCGAGCTCTGCGCACCGCCGCCCGGCCTGCGTTGCGTGTTCAGCACCCCACCGCGACTCCATTTCGCCGCGGTTTAGCGATTCCTGCAGAGCAGCCGCGTCTGAGAATTGGGTCGATCGCGCCTGACTTTGAAGCGCAGACGACGCACGGGAAGATCAAGTTCCATGATTTCCTCAATGGCAAATGGACAATCTTGTTCTCCCATCCCGCCGACTTCACTCCTGTATGCACTACTGAGCTTGGTGCCTTTGCCAAGTTGAAGGACGAGTTCGATGCGCGTGGCGTGCAGATGTTGGGCCTTGTATGTTTAGAGCAAGCCCTAGGCGATTCTATACTGACTCTCTGTAGAGCGCCAACGACCTTAGCTCTCATGATCAATGGGTCAACGACATCAACGAGACGCAAAACACAACTGTCCAGTTCCCTATCATCGCCGACGCCGACCGCAAAGTTGCCTTTCTTTACGACATGATCGCGCAAGACGATCTCGACAACATCAAAGAGAAGGGCATTGCTTTCACCATCCGCTCTGTCTTCATCATTGACCCTGCCAAGAAGATTAGGCTCAAGATGGACTACCCTGCAAGCACTGGTCGCAATACTGCCGAAGTATTGAGAGTTATTGATAGCCTGCAGACTGGCGACAAGAAGGGTGTTGTTACGCCTATCAACTGGAATGTCGGAGACGATGTCATTGTGCCACCGAGTTTAAGCACTGAAGACGCGAAGAAGAAGTTCGGAGAGGTCAGGGAGCTCAAGCCGTACTTGAGGTTCACAAATGTCGGCAAGTAGATGCTATGAAAAGTTTGAAAGGTGTGTAACGCACAAAGAAGTACGACAGATTCAGTGTGTAGAATTTAGACAAGGGTATCAATCCGACCCATCCACATTTTATAATCCTTCCTGCTATGCCGGTGCCTTACGCCATGCTCAAACAATGGTCAATGTCGAATTCATCGACCGACTCCAACCTTTCCAGTCCCTTTGCTCTGCTTCTTTTCTGTCCATCCTTCGACCTGCTTCGCTTTGTGATAATGCGGCGCCACCTCTGTTAGCCACTCCGCCTGAATTGGCGCCACGCTTCTCACCCACTCCTTACTGGTACTCGTCAACTCATAAAACACAATCCAGCGATCTCTCGTCTGTTTGCGCGCCATGCACGAGCTTGGATGAATGAAGACACTCAGTTTCTGGCTGACCGTCGAGTAACTCTGACCATCGCGATTCAAACGCGCAACGTTCGTGAAATACCCACTCGTGAACGCTTTCAGAATTTTGACATGATCCGAAATTCCAGATGAGCTGTGTGGCAGCTCGACTTTGTCACAAAGTCGCTGCAGCTGCTCGCGTACGTTGCGGACGCGGTTGAGCGCGCGGTAGTCGAGGAAGTTCTCTTTACACCACGCCTGGCTGAACTCGTTCTCGGTGAACTCATTCCAGATCTTCAGGAACGCGATTAGGTCGCCGCCTTGGACATCTTCGCTGAAGCGCTGCTTAGCAAGGTCGGCGGCGATTTTCTTGTCTTTGGGTGCGAAGAAGAGTGTCCCTGCTTCGCTGACCATGGATACAAGAGTCACCATCTCTTCGACGCAGCCATATTTATTCGCGGCGAGAAGTGCTTTGCCAAGTTTTGGGTCGAGGGGCAGTTCGCTGGCGCGTCTACCGAGCTTGGTCACTTTGCCCATTGAGTCGATGTAACCGAGGGCATAGAGATGCTCAAGAGATGCAGCAATAGCAGTAGTCGAGGGTGGATCGATGAAGTCGAAGTTGAGCAGATCATTGATGCCCATGGTCTTCAAGGTCAGCATTGGGCCGTCGAGGTCGCAACGCAGGATCTCAGGTTCAGTCTCCATTTGCAGCTCGTTGTAGAAAGCATACTTTGTATAGAGCCTAAAGCACATGCCAGGTCCTGTACGTCCAGCACGACCGGCTCTTTGCTCAGCACTTGCTCGTGAACACGGCACAACCACCAATGTGTTCATTGAACGTTTGTGGTCGTAGACTGATTGTTTCTCGAGGCCACAATCGATACAGTACCGGATACCATCAATGGTCAAACTGGTCTCTGCAATATTGGTACTGAGAACAATCTTGCGATGTCCAGGGGGTGTTGGTGCGAAAATCTTTTGTTGATCCTCTGCGGGCAGAGCACCATATACTGGGGCGACGATAATAGGGCCTGCTTTTGACCCGAGTTTCCGTGACGTCTCTGTGATGTACTCGGCGGCGCTTTCAATCTCCTCGGAACCTGTAAAGAACACCAGAATATCGCCGGGCCCCTGAGAGAGATGTATCTGGAAAACAGTCGTGACAGCAGCATTGAGATAATTGGCTTCGGGTGAACTCGAGTACAGGCGCTCAATAGGGTGTGTTCGACCAGGAATGTTGAACAATGGCGCTCCGCCGAAGTAGTCTGAGAACTTTGTGGCGTTCAGGGTAGCACTGGTGACCAAAAGCCTGAACTCTGGCCGTACCGCCACAAGCTCCTTCAGCAAACTCATCAACAGATCTGTTGCTAGTGAACGTTCGTGCGCTTCATCAAGAACGACAGCCGAGTATTCAGACAACAGAGGGTCTGACATGAGTTGCTTCAGCATCAAACCATCTGTGAGGTATTCAACCTTTGTCACCTCTGGGGTAATCTTGCTGTCGAAACGCACCGAGTATCCACACTCTCGGCCCAATCGTACACCCATCTCTTCGCTCACACGCTTGGCTACGGACATGGCAGCGACTCGACGTGGCTGTGTGCAGCCCACCTTCCCGTTCTTTGTGAAGCCAGACTCGTGAAGATACTGCGGCACTTGTGTTGTTTTACCAGAACCGGTTTCGGCAACGATAATAAGGACAGGGTGCGTTTCGCATGCCGCTAAAAGCTCTTCTCGATATGCATAGATTGGTAGACCTTTCCGAACGTCCTCCATAGTTTTGACCTTCTGTTCGGCTTCCTTCAGCTGTCGCTCCAGTAGCGCTTTGTCAGGATCTGGCACTCCATCGCTCTGGAAGTTTATAGCCATCTCATCGGAGAACACAAACTCATAGTCATCGGCAGAAACCCGCTCTGGCTTCTTGACCTGGCTTTTGATTTTGTTCATCTGCTCCTCCTCCCACAGCTGCACCTCGCTCTTGTCGTACCCTTTCTCCCGCTCATTGTGCCGTTTTGTAAGAGCTGAATTTTTGAGCCCATCCGCGTCTGGCAAGAGGTATCCGTCCAGGTGCTCGTCGATAGCGTTTCGAGCTTCGGCGAGTCGCAGTGTCTCTCGGTTCCTGGCAAAATCCCTCCTCTCGGCTTCTGTAAGTTTGGAACCTAGCCTTTCCTCTTCATCGGCCTCTTCTGCGACTTGTCGCCGCAGCAGGGCGAGCTGTTGCGCCTCACGTTGGGCGAGATACGTTTGGCGCGCATTTCGTCGTAACTCGCTGATATCTTCGTCGCCCGTTCTGCGCCTTTTTGCATCTGACATGTTGACATGCGTAGGCAGAAGGATTAGATCGCACTGTTACAATCTATGCGACGAATGCAGATATACGCGCGGCGAATACAAAAGCACGTGTATGGAGTGTAGCCTTGGAGATGAGCTTAAACTAGGGAAATGTTCGGCGAAGGCGGAGGTGAGCACAGACCACCTGATGTCAACCTCATCCAGCCACTACAAACCACAGACATACTCCTACGTGACTTCGGAATTCTCGAGCGAGCAAGGGCATATGATTCACGCGGCTTAGTCATTTAGGGTCTATGAAATACCATCTGCATATGGGTATGACAGCCTTACAGGCTGCAAAAGAATGAGCATATGGCAGGAAATCCTTGAGGTCGAAAAGGCTCAAATCAATATCGTTTTACTTGATGAAGAATATCTGACACTACACCATACTCAAAGAATCACAGACAATGAATGAATGTACCCTCTCTTTAACCACAGATCGATAATCTGCGCAACATCAGTTCTCGGGGGCAGCTGCCGCCTCCATCTTGAGCGTTGTTTGTACAGTCACGGAGCTTAGTACTCGCCGCGTTCCACAAGAACCTGTAGTTGTCAGTGAAAAGGTGTAGGCTCTGTAGACTGGGCATATCTTTCCTACAGACCAGTTTCGTTTGCTAGTATCGCGACAAAGTTCATCTAGATTCGATTCAGCTTCCTGGCTGTTGTACACCCACCGATCAAACATCCTGAAGCCCTTGGCCGCCGTACCTTCTTAGAGATCGAGGACCTCCTGGATATGTATGATATGCCGCAAATACTGTCGAATCTGGCTGCCGCCCACTTCTTCAGGAACCCGAGAGCCGAGTCATGTTCATTGTGCAGATGTCCTGCCATATCAGCTGGCACATGACTAGAGATCTGGCTCGCTAATTTGTGGAGCGTGAGAGCGAAACTTCTACCTTGGTGAATACTGCAGAACTTGAAAGATACTTACAGGGGTTTGTGCTGATTGTAGCTCGGATATATTTCACATTGAGCAGGATGGCTCTGGTGTAGAACAACTGGCAGAAGTGATATGGAGTTTATAACTTTATTCTGGAGTCTTTTTACATAGTATGATACCTCTTAGCTTGTATAATACACGGCTCTGAGCCGAAAAGTCTTTGTGGCTTGCGCAGTCACGCACCCTGTGACTTGAAGAAGTGAGAGAAATTCAGTCGATGAGCCGTCTCATACTTTGGGCGGCCTCGATCTCAGCCTGCGAACCCTGGGGCGTAGCTCCTGATAGTACCAAGATGTATAGTTGAGATGAAATTGCGAATGGAAAGATAATGTCTCCGCTTCTCGACCGCAAAACAAACTTCGTGTCGTGCATATGCGTAACTCTTGTAGATGCAGCTTCGAAACGACATGGTCCGGACACGGCATTCATATGGATGTCAAATATAGGGTGACAGCACTCGCCAGCTTGGTTCAAACACCATAATTGATGAGTGATTGTAATAGGTCGTAGTCTGACTCCGAGAGTAGCGCGCGGCAGCTTTCAACCTCAAACCCCCTCCTGATGGCGTGATCCATGCTTGGTAGAAACCGCCACTTCCTATCATCTTTGTTGATAACACTACGCTCCAACAAAGCTTGTAGGTCTTTGCCTCTTTTCAAAAACCTTTGGACAAATCGCCGCAGACGTCGCTGCTGAGCCATGCTTCTTTCCGGTTCGTCGCCCTCTTCATCGTCGGAACATAACCCTGCTGCGTCAGGAAGAATGACACGATCAATGCTTCGTTTTGTCGGTACATTAACATGCCAGGATAAGTCCTCAACGACTAATTTTGTCGTCGGAGAAGCGAGGCTTACGCTTTGGAAGCGTGGAATGTACGCTGGGAGACGTTTACCGACACAGTATTCCCCATCAATGTGAAATACACACTGTATAGCGATACTTAGCTGCTTTACAAATCCAGACCTTTGGAATACCTCGAAAGCTTCCAATATACCTTCTGCTTCAGCGCTCCGGCCCTTGGTCTGCTTCTTGCATCTCTTCGGAATGTTGTACTTGTGCATGGATCTCCAATCGAAGTGGATGGTGTTCAGGCTGAGAAATATCCCGCGCGTCTCCAAGTACGTGGTCTTGCAAGTGCCTGAGAGAGCATTGTATACGTGCAGACCGCCACATCCGTATTGCTCACCTAGAGTGGCAGTTTTGGGCGTAGTTCGATAATCCTTCCACTTCCAATATAGTCCGCGAGGTCTGGTAAGAGCGTATTTGGCAATCATGACGCGAATCTCAGGGGGGAGATCCAAGAAGCGAAAATACTTAGGTCGTCTAGAGATGGCACGGGCATCCGCCGAAAAACGCACTGGTGACCATGTGGGTGCCGAAAACGTGATACCAATCGGACTCATGTCTTCCCTACTCCCCTTGCCGTTGAGAAACTGTCGAAAACTCCGGAATCTTGAATGAAAAAGGCTGCGTACAGCGGTTGTCATGGATGCGTTCAATGTCGTGGGTCCGTTCTCGACCACGGTTTGTCGAAAGGCGAAATCATCGAAGAAACTGCTTTGAATTAGCTTTGAGGACTTTAGATGAAGATAAGGTGCCCCGAACTTCTGTAACATGGAGTTCAGGGCTATCTGTTCAGAGCCATTCAGTCTGTGCTGGTTTTGACGTAGGTACAGGACGGCCGCTGTCTCTCCTGGCGAATTGGTGCAGTGTATTTCCGGACTGGGATTATTTGCTGTGGTTTCTTGAGGGCCTTCATCGGCGTCAGTGATGTCGATGATACGCTTGCTGTTGGCATGGTGCTGAAAAGGTGCATCAGCTTGTTCGCCTGTGCTCATGCTGACACCGTCAGATACCGGTCGATAGAAGCGCATTGTAACGCTGTATCTAGCGCCTGTACCTGATTTATGTGTGCATGCAAGTTTTGTGTCGAGGCTGAGTGATGGTGGAGTGGTGGAGAGCAGGACAAACTTAAGGAAGGCAGGTACGACTGCTTAATGACGAACGCGCTAGCCACGTTTGCTGTGGTAAACGAGCAGCAGTGAAACAGTACCAAGCAATTGCCATAGCTGTGTAGAGGATTGAGTCGTAAATGATTGAATAATAGTGAAAGCAGTGTTGAGGACCAAGTGTTTCGGGTTAAGTTTGCATCCTCAACGCCACACCACCTAGTAACTGCGCGGCAGCTCAAGAACCTTCTCTCCAATGTAGTTCAGAATCATCTCTCGACTGACAGGTGCAATTCGCGGTACCATGCACTCCCTAAACCACCGCTCAACGTCATACTCAGCCGCATATCCCATACCGCCATGTGACAGGATCGCTCGCTCGCACGCCTTGAAGGCCGCTTCTGCTGCCAGGTATTTCGCACTATTTGCGGCGATGCCTACCGCATCTTGTCGAATGGACGAGTCCTTTGTGCTCGCATCATACAATCTCGCAGCATGATATGTCGCCAATTTAGCCGCCTCAAGATTCATATACGCATCTGCCAGCGGGTGAGCAATACCCTGGTTCATGCCAATGGGCCTGTTGAAGACCTTGCGCTCCCGAGCGTAGCCGGCTGCTTTGGCGAGCGCTGCATATCCCAGACCCAACGCCTCCCCAGCAAGCAAGCATCTTTCAGCGTTCATGCCATCCAGGATGATCTTGAAACCCTGCCCTTCCTTCCCAACTAAGGTGCTCGCCGGCACGCGGTAGTCGTCGAAGAAGACCTCATTCGCGTCCACTGCGCGGCCTCCCATTTTCTTTATCCTCTTAATCTCGAGCCCAGGGTCGCTCTTGTCCACATCTATGCAGAACAAGGAAAGCGCCTGGCTCGGCCTGGGTGCCTCTTCAGCAGCTTTTGTGCGCGCAAGAAGAATCATTTTGGACGCGACCTGCGCGCAGGTGATCCAGATTTTCTGGCCGGTGATCGAATATGTGTTATCGTATTGCTTTTTCGCTGCCGTTGCAAGCGCAAGGGTGTTGAGTCCAGCATTCGGTTCTGTCACGCCAAAACACGTTCGCCACTCGCCTGAAATGATCTTGGGTATTGTCTGCTCGAGCTGCTCCTTGGTCCCAAATTTAGCCAATGGCTGCGTTGCGTACACATTTGCATGAATTGCCTGCGCCCCTGCCATACCGGCTCCAGATTCGGCTATTGTCTGCATCATGATGGTGGCTTCTGAGATGCCCAGTCCAGCGCCCCCGTAGGCCTCTGGCAGTGCAACACCGAGCCAGCCATCCGCTGCAAGTGCCGCGTGGAAGTCCTTGGGGTCAGTTCCATCTTGATCGTGCTCCTGCCAATATGTGTTTGGGAACTTGGCGCAAATCTGGCTGATTGCCTCGCGGACCATCAATTGGTTCTCGGTGAAGCCTGTGGTCTCCATTATTCGCCGAGGCGTGGTGCTGGAGAACGCTCGGGGTCTCGCACACCGCCACGGCCGGCTGCAGGCCCGGAATGTCGCCCTGGAGAGTTGAGACATTGCTGAGAGGAGGTTTTCAGCAGTTTGAGCCTCCAACGAACGCTCAGCAGTTGCCTTGGAACTGCAAAGACGTTGGTCAAAGCACATAGCCGACTTGAAGAATCCTAGTGGGTCATCGTCCGCCTCGGAGGACCAAAACCGAACCCCAGATCGACGCGATCGCGGACGGTCTTCTAGCGCCGGACAGGAGCTCCTTCCTTGATACTCATCATCATCTCCACAGATTACCACAGATTAGACGCTCCCCTCTGCTCGAAGACCTGGGCCTCAGCTGTTCTTCAGAATGTACTCCAATTGTTCACAACTTGTTGCGCCTCAATTCAATTGAGGTCTTCAATGGCATCGTCTGCCTTGCGGTGCCTCGAATCCGCGGCCTCGGATCGATGAATTGCAAAGAGGTGCCCGTAAGAGGTCGACGCAACAACCTCAAGAAGATCAAGGCAACATGGCGTGAGTCGAGTCGTACGTGGCTGAGTGTGCATGCCATCCTGCGCACATGCTCAAAAACTTTTGAGCCATGACGCGGGAAATCAACAACAGCGCAGACGGGATAATAGATATCGAACCCTTGCAACCCCGCGGGGAACAGCATGCGGAGAGACATACCCGACCCAGCACACGGGCTACGATCTGGGGTCCATTCGTGGAGCAATGTTGTTAGGCGTTGTCGCCCAGACACAGCCAAGTCGCTTGCCAACACCAAGACAGCAGCAGCAGACGCGATAGGCGGAAATCACCAGGACTACAATTCTTCCGGTACCTCGTGGCTTGGACCTTCACAGGAACCTGACAACCGCAGTCTACAGCATCTTGTACGTGCAGAGAAGTTGGATCTTTGCCGTTATGAGGCTATGTCACACCGATTCCATTAGGCAAGCAGCCCGCATGGACGAGTATATAAAGATCTGGGAGATGCTGCAGAGAATGCATCATCGCAAGCTGCAGATCTTCATTCACTGCAAGACATTGACTGCCAACCACCACCGTGATCAAGCCCAGCCGTCACAATGAAGCTCACTTCTGCTCTCGTCGTTCCTCTTATTCCCGCACTGTCATCGGCAGCTGCACTTGGTCGCCGCCAGAATGGCGATGGTCCTCAGGGTGGTGCAGATGCCACTCAGGGCGATCTTGGTGGCCGCCCTGCTCCTCGCTTTCCCTTCCCTCGTGTCGAGTTCCCCGTCCCCAAGGAGACGGTCGTCCTCAATGAGACCATGTACATCTACCCTGGCCAAACCTTTGATGGGCAGATGAAGCGCTACGAGCGTGTCGAGGGCAGCTGCAACGAGCAGGCTGAGGGCACTGATGCCGATGCCGTCTTCAACCTCATGCCTGGCGCGACCATCCGCAATGTCGTGATCGGCAAGCACCAGTCTGAGGGCATCCACGCTTTGGGTGACGCCTGGGTTGAGAATGGTAAGCAAGATCTTGACAAAGCAACCATTATCCACCACTAACAACCACAGTCTGGTGGGAAGACGTCTGCGAAGATGCCCTGACCTCCAAGGGTCTCAACACCCAGCTCCGCGTTATTGGTGGCGGCGCCCGCAATGCCCAAGACAAGATCTTCCAGGACAACAGTCTGGGCGGCAAGTTCAACATCACCGGATTCTACGCCGAGACCTTCGGCACTTTCTACCAGTCATGCGGCAATTGCCTCAACCAGGCCAAGCGCAACGTGACCATCCAGAACGTCATCGCCATCAATGGCACCCGCATGGGCATAATCAACCCCAATTACGGCGACGAGTACCGCATCAAGAACTCGCAGGTGTCGGACGTCAGCCGCTACGTCGACAAGGAGATTGGCAACAACGTCCAGACCGTCCCCTACACGGTTGGCACAGGTCCAGATGAGAAATACGCCCTGTACAACTTGACCCGCGATGCCATCACCGAGTTCAACGGCACCGCAACAAACGTCTACACGCCCGAGGAGCCGTACGAGTGGCTCGCCGAGTTCTGGCCCGAGAAGTAATTGAGCCAAACCACTGCATGATGAGCAAACGAGACGAACGAGCGAACGAGACGAACGAGCGAACGAGACGAACGACAAAGACATTACCATGTATATAGAATAATCACTAATTGCGCTTTCCCACTCTTCACTCCCTAATTCCCTACCCTCGTTTCCCTCAAAACGCCTCCCAAGCCGCATTATACAACACAACCCTCCACCCCTCCGCATCCTCATACGTCCTCCCCCTACCCTGCAAATCCCAATACGGATTCGCACTCCTCACGGCCCCAAACCCCTCACTCTCCATCCTGCGCACCGCGGCGGCCCACTCCGCCTCGTCCGGCAGGTAGAACACCAGCAGGTTGTCCTGCGTCGGTGCGCGCCCGGGGTCGTGTCTAATTTCCTCGGTGAACTCCAGGTGGTATGGAAGCGCGGCGTGGCCGAGCATAATCCCGTTGTAGCCTGCGTGGGCGGTGAAGGAGCCAATGCGGTGGAAGCCTAGACCGCGCGTGTAGAAGGGGAGGAGGGCGGGGATGGAGCGGGTGGGGCGGGCGATGCGGAGGTGGGCGTGTAGAATGGAGGGAGGGCCTGGGGGTGAGGTTGCCATTGCGGGAGTGGTTGGTTAGTTGTTGTTGTAGTTGTTGTTATTATTGGATGAATTGGCTGTGATTGAGAGAGGCAAGTCTCGTGGATTTTCGCTAGCCTTGATCGAATTCGCGAGGTAGATTGATATCTGAGATAGCGGTGAGGTTGGGGTATTTGACCGAGTTGCGGAGGGGGGAAGTGCCAGGCCAGGCCGGCTGGCTTGGTAATTGATTCGGTCGGGACTCACCCGGCAGACTCGGACCTTTATCATGGAGTAGTGTGTTGTATTTCGTACAGGACATGGCAGTCGGCAGCGGGCCGTCGGTCTTAGTCTACAGTACGATGCAGCTTCCAATTACCTAGGTAGTCTAGGTACACCTCCAAACTTAGATTGCATGTGTGTATAGAGTAGTCCGTCCGCCATCCCCCTTCGGGCTAGCCCCACGCTCCTCCATCCTACACATCTTACACATTCTACTCACCACACTCGCCACTAAAAACCACAAATTTTTGATTTCTGATTTTTTTGGTTTGGAAAGAAGAAGAAGAAGAAGAAGAACAACAACAACAACAACAACAACAATAACAATAACAATAACAATAACAAGAAATGCCCCGCTCCACCTCCCTCGAACTCGCCGTCTTCTCCGCCCAAAGCGCCATCCTCGCCGCCCGCTGCGGCGCCGACAGACTAGAACTCTGCGCCTCATACGCGCAGGGCGGCGTGACACCGTCTCTGGAAACACTACAAACCATTGTCTCGGAACTATCCTCTCTGGACAAGTCAAGCAATACATCCACATCCCCATCCACATCGCCCACCACCTCACCCTCCACGACATCACCCACCACCCCCAGAATCCCAATCCACATCATGATCCGCCCGCGCGGCGGACCCTTCACCTACACAACCCCAGAGCTCCAACAAATGCATACAAGTATCGCCGCCTTCCTCGCCACAGGACTAGTCTCAGGCTTCGTCTTCGGGGTCCTCACGCCATCAGGCGCCGTAGACTCTGCGCGGAACAGCGAGCTAGTGCGCGCCGCGGGCGGACTGCCCTGTACGTTTCACCGCGCGATTGACGCGGTGGTGGATGTAGCGGTGGCGTGGGAGATCGTGGTCGCGTGTGGGTTTTCGAGCGTGTTGACGAGTGGTGGTGTATATGCGGCGGGGCAGGGGGCGTGGGAGGGGAGGGAGGGTGTCAGGAAGTTGCGGCAGGGGTGGGGAGGGAGGGTAAGTGTTGTTGCGGGGGGAGGGGTGAGGAGTGGGAATGTGGAGGCGTTGGTTAGGGAGACGGGGGTGCGGTGGGTGCATTCCGCTGCTGTGGTGGGCGAGGGGGAGGAGGTTGATGAGGGAGAGGTGCGGAGGATTGTGGAGGTTTTGGAGAGGATGGGGTGAGGTTGGGGGATCAGTAGTGTAATAAGCACAGGTTTGTGAGGAAGAGGTGGTGAGACGAAGAGCGTTGGAAGGTTGTTTGTACATGGGAGTTCGCAAGTCTTTAATCCATAAGAAGCCAAACCCCAGCCCAGGAAGCCCCAAATCACCAACAAAACGCCAAAGTGAAAAGCCAAAAGTCACACCCTATACCGTCCCACTACTCTCCGCCGTCTCAGCCCTTGGCCTCATCCCATCAGGCGTAAATGTCCACCCCCTCCCCTCGGTCGGCGTCATAGCCTTGCGCTTCTCGACAGGACTCCAGTCCATGCCCGGCGCAGGCAGGCCCTGCAATCCCGCATCATCTCTCGCCCTGGCCCTTATACGCTCACTCTCGCTGCTCTTCCTACCAACCAGCGCATCACCATCAGTGACAAGGCGCACGCCGGCACTCCTCTGCTTCTGGCGCTCCTGCAGCTCGCGGCGGCCCTCTGCCTTTTTCTTCTCAAACTCGATGATCAGCGTCTTGAAGTAGGCTTCTGCGGCAGGGGTGGCGGAGTAGTGCACAGGAGTCCAGCTGTAGATGTTTGCGACGAGGGGGTTGGCGCCGTACTGGAGGAGGAGGCGCAGGGCTTTGAGTTCGCCGGCGGCAGAGGCGTGGTGAAGGGCGGTGTTGCCCGAGTGGTCGTGTGCGGTGAGGATGGAGGGGTCTTGGACGATGAGGGTCGGGATGAGGTGCAGGGTGCCGCTGCCGGACTTGCTGGAAAGCATGAGCTGTGTGGTGTTAGAGTCTGTCGAGGTGGTGAGGTGATGAGAAGGGCGCACAGAATCTAGACCAGCTTTGTTCTGCCATGGTATCGACTCTGGGAAGCGCTTTGCTAGGTAGACGCCCGTCTCTTCCTTGCCGGCCATGGCAGCGAACATGAGGGGGGTTTCAAAGTCATTGTTGCGGCTTATGTTGCCGTCTTCATGGCCAGCATCGACGAGGTACTCCTGTCGATTGTCAATCAGCACGTGTCCGTCTCTCTCTTGCTTGAGCTTGCAATGACGTAGGGGCATGTACGCGCGACATACGGCAATCTGAGTGAGGCCATGCTTGGCAGCGAGATGCAAATTCGTGTTGCTCTTGTCCTCGTAGTCGGGATTGCGCAGGTAGTCGGGGTTGTTGCGGAGAATGCGCTGCACAAGAGGCAGGTCGTTGAGCAGGATGGCGCGACGCAGACGCCGCGGTACATCAATCCTGGCCAGCGTCAATGACTGAACACGTAGCAAGATGTGTGGATATGCGTATTTGAATACTCGGCTTACATAATGATGGCAGCGGACCATGGCTGGACACCAAGGTGACGCGTGAGCCGTTGCCAGTGGGTGCGGCCGAGGTTGGTGTTGGACGCGGGGAGACGCGCTGATGGGCGGACCTCCGCGGGCGCCATTCACCCCAACACGCTAGCATTGCAGTTGGCGGAGGATCTGATGTTCGCAGGGGTTTGCAGGAGAAATTCAACCGCATGTACATTATCTCACATGGCCATTTAAAGAACAACGATTTAGTTGTATCATTCAGCTGCATGTACGTCATCTGGTGTGTCCGTGTTCACAAGAACAATTCACTCGTATCAATGCTCTTCTATCCGTGCATCATTAAGGCGGTCTCCGGGAAAAGTCGCCGTCTGCCAGATCTATAATGCTTGCCAAACAGCTCCTTTCTAACGTGCTGGACAGGCGTCCCAGGCTCATCCCCTCTACAATCCCTCAAAGTCGCCTGCCGCATCGTCGTCGTCAATATCGCCCTCCTGGATCTCCTTGGCCAGCTCACGCTCACGCTCCCGGGCCTCCTGAGCGTTCTTCAGCTCCAACCTGTGCTGGTTCATCGGGTAGCGCATGGCCTTGACACACTCGTCGTGCAGGGTCAAGCAAGCGCGAATGCGGTCGTGGAACGCCTCGCCGGGCTCGCGAGTGGCGTAGATGTCTCCTGCCTGCTTCGTCTGCATGAAGCCCTTTTCGTGGTCGATCGACGCCTCGATGACACCATCACGGATGGCCTTTGCAACAATATACTCGGCCGACTCCTCGCTCTCCAGACCCAGGCGGATGCAGATGTCGCGGAGCGAGATGCGCGAGTACGAGAGCGACAGCATGCGAATGCCGGTTTTGATGACGTTCTGTCGCAGACGCAGAATCAGTGTGTACGTCTGGTCCTTGTGGAAGACCTTGGAGTAAGTCTGGACAACCTTGAGGAAGCCCTGCAGATCGCCGACACGGACAGCCTGCACCAGACGAAAGTAGGGCTCCAGGGCACGCTCCAAGCGGGGCTGACTGAAGACGTCACGTTCAGGAATGTCGCCCATGAGCAGCTCAACGACAATCAAGAGCTTCATGGCGGCCTGGTAGAAGCCAGTGGCAACATTGCCCGAGGGCGACTTGCGGGTGGCGCTGATGAGGTGGTCGTGGGCCTCGGTGTAGGAGAGCTGGATGGCGCGTATGCGACCGAGGTAGTAGAGGTATCTGGCGACCTGGTTGTTGGGGGCATTTGGGGGGAACTGCGTCTGGGCGACGAGGAGGTCGGCTTGTGTGATGTCGGCGGTGGAGATGTAGTTGCGGAGGAGGAGCGTGGTGACGGACGCCTGTGTGTCTGGGTCTTTTCGTAGGACTGCGCTTCGCATGGCTGCGAGCAGCTTGCCACGGATGTCGATGACGGGCGACTGCTTGGAAGGCGGCTTGGGGTCCAACTCCTCGTGGAAGAGGGAGAAGTAGAAGTAGGCTTTGGCGCCCAGGGGGTCGAGCGTCCGCCTGTTCATGTCCCGGATCTTATCGACGAGCTTCTCCGAGAACTCGGCGCCCTCCTCGTGGTCCTTTTGGTCATACAGATAGACCTGGGCTGGTCAGTCTTGGTCCGTGCCATCTCAGCACTGTAAAAACGCACCTGTATCAGAATGGCAATGTACGTGTCAATCTCGGGTATGGGCTCCTTGGCGCTGGTCTTGTTGGCCTGCACCTCGTTCTTGTACTGGGCGACGACGCTCTGTATCGCGGCGCCGTCCATGCCAATGTACTCGATGAAGGTGCGGGCGGTGGCGTTGTTGGGCGAGTAGGTCAGGATGATGACGGAGCAGAGCACGCGGTCGGTGAGGCGCTTGCGCAGTGACGAGATGGAGCGCAGGGCGCGCAGAGCAAAGCGCGAGTCGAACTGGGCGACAGCGCGCTCAAGCAGGGCGAAGTTGGCGCGAATGTCTGTGGCCGTGGGGTCAGCAGGCTGCAGCAGGTACTTTGACGAGGCGAAGGCGATGGCGTGGAGGTGCGTCTCGCATATGGAGCCACTGCTGCCACTGGAGGCACTGCAGGCGCTGCAGGGACAGCGCGAGGCAAAGGGGCGGCGGCCGTGGACTGTCATGGAGCCGTATATGAAGCCGTATATGAAGCCGTTTCGAGTGCTTACCGGCGATGGTCTGCTGCTCCGTCTGCTCGGCCGTAGACTTTGCCGCCTCGGTGACGACGCCCTCCATGCTGTCCGCCATGGCTGCCGTGCGGTTGCGATGGGGAGTGGGTGGGAGGTGCGACGGGCGGTGAAAAGGGGAGCTGCGGGCGGCTGCTGGTGGGCGATAGACGATGGGCGATGGACGGTACGAGGGGGCGTGGTTCTGGCGACTGGAGTTCTGGAGGCAAGCTCGCTGGAGCTGCCACTACTGCCGCTGCTGCAGTTACGTCGGCGGTCGGACAAGCTGGCTGACATAATCACAACAGGTGGCTGACATAATCATTGCAAGGGTGGCTGACATAATCACCGCCGTGTTGATCCATCAATACTCCCAAACACCACGCGCCATACTGCCGCCTTTGTTGTAAGCTCGCCTGCACCCCCCAATGTCCGTCATGACGCTGCTCGACAACCATCTCGAGCAGATCTCGCTCTGCTCCGCCTCCATCGCCGAACTGCAGTACGCACGTCCATTCCACCACACCCTCGCACCCCTCTAAACAACGCCTAGCTTTGCCCCGCCCCGCATCTTCACAAACGCCCTGCTGCAGAACCACGACATCACCAGCCTGATCCGCGACACCGAAGCACACGAGCGCGCCCTGTTCTCCGTCCCACCACCCCCAGCTGCACCAAAACACGCCGAAGCACCCTCCTCCACCAACAGGCGCAACACCATCTTCAACCCCAATGGCGGTCCTGGCGCCACCACGTCCGGCGGGGGAGCCAATGCCGTCCGCGCACCCAGACGTAACACCGCTGTGGCCGCAGTCCTTGGCAACGAGCTGGTAGAGAGGATCAGGAGAGGAGGCGGCGGCGGTGCAGGCTCCGGCCTCGGCTACCGCAAGTACGACCCAAGCAATAAGAACGACGTTGATGTCGAGTCGCTGCTCGAGGGTGCTGAGAAGCTGCTGGCCGTGTACCAAGTACCCGGCGCGCACGAGAAGATCGCGGCCATGCGCCAGCGACATGCCAGGCTGGAGGCGTCGCTGGACTACTACGAGAACCGTCTCGCCGAGCAAACTGCACAGCTTGGCAGATTGAATCGGTCACGAGGAGACTACGTCGATGAAGATGACGAGGTTGCAGAGGAGCCGCAGGAAGACATGGTCCTCACAGCCGACGACCTGCGCCGGGAAGAGGAGGAGGTGAGACAGCTGGAGTCGAAGAAGAGGGGCCTCGAAGACAGGGTGCATTCGATGGGCAGAGACATTTCAGGGCTGCGGTGACACGCCTTGCAACAGCTAGGATGCGTCACAACACTACAAGATACCCAAGACTTTTAAATTTCGTCTATTTTAAAAGACACAATTCTACTTGTTGCCTTTTCACACCGATGACCCGCCATCGATACTGATGTTCTGCCCAGTAATACTCCTGCTCAGCGCCAACACCCTGACCTGATCCGCGCAGTCTTCAACCGTCGCCAACCTCTTCAACTTTGTATTGTTGATAGCCGCATTCCTCTTCGCCTCAGGAAACTTCAACCCCCACTCCGTCAACAGCATCCCCGGCGAGATGGAATTACACCTAACCCTGGGCGCCAAAATCACAGCCAAACTCTTCATCAAATGAATCTGCGCCGCCTTGGTCACCGCATACGGCACACTCGACCCACTGGGCTTAACGCCCGCCACCGACGCCGTCGAAATAAACGTCCCCTCTGTCTCCGCAAGCGCATCCTTGGCCGCATACGCAAGCCACAAATGCGTCTTGACATTCATCACGAAGCACCGGTCCCAGTCATCCTCGTTGACCTGCTGCTCAATATCGGTAAAGGTCGTCATCCGCGTCCATCCTGCATTGCTCACGACCACGTCCAGACGCCCAAACTTGTCCAGTGTTTCCTTGACGAGATTCTCCACTGACGCCTTGGACGACATGTCGGCCTGCACGAGGTGGAAGCGTGGGGCTGACGAGGAGGAGGACGGAGACGCCGCCGTCGACGCTATGCCGTGTAGCTCGCTGATGAGCGATTGCGCGCGCTCAGAGTTGGACGAGTAATTTATCACCTATCATGTGTATGTGTCTTAGTCCTTGCTCTCACAGACAAGAGTATTCCATCGCGCAAAAACGACAGGATTAGAAAACTTACCACTCTAAAGTCTGGCGCAAACGCGCGTGCGATTTGCGCTCCCAGCCCGGCCGAACTGGCCGTGATGAGGATGACTTTTGTAGCTGCTGCTGCTGCTGCTGCCATTGGTATCTTTTTTTCTTTTCTCTTTTGAAGCTTCTTGGTTTGGGTTGGTTTGGTTTGATGTGATTCGATTCAGTCCAATTCAGCCTTGAAAGTGATCAAGGTTCCAGAATGGAAACCGGCAATCCTGTGACTCGAGAGCGTGAATTTGCACTGCTGTACAGTACCTCCTCCGTGTTTTGCGAACGGGTGCGTGCCAATACCTAGGTATGTCGGTGGGTTCTGCTATTACTGCCGCTGTCGTCGTCGTCGTCGTCGTTAATCTTTATCCACTCTTTTCCTCTTTATAACTTTACACTAGCAAAAGTGTACTCTGTCTCTTCTTTTCTCCTCTTTCTTTCTTTCCATCCTCCTCCCCTCCTCTACATTAGTACCGTCGAGGACGCGGGGTAGCTCCGCCCCGCTCCCGTGCGCATTCTCGGAACGAGCGGGGTTTGTTCCGTGATGCGGTGCGGTCCCGGTCCTGACGCTGGGTTGGTGGGGCTGAGACCGAAGGCGGTTCGATGCGCATCGTCACACTTTGTCTTCTGGGCTCGCGGAATGGGTTGGGGTTCCGGGGCGGCGTTCCGGAGGTGTTGTGGTTTCGTCGTTGCTGTTGTTGTTGTCGTTTGGTTTGGTTTGGTTTGGTGTGTTGTGGATGTTGTTTTGGTGTAATGGGCATGTCGAGGTGTCGGCAGGCCTTGGATTATCTTATAATGAAGGATGTGATGCCCTCGTTGTGTGAGTAGCGCGACTGTACAGAGTGTTGAGTGATTGACGCAAAGCATCGAAGCATCGTGTTTGGAGCGTCTTCGCTGAACCATCATTGATGTAAAAGAGTCAGGCTGTAGCCATCACCAACATGCTCTCCCTACACATATCATCGCGCCCGTGCCAGATATTTCCGCAGGTATGGTAGCACGTCTTGAACCCTCTCACGACCACCGCTCCTCGCCAGACACCATCGCCCAACCCGGCTGTGCGAAACAGCGCGAGACAGATCACCAGCTAAGCCACTCCATCTCAACTCTCAATCCGCCGGATATGGTTGAGCTTGCGACCTGCGACTGTTTGACGCCTCTCTCTCCCTGGTGTCAATCCTCGATGCAACACATTCCGTACCCGTATCCAGCTAAGCGAGTACGCGTACCTGTAACGCTAGCCCGATACAGTCTAGACTTCCGCAGCCGACTTCGTAGGAGGTGAAGTTTCAACCCTGCGGCAATTTGGTGCTGAGAAGCTGATTTATGGGCGTATGCACAGGACGCTCGCGTATGATGAAGTGGACCATAGTTTGGTGCGGCGCGAGGAGTGCGTGGCTGCGCGGGCGGTGCTGGGCGCGGGTACTTGGCAGGTGGAGGGACGTTGTATATAGAGGGGGTGGAGATAGATGAGTGGTCTTTTTATTCTTGTAGAAACATTGTCGTTTTCTCTAAATACATACTTTGTGCACGCATCGACCATATCGAAGGCCTTGTTTACTTTGTACTCGGCTCGACTTGATTTGACTTGCTTCAACTTACTTGATTCGACACCACCATACCAACCCAGTACATTTTCGCAAGCAGCAACAATGCCGTCCTTGGACAACTTCTTTGCGTTTGCAGACCGCTTCAACAGGGTCATACACATCACGCAGGCGGGTCTCGTGCTCGGCGCTTTCATCATCGGCTGTGCACTCATGGCCAACACATCCATGCCACGCAGCCGCTCCACGACACTGATCCTCGTCTACGTACGTTCTGAGCGCCTTCCAAATCATTCTTATCCCGCCTCCTCACGCCAGTACCCAAACTAACCCAGCCAAACAGTCGATCAAATCTGCCCTCTTCCTGCTCTACCAGTACCTCAGCACCCACGTAGCCCGGTTCCAGCGCTTCGCCTCGCTGAAGGCTAACTTCATCCTCGACACGCTGGACTGCCTGCTCTGGTTCACGGCCTTCATCATCTCGTGCATGGGCGGCGGCCGGTGCGTGGGCAGTTCGTGTGCGCTGCTGGGCATTGCGGCTACGGTGGCGCTGCTGCTTTGCGCGAGTTACTTCGTGACGGCCGTGGGCATCAACTGGCCCAAGTGGCGGGCGAGCAAGAAGGTGACACAGATGGAGCAGGTGTGAGGGTCACGGCTGCGGTCACGGATTCATACATGGAGAACAGGTCAGAGGGGAGAGATGGATATGCGTCCTCCACACCGGCGCCGGTATTGAGGTGATGGTTACAAGGACTGCTGCAGCATGGTTACAGGGTGTATATAAACTCTGGATTCTCGCGGTCCGTCAAGTCCAGCCACTCTTGGTTCTCGAGGCGCACGTAGCCTGGCGCCGCGCGGATGGCGGCTTTCGCCTTGTTCTGCCGCACGCAGTACATGTGGATGAAGAGGAGGATGCCCAGACATACGCCCCAGCAGACGATGATGGTTACTTCAGCGGGGACGTAGCGGGGCGCGTCGCTGGGACGAAAGGTCTGTGGGCCTGGAGAGTGTCAGGCATGGATACGTATAGTGACAGAACTACGTAGCTTACCGATAATATTACCAACGCAATAACCGATCAAATACATGGCGGCGACAGTCGTCTTCTTAGTGTAGCCCGCCACATTGCTCGCCAGTAGACTCAGTAGCGCGACGAACGGTGTTGGACTGGCCTGTGTGAGGTAGTAGCCCGCGAGACGGCCCGAGTTGTTGCTCAGAGGAAGTGCGACGATCAAGATCATGCCGATAATGGCAGTGCAGAGCCCGATCATGGAGATGAGCACACGGTAGCCGTAGCGATCTCCAGCCCAGCCGCAAGCAATCAGAAAAACGACTTCGACCGCGCCGCCAGGCGTACCGTACAGGAGAGATTGCTCAGGGGTGTAGCCAAAGCCAACGATGAGCTGGGAGAAGAAGTTCGAGATGCCGCCTAGACTTTGAGTCAGACTTGGTGTTTATACTTGTAGCTGTTGGATACAGACCATTTGGGATATCAGCAATGAGCGCATAGAAGAAAAACGCCCAGCTCAAAGGGTCTGTCATTGCCTCCTTCAGCTGGTAGAACTTGTAGTGCTTGTTTCCAATACCCTGCTGATTGACGCGCACACGCTCAATAGCCAAGATCTGATCCTCTTTGCTCAACCACCGGCAATTGAGCTGGTTATCAGGCATGATCCAGAGGAACAAAAAGCCCACGCAGGTCGTCAATATCCCAGTAACAAGAAAGACAATCTTCCACGGCTCGATGATTGTGCCTGTCTTGCGGCACCCGACAGCGATGCCATAGGCGACGCAACCACCAAAAATCTGCGCGAACCCGTTGAAGCTGAACCAGATACCTGTGCGAGAGCCTTGTTCCTTCTTCGTATACCACTGCGATGTGAACAGGGCAAAGCCGGGCGTGACGGCGGATTCGAAGACGCCGAGGAAGAAGCGGATAGCGATGGCTCCGGCATAGTTTTCTACCGCTGCGAAGCATGACAGTACCAGGCCCTGAACTTCATCAGTCAACTTTGCGGGGTGATACAACAACTAGACAGCGTTTACTAACCCACATGATGATGTTGAAAGCAGAGTACTTCCCGAGGGGGAGCATTTGCAAAAGCCGTGTGGTAGGATACTCCCACGCAATGTAACCAAAGTAGAATAGCGAGCCTAACCACTGGTACTGATCACCTGTAAGGTTGATTCCAGAGGCTAACTTGTTGCTGGATGGCGGCAAACGCAGGCCCATGATGCTCGCATAACTCAATGTCTGTCATGGCACGTCAGACAGGCTTGTAGAGGTCACAGACGAAGCTTACAGTCTTGTCGAGGTAGTTCAGTCCATAGACAAGACACATAATCTGACATGACAATCAGCATACTTTGGAATGTTGCCAGGGTAGAAGAAGGGTGCTTACGGGCATCAAGTGCCAGTCAATCTTCCTCAACAACGCTTTGTTCTTCTCCGGCGTCAACTCAATCACCTGCCCGTCCATACCCTCAAACGCCTTCATAGCCGCATCCGCATCATGAGAGTGCTTCAAAATCTTCTCGTCCAGCGTCTTCACCAGCCCGTGCGCCACAGACTCGTTGTCAGTAGCCGATACAACTTTCTCTACACCAGACTGTAATTGCGGTCCCTCTGTTGCAGTCGCCATGGTGTGTAAATTCAGTCTCTCTGCGTCCGTTACGATAGATGGTAAGATGGTACCTGAAGCCGCCCCAGCACAAGCAACATCAAGAGCCCCGCCAATCTCTCAAGCTTTATATAGCGCTCAACAAGCCCCCAGCTAGGCGTCTCGGAACGCGTTTCCCGAAGATAAAGGCGGGCATGCCACCACCTACGCGCCGTTGACGTTGTATGATAAGATAGCCTGACAGTTTTGACGCTATGTCAGATGCCGATTGCCAGAGTGCGGGGGAGGACGGCGAGGTTGGGTGACATGGAGGGTGATCCGCGGATTGTTGTCGATAGGTTGATTGCACGAGATCTGCAATTGAACTGCCGGATCAGGAAGCTCGATGGGACGTTATAAAAGCGTCCGAGGTCGGCGTGTTGAATGCAGCATCTGTGGGGATTTTACAAGGGCAGTAGCAGTGTAGATAAGATGGACACAGATTGAGGTCGACTGGTGCATGTGAATTATCGCACAACTGTTGTTTGCCGGACTGGATCGTCTGATGTGATGTGGGTTGGATATCAATTGGGGTGATGTCAGCGGTACAAATTCGTCGGCCACCCTATCCAAGCATGGCCAAGCTCGGGTGCTGCGATTTATGTGCGATCCCAATAACTCTGACTACACGCCCATATGCACAGCAATGAATGTACAGTCAGAATACGAGAATAAATTTGATACGAGTTGTACTCGCAGCTACAACAAGTGCTTATCTGCAGCCATGTCAGACTCCATGGACATAGGCTATAAAATGACATGTACTCCTTCAAACTCCAGGCCTTTTGGCTCTTGTAGTGACCGTTTTCCGTGGTCGTCATGCCCGTGAACGCCGCCCATATGCAATTCGTAAACGCTAAGACAACCGCCGAATACACCAAGGTAGAGCCGACATGCAAAGAAATTAGAGTGCGAAAACGAGGTACTAAGACCGGACGAAAACACTGTTCAGTTTATTGAGCGCGTTGCTGTCTGCAGCAGTGCTATTCTTGGCCAGGCGCTCCGGAGCAAGATCGCGCGGAAATCTGGATGCTGTGTTGGGGCTGCGACTGCCCGATCGAGACGAAGTCTGGTTGTCCTTTTCGGCGCCGTTGGTGTTGAGGAGGGATGTGAGAGTTGGCAGGGGACGGGACGCTGGCGCGTTGGTAGACTCCGTGCCGTTTTGAACGGGCGACTTGTCGCCGTCAGGGGTCGCTGACTTGGTAACACCTACAGATGCAGCGGCGCCGTTGATAGCAGGCAGCTGTGGTCCTGGCTCGGGGCCGGACGCAGCAGGAGCTGGTGGAGGAGGAGGAGGAGGAGGCTGGTGTTGGGCCAGTTCGGCAGAAGAGGGCGCGCGTGCTGGTGGAGGGCTGACCATGTACTGGCCAGCTTGTGCCGCATGCGCCGCATGCGCCGCGTAAATGGGGTGATGAGCGTAAAGCGGGTGGCCTGGCGGTGCATGAGGGTGGCCGACGGGCTGAGGCGAGCGATCAAGAACATGGCCTTGAGGGTGAGGTGGGATGTAGTATCCAGGCGGGGCATACATGGGCTGGTAGAAGAAGCCTGGAGGCGCTGCGCGGTATGGGTGAACGGGAGGAGTGCCATTTGGCGGCGTGGGAGGATACATTGGAATGGCATACATGGGAGCCACGGGTCCAGCGTGCGCGTATGGCGAGGCTGGTCCCATGGTGTAGGCAGCGGCAGCGTGAGGAGAACCAGGCATAGGCCCACGGGTGACGGCAGGAGCAACCTGCGTCTCGGCGACCGTGGACTCTGGGTACATGTTCTTGGGAGGCCTGATATGTCGCAGCTGGGCGTCGTTGGTTGGCTGTGGGAGGTTGTTCGAGTTGGAGCGAGAATAGTAGCTGATGAGGTGCAGGTGCTGACCGCTTGAGGTTGTGATGCTGAACGACTGCTTCATGAGGCCGTCTGGCTTGTAGCGGTAGCCGTCTGGGCCCTCGCCGTCTGATTCGCCGGTAGCAGAGCCTTCAGGGGACTTACCGCTCGCCCTCTTGACGAGCGGCGGTGTTGGCGCTGCTCCTCCTCGCTTGCCCTCCATCTCGCGGTAGGTCAAGAAGCTGCCAGAAACTCGGCTCGCGCTCCACGACTTGCCGTCTGTCCACCTCCTCATGCCGGCCTCGCGCTCATCCCAGACAAAAACCGAGCCCGACTTGATCTGCTGGCGCTCCTTCTCCGACAGGCGACGCTGCACGCGGGGTAGTATGCCAATGCGGCAAGCCTCGAAAAGGATAATGGCATCGTTCGGTGTGCGAACGTGGCCGTGATATGTCTCCATGGTGAGTGGTGTGTGGTGTGGTGTGGTGACAGAGTGCAGTGACTAGTAGCTGCAGTGGTGGGCAGCTCTTTGGACTTTGTGTGCAAGACTAGACCTGCATTGGGTGTCTGAGAGGCACAAGTCAGCTTGGCTGCATTGGGAGCGGTGTTCAGTAGCGCAGCCAATACATTGTTGCAAGGATGTAGACCAGAAGTCGACGTGCAGCAACACCAGGTGACGACCGCATATACGAATGAGGCTCTTGCGCCCCAAACGAGTAGTCGGTATGTATGCAAGGCGACACAGCTGCAACATTGCGCAGGGAGTCGCGGAGCTGTGTTGGAGACACTTACTGTAACACTTGCAACGGTGACAGGCTGGGCGTTTGGCAAGTCTTATCCTTCTGGAAGCAGTTGTGCGGCGACAGCAAGACCTGGTCGGGGTTGCGTGGAGCCCCAGTGACGTGAAACGGGGCCGTCGATGAAACAATCTATCAATGTGACAGGTGTGCGCGACAGTCGGTGCAATGTGGGTGCAGGGGAAATGGCAGGGCTGGGGCTGGTGAGGATACTGTGCAGGGAGCAAAAAGGTCAGAAAGGTCAGAAAGCCAGCAGCAGGCGGCGGCGGCGTGCAGTCTTCATGTACGCTTTGGGCCTCGCAGCGCTGAGCGGAACCTGGTCCACCTGGAATGCCCTCAGACCTTTCTCGGCGTTGGGGTCTTGTCCTTGATCGCCGCCCAGGCCTGTAGTGGCGTTAGATAGCGAAATAAGGCCCCTCAAGCTGCCGGGACAAGCTTTGTTTGGACGCCGTTGGCTGCTGACCTGGGGCCGCTCGTCCCAGCGGTGCGACCCTGGAGCGCCCACGTACGCCGCAAGGTTACGCAGTCCGCGACCCTCGCGGCCTCGTCGTAGTGAACGCTGGTTTCTACAGTCTGATTGCTTCCAAAACTGGCGCGACAGGCAGCAGCCATCTGTTCACATGCACCGTCAAGGCTTGGATCGCTGGCGCCGAGTGCGCGATCCTCTTGTGCCAAGCTTTTCGCGCCGGACAACTCTAAATGGCGCTAGTCAACCTAAACCCAATCTCTGGTCTTTAACATTGACAAGCCTTTTGTCACTTGGCTGGCCCACTTCGACCCCAGTTCTGACACCTCCCAAGCCTCTGAGCCAGTCCGTCACTCCGTCTTGTGGCTCTTGGCTGCCGCTCGCGTGTGAACCGGCGCCGTCGGCTGCTTGAGACAATTTGCCCAGCACTTGGCCTCGATTGCTGCGTCCTCGGCGCCTTGGAGGGGGGGACAAAAGACGCCTGGGCACTCGGCTCCGCTGAGCTGACTGCTGCCTCCGCAGGGGCTGTTGCTGCAGCGCAGACGGCCATGACACACGGCTCTCTGGACGCTGACGAATGCCTCCTACACAGCGTGACAGCGTGCCAATCTGCCCCTTTGTTTCCCTCAACTTCTCCGCAGAGTGGAGAGCCTGTGATGCACACCCTGGGTCTGATGCAAATGCTGTCTACCTACCTTCCTTGAAGCTACCGTGTCCCTCTGTCCCACCAACCAAGCACGCTGCGCCTCCGCTCCTTGGATAATCCGCTCAGCTCCACTGTAACGTAATGGACCATCTGCTATTCCTTAGCTGGTCGCTTTGGGGCTCGGCCAGAGGCATAGATTAAGCTTGGTGTCTTTTTTTAAGCTTACCGCGTGCCACGAGGTTCCGACTTGACCATGCTGACGGTATCACAGGGCCCAAGTCCGATGGTATTTCCGCATGCAGACAAGACTTCTAATCTCTTGTCTGTCGCAATCTTCTGTTTGGCAATTCCTTGATCAGCACCCGTCACGGTCCGGCGGTGATTACACTCGAGTCTCGGCATGAGAAATCAATATCACCGGGCCTTCAAGCGTCTTCGCATAAACTGGGCGTACAGCCCGCGGTCTGCTGTACGAGTAGCCACGAGAGAGCCTCTCCCACCGAATCTCGTAGACCTATCGTGTTCTCGTTATATCCTGCCAAACGCAGTATGGCTGAGAGCCGCTATCAGTGTCACTGTGCAAGGCGTGCTTTTCAGCTTGCCGGAGCGAGTCAAAGGCCCGAGTTCCGCTTCGTTGGCGCAGGTCACACTCAAGCCTGCCAAGCCGCAAACCACTTTTTTGTTTCGATGACTGGCCAAGCTTCGCGTTCCCACGTTAAACAACGGCCCCATTCTGTCATGAGGCCGCGTAAGCGCGATTGGGATTGCCGAGCATCCTGAAAATCAGCTTGGTGCCGCATACCGGCACTTTTGCAAACAACTATGGCATCATTCGGACCACACGCGTCTTGGGGGCTCTGATGCTGTGTCTGCGTCTACATGTGCTGCAACATTCAGACCGTCGCACCGCTCGCCTAAGAATTTTGTAGAAATACAACAAACACGAGTAGATGGCTAGTGGCAATCGCTACTCATCAACCGATGTCGCTCCCGCTTGCAAGGACAGATAAGGTTGAAGCAAGTTATGAGTTTAAGCTTAACTGCAACCCCGGATTGGCCGGCAGCAAATCTACTTTAAACCCAGCGCAAGACCGCCACAAGATTGTCTGATCAGCCCACAACAGCGCACTATAGTGGCCAGATCAATAGTGTAGAGATACCGACAGGTTGCGATTACCAGCTATCACTGCCGTGCTGTGTGCCGCTTCGTATGCGTACCTGTCCGCTTGCGAGGTATCGAGCGAATGAGGCATGTTGGAGGCGCAGCGCACAAGACTGAGGACAGAGGTCGAGTGAGTCTAGAGCTGCGCCGGCGGAATATCGCACCGCAAAAGAATCGCCTCCAGTGCCGTTGGCGAATACTACTGGACGGAGCGCAGGGAGAAATTAAGGTAGGCCAAGCAACCACACTTGCTCGATAGCGCCCAGGTTTTGGTTAATTTGCTCAACCACTTCTGCATTCATCATTTTGCGGGATGGAAGAGGGTAAAATGCACCTACAGATGCACTCGGAGTAGGTATGCTCGTGATGATTTCTGGGCGTTCCAAGGTGATGCGTGTCGCCAGTTATTGGCAAAATCAGCCTGGTATAACGACTGGTATCGTAGTGTCCTCGCTGAGACTCCGCGCCACCTTCGCCTGCAATCATTTGCAATAAGATGCCCAGCCGAGGTAATGGACACGAAGCGACATTGCGTCCGTCGGGTCAATATTCGCTCGAATACCTAGGTAGTCACAGCATTGAAGGCAAGATGCTATACGAATGTCAGTGCTGAAACAGCTCCGCAATTGCGGCTTCACGGCAACATCCCACAACCAAGTGCAGCCTATGCTAACTACCTAGACGCTTGACTGGACACCCGATGTGGAGCGACTCGTTACACACAAGGCCGTATCCATACCGAGACTCATGACTAGGTAATATATGCCTTGGTGCCAACGCACCAAAAATCCAAATCCAGCAGTATTCTCGAGAATGAAGGATATCTGCTTTGTCAGGAGATGAAAGCGCTTACATTCTCGTCTCGGCCCCCAAGCCAACCAGCATCCAAGCACCACCAACCTACACATCCCTCAAACAAGCATCCCTTCTTTCCCCTTACCACAAAGCCCCGACTGCAATGCCTCCTGCATCCTCATCCTGCAAGACGCAATAATCCACGAACCACAGCCTTTCCCCTCCCACACCCGCCGATCTGACGGAATCGTGGCTGAATCCTGCTCTCTTGGCAAATTGCCCACGTGCGTCAGGTACACGCTCGCCTCCCACAGCGCACACAGCAAATGTAATTCCCTTTTTCGATATGTATCATGTAAGTCTATGCTACATACAAGGCCAACAAGTCTGTGTGTAGGTACCAAGACGGCGCGCACGGAGATCATGGGCTGGCTAGTGGCATTTTGTCTACTGGAAGACTTCCCGTTTAGGCAGGTGATGGCCTCTTCACGATGCAGAGAATTTTTTTTTCTCTCTCTTTGGCACTGTGCGGTTACATGCGCTTGGGTAGGTGGTAGGAAGTGGGTTGATGGGCTAAGTGGTGGGATGAAGCACCGTGTTGGCGAGTGGGTAATGCGTGCAGAAGCTTGTTAACCACCTTCCTGCAATGTACTGTGCGAATTGCCAAGGTGTAAGGGGGCTTGGATGGCATTGCATAGGAGTCTTGGTCTCATTTGCAGGATGCGTGACGTGAAGATGCTATTGAGTGTGCGTAAGGGGTTCATTGCTAGTGGTGGTCATTGTTTTCATTCTCATCGTGCGTCAGAGCGCTCTATCAAGGCTCTGGTAAGGCGGTAGGGTAAACCCGTCGTTGTTGTCTTCTGCAGTTTTCTGTCCTCCCGTCAATATTGTAAACAGTGGGATTGTAGTCGCCCATGCCGCTGTCGATAACGCAGTCTGTAGCAGCCACCTCTTCCATGCTGTGGCTGGATGGACCGCGCCGGGCAAGATGCTAGGAATCTCTTGCGTCTGCTCGACGAACGGACGGAACGCTGTCTCATACGCCTCGAGCGCTGTGTTGAGACGCTGACCAGCTGGTAACCTCGCCAGCTCGCCTGCCAGCATGTAGCTCCCTATGATCGCCAGACTGGTGCCCATACCCGTCAGTGGGGTGGGCGCAAACGCAGTGTCTCCTAGACATATCACCCTGTTAAGACTCCAGCTATCCATTTTGATTTGCTGCATAGGATGGAAATAAAAGTTCGGCGCCGCGCTCATGACGGTCAGCAGTCTCTTCGCCTGCCATCCAACGTCTGCGAACTCCTGCCGTACCAGCTCTTCCTGTTTCTGGCGCCCTGCTCTTGAGGCATTCTCCCAGGCAGCCTTGTGGGTCTCATTCCGCGGCATCATTGTGAACATCGCTCTGATGGTACCGTATGGATCGGGCCGGGGGTGATGATGCGTGGTTGCAGACCAATATACACGTTCCACCAGTCGTTGTCTTGGGCAGTCTTTGGCACAGTAAAGTAAAAGACGTACATGTTTTTGTCAACAATGTTCACAGACTCAGGCGGAAAGACCTGTTTCCGCAGCTTTGACCATTGGCCGTCTGCTGCAACGAGGAGGTCGTATTCGTGCACAGCGCCGTTGCTGAGCTCGACTTTGACGCCGTCGTCGTCATTGCGGAGGATTTGCCGTACCGTTGTGCCAAAGATGTAGTCTACGTTAGGCTGGGTTCTGGATGCTTCCCACAGGATCTTTGACATGTCGCCCCTGAGGATCTCGAACTCGGACGTGAAGCTTGCAATGGAGTCTTTCTTGACTGGAAAGGGTGCAAAGGGTCGACCATTAGGGTCTATCAGTTGGGTACCTTTCTCTGTGGTGTTGTGTCGCCTGGCCTCAGCTTCAAGGCCCATCTTCTTGATCACTGTCACGGCCGCGCCGGTGATGTCCACACTCTGTCCATGAGGTAGCAGTTCTGGCGCCTTTTCGACAACTGTAATGCGTCCTCCAATCTTGGACAGGAGGTAGGCCAGACTTGGACCAGCAACGCCTGCCCCTGATATCAATACACGCATAATGTATGAGGTATCCTGTAGTATGTTAAGGAACACTTGACGGAACGCAGTCTTGGGCAGCGTTCGACCTCCTTGACTATCAGCTTCTGATATACATTGTCCTTGCTCGGGTTGATCAATCGCTTGGACCCGTCAAGTCCGTCAAGTCCGGCTACGGAAGGCAGTCGTATGAAGCATAGTCTAACAGGAGCAGACGGCCATCTAACCATTGGCACAAGCTCGCGATCTCCAGCGCAAGTGTGAGCTAATCGAGTATAAGCTCGTGAAAATGTACGCACTAATAAGCTTGACGTGAACGCAACGAACGAAGCATGGCTGATAGCCGGAGCTACGGAGCTCCGATCGTCTTGACCTCCTAACAATCAGCCTGTGATATTTGATGACAACATGACCAGGTGGAAAAGGTGCCGTACGTTAACGAGCATCAATCAATGCTCCCGTGCAACTGCGTCACCCCATCGCGCCTTCCTCGCGCCTAGGTATTGACGTCATGTTTCACAAATCAATATCGCTGTATATATGCGCCGAGCTGATGACAATGTAGAAGGCAAACTCTGCCATTACAGTGAGCACTTCGCAAACCAGGTCTTGTGCGGAGCATGTCGGGATAGATATGCCCTGCATAAGGCCGTACCTTGAGGTCGAAACGGGAGCGGTGACGAAGTGCCCCACTTTCAGCAACAGCTTAGGCAGCCTTCGAACTCCAAACATCAACTACAGTCGCCAATTGCCTTCACTTTTGCATTGCTTTAAGCGTTTCTTTTTCTTTCGCAATGTCTCTCATCTCTGGTAGGAGCTCTACACCTTCCAAAAGCACTCGTCACTAACGCAAGTAGACGCCATCTGGGCTGCTTCGCCTACGACCACCCGCGGGCAGCCAACGCCCCTTTCATCCGACCCAAAGGGAGAGCGGATAGCCTATGCTGTAAGCAACTAAGCAGTTCAATCCAGTGCGAGACATGCTGACCATATCTACAGTCGGGCAAATCCATCTTCCTCCGCTCCATCGACGACCCCGCGGTCAGCAAGCAATACACGCAACACACCGCCCAGACCACCGTCGCCCGTTTCTCGCCTTCCGGCTTCTATGTGGCAAGTGGAGATGTGTCTGGAGCTGTGAAAATCTGGGACTGCGCAGGCGAGGGCGCTACAAAGGGTGTGTGAGGGCAACGAGGGCACTGGCTAGCGTCGACTAAGAAAAGTGAAGCTGACAATGCTTAGGCGACTACCATATCATCGCTGGACGAATCAACGACATCGCATGGGACGGCGACTCGCAACGGATCATTGCAGTTGGTGATGGTAAGGAGAGATTTGGACACTGCATCACTGCAGACAGTGGCAACAGCGTAGGAGAGATCTCAGGACACTCGCAACAGATCAACAGCGTTTCTATCCGTCAGCAACGGCCGCTACGAGCTGTCACCGGGTCTGACGACAGCAGCCTCGTCTTCTACCACGGTGCGCCTTTCAAGTTCAACACCAGTCTGAGGGAGCAGCACAATCGCTTCGTATTCGGCACCGCCTTCTCACCAGACGGTTCGCTCTTTGCTAGCGTAGGGGCTGACAAGCGCATCTGGCTATACGATGGCAAGACCGGTGAGGCAAAGGGCCAAATCGGCGACGGCGTGCACACCGGCAGTATTTTCGGGATTTCATGGGCAAAGGACTCGAAGAAGTTTGTCACCGCTAGCGCAGACCAGACCGTCCGCATCTGGGATCCTGAGGCAGGGAAAAACATTCAGACTTGGAGAATGGGCGAGGAGGGCGTGGTTAGCATTCCCGATCAGCAAGTTGGCGTTGTCTGGCCCACCGGCCGTAGCGATGGATTGATCGTTAGTGTGGATCTGGAAGGTAACCTCAACTATCTGGTAGACGGGAGCCCCAAGCCGACCAAGGTCGTGCGCGGCCATCAGAAGAACATCACATCTGCTGGTATCTCGGGCTTAACGTTTGCCACCGGCAGCTATGACGGTCGCGTTCTTGCATGGGACGTTTCCACAGGGCTTGCTGACAAGGTGGAGGGAGCCTCACACTCAAACTATGTAGCAGGCATCACGGCCGCCGCCTCCGGGAGCCAGGCTGAACTTTACACGGTAGGCTGGGATGACACACTGAGGTCGATTTCTGTTCCAGACAAAATTTTTACCGGTGAGGCGAGCGAGCTAGGGTTCCAGCCTAAGGGCATTGCTTCTACCGGAGACGTTACCCTGGTCGCTTCAGCGGACTCGATAACCATTTACTCCAAGGGCTCCAAGGCTAGCTCGCTGCCAGTCAAGTATGGCGCTACATCAATCGCTGCACACGGCTCGACCGTGGCTGTTGGTGGAGACGATAAGCTCGTCCACATCTACAGTCTATCTGGGACTGAGCTGAAGGAGACTGGATCTGAGATCCGCCGGGCTACAGCCGCAATATCTGCTGTTGCCTTCTCTGCATCAGGCTCTAAGCTTGCGTTTGGTTCCAGCAACGGTAAGATCTACGCATGCGAGGCTGGTGGGGACTGGAAGATCATTACCGACCGATGGAGTGCACACACTGCTCGAATCACCTGCCTAGCATGGGACGAGAGCGAGAATTATGCCGCAAGTGGAAGTTTGGACACCAATGTCATGGTGTGGAGTGTTGAGGATCCAGGCAAGCGAATCAAAGCGCTCAATGCTCACAAGGACGGTGTTACGGGTGTTGCTTGGGAAAAGGCAGCGAAGGTCCTTAGTACTGGTGGTGACGCTAGTATCAAGGTGTGGTCTGTTAAGGATTGAATGTTGTAGAGGACTAAGAGTCCCTGCTGCAGTGTGTAAGATGCTCGTCAAACCGGTTCATCGAATGCGCCTAATGCGTTCATTGTGCGTCTGAAGTGATTGCAGAGCCCGCCGATGAAATAAAATGAAAAGAGTGTAAGAGGTCGACGATCATGTGCCAGGCCTCCTACTCTTAGATGGATGACTTTAGGTGAGGCGAAATCGATAGGAGGATGTAGTTTGTTGCAGCTCCGCGTGTACTTGCCGTCTTTTCCAAGAGGCGTGAGCGCGGGACTCGTCAAGCTCGACGGCCAACAGCCCGCTTATCCAACTCTGCAAGCAAGTTCCACATCAATGTCAATCGTTATTGGATCTCTGGTCGCACTACGGGAATTTAGCATGCATGTGCGCTTGTGTCGCAGTGCGCAGGCCTTTATCGGTGAGCTGCGTCACCACGGCTTGCCTTTTTGCCTGAATCTCGACGTTCGCACGCAAGCACACCACACAGAAGTGCTGACTGCGCATGAGGCTGATTCCTGTCCCTGCCGCAGCCAAGCAGAGTCCTCCGGTCCCTCAGTCGTGTATATCAATCAGTGGTTGCCTCGTTTCATTCTTGGTCTCCTTCCTCCGCCTGCTTGCATTTCGCAGACCGACGCGTCGACAAATTATACTCTATCTCTTGTGATCTTAATTGGGTTTGCCGTTAGCTCTCTGCATCACTTCTACTTCGTTTCTGTTTCGTTCCTTGATGGCAAGTCTATACAATTCCTGCCGTGACCAAGGCAGCGGCTACGCAAACGGTGGCTGCAGTTTCAACGTGGACAATCTCAACCTCACAAATCCATTTCAGCTGCAACAAAATTTAGCCAGCCAAGTGGAAGCTTCGATGGTTCGCACACGTCATGATTCAGTCAATTCCCAGGCCTCCTCTCAAATGCGGCAAGCTCTTAGATGGCGTCAGGCTGAACAACAGCCTTACGGACAGCAACTGACCCCGTTTGGTACTGCCTATTCCACTCCATCCGCAGATATGTCTCGTGGAACATCGCATGCATCGTATCTCTCTTCAAATTCTTCTGGCCAGCAGGGTGGCGGCGAGGCTACCTTCGTACAAAACCTTCCCTATTCGAACAACCCTTTGCCTGCTGCGGTCGGCATGCAACGTTCGAGGACTTCAAAATCTCCCCTCCCACCATTTCCTAGCTATCAGCCACATCATCTGCCGAACATCCCTCAAACGTACCCTCCACCCACAAGCTTCTACGGCCCAAGCCTTACGAACGAGTTCACGGGAAATACATCGACAACGCAGCACAACACAGACACCATATCCACTGACAACATTTTTGACTTTGACACGAGTGGACTCAATGGAGCTGATTATTTGGGGAATAGTACATTTGGTCACGAGTAAGTTCATCCTGCACTGTCACATAAAAACGTTAGACTGCTTGAGTAACTTTACGACACGCCTGGAACTTCACCCTGGACTCCTCTATTAACCTTTGGGTCGACATCTGGACCATTTGGAACTGTCCCTTGCCATCTCAAACCATTGGTGCCATACCGGACCTCAAAGGAATTTAGTTGCCTCTGGCCAGCCGTGGACATCCTTGTGGAAGACGATAACATCGACCTTTGGTGATCAACTCCACACACCGTCCCCCTGAATTCGAGACATGATTGGAACTATTTGTTGGTTTCTCAAATTATCCTACAGGGAGAGCATCGTCACATCTTTATCAAGAACACCGTCGCTGTGCTATTCAGAGAACCTCCTAGTGGTACAGTACTCTTCAGGGCCTGGACGACGCTGCTGGACGTAACGAATTTTCCATAAAGGAGCCTAGTTTCAATTCAAGGCACATATCCGGACACGATATGTTCACACCCCCGGCTGAAACTGGCGTGCTGTAATCGGCTTTGGTTTCCAGTATCCGGTCCTTCATCAGCACAATTTAGCACAATTAATTGGTTTGGAATGGTCAAAGACTTCCCGGTCTTCTTAAATGTGAGTGATTCTAATTATGGTCAATCTCTGTTGTCGTCGGCTGCACATAGTCCAATATTCATCAGCCCTGTGGATCGAACACCCACACGGACTTTTTCCAGTCACATCGTCACCCAGCCTCTTGCTCGGTTATCTTGCATCTTGTTCGTGGTAGCCACCATGTATCGAACGCTCCGTCATACCTATGCCCGGTTGCTGCTGCTGTTTGAGACCATTGGTCAAATTCGCCTCTGAAGGACATGAGATCAGCCTCAGGATATCTTCTTGAACCTCTTATATCTCATTGATTCTTTGGAGACGGCTATTTCTCTTTGTGAGCCCATATAGAGCACCGCAGATGACGCAGAATCTACCCAGTTATAAAAACGCCAACTCAATGAGCCCGTTTGACTGCTATACCAGGATTATACTATAACGTTACACAAGTTTGGTATGCGATCTCCGTCTCTAACATTACTACTGTAGGGGTCCGTTTACTACTATGTTCTCTCCACCGCAATTTGGCAGTCATTCAACCTTATACAGTGGCTCTCTTCCACACTCAAGGTACGGCCTCATTCACAAAAGCCTATCCCACCAGGATAAAATGCTGACCATCTTCTAGTGTGGCCGTCACCGCACCTCAAATTACCATGTCAACCGTGGGACGCCCTCATAGTCCAGTACCGGCTCAAGCACCTTTGCTCTGTCCGCCAACGAAACCTCGAGCTCGTAAATGCACCCCAACGTCTGACCCTGACTCTGAAGAGGCTATTGGATCCGTTCTTGTTTCTGGCAGATACAAATGCGCAAACCCAGAATGTGAAAACTTGCGATTCGGGAGGTACGCAGACTTCAATCGCCATTTCGTAAATCGGCATGCAGATAAAGTCGTTGAATACTTCTGCCCTGAAACAGGCTGTGACCGCTCTCGGAACCCCTCTAAAAAGAGCAAGGGCCGCAGCTTTAAGGGCCGCAAAGATAAGATGGAAGAGCACTATAATACTGTACACTACAAGCGCAACAAGAAAAGGGGAGCATCGTCGGAGACCCTTCCGGAGGATGATGAAAATGCTGAGGAAGCGAAACAGCAACAACCTAAAACACGAAGACGCCTACAACACTAGAGGCACCACATCACCGGTGTCCAGCCTCTGGCTCGAACAGTACTCTGTGAAGAGCTATACGTTCGAATCGTAGCATCTATATGGCGTTCTGGGTTTCCTGCTTCCGCACGAGACAATGGTCAGTTGCATTGGAACACGACTTTACGATTGTACGAACACCTTCTTTTCTGATATGACGCACGACAAAGGGACCACGTCAGGAACTCTGATTTCAATGTAAATACCCATACCTATGTAGTTAATAACACTCATACCATCTTTCAATCATCAATGTCGCTATCTCCACGAATGAGCGCCATTTTCTACAGCAGCACAAACCACATCACCTCATCTTCACCGCCCATCGTCAGGCATCTAGTCTTTTCTCAGCTCGAACCCGCTCTCCACAAACCCCGGTGCGACCGTCGTCCCAACAAGCGTCCACTCGCCCTCACTCCTTGCCCTCTGCCACTGAAGCGCCGAGACCACAGCTTGAGGCACTTGACCACCGAAGATATCACTACCAAGCAGTACACACTCGGTTGCTGTTCCATCATCCCACGACATTTCCAAAGTCAAGGGTGCGCCAGCATAGTGGTGCCTAGCACTAGTATCAGTACTGTACAGATCTACCGCGCACAGCCAGAAGAGCGGTGCAGGGGAAGCAAAAATAACGCCAGATGAGTCGACGTACCACACCTCGGCAGCGTCAAGGCGGTGCCACTCCGAGTGCCCCACGTGCCCCTCAAGGACATAGTATATCGCCGTTGACGCGCTCCTGTTTCCTTTGACGAGTTCTGCATCGGCAAAAGTCTCGCGGTAATAGCCCTTTTCGATGTTGGGCTGTAGGTTCAGCAGGGCGATGGCTTCATGCGCGCTGTGGCTGAGTGGTGGGATTGCGAGGGCTGGGAGGGGATAAAGAAGGAAGTAGAGTAGACGCATTGGTGCGGTTGTGCTGGAACGCAGGGAAAGGAAGAGGTGACGTGGGGTGAAGGTGGGAAGTGGGGTCGGTAGATGAGGACCCAGGCGTAAGTGTTGATTTGGGTGGCTGGTTTGTGTGACGGGGAGGGAGTCTGTTCTGCTTACGGGGGCCTCGAACGATTAGCAAGCAATAAGGCGGACAAATTATGGGTGCTCTTAAAAATGATCTTTGAAGCCAACGAGATCTAGTTCGCGGTCCACCTCTTCGGAGATATGCTTCTTGAAAATGACTGCGCCAAACTCCATTTTCTGGTCCTACACGACTATCCACCAGCAACGATAGCCAGACCTTCGTAGATCTTCCGCTTAACCTTGAAGAAAGTAGCTGCGTCGCTACTTCTGGGGTCCGCAAAGCTGTATGCACCGCCATCAACTTCAATGGTGCCTGCTGCGGTTTTCCTCACGGCAACAGTCCCGTTGATGACCAACACACCTTCACCTCTGAACTCCGCTTCCATCCCCGACGCCTTCATCAGCTTCCTCAGATCAGCAAGTCTCAAATCACCGACATGGAATGGCTGAGCTACAGAGCGCACAGCAGTCGCCATGTTCATCGGTATGACGTCCAGAACCGGTGTATCGTCGTTCGCCTCCTGGCTGACAGGAATGGCAGGCGTAGCCTCCAGCCTCGCTCTCTTCTTCGCAGGAGGCTCATCTTCCTCCTCCTTGGGAGGAGGCTCCAGACTTGCGGCCTGCAAGCGCCCAGTGATGGCAACGACGCCCAGACCATGGACTTTCTGCCACCGCAGGTTTTGAATCATGCTGCGCGATAACTTCACAGACCATGCGTTTGTGTCGACACTAGCATCGATCGTGTCGCCTACTGCAGGGGTGAAGACATCGATGCTACTACCTGCCTCGACAGAGGCTAATATTTTACGCAGCTCCTCTGCGAGGTCCTTGGTTTCTGATTCTTCGCCGGCGACAAAGATGAGGTTGCGGGGTTTGATCAATGGAATGAGGGTTTGGATGGTACGGCGGTCGTGCAAGCCAGAGAAGTCGATGTATGTAATTCGACACCTAATGTCGAGCACCTCTGACTCCATCACTATCTTTGCGGGCCCGTCGACCTTGTCTGGGTCGTCTTCAGGCTCGCTGTCGGGCTCAGCAGGCGTATCTGCCACACCATCCCACTTCCTCTTTTGTCCGACTGCGTTCTCTTTCTTAGCTGCGTCTAGACGTGAAGTCTCTCCGGCGACATTGTCCTCTTCTTCTGCACGGGCAAAGTCTTCAGGTCGGATCAAATCGCCGAAGTCGTCAGCGCGTCTTCGCTTGGTAACGATAGGAAACATCTTATCAGCACCCTTCTTGCCTTGAACCTCAAAGTCGTGAACGTTCTTGCGCCGGGTGAGGACATTGACGCCCATCTCAGCGTCAGTCTGGTCAACCTTATTCCGAGCATGACGAAGGGTTGCTGTTGTATTGAGAGCCTTTCCTTGATGTGGATGAACCATATCCTCTGAGTCTTCCGAGCTTTCTGATGTTGTTGACGATCGGTCGTCTACAACATCAGCCGTTTCCATGTTGGTTGTAGCATCGCCACCAATGGTGTTATTAAGTTGCCTCTGTCTTGCCAGATGTTGTTGATAGAGAGGTACTTCGTCACCCTCAAGCGACACGGTTCGGACGGCTCGTACAGATGTTTGGCCTGGAGCATCTATAACTGTTGGCGACGAGCCCTGTTCAGAGCGCGCATTCTGCTCGTTCCATACTTCCCACAAATATCGCCCTAGACCTTTCTCCTTTCCGTTGAGATCACCAACGCGTTCGGTGAGAATAATCAGGTTCTTCTCATCGGAAGCTAAACTCTTGATGGCATTCTTGGAAAATCCCCACTCGAGGGATGTGTCGCTTGCCAATATAACGCGCGGCTCATCTTCGTCAAGCATTCGTGCTACGCGTGTCCTCCGTTCCAACAGCGTGACATGTCTGAAGTCGAATGGCGGTCTCGCGCCCCTGTCGTCTTTCCCATTTGATCTACCCTTGCCCTGGTCTTGACCATCCGCGGCGCCGCCTGCTCCGAACTCTTTCACAATACCTTCATCCATCCACTCAACCATACTGCGTACGTACCGCATCGTTGCGCCGCCCGTCCTGCTGGCCAAATACAATTTGGCATTCTTCAGCGGACTGTCGCTGTCGGCTCTACTAGTTTCGTTTTGCCATGTTTCCTCAAGAAGATATGATAGTTCCAGGATGCGAGCACTCGAATCAGTAGGGATCAAAACAGATCCTCCCTTTGCGACCGTCTCCCTAATCATGGACAAGAGAGCCTCATCACGTTGATTGCCCTTGATGTTTGTGTGCTTGCCTGATCCCTTACTGCTGCAAATCAACGCTGTAGGGCGACGAAGCTGCTCCAGCACTTCAGAACCACCGGTTCCAGGTCCGCCTAACCAAGCAGCTCCAGAAAGCACATGCTCTCTCGCCTGGTTCCAGTCCACCGCGTAGACGACTGATTCCATACCATGCTGTATGTGCCATATTGTGCCTCCGAGTGTGTGTCCAGCACTGTATGCAGTGATGGTGAGTCCATTGAGAGGTGGCGAGTTCGGTGATGCCAGGGGCTGGCGTGGTTGCGAGTATTTGAGTGCGTTCACAAGGCCGAAATAGGTGGCGATTTCGTCGTGCGTGGGAGCCTGGAGTAGGATGTTCGGATTGTCTCCTCCAGGGAGCGTAGTTGGATATGCGTAGGCCGATTCATTCAGAGACTCAGTCGTGATTATGGAAGCTGCAAGTGGGGTGGAGGCGTAGAGGTCTTGGAGAAGCGTTCTTCCGAGGGAGATGACGGGTATCGTTGCGTAGACGGGGATGCGTGTGAAGGTGGGGATGTTTTTGCAGCAATGCACATATGCGCCAAGATGTGCAGTGGTCGCGTGAGTGAGCAGGATGAAAGAAAGAGTGGGAACGTGTCTGGAGGCGACGCAATCAGCTTCAATCGTTGTATATTGGATTTTCTATATACAGCTGTACATGAGAACCCGCATACTGAATGACACCTACCTCTCAATTTCTTTGATCTTTTCGACGTCAAAGCTCTCGTCCCAACCTATATCAATAAGCACCTTCACGCCTCCATCGAACTCGAGCAATGACTGTGAAGCTGGCGACGCAGATTGCGCACCAAGCAAAGGCGTGAAATTGAACATGGTGGTAGCAGCCAGCCGAACCGATGCACGCGACTGGATATCACGTAGGCATATCGACCTGCCGCAAGGTCAAAGACTGATATGGCGCGTCGATGGTTGCTGTCGTTGAGGACGACGCGCTAGAGGCATCATCCCTTGGCGCGCGCCAAGACGCTATCAACAAATGCAAACAAAGCAAACAGCACAAACACAGCAAGGGGTCGAACAATCGCCTGGAGAGATGCTCTCGATGCCATCATGGCCGCTATTGTCGCAACAAAGTCGGCATCTGCAGGCGAAAACACGACCCGCAGGTGCATGAAACATGCCGCATGTTAAAGTGGTGACATCTCGTGCAACGACAGGCACGTGATGCGGTCGCTACCAGCTCTGGAGGCGGGATGACGGAACGGGTTGCACATCACTCCTTCCTTCCTTCCTACAGACAACATACAATATCCTGCGCCGTGCGGACAGACATACAACGTTCAACACATTCGTATCCATCCAGGATCCCTGCCACGCACAGTGTTTTGCTCTTCGACAGGCATTGGCTGGCCACCTCCTCGGTGATCTCGATCGCCTGCAAGTTCACGCGCCGAAAGTCCGGAAGATTTAAAATCTCTGTGCGCAAGTTCCTCTGGGAGGCCGCCTGAAAGGTCCAACATTGAGCTGTTATGCAGCTGTTAACATGCTCGGATGCGTTAGGCGAATGGGACGGCCTTGCTGCTCCAAGCAAACCCCGCGACAGTGCATGCCGCTAGCATATGCAAGTCACACCCGCTTCGTCTCTTTGCTCCACCTTCGGCCCTCTCTCGGATGCCTGATCCCGCGTTGCAAAACATATCATACCAAAAAGATCCACAAACTGCCTAATGTAAGTCGCCCTTCTCGGTCTCCGCTGTCACTGCACTGCAGGGTCGGATGTTTTCAGAGGCTCATACATCGTAAACTTCGTCGTACACCCTCAAAAGAGATGGAATGCTGTGCACAGATCTCTCTTCTATCATGCGTCATGACACTCGTCACCTGGTAGGCCACCATCCTGGAAATTATCGCGTTTCGCTCAAATAGGCATGACTGCGATAGCGCAGGGTGTCTGGGCTCCACACCGTGATGAGACAATACCCTATGGATGAGACTACCTCCGAATCATGCTAGCATGCTGATATCTTGAAGCTGATTCACCCTCGACTGTGGTGAGATGCCTGCCAGTCTTGCGCAAGGCGCCAACAGCGTCACACAGATAGATCTCGGTGATACCACATCCGATTTTGTCTTGTCAGTATCGTCTGTCTGGCTGCTATTGCAGCAGCGATATCTGAACACCTGTTTACTGTGTACAGCGATGTTTCTGTCAGAGCTCCTCGGCACTAGCCGAGAACAGGGCGGGAACTCTCTGGGAGCCAACCTCGGGGGCGTGCTCTTTTGAGTTTGTTTGTCCGTCCGTGTTTCCGCTCCGCCCGCTACCAATCTTGAATGCCCCGAGTTCAATGCGGCGTTAGATATGTTGCCGTGGAGATTACGATCCAGAAAGGAGCACTTTACACGCAGAACATTCCTACCTTGCTGCGCTATTCTGCAGCCGTTCTCCAGTGAAAGATCACCTCGCATGATATTTGTTACTGCCGCTGACGGGCGCAAGCGAGCACCTCCGCCATGCGGGGTGACCTCTCCAGCCGCCTTTGGAGGCTGGCTGGGTATTGTTTCGCTGAACCTACCAGGACAGTTGAAATGTTAAGATCTGCGTGTCCTTGTCATCCTTGCCATGTGGCTGAAAGGTCAAAACGTTCGACACCACTGGCTAGCGGGTCTTTGCATTCTGCTCGTATCCCATGCGTCCAGCCGCCATGCTTGTTATCTCCTGTCAGGAGGTACGCCTGGAGCTGCAGCCATTTGACCGGATAGCGACCGCGAGAATGATGTCGTCGGGTCCTACATTGCAGAAACTGCACTAGGTATGTGCTCAGGCTTCTACTGCTGTGGGGCTGATTATCAGCTAGGAACGATTAAATGTCGAAAAGAAGATCGCGTCCCACTGACACTTCGCATGTGCGGCCGTAGTATGGATAGCGTTAGGCTGTTGCCATTAATTATCAATTTCAGGGATCCAACCAAGATGAATAGGCCTTGGCAGTAGCCCACAGGCTGATCAGGGAAATCAATTCGCAACAGACAGTTTTCGCGGCGTTACCACTGCATTTCCCGCCGTCGTCCATCTTAGACCATCAGCTTTCCGACCAGGGTAAGTCTGACCAACAGCACGTCCAAGTTGGTACGGGGGAAATCGATGCGGCCGATGAAAAGCGAGTCGTGCTGTTCGTAAGGTCTGCGCGGCTTAAACACCATAGGTAGCACGTTACATTTCCACGAGGGTTGACATTTCTGTGTTACACAGCTAGCGCTCACGCCGGCTGCTCTCTTTGAAGCCACATGCAGCTCCTGATCGCTGTGAGCAAACGTCAACACAGTTCCTTGCGTGGACAGTGCACTTGCTATTCTGCAAGCTTCGGTCTGCTCTCTGTTTTAAGTAGCCGGCGGCCCGGTGCGCTGGATAGAGTGGAACCACTACTTCCAGGGTCATCCTCCATCGTGTGTTAGAGGCGAATTTGTCGTCGTTGCAACGACGCTACTTTTGACTCGCTATAACCTCTTGTCGTGCCGTGCAACCTGGCCTTGAACCTCGCCGGCTTACTTCTCTCGCGCACCCTGCCCTGTACCAAGCATTCTAATACCTATATCCTGGTCGATAAAGCCGTATTGTCTCCCCACCCAAGGCGATCATCACCGAACGCTTCTTACCAGACGACTGCTCGCGATTGTGTAGCTCGCTTCGTCCTTGCATCTACTGCCATCACGCGTATCAGACAGAGTATTGCCACACACCCGACCTTCCAAGAAATCTACTGCTGCCTTCATTAAGGCTGCTGTCGGACTGAGTGGACTTCCGAGAAACGCAGCTTCGAACTTTGTTGCACCACACTTCATTGGCTGTCTCCGCCTGCACCCACGACTCGCTTGACGCAGTCCCCCGCTCTCACGCAACAACCCGCCTTATCACTCGCAGCGCTCATACCAAACTTCCGGAGCACCTTACCACAACAACGCTGCGTCCTCGACAAAGTACTGACTGTTCTGTTCCACCGTCGATCAGGGCAAAGCAACACCTGGCGACAGCGTCGTTTGTGTTGCAGAGTTAGTTACGTGGAACTTGGTCTCAGCGCAGTTGGGCTTACTCTCAGCTCTGAGCGCGCACGACACAAACGATCTGTGCACCCAATGTTGCCTACTTGTCAGTAACAGCACTCGAAGTTGCTCCTATCAGGCCGAATGATTTCTACAATCTCCTTTAGCCCCTCGCCGCCAGGCGCTCACAGTCAAATGAGCACCAGTTCGTCACCCCAGCCCTCCATGTCCTCCGCGAGCGAGTCTCCTCTCACAACACCCAACTTCGATTCGAATATCTTTTCGGCATCTGAATCACGTTCAGACGGTCGACGTGATTCACGCACCAGCCCGGATGATATTATTCCCAAGATCGAAGAGACAGAGCTCGACCTAGCTGACGTCAAGGAGGAGACGGATGACACTCCCATTTCCCCGACAGAGCCTGTACGCATACGACGAGCTCGTGGTCGACCCCGGATTCACCCGCCCCGCTCGCCCACGACTCTTTCGAAACAAGCAAAAGCACGGTCTAAGACTGGTTGCACGACATGTCGAAAGCGAAAAAAGAAGTGTGACGAGACTAAACCTTTCTGTGAGTGCGCGTAACCGTGCGACTGCATGCCCGACTAATCAGATCCAGGCCTGTCGTGTCAGAAGAACAACATCCACTGCGAAGGCTATAAGCCTTTAGAGATTTGGAGAAGTGGCAAGGAAAAGGCGGCAGAAGGTATGTAGTGAATGACGTTTTTCCCTTCCTTTTTCGAGCTAATGAGAGCACAGCACGGAAACGCAGTGAAGATGTCAAGTTTGATCTTCCACCCTTGATGGAAGGTGTCGAGAGCGACCTAGACCGTTCGCTCTTGCAACACTTCGCTAATCGAGCAAGTTCCGTTCTGACTTTACACGGCGACAAAGCAAGCAACCCCTTCACTAAGATTCTGTTGCCGATGGCCCTGCAGCACAAAGGTCTGATGCACTCGGTACTTTGCCTGTCCGCTTCGCATATGCACTCGGTCACACCATCAGAGGAATACGAGAATCGTCAGGCTTACCATCGCGGTAAGGCCCTGCAGCTTCTGAAACGTGACCTCGAGCGACAGGAGGCTGGGGAGGGAGGCGTGATGGTCTTCGAAGATTCCAACGTTGCTCAGATCTTGCTCCATCTCCTCCATTCCATTTGCGATGGAAATACCTCGGGCGAATACAGGTTGCACATGGTGGCTGCAAAGCAAATTGCGATGAGCCAAAAATCCGCCAACCCAGAGTTCCAGTCACTTTTTGATGAGTTCTTCTACTACCATTGGATCGCAAGTCAGATTACGTCCATGGAGGGTACTGATGTGCCTATTATGGATGACTTTAATCTACCTTTCAAGATCAATCCAGAGACTGCTGGTCTTATCGGCGTTTCCGATGGTCTGTTTGGTTTTATTTCAAAGATCAGCAACCTGCGCCGGCGCCTCAGGTCTCGCATCGACGAGAGACTCGAACCAACAATGGACTATGAGGCTCTGCTTGCTGCGCACGCCATCGACACTGGTCTGCGCGGCTGGGTCTGCCCACAAATACCAGGCACACCCCGATACACAATCTCCATGCTATATCGCCAAGCTACATGGGTCTATCTGTACCGCACAACCAAGTCCTCCCACCCACATCCATATATCAAGAACGCTGTAGACGACGGTATTCGATACATCAACGAGCTGCCTGCGGAGGGCTGGATTCAGAGCAACGTCCTTCTACCACTGTTCCTCATCGGCTGCGCGGCGTTCGAAGAAGAGCAGCGCGTCGAGATCAACCGCGCCTTCGCAGGCTTGATCGCCTGCACAGGACTCGGGAACATTGGTTCTGCCAAGGAAGTTGTCGATGACATCTGGAAGCTGATGGATTCTGGCGACCCAGAGTCATGGGACTGGGAGAAGATCATCCACCAAAAGGGATGGGACTTTCTTGCCACATGAAACAGGCTTACTCGCCTATTTGGATTTTGTTGCTTCGCTTCTCAATTTTTGCATTATCATGGGTCTTTTCACGGAGCAAAAGGAGTTTTGCATGCGCCAGCCGTTCTGGTCTTCGGTATGCTTTTCTGGGATAAGGGTGTGTGCATCCTTCAAAGCATGGTTGCGGCGCTGTTTGCATCTGGTTGGTACAAAGGTCGCTTACCATACGGGCGGTGCATAGCGTAGGATTTTCAACGGACAAACGGGTTTCTTCCTTTTTCACTGCATTACTTCGGTACGGTTTCTGCGCAGTTTTGCTTTACACACAGCGTTTCAACGTTTGGCTTGCAGATATACAAGGTTCACATTTCTGATTTGCGCAAACATATTGCAATTGGTTAGGCACATTCACACACACACACACATGCCTACTGTGCACACACAGCATGGCGACTCTCGTTGCAGGCATTATCTGTAGCTAGACGTAGCGGGCATGTAGGTCGTGTTTCACGACACGTAGGTAGCTGCGCGGACGAGAATGCAAGCTAGAGGGAGTTTCCACTCCCCAGCTTCGAATCCTGGCGCTCTTCTTCCGCACTCGCTTTGTGGGCCGATGACGATCGGCCGAGGTGTCAAGGTGAGGGTTGGCGTGCTGCGAGGCGCTGAGTCTGGAGCCCTCGTCTCGACATTCCTGCCTGTGATGCACTACGGTTTCTCCTCCAATCCGAGGCTGCAACGCCCACAGCATGTTATGCTTGAACATGTTGTGCTCCTCTCTGCAGAGCTGAGAACACCTCGCCCTGAGATGGGTACTCCTGCAGCGGACAGGCCACTCGAGTCCGTATTTAGCCGACGGACCAGCAACTTGCATAGGTACTGCATGGTCTGTACGAGCGAGATGAGGAGTCAATCACTCGGTGCCGTCCAGCAGGAGCTGCGTACACTGCGTACATGATGTGGCCGTTGGAAGATCGCCGCTAGGTTGAGCTTCGGCGGTCCGGCTTGAGCTGTACGACGTGGGGGCTGAGCGTCCAGCGTGCACAAACCTGAGGGGCTGGCAACCACTGAGCAGGCCATCTTTCTTGGCCCTTTGATTGCGTGCATATGCCTCGGAATACCTTCCAGTGGACGTGCCCAAGACGGCAGACACGGCGCTGCGTAAATGCATCTTGGATGGTAGCGTATTTGCTGTCGGCCCTTCTGAATGTCCATGTCAGGAGCGAGTGTGCTCTCTTGGCCACCCCCCACGTTGTCCGGGAGCTTGTGTGATCGGTTCCACTCTTGATGAATTGTTCATCAGACAACACTTTTTACAATTTCCCGACATGACATGGGTACACTCGTCTGATGCTGTCATGGATTTTGATCAAACAATAGGAACGCATCAATTACCATGAGTGGAGAGAGTCGGTTGTGCTTTAGCCAGATCCTAGTCTCCACACTTCCTACCACAGGCATACCACCGGGACCTCGCAATCCTGAATCCACATAATCGTGAATCCTTCGCAACAACGACTCTATCCCATGGCCGACATGGTCAGACACAACTCGAGATTGCACGTCAACGACTGCGATCGTCGCGTGCTCCGGATGACTCCGATAAGCAACAGCAGTCAGCCTCGACTTTGCACACCGTTTGGGGGGAGGCTGGCCTCGATTATCAATGCTCTACAGCCGAGTGTGGCTTGCAACATGCCATTGTTTTATGCCTTGGATAGACGACTGCTTCCCAAAAGAGAATCCTGCACGTAAGCTCAGCTCGGGAACTTATTCAGCCAATAACTATGCGCTGCGCTTGGGATGAAGAGCAAGACCACATTGATGGGTGCCTGCATGGAGTCGCAATCGAAGGGCGATTACGCAGGACATGATGCGAGATGAGAGTGGAGTGAATCATGGCTTCACCGCTCGCTATGCATTCTGTGGCGTTTACCGATGTCAGCAGAGCTAATGCGCTGCCCACGAGGACACCTTGGTGTCGTAATTACTTGTCAGTCAAGTGATTTCCGGATCGCCAGAGGCGACGTATAGGGCTATGCGGTGGGCGAACTGGATGGTTTGGGGACCTGCAGCTGACAGCTGCGTAAGCTAGCCAGGCCATGGAAGAGGTCATCGGTTGTGCATGCTCGAATATCGGTGTGGTGCAGAACTTTGAGACGAGGCGTTTTGCTCCGAGCGTGTCGGTGTAGACGTCTTGTTACATTTTTGTTTTTCATACATCACGTCTAAAGCTGTGTAAAGTGAGATATAGGGCTGGGGTCTATCACTTCACACCTCGTTGCGAGAGCCGCATGTGCCACCGTGCTCGGCGAGGCATTACCAGTTCATTTTGTACTGGAGGGCGATGCGCCGCAGCGAGTGGCGGGTAACGACAGCCGCAAGCCACATGCCGAGGCAGAAGTCAAAGCTGTGACTTGAGAATCCTACTGAAACCCTGTGGATGTGGGTGAGTGATGTCGAGACATGCAAGAGACGGGGCCAGTAAGACTAGTACAGGACCTGCAGTGATGTTCAGGATCTATCCGATCGGCATTGAGATTTAGGAGCGCGCGATCCAAAAGGTGGAGAAGGATCCCGCCTCACTCTGAGTTTTGTAGGAGGATTTAAAAAGGGTACACGTTCGCAGTGTGTGATGAGCTGGAACATTGAGCCGACAACTGACTCATGTCGTCACAACCGATTAATTTGGTGATTGGACCGATGACGACCGAGAACAACAGCGGCCAAAGTTTCCCCGCCTGTAAGGGTGAGGAGCCACGATCCAGTTTGACAGATGCAGGAACTTCTCAACGAAGACGGCCCGCAGACGAGGTTGTGCAAGTCATGAAAACAAACATGCCAAGCGATGTGCTAGGCGGAGTGTCGGAACTGTGCATGCCTGTCCAGTGTCCTCCACAGACCACGAGCCGAAGCACGACGCAACGAAGCCCCTGGTGAGTACAAAGGTTCGAGCCGGGCGAGAGAACCAGCTCGACCGTTCCGACGTTGCACGGCTTTATCACAGACTTATGCCCCGCCATGTCTGGAGTGTCGTGCAACCACCCCCCGGATCTCCATTCAATGTTGTACAGAAACACGGTCTTCAGGCGAGCCGTTGCAAGTGTAACGGCGGCCCGAGATCTGGCTTGAAGGCTTGAGTACGGACGGCTGATGTTCTTTCGATCAACGATCAGCGCCCGTTTTGTAGACTGGTAGCTGATGGATATATCCCACCCATTGTCCATCAAAACTCGGAGAGACAGCGATGGAGTGGTGTTCTGGCTGTCATTTCTCTCGTAAAAGCAGACGGTTCATTCGCCAGATATGGTGTAGCGTACCGGAGAAGGCGACCTTCGGTTGGCAAGCGACGTCCAAGACGTTGTCACTGCGCGCGAGATTGACCACCTTGCCCCGTGCCGTGAGATAACAGGTGATGGCCGTGCTAGTTGAAGCAGAGTTTTGATTTCTTCTCGCACACTCACCATGAACACGCCACTGTGATATTCTGACCATGATGGCGTCGACAGAGAAGACCAGGGCGGACGTTGAGTACAGGAGTCACAAGCGCGATACTGAAACGGGATTCCCCGCGCCCTCGAAGGAGCTGGACATTGACGAACACGAGCAGCCAGCACCCGACTCGATCCACCAAGTTCGGTCTTGCGCATCTCATGCCGACAACGCCATCTCCCTGTCGGAAGTTGACCCTGTGTCTGTACGACTCGATCACCTCTGTGTGTCTGTTGATGAGGCGCCCAATGCGCTCGCCAAACTTTTCTCGAAGAAGAAAGCCACGACAGGTCAAAGTCACGTGAAGAATATACTCGACGATGTCTCCGCCGATCTGCCGAGTGGAACCCTGACGGCGATTATCGGTGGCAGTGGCAGCGGCAAGACGTCTCTGCTCAATCAGATGAGCGGACGCATGAAGGGGAACCGCATATCGACGTCTGGTCGGACCCTGTTCAATGGCAGTGAAGATCCTACGAGCGTCAAAAGCGCCTATGTAATACAACAGGACATTCTGCTACCCACGCTGACCGTGCGAGAAACGCTCACGTATGCTGCACAACTCCGGCTTCCCTCTTCTGTCACGCAAGCTGAAAGGAAGCAGCTTGTGGAAGAGGTCATTGCAGAGCTGAGCCTGAAAGAGGCTGCAGAAACCCGCATAGGCAACACTGCGCACAAGGGCTGCAGCGGCGGCGAGAAGAGACGAACCAGTCTCGGCGTGCAGCTGTTGTCGAATCCAAGCTTGCTGTGGCTGGATGAACCCACGACTGGTCTTGATTCCACGAGCGCCTACCAAGTCGTCAAGACGCTGCAGAATCTTGCTCGAAAGGGCAGAACGATTATCGTGACGATTCACCAGCCGCGATCTGAGATATGGAGTCTGTTTGACAATGTTATACTGCTTACGAGGGGCAGTCCTGCGTACGCAGGCAGTACAAAAGACTGTCTTGACTATTTTGCAAAGCTTGGGCATGAGATGCCGCCTTTCACGAATCCGGCGGAACATCTCATCGATGTAGTCAGTGTCGACAATAGGAGTGAAGAAGCCGAGGCTGTGGCTGAAGAGCGAGTGCGTCACATCAAGGCAGCTTGGCGGGAGCACTGTGAGAAGACTCACAACGAGAAGAGCGAGCCAGACTCCGCCGCTGCTGCTGTCGAGTTTAGATCCAAGTCACTAACACCACGGCACTCTGGTCTACTGCAACAGATCAAAGTGCTCACCTCGCGAACCTGGGTGGTAACGATACGCGACCCCATGGGCATGTTCGGCAGTCTTCTGGAAGCCATCAGCATGGCGATCATCACAGGGTGGATTTTTCTAAACGTCGATGGTTCTCTATCCGGGATTCGTTCTCGACAAGGTGCATTATACAACGCCGCTGCGTTGCAAGGGTATCTGATCCTCCTCTTTGAGACATATCGCCTCACAGACGACATCCAGCTTTTCGATGAAGAAGCGCGACAAGGCGTTGTCAGCATCCCAGCCTTCCTCATCTCACGTCGTTTCGCTCGGTTCTTCATCGAAGATCTCCCCGTGCCGCTCATCTTCTCGGTCATCTACTACTTCATGGTTGGCTTTCGCACCGACGGCGCTCAGTTCCTCACCTTCTTCAGCGTCATCCTCCTCGAGCACTACATCGCCGTGTGCTTTGCGATGGTCTGTGTGGCTATCTCGCGGAATTTCGCAGGCGCCAGTCTCGTCGCCAATCTGGCGTATACGTTGCAGTCGATGGCTTGCGGGTACTTTATCCAGTCCAACACGATCCCTATCTACGTGCGATGGACCAAGTGGACTGCTTATGTGGTGTGTAGTCATTCATTCACGGTATTCGAGTATGTGCTGATAGGCGATAGTTTTATGCGTTTGGTGCTCTATGTGCCAACGAGTTCACCGAAAAATTCTACGACTGTCCTGTTGGAGGCCCCGCAGACGAGGCGTGCAAAGAGTATACAGGTAGCTTCATCATGGACTCGCTCGGCTTCCCTGACGACTGGGTCTGGCGGCCCATTCTGGCCTTGACGGGATACGTGTTCGCCTTCTACGCAGGAGCAGCGGTGCTGTTGAAGTACTGGAATGCCGAGATTGCCATGGCGCGTGCTCGGCCTTCCAATATGGACGCATCTGCTGGGAAAGAGAAAATGAGCCAACGTACGCCTGATGAGGTGAGGACGATCAACATTCGGCTGGAGGGCTTCGGCCTGGATATTGAAAAGCGAGCCTTGCGATCTTCAACAACAAAGTCAATCCTCAACCCGCTTACGGCAGAATTCCAGCCGGGCTCTCTGAACGTCATCATGGGCCCGTCTGGCTCTGGAAAGACATCACTGCTCAACAGCATGGCTGGTAGACTGAGAGACGACCTCTCCACGCGTTACAAGACGTTTGGCAGCATGACGTTCAACGGACTCGCGCCGTCTGAAGACGTGGTCCACTCCATCTGCTCGTTTGTGACCCAGGACGACGACGCACTGCTGGCTTCGTTGACTGTGCGCGAGACGCTCCGCTACGCCGCAGGTCTCCGCCTCCCCAAGTGGATGTCCAGACAGCAGAAGATGCAGAAAGCCGAGGAGATTCTCCTCAAGATGGGCCTTAAAGATTGCGCCGACAACCTCATTGGCAACGACCTCATCAAAGGCATCAGTGGAGGCGAGAAGCGCCGCGTGACCATCGCCGTCCAGATCCTCACCGAGCCCCGCGTGCTGCTGCTCGACGAACCGCTGTCCGGTCTTGATGCCTTCACGGCGCTCTCCATCATGGACGTGCTGCTCGGACTCGCCCACGAAGGCCGCACCCTCATCGTCACCATCCACCAGCCCCGATCAGACCTCTTCGCGCACTTTGGCAACATCCTCCTGCTCGCCCGCGGCGGCCACGCCGTCTTCGCAGGCGCCGCATCCCAAATGCTCCCCCACTTTGCAGCACAGGGCCACGACTGCCCGCGGCACATCAACCCGGCCGACTTCGCCCTCGACCTCATCACCGTGGACCTGCAGCACGCGGAGCGCGAAGCCGCCAGCCGCGCCAAAGTGCACCGCCTCATCGACGCATGGCATCCCTCGCTCGTCGCCCCGGCAGCAGCAGCAGCAGCCCGCAGCGGCTCGATCGCCACACCCGCCGAGCTGGGCAGTCTCGCCCGCGAGCCCGCGCGCTTCACCGCCGCCTACGCAATCCTGATCCGGCGCGCGACCAAGAACTTCTTCCGCATGCCGGACTTGATCGTCGCGCGCATCATGCAGGTGGTGGGGCTGGGCATCGTGCTGGGGCTTTTCTTCGCGCCGCTGAAAAACGACTACTTCTCCATCCAGAACCGGATGGGTTTCCTGGTTGAAATCGCGCCGTTGTACTTTGTAGGCATGCTGAATAACATTGCCACGTACCCGGTGGAGCGCGACGTGTTTTACCGCGACTACGACGATGGGATTTATGGCGTTGAGGCGTTTTTCTGCACGTATGTTTCTCTCACCACGCCATTTGAGCTCGTCTCGTGCTTTGTGTTTGCGGTGCTGGCGGTGCTGGCTGTGGGGCTGAAGCGTGATGCGGCGACGTACTTTATCATTACGTTTAATGCGTTTTGCATTACGAGCTGTGGCGAGAGTTTGGGGATTGCGTTTAACACGCTGTTCTCGCACACGGGGTTTAGTGTTAATATCATGAGCGTGTTTCTGAGCGTGGCGCAGGTCATGGGTGAGTTTACTTTTTTTGGACATTGATAACATTGTGTTATTGTGTTATTGTGTATTGTGGTATTGTGGTATTGTGGTATTGTGGTACCATGTACCATGTATCATGTATCACGTATCATGATAGTATGATAGTATGAGTGGTAAAGTGCTGACATGAATATCTAGGCGGCGTCCTCTCTCTCAACATCCCCACCTTCCTCCAGGCATTCAACCACCTCTCACCCGTAAAATGGGCAATCGGCAACATGGCACCGTACACGCTGCGCAACGAGCGATTCACGTGTGAAGACTGGCAGAAGATCAACGGACAGTGTCCCATTACGACGGGCGAGCAGGTGCTGCAGCTGTACAAGCTGGATACGGATCCGGAGATGAATCTCATGGCGCTGGGGGTGTGTGCGGTGGTGTATAGGTTTGTGGCGTATGTGGTGTTGAAGTGTGTCAAGGAGAGGTGGGTGGGGAGGGTGTGGAGGGGGGTGAGTGGGGGAGGAAAGGGTGGGGAAAGCAAGAGGTGAGAGGGGGGGATGATTGATGTAGACAGCAAGTCATGGTTGTGTTCATTCTCCCTGGATGGTCTGCCTGAGCGTGAAGAGGGCAAGTGTATGTTGATGCTTTGCCAGTTGGTAGCAAGTACCGTTTCTGCTAACTACCATTGTGGTAACTATTATTGTGGTAACTTCCGTGGTAACTATCACTTATGGTGACTACCGTTTGTGGCGCACACGTCACATGCTGGCAGCGAAGGAAGGTGTTGCTATGCTCGCCATTGACACGTGATTGCAGTGGTCAAGCAGACCTTGCTTCTCTGTGTTGTGGATTGCTCTCAACAGCACAAGATATACGTACCACAACTGCATGTATGTATGACTGCATGCACAAGCTGGAGATGGAGACACAACAGGCAGCAGGAATGCAGCATCCTAGCCAGTGTTGAGCAGGCATTCTGGCCAAAGAAACAACAATGGCGCGTCACAAACAATGCCAGCAGTCAGCAATCAGGAGTCAGGACTCGGCGATTCAGCCCTGCGAGCCTGAAACACGGCCAGACACAGGCGACGACGCAAGGTTGGTTCGGCAAGGCTGCAAGGGAGGGAGCCGCGCAAGAGGGCTGGCTGCAGGCGTGGGCACATCAGGCGTAGCGGCTGCGTCAGCGCCTACATCATCATCATAGGGAGAGACACGACATGTTCCTGGGACGAGGATGAGAGAGGACAGGTCAAGCCAGTGCGCAGTGCGAACCAGCACTTGGAGCCCAGACGGTGCGCGGGCGGGACGATACGGCGATCAAGCTTAGCTCCTCCACCAAACACGGGGCCTAGCCTGCAGGTACTCGCTGGCCTTAGGAAGGTACCGTTACGCGGCCGCGGCAGGCCAAAACTGCCAGCCATTATTGTCGACCTGCTGCACACCCCAACGCTGGCGCTGTGAGCACCTGCACCACACCACACTGCATCGCACCTGCTCTGACCTGCACTCGGCATCCTCGGTCCGCTTTACCCGTCACGTCGCCCCGTCCCGTCTCGTCTCGTCTCGTCTCGCGCTCGCCTCGCCATCATGCTCAGCGGGCCGCCGCGGCTGGTGCCCTTTGTCTTCGCGGCCTGCGTGCTGGCGCTGGTCGTGTGGTACTACCACGGCGTCACAGGCACAAGCACATCGCTGTCGACATGGACGTCTGGCGCCTCGTCGTCGTCGACACAGCGGCCAGCATCGCTGCGCCCAGGCATTGACCCACTCGACTTCAGCATCCCATTGCGCTTCGCTGACGGCGTGCCCAAGCTGCCTGGCGCAAACTACACGTTCAAGATTGTTGTGCCCAAGACCACCAAGGAGGACCTCAAGTGGATGGAAGAGGAGATTCCACATGCGCCGCTGGTGGTTTACGAGGTTGATAATGAGACGGCTGAGAATAAGGTGCCTAAGAATAAGGGTCGTGAGGCTATGGTGAGTGTGTTTTGGACTTGTTTTTATTATTTTCCATCTTTATCATTGCTGCTCAGACCATGCATATCATAGACTAACTCCACCAGGTCTACCTCAGCTACATCATCGACCACTACGACGACCTGCCCGACACCACCCTCTTCATGCACGCCCACCGCCACGCTTGGCATAACAACCAGCTCATGGGCCTCGACGCCGCCCAGATCGTCAACCGCCTCAACCACGACCGCGTCGCCCGCCTCGGCTACATGAACGTCCGCTGCCACCACGACCCCGGCTGCCCGGACTGGATCCACATGGATCGCCCCGGCGGCGACTTTGACTTCTTCCACAAGCCTGAGGAGATCTACTGGCGCAAGAGCATCTGGGAGGAGATCCACCCGGGCGCCCCCATTCCCCCCGCCCTGTCTGGCATCTGCTGCGCCCAGTTCGCCGTTTCGCGCGACCGCATCCGCCAGGTGCCCCTCGAGCGCTTCGTCCACTACCGCAAGTGGCTGCTCACCACCGGCATGGACGATCAGTTCTCCGGCCGCATCTTCGAGTACATCTGGCACTACATCTTCACCGGCCACGAAGTCTACTGCCCCGCCATGAACACATGCTACTGCGACGGCTACGGCATCTGCTTCGGCGGCCGCCAGAAATTCGACGACTACATGAAGAAGCAGGACGACCGCAACGCAAAATGGACCCAGCTTGATGAGTTCAACAAGCGCGCCGACAAGGCAAAGGAAGAGGGCAAGGACCCGGGCTTCTCCGACGCAGAGAAACTCACAATGGACTCGCTGCGCAAGACAATTTCCGAAATGGACGTCGAGCTCGATAAGCTGCGAGAGGATGCCCGCAAGCGCGGCGACGACCCCAAGCTGAGGGCCGAGGAAACGGAAACGTATGATTCCTCGCACATCTGGGACTATGCCCCGCATGGCGATAAGATATGAGGGCGCGACAGGACGCGCGTTTTCTTGTATCATACCTTTTCTCACCTTGTCGTCCGTCCCATATCGAGAGCTTTCTGGACTTGACAGCGTTGAGCGTGTTCGTGTATCATTTGATAGATTGGGTTAGCTTGCCAAGGAACGAGTGATTTGGTGGTGTCCAAAGTACATAGAAATGAAGATGCCCTGGCGTGGAGTAGTATGGGGTGGACTGGATTGGACTGGACCAAGCTGGATTGGACTGGACCGAGCTGGATTGGATTTAGGGTTAATGTCATCCTTCAAGGCGCTTGGTGTGCTTTGCATCTGCACATGCTCTGCTTGCACGCATGGTTGTTGCCTCACTCGCCTCACCTCTCCTTCCCAAACCAAAAGCACCATGCATATGCAATTCCAACAGTCCCCTCATGGCACATCCTTTGCAGTGCATGATCTACTTGCTCCTCTGTAATCCGAATTGAGTTGCTCGCGTCTCCCTTACCAATAATGCATCTTCTCGAGCACGGTGGCTGGGCCGTGCCGAGTGAGGTTGGCGCGCCTCCTACCTACCAGTACCCACAAAACAACAAATAGAGGTGTCGGCAACTCAATCAGACGGCACCGCGCTTCAACGCAACGGGAGCAACTGCTCGTCTTAGACTCCTGCTGCACAGCTGAGACAGGACAGGGTTTCTACAGTTCAAGCACGTGCTGTGCTGTGTCGTGCATGCGCTTGGTGGTCGTTGAGACGACGGGAATTTTAAAGACGTGGACGCGTTGCAACGTCGATAACGGCGGACGACCTTCATCCTCACTGAGCCTTGCTTTCATTTCATCACCCTGCGCCTCACCTCCCTGCCTGCGGCTATGGACGCCTGGACCGAGCGCAAACCCAATCTTTCAAACACAGGCTACCCTGATAAACTGCATCTACACGTACAGACCCGACACGTGCTGATCTGCTGCACTCTGGATTCCAGCGTTCGAGCGTGCCAGCTTGTGCAGCGTCAATTCCAGGATGGAATGTAATTCTAGAAAAGAAACTGTGAAGCTGGAATCGAAAGCGAGGGCGCCGTGTAGAATGAAGGCCGCGGTGACAATCACGCCTTCAGCCTTCGACTACCCGAGGTCCTGCATCGCAAATTATGAACGACCTGCGCCTGTGATTCCCGAGGAAGACGTACTGGGGATCGTCAGGGTGGGCTGTTCGCCCACAAACCGCGAGACTTGAAACTGACCTACGATAAGCGCTACTGGAGGAGCTTGCCCGACAACGAACCTCTGACCGAGGGGAAAAAACCTAGGCGGGAAACTATCACTGTCGACCTCTTCGACTTTGAGATCTACAGGTGTCCTGAAGGGGTTCGTGCTTCCGAGCTGACGAGCCTGCATCTTTTCGACGTCAAGGCCAAGAATCTTTGTTTTGACGGCTATGTTCGAGTCAGCAGCAATAAGTACTACCTTGAACGCATACAGATCCAGGATATCTCCATTGGCGGATATGGTTCGGACAGTGACCCCGGTGTAATTGCATACCTGCAAACTAGCCTGGCGAGCAGAGACACAACGTCTGATATCTGGCTGCAGCTGCGACGACCTGCTTCGTATTACAAGAGATTCCACTCGCCTTTTCTGTGGGTTGCTGGGTTGGGAAAACATGTGATAGACTACATGGAGAACCAGCCGCGAGGAAGCATAGGCCTGGAGAGCTTTACGCGCGACTTCTACCAGTGGCTTGTGCAGCGCTTTGGGTCAAACAACCGGTTCCAAGCATGGCATGAAGCTTTCAGACGTAAGACGGACTTCCGCGTCGCGTTCAACGTGCATGCGGAGTTCTTCTACAAACAGGCCCTCAACCTGTCCACTTCGAGTCACCTCAGCAGCCACCCGGTCTGGAGGCATTGCATGTGCGACCGCCAGCTGGCCATCCCCCGGCAGCCAGGTTTGATCAAGTACACGCTCGTGACACCGCGCGTCTATCAGTGTTTCAAGCACATGTACTTCGCCGGCAAGCTGAAGCAGATCTCACCGGTCGAAGCTGTCAGTCGAATGCAGACGAAAAGGAAGGCTGGACTGAGGTTTGCAGAAGACTGTACAGCGCCCAACTTGCCTAGACGTATCGAGAGTGGTACGAATTCGTCTCACATCCGAGTCGGCGATGTGGTATCCATCCTCCCGGACAGTGCTGATAAGACCAAATGGCAAAAATCTGACGACGAGTGGCTGGCTTATGTTCAAGGAGTTACATCCACTGCAAGTGGAGTACAACAACTCCTAGTATTGTGGCTCTACCGTGCCTCCGATACGAACATCTGCCATGCTGAATATCCTGTCGTGAATGAGCTGTTCCTGTCGGACAACTGCAACTGCAAAGAGCAAGGGATCTTGTCAACAGACATCATCCGGAAAGTCACCGTGGCCTGGTCGCCCCATTCTTTGAACACCGACCGAGAGTTCATCATCCGTCAAACGTACATAACCGGCGACAGCGCTTTTGTAACCGTCAATGAAGCCCACAAAACCTGTCCGTGCCGCAGACCGAAGCCATCCACTAATTGGTCTCCTGGAGACACGGTGTATGTCTCCAAGACCACAGACAGTCAGCAACTGCTGGAACCAGTTGTCATTCATGAAGTCGACTACGAGACGCAACAGGTCAAAGTCCGTACATTGCTGCGACTTGCACGAGACTGCCCATTACTTGCACAACAACTTAACAGGAAGGACATGGCACCCAACGAGCTCGTGCTGACGGGTAAAGTCAAGACAGTGCCTCTATCGCGCATACAGCGGGCTTGCCACATCCGCTTCATCTCGTATGCAGATGTTCTCCGGAGACATATACCTGCACCCTACAACCTCAGAGGAGCAGGGGACTACTGGTTCATCAGCCTGGGTCTCGAAAATGCTGGCAACGTCGAACGCTTAGTCATTCTGCAGAAACTACCAACAGGCTTTCACGAAGCCCAGCAAGCGCCTGCCGTGATGAAAAAACTCAGAGGTCTCAGCCTGTTCAGCGGCGGGGGCAGTCTCGATCGTGGGCTTGAAGAAGGAGGCGCCGTCGAGTTCGAGACAGCCGTCGACTACGACTCTGCAGCGATCCACACGCAGCGTGCGAACTGTTTAGATCCACAGAAAATGCGACTCTACTGTGGTTCTGTCGACGACTATCTCAATTTACTTCTCTCGGGAGTCAAGAATCGTCTGGTGGCGCATGTGGGTGAAGTGGACGTGATTGCCGCTGGCTCGCCATGTCCTGGTTAGTAGACCTTCAACTTTGATTGATAGGTAGATATAGCTGACTGTCTAGGCTTCTCTTCTCTCCAGCGGAATAAACTGAGCGAGCAGTCCCTCACAAACGCCTCCCATATTACGACCTTCTGCACCGCTGTTGATATACATCGCCCACTCTATGGCGTCCTGGAGAATGTCGTCAATATGGCGTCAGAAAACAAGGCTTTTGAAGATCAAAAGATCTTGTCGCAACTGGTGGCTTCCTTGGTGTCGATGGGTTATCAAGTGAATCAATACATAATGGACAGTTGGTCATACGGAAGTTGCCAACGTCGATCGCGCATCATTCTGACGATAGCGGCACCTGGCTTTGCGCCCATGTTACAGCGACCTCACACCCACAGCCGGTCTTACGAAGAGACGGCTGCACGCAGTCTAGGGAGGCTCCCCAACGGAGAACGGTTCAGAGACCGTGAGCATTACGCTACGCCCTTCCCATCTACGTCCGCTCGCAACGCCACCGCCGACTTGCCAGATATCGGTAATGGTAATGTCCAGAGCTGCATCGCGTTTCCCGACCATCGACTGTCTCGGCCGACAAACAGCAAGGCGCGAGCGCTGCTGGAGTGTATCCCAAGGCATCCGCCGGGTCAAGGATACGCGCAAGCTGTGCAACTAGGCCTTGTTCCGCCGCTCCTTCACATCACGAAAAAGAAGATCGGAAACGCGTACAAGCGCATACAGGGGGATGACCTTATACCCACCATCACAACTGACGTCAACATGCAAGATGCGTACAACGGCACCAGTGTGCACTGGTCTCAGAACAGGCCGCCGACTATTCAAGAGGTCAAACGCACGCAGGGCTATGGGGACGATGAGCTTGTCATCGGAACACTCAAGGAGCAGTGGAAGATACTGGGCAATGGCGTGGACAGGAAGGTTTCATTCTCGCTAGGTCTCGAACTGCACGGCGCTCTGGCGGCGTCGAAACACGCACTGCTGCGCGGCGAATGCGTGGAGGATGACACTGAGATCATCGTCGATGTCGAGGAAGACGCCAGGGAATGGTCGTCCAAGGCGGTGGAAAATTCCCCTCAGTCACGACCATCCGTTTCGCGTTCGTTCTCGAGCGATTCGTTCTCGTCCATGCGGGGCGTACAACAACGCTTGGGGCTTTTGGGGTCTGCCGACACGTGAGACGTCAAGCCTCAGGTGGTGCATCGAGGGGTAGCTCCGCTGCAAGAACAGCGTGGTAAACAGTGCGAAGCAGCCAAGGCTCCCACATCAGACGACAGCATGCTGTCTCGACTCTCGCGGAAAGTCACGCAGAATGTAGGCATCTTCTCACTCCCCATTCTCCCTTCATTGCTGCAATCCAAACACCCAGCCGTTCGCTCCAAGCGCCAAAGGGAAGATGAACCAGATGATGCCGAACATCCACGTGCAGTCTCGCCATCGACCATGGGCGCCGTGAAGCGAGCGAAGATCAAAAACACACGCAGGACGACTTCGCCAACGGGACGTGTGGCGACGAGCGACTTTGGAGTCGTCCATAGACGCTCTTCCCTGCCGACTCTTGGTAGAACTACGCTCACGCGGAGTTTGGGACCGCCGCGGTATGCTCCCAAGGCGTGGCATAGGGAGATTGGAGCTGTGGATAATGTCGTTGAGCTAGTATGAAGGTAGTGGAAACATTCCGCTGACGCGGGTTTGATCTTTATGTTTCAAGATGGCTGGACGTGTATTGCGTGCGGATCGTCTCGCCGCAACTAAGTATATATACATATATATATATACCAATCTACTTCCACTCCACGCTCCATGTCTGCTCGCCCTTTCTGAACGGCACAACCTCCACACTTACACCATCCTTCTTCAACGCATCCACAATCTTCTCCTGGCCCTTCCTCAACACAATCCTCTCGTTCCGCTCGTCCTTGACCTTGTAGAACTGGCGTCCATAACCCCCAAAGAAACCCTCCAGCACCTCTTGCGTCACATCCGCCTCCTCAACAACACCCCGCTCCACGCCCGTCGCCAACGCATCAAGCACATAGCCCAGCGCATACGGCTGCGTAAACACCCCCGCCGCAACCTTATCCTCCCCCCTCTTCTTCACACTCGCATGCGGCGCCGAATCCGTCCCGAGGAAGAATCGCCCCTGGCTGCCCACCACCGCCCGCAGCAGCGCATCCCGATCCTCGGGCGTCTTAGCCACAGGCTTGCAGAAACAAAACGGATCACCGGCCCAATCATCAACTACTAGACTAAGATGGTGCGCCGTGATGGTCCCGGCCACAGAGGGCCCGCATGCACGCACCGCCTCCACCGCCGCAGCCGTACTGCAGTGCTCAAGGATAATCCGCAGCCTGGGAAACCGGGCATGCAAATCCCGAAACGTAGGCAGAAACGCAGGCTCGGCATTCATAACAGTGATTGCAGACTGGCCCGCCGGCGTAGCATCGACGTGCGCCCCCGCTGCGGTGCTAGGCACCTCTCCGTGCAGATTCAGCACCATATCCTGGTTTTCCATCTCGGCGAAGACCGGGTAGAAGGCCTCGTAGGATAATACGCCGGAGGAAGAGTTGGTTGTTACGCCTGCGGGGTAGGATTTTACGCCTGTGATGCCTGCGGCTTTTGCGGCGCGGATTACGGATGGGGTGATGGCTTCGTGGAGGTAGAGTGACATGAGGTAGTTGACGGTTGGGTCGATGGTGTGGAGTCGCGCGCGGTAGTCTAGTGCGGCTTGGATGGTGGTAAGGGGGGGGATGAGGTTGGGCTGTGTGGTTGGGGGGGTTGCGTTAATAGGGAGTTGTTTTTCGGTGGATGGAAGGATGAGTGGAGTGTTGGTATGTACGTGGAGAAGAAGAAGATAAGAAGAAGAGGAGAAGGAGGAGAGGAGGAGGCGGAGGAGACTGGCAAATGAGATGAAGAAACAAAAAAAACATACAATCAACAAAACTGTCCATCGGCATGCTCATAAACATCAATCTCATATGCATAAATAAAAGACACAAGCTTACCATAACATACACCTGATTCACGCCCCCATTGCGAATCGTAGGCGTCACCAGCTGCGACATTTCGCCATCGCGCAGGTGCACATGTGCGTCAAACGCCGCGGGCAGCTCAATCTCAGTCAAGTCCTTGAATCCCATCTCTTCCCTTCCTTGCTCCTTCTCTTTCTCTTTTTTCCTTTTTTTTTGCCCTCTCTTCTCCCGTTTCTTGTAGATTTCCCGTGTCCTGGACAGTGGCAAGCGGTGATATGGTTGGTGGTGGGGAGGGCGATTATTTTTTGGCGTCGTTGCGGGGGCTTTTCGGGAGAGATCCGAGGTCGGGATTGGGAAAGCCGCTAGTGGGGGTGGGGCTAGCTGCGTTTGGGTATCTGGAGAGGTGTGCGAGCGAACGTGTATGGGTTCACAAAGAGGTCAAAGGATTTGGGTAGATAATAGTAGTACTAGAAGGTGTTTTCCGCGATACGGAAAGTGTAGGTCTGCTGTCTTGTGCGTGTTATGTGGAGCTCTATCCTCGAATGGAGAGCTGGCCCGATCAGGAGTAGCGCGTTTTTTCACTAGCGTAGTACACTTTGACTTCACGTTTCCATTCGATGTATTGCAATCCTGCACTTCTGCTTCTGCTCTCATTGTATGGTCGCTGATTGTATCATGGTATGTGTAGAAACTGTACAGGTCGCCACTTCCGCAGATTGAAAGGGCTCCCGCCGTGTTCGGTGTGCTTTGGGGGAAGTTCACCTGCAGATGGCTTTGTGATGGTGTGAAGTCCTTTGTCTGATGTCTTTTTCGTAGCTATTGAGCATCGAGTAGGCAAATCTCACGCTCACAAGTTAAAGATAGAAGAACATTTTTCAAGTCCAACGTGACGCACAGATGTAGGGACGGCGGGTTTGATAGGGTGAGAGTCTGTTCTTTAGCTCGATCCTACGATATCTTCCAACATTGACCCAGTATCAACACTGAAATACGATATACAAGGCGGTTCACCACTCGAAACATGTACCAAACACCCGTTGCATGTTGCAAGGCAGCGGCTGACACACTCTCCATCCACCTGTCGAATTAAAGGCATTGGTTGAGGTTGTTCCCTGATTTCCAGTCGTAGAGCGCATGTTAATCATATAAGCGTAAATCCTCTTCACCTACTGCTGGACTTGTAAACCACAAACAGGACTACTACTCTCCCACCATGTACTCTCCCAACACTTTTCTTTACGTCTCTTCCCGCTCTCTTCACTCACCATGAACCTTCTCTACGCCTTTCTCTTCTACTTTGCCACGCCCTCTCCTCACAGTCGCTATCATCTTAGACCGGCAGCCGGAAGAGTTCTGAAAGAGACATGCAGGTTAAAGAAGCCTACCCCCTAGTTTAGTCTGCCACACTAGAACCATTAAAGGCAGCACAATCGGCATCTGTCTTGTTTGCATGAAGCCCTCTGGGACGAGCTTACGTACTAATTTCTTCGACGGCATCGGCTGGAACGTCAACAGGATCAAGAGGGAGCAGCTCGCCATGACACTCACTGCACTGGGAGAGAGAACCCTATTCCTAGCGCTTGGCTTGTAGCTGGAATTCGACATCTGTACCCCGAGTACTTGACGTCGATGCCATGGGTGAGAAAGAACAAATTAACATATCAGAGACGCAAGAGCCTGTCCAATGAGAGTAACGTCGCAGCTACGCCGTCTCCGAGGAAGATCAGAGCGGGGCTACTGCGTCTTGCGCCTTCACTTCAGTCCACCCTTTCAACTGCTGCTTCGAGCGCACCTATAGCTATTGGTATAAGCTCAGCTACGATGCTACTGGATACAACCCATTGTCTATGAGTTGCGAGGGTGCGATTACCTGAAATCCAGAAATATGATTTGCCGCTCGCTGAAGAAGAACCCATGGTCATTGCCGTTGTTATCCAGCAGCACCTCCGGCAAGCTTGGACTTAGCCACATCCATGCGCAAGCAGTGTGAATCCCTCGGATACCGTTTCAAACGGATTGGATGTAGCGGTATCTTTAGGACTTTCGTGAAGCACGCCGGTTCTATGGTCCGTGGCGTCAACAAGGAAGAAGACAAACTTGTGTACGAGTGGCGCAACGTGGATGAGGCGTCACTTGTGCGAATGATTTTTTGGCTAACAAGTAATGTCAGATGGGAAGAGTTTGAGAGACAACGCATCGTGATCATCTGAAAAGGTGTTCATCAGGATCGCATGACTGAAGTGCTGGGGCCATTTTCTTTTGTTACATTGCCATCTTCCTGTTCTCTACAAAATCCCTAGAAAAGCAACAGTTTGATCTTGAAACACACTGGAGAAGACGTACCCTTCACTACAACTCTTAATTTATGGTGACCTATGCGATTTCAGTCTAGAGATAACCGTTCAACCCTACAGTTGAGCAGTGTAATACATGACAAGACCAACATCCCATGTCGCATTATGCAAGATCTGCAGACCAGAATGCAGGCTTGATGTGCATATTCGAATTTGAAAATGACATGAACATCGTCAAGGATCAAGAAAGTATGTATAAGCACCATTCAAGCCATCGAAGAAAAGTGATCCTAGAACTACGTGTCTGGTACCAACAGAGGTGTTAGACAAGAAATCCCGCAAGCCTCCTTGGCTTGGGAGTTATTTGTAGAACTACAACATTTGTAGCATCTCAGAAGACCGCTGCAGGACTGCTTGAGTACCACCTTGCTACAACGATATATGTATAGCATAGTGGAGATCGTGTGCATTCCCAACCCTGACTCCATGAACGGCAAAGAAGCCGTTGTTGTCAGCCCCCTGGATGTGGGTCAATACAGCTATGGTCGGCAATGAGCAATTTTGAGATACTTCGTCGAGCCAGGCTGAGCGGCTCACCAGGATCGGACTGCCATTACTCGCGTACGGAACAGCGACGCTGAATTGAGGAGTTCCGGTGGCCGGAGGCGCTCAATGAACGGCAGGACGCACAAATAGACTCAGAGCTTATGCCAGGATAATTATAATCACAGTCCAGCCCAAGAGGTCGACCGGGAGTTGAATGAGTCTCCAAGCGCCCGGGTCGTGTTAGTGAAATTAGAGATGACGCATTGGCTGGATCTGGTGGTGCTAGACGGCGCCGGCCGAGTAAGCAATCGATAGACCAACAAGATTCTCAGGGTCCGGGGCGTACCCCAGAAAGCGTATCATCGCCTGTACCTGACCTTGCACTTCGGCTTTGCAAGCGACATCACTTTGAGCTGGTCATGAAACTGTGCACTGCAGAAAATGGATGATAATTCTCTCAAACCCGCCAGTCGTATCCTCACGACCAGCCTATTAAACTCCAGGTCTTGAAATGGTATACTGCGCCGCCTGTCACGAGAAAAAACCACAAAAAGCATCCAAGATGTAAAGATGACACCATGTTGATTGTCTAGACAACTCTTTTCCAGTGGCCGGGAGTCTCAGAACATGCACGCCATCGTCCCACACACCAGATCCTCCATATAGTAGCCCTTAGACCAAAGCGTATTATAAAAGTCAAAAGTATACAATCGAAATGCTGCTGCGGCGTGTGCGCAAGGAATCGTGGATGACCTCGAACTCCCATCGCAATGCACCTAGCAATGCAGGAGGGTATCATGATGCAGAGTCGAAGTCATTACCCGTGAGATAGCGTTTCCTTCCCCTTTACCACGATCTTGAAAGATAGCTAAGCGAGCGGACTCGCTCAGCGCATCAGACAAGCATCTTGAACTGCTTACAAGAAAGCAGCAAGGGCACCGACAACGGCGAGAAGGCCGACACCAGCCTGGGCAGCAGCACCAGTGAACTCAGGCTGAGAGATCGTTAGATTAGGTTCTGCTAATTACACGCATGTGGTAAACTTACAGTGGAGGGCTTGGTGGTGGTGGGGTAGCCAGTGGCAGTTCCCTGGGGGACAGAGTGGGGAACAGTGGCGTTCTTGGATGGGTAAGGGGCGTGGCTGGGAGCGACAGGGGGAACGGAGGCGCTGTAGACGGGAGTCTCGTGCTTGGAGGAGGGCTTGGGGACCTCGGGGGTCTTGGTGGTCTTGACAACGACGGTGGAGTACGAGGAGATCTGTTTCTCGTTAGAATACTTCAGAGTGATTCTAATCAGAACAGAGACTTACGGTCAAGGTGGTGGCCTTGGTGATAGAGTAGGTCTTCTCCTCGTAGGTAACAACGGTAGGAGTGGGGCAGACGAAGGTGGTCTCAGGGACAACCTTGGTGGTGGTGACCTGACGATCTGTTAGATTTGAAATGTCCCCATCTGATCTTCGGAAGCTTGATTGTAGTGCAAGTGGCCCCTAGGTCGGCATCAAATGCCTCCCGTAGCCGTGATGACCGCAAGGTTGCAGGTCAACAAATTTTTTAGACGAGAAATTGACTTACAGGGTACTCCTCGTACTTGACGCTGGAAGAAGAGGCGGGGTAACCAACCGAGTAGACGGGAGTGGAGGCACCGTAGGCGGGAGTGGAGGCAGCGTAGTGGGCAGAGCTGGATGCGACGGGGTACTCCTCGTACTTGACGCTGGAAGATGCGACGGGGTACTCCTCGTACTTGACGGAAGAGGACGCAACAGGGTATTCCTCGTACTTGACGGAAGAGGTCTCGGCAGGGTAGGCCTCGTAGACGGGAGTCGAGGAAGACTCGACGGGGTAGACGGCAGCGGCAGAGGCAGCGCCAATGAGGGCAACGACAGCGAAGGAACGCATTTTGATTGTTTGGGTTGGTATTAAGTACGTTGGTATTAAGTACAGGCGTTGGAGGTCGTAGAAACGAGTGAAATCGGAGATATCCGGTGTATTAGTGTAGAGAGTGTGGGTGAAGAAGAAAAGCCGTGGTGAGGAACTGGGAAAGCTACTTTATAGGAAGCAGTATACGAGCTGACCAAGAGAGCCGCCATGGACTGACAGGGGCTCACATCGATAGCAACACCCGCCAGCGAGCATCTGGAGAAGCTGGCCCGTGGCGGCGGTCTAGTGTGCATGGTAAAGGGGTAATCTTTGCTGGACAGATTCGATAAGGCTGGCCGTGTGAGCGCGTTTATTGATGGAAGCTCACTTGCCCAATCACAATACGAAGAGGCGCAAAGAAACGAGATGAACGACTAATTTCCCCTGCCAAGGTCGCCTCAATTAGGATCTTTGTCTAGCCGAGTTGGTCATGAAGTAAGTTAGTGCAGGTGTTGTCCTCAACAACAGCGTGCACAACCGCCTGCTAAAATTGCACAAATAGCACCTTGGATTGATGGGTGAGCTGTGTGGAGTGGTCGCACGATCGTCAGCAATACTTTGGAAGTAGACTGAAGGCCTGCAGACCGCGGTGCTCGTTCACTTCAAGTCTGTCAAGCTACGTCGACGCCTTGGCCTCTTGCAAAGAGGGGCCGTGACGAACGATTCCCCATGCACGTGGATCACCACCTGTGATCGAGCGCTGGCAATGTCCTTGCGCACAAAATAGCCGGGCATCAATGGTGGATTCACGAAAGGGCGGTCTCCCGACGCATTGAAGAGGTGGTGGTCAAGGCGGAGGTGGATTCAGCGCGGGTTCCTGCGTTGTTGTGTCTGGAACCCCAACTAAGATCTGGTGGGGGGCCGAATGCCGAGGACCGCTCGCTGAGCTGCGAGCAGTTGAATTGCGATTGCTGGACGGACGATCATCTTGGTCCTGTCAGAGGAGCGCATCGATTGGATGCACAGCACCACGACGTGGACAGGTTGGAGATTCGTTGAACATTCAGCTTGAGGCTGACGAGTGAACCCCTGGAAAGGCAGACTTGGCCGCTTGATTGGTCACGACACTCCAGGCTCGATCGATATGCCCTTCACGCCGTCCACATCAGCGTCTCCCTAGCGTAGTACCTATCGCTAGGACTCCTGAACGCGTGTGAAGTGACGGGCTGCAGCGCCACATTGTTATCGCGCGCGTCGCATCAAATCCATTGACGAGCGCGAAATGAGCACGCCCTGATACGAGCGACATTCCGTCTATTAGCTGCCGCAATTGGTTATAATTCCCGTATGAACTTCAAATCCTCCGAGCTATTTCTGCTAGGAGCCGGTTGTACCGTGTAGTATGAGTGTCTTGAATTACGGTGCTATGCGTGAAATTTTACTAGTTGCGGCTGCCAAGCCTCAAACTTCGCAGCGTGCGCCTTCCTCTGACATTCACCACACATCAAGCTCAACGAGATTCCCACAAACACAGTGTCACCGACCCAGATATCGTGCCAGTACGAAGACTGACAATCCATCAAGTCTTTGTCCACTTGACCATCGCACCACATAGTAGGGTCCGCTGCGTCCGCACCAGCAGCCTCTTACAAACATCGGGCACGTAGCATGCAAGCTCAAACGCCGAAGCACTGGCCGGAGGGAGTCAAGTATTTGCGTGCTCCTTCTTATTCGAAGAAGCTCGCCAAAGATAAATTGGATACACTCCTTCTCTCGAAAGCAGGCTCATCGTCAGGAGCTTCATTGCTGGCGACGAGAGGCCCTTACATAAATGTGAGGATCACGCCTATCACAAGTACCTCTCACCCAGCGTATGGTCAATATGGGCTCTATGCTGCGCAACATCTTATGCCAAACACGTTTATCCTGCCATATCTGGGGTACGTACACGATCAGTCTGATCTGGACGACACGTCTGACTACGATCTTTCGCTTGATCGGGATCTGGAAGTCGGAGTTGATGCCTCGAAGATGGGCAACGAGGCGAGATTCATTAACGATTATCGAGGCATCTCTACAGGACCAAATGCCGAATTCCGTGACATTCTAGTCGATGTTGGATTCGGCATACTAGAAAAGAGGATGGGCATTTTTGTCCTCAGCGCCGGCAAAAGTGGAAAGAGAGCGAAGGGCATTGGTCATGGTGAAGAGATTCTCTTGAGCTACGGAAAAGGCTTCTGGGCCGGGCGCCAGTCAGCAGCAGGATGATGGCCAACAAGACAGGCTCAACTACTATGGCCCCAATCGCCGATACTCTTCCAGATGCTGCCCTTGCATGGATGCCTGTTGCGCATCCACATATTGGGGAATGCATTTACCGGCATCATACCCCGTATCCGCAACGCGTGATTTCATACCACATGACTCCAGGCGTCAGGGAAGGACTTGATCGAATGCCTATGAAAGTGCATCCGGACCGTGGGACGGGCTCTGTGATGCCATAGTGTCACATCAGATTGACAACGCTCTGACGCTCTGGACTGTGCCTCGGGATGAGACTTGACGCATTGGCGAAAGCAAAGTTACGTCTCTGCACAGAGCGTCTCCTCCACATTTTCGTAGAACCAACCCTCGGCAAGCATGTCGACCCACAAACTGCCAGTCACTGTGTTCCAGAACACCATTCAGCATGCCGCACTGGAAGGTCATGAGCTGTCATCAGAGCTTGCCTCACCTGACCTTTCCGCGGGCGATATCGTGGTTAGTGGCCACGTCAGGGATCACAGGAACGAGCTGGATAGGTATGGCCTTGCTTCGCTCAGCTGTGGCGTCAGAAGCCGGATGGTCTGTGGGCTCCACCAATCAGAGGCCGGTTGTCTGGTGGCACTGAGGTGTAAAACTTGGTCAAAGCCACCGCTCTGTCTGTTTCAAGTAATCTGTGAGGCGTCCCACGAGATGGCATGCAGCGCATTGATTTGGGTTGAGTGTGACGTTGATGTTGGAGGGTCAGGACTTCCGCTCAGCAGCACGAAAGGTCCATGCCTCTATGGAGAGAAGCAAACACCCAGAGTCACATCATAGTTGGGGCATAAGTTGCCATTCTGGCCCGGGTATGGCATTGCAAACCCCTGCTGATGGCAAAGTAAGGATGCGCATGCAATAGCGAAGTCTACTGTACACGGGCTTTGCCCGAGTAGAGTGCAGGCTCTGTCGAGTCGCACGCCTGTTATTCCAAGAACTCGATCACACCAATGGAGATTTTCAGGGACGCATTTCTAGTAGAGGTCGTCGATCGCGAGTCTGTCCCGATTCCTGAATCTTTTCGTCACCCTCCACCAGTGACGTTGTGTGGGTTTTGTGGGCACGGCCCATTCTCGCAAGGATAAGGGGAGTCGATCGACAAAGGGAGCCTGCTTCCGCCAATCAACGTTCTAACTAGGTCTCATCAAAGCTCTTGGGCAAGTGCAACATTCAAAAGGATGTCCAAGCTCAAGGCGGGTACGCGGCCGGTTTCGACTTTAGGTTTATCACAATGATTCCACGTCATGGCATTCGCGAGGTCATAAGTATGTATTTCATAGCTAGCATACAAAAGATTCTTGTCTCCCTGTATTAACCTACTACAATCACAACCGCTCACACTATCGTGCATGTTGAACTCTTAAAGCTTAAGTGCTTCCTCTCGCCCCTAACATAATTACACCACCAGCCATTTACGAAGAGCCCAGCCGTTGCCGCAAGCGTTGTTCTATCCAGCTTCCAACCGTACCGAACTACTTTAAGAGCTAACGCTTTTGAGCTGGCTCCAAGTCGAACTTATAACCATCCCCGCTCCAGCTGGACCGCACCACATTTACTCAAACCAATTCGAACACATTGAAAGGAACCGGATTTTCTTACTCCAATATGACCCCTTCGACCAGACCAACGCTGAGCAGAGTATGTTACTATACCACAAGGCATAACTTTTTATTTAACAAGGTCACAGAACGAGTCCATGCAGAAGTACATCTTACTCGCAGCTCAAAAAGAGGCTCTCCAACGCCGAATGTCAATGTCAATTCCTTTCGGTCTACCTATGTCAACCTCATCACCCGAATTCCAGTCTCTGTCGTCTTCACCATCATCACCAACAGACTATGCTTCGACGTATCCTAGGGCCACTGAGCCTGTGCCCACAAGATCAGGCAGGACAGACCAAGCCGGCGTAGACGATATGCATATCGACGAATCGCATAAGCTCTATGAGATCAATCAACAGATTGTCGCAACACTCATGGAACTCCTCAACACCGACGCCGTCAAGACAGACCCTAAATACCGAGCCTTCATACAGGAGAAGCTCATGGAGTCTGAACATCAGATCCGCCGACAGAGGCGTCGGCACTCATCCAATGTGGAGCGAAGCTATGCGACCGCTATCGCTCATCATTTAGAGCTTGGCCTGAATACTTCCAAGACTTGGGCATGAAGTGACCCTTCCTGATGGATGTTTGTATGACATGTTCCGGAAACCTGGTTTATTGTGGCGTTACTCAAGGCGTTACGGTCTTTCTGAGATGAAGTGCTCAAATCAGAGACACGACACCGAAAATGATACCCTTTGCACGCGTATGCATTGTTGATAACTTAGCGTTGGGAACTCAACGCATTTCATAGCTGTGAATTACTATTCACAAACGATCGAACGAAAGTACTTTCAGATCTTCCGCAGTCTCTCCCTACGATGGTCGTACACTCTTCAATTGAAACCACTTTGTCGTATTACATCTTCACCTTCCCTTCGTGGTTGATGTCCAAATATAGCAAAGTTCTAGGCGCACCTGTCACTATGGCGGTTCCGGCCTATCCATGATCCCTGTCAGACTGGCTCTCAGCCCACACTTTGCACCCGCCCGCAGAGGGGCCAAAAAGGAAAATTTGTTAATGCTCTGATATCACAATGAAATCAGGCTACATTGGCGCTCCGCTGCACTCCACACCAACCCCTTGTCTCCTTAGAATATACAGCATGGGGAAGCGCTTGACTCAGATCTGCTCTGTACTCGTGCCCGCAATGTCATGTCTGAACTTCTACATCGTCGATGCTGGCTCTGGACTGTGGCTTGCTTTATCGGCATGACATCATTTCCCTCGGACCACACCAACAACGGCTCAACAGACCCAGCAATGCATTTCGGCACAGCACGCTCATTCTACCCAAGTTTAATCGCGCGAGCTACCCAACGACAAACGCAGAGGCCCTGGTCGGAAGCGAATGATAAGGTTGCTGCTGGCCTGCTGAAAGCGGAGATCGACATAATCGACACGACCCCTCACTTGAGAGTGAGCCTTGAATCCCTACGACTGGGAAGGATGTCCCGTCTGGATGGTGAGGCAGCTGCAGGGACGTTCTGGGATGGTTTCACATGCGCACGTGAAGCCTACTGTGTGACCAAGTTGCCGTCAGTCACAATCCAAGAGGCTGTCTCAGTGCCAAAACTGAATACACAAGACTCAGAGTCTTTGCGATTGTCCTGACCCAGCCAATAAAACATTTTGAACTTTGTTTGCCAAAGCTGGTCAGCGGCTAAAGGATTTGAGCTAACGGGTCCTCCCAGGCGAGAACGTCAACGCTCTTTTGAACCGATTACTGCCTACGACTCGTCTCGCTCCGCTCCACTCTCAAGGTGTGGGTCCTGCATGCTCCTTGGAAAGTGTATGCACTCCGCAAAATCGTGCATATCGGCGAACGAAAGCATGAGTTGATCGCCCTTCGGATCAGGCCGGCAAGTTTTCGCAAACATACCGTCTGTCGCATCGCCTGAGATCAGTCCATTGCATGACATTTGCTCAAGAAATGCTGTTATCTCAGGCCACTGCTACATCGTTTCGTTTGCAGTCACTTGAAAGAGCCAACAGAGCATCAAGCCCTGATTCAAAATCCGCTGGGTTGGCATCGGGCTGCAAACAGCCTAGAAAGACCTTCGAGGGCTCCAGCACGAACAAGGGACGTAAGACGACAGGGGTCTGGCTCTTTATTGAGCTGCACACTCGCACGCATCTTACGGGCTGGAGCGGATGCCGAATCACACAATAGACCTTTGCACGGGCCGACTGTGTGAGAAGGTTCCGGGCCGAGAAAGGCCTGTCGAACTCTGAGTTGATTGCAGCAAAGTCCTAAATTGAAGCATTGATGTTACACGACAACATGTTTAAGCAGGAGATCATCAGGCGACCGGTATTGTCCCTGCCAGCGAGAACAAACCATCATTAGTACGTTTCGTTCTTGCCATGACACCTTTATGCTTTCACGTTTATCTGCGCGCTTGGATGGAACCATTAAGTGACAGATCCAGTTCAGTAAGTAGCCAAATGCTGGGTGAGCTTCTTCTCGTTGGACATGAAGGCCTGGTATGTTTGCGTACGCTTTTAGATTGGTAGACTATATCGATTACAATGTATTGTATCAATTGAGGCGACACGGCATCATGCTAGTAGCTTGTGACAAAAATCTTGTCGACGTTTCACACTTCTACATACTTGACGGCAGACAGCTGCAGTTCGCACTGTTGATTATGTCGCCCTGGAGGAACCGGAACTTTTGTCTACCATCGGAAGCATCTGATTACGGAACATTTCCGCGCTCACTTCCCCTCGATTAATCTCCACTATCCATACCCTCATTACGACTACAGCTTTGCCGCGGCAATCGTTGTCGCTCTTCCATCATGGTTCATTGGCGTCTATGTCTTTACCAAGAAACCATCAAGTGATTATTGCGAGCAACCTTTTAACTTGCCAACTACCAGGACCATGCCTCAAACCACAAACCCAACGGGCGAAAGCCTAGCTTACATCAATGCTAAGGTGTACACTATGGATGAATCAAGACCGTGGGCATCTGCTTTCATTGTATCAGAAAAGGGATGCTTTACACACGTTGGTTCGACAGAGGAGATCGTGTCTCTTGCCAAACAGTGTCACCTCGTCACTGTGGATTTGAAAGATCAATTTACGATGCCTGGTATACACGATGCACACATGCATCTTCTGTTCTCTGGTCTAGGCCTTACATCAAACGCAACCATTGACATGGATGCAACGCACCTGAACATCGCCGAAAAGATCAAACATGGAAGTTGCGCGTGCGAGTACATGAATGCATACCAAGACTGGGTTTTGGCCAGCGCCTACAACAATCAGAGTTTTCCTGATGGTATTGCAGACCGCAGATATCTCGACAAAGTGTTTCCAGACCAGCCAGTTGTAATCTCAGGAGGCGCGGCGCATGCGATGCTGCTCAACACGGCAGCTTTGCTCCAAGCAGGTTACGATGTGGACAATGAGCCAGACGTACATGGCGCGAAATTCTTCCGTAGACCGGATGGGAGTTTGACAGGAGAGCTTGCCGAGAGCGCAATGGCGAAAGCTGCCCTTGCTATCCCGGCTCCTAATCGTGCACATGTTAAGCGCGCGCTGAAGCATGCTATTCGATTAGCCCACAAGGCTGGGGTGACGAGCACGCAAGAGGCGAGCTCGAACACTATCTTGCTGCAGGTGCTGAACGAGATGGAAAGAGAAGGCTCATTGAAGCTAGATATATCCACCCACATTGTGCATGAGAACGAGTGGCTTGCTTCTGAGAGTAAGGAGAGTCTTCAGAAACTTCTTGAAGTTGCCGATCGACACGCGAGCAAGCATATTGATACACGTTTCGTCAAGATCATGATGGACGGCGTTCCATTGCCGCCACTCTTCACGCATGCAGGTCTAGACGGACAAGGAGGCATTGACCGTAGCATGATAATACCCGATAATGTCGCTGACGCAATCTTGAAATACGACAAGAAAGGACTGACAGTGAAAATTCATTGTACGGGAATGGGAGCAACGAGACATGCGCTCAATGCCATCGAGGCCGCACGGAAAAACAACCCCAACGGACCCAAGCACGAGATTGCACACAATTCCGGCGTTCATGATGGTAGCTCTCAAATTCTTGGAACAGATACCATGTACTAATCTTCTGATACAGACGATTTTCAACGTTACGCCCCCCTCAACGTCACAGCTGAAATGTCACCTGCTGAGCTTTTCGTCCATCCTATCACAGCTGCCAGCGAAGGGCTGATGGACTGGAACTTCTCCAAGATGATGGATGCTGGCGCCCACATAACGATCGGCTCAGACTGGGGCGCAGTGCCCGACCCATCGCTTTTTCAGCACATGGCAAATATCGTCGACATAGTGGGTAGGGGTGATAGAGTGGCGGGTGGAGACGCCTTGTGCCGCATGATGACACTCAACGGGGCTATCGCTGTGGGTAGGGAGAAGGAGACGGGTAGTATTGAGGTTGGGAAGAAAGCGAATTTTGTGGTTATGAGCAGAGATCTTAGCAAAGGGGAATTCGATGGAGCTAAAGTGTTGCGGACGTACTTCGAAGGTGAGAAGGTTTGGGATGCGAGCGAATAGATAAGGTTTAGCCCATGTAGTGAATAAGATAACTTGCAGTTTACCAGAACTGCTCAGCTTGTGTGTTATTATCTGAGGTTATTACACGTGCTAGCTGACTCTCAGAAGAAGTGGAGGATCTGTTGGTCACGGCACTGTAGTGGTCATCAAAAATTGTTAGGATGAGAGCCGTGGAGTGACGTAGGATGCGTACATCGCGAAGCTTATGTCTTTAACGAGGCTGTATGCCTGCTGGTGTTGTCTATGTGCCCTGATTATATAGGAGGGTACTGCCTGGTATAATAGTTCGACATGGTGTTTTGATATTATCACCTTGACCCATTCCAGCTTACGGAGAGGATGATCTGTTTGATCTTGACACAATGCATGATCGCGAAGGACGCCAATCCCTCGAGATTGCAAGCATGATCTTGTCCCGAAGCCGCATGTTCCGCAAAGCTGTGTGGCGTTCATCTGACCAGTTTCATCTTCACCTCACAGCTTCGGTCTATTTGTTCGTCGCTACCCGTTTCACTGGTGGTTGTTGTGTAGGTAGCCTTGAACTCGGTTGTATGCTGGTGATTTTTGGTGGTTTTCGGTAATTCGACTTGCAATCGATTTCGTGTCCAAACACACCTGCGCGCAGTCTGTACGTCTACGGGTGCGTCACGAGCGCAGAGATGCATTATAGCAAAACAGGAGTCGAGATTGGATACTACATAGAGTGCGATAGATCTGTGGCATTGTGGAGCACGACGCTACAGGTCCTGTGATACGTGAACGCTGGACTCGTGGTTGCATTTGAATGTCCCCGTGGGGAAGTGCCGAGGTCCAGGAGCTGCAAGCTGACTCGCGCCGGCATAAGATACCCATCACATGTCACTTGTACACGATCATTTTGCGTCTCGACAATTCACTTTCGTCTTCTCATCTTTTGCAATCCGCTCGCGATCTCATTAGTCTAGACCTCGTCCTTCCATCGTACCCGCCCACCACACAACAAAATGCCGATCAAGACATGGCTCACCGAGACACTCGGGATACGGGTACCTCTGGTACAGGGAGGCATGATGTGGGTAGGAAAAGCAGAGATGATCAGCGCGGTCGCGAACGCAGGTGCGCTCGGGTTTCTCACAGCACTCACCCAGCCTACGCCTGAAGCGCTCCGCCAGGAGATCCGAAGGACGAAGTCGATGTTGAAGCCAAACGCCGTACAGTTTGGTGTAAACATTACCCTGCTTCCCTCGATGAACGCGCCCGACTATCCCGCATATGCGAAAGTGGTTGTAGAAGAGGGCATCAAGATCGTCGAGACCGCAGGCGACCCAACACCAGTCCTGAAGTACCTTAAGGACCACGGCGTGACCGTTTTCCACAAGTGTGTCACACTGAAGCATGCGCTGCGTGCAGAAAAACTCGGTGTGGACTGCATATCTATCGACGGAATTGAGTGTGCTGGTCACGGAGGGGAGTACGACACCACATCGCTCATGCTCCTATCGCTCTGCAAGGAGCAGCTCAAGATCCCATACCTTGCGTCTGGTGGCTTCGCAAACGGACGACAAGTGGCTGCTGCTCTAGCGCTTGGTGCCGCGGGTGTGAACATGGGAACACGATGGATGTGTACAGTTGAATCACCTATTCACCACAACGTCAAGGAAGCCATCGTTAAGGCCTCGGAGAACGACACCGTTCTTGTTCTCCGCAAGTTCAGGAATACAACCCGGCTGCACAAGAACAAGGTCTCAGTCGAAGTGCACAAGATTGAGAATGAGAAGAAGGACGTCGAGTTTAAGGACGTGGCACATCTGATGAGCGGCAAGCGTGGACAGGGCGTGTACGAGACTGGTGATGTCGATGCGGGAGTGTGGAGTCTGGGAATGTGCGCGGGTTTGATCCACGATATCCCCACTTGCGAAGAGCTGGCAAAGACCATGGAGCGTGATGCTATTGACGTGCTCACACATTCGAATGCTTTGGTTGTCAAGAGTGCGAAGCTTTAGATATGTATGGCGGTTATAATCACTATATACAATTTAGCGATCAATGAATTCCTGGGCGGGTCTTGCACCGCTCCTAGCCCATGTCTTCTCAAACTCTTTGAGTTCCGGATGTTCATCGTAGCGGCTCTCATCTCTGACAGCTTGAACAGGCTCAACGAAACAGACCTTGCTACGTCTCCACTGCTCATAGCTTGGCTTCCAATCGTGCTGCCCGTCGAATACTCCACTGGGTACGATTGTTATGCCAGGCATACGGGGAGATTTCGTCAGCATGGGCGAGCCGCAGTTGGTACAGAATTTACGATGTACGACTTCGCCAGTTTCTGTGTCTCGATCGTCAAACTGTTTCAGCAACTCTTCACCAGACGTCCATTTGAAATTCTGGGCTTGGTCAGTCATGTTTCTATATGACAACAGCTAAACAGAGCGAACCGCGTCGGGAAACCAAGCGTTTGCTGTGTATGTTGCTCCACAATTCTTTCGACAATTTACACAGTGGCAGATGGCGAAGTTTAGCTCTTGTCCTTCAACTTGGAACGCGATCTTCTTGCACAGGCAAGTTCCTGTCCGTGCTTGCTTGTCTGCCGATATAGTGTAGAATTCGATGTTGAGGAAGTGACAGAAAGCAATGTTCAGTCAATTTATTCACAATGAAATTTAGACGCCCATCCCATGATATAGGTAGTGGTATCGCTGACGTATGTTGGCCATGGCCATGAACTTATCGATAACTTGGACCCTGAAACCCCACATGAACTTTTCTGCCCCTCGCGAACTTGTTATTGCAATTGCACAAGAACATGGAAATCGATATGAACGACCCCGCTTTCGACGTAGAGACAGACCTGTCTACGCAGAGTATCCTACTTGCTGCAGCAAACCACGATATCCCCTCGCTACGCAACCTTCTCCGCAACACGTCCGCGAACGTTCAGGACTCCGAGACAGGCTTCACACCCCTCCATGCCGCCATTGCTGCCTGTGAGCCTGATGAGGTTGACAACACTGCCCCGGAATCGAATGGAGAGAGTGCTGGGAAGAACGAGATAGAGGCAGCTACCAAAACCATCAAACTTCTATTCGAGAATGGCGCGATATGGAACGACCTGGACGCGAATGGCGAAACGCCAGGATGCATTGCGCAAAGATTGGGCTTGAAGGAGCTGTACGAGCTGTGCGTAGATGCCGGCGTGCGCGCCGAGCTGCTTCTGAGTCGCCTTGACCAGTATCAGCTACTTGGCGGAGGAGACTCGGACGAAGAGGAGGATCAAGATGAGGCAAATGAGGCAGAGGGTGGAGCAGGAGCTGATGCCGGAACAATAGATGAGGATGTGGACGTCTTGGATGTCACTGAGGAAGCGGCACCAGGTGACGAATCGACAGAAAATCCGAATTACCTGGCTTCGAACCTCACCTTCGACCGGGATAGGCTGACAGATGAGGCGGGCAACGGTGTAATGATGGAGTGGGAGACGACACTCATGCGTCGATCTGCTGAGCTACTTGCTCCTGCACCAGCACTACGTGTGCTCAACGTGGGTCATGGCATGGGCATCATCGATGGCATCCTGCAAGACAAACAACCCAAGGCACACCATATCATCGAAGCTCATCCAGACGTATTGAAACGTATGAAAGAGCAAGGATGGGATAAGAAGCCCGGAGTTGTCGTCCATGAGGGGCGCTGGCAGGACATCGTGCCTGGGCTTGTGGAGCGGGGCGAAATGTTTGATGGCATATACTTTGATACTTTCGCTGAGGAGTACTCTGCACTACGGGAGTTCTTCACGGAACACGTTATTGGCCTGCTGGACCCTGCAGGCGGCGCAGACGGTGAAGGCGGCAAGTTTGGCTTCTTCAACGGGATGGGCGCGGACAGACAGATAGTTTACGATGTGTACGGCAAGATTGTTGAGATGGATCTCTTCGAAGCAGGCTTCGATACGGAGTGGGAGACAATACAGGTACCTGACCTTGACGAGCAGGGCGAGTGGGAAGGATTGCGCAGGAAGTACTGGGTGTTGAAGGAGTACCGACTGCCGACGTGCAGCTTCATTGGCTAAAGGAATGAGAAGGCTCGGCCTGGAAGCGCTTTAAGTGGCTTACTTTCGGTGCGTTGAAACAGATCTCAATTGCTTGTGAAGTTCAAAACATTACCAATCTTTGCAAAGCCTTAGAACTCGCTCTTACCACATCCCATATTCTGTTCATGTCCTGCTGATTACAGTGGATTCTAAAATCAGTAAACTATAGACCATTTCAAAAACCCAGATAGAAGTCACGGGAAAATACAGTATCTATACCTAGCAGCTCGGTGACCAGATACCTTCTATGCGACCGGCAGCTTTGCCATTCTCCCCAGACCCAGGCAGGTGAGCTCAGCAGAATCAGCCCGAAAGTTCATGTGGCTCTTGCATGTTCTGCAGGGGTTTCGGCTACACTTACTTTCATGAGAGCACTAGTGTCCTATTAACATCGAGCATTTCAGCCTCAACCTTCAGCTGGACTTCCACACGGCGGTTCCACAACACGATGGGCATGTCCACGCCGTCACTGCCAGAACAGGAGAGCTGGAGCAAAACGCCTGCAGCCTACGACGCGCCTGCTTCGCACACGCTTCTCAGAAAGAGCGTGCGGCTCAGGACATGCGAGGTAGTTCGAGACTAATGCCTGCATTGTGTTACTAAATCTGTATCTCGCTTTCAGCTCGAACGCCATCCGGCGATGCAATTTTGCGAAAGCGTTGTAGGTTTGGACATGTGCTTCAGCTGGTTTAACATGTTATTAGTCCCTCTGCATCTGCCATGACCAAACGTTCGAATTTCATCGAATTTGTGCCTTCTTGCGAGTGGCTCGAGAGTACTTGACGATGAAGAATACCCAACCACTACTCAGCCTCCTGGCTGCCCTTCCAACGGTGCGAGGAGTTGCCTTTACTGGCCCTTCACCGAGGTCAACCAGCTCGGTAAATGCTGTCATAGGTATCTCCCTGAAGCCAACTGCACCTCCGTCAGTCGAAGAGCTTCGAAGACGCCAAACAGAATTTTTTCCAGAGACTTGCGGTTGGGTAGATGGCAAATACTGTATGCTCTCCCACCACCCTGACCTGAACAAGTGAAAGCGTGCTCTGACACCGTCCAGCTCTCGCAGTGACATGTCCGGGGGCGCACACCTGCATGCTATACACCGAAGGCGCCGGTATGGCAGGCTGCTGTGACAGCATTAACATAATCGACTGCGGCTGGGCAAGCTCTTGCATTGACGCCGCAGCATACAGGACATCTGGATGTGGTTCGAACTGCCTTCTCAACACCCTAGTTCGAAAGTGTACAGACTCCTCTCTCCCATACTGCGCCACCTGGACCTTCCCCAGCGACGGTGTTCTCGGCTATGGATGCGTCGACTACTCTGACACCAGCATCGCGACCGTGTTGCAGCGTGCTACTGATGACTCCGGCGCCACGACGTCTATAACCCTTGCTACAGCCGCAGCCGATTCTGCCATAACAGACACAGCCAACAGGAAAGTGCGCAAGACAGCCAGAAAGCTCGCTGTAGGCGTTGTAGTCGGCATAGTCGTGGTCGCGCTCTTCATTGTCTGCTGCCTCGCAGTCGTCATTCTTTTTTGCGTGAAGCGAAGGAGGAAGCAGCGCGAGATTGCAGCGAACGCCCAAATCATGGCTGCTGTTCATGCAACGCGTCCGCAGTCGCAGTTCCAACCGCCTCCTCCACATCAGCCATACCAGTACCCTACGCCCCAATCGCAGCCGCTACCGCACATGCACATGCAGATGCAGCAACCGAGTCTGTTCAGCCCCCCTGTGAGGCCGCAAAGTCTCATCATGAATACTCCATCATATGTCCCGCATGCCCACCAGGAAGATAAACCAGAGGTATATATGTCAGTACACGAATGTCCTGTCTCTCCACCTGTATCTAGCCCTTCCACCCCAGCGCCGGTGTATGCTCAGCCGCAAGCTATTCCTCCGCCACCCATACCGGCTTTCAGCCAACATCATGTGGAGAATCGGGTGCACGAGGTTGACGCAGTGAGTGCGCCGCATGTTCCGGGCCAGGGGGGGGGGCCTGTGCATGAGATAGGGGATGGGAAGTAAGGAGATTTGCAGTCTTGGGAAGTGGCGGCGGATGAACGGCGGACAATGGTTTTTCCAAAAGTGAGAGCTGTTCTTTGACTTCAAGCGCGGCTTACTAAAACGAAAAAAGCGTTTTAGCAACTAGCTGACCGGTGTATTCATGCAATTGAAGGGTATCTATCAAGGAACTGACCACTAATCGTGTCTCATGGGACTACTGTTGACAGGCGTGCCCACTGCCGGACTCCCAAACGCTGGACTGTCCGTTGAAAACGGGTTCGGCGGAAGGGTGTCCGGATCGTACCCATTGCTCCTTCCCTGCCTTGCCGCAGGTATAGGCGAGGCTTTCCAGATCCGTATAGTTCTGTCCAGACCCGAACTTGCAATCAGCTCGTCTTTGGGATGCGTGTCTACTGCTAATACCGCATCGTCGTGGCCAGACAGCCGTTGTAACACATTCTTGGTCGAGACATCCCATAATACGATGCCACCCTCTTCGCTGCCTGACGCTACGAAGGCATGCGTACTTTTCGGATCTGTCCTGTCGCCGCACGTGCCGAATGCCCCAGAAAGTGAATACTTGGAGTTTGTGTGGCCCTGGTACGTCTTGACGCATTTACCTTTACCATTCGCGTAATCCCATAAGCGTATGCATGAGTCCAGCGTATGTGCTAGTATGTATTTCCCGTTTGGGCTGAATTTAACACTCGTCACTGGTGCATTGTCTTCATGGACGAGCGTACGCAGGCACTGTCCCGTGCTTGTATCCCAGACTCTGATTAGCCCATCGTGTGAGCAACTGACAATCAGCGTGCCGTCGCGTACGAAATCTACCGCTGACACTGGATCAGAATGCGCGGGGAGAGAGCGCATTACGCGCGCTGCGCGCACATCCCATAGAAATACAGCCTCGTCGTAGCTTCCGCTCACAAGCATGTTGCCCTTGGGGCTGAATGCAAGAGAGTACACATAGTTGTGGTGGCCAATGAGCGGCGTAGGATGGGCGAGACCCTTCTGCGCGTCCCAAAGGCGAATGCTTTTATCGTCTGAGCCAGAAGCCAAAGTCGTACTGTCCGGCGACCAGGTTATCGTATTGATGCCGGCAAGGTGGCCTTCGAGTGTATGTTCGAGCTCGCCGGTTGCGGAGGACCATATCTTAATCGTGGCATCAGCGGAACCGCTGGCTATCCATAATCCGTCTGGAGAGAACCTCAGGCAGGATACTGCACGCTTGTGGCCGCGAAGGATGAGGTGGGGAACATAGTTCAAGGCTGTTGGTTTGCGGGGTGGAGGAGGTGTGTTGCTTTGAGAGCGCGAGCGCGAATTCGAGGGCGACCGTGATCGTGATGGTGTCCGTCGGTCATAGTATCGTCGGTCGTCTGCACTGTCGTCTGCATCATTGTCGCGGTCTCTGCTGTACCGGCGCGCGGGCCGTTCTGCTAACCGATATGCTGGGGAGCCATTGCGGGGCGAGCGGGAGTTGGAGCGTTTCCGCGGCGGCGCATCATCGTACTCGTCTTCTGTCTCTTCTCGCGACCGCTTGATGGGAGAATCCATGTTGTTCGTCGAGTGCTGAAGCTCAGCAGAGGGAAACGCGCTTTCCTCCTAGCGCGTAGGCGGTGAAGGAAGGCACAAGGGACCCCTGCTTGTGACGTGCCTCGGTGTCGCTGACGTTGCATTCCAAACACGAAAATGACATCTCTCCTTACCATTTATCGCCATGGTTCCACGTGAGAAACCCACGAGTATTCGAGTATTATCACTGAATTGCTGGGGCCTCAAGTTTATTTCTAAGCTTCGCAATGAGCGATTGACTGAAATTGGACGACAGATCGCGGCTGCAGACCCTCGACCAGACATCGTTGGCCTTCAAGAATGCTGGACGCAACAGGACTATAACTCGATTCGCGAGCTCACTGGAGCTATATTGCCATACGGAAAATTCTATCACAGTGGCTGCTTCGGAGGAGGCTTGGTCATTCTGTCAAGATGGCCAATCGAAGAGAGCAATATGGTGCGATATCCGTTGAACGGCCGGCCTGCTGCTTTCTACCGTGGAGACTGGTTCGTGGGAAAAGGCGTCGCTTGTGCACGCATACGCATCGGACCTGCTCCTAAAGATGTAGCAGAAGTCTTCACCACCCATGTACGTACATGCTGAGCTGAGCTGAGCTCAGTGTCTTAAGCGCTTGAATTGACATGGACAGCTGCATGCACCATACGAAGCCGAACCACACGACTCGTACATCTGCCACCGAACAGCCCAGGCATGGGAGATAGCAAAGCTCATGCGTGCAGCTGCCGAACGCGGTCACTTGGTCATTGGTATGGGTGACTTTAACATGATACCACTTTCGTTGGCGCACCGCATAATTGAGACACACGCACCTGTGCGAGATGTCTGGCGTATTCTCCACCCTAAATCAGCCGTAGGCGCAGCAAAAGACTTGGTCGAGAGAGATCGTGGCCTGCCCATGCCAACCGCCGAGTTCAACATCACAACTAACGGCACAACCTGTGATAGTGCCTTCAACTCGTGGCGGTGGAACAAAGCACACAAAAAGAGGCTGGAGAAGGGCGAGAATGTGCAGATAGACCCTGCTTCTGACGACCCTAGCGCAAAGCGGCTGGACTATATCTTCTTCAGCAGCGCACATCATCACGAAGCAAACACAGGAGCAGACACTGCTGAGTGGGAACTTAAGGAAGCGAACGTGGGCATGACTATGCGCCATCCAACATTGCATTGTTCGCTCAGCGACCATTTTTCGATCGAGTGCACGCTGACGAGGACGAACAAACCTCATGCAGCGCACGCGTCAGACGTCGTCAACCGTTACCTACCCATTGAGACGTATGAAGAAATCATGACAACACTAAGCAAGTACATGGAGCGTCAACGGATACAACGTAAGCTGCGCATTGGGCATTTTTTCTTCCAGCTTTCGGTGTGGACAGCCTGCATGATTGGTGTTTGGTGGTCACCACACAACTACGTGTCATTCATATTGATGCTGCTGAGCTCACTGGGGTTGAGCGTCGGCGTCATTGACGGGTTGATGGGCTTGCTATTCGGCGGCAGTGAAATGAGAGCGCTGAAGGAGTTGGAGTGGGAGGTTACGAACGCCATGGATAGAGCATCGGATTCAAAGAGGATATCGCAGGCCGACAATTCCACATAGCATAGCATGTGCATAGCAAAGACCAAATGTTATTTCAATGAAACGAGGACAATGTTCACCTTGCCGCAACATAGAGAGGAATGAACAGATAGCAAGTGACTATTTTCTGGTCAAAATCAACCGGGATACAGAACCACGTAGCTAATGCTTGCCTTCTTTGCGACCGTGATCTGGCTGTCCGTATCCTGTTGCACGTGCATTCGCGTCGTGAACCGGAACCGCCAAGCCAGCCTTCATGCACTCAAGCGTCAACCCTCAGCACATCATCATTCATGTAATAACCACCACATTCTCGTCGGAAAACCTTAGAGCCTATTTCGCGCGTCGCATAACTTCAGCGATACTCCGACATACACCAGAGTAGACCGAAGCACCCCTTCAAGACTGCGCGTCTGCGACCGACTTCAACATGAGCAGCTCCCAGCCCCAAGCAGCCGGCGCTGGCCAGCAACAGCAACAGGGCCCGAAGCTGCTCAAGGCCGACGATATACTGAGACTGTCATGTTTGACCGACGACGAGAAGCAGAAGTATAGGGCACTGATGCAAAATACCTGGAATCTGTTCAACGGAGCTGCTGCAGGTAGTCCAGAACAGGCACAGGCGCGCCAGACATTACAACAGTTCTCGCAGAAGTTCATCGCCAGGGAGCGTGCGCATCGAGCGAAAACCCAGCAACAGCAAGGAGCACAAGGACAGTCTGGTCAGCCCAGCGCAGGCGCACAGCAGAACCCGGTCAAGCAGGAAGGCCAAGGAAATGGTGGAGAAGCCGCTACGAACCAGCAACAGGCACTGCAAGCGCAGAGCCAAGGTCAGCAGCGACCTCAGAACTCCTCGGTCGAGCCATCTATAATCAAGCACGTCCACGAGTTCCCGTTTACGCTACCACCGTCTTTTGCTCTAGGCACCCCCGAAGCGGACGCAAAACTCAAGGAATACAAGAATGGTTATCTTAACATGCTGGCCAAGCAAGCGACATTGACGGAGAACATTAAGAGGATCCAGGCGCAGATGCAGGAGCGAGGAAAGAGTGGGCAAGAGGTACCACAGGAGCTGACCAATGCTAAGAATAAGGTAGAGGAAGAGTACTACCGTATGAAGGCTCAGATTGAGAAGTTTCGCGGTCTGCAAAAGCAATGGAGAGATGAGCGCGCCAATTCAGGGCAAGGTGGACAGCCTACTCAGCAGCCTCAGCAGACCCCACCACAGCAGCAGCCTCAGCAGCCGCAACGGCAGCCTTCACTTTCGGGGGCAAGCGGGCAGCCCGCGATCAAAGACGAGCCACAGATAAAGATTGAGGGCGGCCAACCACAGCAGCCACAGCAGCAAACGCAACAGCAACCACCACAATTCAACCAACAACAGCAGCAACAACAGCAACAACCGCCTCAGAACACCCAACAGCCGCCACAGCAGCTCCAGCAATCGCAGCAGCAGCAGCAGCAGCAACAACAACAACAACAACAACAACAACAACAGCAGCAGCAGCAAGGACAGCAACAACAGCAACAATTGCAGCGCCCACCGCCTGCGTCGCATTCTCTTTCGATGCCTCCACATCAATTCCCGCAGCAAGGACAACAGCAGCAGGCTCAGCTGCCGCAGCAAATCCAATCTCGACCGCAAATCAACCCACACCAGGCGAACATGCAGCAGCAACATCAGCAGAGCAACTCCCCGCACCCTCCGACAGGCAACGGCCCGCCTGTCTCGCTTTCTCACCAAGCTGCCGTGAGCGCCGCGAATCGTTCCTACACAGACCCTGCGCGCGCCAACACACCCATGCAGGCCGGTCAAGCCGGCAACTTCCATGCGCCTGGTAGTCGTGAACGCGAGCAGCTCAACAACCCCAAGATGCCCATTCCGCGCCATCTCAACGTCACATCGCCCATGCCCGTCAATATGGGACAGCAGCGCCCTACAATGAGCGGGCCGACGAACGGTGCACCAGGGCCTATGGGTCAGCCTGTTATCTCACGGCCACCACCTTTCCAGCTTGAAGGTGAGGGCGACCGCGTACTCAGCAAGCGAAAGCTGGATGAGTTGGTGAGGCAGGTCACGGGCGGCAGTGAGGAGGCGCTCACACCGGAGGTCGAAGATGTAAGATTTTCTATCTTGCTTGAAATTCAAGGCTAACATATTCTGCAGGCGGTCCTTCAACTCGCGGATGACTTTGTCGATAACGTGATCTCCAACGCCTGCAAATTGTCCAAGCTCCGCGATAGTCCGCAGCTTGACATTCGCGATATCCAGCATGTCCTTGAGCGCAGCTATAATATCCGCATCCCCGGTTATGCGTCGGACGAAGTGCGCACGGTGAGGAAGATTGTGCCGGCGGCCGGGTGGGTCGACAAGATGAAGGCGGTCAATGCGGCCAAGGTCATGGGCGGGAAGACCGACTTTTAGGATGGCAAGATCGAGCCGGAATATTCTTTCTGCCGTGAGAGTTGGAAAGGCCGGAAGCAACCAGCGGCTGAACTGGAGCCGCTCTTAGTCACAATAGATATTAATGCATGGGTTACGAATGGCGCCCCGAGCAAGTCCAAAAGACCTTCAAGGGCTAGATAGCTCAGCAACCCTTTGACAACATGTTATTCTGCGACAAGCATGATGAATGCAAAGAGTGGAGATACGATAATCACATTAGAAAAGAAAGGCCCTTTCGACAACATGTAACCCGTTCCATAGAGATGAAACTATACAGCAGGACAAGAAACTTAAGAGTTTCGATTCCAATGCTGCTGCGGTATATGGAAAGCGGATAACCCGCGCTTGACCCCCGTCTATTCTCGAAATCATCCCATCCCAGCAATTAAACTTGACAAGACACAGCCAGAGAATTGTCAAGTTCGTGCTCTCACGATGCGGAGAAAAGTGGGGCGTGATGTTAATTAGGTACTAAACTCCTATTGTAGAGGAGTTTGAGGCCATTGCGCGCATACATATTGCAAGACGCAATAGCTGAACAGAGAACTCAACTGTCATCTGCAGTTAGAGAAAAAAAACCCAGGAGAATCAGAGTAATTCCAGGGTCCAAGATGCGACAGGTAATGATGACTTTGGCTACATCTCACTTCTTCGGCAACCTAAGAGCTGGACTGGTTGTGCTAGCGCATGCAGCCGTCCAGGAGCGGGAGCGTGAAATCTCTGCACAACTCAACGTGAAATGGAGTGTGAATCTTCCTAGTGCACTTTGATAGAGGTACACATGATCACAATTTTTTCATGCAGTATCTGCAATTTGTCTATAAGTTATAGATCTTTCGAATCTCTCATCAAACCAGTATCAACTGGCCTAATGGCCCAATGGCAAGGCGCTTGACTACGATTAACTCGAAATCAAGAGATTCCAGGTTGTAAGTTACACCATCACACCCACCGCACGTTCGATTCCTAATATCCACCTAGCGACCCCTGGTTAGGTCATTAAGACATTTCCTCCCTTCTTCTTGTTCCATGTTGCCATCTGCCAGGGCTAAGCGCACGCTTTCTGACCCTGTTCAGGTCACCTTTTTGGTCTCCCATTGGCTTTGCTTGCTTTTTGAGTAGTTTGAAAAGGCTGAAGACAATGTGTGAGGCAACTTAGATGCGTCAGAGATTTTGTGACGGGGGAACGGATTGACATGTGCTTTATGCCACTAGGTCGTGAGGTTCTAAGTTCTACCCACAGGCACTCGAAAGCGCACAGCAGAAGGAGTCGAAGGGGGCATGTCTGTATGCCTTTTTAAAGCCTCGAGGAGTGTTGAGGTATGAGTGGGAAGATCAAGATTATGCAAAACAAAAACTCGGTTACTTCCGCTGGGTATGTTTCCATGGCGTGAAGTCGACCTACTGGGGAGAATGACAATATTGGCTTGCTATGAGTGGAATCACATCATCGGTAGCAATGTTAACAGAGAAACACGGCAGACTCAAGACTCATAATGTGAACAGCTTCCTCTTCTTTGCTCTACGCAATCTAGTAGTGGTAGTAGTAGTAGTAGATACGCGATATATATACACATTGCGAAGCGCAAATCAAATCTTCTTTCTCGATTTTCCACGCACTTTGTCCCCCGGGCCTCACGTTCCCAGCCGACTGATAACTCATAACTCGTCATCAGCCTTTTCTCGCTCTGCGCCAATCCAACATTGGTGCACCTCATGCTCGCAAATGTACAGTACTCATACAGTCAACAAAAAGTCCAAAAAGGGGGGGGAGAAGGATTTCCAACGTTTGAGGGTCAATAATGGTGTTGGATCGTTGGACCCCCAGTGTCTCTCGGCGGGAATCTACTTTCGTCGCTGCAGGACCTTGGTGCACATCTCAATGAGCCCGCTCTTGGCTTCGCTGTCGGGGAAGGAGGCGAGAGACTCGATGGCCTTGTCGACGTAATCCTGCGCCAGGGCGCGGGTCTGCTGGAGACCAGTGCTTGCGAGGACGATCTCGCGGGCCTGTGCGAATTAGCAAAAGCTGTTCCCTTGAATTGACACGCCCCCCGCATTTCAAACGGGAAAACTAAATGTCGGAGCTCACCTTCTGCGCATCACCTTTCTCGCTAAACTTCCTGCCCACCAGCTTGCCCAGGGTCTGGTTGTCCTTCCACGCAAACAGCAGCGGCGCTGTCGCAAGACCCAGCTCCAAGTCTGCGCCTCCGGGCTTCCCCAGCTCCTCGCTGCTTATTGTGTAGTCCAGCATGTCGTCGACGAGCTGGAACGCCATGCCGAGGTTCTTTCCGTACTGGTAGCTCGCCTCGACGACCTCGGGCGTGCTTCCCCCCAGCACGGCAGCGGCACGACAGGATTTTGAAATCAGCGAGGCTGACTTGAGGTACGTCTTTTGCAGGTAGTACGTCACGGTGTCCTCGGTCCAGACAGGGTTCTTCTCGTCCCGCGCCGTGTTCTTCAGCTGCATGAACTCGCCCTCGACGAGGTTGGCGATGACGGTCGCAAGCAATTCCGTCACTTCGGGATCCCGCAGGCGTGCGAGCGCGACTGAAGCGCGGCCAAGCAAAAAGTCACCAGCCAGAACGGCCATTTTGTTGCCGAATTCGACATTTGCCGAGGGTGCGCCGCGGCGAGCGACAGAGTGGTCGATGACATCGTCATGGAGGAGAGAGGCGGTATGGATGAGTTCTGTAATCTCGGCGAGGCGGCGTTGGGAGGGGAGGATGTCGGAGTCGGCGGAGGTATAGGCGTCGTCGTGTTCGATGCTTGATATGCTTGCGTCCGGGTTGTCGTCGTTGAGTATCGAGGAGCTGGTAATTGGTTCGTCGACAGCGTTGCTGCCACTCCCAGCGCGCGCAATCTTGGGTGTCAATGCCGTGGCCCTGCTCATGAGCAGAACGAGCATGGGCCGCACGTATTTGCCCGCACTTTGCGTGTAGTATTTCGAGACAGTGTCCAGCGTCGGATGCCCAGATCCAAGCAGCGACCGTATGTTCCCCGTTAGGAACTTCATCTCACGTGCTACCGTCTGGAAGGGATCCATTTTCAGCGGCGCATCTGGTGGCGGCGCGGCCCTGATGTGCTGCGCAACACTGGCAGCTTGCGCAGCGGCGGCCCATGACGACTGATTTCGCCGCCTGGCAAAGTGATGTGTCGACACATGGGACTCTTGTGTGCGGTTTGCGACGCTACGGCAGTGACATGTCGATATTGAGACTCGTGACGTTGAGGTCGAAGGGTAGGATCGCTGGGCAAAACTGCTCACCAGCCGGCTCGAGCGGCTCATCATTGATTATCCAGGGAGATTTAGATGAGCCAGGAGCTGGAGATGTGCAATTGATGTTTTCCCGAGGAAATGGAGGTTGTCCGGGAGAAAAGGCCGGGTGCAGCCGCTATCAACACTGGGGTGGAAGTTTTACCAAAGTCATGATGAATATGCCAAGACTATCAACGCGAGTAATTGTCGCGTCGGCCTCCGCGGTCTCAGGCGCATCGCCGACACGTGCATTCCACCACCCGCAAGCATGGTGCTGCTCACGATGACGCCCGGCATAGTCCGGGCCTTGACTCGAGCTGAAGAGGCATTGCCCGAAGAATACTCGAAGCTGCAGAAGCCCTCTGAGCCTGTCCTCGCCGCACCCACGCCCGGCAACCCCATCTCGCACAGTCAACTGATCGACCTCTCGAAGCTTGTGAAGCAGCTGCCCGCAGACCCTCACGATGAAACACGTCATTCATTCGACAAAACTGCAGTAAATGCCATCCTCGAATCGGTCGAAATGCCATCCTCTCTCAATGCACTTCTCCGCAACACAACAATCTACGTACCACCGCCGCCGCCTAAGAAGCAGCAAACCCCCGAGTACCACGCCCTTATGGCCCGCCTCCGCGCCGAGGAGGAAGCTCGCTCCTACGAACGCATGCTCAACCCACCACCCACGCGCGAAACCTTCACCCAGCGCTTTCCCAACAGCCGCAACCGAATGCCCGAGCATTTCACCATTGGCGTCGATGAAGTGGATGACGTATCCTATGAAGAAGTGCACCGCCAGATCATCTTGATCATCAACGTCTTGATATCAATTGTCTGCGTTGCGGTCTTTGTCTGGGTGGCAGCGCGACACTGGTCTGTTGGCAAGAGATTGGGATTATCCATGGGCAGTTCTCTTGCCGTTGCCATCGCTGAGGTTGTTGTATACAGTGGCTACGTCAGAAAGGTGCAGGACGCGAAGAGAGCGGAAAAGAAGAAGCCAGAGATCAAGGAGATTGTTGCGAGCTGGGTGCTGGATCGGAGCAAGAATGAAGAAACTATTATGACCACGTCCAAAGAGAAGGCAGACGGGGTGAGATACAGGAAGGGCAAACATCGCTGAACACAAGGACCGTGTACTATGCAAACGCCGACACATGCCAAAGGAGAACTCCCGCAATGCTTCTTGTATGCCCATACGCCAAGCTTGTAAACAATGAGGCAGCTTGGAGACCTCCCCTTACTTCTTCCTATTCCGTCCAGCCACTCCTCCAGCGAACCGCCCAAGGTTACTGAGACTAGATCTGGGTTTGTGGCCTTGAGCTGCATTGGCTGCTGCAGCTGTGACTGGTGGCCGCATCGCTCCGGCTGGTGAGTTTGGCCGCAGCCCTGCGTTCTTAGGCGGTACCGCTGGTGGAATCTTCGATTCCTTTTCCTGTACTGTGTCGAGGCCTGATGGGATATCCTCACCCATAGTCGCATGTGATTGAGTGCGTCTCGCCTTCTCTTGGGTCGCCTTGAACCTGTCGAGAAGCTCGGTCCATTTGACGCTGCCCTCCTCCCTTGCTTTGAGGCGATTGGGACGCTCGAAGCCGGATGCAGATGGGCCTTGTGGTGCGCTGGAAGTACCGACTTCTGAGCTCTTTTGCCTCAAATGGTTTAGGGTATTGGATTGGGGTACATACGTGCGTGGAGCAATGTGCAAGTAGCCAATAGCAGACACGCTGTTCAGTCTGTTCTTCAACGCCGCGAAAGCGGACGACTGTGGAAGAAGCATGAGGAGTCCGTATAAGCACTTGTAGAGATGTGGGTACTTTTCCGGCTCAAGAAGCTGGATGCGAAGATCTTGCCATGACGTTAGTGATGTTTCGATTGCAGTGAAGTGTAACTTACATGTGAACACGGGTGACTCCAGCAATTGCACGAGCTTGTCGATCTGGATGAGGGTGTTGACAGTCATCTCAAGGTCGGCACTTGGTTTGTCAGTTTCAGTTGTACGAGTTCGTGATAGACATAGACTCACAACACCTGAAGCAAGTGGTATGCTTGCTCGTAGGCCTGAGCTAGAAGACAAAGCGAAAAAGTAGCGACAGCATTGTGGCACCAAGCCTTGAACAGTGTAACGAAGAATGACTGTCCGTCCTGTTCAGGTTAGTATAATCGGACGATGAGGATGTGAAGAAACGTCATACCCTGTTATCCAAATTGCGCAAGCGTCTTCGAAGGTCAGCAAGCTCAGGCGCTGTGATGAGGTTGTTGTTGAGGTTCTGAACCATTATGCTCGCAAACTCTACATCCTCATCTCTGACGATGCAGTCGGCCATGGTGCGGTATATCTTCTCCGCGCTTAGTGTGAGACACAGCTGCCTGATGATGAGGTTGCCTCTGGTCTCAAGCAGTCTTCGGTCGGTACAGAACAGCTTCAGCAGATTGACCATGAAAGATGTAAAGTATGTATCATCGCTGTGCATGGATATCTGTGAGAGCAGCAACAGATCGCGAGTAACGACAGCGTCAGAGGGATCTGAGAGTGTCTTGAGCAAGGCAGGAAAAGTGCCATCATCCACCGTGAGTATCTGAATATGTCAGCAAGTGCATGAGGACAAGACTCATCGAACTGACTCTACCAGGCGCCATCCTGTGTAGCATAATAAGCCAGGCTATCGCTGCGACTCTAGTGGCTTCGTGTTCGTTTAGAAACTGTAAAGTGAGTGCGCTGACTGCTGCTTGATAATCTAGCTCTGGTATTGGGCGTGGTGAGGGGCCGCGGTCGTCGTTTGGCGTAGGTGACTGTGTGCCTGCCTTGTTTTCTGAAGCTTGGTCGCGGATTACTGCTTTGAGTAGCCTGCTCGAGAGATTGGAGTCGCGGCGCTGAGTGCCCGTAAGCTCCTTCCCCAGCTCAGAAAGCGAAGGTGGCAGTTGAATCTTGTCTCCCACGTTCATGTTTGGTGGACGATCTTCGGAAAGCGACATTATGTAGTCCATCAATGAGGCATTGACCTTGATGGCCTCTTGGCGAACGTCTTCTACATCGTGCGACATGCGTGGCAGTGCGTGCGAGAGCAAACTCGGGACAAATGGCGTGATGTCCTCGGGGCAGATTTCGAAGAAAGCGTGAATCCAGCGCAGGGCTGTAAGAACAATGCTGGTCTGCTCCTCTTCTGCATCTATAACGGTCAGCGCCGATCGAGGATAGTAAGAGTATCTTACCTGACGGCGAGCTCAGAAAGCCCACAAGAATGTCCAGAATTTTTGCATGGTCAACGTGTACATCTTGGCCCGGGATCCAGTCGCCGTCACCATTCACAGACTTTCCACTATCACCAGACATCGACTCGCTGCCGGCACTGGTTTGATCGCCCTCATCAATTGACACTTGATGCTCGACTGGAGTGCTTCTTATGGCTTCGCTCCCGTCACCGCCGTCGCCACCTTCGCCGGTATCACTGCGAGTGCTTGATGATGTGGACTGTCTGCGGCCGTCCTTGCTCTGACTTCTCTTACTCTCTGCAATACCCTTCTTGATTCTTGCAATCTTTCTGATCTCATTTAAGAACCGATCCAAGGCAACCTGCGTCATAGTATAGACATCTGTGTTGGAATCGCCGAGGAACTTGAACAGCCCAGCTAGGAAGCGAGGGAGATGAGCGATGAGCTCGAGATCTGGTATGGAGTCGAGCAAGGTGACCCATGCAACCAAGAATGAGCGTGTGAATGGGTTGATGACATTGATTCTCTCCTCGAGCAGCGGGAGGAAGCGTTCCAGGCTGAAGGCTGTTTCGATGTGGTGCGGTGGATGGTCGGGCGAATCGTCTGGATGGCCCGACTCGTCAGGCAGGTGGAGGACTGACACGTACGAAGCTGCGGACTCGGACACAATATCCTTCACCAGACGGTCGAGTAGCTCGGCCCCGTTCTTGACCGAAAGCTCCGAGTCAGCAGCGAGCTATGTGACATTGTCAGCAGTCGGTCTGATGAGGTGCAGGACCTGGATCTGACCTTGCACAAGGCATCGAACACTTGATTAAAGTATATGAGGATTTCGCCCTTTGCAACCTTTGCAATATTGTACATGCTCTCACATGCATAGTACCTGACGCGGGCATCTGAGTCGGAGAAGCAGGCAAGGACAGGAGGGACAATCTCTTCCAGATAGCGTGCGACTTCCTGGGCAACATGAGTAGGGTTTCTGTGCAGTAGCAGTGGGGATACCTGCCGGCCCTAATGCTATCGAAGCCGCGGCGAGACCGATGAGGCCGCCATTGCGGGCGTGCGGCTGGTGGACGGCATATGCATAGTGGTGGCAGAGCTCATGCACAATCTTGGCAATCCGGTCGTGGTCCTGCGCGTTGAGGGCCTCGCGAATGAGGCTCTCGAGCTCGAGTGCGCCGCTTTTGCGCTTGTCGTAAAGCTTGTCGTTGAGCGCCTTGGTGATGTTGGGGTCCATGGTGATAGAGTGCGACGGCCGCCTTTACATGTCGCAGCTACGGGTGCATCGTCGACGGGGACGCGGGTCGAGAGGGCGCAGACGTGCGAATGTGGCCGTTGGCTGGTGCCGTTGTTGTCGCGCCGTGCATGCTTTCGACAGCGGCCAGCCTGCGCGGGGACGTCATCGCACGATTGGAGGAGCAGCCATCCCTGCCTCGCGCGCCAACGCGGGACGCTGGACGCCGACTGTCACATATACACACACATTTCCGTGCAGAGCGACCCTTTTGGAGCTCCCAGGAGCGACGCCTGCGCTGGATATGCGCCATGACGCCTAAACGCGACCGAATGCTCACCCAGCCAAGTCGATCGTAGCTGTCCCTCATCCTCACTCGTCCAGAGGGGTCGCGCTATTCCTTGCTAGTGTCCGTCATTCACCTGCACCCGTCAGGTGTCTTGCACTGCCAATATGGACAAATTCAAGAACAAGCTCCACCAGCTTCGCCGGAAGCCTCTGCCAGAACACCTCAGGGAGCCTGTCATGAATCTGCCAGACGGTTTCCGGAGTTGGGCTGTGGCGTTGTAAGTCTTCCACTCTGTTTCTGTCTAGAGATTGGCGCCAGTGAAAAGGGGCTGGACAAGTGCATGTAGAATGGCTCATATCTAGCACCATGATCAATCGGACCCATCGCTGACAACTGCAGCATCATTTGCAACTTCAACGTCGATGTAGGGTAGGTAAGGCTGAGTCCAGCCCAATATAATGTCAAAGCTGACCTCGAAAGCCCGGAGATTGAGATATTGTACCCACCAAACGTTGCTTTCTCCACTGCAGACTTGACAGCAATATGTTTCAACAGGTACTGTCATCCTCTAACCATCAGCTCTCGTCGCTGATCGCCCGGTAGTTTCCCTGAGCAGCAGAACACGGAGACAGCTGAAGATCTGGCCTTCAACTTCACTGTCACCAACAACTCACCTGACATCAAGCTGAGCTCGCCAAATTCACCACATGGCAGTGCCGAATTGTTCTTCGCATCATCCGTGTTTCGCCAGGAGTTCGACAATACCATGAAGAGAAGCTTCAATCAAAGATCAATGGTCCTGATTTCACACCATAACTTCCTCAGCTTCAACAACCGCATACTCCAAATCATGACGGAGAGCGGAGTCATAAGTGACCCGACAACTCTAGAGGGAGCACACGCACAGATGAACAATTGGCCACCCCCCTCCATCGGTCGACTCGAACTGCCCTTCCTTGGACGCATACTAACACTGGATATTGCACCCCACCCGTCATTTCCACTGCAAGGACTTGCTGGCTCCGTGCCCATGATAACAGACCCTCACCCCTCCATCTATGCCTACGAGCCCGTTGGTTCTTGGGACGTCATCATGAACTACATGCCTTGCATCACTGACCTCTACGTACTCTTCGAGAAATTAGTCCTCTGCGAGTCTGTCATAGTTGTCGCAAAATCACCTCAACTCGCCAGCGAAGCCGTCTCCTCGCTGCTCGACCTTATCAGACCTGTCCCATACGCTGGTGCTGTAAAACCCTACATGACCATGCAAGCCGACTTCCGCTCGATAGGCATTGACGGCGGTACACCCCGACCCTTCATAATTGGCATCACCAACCCTTTCCTGCTAAAGCGCATCGTTGCCGCTGCAGAGAAGACCCAAGGCACACGACCACACATCCTGTACCTGCAGAATTTCGACGGCCCAGTACCCATGCGGCGCCACCACTCCCTGCACCACAGGTCCAGCCGCAACGTCCTCCTCGATCTACCCGGCGGCGGCATAGAAGTCCATACCCCCTCCAAACGCTACCTAAAATCCGACTCCAGCATCGTAAATCAGATCGAAAGCATCCTTAAACTCGATTGTCAGACCTCATCGCTGGGTCCGCTCATTCGACGGCACTTTGCGGAGCTTACCGCCCAGCTCATCGCCCCTGTCAACCGCTACTTGGCTACCAGCAATGTCACGTCGCCTGGTGGCCACCGGCGCTACGCTTCTTTCTCCATCCCAGACTTCCTGGCTAGTGTGAGCAAGCATGGCACGAGCGTAAAGTTGAGGGGCCAGGCGCCCATCCAACGACATAGGTCGAGGGATGGGTTGTATGCGGCATTCTGCGCGAGTGAGAACTTCTATAGCTGGCTAGATATGAAGATCAGTTTGGAGAACGAGGCAAGTGCGGGGTTGTTGGGGACGTCATCGATGGGTGTCAAGGGAAGTTGAGCAGCGGCTGTTGTATTGAGATGTATGAGTATAATATGCATAGCTACAAGACAGAGAAGTGATTTTAAGCGGTGAGCAAGATATTCCCTCGTGCTTTGCTACAACACTCAAGCAGATCAAGTAGATGGGCAAAGACTGTCGTATCATTAAGGGCTATCTGAATACAAAACAAGACCAAACACAACCAAAGCAGGAACAGAGCAAACATCTACCCACGCCAACGCCAACGCCGACGCCAACGTACCCCGCACACCCCCTAATACTTCTGACACCTTTTCAAGCAAACATCCACATCCTGCGCCAAATTCGGCGGAATACTCTTCCGAAACTCCTCAATATTCCCCCCATCAATCGTCCCCGGAAACCCCAACGTAGCATTAACAACACGAGGATCCAACGCAAAAAAACCCTGCGCAACCTGATTCGTGCCCGGATCCTCACTATTCAAACTCGCCACAAAAACAGCCTCATCGCAACCATCATTAAACTGAAAATGAATGCTACCCATGGGAAAAACAGTGCCTTCGAACTTGTTCAAAACGCCGGCAATCTGCGGGTCCTCGGTGGGGTCCACCAGGCCGTTTTCCAACACGTAGCCGAACTTGAGGTTGTTGCCTTGGACGAGGGTTAGGAATTCGGTTGCGCGCGGGTGGACGTGTGGGGTGTTGATGCCGCAGGGGGATAGGAAGGCGACGGTTGTGCTGATGCCTAGGTCGGTGAGGATGGGGAAGGTTTCAATGTTTGCGGATTCGACGGCGCCGCCTTTGGCGCCGGGCGCGGGGGTGGCGTTGGTGAAGGTGAAGACGGTTATGCTGCGGAGGGCGTCGCCGGTGAGGAGCTTGGTGCCCTGGACGAGGAGCCGTTGGAAGCGTTTCACGGCTGTCGGTGCGGTGAGGAGGTCTCGGAAGAGGGCGGCTTGGTCGGCGGTCGGGGTTGGAGTGCTGGCGCTGGTTGTGGTGGTGGAGGTGTAGGAGATGCTTTGTGGGTAGGCTTGGACTGAGGTGAGGCCTGCTAGGGCGAGCATGGCGAGCTTGGTGGGGTTGAGCATGGTGGGTGATGTGGAGAAGATTACGAATTCAGTTGTTTATGAGTAGGAAATAAGAGACGTGAGAAAAAAGGAGATGTAGAAAAGGGAAAGAAAATGATGTTTTACTTGTTGCTGTGAAGATGGAGATAACAATTGTTCTGGCCTTCCTCTACACCACCTTTATACCAGAACATCTTTAGGCCACCGCTCTACACTGCTGATGATATTCATAACGGAAGCCGTCTATCCGACAGACGCTGATAGTGCAGGCTGAGTAGTACAACACCACACTTCACTTGCTGAGCAAAAAGCTTAATTAAGTGACAAGTAAGATTTGTTTAGACAGCCACTACTCGCAGTACGCTATTGGTCCAAAATGGTACAGCCTCGAGATGATTGGTTTCGTCGACTACTCATCTGAGCGGCTGCTGATGGGCGGAGCGTGGCGCAAGCTGGGATGCAGCGGGAGATGTGCTAGCCGCAAGACATCTCTGACACTACCCTTTTGTTGTACACCACGTGCGAACAGTCCGTCAGCTGTAGTATGATGCAGACTCGGATGAGAGCTGTCGGCTTCTGATCGGGTTGGTTCCCACAACGTATGGTGGACGGTCATCCGTCAGACCACGCGTACACCTGGCTGAATTCAAGCTGTGGAAAATGGAGTACATTTCACCTGCTATTAGCAATTACATCTGCAATGCTGATTCAAGGGTTGGTATTAGTCGCTGTGACGTATATTTAGTTTAGTTTGTAAATGTGGTAGAGAGATGTTGGTGAAGCCTGGGCCACTCAGCCTTGACGCATGCTGGGGCTTAGCTCCATGGCTTGTCAGCAGGCCAGAAATAGACGCCCAGCAGCCAACTCTACCAAAGCTATTCAACTAAATCCTTCTCGGAAGGCTGCGTAGCCGATATTGTGCAGTGCATTCGTGTTCGACATGGAGATGAGGAAGAGCAGGTACATTGAGGTTATGGAAAGGGGTAGTCGCTACGCTAAGAAACAGCAAACAAACAACAATCTCGCGCAAGTCTGCTGCTACTACAGGCTACAAATAGCAGAATTCGCTCGCGTGTCCTGCAGAAACATGTCAATCTGAGCCGTGTCCAACGTCCATGGTCTCGTAAGCTCCTCCCCAGAAGGGGAGCTCGTCAAGGGTGAACGCGTCATCGCTGGGAATCGATGGCGGGCCTTTGGTGTGCTTCACCATGCCTTCTTCCGGCTCTTCGACCTCTTCAATATTGTTAGTATTTGGAAATCCCTTGTCTTCGAAGATGAGCGAGCCGCGCCTGTCCCAAGGCCCAGGTCCGCGCAGCTTGCGGCGCAGACGGCGTGCATCAGGTTTGTTGTCATCTTGAGGGTCGTCGTCAGAATAACTGCTCTCGCCTTCTACGCTCTGGCTGTGCGTGCGCTTGAAAAGCCCTGCACTCCATCTTTTCTTCTTGCGCACGTACTTGAGCTTCTTCGCCTCCTCATCAGTCGAGCTCTCCGAGACATGAAGACCCTTGAGGCGATCCATGACGCCGTTATCTTCCAGTGCAGCACCGCTCTTGTCACTTTTTGCGTCCTCACAATGGTCCGGCTGGATGACCTGTATGTTCTCATCGTCGGTGTCGTCGCTATTCACCTCCTCGAGTTCGAATTCGGCCTCCTCTACCCGCCGGAAAGACTGATCGTCCTCAGCATCGCTCTCCTCCTCCGATCTCTCATCATATTCGCTTTCTTGAGGCGTTGTGCCGGCGTAGGCATGCCCGGAGACACTCGAGGGTCTCGAGGAGCGCTCTATCGACTGCGGCCGGGTGAATCGAAACTGATTCTGTCCGATGGGTGTTAGCTCCATTGGGGGTGTGTGTAGCGCTTTGGCAGCGCTCATACGCTTGTGCGTTGGTGGTGTGTAATCCGCTTCAGACAGAAAGCGGGGTGGGCCATGAATGCTCGACGCATTGGGTGGCGGTGTAGGACAGCCGTGAAGCATCTCAAAGTTTGGTGGGAGTTCGTGGGTCGCCATGTGGGTTGGGCAGGTGGTGTTGTTCACCGGTGATGGTGGTTGCGTCAGGCTGATGGGCCAATTGCGACAGCGTACGTCTGGACGATATTCTCGCTCGATCTTTGCTAATTTTACGGTAGGCAAGGCCGGCGGACGTATCTTTGTATGGAGGTGAGGAACAAGGCTTGTGCGGACAGTATCATTCTGGACAAGGTGGGGAGAGCGGACTGGGTGACTGAGCGGCGAGTTGCAGGCGGACTGGTGGAGAGCTTAACAGGTCAGACCCTGCTTATCTTGCAGGACGAATGGAGAGTGCTACAGGCAGCAATGCAGGACAAACAGCTCGCAGCAGTGAGAGCCACAAAGCGTAGATCAGAAGGAGGACGAAACGTGTGCGGCGGCGGCGGTTGAATGGGGCAGTGGAAGAAAAAAAAGAAGATTGGACGAGGCGGGCCTGAGATGGTCACAATACCCTAGAGCCTGAGACTGTGCGGGACGTCGCCAATTATTAGCTGCGTGTGATGAACAGTGAGCTGCTCGGCCGCGGTCTTTGACAGGCGGGTCTGCGTGCAGAAGTGCGTCCTACCGTCCTTACCATAGCGCTACGGTGCCTGGGGCCCACGATATGTGCTTCCGAGCAACTACTTGTCGTGAGGCAGCGCACAATGTTACCTTGCGTCCAGCCCAACGGCCCAGCGAATGGCGGCAGCGCTCAGAATTGCGGCACACATGGCATCTTGGGTAGTGCTGGCCAGCTGGCAGCGGGCGAGCATTGGCGGGGCAGGCTTGCATGGTGCGCATACGGCATGCAGACATTCAGCCGAGCGCACGCAGCGGTGTAGGAATTGGGCAGACTCTGGCTTATCGGCGATGCGGCTCTGCATTGGGGAGGGCGACGGGCTTGAAGTCGACTAGCCCGGTCATGCGCCCTGGGCGTCGGTGGTTCGCGTCGACGACGTCGAGGAGACGGTGCGTATCACGTGATGCAGCACTCTGGTGGGGGCCGTCGTCCTTGGTGTTCCTGGGTGGCCCATGCACGCCCGTCTAGTATTCCGTTGCGTGGACAGATTGAACCTCTGGCCAGAGCAGCTTGCGGCGGAGGCAGCAGAGCGTCACCCATTCGCAACACCGTGTTTCCTTTTTTGTCCCTTGCCCACCATCCTGCCCCCCGCGCCGCCCGCCTCTTGCATTGACGCTCCTCGGCGATCCACTGAAGCTGCGGCTTCGCCCTCAATTCCACCATGGCTTCCTCCCCGAGCATGTTGACCAAGGTACGCCGCTGCACAAGCATGTGCTCCTGCATGTCTCTGACCCTGCACAGTTCGAGTCCAAGTCCTCGAGGGCTAAGGGCATTGCGTTCCACCCCAAGAGGTACCAGAGTGCGCTCCTGATGCCGTCTCCCTGCGCTGACCGTCCTCAGACCCTGGATCCTCGTGTCGCTGCACTCCTCCACCATCCAGCTATGGGACTACCGCATGGGCACCCTGATCGACCGCTTCGAAGAGCACGATGGGCCGGTTCGCGGCGTCGACTTCCACAAGACACAGCCATTGTGAGCATTCCACATCGCCGAGCGCGGCTGCGCGCCATACTGAGAAGGCACAGATTCGTATCTGGCGGTGACGATTACAAGATCAAGGTCTGGTCCTACCAGACTCGACGATGTCTGTTCACCCTGAGCGGCCATCTGGACTATGTCCGCACCGTCTTCTTCCATCACGAGCTCCCGTGGATCATCAGTAGTTCGGACGACCGTGAGCGCACACCGCAGCTGCGACAAGGACACGCTGACAGCAAGCAGAGACCATCCGTATCTGGAATTGGCAGAACCGTAAGTGGCCCTGGCTCCCTTGATCTAACAATGCTAATAATGTACAGGATCCCTCAGTAAGTTGTGCTCGTCCAATCACCCCTCGCCTCCACCTAACCCGTCCCAGTCTGCACCATGACCGGCCACAACCACTACACAATGTGTGCGCAGTTCCACCCGAAAGAAGACCTCGTCGTCTCCGCCTCGCTCGATCAGTCCGTCCGTGTCTGGGATATCTCTGGGTTGAGAAAGAAGCACTCTGCGCCAACTTCCATGTCCTTCGAAGACCAGATGGCACGCTCGAACCAGAACCAGGCCGACATGTTTGGAAACACAGATGCAGTCGTCAAGTTTGTCCTTGAAGGCCACGACCGTGGTGTCAACTGGGTCGCCTTCCACCCCACCCTGCCACTGATCGTCTCTGCTGGTGACGACCGCCTTGTCAAGTTGTGGAGGATGTCAGAGACAAAAGCATGGGAAGTTGACACTTGCAGAGGGCATTTCCAGAACGCGTCAGCCTGTCTGTTCCACCCACATCAGGATCTGATCCTCTCTGTCGGCGAAGACAAGACCATTCGCGTGTGGGACCTTAACAGGAGAACGTCTGTCCAGTCTTTCAAGAGAGAGAACGACCGCTTCTGGGTTATTGCGGCGCATCCCGAGATCAACCTTTTCGCTGCTGGTCACGACAACGGTGTCATGGTCTTCAAACTCGAGCGTGAGCGCCCAGCGTCTTCTGTATACCAGAACAACCTGTTCTACATCACCAAGGAGAAGCACGTTCGATCGTACGACTTCCAGAAGAACCTCGAGTCGCCTTCCATGCTCTCCTTGAAGAAGCTCGGTAGCCCATGGACACCACCGCGCACCCTCTCGTACAACCCCGCTGAGCGCTCGATTTTGGTCACCTCTCCCACAGATGGCGGTACTTACGAGCTGATCAGCCTTCCACGCGATGCGTCCGGAGCCGTTGAGCCTACCGACACGAAACGCGGGTCTGGAACCTCGGCTGTCTTTGTGGCGAGGAACAGGTTCGCAGTGTTCAACCAGGCTAACCAGCAGATCGATATCAAGGATCTTACCAACTCGACAACGAAGACCATCAAGCCTCCGCATGGCACCACCGACATCTACTTTGGCGGCACCGGCAACCTGCTGCTGATTACCCCCACGAATGTTGTCTTGTACGACATTCAAGCAAAGAAGAATCTTGCAGAGCTTGCTGTGTCTGGTGTCAAGTACGTTGTCTGGTCTTCAGATGGTCTGCACGTGGCTCTTTTGAGCAAGCACAACGTTACAATTGCAAACAAGAACCTCGACCAGGTTGGCACGCTGCACGAGACTATCCGGATCAAGAGCGCTACTTGGGACGACACCGGCGTCCTCCTCTATTCGACCTTGAACCACATCAAATACAGTTTGATGAACGGTGATAATGGCATTGTACGCACTCTGGAGCACACCGTCTATCTTGTGAGGGTCAAGGGCCGCAACATCTACTGCTTGGACAGAGCTGCGAAGCCCAAGATTCTCCAAATTGATCCTACAGAGTACCGCTTCAAGCTCGCTCTCGTCAAGCGCAACTATGATGAGATGCTCAACATCATCAAGACATCCAGCCTTGTTGGCCAAAGCATCATTTCATATTTGCAGAAGAAGGGCTACCCGGAAATCGCGCTTCAGTTCGTCCAGGACCCTCAGACACGTTTCGAATTGGCCATTGAATGCGGCAATTTGGAGGTAGCTGTGGAGATGGCGAAGCAGCTCGACCGACCTAAGCTCTGGCAGCGGCTCAGCACTGAGGCTCTCGCACACGGTAACCATCAAATAGTCGAGATGACTTACCAGAAGCTGCGAAACTTTGACAAACTGTCGTTCTTGTACCTTTCAACTGGTGATCAGGACAAGCTGAAGCGCATGGCCAAAATTGCCGAACACCGCGGAGATATGACGGCACGTTTCCAGAACGCGCTCTACTTGGGCGATGTTCAGAACAGGATCGAGATGTTCCAAGAGATCGATCTCTACCCCTTGGCCTATGCTACTGCCAAGGCTCATGGTCTTGATGAGCAAGCGCAATCGATTCTCGAAGCGGCTGGCGTTACAGAAGACCAGATCAGCGTACCGGCAGTCGGCAACCCTCTTGAGCCTGCGAGACCAGTTGTGCCGACTTTCAAGGCGAATTGGCCCACACGTGCAGCTTCCTCGAGCGTTTTCGAGAAGGCTCTTGCTGGTGAGATTGAAGGTGTTGGTGACGAAGAGCCAGCAGCTAATGGCTACGGTGACGAGGATCTGCTCGGTGAATCAGAGGCTGTCGGCGCCGCTGCTGAACTTGGCGGCGATGATGACGAGGAAGATGTTGGAGGCTGGGATATGGGTGATGACGGCGATGTCGAAGCCGAAGACGACTTTGTCGAGGTCGAGGGTGCTGATGCGGGTGCCGGCAGCAGTGAAGCGGACCTGTGGGCGCGCAACTCGCCGCTGGCGGCAGACCATATTGCAGCAGGATCCTTCGAAACTGCCATGCAATTGCTGAACAGGCAGGTTGGTGCTGTCAATTTTGCGCCTCTTGAGGACCGCTTCCAGGAGATCTACCAGGCGACACGGACCTTCCTTCCCGCCACACCAAATATGCCCTCCTTGGTGAATTATGTACGGAGAACGGTCACCGAGACGGATTCACGAAAGATTCTGCCCATCATTCCGCGGGACCTCGAGTCTATTTTGTCGTCTGACCTGACAGCGGGCAAGCAGGCATTGCTCAAGAATCAGCTTCCCGATGGTGTTGCGGCTTTCAAGAGGTTATTGCACCTGTTGATTGTCAACGTCGTGGCATCACAAGCAGAGCTGACCGAGGTATGTTGTGTAACCGGACCCGAAGATACAGCCTTGCTAACAAATATTTAGGCAAAGAAGGCGATTCATACTGCTGCCCAATACACTCTTGCCATGTCTATCGAGCTTGAGAGACGTGCACTTACCAAGGGTGCCACCGACATCTCCAGCCTTTCTGACGAGGACAAGAAGCGTGCCCTCGAACTGTCTGCCTACTTCACCGTACCTGAACTTGAGGGAGCCCACAAGTCTCTTCCTCTGTCTGCGGCAATGAACTTCGCACACAAGAACAAGCAGCTGAACACTGCGCTCAACTTCGCGAATGCTCTGCTTGACAGAACCAACAACGCGAAGATGAAGGAGTCTGCCAAGCGTGTGAAGACTGTAGCTGAGAGGAACCCCGCTGATGGTATTGAGATCGACTTTGACCAGTTTGCCGACTTTGAGATTTGTGCTGCCAGCCACACACCAATCTACGGCGGCAGCCCGTCTGTTGCTTGTCCTTATGATGGCTCGAAGTACCACGGCAAGTACAAGGGGACAGTATGCAAGATCTGTGAGGTCTGCCAGATTGGTGCCCCTGCAAGTGGCTTGAGGCTGGTCGGTTAAATGGTCATGGGTTGGAGTCTTGGCATTGCTTGTGGTAGAGCTGTTGGTTGCGACCGCGGCATGAGCATGGTAGAAGTAGTGAGCCTTAGCGATCAACATCAAAATGCGAAACGATATAATGTTCAGGTTTGTGCATCTCACTTACTATGGGGTCGCGCAGTTTGCGCGTTCAGCACGTCAAGTTCATCGGCGCCGTTGATCGTTTTGAGTACCATCTCGTACGAAGCTCTTTCCTGGTTCTGCGGCAGCTAACTACCAAGATTGCCATATGTTGTATGTTTGGATAGCGCAACAATCTCTCTTGCCTCTCTGGTCTCGCGCAGGACGATGCACGTGCACGAGCGTTCCTTCATCAGCCTATCTATGCGAGCTGACCGTGGCTCACTTGACCGACACTGGTCGACAAGCAGGCACCAGCCTGGCAGACCTCAGATCATAACTACATTACCTCATGCACCTTATCTTATCTTTTTTCGTACTTCAAGATCCCTTTAAGGCATATCCTCTGTTCTCCGTCACCCTCTTCGGCACTCAATCACCCTGAGCGGAGCAGAGAAGGTGAGGGTTGAGTGGCTTATGAATCACCTCGAACGGCACATGTGAATACTGCGGTAACTCTGTGCTTTCCGACCTCCATGTGCTTTGGTGCGCACACACATTCCCTTCGACCTCAGCAGTCTCCATGTATTCACCGAAGGCCACTCCAATACCTGGCCAGCTCCACGCAACGCTTCCCGGTCCGAACGGCACACGTGCGTGCTTGACGCTCTATAATGCTTGCCCACATACCTCTCGCTCTGCTGTCTCGTCCTTGCGAAGTCAGATACCATATCTACACCACGACCTCCCTCCTCTCCCGCCTGCACCTCCCCCGCAGACCATCGAGTACATCGACAATAAAGGCAGAAATATCGTCGAGACAACACGGACCGCACTCTTAAGTCTTCCCAAACCACGTCGTGCACAATTGATCGAATATGTTCCCGAAGAAGGAAGCCGCGGGCCTGACATGACACTTTGTCCCTCATCGCCCACCGAAGCAGCCATGATCGCCAGCTCAGCAAACCCAGTGCTTGTGAAGTCCTCGGCTGCCACACCCTCAGCACCAGCTCTCCGCTCTATTTTGAAGGCCGACCCCTGGATACCTACAGTCTACCTGCTCTCCTTCTCTACAGACCGCACACCCACGACCAGAGCCTTCGCCACCCTGCTGAACAAGCACCTGCCAGCCCCCATCACACTACAATACACCATCGATGCCCGCAGCTTCCGCGTCCCTGCGACACACATATGTGAAAACTATTCGGGTGTCGCGGCTATTGTGCAGGATGAAGTACTTCGGGACACAAGAGCGCGGCAGGAAGTCGATCACGCGGTGGATGAGCTGACAAGGTTCGTGAGACAGGGCGGGAAAGAGACGGGTATCGCGATTTGTTGTACTGCGGGGACGCATCGCAGTGTTGCCATTGCGGAGCTGATTGCGCTGGGCGTGAGGGAGAAGATTAGAAGGGTGGGCAGTAGAAATGGGGTAAAGGTTGTGGCTCGACACATACATCGCATGAGAGGTTCGAAGGATCCTTATTGAGTAAGTTGGAGGCATGGGGCTTGCCCAGGCTGGTGGGCTAGTGCGGAATGGAAAGAACAGGGCGATGTCAGTATTTTTCAGGCATTCAATAGAAGCCGTGTTAAAACATGGGATGATATAAGTATGTTTTAGCACGTTTGCATGTTTGATCGAGAGAATAAGCTCATTCATACATATATCCGTCTAAAAACTCCGCTGATGCTGCTAAAGAGCCGGGTAACTTTTACAGTCCAGAAACGCCGAGCAATGCCTACACTTCCTCTCAGTCTTCCCAACACGTCAGTCGCTCTTTCATCCAAGACACTTCCTAGCCATCTACGGCGAAACGTTGAACTTGAGTCTCACGCCCATGCTCGCCAGCTCGACATCAAGATATTTCAACACACCAGGCACCGCAACGGTCGCCACGTCATCGCCGCCGCTGAACCGGATACCCTGCCCATCGGACCAGGTATCGCTCTTACTCTCGTGCCCATCGGCCAACTTGGCGCACCTCCTGCAGCGAATTGTCAAGTTTCTACCGCCCGCATCTTTCTTGCGCGAGTACTCGCTGACAGTTGGGGCCGTGGAGAGGAAGCTACCGCAGCCCCGGCAAATGGCGGCTTTGGTGTAGTCGGAGCAGTTCATCAGACGGTCCTGCAGAAGGAACGCCGTACCGTGAGCAATCAGGGCATCACGCTCCATTTCTCCGACACGGATACCACCACCCTTCTTCCTACCCTTGATGGGCTGGCCAGTCATTGAGTTAACGGGACCCGTGGTACGGACCTGGTACTTGTCATTGACCATGTGGCGTAGACGCTGGTAGTAGACGACGCCGATGTAGATATCTGCGGCGAGCTCCTGGCCTGTGATACCCGAGTACATGGGCTCATTGCCATAGTAGTTGTAGCCAGCCTTCATGAGCTGGTGACCGAAGAAGTCGACGGCTGTGTTCTGCTCGTCAAAACGGAATGGCGTCGAGTCTTGGGCGATGCCGTGCATGGCGCCTGCTTTACCGGCGAGCGACTCGACAAACATACCGATTGTCATGCGGGACGGGAAGGCGTGGGGATTGATGATGACGTCGGGCTGGATGCCAGACTCTGAGAAGGGCATGTCAATGGAAGGCCATTTCTGAGAGCAGACACCCTTCTGTCCGTGACGGGAGGAGAACTTGTCACCAATAATAGGTGAACGGGGCACGCGAAGCTTGACGCTGATCTTCTGGCAGGGCTGTGTGCCATCTTCTGATCCAATAATGCGCACTTCCTCGACGAAGGCGAGTTCATCCTCCTTGTACTTGAAGAATTGGGTGTTGGCGTCACGGTTGATGTAATCATCTGTCGCAGCATCGTACGAGACTGTGTGCCAAGCCGCGATCACATCGCCATGACGCAGCAGAGTGCCAACACGTGGGAAACCGTCTTCGTCGAGTGTATCTAGATAGGACGCCTTCTTGAGTCCTTCGGGGGCAAATCCGAAAAGCTTCGAGACGGTCCTGCCAGACCTGTTACGGCGTCCACCTTCCTCAAGATCGCAGATCTTGGTCTTGTAGATGGTACCATGACCGAAGCCACGCTCGTGTGCAGATTTGTTCAGGATCATAGCATCGTCCATGTCGTAACCGGTATAGGAGATGACCGCCACAACGGCGTTGGTGCCGTTAGGGAAATTATCGAAACCATACTCGTTGTGCAGAGGTGGTCGCACAATAGGTGTTTGGCCTGTCTGAAGGCGGTAGGTCTTGTTATCTGTGCGGTATCGCAGGGCGGTTCCGGGTGTACCCATCGATTGCTTACCCATTTGACACTATTCTCTAGTTAGTAGATGCTCAGTTGGGTAGATGAATAGCATATACCTGGTACATATTTCTGGGCGATTGGTTGAAATCGGAGAACGGTGTCATGTTGGCGATAATAGAGAAGATGTTTGTCGGGTCGAATTCGACGTGAGTGGAGTCACCAGACACAATCTCGGGATCTGTGCAGGCAATAGACATGTAGGGCTGCTCGAACGGCCCAACATAGTCCAGTTTTCCCAGAGGTAGGTACTTGACAGGTCGGTACATGCGCGCGACCTGAGAGAACATGAAGACGCCCGGGTACTGGCCACCGTTAGAGGTGGGAACGTAGCCAATCTCAAGCTCCAAAGGCACATCGTGCGTTCCTTCAACCTTCCAGTATCGCAATGTGTCTGCGATGACCTTGGCTTGCTTGGGTGAGCAGAAGCCCAAGACGCGGCCGTCAAGCTGTACGACGACACTTGACTCAAGTGATGCGGAGGACTTGCTTGATACGCCTAGTTGCGCCACAAGCTTAGGAACGGCCGAAACATCAACGTTCTGTGTAGCCAGTTTGCATTTATGTGCAAAGTGGTTGAGCAATCCACATGGAGAACCGTCAGGCGTGTGAACAGGGCACATGAAGCCCCAGCTCTCGGGTAGCAGCTTACGCACAGTGGTAGTTTTGAGTTGGGCAAAGAAAGCACCTCTGTGCACCATTCTGAAATGGCTGATGAAACGGTAAAAGTTGATCTTTTCAGCCACAACGACGAAACCAGCCGTCTGCTGCAGGTCGAGACCAGTAGGACTGACAAGATTGCCGGTGGAGAGGAAATATTCCATGGCGCGTCCGACATCCATAGTTGTCCTCTTTAGTACTCGTGGTACGAACTCTTTTTTGAACTCAGGCGACGTGAACGACTTCCACTCGTTCCGACGGCCCCAGTCCTGCAGAACTGGCCGGATTGAGTTCAGCCACTCGTCTAACCTTTCCTTGATGACCATTCCGTAAAGCTGGCCTCCGAGCAAAATTTCCTGGTTCTGGACAGCATCAGGATTGTCGACCGAACACTCGCCTTCCACCAACGAATACAGTTTCCGGATCATGAAGAGGATCATCTGGAACTTGTCGGCGTTCTGGGCAGGAGTGACGTTATAGGCGCCTAAGTGAGGCAGGACGATCTTTCGCAGGAATTCGACACCTGCTTCATCGTCGCTTGCGTCGTCCGGCAGCTGCAGTACGACCTTGAATTTGGATCCCAGGTATGCCCTTGTCTTGGCCTGCGAGTGTAACCCGTAGACCTTGTACGTGCGGAGCAGCAATTCCACTCTATCCGTGACGAACTGCTTCTCTGCCAACCCTTTTGAGCCGGCCGCACCGACGATGCCCTCGAAAATGTCGCGGTCGTTCGTCTCTACCAGCGCCTTCATGACCATCATGACAGGGACCAGGTACTCTGCCTTCCTCCATGAGAAGCGAAAGTTGACGTTTCCGTCACTGAGGTAGTGGAGCGCATTCGTCTGTGAAGATTGATCGGTGCGTATTGAGCGTATCTGAATACCATATTGTGTGTAGCCGGGGCCACGGTTTGTGAAGGCACCACGCTTGATGGCCATAGGGTAGTTTCGCCTGTTGACCTGTAGCATTCGAATAATCTTCTCAATGCCGTTGACGATGAAGTAGCCACCCAGCTCTTCAGTCTCCTCCTTGGCCTTGACAAGCTGGTCGGGGCTCAGGTTCTCGAGGTGACACCGGTTTGACTGTCACGAGTTAGCTTACGTGCTGCTGTACGCGTGCGCACTCCGGTGGGTTGGGCTGGTCTCACTCTCAGCATGATTGGCACCTGCCCCAGGTCGCAAACCTCCTCCTGCCAGTCCTCGTTGTTCACTCTGTATTCCAGACGGGCGCGGAGCTTGCCACGATATGTGGCGTGGCGCTCGCGGCACTCGGCAGGCAGGATGTTGCGGTTTTTCAGGGCGACCTTATTCGAAGGCGGCAGAACAGCCTTGTCGAGAAAGACATCCTGGATGCGCACGGAGAGCCTGTTGCGGCGGCCAATCTCCTCGGGCTGGGCGTATGGGTCGCCGTCGGTGAAGCTCTTGACGCCAATGTCCTTGATGCCCTCGTCAATCTGGCCGCCGGGGGCAAAGATGGAGTTGAACGAGTTGATGTGGGGGTCGACAGCGGCTGCGAGAGTTGGGTAGGCCGTCTTGTCCTTGGGTGGGTTCCGGAACAGGTGCTGGCGGCGCTTGGTGTCGAAGTCAGTCGACCACTGTGGCTGCTTTTTCGTGGCAGCAGGAGCCATGGCGGGCGGCAGGCGACGTTTGGGGGAGACAGTCGCGTGGGCGGGCACAGTGTCGTCGCTGTGTGGGATGCGCAGAGTGGGCAATGGGCGCAAAAAGTTATGAAAGCACTTTTTGGGGCACGGACGTGCAAATGCAGCTGCGGGTAGGCGCTAGCCTGGAGCTTGCTGCAGCGCAAGTCACCTGCCCGCGGCGAAGTGAGTGTGCACAGCGACCTCTCCACCTGCGGCCTTTTCTCGACGGCGCAGTCCTCGCTCTTCATCCCGTCACTTTGCTGCCAGCACGATTTGCACATTCATTGTATTGCTGTCAATTCACGGTTGCTGCTACTCATCGCCGGCGTGATCGCCAATCACTGCCGAATAGACCCCGCAGCAAGGATCCCACGCCTTCGCACCAGCAGCCAGCCTCCATCACCTGTTCTTGCGGCAAGACGATCACGACTCAAGGCCTCTGCCACCACCGCTGCTCCCACCATGGCAAGCATCTTCCGCCGTATCTACGACTGGCTCCTTCGCCTGTTCTGGTGCGTCTGCCCTCTTGCCTTGTGCCTGCACATGCACCATCTTCGATGCCTAGTGCGCGCTTGATATCTATCCATCCATGCCCGCCTCAGTATAATATGCTGCAGCACGACTCCCGGAGACGATCCGTAATGGAAGCTGACCATCATCACTCCGCAGGGCGACGGAGATGGACATCACCATGATCGGGCTGCAGAACGCTGGCAAGACGTCGCTGTTGAGAGTTCTGGCGGTGAGTATCTTCCAGATCGGGAAGCGGCTGCGCTGCATCCACGATAACTGTGCGAACATGTCCGGCTGACGAAGGCCTGTCTAGGGAGGTGAATTTACTGTCGAGTGCGTCAACGCCAGCTCCACGTCGTGCAAGCAGCAGCATCATGCCGACTGCGCTATTCTGCGCGACCACGAGCCCCGTCGTCACAGTTGGTCCAAGCGCTAATGGCTATAGCTCCATCCCTACCGTTGGCTTCAACATGAAGCGTGTCCAGAAAGGCCATGTAACCTTGAAGTGGTAAGTATGTTCCTGTGCCGCCGTGGTCACGCAGATCCACCTCTTGTGGTACCAAGCCAGTTCGAGCCACACTTCCGGGATGCAGGCACATTACCCTGTCCACGTTCCACCTGCTGACCACAATCTACAGTTGGGATCTCGGAGGTCAGCCTAGATTCCGATCCATGTGGGAGAGGTATTGCCGCGGTGTAAATGCCATAGTGTAAGGTCGTGCTGCACATGCTTTAGCGCTTCCGCTGACGCGCTCAGGTTCATTGTCGACTCGGCTGACAGGGAAGCTCTTCCTGTCGCAAGAGAGGAGCTCAAGCTGTTGTTAGAGAAGCCAGCTCTAGAGGGCATACCACTTCTTGTTCTTGGAAACAAGTCTGATCTGGAGGGCAAGCTCTCGGTCGACGAACTCATCGATGCTCTCAACCTCAAGGAGGTATCCCACCGCGAGGTGAGCTGTTACGGCATCAGCGCCAAAGAAGAGACGAATCTCGACGCCGTCCTCCAGTGGTTGATTGCCCGCGCCAGCAAATAAGTCGTGTTGCGCCCACAGTAACGTGACTGATACGACTGTCCACCACGTACGCAAATGCGCATTGACCCCCGAGCGCTCTTTTTCGATTGTTCGTTCTACGATTTCGACGCGCCTACGTTCATACGAGTTACGGCCGTCAGCTTCTTACGACATGCTTAATGATTCTTACGACGTGAACGGACGACAAGACAGGCAGGTCATACTGCAGGCCAGCAATGGCCAACCCATGTTTCCAGGCTTCAGCATATGTTGTCTTTTTCTTTGTCTGTGCCGCGGCGATTTTTGGTTCCTGGTACAACGTGGAGTCTTGGTACACCTGACTCAGCATGTAGCATTTTCGTTTCTTGTGGTTCGAGCGATCATGTAGCGAGCGTTTGAAGTGATGGACAATCTGGTCCACGGTTGATTCCAACATGCAGCGCCAGTGCTTTTAAACTTTGCAGAGCAGTTCCTAAGTGAGGTCTCTGGTGCCTTACATTCCGCATGACGATGGGTGCATGCTCCTGACGAATCGTGACTCCAGCGTGCTCGTGACCTCGTGTCGGATTGGGACTTTGAATGGCAGCCCACAGTCATGCTGCAGCGCGCGCTTGCCTATCGAATGTGCTGTCGAGCAACGCAACCATGATGCACACAGGTCCAACGTCCAGTACTGTGGAAAGCTGGCGGAATTGCTCTTTTCGTGTTGCAGTCGTACAGCAATCGCAGCCGCCCTTAACCGGGGTATCCGTGTCTGTAGGAATCGCAGAACTTGGCTCCAAGTGCGCACAAGACGGGCGACGGGCACCGTCAAAGAAGCAACGACAGGCACATGGAGAGCGAGAGGGAGCAGAGGGCGCAACAGCAGGAACGGTATTATTTCAGCAGCTTCGCTGGCAGTGGGACCAGCGGGCAACCATGCCATCTACAATTGAACAACTCATCCTGCATTAGCGTATCCAGGAAATTGGCCTCTGGAGTGCGCTCATTGGCTGGTGTGTCGTGGGCCAGCAATGCATCCCTGCCTTCGCGAACACTGCTGGAATTGAAGTGCTGGGTGACGGGTGTGGGAATGCGCGACTGATGCTGGACGCGTGAGACGTGTTTTTTGTCTTCAAATGCGCGAGGATGCAGACTGCAGCGGTGTTGAGGCGGGTGCATCAGCCTTGTGGGTGCTGAGTGGAGTCAATCAACGGCGCTGCAGAACGCAGACACGCTGGGGTAATGCAGCGTGCCACAATTCGAGCATGGGTCAGCGAGGCTCAAGGTCGTGACACTATCAGACCTCATGCTGTTGCCATCCCAGAGACATGAATACTTACTTCATCACAAGTAAGAATGCGGGATGATACGGTTTCAGCGGCGACCATGCTGGCGTACGCCCAAGGGCTTGTGGCCAAAACTAATGACGATTGCGTATGTGAGTGCCGCAGCGCGACGGTCAAAATTCACCGGCGAGACTCCTCGTGAACAAAGTACAGAGTGACAGAGCAATACCTAAGCAAGGCCACGAACGTTCGACGCTGCAGGCGAAGCTTCGACAGTCATCCACTTGCGTGCTCGGAGCTCCACGTCAGTCGACCAAGCCACCGCTGGCCCTGCAGAACATCAGCAGCTCAGCAGAATCTCGTTCCCGCTGCCAATCACAACGCATCTGGCTTTGTCATTGCCCGTCGCAGTCCCTCCGTCACAGCCGAACTAACTCTCCGCCAAGCGCACAGCCGCACCGATCGTCAAAGAGGCGGGCCTGTTCCAGCATTTAGACTTCGTCATACCCACCTTGGGAGCTCTTACCCGCGGCCCACCAGCTTCCAACACCCTCTCACAACTCTCCAGACCTCTCTAGTTTCGACCGGATAGACGGCCAAGCCAGAACGAAGATGCCTGCTCTCGTTGCTCGGCAATTTTACTATGATGATGAGTACGTTTTTGCTGTGGCTTTGCAGTTCCTTGTGTTGGCCCCATATAACCTTGTCGCTCACCCCAGCTTCTGCGAACGGTCGAAGACGACGTCATACAACTCACACCTCTATACCTTCTGTTCTACCTGTCGACTACTCTTCTCTTTACCATCTTCATCATCATGCTCTCTACATCGCCAACACGTTCACGATTGTTGCTCTTAGCAGCTCTATCCACACAGTTTACTAACGCCTTCGCTCAATCAAGGTGTTATTATGATCGCTATGGCGTAAGACGATGCTATCGCCAGTCTGCCTGGAATTCCTGGGTACGATGGGTCGTCCTTGCTGTCGTCGTAGTAGGATTTCTGCTCCTCTTCTTCCTATGCAGGTTAGTTCACACACAACTCCCTGTCCAATACGGCTGTCTCATTGACACCACGTAGCTGCATAACTGCCCGTCGTAGGCGCAAGGCCGGTCGCCAACCCTTCTATGGCACAGGCTGGGCCGCTCGCCCCCTCAATGGCAACAACGCACAACCCTATTACAATAACAACTATAACAACCACGCTGCGCCTGCACCACCCTACTCTGCTGCAACCAACAACAACAACAACGGCTACTACGGTAACGGAGCGAACCAGAGTTACTACGGCCAGCAGAATGGTGTCGAGCTGCAGAGCCCTCAACCCACTTACGGTGGCAACCAACAGTACGCACCGCCTGCGGGCCCACCTCCCGGCAAGGACGGCGTCATCCGATAAACAAGTGTGTACTTGTCTTACTCGACAGGAAACAACCTAAACGCCGCTCACGATGCCACAGAGGCGTTCTCGGTGCTTGTTTTCTTCTCCTCCATTCCAGTCCTGCAAGGGCGCAGGTTTATTCATGTCATGTCTCGGGCTTACGGCTCATTTTCGCGCAACGGTATACCTCTAGTTAATGTTTTTGTCGTCTTATTACATTGGGGTTAATTGCTCCATCCGACGTGAGACTCGGAGTCGGCAAGGAGCAGGGAGCGAGTGGGTTGTGTACGATTTGTAGAAAAGAAATCACGAAATTACCTGTCCGACACAAAGTCCTTTTACCCATCGTCCAATCACGGCCGTACGGGTCTGAGGGTAGGTTTCGCTTGGATCTACATATGTCGCTGTTGATATTTATCTAACAACACAACAGGTCAGTGGAATAATTATCCCTCACCAGTGGCTTCTAGTGATTGTCCATAAACATCGTTGTTAGTGTTGGCGAAGTGTTCCTCAAAACGTACTCAAGGTGGATTTTGGCCGCAATTGTGCAGAACCCGAAACCCCACAAGCCGAGCCAGACATTGGACATGTGGTCAGCGACCTTACGGCATTATTCTCTCGTCATTAGATATTTCTTTTGGACTTATCTTTACATCCAATCAAACTAAGGGCTCGTGGTTTAGTGGTATAATACTCCCTTAGCATCTCGCAGCTCCATCAGGAGCCAGTCGAAAATCCTGGGAGTGGTCCGGGGTTCGATTCCCCGCGAGTCCAATCCTTTTTTCTCTTATCGCTGTCGTGATCATGGTGGTGGTGCTGGTGTCGGGGTGGTGTTGTGGTGGAGACGATGGTGGAGGATGTGAAGTACAAGCAAAGCGCGAATACACTGACGAGCACAATCCGCCCCGCGCCTACGTACAACTTATCTTGATGTCTCTCCAAGGCCTTCAAGACTGCAATTCATCAATGTCTGCCCTTTTTTTTCTGCGCGTTAGCCCGCCATGTGGCCATACAGGCTGTCTGCAATTTTTGCTCCACGATCCACACATGTGGTTCGTGCACACCATCCTGATGCTACGGACAGTCTCGCTGCTACACTGCAGGAAGTCCGTACCGGCTTGTCTATCTGTCCCAATGACCAAAAAAAACATTGCAATGTTTAGAAGTACTGTCATGGCCCAGATACGCGGTGTGCACGCAGTGCCTCAGCTTATCCGAGATTTTCTCCTTAACTTATCCAGAATCTTATCACGACAATGTGTGTATATACCGAGGCGCTATTTCGTAGCACTTGAGAGATAATAAGAGTTCATCTATGCTTCAAGCGATAATAGAATTTGGTGTATCTAGCTACAGACAAGGCTCCCAACGCCAGCAAGCCGTATGAACAGCCCATGCAAACCCACATGTGTTCCCACCGCGCGCCAACATTGTCATCACATACTCCACGCTATGCTAGTCAACCCATCCATCTGGCTTGCAATTACGCAGCTGCTCGTTGGGCATTGCGGCCGGCTCTCGCTGGCGCACGAACGGCACCAGGCCTGTTCAATGTGTACTTTGCGAACGACCTTGCCAGCGCCTTCTTCGCGCTGACCTTTTGCGAGCCGACGAATGAGTCGATGGTAACGGCAATCGCGCGGTCGATGTCTTGTGACGAGCAGTAGTCGGAAAGTCGCATCTTGCAGAATGCTTCTGCAATGCGGAGGATAGCTTCAAGATGACGGACCTGGCAATGTTAGCATTCAAATCGATCTCGGATTGAAGATGGGATGTACTTACGGTGATGGGATACGCTCCAGTCGCCATCGACTCACGACGCATGTCAGCAAATAAACGAGCGACCTTGTCCTGATCGATCTGGTAGAGCTTGGGCCTGCACTTCTCGCGTGCATAGAGGATGTACTTTCTCAACAACTCCTGTGGGATCTCGCCTTGCTTGCGAGCGGTCTCCTCTTCGTCAACCTCCATACCTTCATCATCGTCACCTTCTTGCGGCGCCTTGGCCTTATCCGAGTAGCCATAGGCAGAGTTGACAAGTGGATGCGCTCGGCCGTGGGAGTTGACAACAAACTTGGCCAGACGCTCATCCTCTTTGGGGTCGACGGTGTCACGCACAACACAAAGGATGTCGAAACGTGACAGAATAGGTTCGGTCAATTCGACGTTCTGGGAGAAGGGAATGGTGGAGTTGTAGCGCCCGCCAATCGGGTTGGCAGCTGCAACAATAGAGCAACGGGCTTGGAGAGTCGTGACAATACCAGCCTTGGAAATGGAGATCGTCTGCTGCTCCATGGCTTCGTGGATTGACGTTCGATCCTGGTCATTCATCTTGTCGAACTCATCGATGAGACATGTACCCTTATCGGCAAGGACCAAGGCACCTCCCTCCAGAGTCCACTCGCTTGTCATTGGGTCGCGGCGGACAGAGGCTGTCAAACCAACAGCGGAAGCTCCTTGACCTGTGGCAAATACCGCACGATGGGCTGTCTTTTCGACGTACTTGAGCACTTGAGACTTGGCCGTACCAGGGTCTCCGAGAAGCAAGACGTTGATGTCACCACGAATGGAGTGGCGACCAGCGGCCTCTTTACTGACACCGCCGAACAGGGACAGCGCAACAGCTGTCTTGATATCTGTATGGCCGTAGATGCTTGGTGCAATCGAGTTAATAAGTTTGTCGACAATCTTAGGATCCTTGGCTAGCTGTCGGATCTCCCGTTCGTCCTCGTCTGTCAGTCGGAAGCCAGCTAGTTGGTCGTGAGACTTGACTACGTAGTTTGCCTCAAGAATCGTGGCAAAGACGGGGAATCCATTCTTGTTGTTCAGAGCAGCGTCGTAGTTGTTCCGATAGATGCCAGTAACTTCAATTTCCTCACCTGGCTTCGCAGAATCGATCAAATCCCACAACAAAATCACCTCACGGTGACGGGGTAAACGGCCAGCAGGGACGGTTCCCGGTGACTCTTGCAGTGTGAGCTTTTGGTAGTTGCGGTATACTGTTCGCTCAGAGTTGACCGTGAAGGGACCTCTGGACTGACAGCTTTGACAGAAGGAGATTTTGACCTCGACGTTTGAGTCCTGATGGAAAGGACCCAGGGTCGTTCCGCACTTTGTGCAGTCGAACTTGACGTACTTGAGCTGGGGAAAGACGCCGCTGCGGCGAGTGACAACTCCACTGACACGGACCAAACTGTTTAGATGAGACTGACGAAGTTGGCGCAGAGTGTATTGGACAGGCACATCTGTGATTCGGACGTGAATCTCGTTGTGAATGCGCTCATAGTCAGGATAATGGAGAAGTACAACCTCCATAGAAACTTGATCGAAAATCTTGAGCATCTCTGTGGGTGTGTTCGCAAGCCAGTATGCGAGTGTCGCTTTTGATTCGGCCAGGTGATCGAATGACACTTCCAATGATTCGGCGTTGACCTCACCAAGTGTGCGGATGCGCGTACCGTACACTGATGTGCCGTTCTCATCTGTGTATTCTGTCAAGAAAGATTTGAACTCGCGCGCGATCGTACGGGCGACCTGCGGCTGGGCCACCCAATCGGTCAGGTTGTTGGCTTTTACGTCGGTCAGAGCCTCTAAGGTGAGTTCCTCATTCATGATATCGTCGCCCATGTCCATATCATCTTGGTCTTCGTCGTAACGATGCCTCCGCACCCGACGACGACCCTGTCCCATAAGGTCAGCCAGGCCATCTTCATCATCATCCGGCAAGAAAGCGGCCGGCATGCGGCGTCTAGCCTCCCGATCACGAGCGTTAAGCCGCCGTTCGAGCTCTCTCCTTTGATCGAGTGTGAGTTCGTCATATTCGCCTTCATCGTCGATACCGTCGCCCTCGTATGCGTCGTTCTCTCTTCTGCTGTAGTCGTTCTCAAAATCATCAGCGAAAAGGTCAATACCCTCTGCCTCCTCAGCATCTTCGTCAAGATCGTCTACGTCGCGGATAATATCGTCGTCGTCAAGCATATCTGCGTCATCATCCTGGGGTAGCATTGGCGGCGAAGAAGCCATAGCTGTTTGTGGTCAGGCGTATGTCGCTCCTTGCTGGTGATCGCACTTACGGCTCGACGGTGGGAGCGCCCCAGAAGATGAGAGCCCATCGTCGCGAGCACGCTTGTTGTTGCTCCGGCTGGGTGCTGCTCCGCGGTTTGCAGAGGACATGTTGGAGCGCAATGGAGGAGAACTTAGTCGTCAGCAGTTGTGTGGACGGGAGCGAGGGGCAGCGCTATGTCGCTACTGTCATTCACCCTCGTGACGTTTACGCACCTCATATTATGTCAATGCACAATCAGACCTCGTCAACTAGGGTATAGCAACACAGAGAAGCGACGTGGATGGGTGGGGGTGTAAGATGTGGGGTGTGATGAGGAAGTCACGTAGGTCGCGCGTAAATTCGCGCCTTCCGTAGCAACACGCGCTTCCCCAACGCTAGTCCAGACCAGGGCTTAAGTGGTTCAAGTCGATGAGCCTCAGCGAGTTGATCACGACAACATCATCACCAGTATCGCTCTTCGTTTTGGCTTTCTAAGGCGACAAGCAATTCAAGCTTACAATCACATCGTTTCTAGTGCGCACACTGAACGCAGCTACTCGGAGCTATGGTCGAGTCACAGTCCACAGCTGATTCCGCGAAGCCGCGCACCAGCAGCATGTCCCAGATGTCGGAAAGCTCTCAGACAGCAGCAGAGTGAGCATATCCCAGACACTTCACAAGTCTTTGCTTACGCTATTTTTACAGATTTATCAAAGAGCAACTCAGCCTCGAGGCAGAAGCACGCGAAGCTCTACCTTATGTGAGTTTCAAGCTGCCTCGATTGCACGCGCCGTAATTGACGACTGACAGCAATTCGACACATGCACACGCGACCTTGGTCCTCTCCGTCAGAGCCTTTATGCATGCCTTACGTGCAGCCCACCGCCTGCTAGCGATGCCCAGGTCCACACGCCAGCAGGCGTCTGCTACTCGTGCTCGATATCCTGCCACGGCGAACACACACTCGTCGAGCTGTTCAATAAGCGCAACTTCGTCTGCGATTGCGGTACAACCCGCATGCCCGAGAACGCTCCCTGCACTTTGCGTCTGAATTCGAAGACCGGTCAGAAGGGAGATGTCACAGGCGAGGAGGCCGCGAAAAGCAATAAATACAACCAAAATTTCAAGAACAGATTCTGTGGCTGTGGCGAGGATTATGATGCACATCAAGAGAAGGGCACCATGTTTCAATGTTTGGGGCTGGGAACAGTTGATGAAGGTGGTTGTGGTGAGGACTGGTGGCACCCAGAGTGCCTGGTAGGGTTCACCCGTGAAGAGTACGCAAAATCAATTGAGAAACCCAAGATGAACAACTCGACAAGTGCAGATACAGCCGTCGAGGTCAATGGACAGGCTAAAGGGGCAACCGAGACGACATCAGCAGCACCAGTGCTTGATGCGCCAGCACTCGAAGTCAATGGTGCAGATGGGAACGACGTAGCGGCTGAAGCAGATGAAGTTGAAGAAGAGGATCCGCCACTGCCCCCAGGCTTCCCACCAGAGGACGACTTTGACCACTTCCTTTGCTACAAGTGTGTCGAAGCCAATCCTTGGATCAAACAATATGCTGGTTCGCCTGGCTTTCTGGCACCAGTGTACACTGAGAAGATTCTCAACGCCAGTCAGCTCACAGAAGCCGCCACATCAACAGATAGTGCGACCAACGGTGACTCTAAGAAGCGCAAAGCATCTGACGACAACGGAGACGGGCTCATGGGCTCATCCTTACCTATCCCGGCTTCAGCTAAGCGTCAGAAGTTTAAAGACCCTACCAATGCACTAACCAGCATCCCTGAAGAGACTGCCACTGTGGCTGTTCCAAAGACAGAAGATGTAACGATTTGCAAGCAAGCGTCACTCCACCCAACCCCCACCGTGGCTCAGACCAACTCCTTCTCACTTTTCCTCAAACCAGAGTTTCGCGAGCACCTTTGCCACTGCCCCGAACACTTCGCACTGCTGAAAGCTCACCCCCAACTCCTTGAAGAAGAAGACACGTACGAGCCCCCAATCTCTGAAGATGGCGACGAGGGCGCTGCGTCGGTGGGTACCGGCTCGCTGCTCGACCGCGGCGAAGCTGCTTTCAGCAATATGGACCGCGTGCGCGCAATTCAAGGTGCGATGGCATATGCGCAACTCAAGGACAAGGTGAGCGCATTTCTCAAGCCTTTTGCAGAGAGTGGGCAGGCGGTCGGCGCGGAGGATGTCAAGGCGTACTTTGAGAAATTAAGAGGTGATGAGCAGGGTATCCGGGAGGCGGCTGTGGGTGCACAGGAAAATAGGGACGGAGAAAATGAAGGGGGTGCTAATGGGGGGAGCAGGAAGGAGCAGAGTGGATTTTAGGCGTTTGTTGGGGCGTTGGGTGAGGATGATACCCGGTCTGTATAACGAGAGGTGCGAGACGCGAAACGAGTAAATTGTACAACATGAATTGAACCTTAGTCCTGGTCCGTATCCTATGTCAAATATGTGGCATTCCTCAGCACAAGGGCTGATCTTGCAAGAATGAGCAGCCCACCTTAGTTCAGAGGTGGCGATGACAGGTGAAGTGCGAAAGTTAGAAAGCGCACAGCATCGAAACCGCTCACAAGCCAATGTGCAACGAACAGGTTGGTAGATGTGATGATAGGAATCATAGTCCAGCTATATACAAAGGTGTCTCTCGGGTATCAAATTTGATCTCGCTACATTACTCATAAAACATTCACCTCTCACTCTCGCCTTCTAGTTACTTTGCGCTCCACATGGCGGACTACTTCACGCTCACGCTGTCACAGTCGCCGTCACAGTTGCAGTAACAGTCTCCTTCTCCTTCTCCGTAACGGTAACAGTGAAGATCTGGCTCGGCGCGATGGGAGTGATGATCAAGGGGCCCTCGGTGGTGGAAGCTGTGGGGAGCGGAGCGGGCGGCACATCGCTTGGTGGTGCAGGCGCTTCGGTGGGCGAAGGCTCGACGTTTGTGATGGCGTAGGAAGACTTGGAAGAGACCTCGTTTGAGGGAAGCGTGGAGGACGAGATGGGAGCGCTTGGGGAGGGGTCGGCGGTGGCGGGGAATGTTGGCGAGGGGATGCTGGATGCGATAGATGACGCGACGATGCTTGATACAACCGATGAAGGAAGGTAAGTTGATGACGAGGGTGCAGCAGGAGGTTCAACGGCTTGCGATGAAGAGAGAAGGGCTGATGATGTGATCGAGGTCTCCTCGGGAACGGAGGATGGCGAGGGGGGGACAGTCGTGTACTGCGTAACGATCACGACAGGCGGGACTGGTAGCGATGTGGACGGTAATAGCTCGGTTGACGGTGTTGGTGTGGCTGATGCGTTGATCGAAGAAGATCCAGGAGCGATAGGAATGGCCGCAATTGCTGAGCTCACTGGTACGCTGAACACAACACTTGAAGACAGCGTCGTACTCGCAGACTCAGAGACAGCAAGTGTAGGGAATACGGTGGTGTACAGAGTCTTGGTAACCACAAGATGAGATGAGGCTGGCAAAGTTGTATTCTCTGGAGCCGGCAGAGACGATGTAATAGGACTTGCCACAGAGCTGCTGAGAGCCGGTGTGCCCTGAGATGCGCCAGGGTGAGTAAAGGCAGGCATACCTGTACCATTTTGGACAGGCAAACCTTCGGTCGGGGAAGCGACTGCGCTTGACAAGACGGAGTGAGACGATGTTGTTGAAGGTTCTTCGGGCGAGTACGTGAACATTGGAGGCGCGTAAGAGGTGGTACTCTGCAATTCGCTTTCCACTTCTGCCTGCGAGCTGGACAGGCCCTTCGCGGGAAATGAGTTCAGCACTGTCGATGAAGCAGCAATGTCTGCCGAAGTCGCGCTTGACTGTGTCTCTGATGTAGGGACAGGCGCCGGTGAGGTGATGTACGAAGTTGACAAGAGAACTTCTGGTGTTTGTGTAGCAATGGCTTGTCCATTGGGTAGAAGGAATGTAACGCCGGGCGCTGTCTGTGTGAAGACGGTCGGCTGGACGGGGTTGATAATGACAGCAGTTTCTGCATTGGCGTATGGCTCACTTAGAGACGATCGTGGTGATTCAAAGAACCCAAAAACAGGCTTCGGTGTATGTTCACTGGTAGAGACTGGTGTCGAGGATATCTCGACGGTTGAAGAGGTTGTCAGTGTAGCGTTGATATAGCTAGAAAGACTACTTGAATCAGTTCTGCCCATCGGCAAATGGTGAACAACTTACAGTTGTCTCCTGTAACCTTTCGGTAGTGGGCCTCCAAGAGCAACGGAAGACGATGCTGCCAGCAGCAAGAAAGAAGTAAAGCGAGCCATCTGCGATGATCTCGTGGATTAAGAAAAGAAAGTGGAGAATGAAGGAACCGCGCGCGTTTACGACTGGTTAAGAGCAGAAACGGAGAGATTGAAAGTGATGGAGGGAACAGTCAATTATGAAGGTAACGATCGACGAACTTGACACTACTGCATTGAATAATGGAGAAAGGAAATGGGGAGACGGGACGACCTAGGCAGTCGACAACGCACGATTCTGGAGCCCGACTGCGCGAGACTCACCGCTTGCAGGGGCGTTCTCTGGTTTTGAGGCATCGATACCCGCTTGACTCTACGTCTGGGCCTACAATAGCTTCTCATGTAGTACTGGCCCATTTGGCCTCATATTGAAGGCGGCACCGGGTTGTTTCCGAAAATACATGACTATGGTTGGAGGATAGGCCTACATGCTTCGAAAAGGTGACCCTGGTGTTTCAGGCTGGGAACCAATCAGACGGCGTCAACCCACTGCAGCCTCGCTACCTGGGCGGCTCCCCGAACAACGACATCTCCTTCATGGCTACGCAAGCGACTAACCGGTCCACGGCATTTTGCATACAGTGCGGCTCAGCGGATATTTCCTGCTCTTTTGGCATCGATGAATTTCTAGGCTCGAGGCTGGCACACGGGGCCTACAGCCTGCCAACACCAGCATTACGGCATCGTCGTGTGGACACCCAGATGCGCCACGTATGTAGACAGCAAGCCTAGACCCGTTCAGATATGTCCGCATGATGCAAACAGCGCGTGCATTCGGCCAGCTCGGGGTCATGTATGTAGTTCGATGCGTGTATGTCTTGTCCTTCGAGAGCCTCAAGATGGCGAGATGAGTAGACACCGGCGTGCTGCTTCCAGAACAATCGGTATGTCGGAATCGAAGCGACACGCTCCAGTGCTCTGTGTTTAATCCAGCCTACAAATGTACCTATCTTGGTCCTGGGTCGGTATCAGAGCTTGGTTGGTCGGGCACGTGCCACTCCTTGTCGTTGCTGTGGTGACTTCCTGTAGCGAGGCGGTCACCGCAAAACACGGTGTACCAGGGTAGCCTTCACACTCTGTAGATCGATTCGACGTCACGGCGGGCTGCGTGCTTTGCTTGCTTTTACGCGTTTTTATATTTGTATTCGCTACCCTACTTTTGCGCGCGCGTCTTAGCATTGTTCCGGCGCAAACAACATGAGCGTACGCGTCGTTGCACGAATCAGGCCACTGCTCAAGCAGGAGCTCGACAAGGACACCATCGTCACCGCAGAGACTCTCGATGGAGAGTCTACTCCCACAGTCGTACGGCTGCCAAGCCCCAAAAATGACGCGGAGTCTTTCAGCTTCCAGTTCAGCTCTGTATACGAACAGGACGCGTCTCAACAACAATTGTTCGATGCCGAGAGTGTGTAGTCATCACCAGACGCGTTCGATGGCTATCCTAACCACCTTTAGTCTCACCAACGGTCAAGAACTTGTTCAATGGCTTCGACCTGTCCATCTTCGCTCATGGCTGTACCGGTACCGGCAAGACGCACACAATGCGAGGCGGCAAATCGCTGGCCGATCGTGGCGTGATTCCTCGACTCCTGAGTGCCATCTACAGGCGCTGTAAGAAGATCGAGAAGGACTCTGCTGGTGCGACTCAAGTCGAGGTCGCGTTGGAGTACTTCGAGATATACTGCGATCGCGTGTACGATTTGTTCGAACCACCAGAGAAGCGCACACCGTCGGGTCTTCCAATTCGCGACAACCATGGAAAGACTGTCGTTGTTGGTCTGACCGAAAAGCCTTGCACGACGCTGAAGGAGTTCGAACAGCTGTATGATCAGGCGAACATGAACCGTTCGACCTCTGCAACAAAGGTAAGACCTCGTTCGCCGGGGGTCCTCCAACCGACAACTAAAGCGATCATAGCTGAACGCGCACTCTTCCCGATCTCACGCCGTACTCTGTGTCAAGATCACACAAACCACCGAAACCACGGTGCGCGTAAGCCGAGCGTCTTGTATCGATCTTGCAGGTTCCGAGGACAATCGCCGCACGGACAACAATAGAGAACGCCTGGTCGAAAGCTCTGCCATCAACAAATCACTCTTCGTGCTTGCGCAGTGTGTCGAGGCGATGAACAAGAAGCAGAACAGGATACCCTATCGTGAGTCGAAGATGACGCGAATTCTTGGGCTTGGTCAGAACAAAGGCCTGACCGTCATGATTCTTAACCTTGCGCCCACGCGCGCGTACCACCTCGATACGATCAGCTCTTTAAACTTCGCGAGTCGCACAAAGAAGATTGAAATTGCGGAGGTCGAGAACGATCCCGTTCTTAGGACCATGTCGAAACCCCTTGCAGTTACGAGCAGCATTGGAGGAGCGAACATCAAGCGCCAGCCCTTGCGAGCATTGACAGCAGCAGCCAACGTGAATGTAACAGAGACGGGCAAGGAGAAGAAAGGAGAAAAGCCTGTTAAGGCCTTTTCTGTATACTCTGATTCTCGCAAGCCTGTGTCTCGTGTCTCTAACCTGACTTCCCAGAACCAAGGTGTGCGACGTACTGAGACACAAAAGCGCACAGCCGAGCCAAACAGTACGTTTGCGACTCGACCGACGAAAAGCCTTCGCACAGCCGATAGCACCTCACGGGCCCGCGCCGTTGAGCCTGGTATGACGAAAGAGGCAATTGAAGCACTCATTGCGCAGAGGTTGGACGAGCGGCTTGCTGAGAAGGCACTGCAAGATGCGGCAGCTGCAGCCCCCGCCATCTCTGATGAGCTTCAAAGACGTCTCGACGACCTGGAGCAGCGCATCGACGCGAAGGAGGACGATGGCAAGTCACAAGGTCTACAGTTCCTCCTGATGGCCAAGCAGCATCATGCGAGAGGCGAAGATGCAAGCGCTCTTCGCATGTACCACTTGGCTGAGCCATACTTCCCTGGCAACGAGAAGTTGCAGGCAAAGATGAGGAGTCTGGAAGACAGGATTCGAGCAAAGCGTGAGGAAGGACAGAAGCATGTGTCAGCGTCTGTCGCGCCAGCGCCTGTGTCGAGTCTTATGGGTCCTTTGAAAGCAGACAAGAAGATCGCGCGATCAAAGATGGTGTTCCGAGATGAAGCTGAGTCTGAGGACGACGACTTCGCACCACCACCGCCATCTGATCACGACGAATCGTTCGCGTCAGAAGACAGCTTCGTCGCAAAACCGAAAGCCGCTCGCAAGCCCAAGAAGACAGTGAAGAAGTTACCCATCTTCCGAGATGACTTGGACGCATCTGCAGGCCCGGGTGAACAGACTCCACGAACTTCGCACCTCCTCAGGATCATTAACAGCCGTGATGTCAACCAGATCAAGGCGCTGAAGGGTGTGGGGTTAAAGAAGGCCGATGCGATTGTGAACTGCCTGATGGAGATGGATAACGCTGAAGTCCAGGACCTGGCAAGCTTAGCTATGCTGAAGGGGGTGAGTGGCAAAACTGTGGAGAACATGAGGATGGGATTGAGTGTTGTTGGTGATTACGACTTCTGATTATTGCCTCCTGCATTCTAGCGAGGAGTTTTGGTGCGTTTGTTGTTTGCATTGCATATAGCATGAGTGCGGAGCATTTGCATTTGCATTGGGTGGCGTTTGTTATTGGAGTTGTCTCTTCAACTGGTTTAGAATAGCATAAATACAGGATATAATCACATCACCTAAGGTTCAGACCTAGTTTCGTATTTGTGCTATTGTACGGTTATTGAAAGGCAAGACTTGCAGTGCTTCATTCTAGATGATACTCATTACACCACAGCCCTTTTACATCTATTTCGCGTTTGCTGCACGTCAATGCCGTGACTGCTTGAAGTCAAGGACGGGTGACGGGAAATAAGACCAGCTCTTACCACACGTCCAGGTGCTTGTCGCGTCCGAGTGAGCTGTCCAGTGACGTCAGCGGAATCGTGACATTCCTATGGATGTCGAGCTTGACACTCGCAGTGATACGCATCACCGCGCTGGCGGATCGTAGCTTAGGGCTACGGACTAAAGTAAGGCCCCGTCGTGGATATTGATGTTTCCTCCCGTGCTGGAGGCCACTTGGCCTATATCCTGATATGTTTGTGCCAGCCGTGCTGCGGGTGTGGCCAGTTGGGTTTATTAACCACTTGTAAACCAAGTCCACAACAATTAAAAAAAAATCGCGACGCCCCTGACTACATCAGCCCCACTCCAAACCACGTCCAAATCCCGGAAGTACCCTGCAAGCATCTCTTGAAACATTGAATAACCCGTGTGCGCTTGGGAGATCTGCTCAAACATGAGACGTAAAGTTGTGTCTGTCAAAACATTTCAGTTCATATTATTTACCTTGCGTCCGCCACCCATCAAAGCAGTGGCGCAACCACCAACTTGAAAGCAAGTTGATCCTCCGTGGCGCAATTGGCTAGCGCGTCTGACTGTTATCCGCATCTCGCTTGATTGCACATCAGGAGGTTGAAAGTTCGAGCCTTTCCGGGGGAGATAACACGTATTCCTTTTTGTCCGGCTCTGGTGCCCCACAGCGTTGGAGACTGTTCTCTTTGTTTGTCCCCCAAGGGCCATGTAAAGTCTATGCAAAAGTTCCTTTTTGTGCGAGTAGAACAGAAAGAGGCAGACGTCTCAGTGTGTTGTGTTTTGCGCATGAGGTTTGACAGTCACCGATGACAGAACAAACGTGCGCGATGATATACACCAGTATTTGTGCACCGCAGCAATCATTTCCATGAAGAAGTGTATATTGGTTTCCGCTTCTGTTCTGCACGCGCGATCTTTAGAGTACTATAGGAATGTGTGCTGCTGAAATGTCGTCAATGTCATTAAAGGCTATTGTGAATGCACGCCCAAACATTCGAACTAAAAAGGCCACACCCATGCGCCAATCTCCTCAGGATCCACACCCTCGTGGAAGGAGTGGTTCTTTGCTCGGATTTGATCGTTGAGCATTGCCTCGCGAGCTGCCGCACCCTTGTTGCCCAAACCAGGAATGCGGTCAATAGCATTGATAGCCAGACTGTAACGATCAGTACCGTTTCGGATGGCCAACTCCAGTGGGGTGTCGATGTTGCCCTTCTCACGGTAGCCGCAGACAAGGAGATTCTGCTGACCCTTGCGACCGTATGTCAAGCGATGGATCAACCACGGATAGGAGTGGAAGTTGAAGATGCAAGGAACGTTATCTGTGAAGATCGCTCTCCACTCGTGTGCCTGCAGACCGTGGGGGTGCTCGCTTGCATCGATCAGCTTGAAGAGATCGACAACGTTGACAAAGCGAATCTTCAGCTGTGGCAGATGAGTGCGGAGCAGAGCGGTGGCCGCAAGGGCCTCGTGCGTGGAGACGTCGCCGCAAGACGCCATGACGATATCAGGCTCTTCGCCTTCATCATTCGAGGCCCATCTCCAGATACCGACGCCCTTTGAGCAGTGCTCAATGGCTTTATCCATCGTCAGATATTGCAGATGCTCCTGTTTGTCTGCAACAATGACGTTGACATAGTTCTCACTACGGAGGCAGTGATCCATAGTAGAGAGCAGGCAATTGGCATCAGGAGGCAGGTAGATGCGTACAACATCAGGACTCTTGTTCGCAACGACGTCAAGGAAACCGGGGTCCTGGTGCGTGAAGCCATTGTGATCCTGTCGCCACACAGTGGCTGTGAGGAGGATATTGAGCGATGCAACCTTCTTCCTCCATTCAACCTCGAGGCACTTCTCGATCCACTTGCAGTGCTGGTTCACCATGCTGTCAATGATGTGGATGAAGGGCTCGTAGCTGTTGAGGAGACCGTGTCGTCCAGAAAGAACATAACCTTCCAACCAACCCTATAGTAGTCAGTACTGCGCCTTTAGCTACATATGGACCTGTACGTACTTCGACTGTGTGCTCAGACAGCATCTCCATAACACGTCCGTCAAAAGCCAGGTTGCCACCATCTTCGTCTTCATCGAAGTAGTCAGCCAACCATACCTTCTTCCCGGCCTCGTAGATCTTATCGAGCTTATTTGACTGTGTCTCGTCGGGACCGAAGACACGGAAGTCCTGAGGGTTCTGTGCCACAACATCACGGAGGAAGCCCGCAAAATTCGCCATGCTGCCCAGCCTCGATACACCACCCTTTTTAACGTCAACACCATAGGTGCGGAAATCTGGTACGTGGAGTTTCTTCTTGAGCAATCCGCCGTTTGCAACAGGATTAGCACTCATGCGTCTGTTACCCTTGGGCGCAAGCTCTCGCAATTCAGGAACAAGCTTTCCATCCTTGTCGAAGTGCTTTTCCGGCTCGTAACTGCGCAACCAGTCTTCAAGCTTTTTAAGACTCTCGGGATTGGTCAGAACGTCGGTGATTGGAACCTGGTGGGCTCGCCAGAAGCCCTCAGAGTAGTGATCGCCAATCTTACGAGGACCAGTCCAGCCCTTAGGGGTCCGGAGGACAATCATGGGCCAGCGAGGTCTGAAAGCCTTGCCGGAGTCACGAGCCTCCTTCTGGTATTCTCTGATCTTTGTGATACAGCGCTCCAATGTACCTGCCATGGCCTGATGCATCGAGGGTAAATCGCTGCCCTCGACGAAGTAAGGTGTCCAGCCGTAACCAATGAAGAGGTTCTCGAGCTCCTTGTGGCTGATACGAGAGAGAATGGTAGGATTATTGATCTTCCCCTTATTAGTGCAACTCATGCGATCAATCTACTATGTGCGCTTACTTTGTATCCATTCAAGTGAAGAACAGGCAATACAGCTCCGTCAGTGATTGGATTGAGGAACTTGGTTGAGTGCCAACTTGTAGCCAAAGGGCCCGTCTCAGACTCGCCGTCGCCGACCATCGTTAAGGCAATTAGATCGGGATGATCGAAAACTGCGCCAAATGCATGAGATATGGAGTATCCGAGCTCTCCTCCTTCGTGCAGACTTCCGGGGGTCTCAGGAGTGGCGTGGGAGCCAATACCGCCAGGGAACGAGAAGTACTTGAAAAATCTCCTCAGGCCCTCCTCATCCTCCTTCTTGTCGGGATAAACCTCGGAATAAACACCCTCGAGGTAAGAGTTAGATAAGACCGCGGGTGCGCCGTGGCCGGGACCAGAGATGAAGAGGGCGTCCAAGTCGTACTTCTTGATCAGGCGGTTCATATGAATATATGTGAATGACTGACCAGCGTCAGACCCCCAATGACCTAAGAGTCGACGCTTGACATGGTCTAGCGTCAAAGGCTGGCGCAAGAGAGGGTTCCTCCGCAGGTAAATCATAGCCAAGCACATGTACATCGAGGCATTGAAATAATCGGTCATTAGGCGCATTTCTTCGTCGGTAAGCGGCGTCTCGTTGACAGAGGACCTGGCAACACCAAATGGCGATATGCTCAGCTGTTCAACATCTTCGGTAAGCTCCTCAGGCTTGGGGGCCGCGGCTGGTATCATTGCATCCATGTTTGCGATTGAGTTTGGGGCCGTGAAACGGCGAGCGCGATGATCTTAAATTCTCAAGCTCAAGGTGGAGGCGCGCGATGATGTAGTAGCGGAAGTGGGCGGAGATGGCTGAAGTTGTTGAGGGGCTTGTACGAACAATCGCAGCTTTAGGTGTATAACGCCAAATCAAAACGATGGGTAAAGTTGGAAGAGAGCAGAAGGTTGCAGGCCGGGTACATAGCTTTATTTCAATATCATGGCTGGCAGATGCAATCGTTGAGTGGAGTATCTCAAGACCAGTAGCTCTCCTGATCCTTTGTTAAAACGGTGCCATTGGTCATTGGACAGTCTAGCACCACTTCTGCAACGTTTCATCATAAGGTGAGCTTTCCGTCAAATTGGAGCTGCTTGCTGTTTGCGTGCCTTGCTGCGTCATGATAGCATGATGACCTGATGCTAAAAGCCCATTTGAGCTTAGTGCGGGTTGTCTCGTTCCTGATTCGTGGTGGAGCTGACGAAAATCACAACTCCAAACATATCTGCCCATAGCCTCATCACGACTACGGCAACGCTGAGCTTATTTGAACACGGTCCTCAAGAGTTAGGATGCTAGGAAGCAGGACTATCTGCCAACGAAAACTCCTCGTGCTCTTTCGTCAAAATAAGCACGTCGATCGTCTAAAACGCCAGTGACGTTGGCGCATCCGGCTGCCCCGCGCCTCCAGAATGGGACACGCCGCGAGCCGAGCTGACCGACCAAGCGATTGCAATGCCCTCGCCGAGGTCGCCAACAGAGATCGAGCCATAAACGTCTAGACCATATTCTAGATATTCGGGAGTGAACACCGACAGTATGACTACCACCCTAAGAGCTTCAGCCCATAAGATGGGCATGCCACAAAGGTCGTCGTCCTTCTGAGACAGCGTTTGGATTGCCTGTTGCATAGTGTGCTATCGGCTCCTGGTTGTTCTATAGCACCTGCCAATGTGTCTTGTACTGGGAATAGCAACTAACTAAAGCAGACAAGCTTGCCGACCATATTAGGCAAGAAGGAAGCCAATTATACCTGAGATTCTGTCCAGTAAGTCCTGGATCTGCGCTGGGGAACGATTGCCAATCGGTTGTGAATAGCACTGCTCTACATAGCGACATATATATGCTCTATCAGGAACGACACTTCACATACGACCACAGGACGTTGAAAACAAGGCTTCCCGTTCGCTCAGCCCTATTTAAGCAACGTACCGGCGGATTAGTAGTTAGGTGGGTGACCACTAGCGAATACCCGCTGTTGTATGTTTTTTGCTCTTTTTGTTCTTCCTCTGTTGCGAAACTTCTATACTCCAGATTGCTTTTTACCCCCGCTCAGCATCATCTATTGTCACTTGCGGAGCAGGAGTGGAATGTGGACCCTCAATTCTGCACAAAGCTTCAGCAAACCAATGATCAGCAGTGGCAAGAGACCTCTCGCGCGTTCGTCAAGGAGACTATATTTCCTGACTATTAGCAAACCAAAGTGTGTAGGCTTGTCTAATCACAGGACTGTTGCGATAGCGCGCGGGATGATAGACAATTAGGCAAAAGCAGCAGGTATTCTCCCCTTCGTTGTAGACCCATCTGCTCGTTCGTAATTATCAAAAACACGCGCATTCGGACGAAGGACTTTGAGGTACTTACCAGGAGGATGTGTCGTTTGGCGTGTGCATCACTCCCCAATGTGGACACGGTTAGAAGCCTCCAGCTGTGGTGGAGTTGTGGCGGAGCAAAGTTTAATACGATACGAGACCTGGATTGCTGCAGCCAAGAGCAAGGGACTGGAGCTGAAAGACGTCCGAGAACTAATGGAGGGGTGAGTCTTCGTAGGTCGTACAGATATACACTTGGGTGCGAGTACATTGTGCCAAAGGTAGGCGTTGCTGGTACCAGGTCTGCTGCATGACAAATAATAGCGGTGCTGGACATAAGGGCGTTGCGGATGATAAATGTTTGGACAGTGGTCTTTGTCAGAACTACGAGGTATTTGATGAAGATCAGGGAAACGAGGGTCGACCCGCCTATTCACGACAAGGCTGTACAAACCCATTGTGGCAGAATCCATACTGTCTCGGAAACGTATGTAACAAGCCAGAGGTCTGTTACTGTAATCGCAAGCTGGTGATGTCGCTAAATGTCGTTACAATACGAGGATCAAGTGGGCAACGTAGGCGTGCACAATTGCGGAGTTAGAACATAGTGTTGTGGAGAAAAGACCTGCTATATTGACAAGAACAACATCTTCGAACTCGCGGCGACTGTAGGTCCAATCTCGTCCGCACTCTCAGCGACACCCTCTCCCTCGACATCTTCATCGGCGACATCGGCGACATCGCCAACAACAACCATGTCAACCTCAACGCCCAACAATCCATCAAGGGGGCTGAGTACAGGCGCAAAAGCCGGTATCGGGGCTGGTGTAGCAGTACTCGTGGTTGTTGCAGCAACTATCGCACTATTACTCATCAGGTCGAAGAAGCTCAAAGGTCAGGAAAACAGCCTCTCGGACAGAAGAAAACAGCAGATGTATGCAGGAGAAGAGCAAAAGCATCAAGAAGATCTTCAGATGCGCGAGCTACACTCAGAGCATACTCTTGGAGAGCTTAGTCAACGTGAACGGGCGGAATTGATGGCTAATAACACGCTCCAGGAGTTGGAGGCCAAGAGTGGGTACTTGCACTAAAGAGCTGCGGCAAACTGAATTCAGCGCATACGTTCTGGAAGGCAACCCAATGTACGGTTAAAAAGCTTTGCGAATTACAGGGGCAATAAGATTATCACTTGAGAAATATAACAGCAATCAAGACTAGATGATCAGAATACAGGCAACATAATAAACTTACTTGCGTGCACTCAAGGAAGCTACAAAATGCCGTATACACAGATTGTGATTACGCAATATGAGACCGTCAGAGAAGAGCTCTGACATCAATTTTACTGATGACCTCGTCATGAAAAATCATCGCGAAATCGATATCTGAAGTCCGGTCCGAAAAGCGGTCGTCTATGCATGCAAGCACAGCTTCCGCGTACATGGGTCCCATGTGATGAGCGAGACGCCGTTTTGTAAGCTTCTGCAGGATACTTTGTGCAGACATGTGCTGTCCACGTGCAATCTTAACTTCTTTCATCATGCTAGCTGCAGTCTGCCATAGTCCGATCTCAAGTAGTACCACACCAAGCGCATAAATATCATGCAGACGACTGAAGGTTATTGTTGGTTTGCCCTGTCGATCAGGATGTCTGTACAGATTCCTTTCGTAGTCATCATCAAATTCCAACAATGTATGGCTTGCTTGTGGTCGCGAGTATTCAAGGCTGATCAGGTAGGGATTCTTGACCATCAGACTCTTCGTAAGAGCTTCTCGGAAGAAGACCACAGATTCCGACCGAAGACTCTTGTGTACCCAGCCATCTGCGTGAAAAGCAGCGATTGCTTTGGCAAGAGTGGCCGCGACCGAAAGCGTACGGGTAAGCTGGGCCGTACATCTACTTTATTTGAGTCTATCATGCTGAAAAGCGATAGAGGCGCAGAAGAGGTGTCCGTTTGAGGGGGAAAGTCAAACACGAACGTATGACGTGTGTGTTGAGGTTCTTCGGACATTCCTCGAAAAGCGAGGGTAACCAGATCGCCTGTGCCGGCAGATGAGAGCAGCGACGCAAGCTGTCGTACACGTTGTTGATCAACCTCCTTCTCTTCTGTGGTAGCGTCCGAGGTGTTCTGATAGTGCTTGTACTCGACAAGTACTATATCGTGCACAAATCTCCCCACTTGACACACTGTAAGAGGTCCATTCGATTGATCTGGCAAAGGGCTAAGGTCTGCGGGAACGGTAACAACGAAATTTGCTCTGAAGTATCTTCCTTATTTGAGCATGTTGAGCTAATCCGAGTCGATGAGAGTCCGAGTCAAATTCACCACACAAGTCACCTTCTTTAGGGGATGTAGAGTGTCGTTCGATCATCGGCACCGTAATAAGCGGTAGGAGATCCTTCAATCTTTTATTTTCGTCATGTAAGGCACGAACGACCGCTTCGAACTCTCTTTTTTGGAATAAGGCCCATTTCCAGGCATTAAGATTATCGCTGACTTTTTCTCTTGTTCTAATTCCCAGCCACCCCAGTGCCTTTATCGAAATGGTAGAGTTCTTTGATACTTCGGGTAAATCTTCCCCTAGGTCGAATTCGATCAAAGCGGAGTCGTAAATTGATTGATTTAGTAGAGGTAAGTATGTCTGATAGTCCTTATCTTCTTCAGCAGCTATGTTTCTGTAGTCGCCTAGTGTCAAGCGAACTATTTCAATTATCTCATGTAGTTGTTTGATCCACCGTGCATTTGTAGTCTCATCTTCTACAATCATGCCATTTTGGAAGAAACGTTGTCCAAGAGAGCAGAGGAAAAGAACTTCGTAACGGAATTTCGATTCGAGATCTTGCTGCTCAGGGAAGTTGTTACGTCGAGAGGCATTGACACGATATCTGTGTATTTCATGATTAGCTCAGATTTGAAGGACATTGCAAATTACTGACACAAAGCGACAAATGAGATAGACTTCTTTGAAGGATGTGAGCACTGCCAGAGCCAAAGAGGCAGGCTCGAAAATATTGGCAACCCTCTATCTCGGTTCAAAAGTATGGGTGGATGCATCCAGGGCGAGTATAGAAGACACTGAGGTGACAAAGGCTGCCGTTATTGCGATGATTAGGCTGAGTCCAGATAGCAAGGTGAAGCGATAAGCTCTAAACTTAACAAATATTTGAAGTCTACCCATATCATATATAGGGCTGTTTACTTAGCTCTTAAGCGCCTATTAATTAATATACTGCAAGCCTTATTAATAAAAACTAGCTAGATAATTGCTCTGTAACTTACACCTTAACCAGCAGAGGCCTAACTGCATAATTAATACTTACACGCTTTTAAGTTTTTTTCTAAACTGCAATAGGTAGCTTACACACCCCTGTACGTCTACAATACCCCCTAGGACTCTAGGAGGTTAGTTGCACGCAACCAAGATAGACTTAAATAGTAATCCAATACAATCTAATCCTACTAAAGAGATATAAATGTTAATCAACTCACGAACGTGCAATACCACTTTCTATTGTGTATATGCTATTATGCTCACATAGGTCCTGCAAGTTCTTTACTGCTGTGAGGTTTAATCGTACATTCTTCTCATAGTAACTCGCTCTGGACCCTTCTCAACCGTTGCAAAAGCTATATGTCCTATGTGACTATCCTTGTGGACATCTCCGATGATAATGCGTGTGTCGCGTAGCGCCCTCGCTGCCTCTAGCCCACCATGGTGAGATGGGACAGATTTTTCAAAGTACGGATCGTCGCGAGCAAGATTTGATACATAGCCAAGGATATCTGGCGCTCTCGCGATAAAACCAAGCACTGTGGATGTCACAGCTGCGATAAAGAGCAGCACTGATATTGCCATCGCGAAGATCGCGAATGTGGGGTTGCAGACATACTTTTCTCCGTTGTATAGAGTTCCAAATGCAGGGATCGGGGTCCATGGCGTAGTTGACTTGTCATCGTGGATAGTGTCTGGAGATGTTGCATTCACCGCCCAGTAGTTGAAGCCTAGGGATGAGTCCCAGAAAGTGTTTAAAGCAATTTGAAACCGTTGGTTAAACTCATCCTGTGGCAGAGTCGAGACTTTGGCTGCGTTCTAACCAGTAAAATAATTGGTCAGAATGTTTTTGAGAGAGGGATCGAATATCCACTGTTCTGTAAGAGAGGATGCTTTTGAACGTATCGCATACCCGGGGCCCATGTCAACGCCGGGAAAGAATCTTTGGAGCAACCCAAAGGCGTAAGTATGATAAGTCCCGTATTGATCATTAACGAGACTACTGGTCATGAAGGGCTCGACATCTCGACTAGAAGTCCGCATATTTTGTACATCGCAAATTCCCGCTCGACAGCCAACTTCTGATTCGACAATGCGAAGATTTGCTGTACAATTTGTGTATGTGAATTCCCGGTATGCGGCTCTGGTAACGTACTTAAAGCGCTGAGTTGTGTCGTTCGTCTCTGGAGACTCAAGCCATGAAATGAGATCAAAACTGGGCGATGGCGGCGATGTGGACAGCTGACCAATACCACCTGGGACAGATCTGTTGTTCTCAAAGGTCACACTATCGGAAAAAGTTCCGCAATGAGTTTCCCAGTAACTAGATTCAATTGTGAAAGTGAAATTGCCGGAGCTTGGTATACCAACAACAGGGTTACCGAAAAGAGATGTATATGAATGCGAAGCAGAGTCCCCAACCTGATACCAATCGGAAGAGAGATGTGACGCTTTGGTGTTGGCGCCCAGAGACCTTATGTCAGGTATGCGGACATTGCCAAACAAATCTCTGGATTCATTGAAATTCTGTCGGGCAAATTGCAGCGCAGACATGTACAGCGGTTCATATCTGGACCAATAGTACTCTTCCATGTGTACGCCTATCATAGTACTATTGCCAAAACTGTCAATTTTATGATAGTGCACAGTGGCCTCCGTCGCGCTCTCGGATAGCCTTGTAGACAATAGTCGAAGGGATGCTTAGCCTCCCAGCGGGGACAAGAGCCAGGCGGTAATAATCGCCATGCCAAGTAAGTCGACCTTGCGCAGACCTATTTGTCTTTCTACGCTCGAAAAGACAGACTGACTTCCGATGAGTTGTTCCAAAGTCCCGATGGTGGAGCCACGCTCTGCTTTGTAGAGGCCTATACGTCGCAGTGCTTTCCCAAGTATAGCTGCGTAGATGATTGGGAAAACGGTCGGTGAAAGTAGTGTAAGAGCTTTGATGTCCTGTCCGAATTCTGTCACTGGCTTTCCGTTCAGCGTTATGCACAGCACTACTATAACGAGGAAGAATAATGGCACAAAGCTGACCAGTATATCCCAGCAAACAGAGCTCTATTTGCTGAAGAACGTTGGTTCGAGAGTTGCTGATGTGTGGTTGATTAAGGATGTCGTTGTTATAATTGGGCTCTTGGTATGCTCTTCTGCTAAAAGAGACGTCGTTGCACTAGGACTTTGACTTTCGAGCAGGTCTTGTGCTTCACCAGCAGCTTCTCTAACAATTGAGCAGGCAGCTGTAGCTTCAGATACCGGTTGTTCTTGTGGCATCGGCTCATTTGGATCGCATTGTCCGCGAAGGTACACTTCTTGTCTAAAGTCCGGTTCAGTCTGCTCTGGAGAAGCACTACGTGAGACAGATTCATGCATTGTGTTTACGGTTGCGATCGACTGTGGTTGTTAACGCAACACTTTGAAGCGCCCCGATCTTTATTGACTGTCAGCGCTTTTGGCTCCACCCACCTTTGCTGTTAAAAGCATAATCAGCATGACGCAATCTTATTGTGGTCTGATTAGAAACTCCCGATTCCAGTAATCGGGTCCCTAGTGTCCGTCCAGGTGTGCGGAGCTGATTCTGTCGTTCGCAAGTCAGCACAAGCAATTTCTATTGGGCACCAATTCACTTGTGTGGATCGAATGTGGAATACTGTGGCGGTGGGGTAAGTAGGGGCGGTTGATAAGGGTATCAACTTGGTCATGCAGTCTGACCCTTGGTCCCGTCACAGAATTCACACAGGACCAATCACATTGCAATTCTGCATTCTTTTGTCATTAGGCTGATGAAGAAGCATGAGAGTTCAAGGATTATTGACGTACGTCAGCTCGAGTTCACAGCCTGATCACAGGTGTGACAAGGCTGAGGACATAGGCTGGAGCGGGGGACGGCTGATCATGATTTGTTGCTCTGAACATGTGTTAGACTGCTCAGCCTTCACACACACAGACATTACTCATCACATACGGCCTACTATCGGTTTTAGAAATCATAATCGGCGACAAGGTGACCGATGAAGTCGAGACTGCCTGCAGTTCACCGCCGCGGGGACAAGACCTACCCCAACTGGACCCCCAATCGGTAGAAAACAAGAGTTCGAGATACATCCCGTATCGAGTAGAATCTCCGAACTCAGGCCCAAGGTTGCATAAGAACACAAAATTTGGGGCCAAAAGAGGCCAGCGTTACCCGACTCAAGTGCCTGCATCCCCTGCATGCATGCTTACAAGTTACGCAGGCGGCAGATCTGTTCGAAGTTAGAACGTGAAAGGCCTAATCATTACTACACGCTGTAGATATATAAAAATCAAACAATAATGTTTGCTGCACTAAAGTTTAAACTGTATATAATATCAGCATTGCTAACGCTGCAACAGATTGTAGCAAGCACTAGCATTAATCACCTAAACATGCTCCCACAAGGTTCTTAACTCCTAAGTCCTCTACAACTACCACTACTACTCAAAGCTGGCACTGGGAACAGTTTAGAACCTGTCGTTCACGTTCCAACATAGCTGCGTACGAGTCATACCAAAGGTTGACCTCACTCGGGAATGGTAGCCTGCTGTCCGAGCGATACTACGCTCCAGCATCCCATACTTTCGTTTTATGGGCCCTTCTTTACCCGTTCATGAGCTTTGTTAGTCTTGGTCAAGGCAGTCGTCAAGCGTGGACATTCCCAACCTGAGCATTCCCAGGGCCACTATGGTGTGTTTGGCGCTCCCCGCAGGCACATACATGAGCGTCGTCAAGCAAGGTGACACGCGCATACGATATGCGTTTATGTAAGTCTCTGCCACACTGTCACTAATCTGGAGGTTAATAAGACATAGTCTTTGTTTTGTATCGTACCTTGCGTATGAGGGCTATCTATTATATGGAAGCAAGTTTGGTCAATAGTCGGTCCGGAGTGAGCATGATAGGGGGTTATTCTGGCCTTTTTGTCGGGCATGGCGCCTTCAAGCAATGGGCTCGATTGCATGATTGGCTTCTGGTGCATTTTTGATGACTTGAGAATCGCGGTGATTGCGTATGATCAGCGGATGGGTATGAGCTAATCAGAATGTGTCTTTAAGAGAGTTCCTGGGGCACGAGTTGAAATCATATAATTGTAAGACGTATGCACTGTGGAAGCCGGGAATGGATTAAGGTGAAAACATGACGCATCATTTCTGGTGACAATAGTCTCAGCCCAGACTTACAGTAGGGTGTGTTGGTTCGAAGGATCTGACCAACCGCCGGGGAGTTTCCTTGGTCAAGCGCTTACGCAAAGCTCATGCTTGAGCGAGTCATAATCCTTCATGGCGCAGCCGCACATATCGAGTGTGTCCTCCAGGCATTGGCGCAGCCAGCTGATCTGGCTGTCTCTGTTCATGCAACTTCTGCCTAATCTAAAATCGCACCTGTGACGTGGCACTTGATTTTGTTTAGACAAGATGTTCAGAACACTTATTCAAGCTTGGTTCTGTAATTTGATCAGACACGCTGCTTTGAACAAAAAATTGCGGAAGTATTCGTGTCATCATCGTTCACTTCGCACCTAGGTTTCAAGCAAAAAGCTTCAAATCTGCGTGACCGATCGTGCCAGAAAGATATCAGTCATCTAAAACATATCCACTCGAGGAAAAAAAGTCCTCAAGAGAAGTTGCATACATCGGATGCGGTTCAAGCCCATCGATATCGTTTTGTCGCAAGCTGTAAGAGACCAATGGAAAGTTTGGTCTATCGTCCTATCAGTTCGCGTGATGGCTACATCCGACTTCTCACGATAGAGCCCGGAGCCTCCCATCTACCACTTCAACTCAGGTTCGAGAACATATATCAGCTCCCAAGGTTCCAGTTAGCCGAGAAGTCCTGCGAAGGACTTCAAGGCTCTAAAGATCACACCCACGTATCTTTCGATGCCTTGTCTTACGCATAGGGCTCACAGTCAGATCCTGTGGTCATTTACGTTGGTAGTGGTGAGAGACAGGTTCTTTCTATAACACGCAACTTGGCAACTGCTTTGCCTTACCTCAGGCTTTCTGATCGGGAAAGGATAATCTGGATCGACGCGATCTGCATCAATCAAGCAAATCACAAGGAAAGAGCAGAGCAAATACAGCTAATGCCGGACATCTACCAAACAGCGGAGCGTGTGGTGTGCTGGGTCGGGCCGGGAAGTGCAAACTCCGCAGCCGCATTTGACGCCTTCCGACAACTGGACCTGAGACTCGATGTGAATCTCAGAGATGACGTCGTTAAGTCAAGGGCTAAAAAATACAACGATTGGGCAGACACAACGATTCCACTGCCATTTGATAGCTCCACCATACGCGCCATCTCCGACCTGTTTAAGCGGTCTTGGTTTGAACGGCTATGGATATATCAAGAAGTCCGCATGGGCAGTGATCGTGCAGTCCTTCAATGTGGACACGATTTGATAGAGTGGCAGAAGGTCGTGCAAGCCAACTGGAGTTTCCGCTTCAAGCCATGGAGGGAGCACATATCCTCGGAGTTCAGACGCCGCATGGAGATCGTCGACCGATTATACTACCCGCATCCAACAAGTCTGGCCCTCATCATTCGCCGCACATGCGGACTGGAATGCTCAGACCCACGAGACAGAGTTTATGCGAATAGAAGCACAACGCGAAAAGAAGAGCAAGAAATGACTATTGACGTGAATTACAAACTACCAATTGGGAGAGTGTATCAGAACTACGTCCAGCAGTTTGTGAATCATTTCCAGAGCCTGCGCTTATTGCCTTTCTGTGAGCTGCAAGATCACTTGCTGGATATGCCGACGTGGGTGCCAGACTGGTCTCACCTGCTGTCCACGAATTATCCTCGTGCCGCTCGATACATGCGAGCGAGCGTTCTCAGTATCTCAGATGATACCTTGAGAGTCATTGGGGTAAAAGTTGCGAATATTGCCCAACGGACTGTTTTCAAGGCAGTGGGTGCAAACGAAGAAGAAGTCCGACACTTTATAAGAGATAGTGCTCTATCAGGAGTCCTGAGCGATTTTTGTCCATCAGGTTCGACAGTGCTCGAAGCCTTCTGCAGGGCCCTTTGCTTTGACGTCTTCAGAGAGCGAACATTACCTGAACGAGTCGTATTCCCTTCTTTCAAGCACAGCCTCAAGCTTGTTCGTACTATACTCGACCCCAAGAGAGACGCCTCAACTCTGGATCGAGGCGAGACAGAGAAATACCTCAAACATGTTGCGTATGCATGTGAAGGCCGCAGCGTCATAACGACAATTTCAGGAAATATTGGTCTTGCACCCGAAATGTGCAAGCCTGAAGACTGCATATATATATTCCCTGGCTGCCGTGATCTCATAGCAGTACGGCGACATCCCTCGCGCCCAGGTTTCAGAGTCGTCGGTCTCGCATATGTGCATGGAATGATTGACGCTGAGCCTCTACTGGGTCCGCTTCCTTGTCACTACAGTGTTATCTTGCGCTGCGAGAAAGGCGAGCTGCGGGATCTTTGGTTTCGAAACAATACGAATGGAGCTCTGGACGAAGAAGACCCTCGAATCCGAGGTGTAAACAAAGACGATTCAGTGAACGACCTCCATGGGACAGGAAGAACACCAAATATAGAGTTCCTGCAAGCTAGAGGTGTGGCATTAGAACCAGTTTCGCTGTTCTAGCTACAAAACGCTTTGTGGCATGGGATATTCGCGCCTCATGCTGTAAAATCATCAGCAGTACATGGTTGAGGCGCTGTAATTGATATCTTCGGAAGCGATGAATAGTACAGCTGAATAAGTGTGAAGCGACCTGGCGTTCAGACACGAGCAGGAAGTCTATGTTTTAGAGGTGCACCTAGTTGAGCTGATGGTGATGCTACAATATGAACACAACGAGAAGAAGTAAACGCAGATATGTTGGAATGTGAACAACAGGTTCCAAATTGTTCCTAGTGCCAGCTTTAATTGTAGTAGTAGCAGTTGTTATAACTAAGCTGCGGCAAAAATGCAGACACGCGCATAATGCATCTACACAAGTTACCTTAAGTTAGTGTGTAATATAGGCCTTCTGCTTTAACAGTAGTTTATCAAAAAGTATAAGTAATTGTTGCAACCAAACAGGGGCAAAAATGCAGATGCGCACCTACAGAGGTTACCTCCGAATAGCTGCGTTGATATAGGTCTTCTGCTTCGACAGTAATTGTATACAGTACTATTCTTACTGGAGTGTCTGTTGTCTTAGCAGCTTAGCTACACGTTGTTGCAAGTCATAACTTGCAAGTTTGCAACTACAGTCTGCACTGCAACATTACTACAATCTGTTGCAGTGTTAGCAATGCTGCTATTATATATGTTTAGTGTAGCAAACATTATTATTTAGTTCTTATATATCTACAGGCTATAGTAGTAGAGTGCAGCAACTGCGAAGATCTGCCTATATATTCTGTAGACCTTACGTGATGTCTATGCTTTTAGCGTGGTCTTGACAGCTAATCAACGATGATGCTTTCTGAGGCTTTGAACTGGTCATAATCCCCTGGCGCTGGGAACAACAATGGCGCTCCAAAATGGCTCGAGTATCTTAAACTTCTTGCTCTAAATCTGTCGGCTGTCAACAGCAAAAGCTTCTGTGAGGCACTTGGTGTACTCTCAAGTGTGTTTCGCCTTTGCCTGCCGCGGAATGACTCCATTATGCCGATCATTCTGTACAATGAGGAATAGTGAGCCGAATTACGGTGATATAGCTCACATCTGTTTGTAGGTATCTGGGAGCGTAGGGCGAGGTCAGGCGGAGATCTTTTCGCCTTCTATGCGGGTATGAAGTACGGGCCCTCTTCATCATCTTCATCTTTCAATCAGTTAATTATTGGGCGAAGGGTCTCGACAGACTGAAGCGAACGTACGCTAAATTACTCTTTTACTTGCTCTCCTGACCTCCGGGTCCTGGACGTTGAACGTGTTTTTTCTTGGAGACAACTCGCATACGCTTTGTGGAAACTGCTCTAAGATCCAGACAAGAAGACTGCCTCACTGAGAAGAGCCCAATCAAAGCTGTGATCGGTCATGATACAACCCTTGAGCTTCCAAACAGTGCATTACCCGGCCTTTTTACGAAAGCGTTCCTAGCATCGACAAAGGACAACTCAGTCTCGCAACATCCCATGTATGTCCCTTGCAGGAAACGTCGTACAGAGACTCGATAAGTCTCTTACCAGTCATATATTCATGGGTTCGGGGCTGATTCTTCTTCGTTTGAACCTCGCAAACAATCTATATTGTAGGTGGTTAGCGGATAAAGTATTATCTTGTGGCAGCCAAGCACGGCGTCCACATCTATTACAACAGCACGGAAACATGACAAAGACACAGTATCGAAGTTATCATGACATGAAGCGGATCGATGAAATGACGGTTACTACTTTCAAAACGAAGGGGTAGCTCGCCTCTTTCTGCCTGCTTACTCCACAACGAACCTTTTAGTCTAGCGTTGTGCTACACAGAACGCCATGTAACTGGGAGCATGTACAATGACTCCTGTACAGTTAAATATTCTTGTTTTGCGGCCTACTTTTTGTCGAGCACGCTCTAAGTTGCTTGTAGGCAAGGGTCAAGTTGAAGAGCCAACATCATGCATGAACCAGCCTGTCAATGGTTGAACAGTGTCCAGACCAGTGTAACCTGCTCTTTGTGCGAAAGAATCTCGCATCCCAGATCTTGTTCCTCTTTCGCTCGTATCACTGTCTTCCACAGTGTGGTATATGGCTTGGTCGATTGCCTCCCCGTCGCTACGCTTTGCTTCGATCCCGATAGATCCTGCGATCATCTTGGTATTCCAAATCTCTCCATTGTTGTCCACAGTAACAGGAACAGATGCGAAGCTAGCAGGAACCGAATCAGTGTCAATGCACGGATATCTGATTCCCTCTAGAACACACCCTGACTCCTGGAATCTGCTGGTAGGCTCTTCGGAGCGAATGTATGATGCTCTGCCGTTTTCATTCCAATAGCCGAAAGCTGTGATCCAACCCGAGAGATAGTCTTGGCCACTCATCATGCTGTTACGGTGCACTATTTTGCCCCAGAACTCCGTGTTCAATGCTGACGACTGGCTATCGAACGATCTTACAAAGTTTCGAATGATCGGCTTGAGTAGATTTGCAAAAATGTCCGGCTCTGCGCCCAGCTCGGACAAATAGTCGAGCCTAAGCAAGATATTCTCCCAGTCCTTCCGCTCACCCAAAAGGGTGACAGATGGAATCCCACAGCATTGGCGCATCTTGTAGCTGAAGTACTTTTGCATGGAGCCCATCATGAGGATAGCAGCCACAGTACGGTCGCAATCGGTTGTAGTCGTGAAAGCAGGCATGATCCATTCGCGAAGACGGGGCTCTTTGACATTGTCTTGAATCAGATTGGTCATGCGACAGGCCAAAACCCCAAAATCAGCATGATCCATGCTTCCGACGTCTTCGACTACGAGTTCTTTTCTTCCTTCATGGGCTACGAAGTAGTCGCGCAGCTCTTCTGCATTTGCGTTGACGTAGAAGCTTAGTTGGCATAGGATGGCGAACCAGATATCCTCCGGTCGCAGAACTAGGTGATGATGTGTGCTGTATGCATGAAACACGGCCCAGATTAGCCCATTGCTCGAAGGGCTGATGTGCCTCTTGCGAAAGTCGCGACGAGTAACAGAACTCTGTATGAGCTTTGGACTTCTACCAGATTCCCTAGGACATGATGCCGCAAAAAGCGCGTCGCTTGACTTGATTTTCTCTCTTGCCCAATTTGTAGCATGATGGCTTGCGACATCGAAAGTAACTGGCATGCTGAGTCTTGTTGCCAGAGAAAGAAGAGTAGAGCAATATGAATCTAGGGCGTCCAGTAGTACAGTGTGCACAATAGCGATACTGGTGAAATCTGCCTTGGTGCCAGATGCGGTCCAAGTGAGGACTTATATCCAACTGGATTGGCAAGGCTATACACATGCTGATTGATTCGATGTTGACCGGTTGGTGTTGACCGGTGCGGGGCTCTGCATACGTTCCAGGGTTTGGATGACTGCAGCCTGCAGGTGCGCCTTATCTCTTCACAGTAGCGAGCGCCGGAGCGAGCCTGGTTCCGCAGCTTTTGCTTGTTTATAGAACTTCACACCTCATATCGCCAGCGTATTTTCCAAAAATGCCTACATACGAGCCCACATTTTCCATTCGAGATCATGATGGTGAGGGAACTACTTGGAGTATGGCTATGAGACATGGCTCTATACAGCGTTGGGCCTTTTGGCAACCAGAACATGAGTTTCAAAGACATCCGGAAGAGGTTTTGGTCATTCCTACACATTCAGAGAATGATGGGGTGCAAAGACAGGTCTCAGGCTCATCAGGTGCAATTACTTTCACAACACCACCACTACCGGACGATGATCCAGATTCGGCGCACGTAGCGATCCCAGGCATTGACATCTGCGAGCGCTGCGAAGAAATTGAAATCAGAAATCTTTTCGGTAGGAGAAATGGGCAGAAACATCAACTTGGCTGGGCAACAAATCTCTTAGCATGCAAATGTTGTGCCTTGTGTCGACTCCTCTCCGCAGCAGCCCGCCTGGAGAATGGGGCTGAAATGGCTCGCCCTGATGATCTGGAGACATGCTTCGTCATTCTTACAAGTGTTCCATCAACTCTACCTCTGGGACACGGGAAAGCGCGACACTATCATATCTTAGCACTTTTCATAGACGCTTTGACGGCTGCAGTGGTCGCGAAGTGTAACCTACGAATCCTTGGCGAAGATGCGTCAGAGATTTCCAAGGTACCGCTTTTTGGAGGACGAATCGTTGATCGCCAGGTCGCGAACATAGATTCGGCATGTAGGTGGCTGTCCGCATGCGACAGCAGCCACAATTGTGTTAAAGAGAAATCAGACAGCGAGGAACTGCACCTCTTGGTCATCGACGTAAACAAACACTGTGTAGTAGAGCTACCTGCACATTCAAGATACGTAGCACTTAGCTATGTGTGGCCCACTTTTGATCTCAATACTCTCCAGCTCAAGAGAGAGAATGTGCAGAAGCTCAAAACGCCGGGTTCAATTCAAGAGCTATCATCAAAGCTTCCAACAGTTATCCGAAACGCTTGCCAGATCGTCTCCATGCTCAAGGAAACTTATATTTGGATCGATGCATTGTGTATCGTTCAAGACGACCCAGAGTTGAAGTCAAAGCTTATTAAGAAGATGGACAAGGTATACGGACAAGCATATGTGACACTGGTGGCTGCTACAGCTGTGGATAGAAGTGAGGACTACGCTATATCTGGCGTCGGAACTGCCAGGCTACATCAACAATTTGTGGAAAATATTGAGGGCATACGCCTTGTATCAGCTCTACCAGACTACAACACTTCTCTAGCGACCTGTCATTGGTCGTCCAGGGGATGGACTTTTCAAGAAGGAGCATTGTCGCCACGCTGTCTGATCTTGACAGATCATCAGATGTACTTCAGATGCACACAAGATGCGCGCTGTGAAGATGTCGTAGCTGAAGGGAACACCGAAAATCTTACCGCCCATCCTGCAAGGCCGAAGATCCGCGAAGGCAGGATCGACTATATTCTTAACGCTGGTTTCTATCGAGACACGCAAAGTCAAGGCTGGTTCCAAGAGTATGCTAGGCTAGTGCGTGATTTCACGAAACGAAGGCTGAGTTTCGAGAGCGACATCTTGAAGGCATTCACGGGCATAATGAATCACCTGTCACCCCATATTGAAGGAGCAGGATTCTTTTGTGGGCACCCCTTTGCCAAATTTGTGGAATCACTCCTCTGGTACCCGACTGGTGAAGCCGAACGCCGACAGCTGAGTGGTCTTGAAGCTCAGATCCTTCTGGAAGCCCTCGAGATGAGAGTGGAAAGAAAGATTCAAGACCAAGACATACCTGCAAGTTATCGACCTGGCCACCGATACTACCCATCTTGGTCATGGGCGGGGTGGGTCGGAAGTACAGATTTTGAGGCCAACAGATTCGCCGCTGCGTATAGTGTTGATCAATTTCGGCCACTTGTCCAATGGTATAGATGGTCGACCACTGGCCTCGTGCCGATCCTCGATCTGTGGGAAGACCGCCCAGATCCAGTGAATGCTGACTTAGCTGCTGAGTTATCTGTGCTGCAAGAGTTCGCCATTTCACACAGCACACTGATTGAGAGGTATCCGTATTGCATCATGGCCTGGTGCTCACATGCACAAGTAAACTTCCAGCTTCCAGAAGATCATCTTGCTGATTGGGTGATGGATAATGGTCAGTCGTTACCCTGCCTCGTCGTGCAGGACGAACTCGGAGATCAATGCGGTTTCATGCCATCTGTCGACAGGAGCTGGATGCGAAAGTATAGAGACACAGGCGGAGGTGCCTGCGAGGTAATTCTGTTGGGACTCGCGGCGAAGTCTGTTTCAGTTGAGCTTCGCAATGGGGCTCGATTCATACATGCCAAGTATGGCGGTCAAGGAGAATATTTGCCGGTTTTCCTTCATGTTATGTTGGTGGAGTATAATGAAGAAGGAGCTGCTGAGCGACGCGGTGTTGGTCTCGTACACAGAGACGCTGTAATTAGAAAAGACGTTATGAACTCGGGACGTAAGATGATAGCTCTTATATAGGGGTAGTACAATGAACAACACCTCAGCGCAGCTGTGGGATACTGGCTCATCTGCTAGCGAGCATTTCTCATGCAGCCTTTGTCGAGTTCTCAAATTGTTGAACATGGCACAACAAGAATTGTGCTCTCAACTGAGTGTGACAAAATGACAACGTGTATCAAAACAGCCCTCCAGCTGTATCTAGCTTCAGTCATGCAATTTCTTCACAGACATGCTGAGAAAACTCCCTTTTTTGCGCCTATCACTGTTATGCAGTGCTAAGAATTGCTGATGTGAATAATAAAGGTCATGTACTTCGTAGCAGTATGAGATCATGAAGAGCGGGGAAACTTCGGAAAATAATTTTGGGCCACCGCGGGGCTGCACGTCGGACTAGTCACAGGCCCCTCGCACTCGTACTTTTTGCTGCAAGGTCTCGAGACGACTCATTTGCGCACTCGAACCAATCCGAACTACAGCCAAAGGTGAGCCATACTATACAGTCACCATACGCTCCGCCTGCGCCTATAAATTGCAGACATTCTCGCCCAGGATATAGCTGCTAATGACCCTACATAGGCGCGACTTCTGCCACCGCGATCATGGCCGACACCAACCCGCCTGCACAGCCCGCTGCCACCGCCGAGAGCGCACCCAATCTCCACCTTGATGAGGTCACCGGCGAGAGGGTATCCAAGAGCGAGCTCAAGAAGCGCCAGAAGCAGCGAGAGGTTGGTCTAGTTGTTTCTATGAGGGTGAACACGCAATTGATTTGCTTAGGTCGAGAAGAAGAAGGCCGAGAAAGCTGCCAAGCTGCCAGAGCGTCCTAAGACTGAGGGAAAGGCTAAGGAGGCTGAGGTTGAGCTGTAGGTCTAGCTCACGCGGCATCCAACATCAACACTGACAATGCTAGGAACCCGAACCAATACTTCGAGATCCGCAGCAACAAGATCAACGCCCTGCGCGCTTCCAAGAACCCCAACCCTTACCCGCACAAGTTCCACGCGAACACCCGCCTGCCTCACTTCCTGCTCGACCACAAGGACCTGAAGAGAGGCGAGGAGCTCAAGGATGTCAAGACACAGATTGGCCTGAGGGTCATGTCGATTCGCTCAGCCTCCAATGCGCTCCGCTTTTACGTTTGCAAGGCCGAGGGAAAGACCGTGCAGGTTATGTGCCAGCTTCAGAATGCCAAGGGCGACATTCCTTTCGAGAAGCAGCACGAAAACATCCAGCGTGGTGACATCATTGGAGTCATTGGCTGGCCTGGTGTGACTGCACCCAAGAACCGCCCCGATGGTGGAGATCTCAGCGTTTTTGCGCAGGAGGTCATCCTCCTCACCCCTTGCTTGAGGATGCTGCCCACCGAGCACTTGTGAGCCTCACTGGAAACACAAACAAGCTTGGATCGCTACTGACAATCGCAGCGGCTACAAGGACCAGGAACAGCGCCACCGCAACAGGTTCTTGGATTTGATCATGAACGATTCTACTCGTGATACATTCATTCTCCGCTCACAGGTACCTTGTTTCCAACATCTCGTGATACTCCAGAGCTGACCAGTCATAGGTCATCAAGCACGTCCGTAAGTACCTCGACGAGCGCGACTTCCTCGAGGTCCAGACACCCATGATGAACAAGATTGCTGGTGGTGCTACCGCCAGACCGTTCAAGACTCATCACAACGAGCTGAACATGGAGCTCTACCTTCGTATTGCCCCTGAATTGTTCTTGAAGGAGCTTGTCGTTGGTGGACTCGACAGAGTTTATGAAATTGGCCGCCAATTCCGTAACGAAGGTAATGCATAAATCCGGTTGGTTTAGAGACTGTCTGACAAGCCAACAGGTATCGATTTGACTCACAACCCTGGTAAGTTCAAGAAATAATTTGTATCATCTCAACACATAATTAACGATTCAACAGAGTTCACGACATGCGAGTTCTACATGGTAAGATATCATTATGCCAATAGGTTATCCAGTACGGCTTCTGATAGAGCTACAGGCATATGCTGACTACGAGGATGTATTGGCCATGACGTAAGTAGATACGTGCCGATCGAGCTGAGGGAACATGCTAACGGCGGACAGCGAGGAAATGGTGTCGGAGTTGGTCTTCAAGGTCAAGGGAAGCTATGAGACTGTCTACCACACACAGAGCGGAGAAGAGTACAAAGTCAACTGGGCGCGACCATGGAGGAGAGTTGAGGTCCGTACCGCTTCCTTACTATCACTCCACATTCTAACATCCATGCAGATGATTCCTGCCCTTGAAGAGGCTGTCGGCGAGAAGTTCCCTCCTGCGGATCAGCTACACACTGCCGAGACCAACGAATTCCTCAAGAAGGCACTCGAGAAGGTCAACGTGCAGTGTTCGGAGCCTCGCACCAATGCTAGGATGATTGACAAGCTGGTCGGCGAGTTCATGTATGTTTTCTATCTGATTGATGTATGTGTACCTGCTAATCCGTAACAGTGAAGAGACCGCAATCAACCCAACTTTCATCGTTGGGCACCCCGAGGTACGTTCTCCAACATCTACCCCAAAACAGCGCTAATTTTGTAGGTAATGAGCCCTCTCGCCAAGTACCACCGCGACATTCCCGGTCTCTGTGAGCGCTTTGAGGCATTCGTCTGCAAGAAGGGTAAGAAACAAAACCTACACTCTTTACGTCGAAACAAAAGAAGAATAACTGACAACGAGGACAGAAATTTGCAACGCGTACACAGAGTTGAACGATCCCTTCGATCAGCGCCTGGTAGGAGATCATCGCCGTCTGGCTAAGTAGAGACGCTAACCTATATCAGCGCTTTGAGGAGCAAGCAAACCAGAAGGCTGCGGGTAAGCCACACGAAGAATTATGGGCTAACCGAGACCCATGCTAACGGACTTCAAGGTGACGACGAGGCACAGCTCATTGACGAGACCTTTTGTCAAGCGCTCGAGTACGGACTGCCGCCTACAGGTGGTTGGGGAATGGGTAAGCTCACATCATACCTTTTATCAGCTCAAGCCATGCTAATAGAGAATCAGGTATTGACAGACTTGTCATGTTCCTGGCGGACCACTACTCTATCAAGGAGGTCCTGACCTTCCCGTTCATGAAGGACATTGAGGAACCAAAGAAGACTGCCGCAGAGGTAGTCGATATTGCGCCCAAGGCTGAGGAGGGCATTTGTAAGTTGACCCAAGGTTGTTCTCTCCAAGCAAGGCTGACGATGTAAAGTCCACAAGTAAGCGCGTAGCAGCATTTCAAATGCTCAGGAAGGACAACGCATCGGCTTAGCAATGCAACATGAGTAACGAAAACAATAAAGCAGAATGAAATAAAATGATACACTAAGATGTGCCTCTTTTACTCAAGTAACTTGCTCAGCGCTCTTTTAGTTGATCAATAGCACGAATCAATGCTTCAGGCTCACTAAATGCTGCCGAAGTAAGTGCTGTGTATCGCAACCTTGTCTGAGTCGTTGAGTCTCCGATCTCGCAAGATGATGTCAGCCCTGTTCAATTCCTTGAAACGCCTGCTGACAGTCTCACAATCAACATAATATTATATCCTCCGTAGACCGCGAACAAACATTTACATTTGCAAGGGCTTTATCTCAAGCGTGCGCACAGCTGCACCACATCTCGGCTAACCCTAACTCTAACCCTAACCCTCAGGCCCCTCCGCAATCGACAGCTCCGGAAACTTACCCAATACGGCAAGTACCTGCACAATGACATCACAACCTCGACTCATCAACATCCTCATCTCCAAAATCAACCTTGCACCATCTGAACCAGGTCTTACGACAAACATGTCAGAAAGCGCAGAACAGCCCCAGCAACTTATCAACGGCCAGCTTCAACCGCTGTCTGGTGTGGAGACTCACAGCGACATTCCGGTCATAAGGAGTTTAGCCGAGTACCTCAAGGCTGTCATGTACGAAGGCGTATGTTGTCCCGACATGCATTGCACCGCGCAGCCCCAAAAGTCACCGAGTTTCCTTGCCATTAAACCCAACACACTCGGTCGCCGTCGTACAGCACTATCCATTATCCCGGAACCGCCTGACTAACTCCTTCTCCTAGGTCACGGTCCTCGAGGGCACGGCAACATGGTGCGGGCAATGCAAAGCGATCGCGCCCGAAGTCGCAAAGATGGTGTCTGAATATCCAAATGTGAAGTTTTACCTCTATGATGTCGAGGAGTGCGAGGACGTCGCGCAGGAGCTGGGTGTTAGCAGCATGCCGTCTTTTAGCATTTTCAAGGATGGCGATATCCAGGATGGGGTTACGGGTGCAAAGCCGAAGGAGATTAGGAAGAAGATTGAGTCGTGTTTGTGAAATATAGGTTTATTGCTTTGGTTTCTAGCGCGTCAATGAAAGTGCGATGATACAAAGATTATGCATTATGAATTATGCTACTCCAAACCAATGTGCTGTAAGATGTGTACTCGAAAGCAACCAATGCACATCACTTCCTTCCTACTTATAAAATCCCCAAACCTTCTTTGCATCTGTGCATCAACTTCGCCAGACCCAGGCGCCGAAACTAAGCAGTTCGAGCAGCAGCACAAGAACCCCTATCGCCATGCCGCTGCCCACCCTGTTCGCTCTTTGCAGATTGAAGTCGCCCATCCAACCACTACCCACACCGAGAAAGATCCACAACAGTGCTGCTAGCGCACTTGTTGCTAATATCAAGGCAAGAGCGACTGAGATACGGAGTGTGGAGAGGGTATGTACAAACTGAACCGTCGTGATGGTATCCACTGGTGCCGGCATAGCATGGTGAATGACGCTACCCTCCTTTCCCTCCACGCTTTCGCCACAGCTCGTCTGGTGACCTGAATTTGATGTCTGTGGTCTTGACTGAAGGGATGACTGGGACATGGCGACGCGCCTCGCCCAGTGCACCCACGTGTATCGCGCCTTTCCTGTCTTTGGATGCTTGAAAAGCTGCAGAAGCTTGTCTTCAGTGAAAATTGCTTCTTCCGTATCAGTGCCAGCGCCTGAGGCTAGAAGGCCACTTGCGATTCCTTCATGCTGCGGCGTCGAGAAAGAGTCGCTCCAGGCACTGGTCCGACAGAGGCGTATGTATCGCAACTTCCTTGCACTCAGCAGCCTTTTGAACCACGAACCAGTGAGCTCACTATGTACTGACCGCAGGCGGCTAGCGAGATAATTGTCGTCAAAGTCGATGTTCTGCCCGCGATCGGGACTGGTGGTGGAAAAATCGCTCGGTATGACTATTTTCGCCCGCTGCCTATTTGACGCCTTGTGGTGCTTCTGCAAACTCAGATAGAGCACGCTCTCACGACAGTGCAAATCGTCATGAGCGACTGGAGTTCGGAACACCCCTTGTGCTTCAGCATTTCGGTCCAGACGACTGCGTAAATCATACTCTGCCCCGCTCGTCACGAGGCCAAGGACATGTTTTCCTTTGCTGTCAGGGTACTGATCCATGGTGGATCCCTCGGCCCCGTAGCCGCTGTCTCCGCCATATCCGCTGTCTAGTCGACCGTCTGGGTTATGGTGGCGTGGTCTTGTCGTTGGCTTCGGAAATTCTTTCTTTGCAGCGAAAGGGTATGGCGTCTTGACGAAGTGGCTAGGCAAATTGTCGCGGTCCTTGACCGAAATTGGAGATAGCTTGATGTGCCGTGAATCGCTGAAAGATCTGGCTTTGGGAGGCTCAATGCTACTTGCTGAATAGAAGGAATGGCCGGAGATTTCGGGAATTGATCCAGAAGGCGATAAAGCCTTCAAAGCCCGCATTGTGGTGAGATGAGCGTTGATGATGGAGTCTGTGATGACGCTGTCTGAAGTATTGCGACGATGGCGGCCTTGAACATCTTCCTGTGGGACAGCTGCTCCAGACCTGACGTCAACTGGATATGGCTTCATGATATCTGGGAAGTGTGTAGCAGTGTCTCTAGATGCATCGCTTGTGATTGAGCCGCGTGGGGTACTGGCATTGGAACCGCCGTTGTGAACGACCTTGACGTTGGACTTCTCCATCCGGGTGAGAGACACATGCCTTGCTCTCTTAGAACCATCGTTGTCCACTGGTACGACTCCATCATGCAAAGAATGGCGTATAGGTTCAGAATTGAAGGGCGGTAACGCCGTTATGCCATCTCTCGCACGACTCCTTCCTCGAGATCTGCGGGCTTGTTTTGCAGGAGAGTGCACTAAACTTCCCAGACCCAATCCGACACCTCCGTCATCTGAAAATGTTTGTGTCTTGTCATCATCGTCGGCGTCCTCCCACTCTGATCCAGAAGACTGGTCATCGAAGAAGTCGACACCAGGAGACACTCCGCGCTCCATCGAATTGCCGAGTGTAGGGTGAACGGATCCCTTTCTTTCGATTGACGGTTCGACGATATTTGGTGAAGACGCGGGGCTCATGGACAGTCTTGCAGCTGGGTAATTCACGACCAGAGTGTGTGTGGCACTGGGTGGTCCGGAGGACAATGGGAGAAGTGGTAAGACTGAATGCTGCCCAATCAAGGAAGTCCTCGGCTTTGTGCTGTCCATGTTGTTGGTGTCTGAAGGAGGTGTAGGACTGGGTAGGACCGGAAGGGTTGCTTCGAGGCTGGGAGGTGGTACACTCTTTAGGGTCAAGTCATGCCGATGTGTATTATGGTAAGGACGTTCCGTTTGGCTATGTTGCCTTCTGGAAGGGGGCACCAAAAAAGGTCGCGGAGACAAAGAGTAAAACCCAGGGTACCACACACATGATTAGAGTCGTCAGCGGGAGATCGACCATAACAAAGCAGGAACGTACATAAGATTGCGGATCTGTTTTCGGATGTGCTGAGCCCGACTCAATGGCTGGGTTACTGGCGTGGAATGCTCAGCCGAATGTGGTGTCGAGGTTTCCGCATTCCGTAATCCTCCCTTGGAGGTGGTACTTCTATCACGCTAGCAAGCAGATGAGTGGCTGCAATAAAGACGGACAGAGCGTTGCATACTCGTCTATGGTATGAATACATTCAATTATGACCAATGGTATATCCAAATCTAGAAAAGCCCTCGTCTATGTAGTACTGGACCAGCAAAGAATCAAACGCCAAGCGCGATGCTACCAGGTATACTGAAGCTCGATTCCTCGAATGTGTTGAAGGAAATGGACATCGTTGTCTTTACTCATCATCCTTGTCAAACATCTTCCTCATTGCCTTCTGTGCAAGCTCGACTCCAGCGAATGTTGCTGCATTGGCTGGTACAGCTCGGGCCATCGCAGGCCCAATGCCGGGAAAGAAGGCTTTGTAGCCTCCGTTCGCGTAAATTCCTTTGATAGTACCGCTGATGGTCGGCCGACCCTCAGCACTCTGCAAGCGGGACTTGATGGTGTCGATAGGGAAGACGGGGATCCACATGGCAATGCCTGCCGCGCCACCAGCAGCCATGACAGCAGGCATGCTCAGCTCGCCAGGACGACCAGTGACTGGGTCTTTGGGTGTGAGGTTTCGCTTCACAGTCTCGTAGGTCGCGAAGTAGAATGCTGAGCCGGGACCGTCACGCGCGAGCGTCATGGCGGAGCCACGGTACACGGAGCGAATTCCGCCTTCCTTGTATAGCTGGCGGACAACGTCAAGGCCGCCATTGTATTTTGGCTTTTCGCCAGGTGCTAGGTTCTTCTGGCCCTGAATCTGCAGAAGCACCTTGACACGCTCGAACGGTGCGGTGATGATCGTCTGGGGTATGGCGCTGAAGAAGCCAGCAGCTGAGACCTGCGCGACGCTAAACTGGCCGTTTTCCACGGTTGACAGTGAAGTTACGAGCTGTTTTCCGAGGTCGTAGCCCCAGAAGGAGACGGCAACTGCGTTTGTGTTTAGCAAAAGCTCTGGCTCCAACGGACAAGTGCTGGTTGTACTTACACATAGGCGTCACGCCAACTAGAGGGGCAGAGACACCCGCATATAGCCCTTTTACCATTCCATCTCTAGCGATACCTTTTCTGAGAACATCCATGGCGCCGGTGTAGACGCCCTTCTCAGCAGTCTGCATTCGCACCTTGACGAGGTCGAACGGATGTCCCACCACGACAGCAAACACACCTCCAACACCCCCAGCCACCAGCGCGCGAAGCGACTGTACCGAAGACTTGGTTGCCTTCTTCACATCCTCCTTGAGCTCTTCCTTGGAAGGCAGCTTGTCAGCTACCTTCTCTGTTGTGGTTGACATTGCGCTTGTGATAGGTGAGGATCTGAGAATGAGGAATTGCGCGACAAGTGTGTGTCTCTGAGCTCAAGAAAGCTGCAGTGCGAGAACAGAGCTCTGACAGGGTATCCGGACGAAGGCAAAGCCGGAAAAAAATGTGTGGACAGGAAGAAAGCAGCGGTTGTTTAAACATGTGAGCTCCAGGTCTCCGGAGCTTGGCTCACGTCGACGAGCCGAGCGTGACCCGGCGTGCGTGTGCCGAGGCAAATCCCCCTCCAGCATAGTTACTTTCGCTGCAGAACCACAGCCTAGAAGGCCCAGCCGAGTTAGGTGCAAATCTCTGAAATTTTGGAGCGGTATACTCGGTTGCCCAAAAGACGTGCAGCAAAGATTTCAAACGATCGCCGCCGGGCACTGAACATGGTTACGCGCAGCGCGTTTGTCGGCACCCCAGACTCGAATGGCTGACGGGCCATGGACGACGGGCCATGGACGTAGCAGACGCCGGGCATGTGCCTAGAGATATTTCAGCGGCATTCGGAAGGTGTGCATACGCAGACTGTGGAGCTGATGTTAGTCATCGTAACTCTGCAGCGTTGTACTTGGTAGACAGACTCGATTGAACGTGCAGCATGTGATAATCTGGGGCTCCGCAGCGTCCGCCATCCCAAACATCATCAGCACAAGCCAAGAACTCCTGATACGGTCTCGCAACCAATGCTCAATTTACTACATCGACCTTAATGGTAGTTGCTCCTGCCAGAACCTAATCGATCGCGCTAATCGTTCGTCTGCTAGCATTGTGTAACCTCTCTTTACGTTTACATGTCCTTCCAACTCGCAAAGACCCACGAGGCACTACGGCCGAGGAGGGTATGATCTGATGGGCGCTCGCAGGCCGTTCCGGATACACAGCTTCTGAGCCATGTTACGTGCTAGTGAGCACTTGTGATACGCTCTCGACGGATTCGAAGGGCGTCGAGTCACATGTGTCCCACAGCGGACACAACGTCAAACCTGAGTATCATGTTAGGCATGACCTTCTCTTACACCGCCGTAATTCGCATCTGGGTTCAGATCTGGCACACCTCTTCTGCACAGTGCAGCGAGATCAGGAATCATCAAAGGTGTCCGTAATTCTCAAGCCTGCTAAGCTTCGCCTCTGCAGACTCTTCCATTCCAGCTTCTTCTCCGTTCTCCAACGTGTTCGATGAGGACGGCCAATTCACTACTGTCGCAATTATGCACAGGGTATCTGCTCTTCGCTCGCACATGACTGCGCACGGTGTCTACAGCTGGCGCACACAGTGAATGGGTCAGTTGTGTAGACGGCTTCGTATGTCGCTGTGCTAACAGTTGACCTGTCAGATATCAACAGTGAGTACTTGAAGTCCCCACAGCGAGCTCGCTTGGCTCGAGACAACCTCTTCTAATCCCCAACTGCGAAATCGGACCCAGGCTCTGTGCAGCGTCTCGCTCTTGGACTCTTATTCGCCGATGATGCTAATTCAAGCATTATATGTACCATAAAATACGGAATGATATCAAGTCAATCCAGCAGAGCTGGAGTTTCTTGGTTCAGTAGTGAGCCCTCTTGGCTTAGTGGTAAAGCGTATCACTAGTATTACTCCGGTATGCAATGATAAGATCGCTAGTTCGATTCTGGCAGAGGGCATGTTTTTTGCGACCTTGAGGTCTCCGCTTTGACATTGCGCACACGCACAGGTCTCTTTTTTGGTCCCTGTCATGCAAGTCATATGGCGTGTGTGGGGAAGCGTTTGACAAGCGAAGTGCCTGCTCTGTGTCGGCTCACAACACAGCGTTGTACAAGAAAAACACAATGTCCAAAGGAGCATCCGGGCCACTGCTGCAGCAGTGCTGAACATGTTGTCAGCTTGTATATGAAACACTTATCTCGCACTGCCCTTGCCGCTTTTGCGTGTTTGATGAGAACTGGAGAGTGCCGAAATTGCGACTTGTCTATCCTCCAGCTTAATCTAGCAGCTCAACTAAGAAGGCCGTATGCTTCCGAGGCAACGACTCATCTGACCGCTGCAAGCAATTCCTGGCTTACATACGGGTCGCCGGCCCACGTCGTTCAGTCCGGCCATGGCCCGTGGCTGGTGTCATCGATCATCCGCGACAGGAATGTGGCAATGACTGGATACGCTCGCTGTGCACGAGTGGTGAGGTAGATGTGAACCGACCCACCCTTCCGTCTTTCCGGACCGTGAAAATCCTCCACGGCGGCTTTGCAACCTCAAACACGCTGAGAGTCTTCGCACAAGGGCTCCCGCACCGCCAGCTGCGCTACTGGGAGGCTGAAGATGAAAACTAGCTTGAGCTCATAAACACCCCGGGAAATTGCAAACAGTCAGCAAATCAGACGCAGAGCGTACCTGGCCCCAAGCCGCCGCTAGGCCTAATTACGGAATGATGAACGCCCGCACAGGCTTTTAACGCGGCGCGATCTAAAGGCACGCGAACGTTTCGAAGGGCGATTGGCTGCTCTGCCGTCTGCTCGTCGACCTGGCGCGCCTGCCCTGCCTGAGACCGGGTCGCTCCTCCTCTGTCTCTACCGTCCTTTCACCTTCACTGACCGACCTCTCTACAGCCAGGCTGTCGTGCCTTTGTATCGCAGAGCGCGCTTTTCAGCACCACACTCCTTCACCTACAATAGTCACTCTTTTTGTCTAGTACTTAGTTTGCGATTAACATTCCAACACGCGGACGCGCCGAGACCAGAGCCAACCGTACATTCCTTCCTGCACAGCCTGACCTCCCTTGAGCCACAGCTGTAGTAAATATTTGTCGATCCTTTGCGTCTGTACAAAACACTACGTAATCACACAATCAAATCGAATCGAAGAGAGGAGGTGGAACGGTCAACCTCGATACACAACCACCACCATCACAACAACAGCCCCTCCACACAAGCGACTCGCAATCACACACACTCTACCAACTGGATCTGCAGGTAGCCGATATTGTATGCAGTATGGCGCACCAACATGGACACGCGCGCCTTGTGCGCCGTCAACGCGGCCGACAAGAGGAGGACGACGATGCGGTGGAAACGGTCATCGAGATAGTCACGGTCCCCAACAATCGCCCTACTAGGATCGTAGCTGTGACAACCGACGCTCCAAAGACATTAGTCCCACCGGCCGTAGCCACAAGACCCTTCTCCACTGCAACCAAGGACGATGACGATAGAACCACATCGTCTACAAAACCAACAGCATCAGCGACTTCAAGGAGACCTGCCTCGACAACACAATCCACCGAGTCCGAAGCCGAAGAGACATCCACGGTCAGATCTATCAATGAACAGTCGACTTTGCTGGTTGCGACCAAGTCTCCTACTGCTTCGAACTCGGGTTCGCTGATTGGTGCTCTCGTGTCTGCTACTGCTACTGCTACTGCGTCCATCTCCGCCACTCCAACATCTTCTGATGCCTCAGACAGCGAAAGCGCAGGCATGTCTGGCGGTGCAAAGGCTGGTCTTGCTCTTGGTATCTTGCTTGGTGTAGCTGCTCTGCTCGCTGGCATTCTGTTCGTGTATCGCCGCAAGAAGAACGCAATAGCCGCAGAAAAAGATAACGAGAAGATTGGCATGCACGATGCGCCTGCACCGCTACCTCCACAGGTACCCACGGGCGCTGCCGCTGCGGCTCCCAGTATTCGCACAAATCGCACGTTGTCTACCGCACCACGCCTTAGTCTTCGACCAGTCACCCAGTTCGATCCTACTTTCAACGAGCAGCGCAAGAGCGGAGGGAACTTACTCACTATCGCTACCGCTGCTGCCCCTGCTGCTTCTATCCAAGATCGCTCAGCAACATCTGATGAGCGTCCTGTCAGCGCCTGGGAACGTCGCGGAGCCGCCAACGCTGTTCAAGATGCTGGCGCTTCTCCTGTAACAAACCCGTTCAACGATCCCCAAACACCTGCCAATAGCCAACCTCCGGCCAACCCCTTCGGTAATAGCGCTGCTCTTGATGCTGCGCACGCAGCTATCCCAGATTCGCCTCCACAGGTATCCGTTCATCACTCGGCGGCCCCTAGCAATGATCTCGATGCCCGCATCGCGCCCACAACCCCTGTCGCTCCTGTTGCTGCTCCTGTCACCGCTGACGCCACTGCTTCCGGAAGTGACACTGCAGCAGTAGCGACGGCAATTTCTAACACACCCGTGTCAGAGCACGACTTCCCCGTACCTCCAGGTGTCAATGCCAGCGCCAATGGTGTTCCATCAAGCCCAGCGTGGACCGAAGATGTTCCCTCGTCGCCTGCTATGGGTACTCCTATGATTGCTGGCGCCGCTGGCGCCGCTGGTGCTATGGCTGCTGGTCGTCCCAATGGAGCTCCTGCTGCACCTAACAACGTCCACCGTGTGCAGCTTGACTTTAAGCCTTCTATGGGCGATGAACTTGAACTCAAGGCAGGCACACTCGTCCGAATGCTCCACGAATACGATGATGGATGGGTAAGTCCCTCTAATGCAGTGTCTAGATTATCACTGACGAGTCCAGGCTCTTTGCATCAGCATGGACCGCACACAACAGGGTGTCGTGCCCAGAACTTGCCTGTCTAAACACCCCGTCAAACCCCGTACCGGGCCTCCTCGCCAAGGACCTCCTCCACCTCACATGCGCGGTCCGCCCATTCGCTCGCCCATGGGACCTGGAGGCATTCCTCAGCCCCGCCCAATGTCGCCTGCAGATGGTCGCAGCTCGCCTCACCCGCCTGCTCTCTCACCTGCCAGTGGCCGCATGTCCCCCGGTCCTCGACAGATGCATTCACCTCAAATGCATGGTCCTCCTCGCAACCGCGCCCACAGCAACGCCCCATACCCTGGATCACCACAGGCACGTGGCCGCTCAAACAGCAATGCCCCGTATGCTGGCGCCCCTCGCTCAATGTCACCTGGTCCCTATGGAGGCGGCCCCATGGCACCACCACCTCAGATGGGTCGCCCGAGGTCGAATTCCGCAGGCCAAGTCAATGGCGCCCGTCGCGGGCCTGCACCTGGCCCCAGCCCCATGAATCCCAATGCTGCCGGTCCTGCCCCAGCACCTTTGGGCAGCGCCATCCCTAACAGGAAACCGGTTCCCGGTATGGCTTTGTAAATTTCGTGCTACCGATCTTTCATGAGGACATGTTTAGCATTTTTGCGACTCTCTTTTCTAGTTAAGTCACTCGTTTTGCCTCCGACAACTAGCTTTCTGTTTACTTTCTACTTTCCGTCATCGCGTCTGGCAAGATCTCTGCACCGTATCGAGGTGTAGTGGCGCGGTGCGGAACTTTTTACTTGCTTTCAGTGTCTATACCCAGGCTTGCGCCTGCAACCACGTTGCTCCGTAACGTGGGGGCATGTCAGACCATTCACTAGTTGATAATGTCTTGAAGATATTGGGAGGTTTGCGGTCAATTACCTGTCCGCTGGGAAGGTCGGACGGGCTGGATAAGTTATGCTTGCCTCGTCACCGCCCCGTCTCGCGGGCTCCCTGAAGCTCCTCTGGACTCTCGGGGCGGTTTCGAGAAGGAAAGATGGACTGCATAGGACTTTAGGTAGAAATATACAGCTTTTCAAGATTTCTTGTGCCTTTTGATCTACTGAAGAATGACTGTCCGCGCGTAGTTGATCCCACAGAAGCACATCTGCAGGCAAAACCAGCGATCTTGTTGCACCTGTTCGTACAGCCGACAGCACATTCATAACATCCGCCTGTGCTCATCCATTCGGTCACGCGCAGCCAGATTATACTTTCTCCACACCACGGGATCATCTCAGGAAACTTATGGAGCATTCGTATGCTCAATACACATTTTACACATAAACAGCTAATACTCCATCACACCGGCAGCACAACCTTGACACCCATGTATTCTCTCTGATGCATAAGTTTCCCATCGATGATAACCTGATGCACGCCCACACGATTATGCACTGTATCGGTAGGGTCGGTAGCAGTAGCGATCTGAATCTCACGCCACTGGCGATTGGTAGGCACAAGCTCACCCTGTAGTGTACGCTTCTTGAACTCCCTATATATGCCCTGTTCCTCAACGCAGCCTTCGCGCTGGATAAGCGGTGATTCTAAGTTTGCATTAGTGATTTAATCGTAGCTGCTCAAGAGACGGACATACCCGCTGCAGGCGTCATGCGCAGATCGCCTAGGGAGCTGTTGAACAACACGAGCGAGAGTCGCTCCTGCTCGAGCTGATCTACAGGCGGCTTGAACACGCGGTGTCTGGTCGCCTTGAAGTGCCCTCCAGACACAATTTCCAGTGTATCGCCGATGTTGATGACAAGCGCTCCGGGCTTGTAAGGCACGTAGTACCATTTCTCATCCTTGCCCCAGATCTGTAGACACGAAATGGGGACAGAGAATAGAAGTGTTGTGAGTCCAAAGTCTGTGTGGCCGTGCATGCGAAGGCCCTTTGATGCCTCTTGTATCTGCTTTTGCACGGGACGGAAGAGTGCGTGTCGGAAGTAGCCCTCGCCCGTTGGGCCGTCGTGAGATTGGACGTTGTCCCAGAGGTAATCGTCTGGAAGTTCGAGGACGTGCGAAAAGAGCGTGAGCAATCGGCGGTTGACGGATTTTGTAAGGTAGTTGCAGAACTCTTCAATCTCGTCCATGAATGGGTGGAGACATGTCGGGATGCGGTTCATGTCTTGCCAATCGGGCTTATACCAGTTGAACTGCTCGATACCATCTGCTGGGCCACGATAACGCTTGAACCCAAAAGGGTGCTTGTAGCCTGACCAGACACCAGTGTCCGGGTTGAAGCGGAGACGTTCTCTATCCTGCTCACTGATGTTGTGGTACAGATATTGTGCAAGTGCAAATTGTCGGTGCAACTGTTCCAGCGAGACACCATAGTTCTCGAGGAACAAAAAGCCGTCTTCGCGGATGGCTCGCTTTACTTGCTGGACCAAGTCATTAACCACTGCTGGATCGTCAGAGTCCATCAGAGACAAATCGATGGAAGTGAGTTCTGCAAAATCCTCCTTCTGTTTGGTGACTGGAGGAGGGATCCATTCTGGTACAGGAGGCTTGCCAGGAAGGTCGGCGGCAGGAGGGTTAAACTTAGCGGCAGGCGCCATAATGGGAAGATCTGAATATATATCAAAAGACGATTGTGGAGATGTTTTGAGCAGAAGATTGATATGGTGACGAATTAGCAAGATGTCAACTCCTTATATCCACAGGCGCGAATGATGGTGTGACCTTATGGTTGTAAGCCCGCCCAAGAAGTAGTGGAACGAGCTCCTCCACAAGTTCTCCATGTCGGATTGTACTTGCTACTAGCCCGAGGCGCGCGAGCTGCGTCTTCTTCGGCCCACGATCGCGATTCCGCTCTGCCATTCCCGCACCCGAATCGATACCTATCTTTGTGTCTATCTCCATGCTCCTCCATTTTGGATGCGACTGAACGCGTTAGATCGATGGAGGACACTATGGTGGAGGAGTGATCGACATGAGAGGAGCTCCTCCCTGTGTCTGTGGGGCACCGCGCTAACGTCGCGTTCTAGCGTTATCATGCCTAGGTTTGGAGCTCCTTGTTTCCACTCTCAATGTTGAGCAGGACGTGTTCGCTCCGAAAATTGGCGATCACTGTTGTCATTGTAGTTTAAAGAGGACCGCTTAGCTAGCCATGCAGTTCCAATCACATCCTCTCTCGCCATTCACGTCGACCATTTCTCTACCTTTGCATCACACCATTTTACATTTTTCCAGTCGCAACCATGTCTCGCCAGCTCATCTCTAGTGAGAAATTTCCCACCAAGCCTCACAACTGCCCTGCTACAAAGGTACCAGGTCTAGTTTTCTGTGCCGGGCAAACAGCCACAGGTGAAATCAAGCAAGCAACAGTAAGTTCTCTCAAGCGCCTAATCGTGACCAAACCCTTACAAACATCTACTAACAACATGCAGAGAAAAGTCTTGCAGAATCTCAAAGAAGTCCTTGAGCTTTCTGGATCGTCCCTTGAGCAGGTTGTCAAGTACAATGTCTACCTTGCAGACATGAAGGATTTCGCCGCAATGAACTAGGTGTATATTGATTTCCTGCCCCAGCCTATGCCTTCACGGTCATGTCTGCAGGCGCTACCCCCTGGTGATGGCACTGTGATCGAGATCGAATGCATTGCGCAAGCTTGAAGGGGGAAGGAACATAAACATCGATGGGACGATCGGCATATTTCGGGGACATCGTACTTCGTTGCAGGGTATGGATAGTTGATGATCTAAGCAATGGATTGGTTTGATTTTCATCTTTGGAGAAGACAGAGTGACGGCATTCACAACATGTAGACAGAGAACCAATAAAATATCTACAAACGCATCACCGATTAGACCCGAAAGCTGATTCGTGAAATTAATGTATCATTCTTTTCTGTTTTGAAAACTTTGGCTGAGTACTTACTTCTTAGTGGGTGGATATCGGGTCAAGCTCGTGGTTTATTCACATATCATCCCTCGTGATCGATAGTGGAGTGTAGCAGTTGGTTAGTCCATAGTCATGTAGTATTGCGATCAGCTGTGTACAAGCCTCGCTCGAAGAATGGAGATATGAATATGAGCACTGTGAGGGAAGTGCTGTGACAGGTCGGATAGTGACAGTGAAGGCTCAAAGGTACAGCTGATATCGATGATCTTTAAAGTTTCGGTTCAAAGTTTTGGGACCTGAAGTTGTTATACATAGTCTCATAAATCGATCATATATAAGTTCCTTGATAGCTCCCTTTTCCCGGGGCACTTAAGGCTGGGATACACCAGACCTGGCGATCTCAAATTCCGCCATATACCAATTCTGAATAGCTTTGGTATCTCCGGTGATGGCAACTGTATCGTATCTCTCTCGTGCCTCCTTCGCTGCTGTGCCATTGTTGACCATTCTCCCCGCCCACTTGCCGTGCTTGCGAGCAGCAGCGATAATCTTATTAACCGCTTGAATGAACTCAGGTTCGTCGCCTCGTGCGAGAGTGTAGCCTAGGAGTGATTGCGCGAGATCGTTGGGGCCGATGGAGATCAAGTCCACACCGGGAACCGCACCGATAGCATCAACATTGTCCACTCCGGCGCGTGTCTCGATCTGAATCATGGTGATGATTGTCTGGTCGGCGGATTTCATATACTCGGGCGTTGTAAGACCGTGTCCAATTGCTGGGAATGCTGAACCTTGACCACGAACACCTTGCGGTGGGAACTTCGAAGACGCAACAACTTGTGCCGCTTCCTCCGCGTTGTTGATTTGGGGAACCATGAGGCCATGCGCACCAGTGTCCAGAGCGCGTTTCAGAATATCGTGTGTCGGTCCGCGAACTCGGATTATTGGTGATACACCTAGTGCTGAGATTGCGGCTACTGAGTTGTGCATGGCGTCGTCGCCGATGTGGCCATGTTCGCAGTCGATAATGATTCCGTCAAGACCCGTCAACGCGACTATTTGAGCCTGACGGACAGAAGGTATCGCAACAAAAGTCATTAATGGGAATTCTCCAGCCCTAATTTTGTTCAGAAGCCTCAGACGAGGGTTTTGAATTGTTGTGGTCTGTGCAGTGGGGTAGCCCATGATGTGATAGAGAAGGTATCGTGCTTAAAGGCTAGCTCGAAGTGCTGCGACGAAAAAGGGATGAATTTGTAGATGTGATCATACAGTTCAGAACGGGACGCCCATCTAAGTATCATGTTGGAGCTTATCCGACCCATGTCGGCATTCGTGTTACCCATTACGACGTGCAGGTCGTGGGCAGCGCCTCCGCCTCGCTTGTGATGCTGATGATGTTGGCGGTCGGACCCTTGGGAGGAGCAGGAGGAGCTCCTCCTTTTAGCTCGCTAACCTGCGGCTATCGTGACCCTTGTTAGCTGTACCCCAGCTTTCGACCTGGCCCGCAGATAAGCCCCCGAAATTTAGTGCCCAATAGTTCGGGACTCGATGTCAGCTGGGGTGCTCCTCTCATTCTTATCATGTATCTTCGAGAACGCATGTTACAGCAGAATGGCTATAAATCATGAAGTATTGTAGTGAGACGCTGATCAATCGCTACCAGCATATTTGTGAGCTGAAACTTCTTCATACCTCATCTCATACATCTCGTATAATAGGCATTTTTGGCCATCAAGTCTTTCCAGAATGGCGTCTGATATGAAGAAGTTGGAGATGGTTGGAACCGTTGGCACCGACATTGAATTTGGGGCTGTCGAGAATGCGCGCATGCCAGAGTCCTTGCGCAACCTCAGCAAGGAGGAATTGATGGATCTCAACCGAAAGTTGGTCCGCAAGATCGACCTGATCGTTCTACCGATTATTGGTATTCTCTACATCCTCAACTACATCGATCGTCAGAACTTAGCGGCAGCCCGCCTGCAGGGTGAGTTTACTTCTTCTAATCTAAAATTTTCGGTAATCATGAGTCTTAGGTATCATGGAGGACTTGAACATGACAACTCAGCAATTTGCCACTGCAATCTCGATCCTCTTCGTCGGCTACCTTCCGTTCCAAATCCCTTCAAATCTGATCATCTCTTCTATCTCGAGGCCGGGCCTTTACATCTGTGCGGCCGTTGTTATTTGGGGCACGATCTCTGCAGCGACCGCAGCCGTGAAGACATATGGCCAACTGTTGGCTGTACGTGCCATCTTGGGCGCTGCAGAAGCTGTGTAAGCACATAACCATCAGTGGCGAAAGACTCATACTGACTCTCTGAAGCTTCTTCCCGGGCGCTATATATTACTTGTCAGCCTGGTACAATAAGACTGAGCTCGGAAAACGCATCGCTGCATTGTACATTGCACAGCAATTCGGCAACGCCTTCGGTGGACTCTTTGCTGCTGGAGTGTTTGAGCTTGATGGAAAACATGGCATACGTGCCTGGCAGTGGCTGTGTAGGTTGATGAGGTCTCTAGCTCGCAGACCATCGGAACACTAACACCTGTTCATAGTCATTATCGAAGGGTCTGCCACCGTGGGCATTGGTGCGGTCTGCGCTTTCATGATGCCAGAATTCCCTCATAACAGCAAGATCCTCTCCCCGATCCAACGTGACCTTGCAGTCTGGCGCATCGAATCTGAATCGGGAGCTGCAGAAGGCACCGAGAAGGAGAGCACCCTCAAGGGGTTCAAGATGGCAATCACAGACCCCAAACTGCTGCTCCTCATCTTCTGCAACCTCCTCTCCCAAGCGCAGGGATCGATTGCGAACTACTTCCCGACGCTCGTGGCCTCACTCGGATACAAGGGCAATACCAGTCTTCTTTTGACTGCGCCGCCCTACATCCTTGCCGGTATTGTGTACTACTGGCTCATGTGGTACTCCGATCGCAAGAACACCGCATACCCGATCATCCTTGTGTGCATTGCTATTGCTCGTGGAATGTACGTCATTCCCATGACAACACTAAACGTAGGTGCGAGGTACTTCTCGATGATGATCCTGCCATTCGCTTCCGTGGGGCCACAACTTGTGCTATACAAGACAATCAATTTGCATCTTGCACGACCAACGGCCAAGCGTGCGGCAGCGTCTGCTTTAGTCAACGCCATTGGTGGCACGTCAAACATATGGGCCTCCTACCTCTACTACGCTCCACCGCAATTCTATGCGGCTTTCGGTACGTTGATGGGGTGTGCATTGACATTTGCAGCTACTATCACCTTCTACCGATGGCTCGTCCGTCGTGAGAACAGGCGTCTAGATTCAGGCGATCCAGATCAAATTGCAAAGGTTATCAAGGGCGGTGTAACAGAGGAGATGGTTCAAATAAACTGGCGCTATGAGATGTATTAATAGCTTTGTCGTTGTATGTCGAGTTGAAAGTGTATCTTAGCCAGTCTACAATGATCAAGCATGTATCGATATCTAGCTCCTGTGTGCCTTGGAATTGTTGATCACGGCCATTTTATAGATAAGTCTAGGCTGGCCGTAACAGAACTATTGTATGCTTACCGTAAGCATTTGACTTTAATTCTATGGGGGCATGCCGCGACTTTTCGAGTGATGTGAAAGAGCTTCGCTCCTGGTGATAGTGGTCCTGATTTTCAGATGCCGATCGGGCCGATGTCGGTAACGTGGACAACCTTTCCCGAAGCCGCCCTTCCTTACGCCGCTTGCCATGACAAGCAGATGAATGTCATGAAACGCCTACAATTGTACGTAGAAACGTGGGCCTGAGATATATGTGTGACCAATTACCTTGCAATAAGTAAGCTCAACTTCGGTATATCCCGGATAAGGCTAGGTCACTATCGACTGGCATTCGCGGCCTGCCAACTGTACCGGACCGTGTGTTAGTGGAAGATAAGCGCGACTACGTCGAACTGCGGGGAAGGAGGCTCCGAGTCGTGCTTTCTCTGCCACCAAGCAGACTGGACAGTATGCAGCTCCTTGCCACCAAACGTGTAACCAGATACCTCAACCTAGACGGCTTCTGTCAGCACGACACCTGCCCTTCCTGAACGGCGACCATCTTTCCAGCCATTCCAATGCCATATTTGTCAGAGCCGCTTCACTCGACATGAGAACCTCAAACGACACGCCGCTCTCCATGCGCCTTCGCATAACGAGACCTCACTGACTTGTGACCTTTGTTCTGCGACCTTTTCGAGGTCAGATCTGCGCCGACGCCATGTCAAGCGCAAGCATCCCGAACACCATGCAAATCGACCTAGGAAGAGGCAAACATCACAAGGCAACGGAAGTCCATCTGATTCCTGTCCAAGCTCTTCAACGAATCTACCTTTCACCACTTCGGAAGAGCAGGACGACTTCAACGTGAACAGAGTGTGGCAGACTGCCTTACACTACGATCAGCAACAACTATACCCTAGTAGTCACCATGAGAGCCGCAGTACTTTGGGTTCAGATAGCGATATGCCACCCGGTTCGGTGGATACACAGCCACTATCAATGACCGAGCAAGAGTTGAAACAAGTAGAACCAGGTCTAACGTTTGACAACACACAAATGCAGTCCTCACAATCCATACCCATCTATGGCAGAGCCAATCTTTCAGACCAGTGCAGCCCTAGTAGGTGGTCCTCAGCTGAATCTCCAAAAGCTTTCGATATTTGGGATGCCACTGCGACGCAAGTTGCACGTGGGGTTGACTTGTTCTTCACTTACCTTTCATCCACTATGCCATTCATCCATCGACCCACATTCGAGGCTAATCGAGCAGACAAGCGCCTGCTGTTAGGTATGCTTTCTCTGGGATACCAATACGGCGAAGATCCAGATCATGAGGAGAAAATTGGTTCAGGTGCGGAGCTGTCGATCCAATGCTTTCATCGAGCTCGTGTGCTTCTCAAATCCGACAATGACGAGGAAGTCGATATCTTCCAAAGTACCGTGACCATCCAAGCCTGTCTTCTGTTGCAGGTATACTCTACGATGTATCTCTGCGGGAAAGCATCGGCGTACGGTTTGAAGCTACATTCCAGGATTATCGCACTATCACGCGCAAATGGACTCATGCAACCTTTACCAGTAGAGGCAACCACGACTACAGGGCTGAACTCCCTATGGCACCAGTTCATCGAGTCCGAGACGCATAAACGCACGTGCTTCACTGTACATCAGATCGATGCGCTGTAGTATCAGGTGCTCTCCGTCCCTCGCTCATTGTCACATTTGGAGATTAAGCAAGATTTGCCATGCCCAGAGAATCAATGGACAGCAGGTACATCGGAGATATGGGCACACAAGCAACTTCTTTCGCGCCAAATTGGTCCTACTGTACAGTATCCCGAAGTTGTTCGACGATTCTTGTCTTCCAACGCTGGTCTCAGTTCGTTGCCACCTTTCGATCCGTTTGGTACAATTAACATCACGCAATTCTTGATCTCTAGCGCTAGAGAGATATCAGGATGGTCTTCAATTACAGGCATCCTTAGTGTTGAGAGATTCGAGCCGCTGAGATTGTCGCTTGTTGCCCTCGAGCCTTTTACCCGGCCACAGGGGAAGAATTCGAAATCAGCACTCGCATCTTTGAGCGAAATCGCCTGGGAGACAGCGATGATTGAACTGCAGATGTGGTCACCTACTCACACCGGCGGTATCATTGCAGGATCTATGGATGCAGTACTGCAACATCTGACTGAGCATGCGCCGTCGTGTGAGTTTCTATGTCAGTCACGAATAAAAGACTTGGTGCAGCCGCACGTCGATTGGTTTTTGCGCTATCTGGACGTGACAATTGTGCCTGATACAGAGGCGCCCTGGGTCATCTTGTATGCATATCAGGCGTTTGTAATTGCGTGGCAGCTTGTTCGTGATGGGATTGTTGGCTGAATGCAGGCTATTGGTGTGCAGGATGGAAACACAGAAGATGCGCTGGCTTGGGCACGGAAGGTGTTCGGTCGACAGCAGCGGTGGCAGCTGGGAAAGATCGTTCTCAGGTGCATAGATCAGTTGGAAGCAGGTTCATTGCCTGAATAAGTGCTACATACAGCCGTATTATTCGTTTGCTCAATCTGTAGCCATAAGGGCAAAAAATCGTTGTGGCAGTATCTTGCTGAGCTGATAATATCTCGAGAGCTTTTTAAGCTATGTTTAAGTGTCTAGAGAATGACTGCCTCCGCGCCGTGTAGCAGATACAGAGAAATGGCTTACGATTGAAGATGAAGGAGTAGGCACGTGCCGTCGCGTCTTTCCGCGCTAGCGACGAGCCGCCAACCTACCGTGCGCGTCATACTCCCACCCAAGCCCCGCCTTTCCTCCCAATGGCCGCAGATGTGTCCATGGAGAATGGCGCATCCTTGAGTTCGGCTCTCAATGTCGACGGTAAGCCGTCGGCGACACCCAATGTTCTTGAAGTCGTGTTTGGCTCTCTGTTGATCAAGCCTTGGTATCCCTCATTCTACCCAGAAGAGCTCGTAGGCCGCAAGGTGGAGCGCCTGTACGTGTGCCAATGGTGCTTCAAGTACTCGAAGGAGCTCACTGGCTTCCTTAAGCATCTCGTAAGTGTCTTGCTTCTTTTGCAGCAGCACGCACACAGCTGACCCCCAATACAGAGAGCCTGTCCACTGCGTAGCACAGAGCCGCCGGGCAATCACGTCTACACGTCAAGTGGATACTCACTTTATGAAATTGACGGCGAGAAGAACAAACTCTATGCGCAGAACTTGTGCCTTTTCGCAAAGCTATTCCTTGACACAAAGTCGGTGTTCTACGATGTCACGACCTTCCTCTACTACCTTCTTGTTGCGCACAATCCAACACCGAGCATACCGAACACACAAATCGACGGCGACGCGCCGGTCATTCAGAATCAGGTGGTAGGCTTCTTCAGTAAAGAGAAGATGAGCTGGGACAACAACAATCTCGCGTGCATATTAGTGTTTCCCCCATGGCAGAAGCAAGGCTTAGGACAGATTCTTATGGGCGCAAGCTACGAGATGAGCAAAAGAGAAGGGAGAATGGGAGGGCCGGAGAAGCGTAAGACGTCTAGGCTACACGGGGTTCACAACCGCTAATACGCAACAGCGCTCTCTGAACTCGGCCACTTGGCTTACGTACACTACTGGTCACAGACGCTGGCACGCACCCTGCTTGCCTGTCCCTCGAAGAAGACTTTGACTGTGCAAGATCTCGGCCAGAAAACTTTCATCGTGCCAGACGACATACTTGCAACGTTGCAGGACATGGACGTTCTGGAGCCCAAGAAGAGAGGCGGCGCCGAGGCGCTGATTAACAAAGCAAAAGTCAGGGCTTGGGTGGAGAAGCACAATGTCGATTTGAAAAGCCCAGTTGACTCGGAGGCATTCACGTTGCGAGAGAGGAGCCGAAGTGAGAGTGAAGGATAGAAGGTCTCAAGCAATAGAGTAAGGCCGATGCCGAGCGTTTTCGTTAAGATACCCCATTCCGTGTTACAATCAAGACATTCAAGACGATCTTACTTGCATTTCAACATCTCCGAGGCGAGCGTCGTCAAAATCATTTGGTTTTCCATGTGGTTGATTGTGTGCTCTGACAGCGGTGCCTAGCACTTGCTGCTTGAACCACAAACCGAGCCTCCCTACCTTCACTCGACAGTCAACATGCTAGCTGGTGTGTATTGGATCTGTCATTCGACGGCCAACAACGACTGTTTCTATGTCCTATTAGCTCATTGTATATAGCTTCTATCGGAAGCTCCCGACAGCACCATGTGTCATGCATGGAGCCTGTCTGTGCTTCCTGGCCAAGTATGGGTCCACGGGGCGGGCGTACTGTCTCGAGACCGAGGGCGTTGGGGGAGATGTCGACCTGAACTAACGAAGTGGTCATGTTGGCAGATTCATGTTTCTCCCCCCCCCCCCCTCTCTCTCTCTTTTTGACATAAACTGCGCAGACATGCAGAGTCCCAAGACAAGAGGAACGAAGGAAGCCGAAAGACGTAGTCGAGGATGTGGCCAAGGTTAGGGTTTGGGTGGAATCCGCCTGTGCCGAGCGGGATTCGCGGTGCTGTGCGTGTACATGGAAAGGACGTGAAAAGGAAAGGAATTATAAGAGGAAGAAGAACAAAGGATGAATGGATGGATGAAATCGTGCCAAATGGGATTCTTGATTGTAGTCTCCACACAGCGCCCTCTCATCCACACGTTGAAAGGCGCAATATCTCCCAGGGCAAGAGAGAAGAAAGAAGACATAAGAGAAAAGAGCCAGAAAAAACACATGGGTATTCGCCCCCCTGAGAACAACACGAAAAAAAAGAAAAGAAAAGAAAGCCCTCAATGAACGCCATACACCACCACATCGACACACACAGACACGCATCTGTCAAAAACCCCCCTCACTTGGCCCCCCCACCCAAATACCCCACAACATCACCACACCTCTCCAGCCGCGCCCTCGTCTCAGGCAATCCCTTATTCAGCCCCGCCAGCCCTTGCACCGCCGTCTCCCAATTCCGCCGTACCTCCTCCGCTCTCTGAAGGTGGACATCCAACACCGGCGCGTCAGCCTCCGTCAGCACCGCCGCATCGCACTCCCCCAACGATGCCGCAAACACCCCCTCCATATCCCGTGTAAACGCGTCCTCGAACCGTCGCGCCGCCAAGCCAGGCGTCTCACGTCTGTGCTTTGAAATCGCGCCGACGAGCTTGTCCCGCCTGGCGACTGCGTCGGCGAGTCTGACGCGCAGTTTTTCGTCAAAGGGCTCGAATTCGTGCTCTTCGACCCCGGGCGTTGTCGTTGTCGTTGTTGCTGTCGTTGTTGTCGTCTGCACACCCTCCATTGCGTCGGGCTCGTTCCCGTCCCCGCCCCGCGGCGCAGTAACGACTTCCACCCCGTTGATGGTGATGTTGTTCCTCAGGCCGTTGAGGACGGATGCGACGAAGGCGTCGACGAGGGCGGCGGTCTGGGCGCGCAGGTCGTCGGCCGAGTCGGTGGGTTGGGCGGGGAGGTGCAGGTTTAGTTTTGCGAGGGCGGCGGCGCGGATTTGTGATGTGAGATGGGTGAGGTCGCCCGGGGATTGGAGCTCGATTTTGCGGTGCTCGGATTGCATCGTGAAGGGAGGTTTGTGTGGTGTGGTGTGGTGTGGTATGCAGGAGCGCAACGTGCGCTTTTGAAAAGCCGAAAAACGGGTCTAGCGGTGTAGTGTGCTATCCTTGACCTAGCCGTTGATTTATATCCCTGAATTGTCTGGGGTGGTGGAAGTGGAAGTGGTGTGCATGTGTCCGGTCGGTGTGGTGTTTTGCTTGTTTTGGTGTTGCGTTTGCGCCGGAACATGACAACGCGCTTGTCCCGCGGCTGGCGCGCTACTACAAAGTACCGCTAGCTAAGTGTGGGGCTGCCGCGTGTTGTGCACTGTGCGCCTGTCAGGAACGCTGCTGCAGTCAGCGTGGTACTCACCATGCCGAGACTAGGCGGCCGAAGCAAGACTCTCTCTGTGTGTGTATATGTGTGTATTTGTTTAGATTTCAGAGTAAATCGAGTGCAGAGTAAAGAAACATCCCAGACAGACCAAGTAACGCCTTTGCACCGAAGCTCAACCCTTACGCCCTCAGCAGGTTAAGGTGCCCCCATACGCCTTATCCCATAAACAGTTGATCATACGCCATGAATCCCAGTAATATGTGTCCCATCCCTCCCTCCCGCCCATGTCCTCCCATCATTACGAAGAAGGAAACATGTTCTTGACCTCCTCATCCGTAACAACAATATCCTCCACGGGATCCTGTCTGCGCTCGAGGTCGTCAAAGTGGAAGTCAGCGTAGCTAGGCAAAAACATCTCTGTCGTATCGTCAGTACACGCCTGCCCATAGCCAGTGTACATTAATGCGGAAAGCCATGGGGATGTGTAGGTAGCCAGCAACAACACGCACGCACGCACGCACGCACCTTGATTCCAGTCAAATCCCTGACTAGCCTTAACGCAAGTGATCAACCGCGGAAACTCTGCATCTCCAATATTGACAACCGTATGTTCAGCCCTTGAAAACGACGCAGCTGGACGGGTATTAGCACGCGTCACAACAGCAGCAGCAGCAGCTCTGCCGTCCCGTCTTATCTGCTTATCAGCGGCCCGTATCTATCGATAAGAGCACTACTCCGCAATGGAGCGCAGCACCGAGATGGCATGGACAGATGACGAACTCGATAATGACGAACCTAATCTCAAGAAATAAGAAAAAGGGTACACATACACATAAGACTCGGTCTCCGATCCTTCTTCGCCGCCGCTGCAGACTGTAGACTCTTATGCTCAAAGCCAAAGCTGCCGTATCCGTGCCGCTGATCGAGAAAAGACGACGAGGACGAGGAGGAGGACGAGGAGGAGGAGGAGGAGGAGGAGGAGGAGGGATTAGAAGCGCTGCTAGCGAGCGAGTCGGTGACGCTTGCGCTCGAGCCCGAGCCAGCAAGCTGCTTGTTCTTGCGCGCGGGGATAGCAATCGAGGACGACATGGCCAGGCAAGCAATCTAGGCGGGTGTGGGGGAGGGGGGATATGAAATACTACGACTAGAAACTACCTTACAAGAGCGAGGGAAGCTATCAGTCAAAGAAGAGAATGTATGTAGGTGGATTTCTGGGGGTTTCATGGAGAAGAAGGTGAGGAGGCGTGCCGGGGTGGGTGCTTCGTGAGCTTGCTTCGCGGAGTCAGATGGTGCGGCCAATCGGAGGGCGCAGATGCCTGGCGATCTGGGCGCTAGGTGATGCGCGTGTGACAGGTACGGGAGGGTTGAATGATGGCATATGATGTTATCTCTTATCACGGATGGTATTCAGGTGTTCAGATGCTAACGAGGGCCGCTGTGCTGCTCGACTCTTGAAGTTATTGGCTCAATAATCTTACCATCCCGGTCTTTGGGAGTGACATCAGCAATGTTGATACGATTGACAGCAACTGATGCAACCCGGAGCTCTGTCATCCACCGAGGCCGGCATCACAGCAGACAAAAAAGACTCGTATGATCAAACATTCCATTATGTCGGTACAGTGTCCTGATTATCCCGTCATATCGTACATATCGCTCGTGTAACAATTCAACACACAATCGGTCCTGCCGAGGCATGAATTCGGCATTTACGCACCGCACCCTCTCTGAGTGGCTGGCCATCAGCTTCCAGCAAATATAACATGCACAAAGTAAGCGTACAGAAGATATTGAAAATAAAATAAAACGACGCTGAAATGACATATCTTCACTATCCATCTGAAGCCTCTCTGCTTCGTCACGCGGAAGTGCTTTTCGAGCATCTTCTCTGCTCGAGCGATCTCATCAAAGAGACTCTGGCTGTGCCGCCACCTCGGGGTATCCCAACAAGACTGGCACAAAACCCCAGTAAAACTCCGCAGCGCCGTAGGAATAGTCATGGGTGAAGATAGAGAAGGATTACGTTCGTCGAAGAGGGCGTCAATAGGCGGTGAGAACATCGCAAAAACCGGGGGTATCATAACGTCTTTGTGGAAGCTCGCGAGACGGGACGAGACGAGTCTACCATCCCTTCTTTCGTGCGAACCGCCTGTTGAGAAGGACTAGCACCTTTGAGACATTGAACTGAACGTATTCCAGATCAAGATCTTCTTGGTTATCCTTTTGCATCTCGAGAAGATCGTCCAGCTTCAGGTCTAGCTCCAGGAGTCCGCGATTGCGGCCCTTGTAGTGCAGCGAGATGACGAATGTGCCCGGCAGCGGACTGGTAAAGTTGAAGTAGATGTTCGCTCGCCTGTTCTCTGGCACGTTGCTCTTCTGGATGACGCCCTCCTTCTCGAGTTGTTGGTGAGTGAACTTGTAAGGTCCCAGCACCTGGTGCTTCTGCTGCTTTCTTGTCTTCCCTTCCGACTGGCTGCGAACGTTGTGCAGGTACGACTTGTATGTCTCGAGTTGGCCGACGAGATAGTTGTTGTGGTCCCTTATTGTGCGGTACACCTCCTCAAGTTTTCTGGTCTCGTCAATTGTCTTTTCCTTCATCGATCCGAGGTGGACCAGCTCCTGCTCAACCTCATCCCTGAGCAGCGAAAATCCATCTTCCTTGTCAATGACGCCCAGATCTTGCAGTTGACTCAGCAGCTCCATACTGCGAATGCCCTTCTTGACCATGACAGAATCATTCTTCGTCGTCGCTGCAGCTTCAGCGATTCTATCAAGCCTCAAAGGTCTCCTGGTGATGGAAGAGTTGGGAGGGAGCGACCGAAGTATCAATACAAATGTGCTCTTCGCTTCCATGAAGAAAATCTCCTCTTGAGTAATGTCAAGCGCCGCAGTCAGATCATCAAGCGGAGTTTCCCACTTGCTGAACAGCGGCAGATTAATAGCTCTGTTTTCCTTGCGTGGAAGTTGTGCCGGTGCCGGCCCAAGCTCCTGGAGAATCACCCCAAGATGCGAACTGTCGTCTCTTGCCTGAAGCAAGTCAGTAACCTTGTCTTTGGAGTCGTCCCTTCGCGCAAGCTTCGAGCTTACCAACTCCGTCGCATGCCTTTCCAGCAACTGATGCGTCGCATAGACTTCGTTGAGAGTGATGGATAGTTCAAGGTCGCGCTTGGACAACGCCACGTAGTTGTCCATCTCCAAAGTCTCGTAGAAGTCCTGCACTTCGCAAAGATCGAGAAGAAACTTGTTGATGCGGTCCTTGTTCTGGTGGACAAAAGGCTGGAGCTTGGCCATGTACGGCTCCTTTGCATACGAGGGCTTATTGGCCAGGTTTTGTAACATCTTCGCAATGTAGGTAAGCGTGCGCTTCGGGTTCTCGGCGGGCGTCGCATCGATGAGCATGTAAGATCTTGGTGTGACAATTGCGGGGTTGATGAAGCGCAGGAAGAAGAAGCCGCCAATCAGTGTACAGATGGTCTGATCTTGTGCATCTGGATACTTTCGGCGCGACAGACTGCGAATCTGTTTGCAGATCCAGCGGATACCATACGGTGTCTCCTCGAGACCCTTGATGATGGTCGAGAGGAAGTTGTTGGCAATCTCCATGAGCATGTTCAGGCGTGGCGCAATGATCTGCTGCACTGTCTCGTTCTCGGCAGCCTGCTCCGCAGTGACACCCTTGGGAAGGTGCGCTGGTAACTGCCCCTGTTCCTCGAGCTCGAGAATCATCTTCTCGTACACTTTGAGTGGGTTGATCTCCAAGTCGAGGTCCTTCAATTCGATCAGGGAGTTGATGCTGTCCTGCAGCACCACCTTGAGATAGCTCTGACCAGGGCCTCTCCGTGTGTACGTGGTCATCATTCGGGAGACGGGGGTGTTGGCACGCAGGAGCGAGCTGTAGTCTGGTGTGTTGTCAAACTGGTATGTGAGGACGGACTGATCGCTGGTTAGTACTTCCAGGCTAACGGCTGATATTGACTCGTACCTGGAACATTGTCAAGAGCAGGTGCTCTTCGCGGCTCTCGTACTGGTTTCCGTAGATTGTGAACATGACGGTTTGAAGTAAGGCATCAATCTCAGCCATTGAGACCAGGCGACACAAGTGAGCAATGTGTCGAGGTTCGGATTGTAGCAGGAACAGGAGGTTGCCATATCTCTGCGTCTTCTCGTCGTTGGGGAACGATCCTTCTTGCAGTTCGAGTCCGTCCTCGAGGTGGCTTGCGACTTCGTTTTGCTGTGCCAAGGTTAGTATGTAGAGCAGACGTCCGATTGTTGGCCAAAACATACCTCTTCCAGGGCCATGCGATTCTGAATAAGCAGTGCTATGCGCGAGTCAAGGTAGCGGACGTCTTTTTCTAGAACAAAGTTCTTTTTCGATTGGGACGAGATCTTTGCTTTCAGCTCGCGCAATATCTTCTGGGCTGCCAATTGTTAGTGCACAGCGGAGGGGATGCGTGCAAGGGGCGTACCTCTGGCAAGATCGTCTTCGATTTCGAGTTCCTTGTCTTTGGCTGACATGGACAGATACAGCGCCGTGACCGAGTAGCGCTTCGACTGGCGCACCGAGCGCGAGCCATCGTGGGACGACATTGTGTTTTGGCGCGAGACGGGGACAAATGACGAGGTGGTGGACGAGGTCGAGGCCCGCGAGGGGGCGTGCAGCATTGAGACGGCCATGGCGGGGGGTCGCAGAGGCCGCTGTCAGCTGGAGGGGGGAAAAGGAAGAGAGGGACAGGGAGAGAGGATGTGTGTGTACGCGTGTGTATGGGTGTGGGTGTGTTTTGCGGTTGTACGAGTCGCGGGGCGCAAGCAACGCAACAAGTCAGCACTCAGGTACGTGTGCGACAGTGAGGTGATGGCAGTGGCACCCGGCGCGGCGGCGCTTTGTCGAGGAGGTGGGCGTCTTTGCGCGCACTGCGACAGCGATGAAGACGGTCGAGTGCGGCGACAGCAGCAACAGGGGCTGCGGCAGCAGCAGCAGCAGCAGCAGCAGCAGCAGCAGCAGCAGGCGCAGCAGGCGCAGGCGCAGGTGACAGGCGTCAGCGGACAGTGGCAGCAGGCGGTGGGCTGCGTGCTGGGGGGGATATCAAAGGGCCAGCAAAGTGGTGGAGGGTCAGCGCGCGCGAGCGGCGACGGACAGGCAGTGCGGGGATGGCAGTGGACAGTGGACAGTGTGCACTGTGCAGTGGGCACTGGACTGGCTGACTGACTGGGCACCGAACACCAAACGTGGGCGTGAGGGCTGAGATTAACGGCAAGCAAGCTGCGACATTCCACACAAAGGACGCGTCTCCGGGGCAAATGAGCGGGCGAGGAGCAGACGGCCTCAGGACGTGAAGTGCAGCACCAGCGATGGGGCGGGCGGAAAGGAGCAGCGTATGTTTCAGCGCGAGCCGGGCTGGCACCAGGACGAGTGGGCCAGGGTGTGTGGTAGCTAGCCTTTGTGGTAGGCTGTACTATCCATCACACGTGACACGAGGTCCTGTGAACTGCACTCACGCACTGTGCCGCTGCGTGGTGGAGTCCTGGAGCCTTGGACTCGACAGACTCAGACGGCAGACTCAATACGGACGGCAGGCTCTAGCAGGACAGACTCGATCCAGTCGTGCCAGTGTGCCAGTCGTGCCAGTGTGCCAGTCGTGCCAGTCCAGTCGTGCCAGTCCAGTCGTGCCAGTCAGGTGCCACACGGCCGCGATTCTAGCGAGGGCGGGTCCACGCACAGTCCCAGCGCTGGTTCCTGACTAGAGACGTCAACCCAGCCGCCCGCGCCGGCCGTGCCTGCAGCCTGCAGCCACGCACCGTGAGTCCCTGTCCAGCGGCAGGCACGCACGTCGCCCGTTCGGCGCTGCAGCCAGGCTCCCTGCCCTAGCCAGTGGCAGCTACATACATACACAGTAGTACATACACAGCACACACTGGGTACTGTGCATGCGTGCGTGCGTGTGAGAGTTGGAATGCAGTCCCAGCCCTTGTTTCGCACATACACAGTTACCAGGACTAGGTATGGTGGTATGTACTATATACACAGCAGGTAGTTCGAGTCTTGGAGAGAGCTGATGGTATCGCGATCCGCAATAAACGTGCCTCGATAACACTTCAATCTATCCATCTTGATTGCAGCACCATGTGACCTCGACGAATGCCATGGGACGAGTCGATTCAACTGTAGTTACTGCACTCTGCTGCCGCCGCTCCTGCTCACGAATCAGGCCACTTTCCCACCCATGCCTCAATCCATCCTTCAGTCCATCCTCCACATCCTCCCATCCCATCCGTCCGTCCACCTGCGACCAGCATCCTCCGGCAACGCATTCTTCATCACCCGCGCCCACAACATGCATAGCCAAGCGGCCGCCAAGCTGCAAACATCTTTGTCCACATCCAAATTCAAATGCTACTTCCGATCACGCCGAGTGCAGAGGCCACCGCCCCAGCTTCAATGAAGATCCCTCCATTAGATTGATAAACATGACGCCATCAATAATGCTGCTATCGTGCTATCGTAACTCATTAGGTTTGCAACGCCGCCAACACAAACTCCACCTTTGATAGTTTAACCCCCTGCGACTGGCTGGTTCCTGACTCTCAGGCACAAACCTTGCCCGTCCGTGCGCGGCGATCTATGTGCCCGTTCCCCAACCCGGCCTGGAATGCGTGCAGGGGCGCCTGTGCGCTTCAGCACACAAGAACCGCGAGAACACCCATCACCCCAAAATAGCTGCGTGCATTAGCTTAAACGTCAAACAGGGACCCTCAAGGGAAAACTCCTCCCCCCAGAAGCAGCCTATTGTACATATCCCGCAACTCTTCTTCTCAAAGCAGCGGCAGCCTCGCCGCCGAGTCTTGTGCTGCATCTTGGACAGGGGTAAATCAATAGGAACAGCACTCACATGCAAGTGGCGTACATCCATTCGCGCATGCTCAGCATGGTCATCAACTCTGGCATCGACGTGACCGTTCTTAGCCCCGCGGCGCTGATAAGCGCGATGACTACCATGCGTCCGAGCAGACTGGGGACAATCGAAAATGCCACAAACGGCAGCAGCGGAAGCCACATGGCTACATGTTGGTTCGTCCCCGCACTCGTGTCATTACTCGAGTGTCGCTTGGATGAGAACGTCACTAGATCGGCCTGGCGCTCGAGGAAGCGACTCTCTGCTTCGTGAATAGGCTTTCGCTGCTTCATCCACGCTCGATATTTGTCAACATCAGAAGGTCTAGCAGACGGGAGGTGCTTGACTTCGTTGAAAGCAGATAATGCCTTGTCTATTCTGGGTCAGTGGCTGCCCGCTAAAGCTCATACCCGCCACATGCAATCCAATATGACAGGTTGCCCGGTACTTACTGTACTGTTCAAGCTTTAGGAAGACTTGGCCTAGTATATCAATTCTTTGCCTGTGTAGCTCGTTCCCAAACTGGCTGTCCCCTCTCCTTGAGGCTGGGTGGCGATGCCCTGTTTGAGCACCAGGTGATGCTTCGGCAATCTCTTGGTCAATGTGACGTAGTTCCTCTTCCAGCACGCTAATCTCGTCCTGCAAGTGCAGCAGGACACGGTGATTGAGCTCCTCGAATTTACGATATGCAGGCACTACACCATCCTCCTTTCTACCATTCTTCCATTCGCTGAGCTTGTACGCAACAAGTTCGTATCCAATCTTTGTGTCATCGCCTAGTCCTTGCACCGAGCGTTGAGGAATCATAGCCATGTGATGCGTGGCAACGGCATGTGCAGCTACAGGTGACTGGATATTGTTAGGCGGCGCATGCGCTGCAATCGGTAAATGATGAGGATAGGCTGCTGCAGACTCTGATGAATAACTAATGGGTAACGGTGGAGGAACAGCAGCTCCAGGTGGCCATCCCGAAGCCTGACTGGCCGTCGTGCTGAAGTTTGTTGGCGATGCGCCTGAATACATCCGTGGGTCGTAGAATGGTACAGCAGGAGGAGCATGGGGGGACATGATGCCTGCTTGAGGAATGTTGTGGTGCGGCTGAGGGCTCTGGAGCACGTGACTGGCCCCAGGCTGAGGTGCATACGCATGTGGGTTTGAAGGGTGACTCCAGTACTGAGCTGGTTGGGGTGGCTGTCCTGTGTGCTGATCGGTGTAAGCACTTTCATCATCGCTGTACTCTTCACTCTCCTCGGCTGGTTCGTCTCCAGGGCCGTGAACAAAGCTGCTAGCGTATAATGGCTTTCCTGACGGATTCTGATAGTGGCCGTAGTAAGGTCCCCCATGGCTGAGAGATCTTCGTGTCGAAGTTGGGGAAGTCCTTGGAGTACCGTGTGCGCCTTCGCTAGCGTCTGAAGACTTGCCATCACCAGCGCGGGAATCTATTGACGAGGAGACCGATGGAGACGTGGCTTCCATGACACTCTCTACGTCGAGCTGGGACTCTTGTCCATTGGTTTCTTCGCTGAGGAAAGAGAATACACCCGATTGCGTAGCTTCTGTACTAGCAACAGAAGGTGTCGCTACACGCTTGCTACGCTTCACCTTACCTTTCGTTGGCTTGTCCTTGCGGCGTCGTTCAGATCTCTCGGTAACGGTTGTGTTGCTCTCGCTAGCTGTACTCAGTTGAGTCAAGCCTGACAGCACGGAGGCCAGAGAAGGGCTCGAATAGCCGACATGGCTGTCGTCACGTCTGGAAGAAGGTGTGGGCTTTGCGCGGGTTCGCAGTCGACTGGAGCTGCTGTCTTCAGAGTGGCCACGGCGACTGGAGCCCGTACCAGAATCTCCACGCCTGCTATGTGTGCTTTCATCTGCATGCCTTGTGTCTGGCAAGTGCCCTACAGTATCCCCTTCCCAGTGTGTATCTTCCTCATAGATTGGTGCTGATGCTGGTGTTGCGGCTGTGCTGCTTCTTGGTACCTTCTTCAGGCTTCGCCGACTGGTCTTGGATATCCTGGACCCTCTGTCGTCCGTGCCTGCCACAGAGGATGTTGCGGAAGGTACGGCATCGTCGGCACTTTTAACACGTGAGGGTCGACGTCGCGCTGGCTGTGCAGTACCCTCAAACGGGGCTTCGTAGTCCGCCTACATGGTCATCATGCATCGATCAGTATCAAAGAGGGCATAATGGGCTGAGGAACCCCATAGGAAGCGCAGATCGTCACCCACCATGCCACGTAGTGCCTGCCGTATACGCTGGCCGCCAACGAATGACGCGTTTGCTTCAGTGGATCTGATGCAGTCGATGGCGGCTTAGGACGTGCGCGCCGGCCGCAGCTGGTAATAGAATGTAGATGGTCGTGCAGTGTGCGATTTCTTGCATGCTGGAAGCGAACAGGAACAGACAGAGTGCGACGTGAGCGGGCTGTGAAGGACAAAGCAAGGAAGGCAGTTCTTGATGTTCGTCTCATACACGTCACCGAATGGGCGTCGAGGAGAAGACGAGCTGCAAGGCAAGGCGAAGAATTTCGAGCGACGTGCAGCCCTCTAGCCGGTCAGCCAACGCAGCATGCATCATTGTGCTTCGCAGCCCAAGCTTGTGGGTGGTGGAGAGGCAGCTGCGGAAGTGTGCGGCGTCGACCAATCACATGCCGATGAAGGCCGTCAAGCGAACGTGCTCGCCTACGCCTCGATAAGCTGTCCCAGGTGCCCAGCACTGTCGGCCATCTATCTTTCAGTCGTGATGCTCTAGTCGCTAGCAACGGCTTTGGTTTGAGCTGTTTGTTGCACCGGCCATCTCCGCCATCCGGCCGTGGCACCTGACCACTGCCTTCCACTTCTGGGCATCTGAACACTCATCATGTAAGCAAGTGTCCTCGCAACAGATAGCAGAAGCACTGCCTCGTCTCAATTTGCACCCTTCGTATGTTCTTGCATTGCGCGAATACAATAACTTGATTCTGTCTTAAACACTTGCCTCTACAATTGCGTTGCTGAGCTGCCGTGCATCGCCCCCACCACTGACCTGCTACCCCTCTCAACACCGCTATGGATCCTACAGTCAAATACCTGCTCTCGTTGGGCGCAATAAGAGACCGTGCCAAGATAGTCGGACAGGCCGCCAAAGACGGCAATCTGAATCACTTCAATGTCCACGAGGACAAGCTGGATGATGTCGCGGACTTCGTGACTTCGGTCATCAAGGTCTGTTACACACGCCCCTCCATGCTTCCACAAGGCTCACTCCGTCGACTAGCGTGACTATGGCCCAGACAAATTCGACACCATTCCGCCTCATGGCCGCTGGCAGCATTTTGAGGTTGGCAGCATCCCTCGAATTGCAGATCTCCTTGAAAAGTGGAAAAGCGCTGGATGTGACAACCTGGAGCTTACTCGTCGCCTGATTGACCTCTTCTTTGTGTCTGTTTTGCTCGACGCTGGCGCAGGGGACCACTGGAAGTATGTCGAGCCTGAGACAGAGCGATCGTATGAGCGAAGCGAGGGCATTGCTGTGGCCAGTCTGTACATGTTCCTTGACGGCAACTACTCTAATGAGAAAAACGGAACCCCTCTTGTGGATGGTAATGCACATCCCAACGACTTGGATCAGAACTGTTGCTGATATCATATCCAGGAAAGGGGCTGGCTCAGCTGACAACCGAGGTCCTCGCCAAAGGATTGCAGGTAACAGAAAGCAACCCTATGTTAGGCGTGGACTCCAGAGCAAATCTACTCAGAGGACTGGGCACCTCGCTCCTCGCTCATCCCTCCATCTTCGGGGAAACAGGTCGCCCAGGCAATGCCGTTGGTAGGTACCTTATACCTGACAGTCTGACATATACTTACATTCCATTACAGACTATCTTCTGAAGTCTACCAACGACGCCTCAACTCTCGACATTCTCGCTTTCTGGGACCTCCTACAAACCCTCCTTATTCCCATCTGGCCACAGGACCGCACGACCATTAATAGTTCCCCAATCGGCGACGCCTGGCCTCTAGGCGCGCTGGCGAAGCAGGCTGGATCCTCGCACGCCGATAAGGCGAACCCAGAGTACATTCAGCCATTCCACAAGCTAACGCAGTGGCTCACGTACTCACTCATGGTCCCGTTCCAGCGGATTCTGGGAGTGAAGTGGATCAATGCCGAAGCTTTGACAGCGCTCCCGGAGTACCGCAATGGAGGTTTGTTTGTGGATATGGGCGTGTTGTCGCTCAAGAAAGATACACTGGAAGCTGGACTCAAATCGTCTGGAGAAGAGCTCCCGTCGTTTGCGGCCGGTGATGATGTGATTGTTGAGTGGCGAGCGATGACGCTGGTGTTGATTGACAAGTTGTATCCTATGATTTTGTCGCGCATGGATGGCGCTCAGCTGAGCATGGCGCAGCTGCTCGAAGCTGGGACATGGAAGTCAGGAAGAGAAACGGCGGCAAAGTTGAGGCCACAGACAAAGTCGAGTCCAATCATTATCCAAAGTGATGGCACAGTGTTCTAGATTCAGAGTCATAGCAATCGAGTTGAAGTGCGCTATATAAAGTGGGTTTAGGGACCGCTGGTAGATTGAGCTGGTCACTGTATCGTCGATCTTTCCTCGTGTCGCTTCATGGCCAACATACCCGGGTCATACTTCCTACCCCACAGTGGCATCAGCTTCGACTGATACACATGGTCTATGTTCAGATTCTCGCTTTCAAGCAGCATATTGACTATCTCTTCGTCGCCATTACCGATGGCCCATATGAGTGGTTGCCTTGACTCAAGAGCCGAGAAGGCAAATCCCCAATCGACTTTGGAATTGTTTGAATCAGCTTCGCTTGTGTGGCGCAACAGCTCAATCACAGTTGTCTCAGCAACACGCGTCGATATTCCAGGCCGAGTGAACCCCTGCGCATCCTGTGTGTCGGCCTTCTTGCATTTGAGGTAATCTAACAGTAAGCGTACAGCGGACGTGTGCCCCAATTTGGCGGCTATTGCGAGTGGTGTGTCGCCGGACTTCGTTGATATGTCAACATCGACACGGCTCACTTCAAGCAGCGTTTTCACCATCTCTGTGTCATCCCCCTCAACAGCTGCTGCGAGTGGCGTTCTACCTTCTGAATCTCTTGCGTTCACATCCACGCCAGGAAAATTTAGCAGTAGCTCGACCATCGATCTCGTCGTTGTTCTTGAAACAATTGCTCTCAGGGGGGGTCGTCCACACATGTCGCGTACATTGATGTTTGCTCCAGACTCAAGTAGGATCCTGGCCACCGACAAGCGAGTTTTTTCCACCGCCCAATGCAAGGGCGTCCGGCCGAGACGATCAGTGGACTCAAAATTCACGTTCTGGTGCTCAAGCAGGACTCGCAGGGCAGCCTCGTCACCTAATTCGAGTGTTGCGAAAAGCAGTGGTCCAGACTTTTCTACCCAGCGGTTGACATCAACCAAGCCGCTAGCCAAAAAGAGCTCTAACAAGTCTCCACGGCCTCTGCCTACTGCCCACGACAAAGGTGTTGGTATTTGTCCTTTCAAAGAGAGACGGTTCAGAGAGTCTGTATCGGCTTGATTTGGATCTAGTAACAGCTCCCACCCGGAATCTCCAGGAAAATAAAGGGTCTGAGCGACTTCTTCTGCTGTAGGCGTTGTTTTCCAAAGTGGCTCCAAGAATTTAATTTTCAGCAGATTGCTTCTGGCCGCCCTGTTCCACACTGAACCTTGACTCGAAAGGTTGAACGCATCAACAATCGTTTCATCTCGCAGATCGCTGATTTTTGGGTATTCAATCAAGAAACCGGATAAGCTCAGCGGAGCCAGAGTCACAGAGGAGACCCCGACGCTGTTCAGTCTGAGAAGAAAAGCCATCGTGAATTTGGTCACTTCTTCCGCGGTTCTGGTGTAATCTGGAAAGAAAGTCTCCGAACAAGCTGCGTCTGACGATATACCAAGCAGTGCATAAACCATGTCTCTTGGATCGGTCGCTTCACTCTCACTGAACATGCGCAACAGATGCTCAAGACTTCTATCCTTCGACCACCATGAATATTTGCGTGAAGATCTGGGCATGATATCCAGTACTGCTTGACAACGCGGTTTGGACTGTCGAAACAAGACTGAGGGGATCAAGGCAAAGAAGCGAGCAGAGACCGATTTAGCTCCGCACACCACCCTTGCTGATCGTGCCATCGCAACTTCCTGGATGATCCAAATTCTGTAGAACCATGGACGATTCAATACGATTTCAAAATCCTCTTCCTGCGTTTTCACACTTACTCCAGGCTCTCGCTCGTATTGTATGCGCAGAGTAGACCGTATGAATTGCAAACGTTCATCGGACGGCGACCAATCACTACAGGAGTAGCTGAGTGCCGCTTTCTCAAATTCTTGCATGCAGCTGAAAGCACGGTCGGTGGCCGTGGTAGCAGGGCCCAGCCATATAATGACTTGTCTGGCTCGCTAGTAGATGGATGCCATTTGTCGAACTTGATGGCCTCTCTCTCCTGGATTCTCTTGATTTATGCAAAGTGTATCAATCCAGAGGAAACGGTCTTAATTCCTGAGACGCAAGTGCTCGAGAACTTCGAAAAGGTTTTGCGTAACATGCATCAACTGACCGTTGACCTGAATGGTGTGTGGCGTGGTCATGTCACCCCAGGTGTATGAGAGAGCCTCGTAGTCCATTCCATCTTCATCTCCGCCAACATAGGCATGGAAAAGCTCGCATTCTATGGGACCCTCATTTCCCTTGCAAAGCCGGACGAGACGGAAACTCTGGCGGTTTAGGTCTAGGTCATCGTAGACAAATGAACGGCCCATGGTGATGGCACTATACTGGTGTTAGTTGCAAAAATAGATGTCTGGAGCCTTGTACTGACAACCTGACTCTACTCTGACGTTGGTGGCCCACTCCTGGAACAAGAACTCCCCCGTGTTGATGGCTTTGGGAAATCTCCACCGCTGGAGAAGTAGTCTCAGAAAAATTGTTGCGAAACACTCGAGTTGCGATATTAGTCAGTTGGTGTACCTACAATCAGGCGCTTTTGAGAGAAAGCAGACCTGACCTGATGGGTCGAGGCTGCGGGGTCGCTCTTACTGAACAACCAACGGGCTGCAGCGAAAACGCCTTACTGTTGCCTTGCGAGGCTGAAACAGGTTCCATAGCTGCATACAACATGCAGCAGATAGAGTGATGAGCTGTCAAGTAATTCAATACATAAGCGAGCTAGAACCATGCGTTCCATGTAATCGACTCTCACATTTCAAAAAGAAAGTCAACGTCTTCCGTATCTCATACTGGTGTAGAGATGAACTCATATCTTTTCAGAAGACACCAAATACATAAATTGTACTTCATAGTCCCTCTCACACCCTTCGCTTGGATCATCAAGAAAAATCACTACTGTGGTGGGTGGCGCACTGACACCTGATGACCAACGGAGAAATCACGTACTTGGGGCCGAATGACATAAGTTCCTGGACAATATAGAGAAGCTGGCAGGAGCTTCACCGCGGCATCTAGTTCGCCCTATACGGAAGGCAATTGCCCATAGTGACGGGGAATTCCTTGCGAAATATATCTGGGTTAAAAGACGTCATATCAGCTCTTCGATATTTGACAATGGGTGGGCGTAGGAGACATTTGTAATTGAGCTTCGAATTGATGATTTGTGTTTCCAAATTCGTACCTGATGATACCACTCAATAAGCCCAGATTATATATTCTGAGTCTCGCACATCTCCCTGCCATTGGAGGCGAACATTTTTTTTGCAACCTCTTCCTAGGCGCGGGGATGTTCGAATTGTTCCCACGACTTCCTGGAGTCCTGTGATGGGGGATTATATGTGATCTGTGGCTTGCTGTGACTTCTATCTGAACTCTCTCTCTAGCCGCCTTTGCGCTGTGTAGCAGCAGCCTTGAGCTGGAAGTGACGCTCGAGAACCTTTTTCACATGTACCACACTCTGCTCCTTTCCGGGTGGCGCTCGAATGCTTTCCAGTGTGTACGGAGGTTGAATGAGAACCGCATCGTTGACGACAATCTGGTCGTTTGCCCATCTTGTCGGGAGCCTGGTATCATGAAGTCAGCACTCGAGCTCTTACTCGATCTGCATGTATTGAAAGCACATACGTCCTGGCGAGCCAATCGAAAATCTCCTGAGCATCTCTGCTGACGCCCTTGCCCTTCTGTGCATCCTTTTTCTTCATCTCGCGAATTGTCTGCTCTTCTCTTGCCATCAGGGCCGCCATGTCGACCTTCGCGATACTCGGGATTGCGCCACCAAATCCTGCATTCTGCTCTTGCGCTCGTTCACCAAGGCCGATGATCTCGAAAGACAGTATGTGTGCGAATGGAATGATGTGGTAGTCTCCTGGCTGGGAGGCCAACGGTGCAGAGGGGTTTGGCGGCGCAGGAGCAGTGTTGATGGCGATTGCGTTCGTAGTGTTGCAGGCTGTGAAAAGGGTACCCTCGAGAACGTTGTTGTTAGGTGCGCACGTAATCTTGATGCTATACACTGTCAGTTCTGCTCTGTCGCGTCGGTCACCTTCTCATGCTGAGCAGCTCAAGCAAGGGGAGCATACCGTGACCCAACGGCCTTGTGCAAGTTTGAATCGACGTCACCAACATCCTTGCCAGCACCCGCGCCGGCCTTCAGGTTGGGTGTTGCGACTTTGCCTGCCATACTTTGGCGCTTGCTGTCTGCCATGATTGTTTCCAACGGCTTACGCTGTCCTCCTTGGTCCCTCGCGACCAGTTGCGCCTAGGTGATGCGTCGCAGCCCCACTCTGTGTTCCGGACAATCGACCGTGGAGCAGCTTGTCGAAGCACAGACGAAGCAGGCCCCAAGGCGAGCAGTGTGCAAAAAGAGACGCTAAGGCACGTAAAGGAGCGACAAGAAGAATGCAACAATGGTGTGCACACGAGCAAGCACGGAGGCAGAGTGCAAGCACGGAGACCTGCAGCGTGTACGGGTGCTTGATCCTGGTGCGCTTTGGCGGCCGTTACCCTGCCAAGACTATGAACACATGGCGCTTCTCCGTGACGCGGCCAAATGCAAACACGTTTTCTTCGTCGGCACGGTTGGTCATGGATGTGAGCGTCAAGGGGGTTTGCACAGCACGAGGCCACAGTTTCAAGTACGCAAATCGATTTCATTCTGGATTCGAGCTGTCATGTACATCGTATCCATCGTTTTTTCATGTCCAAATTCAAAGCAGCGCCGTGCTTGGTTCTCTATCAGTCCTGGTATATTCATCAAATTAAGCGTTGTAGGTGGAGGCAGAGACGTTGCCGCCCCTTCCTGTCCAGTTGACGTGAATGTCCTGGCCCTCTTTGTACTGCTCGTTGGCGTACTCTGGCTTGATGCGGAAGGTGTGGGCACCGAAGTAATCGCGCTGGGCCTGCAGCAGGTTGGCAGGCAGGTCCTTGGCACGGTAGCCGTCGTAGAAGCTGAGGGCGGTGCTGAAAGCGGGGGTGGGGATACCCCAGAGAGCACCCTTGGACACGACGTCTCTCCAGCCAGACTGAGCCTTGTGAATAGCCTTGTTGAAAAAGTCGTCGAAGAGCAAGTTCTCGAGGTCGGGGTTGGCACGGTAGGCCTTGGTGATGTCCTTCAAGAAGACGGAGCGGATGATGCATCCACCGCGCCACATAAGGGCAATCTCGGGCTTGTTGAGCTTCCAGTTGTATTCCTTGGCGGCGTTCTGGATCAGCATGAAACCCTGAGCATATGAGATGATCTTGGAAGCGTAAAGGGCCTGCTCGAGGTTGTCGATGAAGGCCTGCTTGTCGCCAGTGAAGCTGGGGCTGGGTCCGTCAAGGAGGCCAGCGGCACGGCCACGCTCAGACTTGAGCGATGACAAGCAGCGGGCGAAAACGGCCTCGCCGATGAGAGTAACGGGCATGCCGAGGTCGAGAGCGTTGATGGCAGTCCACTTGCCGGTACCCTTCTGACCAGCAGAGTCCATGATCTTCTCAACAATGGCAACACCATCGTCATCGTTCTTGTACATGATGTCGCGGGTGATCTCGATCAGGAAAGAGTCGAGGACACCGGTGTTCCACTTGGCGAAGACATCACCAATCTCCTTGTTGCTGAGACCAAGACCGCGCTTCATGATGTCGTAAGCTTCGCAGATCAGCTGCATGTCACCGTACTCGATACCATTGTGGACCATCTTGACGTAGTGGCCAGCACCCTCGTCACCAACCCACTGGCAGCAGGCCTCGCCGTCAGACTTGGCGGAGATGGATTGAAGGACGTCCTGTTGCATTGTCAGAAAGGCACTTTGTAGGGTTTACGATTGTCGCACCTTGATGTACGGCCAGGCCTCCTCATTACCACCGGGCATGATGGATGGACCGTAGCGGGCACCCTCCTCACCACCAGAAACACCGGTACCGACGAAGCGAATGCCCTTCTCGGCGAGGTACTTGGTACGGCGGTTTGTGTCGGGGTAGTGGGAGTTACCACCGTCGATGATGATATCGCCCTCCTCGATACCACCCTCGTTAAGGAGGAGCTCAATGAAGTCGTCAACGGGCTTGCCGGCCATGACGAGCATCATCATGCGACGGGGCTTCTTGAGCTTGGCGCAGAACTCCTTGATGGAGTGAGCACCAACGATGGACTTGCCCTTGGCCTCTGCTTTACGTCAGTTTCGAGCTCTACCGTTCCAATCTCCATTAACCGTACCATCGTTCAAGAATCGGTCAACCTTAGCAACGCTGCACATGTGTCAATTTCCATTTGTGAAGACTGTGGGAGAGCTTCCTACGTTCGGTTGAAAGCAACAACGGTGAAGCCATGGTCAGCACTGCTTGTCGTTAGCTACACCCATGCACGTCTGAGCTGTGCAATGCTTACGCGTTGAGGATCAGGTTCTGACCCATGACCTGGACAGCAATTGTGAGCAGCAGCTTCTCCATGCGTCGCTGTGCGCATCGCAATGCTGCAGTGGAGAATACTTACGGCCAAACCGATCAAACCGAAGTCACCGACGGCCTCAGACATGGTTGCGATCTGGTGTTGTGAAGGTGATTTGTTGAGTGATGGGTGTCTGAAGACTGATAGCGGGGTACAGCTGCAACGACCTGGCGCGCAACAGTTCAGAGCAATTGAAAGGTGATGGAGGACAAGTGGTGAGAAATGGTGGGGGTTGTTTGGAATAAGTAGATTCTGCGTCTCCGAGCCGGAAGCAAGTGGAACTTGGGTGTGGTAGCGGCACTGGCGGCGTGGGGCAGACGTGATGTCAACTGGGCGATGTGCTGCAAGAATCTTCTAATCTCAGCGACGGAGAATACGTAGCTTCGGCCGCGGCCATGGCACCGACGTTTCAACACAAATGTTTGATCAGGGTTTAATTTTGCCGTCTACTATTTGTGAGGTTATTCCTCCGGCAGCCATCCGCGGAAAAAGGCCCAAGGACGGTCTGATACACGATGCTGTTGCTGCGACAGCCCCTCCATCTCAGCCCTAAACAGCCAACGGCAAGAGGGGCAGCAACGAGCAGGGGTTGTTGAGCAGCCGCTAAATCCGCCGATAGCTGCCCGTTCGCAGAGAGTTGGTTACAGCAACAGTGGTCAGACGTCACAGCGCTTGCATGTTCTCAGTGCTCACCGACTCGCAGTGTTTGTGCCGCATTGTTTGCTTGTATTTGCCATCAACCAGGTGCTCTCATGCAGGAAGGTGCGGCCTGGGTGCATCACGTGGACCCGGCGTCCTTTGCCAAGCGTTGTACTCAGTGCCTCACCATCCACCTCAGCTCAACAAGTCGCCAAATCAGTGTGTGATACAAGGCACACCGGTGGTAATTACTCATTGCTATTGTACAGTATTGCTCCCGGCCCGCCATCCCACTCTTCTTCGCTCAAAAGCCGATCGGACCTGGACCGGGCGGCGCACCGTGGTGGCCGTGCTCGCACGGCCGTGTTGGGAAAGACTTGGTGCCGCGTCTGCGTAGTCAGCATCTGCACTCAGCCTCATTTGAAGTCTGCACGACAGGTGCGGCATTAAGCAACGCACCCGGACCGCCAACAGCACTCTCACCAGCCTTCGTGCACCCCACGGTCCGAGCGCCTGGCTCCCCACCCGCAGTTGCTTACGGTAGCAAACAGCTCCCGCACGTCACCAACCTTCAAGCTTTGCTTTGCGCGTGACAGTTTTTTGAGGTATTGGCCGCTTCCAGGCTTCACATCACTTTCCCGGCCGGTAATCCATATACACCACCTCCGCTGAGTCGCGCAACCTCGCACATCATCCAAACGGTGCCGCCGCCGCGCCCTTCACGCTTCACAATGGCAAACAACGCCAATTTGCAACCTCACCACTCGCTTCCGGCCCGGCCGCCACCAACAACATACTCCGCGCCGCCTTCACGGTCAAGCAATGCTGCTGGCTCAGCAAACTCGACCATGTTTGCTGGTTTCACACCGCGCTCAGTGGTAGCCCATGCACCGCCCCAGGCGTCTGCTGCACCGGCTATGTACCCGCAAGCCACTGTGAGCGCTCCCTATCAAGCTCCCGCATACCCGACCAGCAGTACTTACAACAGCTACTCATATCCAGCCTATGCTGCAAGTGCTCCGACCGCATCGTACCCGCCAGCTGCTGCGATGAACCGTGGCGCGGGTGGTACTTACGATCCAGAAGAAGAAGCACGCATAGCGGAATGGAACAGCGCATACAGCAGAGATGATGCAAATACCAAGAGGTGCGGAAATGCCAATGTAGGTCTGGCACAGGGCTCAATGGACGTTGACACTGAAGCCCCAGACGGCAAAAAGAAGACGGTCGTTCGAGAAGGTGGTGGAAAGCAATGGGAGGATGAGACATTGCTCGAGTGGAACCCACTACACCCGCGACTCTTCATTGGTAACCTTGCTGGCGAAGTGACCGACGATTCGCTCATGAAGGCGTTTTCTAAATACCCTTCTCTGTCAAAGGCTCGCGTCGTGCGTGATAAGCGCTCCACGAAAAGCAAGAGCTACGGCTTTGTAAGCTTTGCTGACACGGACGACTACTTTCGCGCTGCGAAGGAGATGAACGGCAAGTACATTGGCAGCCATCCTGTACTGATTAAGCGAGCGACATCCGAAGTCAAAGCCGTAACGAAGAAGGAGGATAAATACGGCAAGCACGGACAAAATAACAAGTACAACAACAAGAACAAGAACAAGAGTAGTGGCGGAAACAAGGCACAGACTGTGACGGCCGCTCCTGCGATGACAGCGACGCTACCATTCATCCCACGGGGTGTGCAGAAGAAGAGCAAGCAGAGTGGCCCAAGAGTCCTTGGCTGAGGAAAGAGCCATGTACAGATTTGGCTCAGAAGATGACCCAGGAGATTTGCACTAGAGGCGTGAGAGAACAACTTTCCCATGACATACCCACCAGACAAGAGTAGTGTGGTCAGAGCGTGTCAGAGACGAAGTCATTCTTAGTTTCTACGATGTTTTGGAATTGGATCAAGAGGCTGAGAGCCTGTAATGAGGAGACATGTATGAGCAATCTATACGTTGATAAGCAATGAAACCACGATACAATCAATACACGATGCAATGTGTTCAGTGCACACGGCCTGCACGATGCATCGCCTGGCGCAGGCTCGTCTCTCAGGTCAGCGCCACGCCATGGACACTATACACGTCGGTTGCATGCCTTCTTTTTAGAGGATTCACGTGCTACTTCTTACCTAGGAACTGTTTTAGTAAGAACGTAAACATCGCGCTACTAGGTGTGGTCGATGCTAGGGCGGATACCACGGAAACGCCGGAAAACTGTTCAAAGCAATTTGCACGACTGATAGACAATCGTTGTTTTGGCTACATTCATCGTGTAACTTCCAACGACCGACTCTAGCGAAAATAGCGAAATCTCAAATGCAGTACATCACGTCGACACAATCCACCTTTGCCAGCACGCACACACCTCACTTTGCCTTCCCACCCGCTTTCTCGCGGATCCTCTCGTCCTTCTCCCATCGTTCCTCAAATACCCTCACAAAGATACTTAGCCACTCCTTCTCTCGCTCGCTCAGCACTCTGCCAGGGCTCTTCCAGCCCGCAGCAAGAATCTCCTTGACTCTGCGTCTGAGCACCTTCAGCGCGACAGCGGCCCGCCACTCGCGCACCGCGAACCGTACTACATTTCCTGGGAAACTGACGACGCCGGCATGCAGTTTGAAGTCCATGTCTGCGCCGACCATGAGCACCATTGGTAGCGGGTGCGCGATTGAAGTCGAGTGTGCGTTGTAGAACTTGTTGCTAGATTGCATGATGTGGTAGTAGGAGAGGAATTTAGCGGTGTTGGTGCCCTTGTTCACGCTCGTTGGGGCCAGGCTGACGGTCTGGTTGTTGCTGATGTTGCGCCAGCCTTTGCCTTCGCGGGTGAGGAGCTTGGGATAGAATGCTGTTGCGATGATCGAGTTGACGAGTAGGTCGTTGGACGAGTGTGTGTCATATCGCAACGGCACAGCGACAAAGGTACGGTGTCGTGTCGTGGAGCGGTAGCGGCTCAGTGTACGACGCTCCTCGGTTGTCATCTGCACGAAGCCTGCTTCCACCAGGGAGGAGAGGAGTTGGGCTTTGAGGTCTTCGATGTTGCCAAGATTTTGAGGGGACAGAAAGTTCTTATGGCAGAACTGCACTTCTGAGCGGCCAGCGGTGGTACTTACGGTGCGCCAGGCTTTGTAGGCATTGTATGTCGTGAGCAGGTCTGAGTCACCAGTTTTAAAGGATAGACGTGCGATGTCTGCGCGTTGCTTTGCACCGAAAGGAGTCAGGAAAGGTGATTTGGAGGAAAGGATAGCTGCAATTGTAATGGCAACATCCACACAGCCGAAGATACTAGCGAGGAGGATCAGCTTGCCCAGGTGTGCGTCGAGAGGTAACTTGGCGATCGAACGGCCGAGAGGGGTGAGTTCCTCGTTGGTTGTGAGTGCATCAACTTCGATCAACGCATCAATAGCTCGTCGAATGTTCTTGGAGGAAGGTGGATCCAGTGCCTCGGACAGTGTAGACTCAATGTCGCCGAGTTTGCAAATCTTTGTTCGCATCACAAGATCTTGCAGCGACAGTCGTAGCATCTCAGGCGTTTGTTGGTCCATCATGAGATTGTCATGTCGATATTTCGTGAACAGGTGGAAACACAAGCCTTCTTGAACACGGCCTGCTCGTCCGCGTCGCTGCTTTGCATTGGCTCGTGCGATGAAGGATTGCGTAAGACGTGACAGCTGACGACGTTCATCGAAACGCATCTCCTTATGCTTACCCGTGTCAATAACACAAGTGATGTCTGGTATTGTCACACCTGTTTCTGCAATATTGGTTGCAATGACAATTTTTCGTACGTTTGGTGGAGGGAGTTGGAAAGCAGCCTGCTGATCTTCGTTCGATATAGTGGAATGTAATGGATAAATTAACCAATTTGAAGCAAAAGATTCATGACCAGTAAGAATGTCGTTGAGCTGCCGGATCTCAGCGATACCAGGAAGGAAGACCAGAACAGCACTGCTGAATCGGCTGAGTCGAGGGTCATATGCCACTGACTCAATCAGGCGTACAATTAGATCATAGTCAATGGCATACTCGTCGTAGTTTGACAGCACGTTACGAGTGGCTGGGCTATAACCTGGGAGTTTGCTCGGAATACCAGATTTTTCAGATGTGATCTCTTCCTCGTCATCGTCTCCGCTGCTGGCGTTTTTGCGACCGTCTTCAATGGAGCCAGCATAGTGCGTCAACTCAATGGCGTCTTCCAAATATTGCGTTTGTACCGGAAATGTTCGTCCGGGAATGCTCAAAATTGGAGCATCGTTGAGATATCGCGAAAAGCGAGCTGCATCCACAGTAGCGCTCATGAGAATGACTTTGAGCTCAGGGCGACGGTCCATTAGGGTACGAAGGATGATGAGAAGGAAATCAGTATCGATGCTGTATACAGTTAAGATAGATCGACAAGCTAGCCATGAACAACGTACCTTCGTTCGTGCACCTCGTCAATGACTAAATGTGTGACCTCTCCAAGCCCATTAGGCCCTTCCAGCATGCGCAGCACGACTCCGACAGTGGCGTATACAAGCCTTGTCTGCGCGGACGTTTTTGACTCCAAACGGATGGCATAACCGACTAGCGACCGCATTGTTCCTAGATCCTTTGAGCCCTCGCCAAGCTCTTCGCTAACACGCTGCGCAAGCGAGATAGCTGAAATACGCCTTGGCTCTGTACAGTAGACTTTGCAAGCTTTACCCTGGGCAAGCTGATGCTCCAGAATGAAAGATGGAATCTGCGTGCTTTTGCCGCATCCAGTCTCACCACAGATGATAGTCACTTGGCTCTTCTCAATAGTGGACAGAATCGAGTCTCTGAAGCCGTATACTGGGAGGGTCATCCGGCCTATGAGCATGTGCTGATACGAGGGAGTTGCCGACTTTTGTGCCCAGAGATCGCGAAACCCTGAAGTTTCGGTAACAGGTGTACTGTATCCCGAATTCGAAGGGCTGGAGCTTGTACCAACCTGGGCGCGAGACTTCCATCTGTTCGTCAAGACCACGCCATCCGACTCCTCATTCTCTATCTGATCTTGAACAATGGACCGGTAGTACTTGACGGCATCACGATCGTCCGCATCGATGCGCTCCTTGCGATGCTCGAGTAATTCGCGGTAAACATCCCTCCAATTGGGAGGTAGGCGGAGATAAACCTTCTCTTCTTTCGTCGAAGCTGCAGAAATCGAGAACAAGGCCACCGTAGATATGAAACCTTCACTCTGATCGATACCGACTGCGGCCATTGTGGTAGCTTCGAATACTGCCTGGATTCCCCTCAATGAGACATTAACACCACCTACGTCAGTACAGTATTCAACCTCGAGCTCTTTTGACCAAATTATCGTCAATGAGTGTCGGCATCTGTACGTGGTTGGTGAGATCATCTTGTACACAACTCGTGCACCTGGATCTCTTGAACGCACCGCTTCCTCGAGGCAACGTCGAGGGGTAATGCCGCCTTGCTTTCCGAAGTCTCGTAATGTGATATTGCCAGCTTCAGCAGATTCAGCTGGGGTGTCATTGTTCAGTGGCTCGTCAGGAATCGCAGAGAACATGTCACCTAGCATGTCGGCCTCAGCCATGATATCGTCTGCACCTCCACCATTGATTGCTGATTGAGAATCTTGTTTGGGCGGAGTTTCAACCGAAACAATGTCCGGTCGTTCTTCGCCAGGGACGACCCTTGGTTTCGTGGGATCTTGCTGTCGTTTGATAGCTTGTTTCTGCGCAATTTCGTTCCGCTTCGCCGGCCACTGCGTCTCGGCTTCACGATCATCGAACAAGGTATCAGACTGGAGCTGGTGTAATTGAGATAGGAGTTTGCGGACTTTTGGCGATTGGACTGTCTTTGTAGGGCCGCCCTTTTTGCCCTTTGAGCCTTTCTTTCGCGAGTTCACCTCGACAAGTTCTGGATCGATTTCGTAGAGTTTGCCCTTGATCTTCAGATAGGTTGGTACCATCTCATCCAAATCGATATCGCTGTCAATGTCGCTAACATGAAGGTCATCGTGTTCTGATACCGCCGGAATCGATGTGTCTGATATTTGCGTTTTCGTTTTTGCGGAATCAGAATTGTTAGTTACGACAGCCTTTATTGCTGGCTCCGAGGTTGGTGAAACTAATACATATTAACAGGAGCCGACTCTGCGTTGCAGTGCAGCGTATGTTGAGAGTAATGCTACTCACCCGGACGTGATATGTCTGGAGTTGGCACAGCTGATGATTTTGGTTTGGAATCTTCATAAGAGAATGAATGCCCTTCGCATTGGTCCAATGCAAGCCATTCTAATGATTCCTGAAGACCCCAGACGGCAGATGTGGCGTCTACGCCACCAGCATCTGAACATAGCCACCTTAAAACTGGCTCGGTCTGCTCAGAGGAGAATCCCAGATCACGTAGAGTAAGGTTCAAAGTCCAGAGCTTCGACATTGCGTCTTCTTCGGACATGACCTTCAGCAATGACTGTTGTTGGCCTTGCCTGCGATTGGAGTCATTAGATTCCGTCTGGGCTAGTGATATGATCGTGTCTAAGACCTCGTTGGGCAACCACTCATGAACGGTCATGTGATGAGATTGTGCACGAAGAACTCTGCGATCGGTCTCAAACTTGGTCACTTGTCGCCGGGACTCTCGTCGAACCTTGGCGGCATGCTTCTCTACGAGTAATTGGAGTTCGTCGCGCTCAAGTTGGGCTTCAAGCTCCTCCGGAGACTGTTCACGCCCTTGTTCTGGAGACTCGACCTGCTTGACAGTTGGAGCATCCGCCTGGGAGACCATTGGAGAACCTTTGGAAGGCGCAGGCGCGTTTTCCTTGAGCGCAGCATCACCAGTGGATTTCTCTTTGTCGACCTTCGGCTTGCTAGCCACAGAAGTGGTTGCGAAGCCTCGTGCAGGATTACCCGCTGGCTTCTTCTTCTTGGCCATGGTTGCGTGGTGTATGGGTTCAGATTTTGTTTGCGAGATGAAACTTCCAAAAAAGGTAGAACCTTAGGCGGGCTGCTGTATTGAGTAGATCGGGGCTTGATCCTTCGCGAGATCAAGATTGGACAGGCCGCAAATGCTGATGGGACGCATGTAGGGCGGCGCACAGTGCTCCAGGTGCGGCGAAGACGTGCAAAGGGTTGCTGTCCAAAGTGGAGTACCTTGAGAAGGGCGCTCCACTCACGATGTCATTGTATGAGCTTGCATGAGTCGAGCGCGGGCCGCAGATTCGCCGAATCTGCCTCTGAACTTTTGCGAACGCAACAAACACCCCGCCAACCACCCCGCATTGCACTGCTGCTGTCCCATGTGGCAGAGACGATATGGCTGTGAATGGGGAGGCTAGACCACAGGCCATCGACCGCGATGTTTTGCGGCGAGGGCTTGTGACCAGCTCCACAAAACTGCGAATTGAGAGTCTCGGGCGCCTCGAACACCAGGTGGCAGACGAGTGTAGGTAGCTCAACCAGCTTTTGGCCCAGACCGACACTGACAACGCGACCATGTAGCCCTTGTCCCTGCCGATCTGCAAGCTCTTCTAGCGACTCTCTTCGAGACCTACCCACTCTACGACGACCGAGAATCACGGCGCGCTGTCGAAGCAGTCCTCAAGTCGCTTATAAACGGCCCACATGGCGATATCGTCTTGCCGCCTTTTGTCAAATTTCTGAACCAGGAGTGCCAAAAAAAGGGCATTGCACACGTCAATGCTTTTGTGCTGGTGGAGTGGTGTTCAGTACTGCTCTTGCAGTTTGCTAAGCAGCCAGAAAGGTGGGCCAAGTTTGGCTTGGATCTGGCGTTGGCAGATGCGCGTGTCTTGGAGACGTGTGTGGGTGCAGGGAGCGACCGTCGAGCTGCCCGTATCTCGCACTCTGCCCTGGTAGTCACACGACGCGCTTTGCGCGCTGTTCTGGGCTCGAATGATATCGGAGAGGATGCACTCAACAAGCTGGTGGCCAGTCTGACCGCGAAGAGTGCAAGCCCAATGGCTGGAAATGCCGTGTTCCTTGGTGTCATCGCTGGAGTGTCTGCGCGTCTCTCTAATGTCAAGCCGCGGTTCGAGCAGCACAAGGCAGCGTACTATGCTTTCTACGTGCGCGAAATCGTAGGCTCGAGGAGTCAACTGCCTGATCACGTGTCCAACGCACTCCACGACTTCTTCGACACCTTTGCAACACTAGACGAAGTTCGCAAGGAGATTATACCAACCATTGAGAAGGCCCTACTGCGCGCACCTGAGGTTGTGCTGAACGATATTGTTTCACCTCTTTTCTTGGCTCTTCCCGAGTCGATTGACCTTTCAGATATCTTGTTCAGCAATCTGCTGAAGCCATTACTCTCCAACGTAAAGTCCAGCAACCCAACCATCCGTGCTGGTGCACTGCGAACTTTTACAGCCTTGGCTACCAGGTCCCAGGACGAAGCTATCGTTGGGAAGGTAGCAGATGAGATTTTGAACCCTTTGAAGCAGGGCAAGGTGTCTGGTGTTGACCAGAAAGTTATTCACGCACAGATGCTGTCAGCTTTCAAGGACTCTACCGCCCTTGCCCAGAAGATCCCCTGCGGTATCGCACCTGTTGCTTTGAAGGAGCCCGGCGAACCAGCTGTCATCGCTGAAGTATCTACCATGACTAAGCACCTTACTTACGGTCTGGCCAACGGAGTATCTCTTGACAAAACTGTCACAGACGCTTTCATCAAGGGAATGTCAGACAAGCGTATCCCGGTACGACGCCTCTGGGCTTTACGTGCAGCAGATATCTGGTGGGATCTATCAGATGCACAGTATGCACAGGCAGATATCTTGGAGTTCTGCCAAAAGACGTTGCCAAAGCTCGTTGAGATCTGGCAAGAAGTCAGTGCAAACCCGCTTCCTGCAACACAAAGCGGTTTGGTCACAGTAGGTCACTATGTCACCGCACTGCTTCTCAAGATTCGCGAGACCAAGGACGAGAAGCTTGCTGTGGTCTACAGCAAGTCTGGAGTGATTTCGCAATCACTCGTGAGCCAGCCCAAACCCTCATTCCTTCTCAACCCCAAGGTATACACTAAGCTGTCCATTGAAGATGACGTTGTGGCTGCGCTGCGAGCACTGCGAGCTGTTGCTCCCTTCGTTGTAGAAGCCTCCACATCAAACGAGGTTCGAGACGCGTGGGCTCAGGCTTTCATTTTTTTCATTGCCGGACAGAGTGTGTCTTCGCGAGCAAAATCTGCCGCACGGCTAGCACTAACACACACCTACTTGGAAGAATCACCAGAAAAGATAAGCGAGATCGTGATCCAGGGTTTGTGGTCATGGTACATGTCAGGCGTGCAGGAAGACAAAGAAAGTGCTGCATTTGCATCGAAGAACGGTGTTATGGAACTTGGCACAGTCCTTGGATGTGTCTGCATCTCGCCTGATGTTGCGAAGAAGCTTGGAGGCAATGTTGCTGAGGATCAGCTGCGCAAGCAAGCTATCAACTTGCTAGTGCTGGCAAGATCTGAGCTTATCCCTAGAACATCTTGGATCGATACCACCCTTCGTATGGGTGTTGACCCTGGCCGGCTTGTAACGGAACATCTGCAAGAATGCATCAATCTCATCAACGAGGCCACCGAGGTTTGTTTAATGTTATCGCCGTCGTGTGCATGCTAACTGTATCATAGAGCAAAGAATATGATGGTTTCCCCAACATAAGCCTAGCAGCATACAGTGCTTACACTGATTTGGCTTTCGTGGCTCCTGAAGCTGCGTTGCCCGTCATCGTCAGACAGTTCAGCAACGATCTTGATCCTCAACAGCTCGAGTCTTTTGGTCCACAAGAAGCAGCCATCTTCAGAACTCCGGAAGGGACAGCATATGTAGATGTCCTCTCTAAGAAGGCACCTGTCACGATCGACAAGAATACCAAGGACTACGATACCCTGAAATGGGAAGAGGAACTTCGATCGCAGCTTGCTCAGAAGCAAGGGGCTAAACCGAAGAAACTTACTTCTGAAGAGCAAGGAAAGGTCAATGCTCAATTGGCCAAGGAGTCAGCTATCAGAAAGGAAGTTGCTGCAACTGAGCGGAAAATGAGGCGTGGAGTCGGAGTAATTCGAAGCCTTGCACTAGGACCTCCTACGGAGGCAGAGCAATGGATGGGTCCCGCTGTTGATCTTCTCATTCACTCTATTCGCGCAGGCGCTGGTCTTTTACTTGGAGACCGTCCTGCTACAACGTTCATTGCATGTTCGCAACGTGTGTCAAACCGTCTTGGTGCAATTCGACCATTTGTTGGTGTCGCAACGCTGCGGACGATCGGTTCAATTCAACTCTCTGAGGAGTATGAAGGAGAGCCACTCGGCGGTAAGGCGGGTTTCATCGTTATCGCCAACTTTGCTAATGACTGCAGATCTCGTCACACGAGTGTTGTATCGCCTTCGATTCTTGAGTGAACAGCGTCCTCTCGATCCAGTGTCTGTTGCGTATTGCTTGCCACTCATCTTCCTCGTTCTTGAGAAGGGAGGCATCGGTAAAGAATCGCCTGAAGAAGCCGATGAGCAGCTTATTCTGGCCTTCGAATTTTTATCCTTTCATGCCAACTCTTGTATGTTATGCATAAATCCTACTGTCGCTGCTCTGCTAACATGCATATAGGCACAGACACCCGTCTGCCCCGCAAAGACATCCTTGAGACGCTTGTGTGGTCGATGCAAAGGTATCAGCAGCACTACAAGATGATCAAGGACTGCATCTCCGATTTTGCTAGAGGCCTAGCTCCTAACATCAATGGTGATGAGCTAGGTGCATTGCTCCGAGGAACTATAGTCCCTGAGACCGCCGTGCGTACAGCAACACTGCAAGCTATTGACGCAGAACTTGACATGGGTGACCTCAAATTTAGCAAAGAAATCTTCATTGCCTCTCATGATGACGACGAGGAGAACATAGAGCTCGCCAAAACCATCTGGAATGAGAATGAGCTCGAGCTTGATGCCGATGCAGGCATCAAGATGCTACCTTATCTTGATGCACTCGACAAGCAGCTCCGTCGAGCAGCTGCTCGTTCTATTGGAGAGATCGTTGCTACATTCCCGGAAGCTTTCGACAGCCTACTCCAAAAGTTGCAAGAAAAATACATTGAGATGGCCAAGGAACGACTTCCAGAACGCGATGAATATGGAATGCCCCGAAAAAATGACACCAGGGATCCATGGGAAGCTAGAGATGGTATTGCGCTTGCTTATAAGGAAATGACATCTGGATTCAGACCAGACGATTTGTCAGACTTCCTTACCTTCATGGTTTACAATGGACCTCTAGGTGATCGAAGCGACGCAGTTCGGGATCAAATGATTGAGGCTGCGACATCTATCATTACTAGCAAGGCTAAATCGAAGGTCGAGCAACTCATGGAGTTGTTCGAGAACGCGCTTGAAAGCCCCGATCGCAAAACGGCAGAATACGATCAAGTCAACGAGGCGGTTATTATTCTTTACGGTGCGCTCGGTCGCCACCTGGAAGCCGGCGATGAGCGTGTACCAAAGGTTGTGCAGAGATTACTTTCCACTCTCAGCGTGCCGTCCGAGAGTGTACAGTATGCTGTGGCACAATGCCTTCCGGCATTAATCCGGACCTCTGAGCAAGAAACATCGAAGTACGTGGACCAGATGATGGAGCAGCTTCTCCAATCCAAAAAGTACGCCGCTCGTCGTGGTGCTGCCTACGGTCTCGCTGGAATTATCCGCGGCAAGGGTCTTGCTGTACTTCGAGAGTACCGCATCATGTCGACTCTCAATGGCGCGGTTGAAAACAAGAAGGATCCCAACGCACGTCAAGGTGCTTTCTTGGCCTACGAGCTTATGTCACTCATTCTTGGACGACTATTCGAACCTTATGTCATTCAGCTCGTCCCACAGCTGCTGGTCGGGTTTGGCGACACTACCACAGACGTCCGTGATGCTTGCTTGGACGCAGCGAAGACCTGTTTCTCAACCCTGAGCTCGTACGGTGTCAAGCAAATCCTCCCTATCCTCTTGGATGGCCTTGATGAGCAACAGTGGCGCAGTAAGAAGGGTGCCTGTGACTCTTTGGGTGCCATGGCCTACCTCGATCCCAACCAGCTCGCCTTGAGTCTGCCAGACATCATTCCACCTCTGACAACTGTGTTGACTGATTCTCACAAGGAAGTTAGGTCCTCAGCTAATCGCAGTCTGAAGCGCTTTGGAGAAGTTATCAGCAACCCCGAGATCAAGCTCGTGGTGGATATTCTCCTCAAAGCGCTCAGTGATCCAACAAAGTACACTGACGATGCTCTTGACTCGCTTATCAAGATTCAATTCGCTCATTTCCTCGATGCTCCATCGTTGGCGCTGGTCGTGCGCATTCTCGAGCGTGGCTTAGGCGACCGCTCACTGACTAAGCGGAAATCCGCTCAGATCATCGGCAGCCTGGCGTACCTCACGGATCGCAAGGACCTTATTGCTCATTTACCCATTCTTGTTGCTGGCTTGCGCATGGCCATTGTCGATCCTGTGCCCACCACACGAGCTACAGCTTCAAAAGCTCTTGGTTCACTCATGGAGAAGCTTGGAGAAGATGCTCTGCCAGACCTCATTCCAAGTCTCATGGCTACGCTCAAGTCGGACACAGGAGCTGGCGACCGTCTGGGTTCAGCCCAAGCTCTGTCCGAAGTACTTGCTGGTCTCGGTACGGGGCGCCTCGAGGAGACCCTGCCCAGTATTCTTCAGAACGTCTCCAGCAACAAGGCCTCCGTACGAGAAGGCTTCATGTCGCTCTTCATTTACTTGCCCGCTTGCTTCGGAAACAGTTTCGCGAACTATCTCAGCAAGATCATTCCCCCAATCCTCGGTGGACTGGCGGATGATGTAGAATCCATTCGTGAAACGGCTCTTCGTGCCGGTCGTCTTCTAGTCAAGAACTTCGCTACCAAGGCAATCGATCTGCTCCTACCCGAGTTGGAGAGGGGTCTCTCTGATGACAGCCATCGTATCCGTCTTAGTTCCGTTGAGCTGGTCGGAGATCTGTTGTTCAATCTTACTGGAATCAGCGGAAAGGAGGATGAGGATGTTGAAGAAGGCGCCAAGGAGGCCGGACAGTCCCTGCTCGAAGTTCTCGGAGAAGAGAAGCGCAACAGAGTCCTTTCAGCTCTATACATATGCCGCTGCGATACTTCTGGTCTTGTCCGTACCGCTTCCATCAATGTGTGGAAGGCATTGGTGGCCACTCCACGCACCCTGCGTGAGCTTATCCCCACACTTACCCAATTCATCATTCGTCGTCTGGCCAGTTCCAACATGGAGCAAAAGCTTATTGCTGGAAACGCTCTTGGAGAGCTCATGCGCAAATCCGGCGACGGCGTGTTGGCGACTCTACTCCCCACTCTCGAGGAAGGCTTGCATACTACCGATACAGATGCCAAGCAAGGTATTTGCATAGCGCTTCGCGAACTCATCTCCTCTGCTACACCAGAGCAGCTGGAGGACTACGAGAAGACCCTGGTTCAAGTCGTGAGGACCGCCCTGGTAGACTCAGACGAGGACGTGCGGGACGCCGCTGCCGAGGCCTTCGACGCTCTACAACAAATATTCGGAAAGAAGGCCGTCGACCATGTTCTACCTTACCTTCTCAACCTGTTGCGCAGCGAAGACGAGGCACAGAACGCATTGTCTGCGCTCCTGACGCTTCTCACAGATCAAGCACGATCCAATATTATCCTGCCTAATCTACTGCCTACCCTCCTTACTTCACCTATGTCTGCCTTCAACGCCCGCGCGATTGCCTCGCTGGCTGAAGTTGCAAGCTCTGCTATGACAAGGAGGTTGCCGACCATCCTCAATACGATCATGGATAATGTCATTGCTTGTAAAGATGAGGGTCTCAGGTCTGACCTCGAGTCTTCCTTCGACAAGGTCTTATTGTCTGTCGATGAGTATGATGGCCTCAACACTGCTATGAGTGTCATGCTGGCTCTTGCAAAGCACAACGATGAGCGTAGACGTGCTCGTGCAGACATGCATCTCGCCAAATTCTTCGCCGAAACAGATGTTGACTTCTCTCGATACTACCCTGATCTTATCCGAGCCCTGCTGGTCTCATTCGACGACAGTGACAAGGAAGTTGTCAAATCCGCGTGGACTGCACTCAGTACCCTTACCTCCAAGCGACTGCGCAAAGAAGAGATGGAATCACTTGTCATCTCTACTCGTCAGACCTTGTCACAAGTTGGTGTTGCGGGCGCAAATCTGGCTGGTTTCTCGTTGCCTAAGGGCATCAGTGCTATTTTGCCGATTTTCCTGCAGGGACTTATGAATGGCTCAGTCGACCAACGCACACAAGCTGCCCTAGCGATCTCCGACATTATCGATCGTACCGATTCGAAGGCTCTGCAACCGTTTGTGACGCAAATCACAGGTCCTCTTATTCGTGTGGTTACAGAGCGCTCAACCGAAGTCAAAGCAGCTATTCTACTTACTCTCAATAACCTGCTTGAGAAGATCCCGACATTCCTCAAGCCATTCTTGCCTCAACTACAGCGCACATTTGCCAAGTCCCTTGCCGATACATCTTCAGATCTTTTGCGAGCACGTGCAGCCAAGGCTTTGGGCACGCTGATCAAGCTGACTCCCCGAGTTGACCCTCTTATTGCTGAGCTCGTCACTGGATCTAAGACAAGCGACGAGGCCGTGAAGTTGGCTATGTTGAAGGCACTGTTTGAGGTCGTCAGCAAAGCTGGCAAGAACATGAGCGATGCGAGCAGAAACGCCATTTTGGGTCTCATCGACAACGACCTGGACGACTCGGACGGTAAGTGCTGTATGTCAAATGTATGGTGCCATCACTAACATTGATCCAGACTCAATGGCGATCACCAATGCCCGTCTTCTGGGCGCTCTCATCAGTTGCCTACCAGAGGAAAGCGCGACCAGCCTGATCAAGACTCGCGTGCTCACGACTCACTTCAACAAGGCGTCAGTGCTCGCTCTGAATGCCATCCTCCTCGAGGCCCCAGAAGCCCTTGCAGGAAATTTTGCCGACGATACTCTGCACGTCATATGCCAGGGCATCGCACACAGCCAACCCGTGATCTCTGACAATTGTGTTCTAGCGGCTGGCAAGTACCTCCTGAGTGCACAAACGAACAAGACATTTGAGCACACCAAGCCCATCTTCGAAGCTCTCGCTGTTGCCATTGAGCCAGGCCATCCTGTCGACACCAGGCGCCTAGCATTGGTTGTGCTCCGCACAGTAGCCCGTGAGCACAATGACCTAGTGCGCCCGCATATTCCGCTCCTCATCCCAGTCGTTTTCGCGTCCGTCCGCGATCCGGTTATTCCTGTCAAGTTGTCCGCCGAAGCTGCTTTCTTAACCATCTTCTCAGTCGTCGAGGAGGAAGGTGCTGTGTTCGACAAGTATATGGCGGACAAGGGCAAGAGCCTGCCGCCTGCGCAGCAAAGAAGTATGAACGAGTATTTCAAGAGAATTGCGCTAAGATTGGCAAATCAAGCAAGAGAGAAGAAGGAGGCCGAGGGGGGCTCTGGTGGATTAGGATTGAGTAGCGATGAGGTAGAGGATGAGAGGGAGATCTGGAGTGTGGGGAAGGTAGAGTTGGGCGATGTATTTGGTGACAACTCATAGGCATGAGTTGTGAAAGCAGATCACTGCACTGTGTGATTTTGTATGAATCGGCAGATCCTAAGCATATTCGATACGAATGCATAACGTTTTTCATGGAGCCAAAGATCAAAGTGCTTAACAGTATACAAGTCACCATTTTTTAGGTCACGACCCCTCAAAACATAGACCGGAGCATTAAATCGTATGAAGCAACTTGACATTATATTCAATTCACGAACGTCGACCTCTCGAATGTTTTCAAAGGTGTGGCGTTGCAAAGTGCTACGATCTAATATTAGACGGTTGACTTCCCCAGAAAGCTGGCTTGGCATGAACTCCGCAACCTCCGTTTGATGCAACTTCACCTACCGCCTACCACACCATTTTCATCAGCGCACGCCCACCACATCATCGATGCGCCTTTTTACCATCATTCAGGTAACTAGCTAGCTTCTGCGACATACCCAGGACCCTCGCCCGCCCGTGTAATAGCCTCATTCGTCCTTGCGCCCGCTTGCGCTGTTCACCGCGGCTGCTAGCTCTCCGCAAGCGTCACGCGCGGTCGGCCCGGGGCTGCTCACACATACATCCTCGTCCGCGACAACCACAACAATACCGCTAGCCATTGAAAGCAGTCCACACTCGCTTTCCAGTCGAAATGGCGACGATCCAGCCAAATGACACAGACATGGCCAACACGGGCACATTGCCCTTCTCCAGCATCCCCGACCTCGAGCCTCCGCTTATGCTCAAAAAGACCAGCGAACGAAAACCACGTGTCGATGTCGAACCGCTATACTCAGCCGTAAAGGGGGGGATAAGTGACATAGACTGGGCAACATACAAGACCAGCCTCACACAATTTCTGCTTGGCAACCTCAATCAGGAAGAGTTAAGCTTCAAGCTGGGCAAGATACTCAATACCACGGCGCTGGAACATGCACATAACACGTTAGTTGCAGCCATATACGCGAACATATGGCGAGACGCACCGGACGCAGGCATTGCAAGCTGGGTGTCGAGTACAGACAAGCCGTCAAGCAGCACCGTGAAAGGGCAAGGAGATGAAAGCGAGAAGAGGCTGAAGTATGAGGTTATGCAATTGTCGAGACGGGAGAGAAAGAGATTAAAGAACATACCTGCTGCAGACGCTGTGGCTGTGGGAGGGCAAGATGGACCACTGGCGGGCACAACAGGGGCAGTGAATGAGTTGATCGAGATGAAGAGGGGGAAGCAGCCCGAGATTGGCCCAGTGGGTCCAGCTGGTGGATATAAGACCAGTAAGTTCACGTTCTTGCGCTATCTCCGACGGATCTGGGGCAGAGACCTCGGATCGTTGTCATGCAAAACCACATCATTGACCTTGGATTTCAGACTGGGATCTCGAAATCCGCAAACGCTACACCGCACCCCTCTTCAGCGAAACCCATGAATTTCCTACCGCGTCGTCGATCTCTGCCCGTCTCCTCCCCTCGTGCTACGAATTCGGTCTCCCCCAAGGCCACAGCCCAGACTGCCCTGAGCTCATGAACCTCGCAACCGAGACCTTTATCAAAGAAGCCCTTGCCTCCTTCCTTGGCAAAGTCGCCGTTAACGGTGATAATTACGTGCGCACAGGGGCTTTCAAGAAGCGCGTTGACAGAGAAGAGCGGCTTGCTGAGCGCGGCGAGCTCATTCGTGACGCGAAGGGCGAGTTGCCCGTGGAGCAAGAAGAGCGGCGAAAAAGAAAATTATTGTGTATGGAAGACCTGCGTCTTGCGCTGCAGCTGGGCGACGGATATCTGGGTCAAACACCGATCATCGCCGGCAATATTATCAATTCGACGTTCTTGGATGTGCCCGGTATAGAGGATATTTATTTTAGTCCGCAAAAGCAGAAGGACAGGCCGAATGGTATCATTAACGGCGTTGGGCAAGATAAGAGCGGGCTGGCTAAGTGGCTGGACGAGGGTATCACAGTCGACCTGAAGCCTGATGGCGAAGCAGATAAAATGCAGCTCGATGTAGATGATGAGATGTCGAATTGGATCGGCGGAAGTGTAGGCGACGTTAATGATTTGGACAGCGCATTGGACGACGTGCTGAATCTGGGCGAGCTTTGATTGCCCATACATTCATATGGTGTGGCATGGTTGTACTTTGAGGCTTTGGCCCGGTTTTCGTCTTTCTTGTTGCATAGGATGGCGTGTTAGCATTTTCGATGGCGTTTTGGGTGCATGGGTTCTGGACGATACCCCCTTTGGGACAACGCGATTCTTTTGTTGTTCTGGTCAGGATCATTTGAGGGCCGCAAGCTCGAGTAGGACGGGTTTGGTAGTATGCAACAAAGTAATTGTTGCTTTCACCTAAGGCTGTACTGCTTTGACATGCCATGCACTATGAGAGGTAGGCTCAACTCATTCAAATCCAGCTTCCTCTGTTGAGAGATTGACTGCTTGACCTAAGTCGACCCTCATGGACTCACTATCTGTAACAAGGGAGTGAGAGAATCTCTGTCAAAGCCGCGTCCCCACATCAAGGTGCCTGTTGTAAAGTAGACGCTTGTCGCAGATTGTCACAATGAGGACGAGATCAAGCATTCTAGACAGAATAAACGTATGTTCGTGCTATAGGAGAACGTAAAAAAGAAAATACAACGTATGGTCAATCTGGTCCGAATGAATCAGTGTTGTCCCATGAGACTGCTTGCTGTGTCCCACTTCTGGTCTTCTGCAACGCGATGCTCGTCAAGTATGCTAAGATCCCGCTGAACAACCATACCGATGTCTTTGACCTTGACATTCCACTCGATAGAAAAGATCTTGCCGAAGCGAATGCGTGATTCTTTAGTCAGTCGTGTCGAGTCGTCTGCCGGGCGTATTTCGATCGGCGTTTTCAAGCCCATTAGCTTTTCGCCTGGAAAGTAACAGGCTTCTGGGTTATCACCGCTGTTATATACGACCGCATGCTCAGTTGGGTCGCATCCTCTCTTGAAGGTACCTTGCTTCCGATATGTATAGATAGCACTTGACTAGTCAGTGATGCATGGTAGCAACCAGACAATGTGGGTTCTTACCAAGCATGCACAAAGTTCCTGCGAACAGACACGACAACAAACCGCCTGATCTGCGTGTGCGCATGCTCTCCATGACCTATATCAGTAAAGTCCCCGTTATGAGAGGGGATCTTGGCAGTCGCGCCCGCGGCTTCAGAGTAGAGCATGGAGAGCACTCTACCGAACCGGAAGAAGTCCCGCGCTTCAGCTCCAGTCCGCATTCGATAGCCTCGAACCGAGTCAGCTCACGTGTACTCATGAAGACACTGGCAAACACTCACTGGAATCTAGTGGTTCAAACCACCCCGTCTGCGGACGACCCTCGATGAGGTTTGGCAGCCTTTGTCTTTCCGCAATAGGTACTGACCATGAAGGGTTAGAAAAGGCGATATAAGCTTAATCACAGGGTCTATACCGGGATCTGCAGGGTCTGTCTGTGAAGCATCTTCAGAGGATTTGGCTGTAGATTGCGCGGCAAGCGTCGGTTCGTTTCGAGACAAAGAAGCAGTATAGGAAGCCGAATCTGCTCGTGTTCGGGACGACTGAATCGCTGCCGCCTGAGTTTGTTGGCTTGCTTGCTGGCTTGCCCAAATAGAGTGCGTCAGAGTGCCTGACACCGTGATTAACACGTTTGAATTGTTCATAGCATGCCAGTGCTCGAGCTTACCGTTGACATCAAAGACCGCAGCATAGTAATCATTGTATTTTGGACTCCATACCCACGCGCCTTGCGACATGATGGGCCAGACGGTTATCTGGTAATCATATCTACAACAAATGACAGACTCTTATAGGCACGTCATGACCTAGATTGGATGCGGCTCTGCTTGTTCATCTTTCTTCCAAGACAGTGGGGTAAACATATCATCTCGGCAACTGTCCGCACCTGAACTCATACTTGCAGGAAGCACGTGCTTGTAGTACCAACTATAGTGCGGTCCGTAACGCGTGGGAAAAAGTGCGCGGTCTCTCCGAGGCATGTGGCAGTCGCTGACAGCCAAGGCTGACATTGCCTTGTTACGCGCCGACCCGCAGGTCTGTGGCTTACTTGTTGTCACAAGATACATACCTTGCAGGTGCCGACTGTGTGGTACACAAGGGTCGACAGCATACATGCCTCCTGGCAAGCTGCATGTGCTGTGTTGCGAGTCTAACTTAAAACGACAAGGCTGATATCTTGTGCCGATGAGCAACTCATCTCCTTTCGCCTGGCTCCGCATGCATGCATACGCAGCAGTTTACCTCTCAAAACTTTCCACGTGTGGTAAGTGTTATCACTGGAAAGTACGCATTCTCACCGTTAACAACTTGGCAATGACCCAGTTTCGTTGTATGTATCGAACCAGTCAGCCCGTGCAATGATATCATCAATGTCTACAACAGAACGCCCCATCCCGAACCACTCGTAATAATGGGCAGCGTTTCTCGAATTAGTCATGCAAGAGGTCGACGTAGACCGCACGGAATCGTTTGCGGCTGTTTGCTACCCATGGCCAGTCATGGCCCAAAATCGCTCCCTAGAGACCATTCTGAACGACATTCACAGGCGTATACAAACCATTGCTATCGATCAGGAGATAATCGCAAGGTCTAGAGAAGAGATACTTGCAAAGCGTGGATACAGACGGGTGCTCGTTGAGAATGTGAGAATCAAGCGTGTGGAAGCTAGCGACGCTGAAGCAGCCTTCATGAGCTACGTACGAAAAGTCGCTACAGATGGTCTACACGATACTTCCGGTCAGGAGCAAACAACGGCGCTTTTTTCTCTACACGAACGAGTCGAAACGGCACGAGACAAGGTTGGAGAACTGGAGAACGACCTTTTACAGTTCAGTCGCTCACTCACTGCCGCCGAGATCAGATTTCAGGAAGAAGAAACGTTCTTCTACCAATATGAAATAACTGAGAGACTTATGGACGATTTATATACTACGGAAGCTCAAGGTGCAGCCGATTTTGTGCCGCCAACGACTGCTTTGAGACCTCCTCCACCTCCACTACCACCACCACCTCCTCATCCTCCTCCTCCAAAGCCTGTGCATATCGACGGAGAAGTTCACTGCCCTCAGCCTTTATCTCTGCCACCTCTGAACTCAACACATACTGAACAATTAGACCAGACTGCACGTATCAAGGGTCTATCACACTTATCTCCGTTGCAGCCTGCCCCTTCAATAGAGCGACATGGAAACTCTGATGGCGAGAAGAGGCGGCAGCGGTACAATAGCGCTGATCTAGACGCTATGGGTAGACAATTCGATAACGGCAATTGCCCTGAGGAGATCTCTACAAAAGAAGATAATGCCCTGGGATCATCTGGTACATCGTCGCCTAGAGCATCTAGTCCGCAATACTTTACCGCATCTGCGCCTTCAACCTTGCAAACCATCCGTTCCAAGGGTCTGAGTAATATAGAAACCGAGACAACTGAAGTCGAAGACGCTAGCAGAGGCATTACCCTAACATCGAGAGGGAAGATGCTTTCATGTCCTGTCCACTATAGAGGTTCTTCGCTGTCAACACACAATTTGTCGCACATGTCAATAGACGAAAGCACTAAAACAACAGTAAAACGCCGGATCCGTGCGTGGATCAAGGATATGTTATACCAAAGCAAAGTTGAGAAAAAGCTATACCAGAACATATTGGAGGACACCTGCAAAGCTCATGACTACGAAAGACCGAAAAACGAGTCCTGGGAGGATTCGGTAGAAGCAACATGGAGCAACGATAGCCGGGACAGTCTCAGGGCGGATATGCTGCGATCTGGTGCTGGAAGTTTAGACTCTGACAGCAGCCTGCAACAGAACTCTAGATATGCTGTGTCTGCAAGTAGCCAGCGCAGGGGACTCACAAATCTCCCCATGGAGTCTCTCAAACACGGGTTACATCACACGACACTTGATATTCCTTTGAAGGACGACTTGGACGCTCCACTCTTCTTCTCATCGCCAATCGGGAGTGACGGTAGTAGCATTGACGATCCGTGTTACTTTCCATTGCCACCATCATCAGTGTCATCACCGACAGGCATGGAGGGCACTAAAGTTTCACTTGAAGGTGAAGAGCGACATACTACATCACGGCCGCTTTCGTCCATTGAGACACCCTCAGAGCCAAGGCATTCTGCTTCTGTGGGCGACGTTGGCATTGAAGCGCAGTCCACAGATTATTCATCAATACCGAACACGATGGTTGCTGCCTCCCAGAGTGAGAAAATAGAGCCTACTACGCGGTCACATACGAAATCTGGTTCAGATTTTACACCATGGTGTATACAAAGCTGAGGGTTCCTTGCACTGCACCTTCGGCTAGACTGGTACAACAACGCCCTCTCAACAACAGACAAGGGTGTATATTCTCTCCCGATTCGCAGCGAGAACAATGGTCTTAAGAAGCTATGTTTGATTTGAGTCATTTAGTGGACTAGTTAAAGTGGCATGAGAGTGTTCACGAGTTGAACCATCGTTGGACTGCCGAAGCCATCAGCTGTTGACCTTGGGTGGTTGCAACGATATTCAATCTGCAATTTGCACCTTGTATTTGCTCAAGAATCCCTTTGGGGGAGGGATGTCCATCGGTGCCTGGATACAGCGTAGTTGCAACTCCTGTGGAACTTGGCAAGGATATGAAGTGGCACATGAAGTGAGCCCGGATTGGACAGGAATGTGGATTTCTATAACCCTGGACAGTCCTCCTCATTCCACAAGCCGTGAGCCTCAGCTTACAGTCTCACAAAGGCCCTGTAGCTCTAGGTACTGCACTTACAGTAGGGCTACCTATTTGAGAGCCCCATGTGATGTGGTAGGAAGTGATGTTCCCTCAAAGGATCGTTGCAAATCCAACGAACCATATCTCTCACAACAGGGTTGAGGTCGTGCTGACATCTACATGTACGTTTGACGGGACATGACCAAGCACCGAGCTACCGTTTGCAGTATGTAGTTGCATGTATCATTGCCCAAAGGATGATCACGATGCTGAGGCAGCAAATTAAGCGAGTCAGGCATATCAGGCAAAAATGATTTCTAGGCAAACTTGCATCTACGCGATATATGTATCACGCGCCAGCGCCGAACCTCTTTCATTGGCGCGGGTGACCTGGAGCCGGTTCGGCATAAGAGATGTGCTCGCTGAACCGGCTGGAAAGCATTTTCCGGAAGGAGCAAACAAAGACACAGACATGGCAAGCCACAGGGCGCCCCGACAAAACAAGACCCTGCAACGAACCGAACTAAATAGCCGTGATCAGGCGATGATGAATCCTAAGGGATCAATGACACGTAGTCAATTAAATTTAGAGAGATTGTGTCAATTGTGTATCATTGCATGATGGAGAGACGATGTTAGACCTTTCAAGCGTACTGTGCCGTGCTGGTGACCCCACTTTCCGCGGCCGTCCCACAACGGCCCGGGCCTAGCACATGGAAAGCTCCACTCCAGATCAACATAGCCTAATCGACGACCAGCAAAGGCTTTTCCTGGACACCCTAGTTCGAGCTGAAGCAGTGTTTGCGCCTGGCCAAAACAACCACTTGACACTGGCTACACTCATCAGGCCGGCCGGAGTGAGACGCAACAGCTGACAGAGCGACACCCCAGTAAGCCTCCTTCACTGGATATTGTCTTGTGGATAATCATGCAGTGCGGCCTAAATGTGCGACGAATGTTGTCTGAAGTGCCTGCCTGCCTGGTTTCAACTTCAGACAGACCTGGGAAGCGATTCGCTCTGCTCCTGTTGGGACGTCTAAAATAGTCTATGCCACATTTAGGATTCATATCCTCCAACTTTTGGACATGTCGGTCGCCAAATGCGCAGCTCCGCCTCTGCTTTCTCGGATGAAGGTCATTCTAGCTGAGGTGAATATGCTGGTGACAGATCGGCTGCTGTGTTGGCTCCGCCAAGAGGCGAATATGTACATCATGGTTCACATCTATACTATCGACATGGTTTGTTTTAGCAATGAGACTAATAGTGGCGGCTTGATCTGCCTGGCAGGAATAAAGGGCAACGCAAAGGTCAGCTGAACGTACGTAAGAGACAGTTTCATTATGGATGCTATGGCTTTCCCAATTTACTACAACAAAATCACCCGTGACCACCCGAATTCAGATGAGCCAGGTGGTGACAAACGTACAATGAAAAGTAAGGAAAGGCTCCATCAAGGTCTTTACCGTCCGAGAAAGGAGACAACGTATAATATGTGCTCTCACCACTGATACTGTGCATGGTACTCGAGCAGTTTACTGAGATGTTGTGGACTGACGCGACCAATATCCTTCACCTTGACATTCATCTCGATAGGATATTGTTTACTGAATCGTATGCGAGAGCCATAATTCATTTGCAGTGTGTTGTCCGCAGGTTCGATTTGGATCGGATCTTTGGTCATACCGGCCTGATACTCACCTCGGAAATACTGCGGATCCGTTCCAGGAAAGTGAGCGATAGTATGTTCTGATGGAATACAACCAGGCTTGTTTGTACCACGGCCCCTGTAAGTCGAAATGGCGCTTTGAATTGTCAGAAACCTTGACGTGGACGACCATCTTAATGACATACCATGCATAGACAAATCCGCGTCGCACATCCACAACAACAAAGCGACGAATCTGAGAATAGACGATTTGATCAAACTTGACGTACGAGTATGCGTCATCATTGCCGTTCACAACTGACTGTGCTCCTGCGGGTTCTGTGTATAGCATGGCAAACACTTTGCCCTTGACAAAAAACCTGCGGGCATCGCCACCCGTTCTCACGAAGTAAGCTGATCATGATTAGACCTTGTAAAATAAGCGGCCTGGATTAACGTACTCTCATCTAGGCGGAGATTAGTTGTCAATTCGTTTACGACGTGGGTTTGAATGAAATGTGGGTCTGCCTGCACACTGGGGGGCACTCCTGAACAGAGTTAGTACGTAGCGTGGGATTGTCTTCTAGAGTATACTGACCGGGGCCGAGTTGTTGCTGCGGGGAGTCCTGTCTCTTCAAAGGTGTATCCGAAGGGCTCCCTGCTGTTTCAGCCTGTGCCTGCCGAGCCCAGGTGTATGTATAGTTTCCTATGCCCGTGAGTACTTTGATCACAGTATTTTACGCTGACCTACCGTACTGGTCGGGGCCAGTAACCATGTAGTGGTCTTTCTGCGCTGGGTCCCAATGCCATTCAGATGCCATGATAGACGATGTGTGAAAACAATCAGACTGGCATCTGTGCAGCAGTACTTTGCTTATATGCTCACTTATCAGGAGCTGCCCAGAGTTGAGGCTCTGCGTAAATCTGGAATTATTTAGAGGGTGGAGTGACTCGAAACATGATTGATGCAAATACAGACTCGCTTCGGCACCTTTTGAACTTCGCCAGCATATGCATGCGCACTAAAATGCGACAGCCAGACAAAGTGTATGCATCAATCAAATCAGTGCGGGGTCTTGCATGATTTCACGTCGAACAAGCTGGTGTGGCGGGAATGTCATTTCGCTAATGCAACACGGAGGGGGCGGTGGCCCAGCACTGTGGAACAACATCAGCTGGCACCGATGCTCCGCAACTAATGCATGGGGTGCTCAAGCCCCGCGGCCACACTCTAGCCACATAGGTATGCAGCCCGGTACGCAGTCTCTTTCACCCACTTCCATACATTCACGTGTTGGTGTCTATGCCTTCCACGCTCTCATCCACACAAGTGTTTCAACCGAAACGAGCTATTAGGGTCACCACGTATCTCGGACACTCATATCGAGCCACGTACATTCCACGGAGCAGTCGACTCATTGAGCGCCAATATCCGTTATGAGGAGCCCATGCGACCTGTCGTAGGGGCAAATACGTCGTGATAATGATCGATACTGCTTTTTCACAAGATCCAACATACAATGTCTTCGTTCAGTCCCATCCGGTTTGGCCAAGAAGCTTTGGTGACTTCACAGCACGAAAATTCTGCGCAACGTCCGGTATCCTTGACCGTTCATCTTAAGGAGCTTGAAGAGGTTTCCAGAAGTCATGCCGCGCTCGTAAGATCTAGAGAGAAGTTGCTCGTGCAGCGACAACAGTTCAGAACTTCCGGGAAAGTGTTACGAGAGAAAAGAATCGAGGCTGGCGATGCTGAGGCCAAGCTGATGAGCGCTCTGAGAGAATATGTCAGCCTCCATCAAGAGTCCTTGCCAGCAAACATCTTGGCAGCGTATGAGAAGGTTGACTCAGTGCGAACCGATCTCGGCGTCCAAGAGGATGATTACTTGCAAGCCGAAAGTGAGCTCACTGGCGCTGAATGGACATTCACGGATGAAGAGACGGAGTTTTACGAATTCGGTATTGAGGAGCTTCTGCTCAAGATCGGAACTACCGCACCTTACCAAACCTCAAGATCTCCATCGCCAGTTGTACCGCAGAACATGTATCATCCTGATGGCTACAAAGCTCAACATCAAATACCGCCACCGCCGCCGCCGCCGCCACCACCGCCATGTTTCGATCAGCCGACATCTCGATGTGGAGTTCATAAGTCTCACTTGTCACTGACGAGTAATGAATTGTCACCATTGCCACCATCTCTACCGTCTCCACCGCCTCTTGTCCAACCACACTCCGCTGAAAGCAGTAGTGGTGACTTGCTAGTCCCTCCACCACCCGAATGCAAGTTTAACAGGGAGCTCGATGAAGCTATGGAAGATTGGAGTACTTCTCGAAGGGAGTTCGATGAGTTGCGCCAGAAACAAGCATCTCGAATTGATCAACGAGTTGAAGAAGCAACAACGCAACTGCAGGAATCTCTACATGAGTCAGACACATCTCCTTTTATGATAGAATCCTCCGAGGTGATCGACCGTATGATTAATCTGGAAGTAGAAGTGCAACGATTGAAGATCAAGGCATCGGTCGAGGGCGAGGGTACTATCTCGAGACTTCGGCGACATTCAGCTCCACATCCCAGAGAGCAGATTGCACCACCAACAGCCAACACGCTCACCGTCGCACAAAGTGAAAGTGCTGTTCCGACCTTGGCGGAGGATCCTTCGACCCTACAGCGAATTCTTGACTGGCTATTCCATTATCTGACTGAAAATGCTGTCGAACATGCATTGTATCGGAACATAGCAAAAGTGTCTGGAATTCGGTACACAGACAAAAAGGAGTGGCAACAAATCGCTAAAATAGCAAAGAGATACTGGAAAACTGAAACTCCGGAAGATTTAGTCGACTTTGATGAGCAATCCAGTGCTCCAGACCATGTCAACGAGATATTCGGCTCTCATGATCCTTCCAAGTTGTCTGGTGTCCATGGAAACGACCCGAAGCAGTGTGAAGATTTCGATAAAGCCGGTAAAGAAGTTGACCTGCAGTCAAACCCACAGATGGACGGCTCAGGAGTGTCAACAATTGTCAAGGATCAAGCTTTGTTCGAGACCTTTACAGCATGTACAGGTAAGAACAGCGCGGAAGGTGACTTCATTGCCCCTCCTATAGTTGATGAGACACCGTTTCCGAGGGCACTTACTCCAGTAATCGTTCTCAGACCACCTTCGCCCCCTTTGCGTAAGGATAGCCCCCAGATCCAGGATTCCGAACCTACAAAGGTCGGATCCATCGCCCTGTACGATTATTACAATTCGTCTTCAGATCTCAGTCCACCTCACGGTGCCATGGTTGATAAAACGCAACAAACGGAGGCAGATACATGGCTCTGTGTGAACCAGTCCTTGACAGACAATGAAGCCGACAATGAGGTACCCGCAGAATACTTGACGAAGCGGCCGCTATCAGCTGGAGATACAATCATTGATCCATGTGAACCAGAAGAATCGCACGACCGAAAATCATTCTTCGGGTTCTTCATGCGTCCCCGTTCAAAATCAGACAGCCGTGACAATCAGGATCAGCCAGGAGCACGGCACAGATTGCCACGCAATCATAAACGCCATTCAAGTGCTTATGCTAGACTTATGACAATGAGACGATAGGGAAGTGTTTGAACTACGAGCACATAGCTGCTATGCAGCACTGAACTCTATGTCATCAAATGGTCGGCTGGAGTTCTGTCATCAAGTCTTCTATTCTTTTTTCTAAAGAGTTCAAGATCCCTCTTTCTTTTGTTTGAGCAAAATATATATGTTAGCTTGTCTCTCTTACGCTCAGCGCATGTTCAGTCTGTATTACCAATCCTGAATTTCTCTTTCGATTCCATTCATTACCATGATTTCCTATGTAAGTCTGACGACCGTAAAACATGCGTCAGCCCATCACTAGTGCACGGGTATATCAGCGTCATTCATCCCAATATCTGAATTTAGTGTCTGCCTTCTGTAGCCTCCTTATCCCAAACCTTGTACTTCTTGGTTCTTGAGTCTCTGCACAATCAGATTCAGTCTGACCGTCGGGTGCATGTGCTCCTCAGCACCAGGCGACACGATAGCGCATGTGAGAAAACCTTGAAAGGTTGCATGTATTGATTTGTCTAGCTTGTCCAACGTGTAGAGCTTTGAGTCATTAGACTATATCTACAGCGAGTAATCACTTCGATCCATGTATCCATATGTGAGCAGCGATAAGTGATGTGGTGCATTGGTGGGAGCTAGTCACGTTTTAGGTGAATCATTTCGCTCACCGATCAATGCATCACTGTCTCAGCCTTGTTACTGACACTCTTTGTGCATTTCAGGCAAAGAAGGCGATGATTCGATTGTCTTGACATGAACATGCATCCATCGAAGCCGAACTTTCCGAGGAGTCCAGCGAATGTGACATCGACGATTGATCTGCATGATTAGTGTTTCGCTGGCTGATGGTTATGGTTGGTTCGGGCCGTGTACATATAGTACTGCATACGACGGGCGGCGGCATGGCTTGATAGGGGCGGGCCGAGAACAAAACAACATACCACTGACGTCCGGGTACCGGCAAGCGCGGCTCGGCTACTCACAAGAGAGGGCCATCTGTGATACTTGGCCGTCGATACCCCCATAAGATCATAACAAAGAGGTCGTATATCTCGCAGCCGAAATAGCTGGCCCGGTCGAAGCCAGCGAGGATGCATTGCGGTCACCCTTGCTTCCTAGGTCCACTGTTCACCCTACTCAACGGCGCAGACCCACCCTTGCAAGCTAAGTTGCGCCCTAGCTCCCGCCCTGCATTTTGAGTTCGACCACGTCCCTGGAAGCGGAGTTGAGCCTGTGGACGATAATTCTCCTTGGATGCTGCTTACTCTGGGCTACTGCAATTCAGATACGATGGGTTTGGAAAGTGCCAGTCGCGATACACACACTCTCTGTGGCACGGTACTTCAAACTTGTACATATGACACAAGTCGATGCTTTGTGCTCTCAGCAAACGGAGGCATACCTACGGTATGTTGCGTTCCCGCCTGATCCGCGCTTTGTACTCTGTGATACGTCGCAGGTGCCAAGAAGGTAAGAGTCATCTCACTGGGAGCAATCGTATAGGGGCCAACCGTAGACCGCCACTGCAGTTTGCCCTGTGGGATCATGTGCGTCTTGTTGGCGTAGTGATCAGGTGCGCATTCGCAATTGGCTGTTATGTAGCAGAGCCTCCAAGCACGGTGTCGACGTCCCTCAAATGGATTAACGTCAAGTGATAGCGTAAAAGGTAAGGATACATGGTGATTGGAATGATAGTGCAGCTAGCACATGTCAGGCGAGCTGCTGTAAACATGAGCACATAGCGCATGGGCGTGGCTTGAATGTGCACCAATTTGCAGCTGAGTTGACAGCAAGGTTTGGCCACTTCATCCAAAACATTGCATCACAGACTGATAGACATGTATAGCATCCTGGAAGAGAATACACAGGTCAGCTGATACAAATTTTCTGGTCAGCAAGAAGTGCAATTTGATTGTGTCTGATGCGAGTCCCTTCTGTTGGGCTGTCGGAGTGCCCAGAATTCTATCTATCAGTACTGGCACCTTGCTGGTCCGGCAAGTAGTCTGGTTATTGATGCCCTTTTTCTGCAGCATAAACAGTTCAGCAAGGAAAGACTGAAACCGCAACAGAGAATCAACATTTTTTCGGCCGTGTTAGTTCAAAATGTGGATATATTCCGACAAGGTGCGTGGTCGTAGACGGAGCAAAGTTTAATGTGAAATTGAAACTTTTCACGAAAGCTGAGTCTCGACCCCCCTATATTGAGTCATAAGAAAAGAGGAAACTTATGTCTTAGGCTCAGGAATTTCATCAGTGTAGCAGATGATCGCGAAATGGTATGGACCCCTGATATACACCACTACATGTAGGGGGCTCACCAAGTTGGATAGACAATGACACCGATGGCACCTTGTATTACTCAATGGACTTCATCAAAAGCTAGCTTATGTACATGGTAGATCTTTCAAAAGGTTGAGCTTTGCCGTCGTGATTGACCTCTCCAATTCTCTGGCGCAACTCGACAACGACAACCGCAAGGCATTTTGTCCTGCTAATACATCTGGGGTTAGTCTGGAAGCTTCTATGTGTAGTGTGCAGGAAGAGAATGAATCGAAGAAGCATCACTTGTACATCATTTTGTTAGCGTCATGCGGATACTTTTGTACATGGTTATAAGACTCCACCTTGTTCGCAACGGTCCGAAAGCTCAAGTACGATATGGACACCAAGTTGTTTCAAAGAAATCCCCACTGAGTGTTACAGTAGCCCAACTCAATGACAGCTCTCATATGCACCAGCCTGTAGCCCAAAGACAGCACTAATGGTTCGGAACCAATTTTTCTTCTTGATCCTAATCGGACTTATTTCTTGCCCTTCCCCCTCGCATTGAACGTCTTCAGTGGATCGACCTTACCATTCCTACCACGGACAACCTTCCGCCCTCGACCCTTGACAAACTTTCTGCTTCCTTGCTTGGGCATGTTAAGACCAACAAAGCCAACATCTTCTGGCTTCCTTCCGCCTGGAAGCAGGTAATCCGGTATGTGCTTGAGATGGGGTTGGATACGCGCGGGGTGATTAAGAGTCTGGTCATGACGGAGGTGCGCGAGCGCTTCGGGGTTCTCTTCAAACTGCAGGACAGTTAGTTCAGGTCAAGGCGGGTATAAAAGGCCGTAACCTACATAGCGGGAGAGCTTTTGCGATTTGGATAACTCCATCCTGATCTCCTTGATACGTGCTTCGCGAATCGCAATCTTTGTGACTGACCGTAGCGCATCGCCAAAACGGTACCTAAAAGGCTCAAGGCGCTTCATGTCGAAGTTGTAGTTCTCAAGTTTCTGTCCGTCTTTCTGATGTTTTTCGACCTTGACTAGCACCTCCTCGTCGTTCTCGCAGGCTGCAAATGTTGTTGGCTTGTGCTTGCGGTACTTATCTTTCGGAATGACGAATGAAATTGCTGTTCCAGACTTGCCAGCACGCGCTGTTCGCCCGATTCGATGGAAGTACGACTTGTACGATGCAGGAAAGTCGAAGTTGAGGACGCAGGAGACGTTGAGGAAGTCAATACCGCGGGAGACGCCAGAATCGGTGTCGGCAGCCTTCTGCTCCGTCTTTGACTTCTTCTTTGGCCTCGAACCTGCCTCATCCTGTTTCCTTAATCCGAGAATCTCGGTCTCGTCCGATGCGATAAGGATATTATATATGTTCTTGTTGAACTCTTCAACGATATGCAGACGCGATGCCAGCGGCAACTCTGAGTTCAAGACACAGGACTTGATGCCGAACTGCTCGAGGAACAGTTTGACGCGGTATGAGCGGTCTGTATCGCCCACGAATACGATTGTCTTGCCTTTGATCAACTTGAGTTTGAACATTGCGTATATCAGCAAGAACTTCTCCTCCTCTGCACACTTCATGACGTATTGCTTCACCCTCTCCGAGTCTTTGTCCAGATCATCCAATTTCAAAACGACCGGATCAGTACACAACAGGCTACCAAGCGACTCAACTTCGGTGTTCAGAGTGGCTGACATGAGAAAGATCTGAACGCCCTTGGGGATGTTCTGCGCAATCTGGTCGAGGTCCTCCTTGAAACCGTAGCCCATAACGAGATCGCCCTCATCGACAACCAGGTGTGCAAGCTCAGCCACAGACAGCGCGCCGCTGTTTATGTTTGCGCTCGCTCGCGCAGGTGTTGCAACGACGATGTCTGGATTGTCTGCCAGCTTAGCTTTAGTCACAACCTCTGAATCCTTGCCTGCAATATTTTGTATCCGGATCTCTTGCCCGCAATGCATTGATAGGGCTTTGGTAACCTTGGTGATTTGCAGTGCCAGCTCTTTAGTAGGTACCAGGATTAGAGATGTTTTCCCTCTTCGCCTGAGAGCATTGTGGAGCACTGGCAGCAGATAGGCTGCTGTCTTCCCCGTACCTGTGCCACTGCGAGCGAGGATATCGCGACCTTGCAAGGCGAGAGGGATAGCTTTCGATTGTACGGCAGTCGGCGAGCTCCATTTCTGATCCCTAATCCCCCTCAACAGCCGTGGTTCGAGCTCGAACTCAGCGAAGGAAGCCGCGGGCGCGGTACGATTCTTGGACGGCGTAGTACTTTCGGCGTTTTCTGAAGCATCGCTCGCTCTGCGCTTCGTGGGCTGTGGTGATAATTCCTCGGGAACATCGTGTTCGTTAAGTTTGCGCTTGTTCGCCATTTTCGAGGGTATGGCACAAGAAAATGCTGTACGTTGGGAAGTATCTGATCTACATGATGCAGGTTCATCGCAACTTCCGAACTTTTTGAAACTAGCGCTGGATTTGGACTGGCGTGCCCCGCTCTGGAACAACCCATTCTCCTAGCGTCATGTCTTTCACCAGAACATGTTCTGGAGCTTGGATCTTAAGCATAAACTATATGACGCACACCTTTTGAAAAAGCAAAATTCTGGTAGGTACTGGAAGGATGTTTCGTGCAATTTCGTGAATCGACGAGGGCATCCAAACACGCACACCATTCACCTCAAAGGTCTTTCCCAGCATAGCATCGGGTCCCCACGATTATCGCCCACAACACTCTTTCTCCGTCACTGTCGATTCGCATGGCTCGCCCCAGGGATCAGGAGGTCTTGCGATTCAGCTGTGCTAGGAGCAGCCTTCCGCTTCATGCCTGTCTGCTTGGCCTGCACAGTTTGACATGAGGCCCCCTTTGCCAGGTCGATCTCTTGGCGTATGAACTTATCCGCATCATAGAGACAGATCTCAATCTGCGGTGAAATGTAAGGTTTTGCGATGCTGCTTCTGAGAGACTCCGGCGAGTAGCGCGCACGTTCGTCACGGAATCACCCGCGCCCCTGTCGATCACCCTTCACCAATACGACTCGCGGCTCAGCATGTTTGCCTTAGCAAGCATTGTTCATTACTATTTGAAGTAAGAAGCTTCCAAGCTGGTTAGTATGAACGCACATGAGCTTTCAACCGCAAGTGGCCGAGTGTGATGTGCTTCATCTGAGCGTAGCAGATCTCGCAGATCTACCCATCATAACGGGCAAGCTTGATAAATTGTGTCCCACTCGCCCTACTACACCCTGACTTTGTCTTGCAGATCAATAAGATCCCGTGATGAGATCTTGCAGCAAGAAGATGGATAGGATGGGAAGCTTCAAAAGGACGAATCGTCAGTATAAAAGCATGGCATGCTCGCGATAGGGGAAGCAGCATCAGCTTCAGCAACTCAACCTTAGTCATTCATTCAAGTACACTCGCATCTTTATTGTGATATCTCATAGTTACTATATTCCCACAATGAGGACCACTGCCATTATCTCGAGCTCTCTGCTCGCCTTCGCCGTGTCTGGCGCTCCCGTCGATCTTCCGAAGCTTCCAGTCAGCACCCCAAGCTTTAGCATGCTTGAAGGAGTTCCTGTTCTTCCTCCCGCAGCTCCGACCGCATTCCCTGTTGCAGTCCCAGAGCGTATCCCCGCTGGCCTTCCTAACGACATCAAACTTCCAGTCGAACACCTACCTGCGAAGCGCGCCGAGCTTGCCGTGGTCAATGGCGTCGTTGAGAAGATCAAGCTTCCCAATCTCGTCACCATTCCCAATCTGCCCAAGTTGCCAATCAACAACGTCAACCTCCCTGTCCGACGTGCTGACGTGCCTGTTGTTGGCGAAATCTTGAAGGACGTCACACTGGTTGATGGTGTCGATCCTAAGCTTCCTCTTTCTCTTCCCGCCAGCACGATCCCCGCCAATCTCGACTTGATTAAGAAAGCTGTCGATGCTTCTATCAATACACCTATCGGAATTGTTGTCGACGACCCTATTGAGCTCCCTACCGTGGCGGTCCCCACAGTTACCGGTATCAATGTGCCCGCCATCCCTGCTGTTCCCGCACCTGTCCTTGCAACTAGAGACATCAAGCAGTCACTTCCTGTCATCGGTGGAGCGAGCGTCCCTCTTGACGTTGGAGAACTCCAAATTGGCACTGCCGACAAATATGCTGACGAGCTCGTCAAGGGCATCAAGATTGAGAACCTACCCGAGGTTGCTCGGGACATCAAGCAATCTCTGCCCATCGCGGGCGATGTTGACGTTCCTCTCGATGCTGGCAACATTCAGATCGGTACCGTAGACAAGGACATCAGTGATGTCATTGAGGGCACCACTATCAAGAATGTCCCGGTCCTGAACATAGTAAAGGGCACTACTGTGAAGGAATTGCCTAACCTTGGCCGCCGCGAAGTTAAGCAGAGCTTGCCTGTTGTTGGTGGCGTGGGCATCCCTCTCGATGCTGGCAAGGTCCAGGTTGGCACTTTCGACAAGTATCTCGGAGATGTTGTCAAGGACACAACCACAGGTATCTGAAAGAACAAGTACAAGGCTTCAGATGTCACTCGTAATCTGGCCGGTGAATCACAGTGGACAACAAAGTTACAGGGCTTGGAATGATGAATGCAGCACTGTGGGGTTTTTGGCTCTGGGAACGCGAGTGTAAATGTCGCGTTCTCTATATGCCTCTTATTCTTAGATCTCCAACAATCTTACAAACTGTATTCATCGCAACACTGCGCTTCCAATTGTAAAATCCAGTGATCGTGCTAGGTAAACTAGCCTGACGTGCACACAGCATCGGCTCATGACCATGGAGTCATTCTTATACTCAGAAGTCCTTTTCATGGACTCTCCTGTATTCCAGTTATCTGCAAAGGCATAGTGCGTCAGATCGCCACGATATTCTCAACTTAATCAGGTTACATATGGAAATTGCGTGCCTTCTTGTTAGTCTCCACAACTATGCTAGTCATTGACTACACAAAAGTCCTCTGAGACGTTTTTTTTGCTGATCTAGATTTCAAAGGCGATCTAGAATTTGAAAGTGATCTAGCTCTTCCAAAAATTGGGGGTTGAGAACTGCAGCCCCGCTCGTGGCCCCGATGAAACCCACCTTGGAAATGGCTACTTGCAAAGGACAATAGGTCATCATAAGAGAGCATCAGTCACCCAACAGTGTGAAATTAGACCTAGCCCTTGAAGCATTCCGTTCCTTTGTCGAATGTCGATATATGGGCTCGCTTAAATACTGTACCGTCTATGTCAAGGCTCAATAACAAGCACTGTGCATTTGGGTTCGCAACTCCGTCTTGCAGGGCATGTGGCTTTTGTACTAGATTATTGACGCTATAGATGTTATGTTGGTGGGCTTTCGTTCTGCAAGATTCTTCGTTGTTGGGTAACACGATACGTGGTAGCGTTGACGCGCTAGGGACTCCCCATTTTTATAGCCATATCATACGTACCGTTCTTCGAGTCAGTGACGCAACCATTTGACCAAATTTCGACTCCAGAAAGACCACAAGCTTTTCATGGTATTCGTAGTTCGGACAGCTGCACATATATCGATTGGTGGTCGGTTCCTTCCGATCGCCGTTGAGGCTGCACCAGCGATGTGAATGAGATAGGTGCCAAATTTCCTTCGGCCCGTGCATGCTCTTCCATCATTAAACTGTTGACCTTGTAAAAGTCTTTCCCTCGAATCTAAGTGTCTACCATGGGGTTTCAATTCCAGACCCTTTCAAGTGTTGCTTCACATGGTCTCTTTCCCCTTCGAGCATTTCCATGGCATCATGCATGAATTAGTGTTCCATTTGCTCACCGTTGTGACACAAATGACTATGCTGACATCTATTATATTTAACACTCACAGCATCTCCTCCAAATCGTCATACTGTCAATTGTTTGATCACATTACAACCAAAGCTGTCAGACACCATGACGAGTTGTTCACTTTTCGCCAGCGGCCTCGTTTCAGAGTTCAACGGCGCGACGCCAACCTTCAGCTACCATAAAACCAACCATCAAGGCGATTACTTCGGCGTTCAACTTACCTATCTCCGGGGAACTTCTACATGTTTTCAACCTGGTGCAATCGCTCAGGTTACTCCTGTCATTCGTAATGACGGAGCCAGGTTCAGTGAGGAATGTGTGTTTAAAACTTCAGGAACTACGTACACCGGAATCTTCTGTCCCGATGCAGCAGTCACCGACATTCCCAACGGACCCCTCACAGTCACGTACAACAACTTGCCTCGAGGCCAACCAACGCCGATTCCATTTGTTGCACTATTTGGTCCATCTCCTGCTCCTCAAACAGTAACGGCAACCGCTAATGCCTTGGCTTCATCTACCTCAACCTTCATAGCTACCGCATCGCCTGCCTTCGCCTCGACTGCAACTGTATATGCCGCCGACGCCACTCAGACCCAGACCACAACCGTATATGTTACGCAGACACAGACTACGACCAACACAAACTATGTCAGCTCCTGCTCGACCTCTCGAAGCTCAAGCTCTTCAAGCTCTGCCTCTTCAAGCTCTGCCTCTTCAAGCTCTGCCTCTTCAAGCTCTGCCTCTTCAAGCTCTGCCTCTTCAAGCTCTGCCTCTTCCAGCCCTGCCTCTTCCAGCTCAACCTCTCGAGGCTCAAGCTCTTCAACCTCTGCCTCTTCAAGCTCGGTATCTCCCAGCTCAGCTTCGTCCAGTTCAGCCTCTTCAATCTCAACGTCTACATCCACCAAAACTTCGACGGCTACGAATGGCCCGGTCGCGACCTCTTCGGTTGTATGTCCAGCAAGCGATGGTCAAACTATCAATACTAGCGCAGGCACGTTCATCGTCGAATGTGGCATCGATCATGCCGGTGGCGACATGTCCAAGTCGCCTGTGTATACTGGATCTTACGAAGGGTGCATCGCTGCATGCGCCGGGCGAGACGGCTGCTTGGACGTTTCATACATTCCTAACGGACCTTGCTACCTGAAGAGCGCCGTTGGTGCAGCTATCAAGAACAGTAACATTATCGGTGGAAGATTGCTCGGCAGTCGCTCGGCTTCCTCAGCAACTGGAACTATTACGACCTCGTCCGCCGCTGTGACTACACCGCCATCGCGGACCATTACTGTAACGACGACGGTAAGCGGTACCGGCTATCAGTGTGCTTGCAAACCCACGACTGGACCTGGAGCTTCTCTTGACTGCCCATCGTCGAACGGTACGACCTACACCAGCGATTGCGGAGCTACTTACGCAATTGAGTGCTCTGCCGATCGCTATGGAGATGATAGTACGTAGAGGGACCATTTTTCATCAAGCTGATGCTAACTTCCTCGCAGTCCCTGGTGGAGCAGCATCTGCTTACTCACTCAACGAGTGCATAATTCAATGTGATAACACACAAGGCTGCATTGACGTATCATATGTTTTCGGAAGCCCTGGAACCTGCTACAAGAAGAGCGCTATTGCCGCAATCCGTCAGGACGACAATATCTATGGTGCTCGGCGGCTTACCGCTTGCAAAGCGACTCCCAAGATCAAACTTCACCGCAAGCGTGTTGTTCAGGAGCCAGCAGAGTCAAAGCACGTCCAGAAGCGTGGTGTCTACGGACCTGACTTCACGTATACGCAAGGAAGCACCACAGTCACGAAGACAGCTACATCGACCACAGTGTACTATACAACTGCGTAAGTATACGCTCAATTGTTTAAAGCACACACTTACAAGACCACAGGACCGTGACACCGGCCCCCAGCGGCACCACCACCAAGACCGTATATACGACTGCTACGAGATCGGCTACCGTCACGAACGCTGGCGCTACTGTCACGCATATTCAGCAGACGACCGTCACTACGTGTCCCGCAGTCACGAAGCGTGCGGTTCTGTAAGTGAAGGTGCAGCACTCGCTAGCATGTATTAAGAGGGATGCGATGGGTAGTGAAAGTAGAACAATCGGATCGTCTTGATGATTGAATTTCTCAGTTACACTGCATGATGCCGTGAAGACCGTTAAACTGATGTCTGATCGCTTGCGAAAACACATTTTTGAGCTAGCTGTCAGCCAATCAATCTTCTGGTAGTGGCAATACGAGCGGTGGTTAGAGCCGTTCATTAGCGCAACCTTAGCGCTTATACTGTCGAATGCCTGAACTCTCCCTTTCACTCTCCCATCACACTTCAAGAACGCACGATGTTGCACCTATGTGCAATGCGACAAGCGGCTAGACAATCATCTTTGTTGCCATTTTCCAACTCTCCTTCTGATCCTTGCGACTATGCCAGCATTTATAGCGAAACCGCTGGTTGAAGCAACTCGAAAGAGACGCGCTCACGCAAAATCGAGAAAAGGGTGTGGCAATTGCAAATTGCGTCGTGTAAAGGTAAGCTGCTATCAATTTGATCACTGTGTCTTTAGGTCAACTGACATAACAAGTGCGACGAGGCTCAGCCAACCTGCAGGAAGTGCAAGCTCTACGGCGTTGCCTGCGACTATTCTCACCAGACAGGCTTTCTACACCTTGATATTCAAGGGCCTTTTCAGATACAATTCGATTCGAAAACAGCCTTGACATCTTGTAGCTCTGATGATAAGGTTATTAATGTATTTGCACTAGTAGATTGGGGTAGCACTCTTGGCCAACGGATTCCACCACCTCGAAGCATCCCGATCGGCTCAAGCCTGGCTGCTGTAATCGACGATTCGCTCCAGTCCAACATACGTGACCTTCATTGGACGAAAGAAACCTGGCAATTCAGCAAAGGTCAACTAAATGTCATATCCAGATTTAGAGATAGGACAGCGTTGACGATCGGCAACACAAAAATGGCGCCCCTATACCGTGACCTTGTGTGCGAACTTGCGTGCAAGGTACTATGAACCTTCTTAAGGTCATTAATGGCGCTGACAAGACCAAGCATCCTTTTCTCATGCACATGCTTCTTAGTGTTACTATGATGCACGATGCTCACCTTGCGGATCCCTTGACAGGCGTTACTACCACAAATAGCAGCCAGGCGGCTCTCGAACATTGGAACAGGGCTTCAAAGCTTTTCAACAATATACTATCACGGCCGATTCCTCCCTCTTACCGTGATGCCATTTGGGCCACCGGTGTGTTTTTGGGTGCCGCATCCTTCTGGTCAATCGGCTCCGCCAGCCCATATGATGTGTGGCCTCTAAAGTCACCTGAGCCTGACGACCTCTCCTGGCTCAAGATTGGAGAGGGAAAAAAGCACCTTTGGCGACTTGCTCAACCGCTAAGAGCCGACAGTATCTTCTGCGACATTGCCAGGGATAATAGCTGTCTTTCTGTACCAGAGTGGGCAGCTATAGAAAGTAGTTCCAAGACGGAGTCATGCATCAATTCTCGTATACTAGAGATATTTGAGATGACAGGCCTACCTGACGAGCCTCGTAATGCCTACTATTATCCAATACTCGCATTGTCCAAATGTCCGAACGTCAAATTAACGCAAGACAATGCGTTGAATTTTCTCTACATCATGGCCGTCATCACACCTAAGTTCCTCGAGCTTCTTGAAACCAAGGATTTGAAAGCAGTTTTCATCATGGGATGGTGGTATATCCTGCTGACGACGGGAGATCTGTGGTGGATGACCAGAAGAGCTAGAGTAGAAGGGCAGGCAATACGCATCTGGTTGAGAAGACAAAGTTGCGGTGAGAATTTGGCAGACCTCTTAGATCATATGGAGATGGACTCTGGAAGAGAGGAGACAGCGTTAAAATGGTTCTTCGAGGCCTGAATCTGCGCTCTGGTTCTGAGGCTGCACGCAATTTCTAGAGGCCACCATAACCATGATGTTGCGAGGTGCAAATTACTAGTTGCATGTAGGCACTCAGGCGTCTCGAACTGGCAGCGAAGTTTCCGATGACACGATGCTGAGCATCCGCAATATAAAAAGCCTGTTAGGTCTATTATTGTCTCCATTTTTCGCCGCAATCCTGTATTCCACGTCGTGGCTATCAGGTCTCACTACAAGGCATATATTACACTTGTCAACCGCGACTAATCACCGCACAGACTGGTCAGGTTTGGAAGTCAAGTATAGCCAATGGTATCATCGAAGACGGTAGTATACCTTTACTCCAAGCTTTCGTCCTCGTGAAAGACCAGAGCACGGACTTCAATGCTCTCCCTTCCCTCTTTGTCCTCCGTGCCGGGAATGTGGAAAGCAGTGTGTGGCGCACGCCTCACACGTCCATCTTTCTTCGAGTCAAAGCACTTGATGAGAATAACTTCCTCTGGGCTAAGATTTGACTTGAAGAACCATCTAAGACAAGCATCAGTCACCATTACACGAACGAGTTCGAAAGGATAGAAGGCTTACCGATGAGCGGGGTCATGCTTTACAGCATATGTCTCGCCCCTGCGATTGGGATAAATAAGTTCAGTAACAACTAAAGAGTCGTCAGAGACGCTATTCGCCTCGGCAATGGCAAGCGGGTCACGCTGCACGAGCTTGATCGGCCGCCACACATTAATGATCTGGACACGAGACTGAAGCAGCTTGTCTGCATCATCAGGAAGGTGGAACGATACACGGGAGAGCGCAGCATCGTATGACTGATCAATATGCACGCGCTGTACTGGTCCGCGGAGCTGGCGGCTGGTAGAAGCGTCACCCGGTGGCTGACGCCGAATGGTGTGATCGAAGATGTGAATGCGCGTAGCACCAGTTCTTGTCTCAGTCAGCTTATCTTGCTCGATGAATTGCACTGATATCTGTGTACTCACGCATCTTTCAGGAGCTGTTCAGTCTCCTTGTAGTATTGATATTTGATTTGATTCTCGTCGAGAAAGTCTTTCTCAACACTAGGATAGTTATATATCTGGAAGCCGTTTGCGTCGAGAGAGAATTCGCTCTCGCTTCCTCGCACATCTTTGACTACAACAGGGAAAGACTCGAAAGGGCGATTGTATGTCTCCGGGCGGTCCACGTAGGTGGGATGAGGAGGCGAGCCATCCTCATTCGGCTTGTGATAGTTCAGAGTCGTGAGCACATCCTTCGAGCCACTTGTACCTGCTGATTTCGTTGACAGGTTGGTCTGTAATGTAAAGGCAGAGGCCGGTGTAGGTGAAGAAACTGCTGCGGTTGCCATGCTTAGTTCTATATCAATAGACCACTTTTCTTTGTTCAATCTTACTGTTTTTATATTCAGAAACTGAACGCAATGTAAGCTAATCAATATGTCAGCTTCAAACTGCACCGCAAGCACGTCATATGCTCAGAGATCGAGTGATCTGCTTTGAAATAGCAAACGGGAAGATAGGATCATGTGCTCGACGATTAACTCTTTCATTGGATGTGAATCTGCTGGATTGGACTTGCAGATCCGTCAAAGCTGACAAACGTCACTGTGGGATACATCTTGCACGATAGTAGTATCCCTGTTAGGCCATACGTAAGCGCAATTCCTGCTGTGATTTTGTGCAAATATCTCAATTACCGCTGTCAATTGTTGCGACACATTTTACTCTGCGACATGTATGAGCTGAGTAATAGTTGTACCATCGTCCAACACATTAGCCTTTTCCTCCACACGATATCCTTTCATTCTAGGTATGAGCTTGAGCCACACATACCAATACAAAAAGCCAAATAGTATGCTGTAAAGGCAGTCAGCCTAGACTTAAGCGATAAGGAGGCATGACTTACACACTGATGCCCACGACGGCATAAGTTGCGTACCAAATCCCTGTACTCTGTGTGTGCTCTGGTGGAAAGAAAGGAGCTGCCAGTAGAGCAAGACAGAGTGGAATCCGTAGTATTATGGCCAAATTCCATGCTTTGAAAGGTCTTCTGAGGTCGGGCCTTGAATATCGAAGCCAAAGGAGGCCAGCCGATGTTGCAAGCGCAAAAACCTGGCCAGGATAACCTTCGACTTCGAGAATGAAAGAGTATACTTCGCCCGAAGGCGGGAGTGCAATGACTAACAGTGATGGTATGTAATGCACGATCAGTCCACCCAGAGGAGCATTGAATGGTTTTGACGAGGCAAGAAGTTCTGGAAAGGGTAGGAAACCTTGTCGGGCAATCTCTTGGTTCAGTCGAGCCTAGCAGGTGTGAGTCAAACAAAGTATTAAGCGTGTAAAATATCTTACCAGGGCGAAAGTAACAACCATGACGTTACCAACTCCCGACAGAGCAACCGCGAGTGGTAGAATAACTTTCCCAATTGTGGAACCAAAGAGCTTCTCGAAGAACAATGCTGCGATGAGCTCTCTGCTTTCCTTAATCTCATCTAGAGGAATAACAATGAAGTATGCAATATTGACCAAAAAATACAGCACGCAAGCTGTAACAAGCGCAGTGACCGATACCGACTTCAGTGTTCGGACAGGATTGCGAACTTCGTTGAGAACGTTGTTGATGTTATTGAGACCGGCATAGGAATAAAACACCTTGAAAAGCGACGTTGAGATTGTGCCCCAGCTCCACTCTGTGTCTTTCCATACATCTGATCCCGTTGGGAAATGGCTTGAATGACCACCAAGACCTTTTGGTTTGACCACAATGACGAAGAGTCCAGAGAGGACCATGAAAATGACCAAGCCGATCTTGATCCAGCCCAGGAAATTCTGGATCGCAATTCCAGTCTTCCTGAAGCATCCATGTATGATAGTAACTGCAGTAAGCAGCCCCACGGCTAGAGTCTTGCGTAAGGCATCGGTGGCCTCGATGTCGAATGCGTACAATGTGTACTGTGCGAATACGATGCAGTTGCTAGCTGTAAAGCCAAGTAGTATTGCCTGCACGGCCATGAGTGTACTAGCTAGGTATCGTGGTTTTCGATATGTGAATTCCAGGTACACCTTCTCGCCTCCAGATCGAGGTAACATACATCCGTATTCGAGAGAAACTGCAAGGCCGCAGGCAGCGATGATAGCGCCAATGAGCCATAGTGAGAGACTGAGACCAACACTTCCTACAGCCTTTACAATAACTCCTGGTGTCGCAAATATACCGCTGCCAATGACGCGAGAGATGACAAGGATATAGGCGCTGGACCATGTAATCGTTCTACCAAGCGTTGAGGTTTCTGGCAAAACATCGTCCTCGATAGAACGCGATGGCTGGTGCGATTTCCCATCTTCGCTGTCGACATACGCTTCCGTAATCCCAGAATGCGAGTAGGAAGTTGAGAGCAAAGGCTGGTTTTCGTTCGGAGTCATATCTTTCATGTAACGTGCATCACAGCAGGTCTGAGCAGCCTGGAAAAGGCCTCATAATGCAAGAATGTGCAACGAAGGAATGTATTAATTGTCAGCAAGCACACTTCCATCATTTAGTCACTGAATGTCGCGCTTAAGGTATGTCGACGAGGTGCGACACCTGTTCCAAGGACAACACGTTGATTGGTGCACACCAGCTTGTGTGACAGCACGCCATATTCACAACAGCTGACGCGGCAAGTAGCATCTTTAGTGCGGGACGCTCGGCTGTTTTGAAATACATTCGCTCCTGTAAGCAGGCTGCACGGTCGATTGCATGTTCTCAATAGAGAGGATGGCCACCATGTGTGCCCAGGCTGATCGAGCTCAGCGGGCGTCCCTAGATAAGCCAGGTTGTTGACGGAGGCTGGTAGACATAGCTGATTTGATACTGTAGGAGAAACCCAGTAACATGGTGCCAATCGACGGTGAAGAGTGCAATGATACATGAGGTTGACAAGCTGTCGAGGATCGAAGATGCGAAGTATCACGTGATCGACGCGTCTGGAAATACTTGGCAGTCGAACACACGCGTCCTTTCTAATGTACTCCCTGCCGACAAAGCTAACAGCCATGTCCGACGAGGCTCATGTGCGAGACTTTCACCATCCATATGAGCCCTACAAGATCCAGAAACAGTTCATGAACGCTGTTTATGAATGTCTAGAGGATGGCAAAGTCGGTATTTTCGAATCGCCAACAGGAACCGGCAAATCTCTGAGTCTGATTTGTGGCTCACTGACTTGGCTGCGTGATCACAAACGACGCACTTTTGATGAAGGCATCCAACTCGAATCAACAAATAGCGAGGACCCACCCTGGATGCTTGAGCATGCTCGCAACCAGAGAAAACAGGAAGCTTTTCGACGACGACAAGAGCTAAATGAACGCCTTGCAAAGATTAAGGCCAAGGAGAAACGCGCCAAAGAACGCGTTATAGCAGCACAGAACAATAAACGCCAGAGAGTCGGCTTCACTGGTACTGAGAATAAGGACACCGAGGCACATTTTGCACTCGACGACTATGAATCTGATCAAGAGAGTGCTGACCGTGCGAGGACTGTCGGATTTGACAGCTCCGGTCTCTCTGCAGAGACACAAGCACTGATGGACAAGCTTGGCTTTGCCGTCGGCGAGACAAAGACTGAAGATGGAACGATGCCTGACGAAACAAAGGTTTTCTTTTGCTCTCGGACACACTCGCAATTGACACAATTTTCGTGCGAGCTGTCAAAAGTCAAAATGCCTCCTGCTATTACGATGGAGGAGCCTGTCGCTGAGAGTGATCTCGAAAAAAGCATAGAAGAAGTTAAATATATGACTCTGGGTTCGAGAAAAAACCTTTGCATCAACCCAAAGGTCAGTCGACTTGGCAGCGCAGCCGCAATCAACGAGCGCTGTCTCGAAATGCAACAATCCGGGTCAAGCGAAAGCCGATGTCCCTCCATGCCTAATAAAGACAATGATGTCTTGCTAGATGACTTTCGCGATCACGCATTGGCAAAGATCAGGGACATCGAGGACCTGGGTAGGATAGGGAAGACGCTGGGCATCTGTCCGTACTATGCTTCCCGGCCGGCCACCAAATTCTGCGAGGTACGTTCTAAGAATCGCAATTCCCTGTGAAATATGCTGATCCCTAAGATCGTCACGTTACCTTATCCATTGTTGCTGCAAAGATCTGCACGTGAGGCGCTGGGTCTTTCGCTCAAGGATCACATTGTCATCATTGATGAAGCGCACAATTTGATGGATGCCATCACTGGAATATACTCTGTCTCAGTGACCCTTTCTCAAGTACAACGAGCCCGAGCTCAGCTCACTGTGTACCTACAAAAGTTCAGGAACCGACTGAAAGGCAAAAACCGCATTTACGTTGCACAGATAATCCGCATCCTTGATTCCATCATTGGTTGTTTGCAAATGAGAAGCACAAACTCGCAAATAGTCGATGGTTTGGTTGACAAAGTCTCCATCATGTCCGGCAAAGGTGTTGACCAAATCAACATCTTCAAGCTCAATGTATATCTCCAAGAAAGCAAGCTGGCGCGGAAGGTCGATGGTTATACAGCGTATGCTGAAGAGGTCGCGAATGAATCATCAATCTCACGACGGAATGATGAAGCAGCCGAGGCTGTTCGCCATAACATGCCAGTACTCATGCACGTACAGTCATTCCTTCTGTCTCTGATGAATCCTTCGGCAGAGGGGCGCTTCTTCTATTCAAGGGAAGAAGACGGTGAAATCACTTTGCGCTATATGCTTCTCGATCCCACATACCATTTTCGAGACATTGTAGAAGACGCAAGAGCTGTAATTCTGGCTGGTGGAACAATGTCTCCTGTAAGCGTCCATAGCCTATATCGGCATTCGCGTGGTTAACATCCTGCAGATGAGCGACTACGAACATCACCTTCTACCTTACCTCCAGCCCGGAAAGATTCAAACGCTGTCCTGTGGCCATGTCATACCAACGTCCAATCTATTGGCAGCACCAATTACGAAAGCTTCGAATGGTGTCGAGTTTGATTTCACTTTCGAGGGCCGTAATAAAGAGAGCACTGTCAGTATTTCGCTGTTTTGTATCAATACTTACTAACTGTATACATAGATTCTGAATCTTGGGCAAGCGATTTTGCAGATATCTAAGAAGATACCTGATGGAGTAATCGTGTTCTTCCCAAGTTACTCCTACTTAGACACTTGCATTGCATCATGGAAGCGTCTTCCTTCCCAATCTTCTGGTTTAGCTCTTTGGGATCGCTTCACGCAAGTGAAGCCCATCTTCCTGGAACAAAGAAGCGATCAAAAGTCTGCAAGCAGGCTTACTGAGTCGAAAGAGGCGCAAGTGGACTCTGTTCTGACAGCGTATAGTGCAGCTGTCGCATCAGGCAAAGGACGAGGTGCGCTCCTGTTCGCTGTCATTGGCGGAAGTCTCTCAGAAGGTATAAACTTCAGCGATGCTCTGGGCCGTGGTGTCGTCGTGGTTGGCTTGCCTTTTCCTAATCCACATTCAGCCGAGTGGAAAGCAAAATTACAGTACATCACAGCGAAGGAAAATGCACGAGGAGGTGACGGCAAGGCAGCAGCGCGAGAATTCTATGAGAACACGTGTATGCGGGCTGTGAATCAGTGTATAGGCCGCGCTATTCGACACAGGGGCGACTACGCAGCAATTATGATGCTGGATAAAAGGTACGGCGGTGAACGCATTCAAACTAAGTTGCCCAAGTGGATCAAAGGGAGTCTAACCTCAGCTCTCAACGTCCACGACACGGAGAAAGCACTCGATAGATTCTTCGCTGCTAAAAGGTAAAGCAACTACCTATGGATCAGCAATAGCCCCATATTATATTCATTATAGCACTCAAATTCAACGACAATTTATGTCTTTGCGGAAAGAACATGCACTCCGCCCCAAATGAAACACCCCAAAGCCAACAAATCCACGCTGCACATCCTCATCTTATGGTAACCAACCCATTCCCGTACCCACTCCACTGCAACTCCTTCCCCTTCTCCCTCTCCCTCTCCCTTGTCGCTAGCCTCAGTCCGCGCAGCAGCAAGTCCAATCAGCGCCCGCACACTCCTTCCCACAAGTGGCACAAACGCATAGTGTGCAACTGCAGCCACAAGTCCCAACTGATAGAGCCACTTGTAACTACCCAGACTGTGGGGCAATACGAGATTAGCCCCCGCAGACAGCAGCGTGAGGGCATTGAAGCCAATGACGCTGCACATGCCCGTGTTGAAAACATTCGTGAACCACTCTGGGATCACCAGTTGTTTCGCGGTCTCTAGTTCCTCATGCTTCTCCGTGTCTCGAGAATCTTCCGTTGCTTGTACATTCGCGTCGAGCGGCGCCCTGGCACCGCGCATGAACACACTTAGCTTCGATTCCACGGGTGCGGGGACCAGAAACGATGAGTTGGTAAGCCACTCCATGTACGCATGCGTCAGGCTTGCAGTGCTGCTTAATAGCGGTGCGATGCGGAGTGCTGCTAATGCAGGTGGCGTGAGGGTTATAGAGAGGCCGAGAATGGTTGTTGATGCCATGGTGGCTGGAAGGGATAGTTTTGGGCAAATGTAATGAGTGCGTGAGTATGCTGCATCAGCCAGATGAAGAAATAGGGCTGCTTGTATAGATTTGAGAGGATCATGTGATGTTGTGGCAGTGGTGTGAGGCTGATGCTCGCCTGAAGGATGGGATTCGGGGTGGATCGGGGCACAGTCGGAGGGCTGGTGATATTTCCGATGTCAGCCGGGCGGCGCTTTGAGTTCACTTACAAGTTTCTGAGTTGAACATGACATAAAACTTGGCACAGAGGCAGTATTCAATGCTTATTCTATCATACAATGCAGTATTACAGTGCTTTTACTCGTCGCAACCCTCGCCTTCGGCGACCTCGGCTTCGCCCCCGTCTACAGCCTCTTCTCTTGCACCACCATCATCGCATTCGTGAATGATCTTTCGCCATCCCAATTCCTCACTCTTGTCCTTTACGTACTCAATGGTTGGGAAGTAGTGCTCGTTCTTCTTCATGGTCGCAACCCATGGTACATTGTCAAATGTCATGACCTTGAGACGGAAGTACTCATTATCCTTGATCTGCTTAACGGCTTCGAGGAATGAGTCAAGATCAGGCGTTGGCTTGTTGTTCACGTGGGTCAAAAAGTTAGTTGGTGCAAGGCCTGCCTCATCATTAGCGTCTTCACAAGTGAAGGAGGCACACGAGGACGATACTTACCATACATGTACGCCGGAGAACCGCGGGCGCGCGATGAAATGTATACATCAGAGTGGACCTTGCTGATTTGCTGCCTGACAGCCTGGTGAGGGCGGTGAAATGTAGCACCACAGAAGCTAACGAGGCGGTCTGTCTCAAGGTCTTCAGTGGGTACAGTGTGGACCTTGATAGACATCTCGTTGCGCTTGCGCACCACGACGGCATCTAGGAACTCATTCGTGTACATGACATCCAGATCGGGGCTTCGTGTGACGAGCTTGCCGTTGAGCGTAAGTACAACATCACCCTCCTGTAGGCCGTCACCGTGACCAGAATCGACCTTGCGCACCATGAAAAGTTGGTGTCGCTCTGGGTCTGCGTGCTCAGTTTTTTCGATCCATTCTTCCGATACACCCATGACGCGTGCTTGACTCATTTGGACTGTTTGGAATTCGACGTTGAGAATGCGCAACTTAGGGGTCTTGCCACCTCTGATCTCATTGAGGACAGGGAGAAGGTTGGGTGTCGCGAGACCGAGATGGTACTCTACGTCCTTACCGCTGTGGGATGTCCGTTCACCAAGATAGGAGAGCCAAAGAGCTTGCACTGTGCCGTCCTCAGCAATCAAGACACCTGAGCCGCTGTGAGATGCCTGATTGGTATCTACAGTGATGGCATCGAAGTTTGTCGCACGGTAGCGAGGTGTAATAGCGCTGGCAGGAATGGCAACGGTGGTGATGTCTGTTACGACAGTCTTTGTTACAACAGGGCGGAAGTTCTGGTTCATACCAAAGAAGATGGTTTCATCACCCTTTTTAATGAACTCTGTAGCGAACTTGGGCGTCTTGACGGATGCCTGCACCATCGAGGGGTCATACTTGACAATAGCGTAGTTCTGCAATGGGTGCATAAACACAACCTTGGCATCAATGAAGATACTGTCCGCGATGATCAATGAAATATCGCAAAGATCATAGGGCAAGATAGCCCGAGAGACAAGGACGAGACCTTGCTCAGCATCAACTACAATACCATAGCCTTGCTTGTTCATCTTTGGGAAACCGTCAAGCTTGATCGGCATGGAGACATGTACTCGTACCAGACTACGAACAATGTCGACTGCTTCCGGGTACTGCGAGTTCATCTTGACGAAGTTGGCGCGGCGTGGCACAGGTGGTATCGCAGGGACAGGGTCAGCTAACGGTTTGAAGTCCCACAACCCTGTGGCATCGTTGCGCGTAGCTACCCTGATCTTTGCATGCCAATGCCTGTCGATGGCTGTAATACTTGTGTTAACAGTGTGCAAATCACGAAGGTGCTTGTACATGATGACGATACGCTTGCGGTCAGGAATCTTGCGCATGACTTCGATGAAGGCATCAAGGTTGGGTGTGGGCTGATTGTCCACTTCTTGAATCAACCACCCTGATGCATAGCCATCAGCGAACCGGAATGAGCCAGCAGCTTCGCAAACGTAGACACCTGCATCCTTGAGTGAGATGGCGTACAGGCGAGCCTGCTGGTAGGAAAGATCGTGGAATGAAGCCCCCGCAACTGAGACGAACCTGTCTGGGGTGATAGCATGCAAATCTCCCACATCCAGCTCAAAACTCATGTTCTCGCCGGCGCGTTGAATTGTGACAAAGATCTTGTTGCCGACGCTGTCGTCCAGTATCGCGTCTAGGCGGACGAACTGAGTAATGAGCTCGCCGTTCACATGTGTCAGAAGATCACCTTCTTCGATCTTGCTGGAGGCAGGGCCTTCTGGAAGCACTACCTCAGCAACAAGCATGCCTGTCTCTTTGGGGAACTGGGTGCGTACTGCCTCCTCCACGTCCGGGGACAGCCCTAATCTCCTGCACTCATCGAATGGCTTCAGTATCCACTGCGTTTGTATGGTGCCTCGTGACACATATTGGCCCTGTCGAACGAGCTCGAGTGCGCGCAGGGGACGGTCGAGAGGAAGAAAGTAGTCGGTCGCAGCGCCGTCTGATCGACCGCCAGCTTGTAGTGCAACAGCAAAGCCATCTCTGTTCACGACCGGACTGCCAGAACTGCCGCCACTTGCGGCAGCCGCAGCTTGGATGTAGTTAGTGTTGAAGTCGGAGTAGCCCTCGCCGTACTCTGGCGCGTTGCGATCCAATCGACTGATGACACCGGAAAGGATACTGAGCTTCTCTCCAGCATCATTTCCCACCACACGAATTTCAACACCGACCTTGGCGAGGTCGGGCTTCAATTGTAGAGCGGTCAAGGGCATGTACTTGATCTTCGAGGGGTCGAAACGGAGGATGCCGAAGTCGTGTACGGGGTCACGGTATACGGGGTAGACATCGCATTCCTCGTGGTTGTCAAAGATACAGTATCCGATGAAAGGACCAGCGCCGACGACGTGCTGAGGAAATTAGCAAAGACGGTCCCAGAGAAGACCTTGATGGACATACCCTGTTCGTCATGATGTATCCCTTTTCGGCATCAACGACGAACCCAGTTGCCTCCGAGGCGATTGCTGGGTCTGTGTCGAATGAGCATGTCTGGCAGAAATGGATGGATACCACGCTTTTCACCACGCCCTCAATTGTCTTCTGCCATTCAGCCGTGTCGTGCACTGCGCCGGCGACAGGCACAATCGGTGTTGGATCGAGGCTGACGTCACTGCGCGCATCATCTACATCCATTTCTGGAGTTGGTGATGCGGTGACACCGTTGCGAAGGTGGGCATCCGTCTCGGCCTTAACCTGCTTCAGAGGGCGCTCGCTGCTGGGGGTAGGCGGCTGCTTGCGCTTGCTGTGTGCGCCATTCTGTTCCATGGGTGAGGATATATGTAGGTGGCGAGAGACTGTGTAGGCGCGGTGGAGGAGTGGAGAGGTGAGCGAAAGGCGGGTGTTGGAGCGGCTGAAGAAATAGGTCGCGGTGAAGGACGGCGGCGCAGGCGGCGAGAAACTTCTTTTCCAGGCTGAGGCGACAGCGAGCCGGCTAAGCATGCCCAGATCCCACACCTCTCACACGGTTGCTGCTTCTTGACAAAGTACGAAAACACGCGCGCGCACAGAAATGTATCGTACAGGCTAGGTCCAGTCACCGCAGTCGCATGGCCAGAGAGGCAGCATCATTATTGCCAAGCATGCAGGGCACAGTTCGCTTGGTGGACGGATCTGCCAGCATCGTCATCGCCGACCTTCTCCGCAGCCTCGCATCTTCATTCTCTGGCATTTTCATAGGACGCATATCGCGACTTAGAATCATTTGCTACAGTCCATATTTCCATGGTTGAAAGGTCGTTCTCAGGACGAGTGCCCCGATCTCGCCGTCTCTAGACCTTGTTGTCTGCCGCCCTGCTCAGCACCTGATTGATCCTGGACATACATGCAACCTAGTGTTTGCTAGTCACAACGTGGCGCAGTCGCGTTGGACATGGCACTCTGCATCAGGAAAGCAACTAAAGCACTCAGATAATGCCAGTCACTGAGATGCGACATTGATGGAGTGCTAGTCGTGCGTCTAACTTTCCAGAACCGCTCCATCTGTGTGATGTTGCACCATAGATGATGATGGAAGGAGTCGAGGACCACCTGCCCAACATTGACTGACAACCGTAACGTGGCTACCAGCATTACCATAAGAAAAGTAGTCAGATGAGCTCCGGATACTCATCAGTGAATATTGCATAGACAGCCCAAAGCTGCCACCCACGCCAAGACCTAGGCCTCGACAACGTCCTCTTCGTTCTTGACCAGAGCACCGCCTTTTTTCTTACGCGGGATAGCCTGCTTCTTTCGCGGAGCATCGCCCTCATCCCTGGCCTCGACCTTCCTCTTGCGCGGCGTGCCCTTGACGGCAACTTCGCCCTCAGCCGGCGGACCAGCGACAGGGCGACCGGCCTTGATGTTGTCGATGTCGTCCTTCAGCTTCTCCTTGAGCTTTTTGATAATCTTACGGCACGCATTCACATTGCGACCACCTGGTACGGGAGCTTGCTACTGGATTGTCAGCTCAAGTATGCTCTATCGTGGTTTGGAGTGCTGACGGAGATCTTGGACTCAATCGGCGCTGCAAGAGCGTGCTCAGCGACGACGATGAGGTAGGCCATCTATTCCTTGTTAGTAAGACGAGATCTTCGGGATCAGTTGACGTACTCGCTCGATGTCTGTCCATGCTGCGCCAGTGGCTGCGCCTTGACCGCCGGTCTTGGCTTCGTCGTCGGACATGGTGGTGACTATTGTTGCAGTAACAGATCGTGGCAAATGAGTCAAGCTCTCAAGAGGGACGTTAGAAGGGCGAACCGCGTTTGCTTCAGGCTTGACCACGGTCCAGGCAGCTACGAGCAGAAGACGGCTTCACTTTGACTTGAAGACGAGCAAATCGCCGCAAGACCAGGTGAAGGTGAATGTGCTTCAAAACGTATTCACTGACCTTCGATGCGTTATGCAAATGCCTATTCATGGTCCACAAGCAGGGTTGCAGGCGGAGTGACAAGGCGGACTCGCGTGCATGCCAGCCAAAGGACATCATGAAACCGCCCTCGCTATTTCGGAGTGACTGTCTCTCATGAAGAGATCTTGGCCTGTAGACAGATGGCGAATATTTGCTTCTGGGGAAAGCGCCACTCACTAGGTATCAGTGCACATGATCGATCCGATCTGTTCAAACGGCAGTCCTCTGTTGTGGATGCGAGGCGCCTCACGCGGGTTGAATGGTGACCCCGCGGTCAGAACTCAAGACCAGATACCCTCAGGGTACCTCCAAGTATAGCATGTTTTGTTTGGTGGTTCTCTTTGCCAGCGGCTACTGAATGCTACGACGCGCGCTTACAGGCCGCCACCAATCATCGACATTAGTAGTCTCAGGCCACCACACTTGTCTGGGATTCATATGAATCTGGATACCCGATGCGTTGCGTCGTTGGCGGCAAAGTTCAACTGGCAGTATGAACTTAAATATACACGCTCAGGAGCCCGCCGATGTTCGCAGAATTTAGCTGATCTTGTCCTTGCCTTTGTTTTTTCTCCTTGACCGTGACTATGCGGCGCTCACAGGGTCTTGGCCATGTCAACCAGGATGTGTGGCAGCTGGAAGAATGCAACTCGATCTATCGGTTGGTTTACCATCGAAGAAAAGTATTATTTTGCTGCTAAGAACTATTCAGAAGACCTAGTTACACAACCGACAATTCCACCACAAATCTTGTTCAGCAACATGCCAGCCTTGAAAAACTGGCAATGGCTCGTAATGGCAGCACTTTCACGTCACAAGCTCGACCTCTTCGTCACTTCTATTTCCGGAGCGCAGTCGGCGTATTTGGACCCGTGGTCGTGCTGGGCTATTTCATAGCAATATGGCGCATTTACCTGGCTCCCATCGACCCCACTAGTTCGCTGGCATTTGGCCCTCCAGGCGCTATTTGGGTCTTCTACAGCTGGTTCGTTGCTGGCATTGTTGGACTTGATTTGAGCATGTACGGTCTGGCTGGCATTGAGGCTGCGATGCTCATGGAGCCCTGGTGGAACGTCGGCAATGCGATGCGCTTAATGATGCACGCCGACACTACCTGGTCAGGACCTAGTGGCTGGATGAAGGTCATGAAGTGGGTCGTCCAGATGCATAGCAATGGCGCTCAGAAGTCTAATTCCCGGCCGGTTGTGGTTCGCGTTGGCACTTCCGAGTATTCTGGTGTTTGTCGCTTGGCCGTTGTCAGGTCTATGCCTGGAGACAACGGATGGATTCTTACATGGTACAGGTGTGAAAGGGGCTGCTGTCACAGGCTTTTCTTACGCCAATTTCAACGAACGCATTGTCGGAGCTGCCTACCAGGGTGCCACTGTAACATGGTTGAACGCATTGGACGCGCGCATCCCTGGACAGGGCATTGTGTATACGCCTGAGGGATTCGACCGTTCAAAGCATCCCTACCTCGAAAAAGTGCCAGTTGTCCTCCCCTCAGACGATGGAGTCAATCGGATATTCTTGACAGCTCAGGCTAAGACCCCCATTGAGGGATCTGCTTGGGGCCTGTTCTTGCAATACAATTGCAGTATAGTCAAGAGCATGTCTGAGCTAAGTATCTTGAAGGATCGCAAATCTGCGACGGAAAACAAGATTCTAAACGCAACCTCAGGAAGGAGATCATACTTGCTGCAGGGAAACAGTTCGGTGGTCGTTGTTCAAAATCAAACAGATGCGATGGCAGGCTTTCGAACCAACAATCTATTCGCCGTGGCTGAGATTGCACATCAAATTTGGCCAAGCGAGGATGCCCTGACCCGTCTGCTCGCCAGTAGCCCGAACGGTGTTTTGCGGGATACAGAGCGCTGTTACTTCAACAAGAACGAGAACATTACAGGAAGATATCCGGACATTGACCAAGAGCGGATATTCGAAATACTACTTTGGCAGCAGCTCTTCAATAGTTCATATGGAGATGCTGTAGGCCCTCAGTACAACATGACGCTTGATCATAATATCACAGAACTGTATGGCGCCTATGATCATCGCGACTTCCGGTATGACATTCCTGCGAACGCCACTGGTACCTACGCGCGCCAGCCGATGTCCGCTATTGGGCTGCAATGTAAGTCAAGTAGCAGCGTTGGTGTTGCCGATATCGATGGTGTTCGTTCAACGTACTCCAACTTCGTGCAGACCGATACGCCTATCAATATACAGAGGAGCAGGTGCGTGGAGCGATTTGGAGCAGAAAATACTGGTACGATGATACCAAGGCATCGACCCGGGTTCTATTCCCTGGACAACGAATGGCTTAACAGCTTCTTCACTTCCACAGCTGCGCCTCCTCTGTACTACGCATCTTATATGGACGAACCCAATAGCGTCGACACCAGCACAGGTTACATGGTGCAGCTTAGTTATCTCCAGGCCTCACAGCTCCGACAAAGCATGTTACGGGCCTACGCTGCCTACGCTGCCTACGCGGTACAGCTTATGTACAATGGTGGTCAAGGCTTCACAGCTCGGGACGGTAGCCATGTAACGTTGCTTAACCCCAACATCACATCCTTTGTCGCCGGCACTGTTATGAAGCAAGGAGTCATGCCCGCGGTTGTCCCCCTTACATTGTTTTCCCTTTGGGCGATTGTAAGCACAACGCTTTGCATGGCGTACGGCTTCCGAAAGCGTTGGAGTGCTATTCTCGATGGTCATGCATTGTTCAGACTCGGTACTAGCTTGAGAACGAGTGATAAAGAGAAGATTGAGATGTGTTCGAGTGCAGAGGAGGTGGAGGCGTGCCTTGCCCTGAACGAGGTGCCTGCACTTGTGGGTGATCTGGCGCCCAACGATGTTATTGGAAAGATTGGGTTGGTCAACATAAGCCTTGCCGCCAAAGACAAAATGTATCGTTGATACCTATAATCAACAGCTGCAGGCGATTAGTGGCACCCGTTTCATACTTCAAAACCAACTCAAGGAAAATTTGAGTACGAATGTGCACTTCATCGACAAACGAAGCCCAACTTTCACCGATGTGCGTTCACTTTGACAACTCTACTTGGCTCCCGAAGTCTGGGTAACATGTCAAGAAACATGAACAGACGAGTCAGCTCAAGAAAAGGCTCATACACGGCTGGAATGTCTTCTTGGTGTAGCACAGAACACAAGGCTGGACAACAGGAGACTTTTGCAGACCAGGCTGAAAGATTGGCTCGACTGCCAACGCACTGACGCATGCACTCCTCAAGATGCCGGGAACTTGACAACTCAGCATTTGCGAGCCTCACTCTGGGGTTTCCCGCTTAAAGACCGTTGTCCGGGATGTCAAATCGGGAATTGAAAAGCCTACCTTCTCCATGTCAGTCAGCAATAACGCAAAGGCGGTCTCAGACCAACGAAGTCTCATGGCTACACCAGACCTTCACGAGACGGCGGAAGTGGAGAACGAGGAGCACGCGAATGACAGTATCAGCAGAGTATCGTGAGTCGAGCATAATCGTGAATGCCAAGCAATGCAGCCTGACACTTCTCGTGATAGACCGTATGCCGACTCTAGTATCATTGCCCTAGACGTAGGAAGTTCTGCAACCAGATTTCTGGTTCATAGCTTTATGCTGAGAAAAAGTGCTCCACTGTTTGCACAAGCTTCGAGAGAGCAGCCTGTATCTTTACCAAAACTTGAGAAAGAAACAGCACATACCTTGGTCCATCACTTGTACGCAGCCAATTTCGAAAGAAAACACCGCTACATGACTGTTCGCAAGTTTGAACACTCTACTTGCGTGTATTTTGCAGCTGTTCAGTACCAGTTGCCCGGTCTAGCCGAGCTGTCAAAGAATGAAATCGTCAAGGCAGGCGAAGGTCTCTCCATCTTCGATATACTCCGGGTCGCGCGGGACCATGCCTTTTCTGTGCTTCCAGAGGACGATGCCTGGTATTTACAGTATCTCGAGAATGCTATCAAGAAAGCCATGGTGGAAGAACCTGGACCCTTTCAGGAGCCTGAATTCATCACCAAAGTCGAGGGGAACAGTCGCCTGCTCCAAATCGTGTGGAAAACTGTCATGAGCAAGTATGCAGCTGTATCAGCCTTGAAAAGTGATGGTGGATCTGTCGAAGTTGATGCCGGAACGTCGATGGCTGAGAGCTTGTTCACGGAAAGCGAGGCTCCTACTCAAGATAGTTTGCACCAATTACCCTCACCGACTGAGTCAGCGGTGACCACTCCACCCATTTCGAGAAGAGTAGATGATTTGCAAGAGCCAAAGCCCTTCGATCTGGACTCGACCACATCTCGGCGTATCGGAGCTGAGACAAACGCGGTTCAACGAAATGTAAATGGGAACAATGTCAGTTTGAGCGACGACTTTGGTCTCCCAGACATTGAACCCACCATCGCGCCATCCAAGGGTACGAAGACCGTCGCTGCACTTCCAGAAGAAGTCAAAGAACCTGGTCATGCACGAGCTGACTCAGTAATTTAGGCAGCTCCAGTAGTGTTGGATCATGGCTTAGACCAAGGAAAGCGTGAATTTCACAACGAGGAGTCGCTCCCTGCTGTCAGCAATGGCGCTGCTGACACATCGAAGAAGGGCCACAAGAAGAAAGGGAAAAAGAACAAGCAGTCGTCAATCTCTTTCTAGCTTTACGTATTAAATTTCGATTGCATGAGAAATCAATTTGGCCTGTATCGTCGAAAAATGTCCCGAATGTTGCCATTGTGTACTGTCCGTGAGAAGTATCGTTACCAAGATCTGCTACCAACTGCATGTTCATTGTCATATGCATTAACGACGTATTCAGCCTATTTTGGTCTGTTGCTTTTCTGATCATGTGTCCTATCTGATGCTGGGATCATGCGAAGGTGTTGCTTGATGCTCGAGACCTGCGTAGATAGTCGATGTAATGACAGACGCCAGCCTCGGTCTGTATGTCGCATGTGATTGGTCGAACTGTCTTCACTTCGATCAAGAGAGTATGACAAGGGGATTCTCAAGCCTCATCGACCGTGCTCTACTACCTCGGTATGCATGTACTATTGCGCAACTAAATGCCTATATCGAGTGCCAAAAAGTGTAGCTGTCACCAGCTTCTTCTTTGATATCCTAGGACTTCGCTTCCCGCAACCGATCTAGACAGCGATTCCAGATCTGAAGTAGCCAGTGGCGCGATACCACGCTGAGAGTCTCTGGTGCTGGTTACCGCAAAGAAGGGTACAACGTTATTACTCCGATTTGTAGCGGCAATAGCGAAACAAAACACCGTGTAAAGGATTCATCCCGGAGTATCTGCAGAACTGCATGCTTATGTAAGGTATGTCAGAGCGGTCTCAAACCTCTACCACCAAAGCCCGAATATAAGGGAGTTCAGATTGCACGTCAGTAACTGATCGTTCAGGCCGCGCCCGAGATAACGAATTGCATAGTCTGCGGTACTGTACCTGGGAGACTGGCTATCGAGCTTCAGGCAGCAGCTTTTGCAAGCCACACGTTCGTTGGGTCGGTGATGTCGGAGAGGACGAAACGGCACTGAGCCACACCTCCGAGGAAGCCGGACTGAGCACGCTAAACTCAATTAGGTGAAGCTTGCGAATTTTGAAACACGTCCTATGAGTCTTTTGTATGCTGTTCGGCACGCAAAGCAATCCGACGCGACCCCAGATCAACGCCCCATCAATCAAACATGTTGTCGCTGCCTCTGTCTTTATCATCCGACGACTATTATAGGCTTGAGGCGTAACAACCAACCTGCATTGGGAATTCGCCTCGCTTCGTATTGCCTCAGGAACCAAGCTGCAACGAGCTCCACCCATACAATTGGACCTGCAAGGATCGAATTTACTGGTGCACGGAAATCTCAAATTTACCATTACCCTGGAAAGCTGTCGAACATAAGCGACTGCGACAGAAAGGCTACGTAGTGTTTGTACAGAACCGATGGTCGACGTAGGCCTTGAGGCGGAGTGTTTAAGCACCATCATCACACAGCTGAGCTGACAATATTGCCTGGTATATATCAATTCACGTCAGGCCAAAATTTGCAAAGCCGTCTTTGGCAAATCGAGGAACAATTGGACCTCCTGGACCACCATTCTGCAGTGTCCAGTGGAAGCGCGCCAAAATGGTCTACACAGGCAAGCCAAGCCGTGGATGCGGCATGTGCAAGAGCCGCAGGATCAAGGTAAGACACTGCAAGCAGTTCGATTCACGAGTTAGCAAGCCATTGTACTTTTCAGAAGGAGTGTAAGATATGTATCTAACGATATGCGGCTAAGTGGACTCCACGTCTGCGACATCTACTGGCTACACTAGGTCACATGTCATGATGTTATCTACATCTCGCTACTGCACATGTGGTCAAAGTGGTCAAAGTCGCATACAACTTGCTGCATGTCATTGATTTGTCTCCTGGGAGCTCGTGCATGCTCAATTTTTATTGGCATCTCGTGGGACACACGACTAACTTCTCACAGTGCGACGAGAAACGACCGACATGCGGAAATTGCAAGAAGTCTGGCCGCGATTGTCCAGGCTATCCAGATGAATTCGATTTAGTTTTTCGAGACGAGAACAAGGCCATGGCAAGGAAGGCAAGGAAGACCTCCGGCCCAACACCGACCAAACCAAGCCCTGGTGGCTCGAGCTCGCAACCTTCGCCAGATCAGTAAGACACTCTCTCTTCTAGTCCCACAATACAAGCAAGCACATCAGCCCATGGCATCAGAGTTGCCATTCAAAGTTCTGAGCTTCGGTATAGCTACAGGGCTGTCATCATTCTTTCGAATGAATGACCAGTACAACGTATCAACCGCTGACCATTTATAGGCCTACATTCATCACACTCGAAACCTCCAGTTCTTCAGCATCGCCACAAGAGGATACATCAACTTCAATAGGGGAGGTATCCACGCCGAACTCTGACCAGCAATTGATTCTGATACCACAATACCCAGAGGCCTTATCATCTCAAGGACTTTTCGACAATTGGCTATGGAACCTCAACCAGATTCCACAATCCATTGTGATGGCACCGGACTACGAGGCTGTCACATTCTTCTTCAAGAACTTCATCACACTCCCACAACAAGCCGAAAGTACAAGAGGGTATCTTGAATTTCTCGTACCTCTGTACAACCAAGCTTTGCCGTCGTCAGTACTGCACTTAGCCACAAGTGCCGTTGCCTTGGCGGCCTGCGGCCAGTACCCTGACAGACAGGCTCTAATTGGAGAGGCTGTCAAAACATACGGGAAAGCTATTCGGAAGCTCAACTCGGACCTTAAGGACCCCGTGAGAGGTACTTCGAATGAGACAGTCTTGGCTATCCTGATGTTCTCACTGTACGAGGTAGGTCGATGCTACCAAGTCTACTACAAAGCTCCATCACTAACTCGCTAGACAATCATGTCCACTGACGATACCATCACGGCCTGGGGCAACCACGTCGACGGAGCCGTTGCCCTTACAAAAATGCGTGGAACCGACCAATTCAACGATCCTATGTCACACGCCATGTTCCGCGCCGTGCGCACAATGATGATAACATCCTGCGTGCAGCGCTCAAAACCAATCGACTCCTTTCCTGGCCAGAAGGGCTGGATAGGTGAATCCGACATCGCTTCCGAAAATGCCGCGAATCGTCTAACCCTGATCTGCATCGACCTTCCCAACCTACGCGCCCGCGCCAACAAACTTACAAGCACTCTCTACGACGCGACAGAAGTGCTGGAAGCACGGCAAATCATCGACTTTGCACAGATGGTGGACGGCAATCTCGAGGAATGGTACCGCACGCTGCCGCCCGAGTGGAAACATCGCGTCATCGGCGTCGAATCACAGATGCCTGACGACATTGCCAATGCTGAGAAGTGGCCTGGCGAGCAGCACGCGTACCATGACGTCCCCCTCGCCAGCATCATGAATGACTACCGCGTGTGCCGCATCTTCTGCCGGCGAGTGATGCTGGCGTGTTTGGACTGGCTCGGATACGGCGGATTCACAGACGATGCGACGTACCGACAGAGCATGTTCGTTGTGCAGCAGATGGTGGACGAAGTCAGTGCGTGTGTGCCCTTCCATCTGGACTATGAACTGCAGCCACTGGCCAAGGAGACGGGACAAGAGCAGTATGGTAAGTCATTTCACACATCCGCTGTGTCTCTCCACAACCATACTAACAGCGTTGTAGCGGCTGAAGCATTCGGCGGCTATTCCCTCGTCTGGCCCCTTTACGTCGCTGCAAACGCGGACACGGTGCCGCAGAACCAGCGCGATTGGCTTCTCGGCCGCCTGAGCGTAATCGGATACAGGTTTGGGCTTAGTAGCGCTCAGGTCCTGGTGCTGGCTAGACGGCACGTGCTCACCTGTGGTCCTATGTTTCCCTGATTACTTTCTGCTGGGAGAGTACAACGGCAGGACAACGATGCAGTAGCAACAACGATACGACACGACATGAGACGATAGGCGAGGAGCAGATTTGCGCATCGCATGCAGAAGACGTGTGCGAGATGCATTGAAGAAGGATATCCGTCGATCAGCCAGTCAGCAAGCGGCATTTCCTTCCTCTTTGCACAAAGTGGCGTCAGCCGCTCAGGAATAGATTACTGACGCGACGAATGACCTTCTATCAATGATCAGATTCGAGGTACCTAGGAACGTTAAGCGGACTATTCGCGAGAAGAGCATGATAACAACCTCACATTAGCGCTTCGGCGTCCTTCACGCAATGTACAATGTCATACAATTATTGTAGTCACACTAGCCATCTTCGTCTGATATTCCGCAGTCAGCAAGATTAAGACTGTTCAGAAGTACATTGACTCAATAGGGTGGCGTTATCCAGGCGAGGCGGAATATCTCTATATCCAGCGGTGACATGTCCCTATCTAACTACAGCGCACTTCCCTGCCTTGCAAACCCTCACGTACATCGGTATCTCAGCTCGTTCCACAACAACCCTTACGTCTCCTGCTGAGCAGTTGTAAGCTTAACATCCAAACTCCCCTTTTCCCACAGCGCAAACACTTTCTGCTCGCCCATCCAATCACGCACTGGGTCCACGAGCTCGAGGTCAAAGTGCCAGAGGACTTTAGCAAGAATGAGTCGCATCTCCGCATACGCGAGGCTATTCATTGTGTTAGCAAGAAGATCTACACGATATGAGATGATAAGGGAAAGGTACGAGGGGTAGGTAGGGGCGACATACTTCTTCCCCAAGCAATTCCTGGGCTCAAAGCTAAACGGCTGCACCACCTCACGGATGTCGCTCTCGTACTTGGCCGGCCTCTCGCTTTCCAGCCACCGTTCAGGCACAAATGCGTCTGCGTCTGCAAAGTTGCGGGCCGAGTGGTTCGTGGCGTGCTGCGACACGTACACTGACGTGCCGCCTGGGACGTAGTGGCCGCTGATCTCCTGGCCCTGACCTGGCACGACGCGCGGAAATCCCGTTGGCACGGGTGGGTAGTAGCGAAGACCTTCCTGCAGGACTGCGATAAGGTAGGGCATATTGTTGACGGCGTCGATGGTGATGTCGCTGCTGCTTTTGAAAGTGCTGCGGATCTCGGTTGTCAGGCGGGTATAGGCTGCACAATTACGGAGAAGCAGGTACGTGGTCCTCGAGAGGGTGGTGGCTGTTGTTTCGGATCCAGCAACGAGGAAGATGACTGCGTTGGAGTCCATCTCGGCGCGTGTTAGGGCGCGGTTGTCTTTGTCTTGGTTCTGCAGGATGAAGGTGAAGAAGTCTGGGCGTGTGGTCTCTTTCTCCAAACGAGCTTTAACGCGTGCTTTTGTCATGTCGAAGAAGTCCTTGCGCGCACGCACTGATGCCTGTGTGTCGACGAAGAGGTTTCGGAATTTGTCAAACAGCCGGAACAGGATGTACTTGTTGCGGATGGCGATGGTTGGGATGCCTATGATATTTCGGAAAACCATATTAACCCACTTGTGATACTGACTGTCGCGCAAGCAATACAGAGGCTCGCCGAAAACGAGGTCCGCGATGATGTCAAATGTGGTGTAGTTGTACCAACGTATGATATCGACTGAGTGACCCTGCTCTGCCTGCTCTTTGAGCTTGTGAATCAGCAAGTCGACGTAGCTCATAAGCAGCGGTTCCTGCAACCTTAAGGCTTTGTCACTGAAGGCATGTGAGAGGTTGCGACGCAGGCGGGAATGATCAGCTTCACCACTGATGATGATGGAATAGACCCCATTGATTGGAGTCGGGAACCAAGCCTTGTCTTTGAGGTAGGCACCAGTGTCTTTGTACTTGCCAGTACGGAAGCCGTAGACATCGGGCCAAGCAGTCTCGCCACTGATGAAAGACAACTCGGTTGGAGCGACGCGCACAACGTCGCCGTATGGGCATAAAGTTCTTGAAGCCAGTCGGCAATCTCTCCAGAGCGCATTCGCAGGGCATAAGGGATGCCGGTGGAGGCGGCGAGCCATGGGCCAGGTATTCGGCGAAGAGGGGAGAAGAATAGGTTGTAGATTATGATACTGAGGCTGTATGTGAGGATCTGGAGTTTGTCAGCATACTCTATACATGTTTCATCATCGGCATGTTATCTGTCCGCGCAGTGGATATACTCAAGCTCGAGTAAATACTGAACATGATACAATGTACTTACAGAGACTGCCAAAACGCCAAGATAAAAGATTATGCCAGACACGCTGAGCGGGTCGTGGTGTAGAAACTCCATCTTGACTTCAACAACATGAAATACTCAAATCGGTGCCGATGTTATTGTATATATCGGAAATGTTTAGTTCATGGGCAAGGAGTATATAAGCTGACTTCCGATGATGTGGCCATCTCCGGATGAATGGTCGCGGTTCCGTTCCATGTGCCCAACATTTAGGGTCAGCATTAGCGTCAGACATTGATGATCACGATATGCCCAATCTGGGAAGAGCATTTTGATGAAATTGACCTCAGCTCTAGTCTTAGCGTGGGGATCAGCAAGCGTGTATATCCACTTCCCCCTCCACAAGAGTGTCGAGCTCGGCCGAGGCGTGGCACACAAAGTGCTTGTTTTGCAGCAATGCCGATCAACAATACTCTTTTGTGCGACGGCGTGCATTCAATGTGGCTTGATTCGTGCTGTGCAGAGCTCGAAATTCGGACACTCGGATATAAAAGGAGCCGCCTGGCTCGGAGCACGGAGCTTGGAGTCGGATCTGCTGGCGCTTCACCATCCAGGTCAGCACGTTTAGTAGTGAGTTGGTAAGTGGAAGCATGACCAAGGAAGTTCATGGTCTCATTGGGTGGGAGAGAGGCGCGAAAGGGCCAGTTTTCCGTTTCTCCGCATCAACAGCTTTATTCGAATAGTTGAGTGATTGTCGCATCTGTTATCATTTAGCTAGATCATCATGTCATTGCACCTTCCCACGGGTGAGTTTATTTTAGGATGCAGCTTGACCGAAGTACTCATCATGAATCCTTACTTTTGAATCTGGAGAAAAGTCGCTTTGACGACAGTCTAGTAGCTTAGCTAAGCGCTTGCTTGCTCTCTCAGCACTAGCCGTTGGGTGGTGATTACAACTCAGAACTGGTCAGAGGATCAACCGCTGGGATAGTCACATTGGTCTTGTTCGAAGGACGGGCGAGTGCAGTGCCTTGAGTGGTAAGCGTATTGTAGTGATTGGGTGAGACGAATGCGAAGGCATCGGGATTATGGTCAATATCGAGAGCAGCACAAAACGCTGTAAACAGAATCAGCGACCTTGAGAGCGGTGGATAACGGCACATAACGGCTGTATATGACGATTTGTATTGCATCTGGTGCCTGGTGGACCAACAAATGATTGGCATATCCTGTGGAAACCATCCTCAAACTCCACTTTCAGACAAGGCGTTCTGGCCAGCCACAGCACGCCGGTTTCGATGAAGGTTTAGATATCGAGGCGCGCATCGTCCGCGAGCGGATTGTGTCGGTCGTTCGAGTGTTTGGCTTAGAAGATGTTGCAATAACCGCAGGGTGCTTCCAGCATGGCCGTGAGTGCCGCGACAGCATACTCATGCTCTCCTCGTCCTGACCGAATTCCCGGTCTGTGGACCGTCTTGCGCAGCGTTCCACGTCTTGACAAACGCCCTCTGCGTCTTGTCCGCATACTGCTCAGCGCTAACCTCCTTTACGCCTACTTTGGCCCCGTCCTTTGTGAACACGACATTCTTCTTCTCCATCTTGCGCACGCCGCGCTCAGCAAGCTCGTTCGAATAGAGGTAGATCTGCGGGCTTGGCATTAGCTGTGCGCGTGGAAGTGGAGCGAACGGGTGGGGAGCATGGGTCGCCTGAGAACGATGGCTATGGGAGTCGAGATGGGCGAGACATACCTGGTACCCAACCCAACCTACGCCTGCGACAACCAGGAAGAGCACGGCTAGCGGGATGAGGTTCGAGGCGCCCATGTTGGGAAAGTGACGTAGTGGTTGGCTGGTATGTATATGCGGTATTGGTGGTGGAAGCTGGGAAGCCTGAATATTTGTTGGATCGAGAATAGAGCGCAGGGACGCAGAGCAAGGTACAGTATTTAAACGTGTCTTCGGGGTAAGAAAGTACGAAAATTGCTTGCGTTTGTGATTCCACAGTCTGTTGAATCTACCCGCGGGCGGACATTGCAGGGCGCGCTTGGCTGCGCCTCATTGCGGGCCGCTCGAGCAACTGGTTCGTGCTGTGCGGCTGGACCCTGAGACAAACTGACAGCTGCTGAGCTCACGCGACTCGATGTCTTGACGTGGAGGAGACTTTCATGCGGTGGCAGCTGGTGCAGACGGCAGTTTGACTCGATTCTGAAAGCGTGACTGTGCCGGCATCTTGTGAGCGTTTGGAGGGCCGTTCGTAGATCACCTCGTTTGACAATGCGCTGGTGGGTCCATTTGGGGCTTGTCAATGCAAAGCCGGACATGGTAGTCGTCACATCACTGCAAGGGCCATGACGGAGTCGGGCATACTTGAAACCGAAAGGCGTAGTAGAAGTCAAGCAATACTGGCAAGCAGTACGAGAGGAGAAGCGTCACACGCTTGTGTCACCAGATGTTGTTATTCTGTCGCTACATTGTAAGGGAGCACCATAACCAGTTCGAAAGACGTGGCTGGTGCGCAGGGGCAACACGACCTCAGTCTCAACTAATACGGCGACAAGACAAATTTATATGCAGAAGCATACCTGGATGCAAGGCCGACCAGCGATGGCTTCGAGATGATTCAATGTTCAAAATTCTGTGCTGTGCTCATGATATCGCTATGCAAAATGAATATCTTCCCACGCCTTTTCGCACTCTGCTCTACATCTAGCCCCAATACGGCGTTCGCAATCCCACAAACTGACTCCCCATGTTTGTGTTGTCATTGTCATCATTCTTCTTCCTCTGCCCAGCAAGCTACGTCATATCAGCTTCATTCGCTCAGCTCCGGGTCATGTCAATATAACGAGCGGAATGTTGACTCACCTCAAGCTGAATGTGTCGATGTACATGCACCAGCCAGTCGACATAGCTTTGCGCCTCATTGTTGCGATCTTCATACAGCAATCGCGCAAACTCATACTCGGCACCGTCCAAGCCTTGTCTCGCCAGCTGCACTGCGAGTGCCTTGGATGCTCGGTTGCCTTCGAGGTATTGCAGGATGTTCCGGACCTGAGCATTCAGGTGCGTGTCGAGAACAGGAAGGGAAGAGGCAAATGGGTCGAGAGATTTCAGGGAGCTGAATTCGGGGCCAAAGAGGTCTTCGAGGAGGTTAGGACTGACGTGTTGATGAATCCAGAGTAGACAAATCTGGCCGTTGTCGACAATGTACACACCGCCTTCCTCGACCTTGGCGAAGGAAGCGCGCACGCCCGAAGGCATGCGAAGGTGACCGTTCTCGTTAGCGAAGCCGTCCGCAGGGTCGAGATTGTGCACTGCAATGACGCGAGGGTAGAGGTAAAGGGAGAGCTCGAGGGGCCCCATTGAGCGAATGAGTCGCATGTCGTGAACACGACGATCTGTGGGTTCCTTGCCAGCCTTGAAAGCTCGCGACTTAATCAAGCCGAGCATGTACATGGAGAACTCCTTGAGATTTTCAGGGAGGACAAGCTGGCCAGGCGGACTATTCCCGGTGAAATTCTTCCTATAGCCCGCAAGGATATCCACAGTCTTCTCTGTCAGTGCACCTCGGATATCTTTGAGACTCTTCTCGCTCATGCGTGCACAGGCTTCTTTGGCGATAATGTTGACGACAGCATCTTGATCAACAAATTTCATGCACTCGCCAGCGCTTTGGCTTACACTGGCGACGATGTTGCTGCAGCGGACGCGGCGCTCTCCACTGGCTGTTGTGTACAGTAGAGCACTCTGAAAATGAGCGTCGAGCTTGGGATCGAGCTTGCCATCATAACTGAACAGGACACCGATGGCTTTGTCAGCGTCAATGGTACCGAATTCAAGATCTGCGCCGAAGTTGTGATGGAAGTAGTTGCCGTGGTACCCAGAGACTTGCAGACCGTTTGAGCAGCGAACTTTCATCAGCGCTTGATATCCTGTTTCTCGCGTAACGGTGTGGGTGATTTCCTTTGATAGCTTGAGGTTGTCTCGTGGTGAGTGGAAATTGGGGTAGTAGAACACTTCACCACCAGTAGTTGCAGATACATGGCCTGACTTGTGTCAATGCATGCATACGACAACGGACTAATGCAAACTTACCTATTGTTGCGATGTCAAGATACCCGCCGCTAGGAGCCGCAAGGAAGAAGTCACACCCGATACCATTCTCCACCATCTTCTTTGCCACTGACGTAAAGCCGGGGTGTTCCGTCTTGAGCAACTTCTTCTCAGCATCGGTGTTATGTACGTTGCCATCGTCTCTCATGAACAGCTTTCCTGGACCGAATGTTGGTAATGCGCCCAGCGAGCAGATAATCTTTCCACCAGTAGCAGTCAAGGCAGCGACTGCAGAACTGAGAGTTGGTAGCAGAGCTGGCTCAGGCTGCCTGAACTCTTGGAACATTTTGGGCAGGGAGGTCAGCAACGACATAATGACGATTTTTGATTCTTGAGGGTCAACGAAAAGCCCCTCAGTAAATGGCAAAAATGGCTCCTCGAGATCGGGCATGACCATCATTTGCGCAGTAGTAAGCTTCGAGCTCAGATTGTAGAAGTGCATCTCCTTGTCGAATGAAATAATGCCGACCTTTGCGCCCTGTGGAATCTTCACGGTATTCTCTGATGCTTCGGTTTCTTCGTTCTGTTCGCCGTACAAGGACCTGAGGATGCCAGCACAGAAACCCTCAAGGAAGCCACGCTCAACACTCTCCGCCGTGACGTCAATCAGGAATAAGTATCGGAGACCGACAGGCTCTTTCTGACCCCAGTACTCTTTCGGCACAACATAGTCCACCGTACCAAGTGTCAGCTCAGGACGCTGGAGCCTGTCCACGCGCACGCCACTAGCATCTGTAGGAGCAAAATACTCTCCAGGCACATCGTTGGGAAACGTGCACATGTTGCACACAAGCTTATTGCCGCCAGCCTTGAACTGCATGAAAGGGTTGATGTATGCACGACATCTCCTGCACCTCGGAGGACCAGTTTCACCAAAGTCCAGCACCGGCACAGGTGTCTCTCCTTCTTGCAGCGGCGCAAGTGGCTGTAATATAAGGCCGAGTGGTAGGGCTGTGGCTGCAAGCGCATCGGCGGACACGGGAATGTTGTTGAGAGTCAGTCTGGCGAATTTGGGTGACGAGTTGCCTTGGTCGTAAGCAACGAAAGGGACAGTGGCAGGAGGCGGTATGTGGTGCTCCATAGTTGGGTAGATGTGCTGGAGGTAGTATTTGGCAGGCGCATCACGCGATTTGGGAATGCTCGGTATCTGCTCTGGGTCAACCTTACCCTGTGCCGACCCCTGAACGGCAGTCCCTGGCTGCGGTGTGTGTACTCTGGCAGCATGCTGCATAGGCGAGGCTACATTGCCTGGCGAAAAGAGTGGTGTCGCAGCAGGGAACTGGCTCATGGCGGGCGTGATCTCTGGCTCTTGCCATTGTGGTCCGCCAACCTGGGGGCTGAACTGCCTGCCGTTGGCCATATCTGAGCTTGCTCCCGGTCCCTCGAGGTTGTGATACGCATGTCTGTCCTTCTTCTTGCGCCGGTGGTCTGGTGTCGCATCCCCGCTCAGCCCCAACCCTCCCATCTGTGATGCCAATGTGTCGCTCTGGTATGACCCGGCCTGATCGATGAGCGGGCTTGCTTGAGCTGGGAAGTAGCCTTCCTGCTGTACCGGCTGCTGCTGTTGCGCCGGGGAACCGTGCTGCGGAGCTCCGGCCGGGAGATAGGGACTGCCACCTTGTTGATACCCGGCGGGGCTCCCAGCGACAGGAGGACGCCATCTTGTAGGGTCGTCCTTACGCGGCGGCGCGTTGGGGTTCGGCGAGCCCTGTGCTTGGGCGTGGTACATCGAGAAGTCGCTCATGATTGCGCCGCGGAGGTGCGAGCTCGGTAGTGTGGAAGCGCTCGTGCAAGATGAGATGGTGGGCGCTGCTGAGATTCGCGGCGGGGTGGTTGATTAGGAGCTATCGGCAGGAGTGTCTATATCATGTTCTGGGTGTCAGACAAGTCATTCGGTGCAGCGTGGGCACAACACCGAAGTTGGTGATGTGGCTGTTACGATGGTGGTGCTGTACTTTACGGAAGCGCGAGCATGGACCCATGCACAGCTCTTAAACCAATACGCAACGCTTCAACCAGTCAGCGCGGTAATTGTTGCCAATCCATGATTAAATGCATCTCTTGTGGACAGCATGCTAATCTTGTTTTGCGCACACACGCACACACCTCATAAACTACGTTGAGTTCGTTCGCGGTCAACGGTGCAAAAGAGGGGCCTTCATGTGAAGTGCAGGGGTCCGCCAATCGCGTGTCGTGTCAATATAAATGTCAAGTCTAGACGAAACGGTTATGTGGAACTTGGCATCGCTGCTTAGATGATTCTCTGATATACTACAGTCTCTCTTGATGTCTCCTATATACTCATGACGCAGTTTCGCCCCCCGGGTTCATGACAACTCTGTCTCACCCGTGTCTGAGAAGCCATCAAATCATTCACCGTAACTCTCACTCGAGCTTTGATGATATGAGTGCGTCAGAACAACCGCATCTGTGCTGTATGTGTGCCTTTCCCTACCCGTAGCCCATATCTGCGGTCTACTCCAACTTATCTAGATGTGCCAATCGTGTCAACACCACGTGCTTGTTTGTCTCTTCAATCTCGCCCGCCAGGAACACTTCGTCCAGTATCGCATACACCTGTCATGTGTTAGGCCCCTGGTCTTGCGCAATTCTAAGCTAACCCTCCACCACCACGTTGCCAACTTCGGCTGCTGCGGCCCTGGCCCATACTCTTCTTGTGCACGTACCTTGTAAAAGTTGAATACCAAGTCTAGTTCGCAAACGTTCCCAAAGAAGGCATCCAGCACTTCAACAAAGAAATGTATCGCCTCCAAGTATGCCAGTTCATTATCGTTCGTATCGACGCAGGCGCAGAAAAACAGACCGGCGTAGCGCCGGTATACAATCTTGGACATGTTGCGGAACTCGACGAAGTTTGACTGGTGCTTCTGGTCGCGCGGTGCTATGAGGCGGTGCACCTGGTGGACATGGTCAGAGAAAGGTTAAGAAGTAGAATCGGCGGCGAACACGGAGCGATAGAGCAGTAAGAAAGGGGGAAGTACCTCGCCCTTTAGCTTGACCTTCTCTTCATCCTAGGTCTGTCAGCTTTCGTTCCGTACAGGACTCTCTCATACTGACGCTGTACGGCGCATACCACTTCGCCAGCCTTGTCTTCCCCCTATGCAGGCCTGATCAGCAACACAACCGTCTCAGTGCTGACATCGGTGGACGTACTGCCGATTCTGAATCAGGATGAACGAGAGCACCATCTTGCCGGTGGAACTTCTCCTCGGCGCATGGGCACGTCAGTCGTCAGGGACCAAATGTCGGCGGAGGGCGGAGGTGATGCCGCCCACCCCTGCGCTGCTCCAGTGCGGCCCCACTTTTCTGATGTGGGGCTGGATTGACTTGCAGGCTTGCCTTGTCCTTTGCTGTGTATAAACACTTGACATCTAGGTATCACCCATCATTCTGTAGAGTTTCGTCGTGCCCTTTACAGTATTGCGCATGCCATGCGTAAAGCACTTTGCTTTGCTTGTCCATGACTGCGCCAATTGAACCACGCCTTTTACTCGACTTGTCAGAGCATCGTTGTTCTGGTCATTGTCTCGTTTTCGCAGACTTCGACAGTGCAATTAATGGTCATTATTAGCCATTGATTGCCTTCAAGAAGCACGTAGGCTCGATTGCTCGAAACCAACATTTCCAAAAGCGAACGCGAGCTTGGCATTCAGATTGCATCCACAAGCGGCGCCTCTTCCGTCAGTCTGCTTCCTTTTGCTTGCTTGGAATACGATCTTCCCCGCTCGATCCGTCTGTTGACCAAGTGCCTGGGCCATTGTTGTTGAGCACGTGGTCTCTGTCAAGCTCCTTGAACCTTCATCGACCTCGGCATGTGCATAAACTGGTGAGGGTGTTCGATAGTTCGCAAACTAGCCAGGCAACTGCCGGAGCTAGCCTTACACGGATGACCATGACGCTCATTTTGGTCCATTTCTACAAAAGAAAACTGTTAGATCTTTGTTTTCGCGGGCAGACTATCGGCGGCGATGTGAAGTGGTTACCACGATTTCATTGATCTACAGGAAGCTAGCATGACCACAATGTACTTAAAGGGTCGTTGGACAAGGCGACAGTGATAGTTGGAGCCTCACACGATCCACCATGAAATCTGTCAACGTTGCTCTTGCTGCCCTCGTATCGCCATTAGTGCTCGGTCGGCCTACAGAGATCGTAGAACAACAGGCTGCTCAGCCCCGTGTACAGAGTCCGTACACCACCATTGTATTCCCAACTCATACTGACTACTTCAAGTCGAACCAGTATTGTACCCGATACTACAACGCTACACCAGATTTGCCGTGGCTTCCCTCGCAACTTTCACATTCAATCTCGGCACCTGCCCCTCACCACCATTCAAATCAACCCTTGTTAAAACCATCGTCAATCTCCTCACCGACACCCAAGTGGCCATTTTTAAAGATGACGCTGCCAAAGAATTAATCGTTTCCTTCCCTGGGACTTCATCGGTGCAAGACTTCGTCACCGACTTCGCCTTCATCCCGCTCAACCAGAGCACCGCTCCAGGCTGCACAGATTGTCGCGTCCATGGCGCCTTCTACGCCGCCTGGCGCTCCATCGCCGACGAAGTAACCGCCGCACTTGGCGACCTCAGAGCAAAGAACCCGGGCTACAGCACCGTCCTCACAGGCCACAGTCTCGGCGGCGCCCTGGCGACCCTCGCTTACACCGATCTAAAAGCCAACAGCGTGCCTGTGAAGATAGCATATACCATGGGCGCACCGCGCGTAGGCAACAAGGCATATGCCGACTTCAACGACCGCCTCTCCGGCGCCTCAGATAGCAACCTCGGCACTCTGATCCGCATCACGCATGAAATCGATGGCGTTCCCGGACTGCCAACACAGGACATGGGGTTCCAGCACTCGCGGACGGAGATCTTCCAACTGGACAATGCGGCGGGGAAGCAAAGTCCGAAGACGACGTATAGGTGCTTTGGACAGGAGGCTGGGGACTGTAATCGTGCGACTGCGACGGGATTCATTAACCAGGATCACCTGGTGTATACGGGTATTCAGATGACGAATGGAGTAGAGTGTAGAAACACCTAGTGTTGATCGTTTGGAATATCCTGTGGGAGTTGATTGAACTGCGCCGAACATGTGAGGAGGCATGCGATTCACCACTCAGAATACATTATCATTAATGTCAAAGTTCGGTTCCATGCTAGGCAGCTTCTGACTGCTTCAAAGATGCTGCGCTACTTCCCATCAGTGGCAGCCGCTTAGCTTCGTGCTAGGCTTTTCTCGAATTCAAAGCCTTTGTATTATCGTCCCGCGTCGAACGCATCTCCGTCTCCGACCAACACGTTTGTCTGACTCATGTTCGGAGCTCAGTGGTTTGTTTGTAGACAATCCAAGTGGCGGGGCAGTTCACCCTTGTAATCTAGGTTGTCAATCGTACCAGTTGTCAATTGTCGAGGTAGTAGTTCCCACTATTGGACGGCCATTGTTCATATAGCAAAATTTGTCATGCCAGACGGAGTATCCCACAAAGCTTCCCACGAAAAGTCAAAGGCGTTCGGATCCATGATATCGGACAGCAGAAAATTGGTGTCATCGAACGTGGGCACGGGCGGGACCTCGGCGCCAGTGCCGTGTCCATTCGGTGGCGCCATGCTTGTGATCTCGGTCTCAGACGGTGGACCGGGTTCTCTAGAATTTAGAGATGCTATCCTTGAAACGGGCTCGGTACATCTCTCGAGACAATAAATTGCTATATCCCAGTCGTAGTTGTCGCGGGCGTATTGTATGTGCGCTATGGCTCTTTGCAACCGGTCTACAGACGTGTTACGTATCTCCGGATCCTGTGTTTCGACAGTGCATCGAAGAGACACTGTGATGGCATGAACAAGCAGATGTGTTACATATGGAAGCCAGAAGTCGTGAAACTGAACTTCCCCAAGCGACAATAAAAAGTCGAGAACCGCCGAAGACGCTGTGCGCAGCTGATGCATCCTGTCCCTGCCGAGAGTGCTGTCTCCCTCAAGTACGGCGGAGCGAAGCGTTAAGCGGGCAAGAAGTAAGCGAGTCGACAGGAAGCAGAACCATAAATTACTGGATCCAGGCTGATTGGGAAGTGGAAGCCCTGCAGACCAGTCAGCTGTATCCTCAATATGTGTTCGTCTCCTTCACGACTTACATGTGGGTAATTGAGCTTCCAGATCGTTCAACTCGCGCTTGTAATAGGCTACCTGCTGTGAAAGTTGCATCCGATCCGGTTCTATTTGATATATAAGAGGAATGATTGAGCCCACAAGCTCGGTCAGTGCACAGAAGTGGACAAAGCACGTGGTCGCCTGTTTCTGTAGTTGATTCGCCTTGTGACCGAGGATCGAGTTGACGGTAGGTCGTGGTACATCATAATATCCTTTGGTGATGTGCGGAGGACTGCCATATGCAACGCTGGACCACGTGTCCGTGATCAGTACGCACCACCACAGTCGAACTCGGACAGATCTCTCGTTCTCTGTGATATTCCATTTTGCTGGGTCTCGATGCAGGCCAAAGGTTTGAGCGAGCGAAACAGTCTTGCCACACAGTGTGATGTTGCCAACAATTGAAACCGAAGGACGGCCAATCTGATCGAGGATGGCAGTTGATACTGTCGACATACCCGGGCTCAGAAAATCCTCCAATGTCGCCGAAATTGCTTTGTTCCACACATAATGAACGTCGGGTTTAGGATGCATTTTCAGCGTTTCTGACCTGTTCCACATTGGTGATCCATGCCCATAAATGACGCACATAAGGTTACTTGGTGCCTTTTCAAGCTGGCCGCTACGCAGAAGAGCACACATTTCTTCGTCAAGCACTGGAAAGTGGTAGTGGACGTGTCTGAAGTATAGGTCCACCACCTCGCGCTTGAAAGGACCCATGAGCTGCTCAAGAATATCAAGTTGCGATCGCCCACATCCACTCCCTGGTGGTAAACCGGTTCTGAATCTTGGTACAGTAAGATATACGATTGGATCCTGTACATCGTGATTCAGGGTCTGGTATGAGGACGTGTCAGCTGCCTCGCCCCCGGACTTCCTATGCTTGGCAAGGTGACGATTAAAGATGTCAAGGTCCTCAGCAAGATGCGATGCCATAATAATCGATGCAGATGGGTTGTTCGTGGACTTGTGCAGTATAGGCGCTGCCCGAGGCCGTAGGGGTCCATCTTCCATGCCGTCGTCGTGACTGATCCTACGACGTTTTGCTGGTTTCTTGTCACCAGTCTCTTCGCTCGGTGAACTCGTCGAGGACTCCACATATTGGCATTTCAACCGGCGTTCTCGACATGATAAACATGGCTCTCCTGGTATATCAATGTGACAACGGATTTTGCGCGAGCGACATCTGGTGCATGCTGGCACCTTGTGCGATCGATATGGCCGGTTTTGAATCGGCGCCGCGCTGGCCATCAATGTGTATCGACCACGTTATTGACAGCCCTGTCGCTCTATCTCATATATACCGGGTGCTGTTGCTAAGAATGGAGTTTTTTACCGGGCAAATTGGTGATTGTTGAGATTGGAGGTAAAAGACTAGTCATCTGAATAGGCGACGGCTCGCGCGCGGAGAAAGAGCCGGCTAAACTTACTCCGGCCAAAAATGTTTCTTAGTGCCATGGCACCTTATTTGAGGCTCCACTCCATCGTCCTTGGTTCACAAATCCAGACCACATAAGCTGCAAATCCTTTGAGAACAGCGAATACGGTTGTGTCTAATGATGTACACGCGCCTGATAATCCAAATCACGTTTTTACTTCAGTCTCTCAAACCTGCTCTTCCAATACCGCTCACTAAGAAAAGCTTTGCGTCTACCAGGCACGAAAGATCGGAAACGCAAGTTTAGCTATTGGCAATTGAGGCTGTGAAACGAATTGTGATGTCCACCACCGACGCCTGTTCCATGTATTTCTCTTTTTCGCATCCTCTTACAAAAACTTTACGGGAAGGAAAGGTAGACCTCAAAGACAGAACGATGACACGACAGTAGAGGTGTCCGATTAACTTTGAAGGACGCTGCTCACCTCGGCTGCGCCACTGTGCCCGCCTACAAAGCCATAACTCAGTCATAACAGCGACAAGTTTGAGTTTAGCTTGGTTAACGTTCATCTCGCAATGCCTTGATATGCTGGCTGAAAGATGACTGATTAAGACACAATACGATCAAACCCTGGCAATCAAACCGGAAGACCACTTGTTTAATGTCACACCAATGCTCGACTTGAGAAGGAAGCTTTTGCTGAGGAAAGGCTTACCGCTGAGGACTGCTCGACTTGACTGAAGGATGCGATGACGATGTGTATGGCGAGCGACACGAAGAGGCTGAATAGCATTCGCAGCGGTAAAGGCCTGACGACAATAGAATCAATTTTCTGCAGAAGGATAAACCTCAAATTCATGAGACAAAAACATCGTCGTCGAATCAATCATGTCTTTACCACAGTTTTCAATACTCCTTCCCTACAAAGCAGCGCCCTTGGCAGCCAGTCCCTGCAAGATAGCTGCAACGGCCAAGGTAGTCGCTGTCGGCTTATCGCCTGACTGGAGATAATTCGCAGCCGCACCGGCCAGAATAGCCACCAGCAACCCAGCAATGCTCTTGTCGTAGATGTCGAGCAGGCCAGTCTGTGCCCATTTGTAGTTGAGGATGGCTAGGGACACTGTCAGCTTAGAGCTCTGGCAGCAGCATGTACTGATCCGGCAATCTGGTTGTAATGTGGAGAACTTACACATCATAAGAAAGAACCCGCTTCCTTCGTACCAACCGGCCTTCACGGCACCGCGCAGGGCAGTGGGTAGAGCACTGATGGAAGCATGCTTGAATTGTTCAAGGCCTTTGGTCTATGGATCTTGTCAGGCTCTTATTTCCATCATCTCTAAAATGGATCGGTTAATGAACGCACTGTATGTCCGAGCGAAAGCACGGCATGGGCCACTGCTGCCGCGAGGAGGAGTGGGTGCTTTGAGGAGGCCATATTGAGAGCTGACATATATTTTCAGTACTTGACTAGATTATTGTACTCGTACGTGTCTAACGTTGTATTTGAAATGCTTATGCAGAGGGCGAACTACGTTAGCCAGCTCGAGCTGAGCCACGCGAGTCGAATGGATGTAGGCCGAGGTTTATACCGCATTCAGATGAACCCCACTTTTCAGGGCTTGGTGCGGGTCCGCTGCCGTCTTACCTCTTAGCTAGGCAAGTTCAAGCTTGACATCACATCAAACAATGACGGGTCGTGTGTGTGTGGATACGCGACTATAGCATAAAAGCTTTGGTAGGCCTGGCGGCACTGGGAACCATAACGAGTATCTTGGATGACATGTGTCTGCTGCCTCGCCCAGCTCGGCGCGGCTGACCTTTGTGCGAGCTTTTAGCCTTACTTGACCCAGTCCAAGCAACTAATCATTTACTTTTGTACATCCTCCAACGCCAGTTATAGCAGAGATTGATTTCCCCTTCTTTGGTGGACCTGAACTCCCCTTAAAAACCCGACCGGCCATCACCACCATCATTCTCATTCTTTCCATCTTCCTGGGCCGGGACAGTCGCCGGCAAGACACCCGTGGCAATGACATCAAGGTCTGAGAGACCGCCAGCAGCTGTTGCCGGAGAATCATATGGTCCCGCATGATCCTCTGCACAGGCAAGCTCTTCTGCCTTCTTTTCTGTCCACATAACCGCTTCATGCACTGCTGCCTTGACGCCCTCTACCATCCCTTCGACTGCCTTGGCAGCGGACTCGGTTCCATCTGTACGTTGGCCGAAGGGGGTGTTAAGGCGGTTAAGGGATGGCCGTGTTGGTGCCGCTTGTTCGGACTGACATGGTTAGAATTGATGTGCTGATAGCAGAGACAAGTAGCAGCCCACATTGCTTTTCTTTGTCATGTTGTTCTCTGTCGTGTTTTGACTGTTCTCACACTGGCTGGCTGCGGCTGCCTCTAGCGCTCCGGGTCGTATGCTTTGCATTGCGAATGCGTCAAGTGCTTCGGCCTTCATGACGACTTACACTCCCCAAGAGCGAGGCCACAACGAATATCTTTGCCGAAGGGAATCGTGAAATCAAAACCACGAAAGAAGGCGAGTTGAAATTCGTGGTGAGTCGCAATATTTGATCAAAGCATGTGTCGTTCGGTGGATGGCACTCATTATCTACGCACCTTCTTGTTTCTTTGATTATTTGTTTGCTTTTGAGTAGCGACGTCATATCAATTGCGGAAAAGGAATTGGCCAACCACGTGCTTAGGCATACGCGCACTTCACTTCGATCAAGCTTACAGAAGTATGCCTTCATTGCTTGCTTGCTCGCTTGCCTACTGTAATACATACGCAGCATTTTGTCAGGAGCATTATGGGTCGCAAAAGTGCACGCAAAGCAAAAAGAAAGAAGGGGGATATTTTCATTTGTATCCTGTAGAACTACCTGACCGACCAGCTGAGGAGAGGTAAAACAGGGAAGGGATTGTCAGCTATGCTTTGAAAAACCGAGCTGTATCATGACGATCCTCATTCTGCCTTTCCCATTCACCGAGGCCATCATTCTGGCTTGGCTTACCAATATGCGAACTTTTTTCTCGCCCCCAAAGCTCCTTGTGAGTGTATTGTCTGCCGTTTGCTGGCGACAATCGTTGAACAGACCTCCTTCCACGGAGAGTCCGTGCTTCGTCACCAGAGCTGCTACTGCCCGTTCCTCCTGGCAGATTCAGAAAACGACTCCATGCTTGCTGGGCGCTCTCTAGTGAACTACTGGCGCGAACGGTTCGCAACACGGCTGAGCTACCGAGAAGGTCGTGCTGTAGCATGGTAGTCTGCAGCGTAGTAATGCTTTCCTGCAGTACATCGATAGCCGCGTTGACCGGAGAGTTCATCTCACGGTGCCAGGCGCGACCAAGTGAGACAAGGCTCGTACTCAGATTAGGTATAGCCGAAACATAGTCGATGTATGGAGCAGAGAGATCCACGGTAACGTTTTCAAGGCTGGGTGTACTGGTGGGAAGCACGGATGGAAGAGCCAGGCTGGCGCTGATAGGAAGAGTTGGTGTTTCGGGCGGAGGCGTACTGCCATTGAGAGCTGAATTGACATCCGTGAGATTGAGCCAAGCCGTCTGCAATTGTGTCAGTACCGCAGACCTAAAGACATGATCGTCAAGGCATCCGCACCCTGTTGGTGTCGATCTGGAATTTCGACTGCAAGAGGGTAGAAGTGATGTTGTTTATGAGATCCGCAGTGCCCATCTGATTGCCTGTGCTACCAAAGCCCCAGCCTCGGTTCGGATTTTGGAGATCTCCGATAGTGTCTGCTGCTGCTTGTATGACCGTCCTCAGGTCGGCTAAATCCTGAAAGGCAGGCGTAGCCATGGCAGAAGGCACGAGGAGAATGCCGGTGACAAGCATGGTGACCTGAGTGAGCGCAGTAAACATGCTAGTCGGCTAGTGAGGGATGTGCTGAAGGTGATGAGGCAAAGCGATACTGGTCGCTAGGTATGCTCAGGTAAAGGGTTGGTGGTGTGTGGAGGACTTGGTATAAACATGCCAACAATGAGAGGTTTTGAGCAGCCGCTAGTAGGTAAGGAAGGCATCACAGACGCGTGCGCTGTGTGGCAGGTCCGTGTTGTGCGATTTCCTCTAATGCGAAGGTGCGAAAGAACATCAGGCGACGGTGCGTTGACACAAACTGAATATGATCGTTCGTCTGTGCAGAAACGAGACTTGGTGGAGCTAAGCAGAGACTTCTCAATATTCTCCCTCGTCCTCCTGAATCTAGTGATTGTTACGTGCAGCAGCCTGAGCTTTCTCGTACGCCCTCCACCAGAGCCCAATGTTTGTCGCAACTAACAAATCCATCATTTTCAACCCTTCATCCTCCAGTATTATTTTGCCCAGTTTTGCCTGTTTTCCACCAAAGCCACCCCCGGCGAACTCTTGACCAAGCGAGAGGTCCAGGCGATCCAGCGAGCTTCTCATGTCTTCACTCGCGTCGTCACGGTTGACAGACACCACAGAATTGTTGCGGCTATGTCGCTTATGCCTGAAGAAAGACGATCGCTTTGATGCCTCCTCCCTAGGTGATGCGGCTGGGGCAGCACTTGGAAGATTGAATCTCAGTTCGCTTACAGTTGCAGCTGCCGGTGGCGCGCCTTGTAAGCCAGGAATAACATGACGGCACTACAAAATGGTCAATACTCTTCGTCTTGCAGAGTCACATGTCCAACATACCTTGAGCGTACCGCCACTTGCACCTGTTATGAATTCACAACGTCCATTCCATGGACTTGTGAATACATAACCTCTGAAGTTCGAATGTCGTTCAGACACTTGGAGGGTTGCATATGTTTGGTCGTCTCTTGTCAAGAATGATGGCTCAGCGTACGGACTCTCGTCACTGTTGCCTCTCGAAGTGGGCCGACTTGGGGTTCGATCATGAGAGCCACTTTTCCGATGGCCAAATCCGCCACCTAGATGCGATCCCTCCATCCACAGGCGGCGACGGAACGTAGTACTGCTTCTTGTGTGAGAATCAGGAAAGTCCGAGCTTGAACATGGCGGATTATTCGCCGACTGGTAAGATCGGATGGACAAATCGCTCGTTCGAGTCGGTAAGTGAGGTCGATGGTCTGTGTCTGAATGAAGGAACTTGGAGTAGCCAGGGTTTGAGATCTCAATGTACATGGGAGCGCCTGGCTTCCGTCGTGCAGCTGCCTCAGTCATTCCGGTCGATGAAATCTCAGCCAGGGTTGGGTCGTCGATGCGAGCAACATTCCATTGCGCTCCAGATGCTGGATCTCTTCGAATTAGAGTGAGAGATATACCTGTAGAAAGGGTGTTCACTTCGGGTCTTCGCGGTTGCATTGCTGGTAAGTCATTCTCCGCCAATGATCGATTTGAATCGTATGATCCACGTGGTTCGTAGGCGGGACTCAACATGTCTGTTCTTTGAGCAAACTGGCCTGCACTTGCGTTCTGCCGGCTGTCAAAATTTGTGATTGGAGCCAAAGTTCCCGGCACGGGCTTTCGCGCAGGTGCTGTTGCTGCAATACCGGGAACAGCCTTGCGCTGAATGATTGGGGTAGATAGTCGATTTGGATTATTAGATCGTTGACCTGAGTAGTCTGGATCTTGGAAATCCGAGTGGCTAAGAAGGTTGACATCTTGTGGATGTTCAACGTGAACAAAGTAGAGTGAACTAGTGATGTCCTCTGCGGTGACAACCTTTTCTCGTGGTTTCATAGGCGAGAGGAAAACATCTGCATCAAGTCAGAACTTGAATCACAGCAAGCCTTCTGCGGATCTTGTACCTTTGCTGCCAGGCACACGCGCTATGTAGAGCACCAGCGGCTCATGCTTCTCATGAGTCGGGTTTCTAGGATATGCTGGCGGGTTGGATGCAAGTGCTGTAAGTGAGGAGAGCGATTTTGCTTCAACTGCCGTCGACGACATTGGAGCGAGGCAGAGCAGCGGAGTAGGCGGAACACTAGAGATATAACGACACTACGGAAGACGCGCAACGTTAGCTTGCAGATCATATATGAAGCAAAGCAGCTGAGACTGTGCTTGCGTTTGCTTTGGGTGGCTGTGCATACGCCCCCAGGGTTATCGTGTCCAGCAAATGTACTTGCAGTGCATGAGCCAGGCACGCGTGAATCTGAGTCAGTCGGCCAAGAACATAATCACGGTGCAAACGAGGCTGACGATGGTGAACGAGCGTGCAGCCTGAGCCTGAGCCTGGGCCTGAGCCTGACGCCAGTTGGGCACGGGGTGTGGCTGTCCTTCAGGATGGCTGGGGTGGAGTCGGACGGTGGGTCGCAGGCCCGTGCTCAAGGCGGTAGAACGACTGATTCTGTTCGGCCCAAAAAATAACGAAGCCAAGCCAAAAGTTCGAAATTGAGTACACACGACCTCGCCGCTGCAACTTCCACACGCCGACGTCACGGCTCGCAATTTAATCCACGTCTGTACAAGACAAGATCTCCACGTGCAATTTGCTCTACGTGTCAATATGCCTGACGATCTCGAGGTACGCTGCAGGAAGGCGCCCCCGCACCGTTCTTGCCGCTAACTGAGAGCTCTAGTCGAGACTGAAGAGCCATGCTCGAGCTTTCGAAGGGCTCATGTCGCTGATTCCAGCCAAAGAGTATTACGGAAAAGACGAGAGTATCACAAGTGTAGGCACCGGCGCGCTAGTTGCACCAGCTTTTCGCTGACATGCCGTGCAGACACAATGGCAGAAGAAGAAGAAGCAAACCACCGAGGAGCGCCAGGCCGCCAAGCGGGCGAAGCTGGATCCTGCATCGCACAAGTCTGCTCAAGACGTACTGGATGAGAACGCACGCAAGCGCAAGCGTGAGCTCGAGGGCGAAGTTGATGACGATGATGTCTCCGAGGCCCCCTCTTCAGACCTTGACATGGACATTGTGAAGGAGACACCGCTCGAAGGGATAAAGAAGCCCAAGAAACAGAAGACCAAGAAGGACGCTGACGCCGAACCTGAAGAAGTGGTCAAGGAAGGGCGGACGTTGACAAAGGCCGAGATCAAGGCTGAGAAGAAAAAGGAAAAGAAGAAGGAGAAGCTCGCAACCAAAAAGCAACAGGAAGAGAAGCGCAAAGCGTCGCAGGCTGAGTTCAAGGAGGGTCTTACAGCGCCCAAGGAGGTAACAAAGCCTCAGCAAAAGGTTGTCGAGGAAGATGAGGAGGACGATGAAGAAGAAGATGACGGTCTTGAGGACCCAGAGGATCGCATCGAGGCCCTCGATGTCAGCGGCCTCGTTGATGTTGAAGAGGGTCAGTCCACTGCTCCTACCACCACTACTACTACAAATTCCAATACCTCAGCAGCATCCGATGCATCATCGTCAACTTCCACTTCCGAGCCAGTCGCCACGAAGAAGGACGCGAAGAAAGAGAAGAAGCCACTACAGATCGACGAGAAGAGCCAGGAAGAGTTCCGCGCACGACTCAATGCCAAGCTCGAAGCCATGCGCGCAGCACGCAAAGCCGACGGACCTGACGGCCGCCCCGCAAAGAACCGCGCCGAGCTGATCGAAGCACGGAGAAAGAAGGAAGCCGCGCGCCAGCTCGCCAAGAAGACAGCCCGCCAGGACGCCAAAGAAGACGAAGCACGCCAGAAAGCCGAAGAGCAGCTCGCCCGGATAAGAGGCGGGTCGGGGTCCCCCTCCATCTTCCCCGCGCGCTCACCAGAAGCCGAGCGCAACTTCAACTTTGGCCGGGTCGCGTGGGAAGACGGCCAGGAGCTCGAGGGCGGGCTGTCCAAGTTCCTGGATGCGCGCAAGAAGAAGGGCAAGTCGGACACCAAGACGGCGCTCGAAGCCGCGCAGAAGAGACAGGCCCGCATCAACGGCTACGACGAGGCGAAGCGCAAGGACATCCAGGAGAAGGATCTCTGGCTCAACGCCAAGAAGCGTGCGCAGGGCGAGAAGGTGTTTGATGATGTCAACTTGCTCAAAAAGAGCTTGAAGCGCCAGCAGAAGCAGAAGGACAAGAGTAAACAGGAGTGGAAGGACCGTCTGACGAGTGTGGCGGATGGCAAGGAGAAGAGGCAGAAGAAGCGCGAAGAGAACCTCAAGGCGCGGAGAGAGAGCAAGGGCGTCAAGGGCAAGAAGAAGGGCGCGCCCAAGAAGGGTGGCAAGAAGCCTGCAAAGAGACCTGGGTTTGAGGGGACATTTAAGGGGAAATAGAGGTCAGACTGGGGACAAGGTCAAGGTCGGGCCGGGGATTGGGAACGAGTGGTGGAATACGTAAGATGGAAAAGAAATCTGTCTGGCAAGCATCGCGTTGAAGCGTGCACAAAATTTGAGGGGCATTTTGGCGTTTGATATCCCATCCAGTGGCTGGCATTGTCTGGGCGTCAGGGAAATATGTACAGCGATTCAATATGACGTCTTTGGAGAGCATCATGCACTTGACTATGAGTGATCAAGATCGAGTGATTTAGGGTGGTTTTGATGTAATTCAAAAGAACAATGAATGGCATGCTTGTTTGTTGAACTTGGAATTTAAGCTTTACTCTTGTACAGTCACAGTACAACCACAAAGGAAACAAACGCTGAGCTAGACGTCGCTGCTCTCCTACTATATACAGATCCCGAGCACCACTCTTTTCTTCGCCATCTGCTCTTTCGTTATCTGTAAGGTGCGTCCGCACGGGCAGCGGCTGCGATCTCAGGCTCCCACTTGTCGCCGTTGGCCAGCAACTTCTCCTTGTTGTAAAGGAGCTCCTCTCGTGTCTCGGTAGCGTACTCGGCGTTGGGGCCTGCATCTCGTCAGTAACTAGATATTGCATGTGAGGATGTGAGGTCTTTACCCTCGACGATGGCATCAACGGGGCACGACTCCTGGCAGAGACCGCAGTAGATGCACTTTGTCATGTCAATGTCGTAGCGTGTTGTCCTCCTGCTGCCGTCCATGCGCTCCTCGGCCTCAATTGTGATGGCCTGTGCCGGACAGATGGCCTCGCAGAGCTTGCAGGCAATGCAGCGCTCCTCGCCAGTCGGGTACCGTCTCAGGGCGTGCTCGCCACGGAAGCGGGGGGAGATGGGGCCCTTCTCGAAGGGGTAGAAGATTGTGTATCTGGGACATTGTCAGAAGCAGCATTTCCAGCCTCCTGCAGATCCAGGAGGCTGCCAATTGGACACTTACGGAGGCCTGAAAAACTGCTCCAGCGAAACATACATGCCGCGGAACATCTCCATGAGCAGGAAGTACTTGCCGGCCCTGTCCAGCGCCGACTCGCCCTCATCCCACTTCTTCTGGCGCGGTAACCGGAAGCCGGGCGGGGGCGGTCCTGCGGGCGTGGCGGCGCGAGGGAGCGTTGTGCTGAAGAAGGCGACGGTGGCGGGCGAGGCAAAGCGCGGCGCAAACTGCGACTGCCTGAGCAGTGCTGTGGCCGATGGGCTGCGAGCCAGCAGAGTCAATGGCTTGGTGCTGGCCATGTTGAGCGCGTACGAGGGGGTGTGGGCGGCGGGGGAGAGACGTCAGGCTGGCAGACAAATGTGAGGTTCGCGAGCTTCCCACGTCAAGCGTCGAATGTAATGTAAGAAGACGGCTGTGATTGGCCGGAAACGCCGTCGACGATGCGACGATGGCGAGCGGCGAATCTGGGGTTGCAGCGCGCTGTGGCAGGATTTGATGCACTGAATTGGTGCAGTGGAAGTCTCAACTGGTCGCTTTTTCTCTGCTTGTCTGCTTGCTGCCGTGTGTTGTCGAGTGTGCACCTGTTGCCCAAAAGTCACGTGCCGTAGCTAGCCGTAGCTTTCTTCGCAAGCCGTCTAGCATCATCAACCGCAACCTCCCACCACCGACCCATCGCCCCTCGACACGCCCCCGCCCGCCCACCATGTTCCGCACAGCTCTCCTCAGGTCCGCCCGGTCCGCCGTCCGCGCCGCCCCCCGCTGCCAGGCCTCAATGGCCCGCCCAGCGCGCGTCTTTGTCCAGCCCAAGCAGATCACGCCTGCTGCATACTTCCAGGCCGTACGATGCTACGGCTCCAGCGCTGGTCTGGCGCAGGAGGAGGTCCAGGGCAGGATATTGGACCTGCTGAAGAACTTCGACAAGGTATGACGATGTGGAGTTGGGATGGATATTTGACAAGAGCCGCGCAGCTAACAGCCATGCAGGTCCAGGACGCTTCGAAGGTAGCCACCAACTGACGTGCTGGGTCTGTCAGGACGCAAGCTTACATGTTACAGCTCAACGCCGAGTCGCACTTCCACAACGACCTTGGTCTTGACAGCCTCGACACCGTGGAGGTTGTTATGGCGATTGAGGAGGTCAGTCGCATTGGAACGCGCAGGCGCAGGATAAATCTGACGGCGGTACAGGAGTTCAGCATTGAGATCCCAGACAAGGAGGCCGACGCCATCCACAGCGGTATGTTATTCAAAATTTGCAGCGTTTTGTTTGCATATTGATGATATCACAGTCAAGCAAGCAGTGGAGTACATCCTCCGCCAGCCCGATGGTAAGGACTGCCAACGTCATTTGAAGCCGAGCACTGACATTTTTTCTCAAAGCTCACTAATTGACAATGGAGCGCTGGGTGTCTGGAGACAAAGGCAGATGAATGTAGTGGAATTGGTTCGTCGGTTCTGCCGGCCGTGTTATATATTTCCCTGCGTGTAAAACAGCTCTGGGATGGCAACTGGTATACTTTTGATAGAAACGAGGCTATCCACTTTCCACTTTCCACTTTCCACTTGGGCTTTCCAATTTCCACTTTCGACGTTCACCTTTTCGAGCCTCCACGACACGTGCGTCTGTTTCATGTGAGGCGCGGCGGTGTTGGCTGGTCTGCACTTTGCACGCATCGAGAGATTCTCCAGCGCGGAGCCTGCTTGGCCTGGCTCCGATCCCTTGAGCTGTGGACGCCGTAACACACGAGAACACAGGATTCTGCCGCCCAGTCTCACCCGAGCACACAAGCACTTCCATCGCCCCCTTTCTCTGCGAGCCTGCTCTGCTGCTGCACGCTCTCCCTTTAGCATTTGCCGCCCCGCGAAAATCGTAGGGTCCGTCTCTTGGATCTCATAAGGTGACGCGCATGCGCCCAAGCGCCCACCCAACCCTAGGCCAGGAGCACTACGAGCACCGCGAACACCGCCAGCACCGCCCATAGTTCCCAGCACATCCTCCCCGACCCCCCTCCCTCTCCCCTCCCCCTCCTCCCCCGCTGCACAACCACACGTGATGGCTTCGACGTCCGGCGTGGTGCGCCGGCGAGGAGCTGGCGCGGCGACGGGCACCACCGAGGACGAAGGCAGCCGCGTGGCTTCGCCTGCGCCTCGGAGCGACCGCGACCGCGCGCCAGAGACGTCCTACGAGAACTCGGAGAACGGACACAAGATTGCATTTGACCCGCGCGACATCAGCGAGAATGCCGAGCGCAGCAAGCAGCCCAAGCTGACGCTGATGGAGGAGATTATTCTCATGGGGCTCAAAGACAAGCAGGGCTACCTCTCCTTCTGGAACGACAACATCTCATACGCACTGCGAGGATGCATCGTCATAGAGCTGGCCTTTAGGGGCCGCATAAGCATGCAGAAGGACTCGTCGCGGCGGCGGTTCCCCCTCGCAGACCGTGTCATTGAGGTCATTGATGACACGCTGACAGGGGAGGTGCTGCTGGACGAAGCCCTGAAGATGATGAAGTCGAGCGAGAAGATGAGCGTCAACTCGTGGATCGACCTGATGAGCGGTAGGCACTTGTCCACCCTGCCCCCCATCCAATGCATTGACCGTGACTGACGTCCGTAGGCGAGACGTGGAACCTCATGAAGATTGGCTACCAACTGAAGCAAGTGCGTGAGCGCCTCTGCAAGGGTCTTGTGGACAAGGGCATTCTGCGCACCGAGAAGAAGAACTTTCTGCTGTTCGACATGGCGACACATCCCGTCGCCGAGGGCGCGGCGAAAGAGGAGATTAGGCGCCGAGTCCGCAACCTCCTGACCAGCCGCACCATTGTCCTGCCTGGCAGCCAATTCCTGCCCGAGGAGCTCGAGTTCCGGACTCTCCGCACAGTCAGCATGGTCTGCGCGGCGTACGCGGCCAATGTTCTCGAGAACGCTCTTACGACACTGGGCCACGAAGCGAGGGAGCGTGCATTCGCCCAGGTGGATGAGTTGCTGGCAGAGTACTCGCAGTGGCCGTTTGCGAGAAGAGCGGGTGGCAGCCAGGGAGTAGGAGCCAACCTGGGCCAGCTGATCAACGACGAGATCAACTCTAGCAAGGACAAGGAGTTGCAGATGGAGGTGAGTTGTTTGGCTGTGCTGAGGGTCTTCTATAACAGCGCTAATCAAGTCTCAGGTGGTGGCTGCGTGTCTGAGCGTCTTTACAAGGCTCGACTCTCTCCTTTGAGGAAGCATGCAAGCACCAAAGTCGCACACATTAACATGAACAAAGGTTGCACTTTTTTTTCCATATTGCTCAGCTTCCCTCAGGCTGTCGTGGCATGCACGTGGCATGCACAGGGAAATGTGGGCAGCAGATAGATAGCAGAGACCCCGGGGTGCCATGTCTGGACCCAGCTTACGATGATGTTTCTAGATGGATGCGGTCTCTTGGTTGATAGCGTTCTGGCCGCAGCAAAATGGTCTGGGGAACACGCGGGCGTTGGCTGGATAGCAGCAGCCGGTTCTTTATTGAAAGCGATTTAATGCACAGAGTAGGCCACGGCGTGCGCTGAGGTGACGAGAGCAGAGCACGTCTGCAAGGCATATCTATCAGGGGCGAGTGATCACGTGAGGGGCTGCAGATTGAGGCTGTCTGGCAGACTGTCAGCACCTGCCAGCACCTGCAAGCAAACAGCGGTGAGGGCGTTCTTTATTCCGACGCCCAATACCACATTACTGTCCCTATTTTGTATCACTAGATTCCCTGAATAACTACTGCTGTGCTGCCACTAAGCGTGTTGACCGAGTCGGGCGTGCCCCGTCCAGTGCAGAGGACGTCGTGGGCGTGCGAGTGCTGTGGGCCTGGGCGCGCTGCTCAGTGTTCGCTGCTCACTGCTCACTGCTCACTGCTCAGCTCGTGACGGCAGCCGACCGGCACGTCGTCGTCAGGACTCTCAGCCATACAGAGGACGACGCGCAGAGTCCCGTGTCCGATACATAGTACATATCTAGTACATATTTTGGTGAGTTTGCGGTCCCTTTGGTCCAAGGTTTCGAGCCGTCCAGCGCGACGCGGTTGCGCCATGTCGTCGCTGTCGCTGTCGCTGTTGCTGTTGCCGACGCCATTGCCATTGCATTCGCCTGCAGGCCTCTCTGCCACGGCCTTCGACTCCTCATCGACTAACCTCGCGCAGCCACAGGCGCGCACCGCCCTCTGAGCCCTAGCCCTGAGCCTGAGCCTGAGCCGGAGTCGCTGCTCTCCATCTTGGACCCCCCGCCCTCTACCCTCGATTCCCTCCATCCACGACATGCCCTCCCCCCAGGTCGCCGCCGCCGCCGCGCCCACCCAGGACTCGTCGCACGGCGCAGTCCAGCAGCCTGCCCCAGCGTCATCGTCGTCGTCGACGGCTGCAGATGCGCCGGGCGACAGCAGCGCTCTCCGCGATGGCAAGCACAAGGCAAAGGCCGTGCTCGCTGCCTCGGGCGTCTCCCTGGACGCGCCCGCCGCTGTCGACACCGTCAATGGCGCGTCTCGCAAGCGCTCGTATTCAGGCTCGCGCAAGCCTCCAGCCGTGGGCCACGCGCCCTCAGACGCCCGCAAGTCGCAGCAGACGGCCCTGCTCAACCGCTACATCACGCGCGACCTGCTGGACAGCGTCAACAAGCACGAGCGCAGCAAGTACTCGGAAAAGGTCTACGGCGAGCTCAACGACCTGCGCGACTTCTACCGCGAGGAGGTCTTCCCCGTGCGTCGCCAGAACCCTGGCGCCATCTTTGGCTACGGCTATGCTGGCTACGGCAACGGCCTCACTGACCTGCAGGCCAACCCCCGCGACCCGCGCTCGCAGCTGCCACACCTCCTGTATCCCAGCCAGGCCAAGCGCGCCGGACGTCGCGCCGCGCCGCAGCTCAAGGTCGACCGCGACAAGGGCGAGCAGCAGGCTGAGCAGGTCGAGGAGCTGGTCCCCGTGCGCCTCGATATTGAGCTGGACAGGCTGAAGCTGCGAGATACATTTACCTGGAACCTCCACGACCGCGTCACCGACCCTCTCCTCGTCGCCCGTACCCTCGTCGAAGACTTCCAGATCCCCCAAGAGCTGCACCAGAACGTCATACACCAAGTTGATCGCGAGATTCGCGACCAGATCCAGGACTACTACCCGCATGCCTTCTTCGACGACGAGCCCCTCGACCCATCGCAGCCGTACTCGGCCTACAAGAACGACGAGATGCGCATCCTGATCAAGCTGAACATCACCATTGGACAGCACACACTGGTCGACCAGTTTGAATGGGAGATCAACAACGCCTTGAACTCGCCCGAGGATTTTGCAAGACAGATGGCTGCGGACCTTTCTCTCAGCGGCGAATTCGTCACGGCCATTGCGCACTCGATACGGGAGCAATGCCAGATGTTCACAAAGAGCCTGTACATCACAGGGCATCCGTTTGACGGCCGGCCTGTTGAAGACGCCGACATCCAAGACAACTTCCTTGCCTCGCCTCTGCCCTCAGTATTCCGTCCCATGCAGTCTACCAAGGACTACCAACCGTACCTGTACGAACTCAGCCACGCTGAACTGGAGCGCGCAGAACTATCCATCTTGCGTGAACAACGGCGGCAGAAACGGTCGGTCAACAGACGTGGAGGGCCCGCACTACCGGATCTCAAAGATCGCCAGCGAACTGTCCGGACCCTCATCGTCTCTTCTGTCCTCCCTGGTGCGGCCGAGTCGCTGGAAGAGAGCCATCTGTTCAAGGCGACAAGGAAAGCGAGAGAAGGCAGGAGACGCGGCGCTGACGATGACTCTGACGAGTCCGACAGTGATGACTCGGTCATGGAGTCACCAGCGCCCGCACAGATCACCGGCGGTACTGCACGAACAAGAGGTATGCGCGGCGCCGCAGTATCGGCACAGGCAGCGATGAGGTCGGCCATAGGGCGATCGGCGACTCCAGAGGTTGCTCAGCTTCAAGAAGTCCGGGAAAGCCGCTCAACAAGGGCGCAAAGATACGAGGCACGAGAAGAGAGTGTATCGGAACCTACCACTATGATTGTCAAACTTCGCATCTCGTCTGCGAAGCTCAAGGAATTTCAGAGGAATCCGAGGGCATTCGCGAAACCAGCGTCCACCCCCATGATGGCGCCCACCGCTCTGCCCGCACGAGGAACACCCGGCGCGAATTCCATGCCTCCACCCCCTTCACCAGCAATGGCACCGAGCGCGAAACCTGCCGGGGCTTCCCCGCGACCACCCTCCACACCTACACCCAAACCTTCTGCGAAGCAGTGGCAGTACAAGCCTGACGGGTCGCTAGACGCGCCATGGCCACAACTTCCCCCGAACCAGACAGTAAGATGGTCTCCACAGGATGTATCATATTTCAACTAACACATTCTAGCCTCCTTCTCCGGCGTGGCTATCACAAGCACTCCAAGAACTTCGCGACCGCAATCCCGATCACAAGTTCGAATCCTTGATGCGCTACGTTGTCATGAATGAAGCTCACGAGAACCGCGAGACGGGCAAGACGGAAACGAAAACCGTCAAAACCGACAGCTTCTCCCAAAGCGAGCCCTTGCCGCCGAACCACAAATCTTTCTATCTCCCAAGGATACGCTGCCAGGACTGCCCTGGAAAGCTCTACAATGCAGGGCCAGGACAGTCGGTGACAAACTTTGAGTTGCACCTTAAAAACAGGCAGCACATGAGCAATGTGTCAAGCAGAATTGGGAGGCCTGTATCCTAGGCGTGTGGTGAAGTTGCACTTTTATGGTTTTGCGCATGACATCTACGACGATGAGTGTGATTGGATTTCCAGAGTTGGCGGTGACAGGCCAGGTCTTTTGTATAAACAGCGATTCATTGGGAGCACGTGGAGAGGTGCACGGAGATATTGACATCTTCATCTGAGGGCAAAGCATTTTTCCTTGTGCAGCCCATTTGACACGCAGACCATTTGTGGCGTTTTACGCCTCAGCACGGGTAGAGCTGCTGGCTGTAGCTAGTGAGTAGACACGAATTGCTTTTATTCATATTTTTGAGGCGCGAGTTGGTTGGACTGACAATTTCTGGTATCTTGAGCAATGAGCACTAGCGCATCTAACACAGCAGGCAGCTCCTCGAGGCCATGTCCTCTTCCACATTGCAGCGGCCTCCAAGCATCTCGATCGAATCATCACCTCGGTTCTGCCATAACATGATGTGCGGGGTACAACGTCACCAGCGCTCGTGGTTGTACTCCTTCCAACATCAACCCTATAACCTCACTGCATCCTCCTCATCAACATCACCCAACGTCGGCCATGAAAGCACACGCCCCCCTCCCCGTCCGCATTCTTACCCACAACATCCGCTACGCGACCTCCTCCCCCTTCAAAGGCGAAGTACCATGGTCCGAAAGAAAACACCTCATCATCAACGAGCTCAAATTCCACACCCAACGCGACCCAGAGTCCTTCATCTGCCTCCAAGAAGTCCTGCACACCCAACTCGTCGACATCCTCGCCGGCCTCAACGCCTCCCCGTTATGCACCGCCGCCGAACCCGCCGAATGGGCCTACATTGGTGCCGGCCGCGACGACGGACACCAAAAAGGCGAGTACAGTCCCATCATCTACCGGCGCGCAGTCTGGCGCCTCGACAGCTGGAAACCTGTCTGGCTCAGCCCCACGCCCGACCGGCCAGGCAAAGGCTGGGATGCGGGCAGCGTGCGGATCGTGACTGTAGGCGCGTTTGTGCATCGCGCGAGCAAGACGCGGGTGGTGGGGTTGTGCACGCATTTTGACGAGCAAGGGGTCGTGAGTAGGAGGGAGAGCGCGCGGATTGTGTTGAAGCTTGTTGCAGATGTTGCGGCCGCAGTGTCCATTGTAGGTGCAGATGCAGATGAAGATGTAGGTGTGAGCTTGGGTGGTCTTGCAGCCAGCCAGACCGGCACCCCGGTCTGGCTTGCGGGCGATTTGAATAGCGAGCCTAGCGAGGAAGCATATCAGATTCTCAACGCGGAGGGTTCGCTGTTGCAGGATTCGAGGGACAGGGCGGAGTGGCGGTACGGTAACCAGATTACTTGTACGGGATTTCAGGAGGAGATGAGGCAGGTTATTGATTATGTGTTTGTGAGTAGAGAAGGGTGGGGAGTGCAGGGATACAGTGTATTGGCGAACCGGTTTGATGATGGAGTTTATAGCAGTGACCATCGGGCGGTGGTTGTGGATACTGTTTTGGGAGTGTAGTTGGAGTCTGGGAGGCTGTGAGCCGGTGAGGGTCAAGGCTCAAAGTATGCAGTGAATCGAGAGCCCAAAGCTCTGCCACATTCTACTTTCAGCATGCGGCTTGCAGGTTGAGGACGAGAATTCACTACACAGAGGTCGTTGCAGCTAATTATAAATGGATGATGCTCTGACAGTTTTTCAGATACAGCAATGGATTTATCAAGACATTTGTGGCCGTGAAGCTCTCCAGACCCAGCTCCCACCGACAGCTACGCAGAGTCCACAATCATCTTACTTCGTCGACGTCACACGCTCCCATGCCGGATCTGGCACTGCTGCCCCATCTTTTTGCTCAGCTTGCAGTCCCAGGCACCATCGTCATTGGTGTTCGAGGGTTAAGCGAGAGCCGTCCATGGTGGGGCACTCAAAACAGCAGCTACCGCTCACCACACCTCTTCCAAGCAATCACCTCGATCTTCAGTTTACTCAGCAATCCTTCATCATGGCTGAGGCACAGACAGCCGGTATGCTCGAGTTCCTCCAGTGCCATGGGCGCAAGCATCCCACAGTGTGCATCGTCGCCCATGGAGCTTGGTGCCCCCCCGCTTTGCCAGGAACCGCAATGCTAATGCAGCACGGCAGACTACACGCTCGCAAACCCCGACACCTTGACCAAGTACAAGGTCGCGGCCGACATCTCGCAGAAGGTCCTCAAGGAAGTCTCCGGTGCGTAGCGATGCCCCGAACCCGCGCGCCGACCGCAGCGACGATGGTGTGACTCGAGGACTCGAAAAATTGACTTTTGCAGGATGGATCTCTGAGGGCGCCAGCATCGTCGAGCTCTGCGAGCGCGGCGACAAGCTTCTCGACGAGGAGGTTGGCAAGGTTTACAGGGGCAAGAAGATCCCCAAGGGCATTGGACACTGCACCACCATCTCGCCCAGCTCTTACGTCACACCGTACACTCCTCTCAAGTCTGACGGTGACGAGTCTGCCACCACACTCAAGGCCGGCGAGGTTGTCAAGATTCAGCTCGGTGCCCAGATTGATGGCTTTGCCGCCATTGTCTGCGACAATGTTGTCGTTGGCGGCGAGATCACTGGCGAGACCGCGGACCTGCTGCTGGGTACATACTACGCAAACGAGCTTCTCCTGAGGCTGATGGTTCCCCCTGGTCTTGTCGCGCAGGGCGACGAGGAGGAGCAGAAGAAGAACGCTGCCCGCAAGCCCTACACACAGACCCAGATCACTCAGATGCTCGAGAAGGTCGCCAAGGCATACGGCCTCAACGTTGTCGAGAGCACCACCATCTGGCAGTTTGAGCACAACGAGATCGAGTCCAAGAAGAAGATCATCCTTTCCCCCGGCGAGGGCGTCCGTGGTGAGGGTCTTCCCGATGTTGGCGAAGTCTGGGGTGTCGAGGTTGGTCTTTCGCTCGGAAGCGGTAAGGTCAAGAACAACGGCAACAGGACCACACTCCACCGCCGCACAGCCAATACTTTCGGTCTCAAGCGCCCTACCTCGAGACAGCTCCTGTCTGAGGTCGTCAAGAAGTTTGGCACTTTCCCCTTCTCCCTGCGCCAGATTGAGGACGAGAAGGTCGCCAAGGTCGGTGTTGTCGAGTGCGTGCGTGGCGGTGTTCTCCGCCAGTACGAGGTTGTTGTCGAAAAGGACAGCAAGCCCGTCGCCAGGCTGTTCTCCACCATCGCCGTCACCAAGAACGGCATCCAGCGTCTTGCTCAGCCCCCTGCTCTCGACCTCGAGAAGGTCAAGTCTGACAAGAAGATTGAGGATGAGGAGATTCTCAAGATCCTCGAGCAGCCCATTGGCAAGACCTCCGCTAAGAAGAACAAGAAGAAGAAGAAGAAGCCCGCCAAGAAGGCTGCTGCCGGCGAGGCCGCTGCTGAGGAGGAGGATGACGACGAGGAGTAAGCATAGCGCTTCGCATTGCGTACAGTTTGTGGAGCATGAGTAGGGCCTCACAGTCTTGGCTGGCACGGTCAAGAGCTGTTTTTGGTCGATTTGGCCTGCTTGGGCTCCGAGGAGAAGAGCCTGGTTCATGAATAGGCAGTGGCTACTGTAGCCTGCAAAAGAATGAAAAGTCAGCCAAAAAATCATGTTGCTTATCATGCTTAGTGACCGTGTGCTGCTTCACCGCTGGCCGTACTCCAGCCTCGTAGAGATTCCTTCGTCACCGCAAACTGTTCAACAACAAACTGCGCGCCATGTTCTGGGTGCAGACCAAAAAGCACCTTGCTCAGCATGTGCCCCTGGCGCGCTTCCAACGGTCTGCGTTCTCAGTCACCACTCTCGTGCCGTGCGCGTTCCGAGCTCCCTGTTTGCGCAATGCTCAGCAACCACAGAGACGTTTGCCATACTATTGACTACACGAAGCAATATTTTCGCTGAATCTACATCAGTCCCCTACAGCGCATGATGGGGTCTTGTCCTTGGCGTATGCATACGCAGGCTTGCCGCCCTGGAAGTGCGCTTGTTCTTACCACAGACGCGCGTGTGCCATAATTATACAATACGAGAAGCTTTTATAGTAGCTCCTGAGCCATTCCATATTGACTAATAGTGTGTTGCTATTTCGTTGTTGCTCAAGCACTCAGGAGTAGCCGCGTGAGCTGCTCACTTCACCACCCCAAACTTGTGAATGAGGTACTGTGATAGCACCTGCGTTTGACTTTCCCGCGCTTGTATCATCCCTATAGAAAATATGAATAGCTACGGCAGACTGCGCTTGTACTGCAGCGACGCGCACTGAAGGTAACGTGAATGGATGATGTCAGGCTGTTGCTTCACGGTGAATCGATATGCTTGACTCCAGATTTGCATCCTGACAACATCTGACTGTACGTTCTATTGTAGTCCATTGACACAATAGCAAGTTCGCCAGGAGGTTGGAAAGTGCGACTGGTGAAGGTGAACATCAGAGCGGCGGGGCCGGCAGCGAAGCACATATATAGCAAGCCCCCCCCTTCCCATGCCAACACCTCCCTGACCTCACAAAACCGACCTCTCCCAAATCCCTTAATTTTCAGCCTGACCGATTCTCCGACCCTCACACTCCCACTGTCTCAAGAATTACTCGCCGGCGAACATTGTTGTTGCCAGGGTCGTTGTCCGAAGGAGCACGTCCTCCAAGCTCGCTGACCTAAGTTCTCCCTCGAAATTGTGACCTTGAGCGCAACTCACTCACTTGCAACCCCAACCACCCACCCACAACACGACGGGTACGGGTTCCGGGGCGCTATTCGCGCGTAAAATTTCCAAAATCTACGCGTGGGCTGTAAGAATTATACCCAAACTCGCGAATTGCGCGCTCACACTTAAACAGTCCTGCGAGTGTTGCCATGCCGGCCTTGCGTAAAAGCGGCCGTGGCCCCAGGTCCAGCACTACCCCATACGCCTCGCCTACCGGCACGCCCAGCGATTCCAAGGAGAAGACGCAGCGATCTATCATGGAGTGGACGGAGCCTTCGGTCCAGAACCCAGCAGCGTCCTTTGAAGAGCACGGGTTTGCTCGCCACGGCGTCCTCGAGCAGATGGCTCCCCTGGGTCAGCCTCCTTCGGCAAAGGTGAAGCAGCGCACGCGCGCAATGGGTGGCGACGCGACTGCGCGCAGGTCTCTGGCGGGGAAAGGCAGTTTCCTGGGGGAGGAGGTTGGGTCAACGCCAGAGGTTACTCCAGCTCCTGAGCTTGAGCCAGACGACTCGGAGAGGCAGGAGGACGATGACCTTCCGCTGGAGCTTCCGCCGCAAGAGGAGGACGAGGACGATGACTACATTCCTGGCAAGACGAAGAAGAAGACACCAGCGTCAAAGGCGACGGTCAGGGGCAAGCAGTCAGCGCACGCAAAGACACCTGGTGAGGCGAAGACACCTGTCAAGAATTGCACACCTAGAGTCGCCTCAGCTCCACAAAGCCCTGCAGTGCAAGCTGTAGAGTCATCGCGTGACACTGAAATCTCGCAACGCGCGCAAGTAGCTTTACTGGCGGCGGCAGAGTCAGCTAATGCAAACCAAAATCCTAGAGTTGCTGAAGCATTTAAGCGATTGCGGGCACTGAGCAAGAGCGATCCAGCCGTGGCGTTCATGGTCGACGCCATCATCAACCAGAACCAGACGCCAGAGCAGTGGACGCGCTTTCGAGAGAACATCAAGTCATTGAAGAAGCACTTGAAGAAGCAGTGGAAGCACGAGCACCGTAACGGTGATCTTGCTACAGCGAGGACGGAATCACCAAGAGCCAGCCAACAACCATCTCCCATGCCTAGCAGTGAGGTAGCCCCTGACGACTCTGCCTCCTTTGCTCAGGAGGACAACGATGTGATGGAGGATGACTCAATGGCTGGTGCATTGCCTTCGCCTCATCCACTCAGTACTGCTCCGACCCTTCCGGCGATAGAGCCTTCCATTGAGATTGCACCGCGACAGCCTTCGAAGTCACCGCGCAAGAAGCACACCACGCAGGGCCACACGATACTCTCCAGTGAAATGGACGTAGATGGCGGTGCCTCATCAGCAGTCCCAACTCCTGCGGCAAACACGCCCGATGCAGGTGAGGGGAGTGATTCTGAGCTTTCAGAGGTCAACGAGGAGATTGTGCAGAAGGGACCACCGACACCCGCACAGTCGAAAGAGAAGGCCCCAGCGTCCATACCTGCAGCGGCGAAGAAAGGCAAGTCTACTAGTGCTGGCCGTGGTGGGAAGAAGCATGCGAACAAAGGAAAGTTGTTCGGAAAGCACGCCCACAAGAACCAGCCAGCAAGTAATGATCAACCCGAAGATCTTGAGCAGATCTACCAATTGCGAAAGGAGATGGCAGATGCTCAGCCCTTGCGTCAATTCGAGCTCCCATTCCCGCAGTCCGATGTGCGCTTCGACGATGAGATCTTGGAGACGGAGTCTTTGACCGAGTCTATGATCGCAGTTGGACCACCAGTAGACTCTGATCAGCCACGACGAGCTGGACGGGTGCCCCAAGGCGCCAAACGCCTGCGCGAGGACATGTCTCGGTTTTCCTCACCTCAGCTCGAGTCAGCAGCTATCTCGCGACCCACAACCCCGGCAGTCCAGCCTGCGATCAAGCGCATCAAGCTAAATAACGGCCAAGCTGCCAGGACAAAGCGATCGTGAGTGAAACCCCCATGTCCTGACCGCATGCAAGCGCAAGACTGTGCACTGCGTGTGGTCATTTAAGCACATGTATTCTCTCGGCGAGTAAGCAAACTTTACGTGGTTGCACGTGTTTGCCTCGCATTTTCGAGATCCATCATCAAATCATCAAGAAGCTAACACATGATAACAGGCCCGTTAAGAACCGAGATGGTGGACCTATTGCTGGTGTAGCATTCAATGGTGGCGTTTCGAGACAGCTGGGGCCTGATGACAACGATCCAGTAAGTGCTACTCATTTTCCCGAAGCGTCCAACCACACCATTCCTCCTTCACCAACACAATCATCAACAATATTTGTCACTCCTACATCTCTCCGCTTCAAATGGGGGTCGACAAGAAGATCTCGCTGCCCAAATACCCTCCTTCGCCTCCATTGTCGGTTTTGTCTTCACCTCTAACAGATCGTCAGAGGTCGCCGGCATCAGAGAGTGATGATTTCTGCTCTGCCTGCAGAGGTGCAGGCGAGTTTGTGTGCTGCGAAGGCTGCCCACGCGTCTTCCACCTTCTTTGCTGCGATCCACCGCGTTTGCAGGTGCCAGAAGGATCGTTCTACTGCTATGGATGCCGGTCAAGCCCACCCGAAGACGCTACCGAGACTCCTGTAGGTCTTGGACCCCTCTTCACACTTCTGGAGAAGACGAACCCACGCGCTTTTGCACTGCCACAAGACGTTCAGATTCACTTCGAGGACGTGAGTGCCCGCGGTGACGGGTCGTATTTCGAAGAGACCAAGAAGTTCCCACTGTGAGTACGACGCGTCCTGACGTGTGACTTGACGCTAACGGGTTACAGGGCCAAGAGTAGTGGCTACGGCTACCAGAAGCCTGACTACACCAAGGTCCTCGACGGCGAAAAGCCCATTCTTTGCGTACAGTGTGGAGTGTCGAGTGGTGGCAAACGCCAGATGCTCAAGTGCGACTTCTGCGACGCATATTGGCACTTGGACTGTGTCGACCCGCCCCTCGCTAACCCCCCACACATCAGCCTTGAAGCATCACAACGCGATGCCTGGAGATGTCCCCGACACATTGAGCACGATCTTCGTAGTGGATTGTTGTTGCAAAATGACCTCAATGCGGCGTATGACGATGTCGAGATGGGTGATGCCAGCTTTACCCGAGTGCCACGCAAGGTCCGGAGACGTAAGCAGCAAGAAATCGTTGAGCCAACATTCTCTCGTGGCATGCGCAACAACGGCCTAATTGACATTATCAACGATCCCGACGATGACACTGATGGCGAAGGCAATTACACTGGCTTCGAATTCAAAGATGTCAACTCCAAGGTCTACCGTGTGCCGGAGCGCGGGTTGATCACTGACTTCCTAACCAAAGTCAAGAGGTACGCAGAAGCAAGCTTCCTACTATTGCATTTTCCTAACCAGATGACAGTCAAAGGGTTGTGCGAGATCACGAGATGCATGTTGCTGCCCAGCGCGAGGCATTGATGCAGAACTTCGTGACTCACTCTTTTCAGCAACAGCAGGCAGCACTCAATCTGGCACTCCTTGCAAACAAGGAGCAGGATATTGGGTTGAGCAAAGGCAACATCGATAGCCTCATTTTCACTCTGACCGTGAGTACTCCCTGTTGTGCCCCGCCTGCATTGTCTCGATCATCGGCGCTAATCATGTGAAACAGGCCGAAGCACCTCAGGAGGTCATCGCAGCCATGGCGAAAGCTGCTCCTCCCCCCGTTGCTGACGATGAGCGCACACAGCTTTTGAAGCTGCAGGAACTCATCCAGCGTCGCCTGAACGCTTCTTGAACGTCACTTAACCGTCTTCGAAGCTAAAGTTCACCCTAGTTATGGCGTCGTAAGCTAAGCTGGGTCTCGACCACCACCAACATTCTCATGCATCTGAACACGAACAATCTTCGGCCTGCAGATTTCAGCCGACGCGACACGAGAGGGCTTGATGGCAGCTTGGACTGTCCGTCTGTATTCTTCATGTCCGGCTGGGCGGCTCGGCTTCCTTCGATTGCCGCACTCATCCAAGACAAGTGCCTCATCTTGGTTGCTCCCCTCCCTAGCCCATTCAACCCATGAAATCCCTCACCACAATTTGCTCTGTCCCTCGAATGTTTACGCAAACTACTCACAACGTGATCGTATCACACCCATTGCGGCTCCGCAGGAGCACTCCACTGTACCAATCTGCATAGCGAGGAGTTTGGGCCGGTCCTGGCCGGCACATTGGCCTTTTTCTGCTCCTTTCTTGGGCTCTCGGCGCGGAGCTTCCTGTCTGTACCTTCTGCTTGCATATATGCAGGAGCCGGACAACAACTTGCATGATATTTCTGTAGATTTAGCTGAAGCATGACCTGGGTCGGGATTTGACAGGGTGAAATCGATATTTAGGTCGTACAATCAAATGCACACTTGCAAGGACTCTTTATGAACATGGCTTTCCTTTAGGGGAGGCTCCTCTCGGTGATGCACTGAAGTCCAATCTAACCCAACCTGTTTGGCAATTTTGTCCGTATAGTATTACCGAAAGAAAGATGCCAGTGCCCGGTTCTCCCAAGCACCAGTGTCTGGCATGGCTTGACACCCTCATCAAAACCACCCACGAGTAACGAACTTGCTGCGCCACAACAGCAATACCAACACCCTCACCAAAATCAGCACCGGAACATCACGAGGCACATCCCACCGAGGACGTCATCTCTCACAAGCTGTCAAACAGGCACATGACGAAGGGCCGGGCCACCTCATCGGAGTCACGCCGTCTCACCACACAGACTGCCGGACATCACACATGGCATACGCACTGCGCACGGCTCACGAAGCACACTCACAGGGGCGAAATCTCATTCCATTGCTCGTAGTACCTGGTGCGACGATGCGCCATAGAATGCCGCGCCTGGGCGCGGGCGCAGTAGTAGTAGCCCCCCGGCCCGACGCGCATCTCACTGCTGTGCGTCTGCGGTCGCACACAAGCGCAGGAAGGAGCACTGCGGGAGGACTAGCTTGCTGCCCAGCGGGAGAGGAGGGGTGTGCTGGGGTGAGCAGTGCAAGTACGAGGGCAGGCTTACATACTTGATTTATGGCTTGCAGCGCCCGAAGTAGCGCGGGTACAGGCAGCAGTCTCGCACTGTGTGCTGCTTGCAGAGCCAGGCGAGGAAGCGCTCAAGCCCCAGGCCGTAGCCGCCGTGAGGAGAGGATCCGTATCTGAGGATGGGTTAGCAGATGGGTTGGGTGTGTTGGATGAAATGAGGGAGTGGCGACATACTTGCGCTGGTCGGTGTACCAGTAGTATGTTGATGCATCGATACCCTCGCGGGCAAATGCAGCCATCAGCTCATCGTTGTCGTCCATACGCATACTTCCGCCAACAATCTCGCCGACACCGGGCATCAAGCAGTCGACCGACTCGGTGACACGCGGGTCGTTGGGGTCCTTGAGCATGTAGAATGCCTTGATGTGAGCGGGGAAGTGTGTCAGGAAGATGGGCCTGTTGATGATATCTGTCATGCGGCGCTCAGCAGCCTCGGCGATATCGTCGCCGAACTCGTGGGGTTTGCCATCCTCGTTCTCGATGCCGTGCTCGTTGAGCCACGAAATGGCATCTGAGTACTTCATACGCATGAACGGTCGCTGCGGCATGACGAACTCAGGGTGCAAGTCCATGATGTGCTGCTTGATAACAGGGTCGGCCATTGTGACCTCAAGCACGCGGCACATGACCTCCTCCAAATGCGAGAGCAGGTCATCAAAGTTGATGTAGTCAAGCTCGGCCTCGATGTGGGTGTACTCTGCCAAATGGCGGCGAGTGAGCGACTTCTCAGCACGGAACGACTTCTCAATGCAGTATACGTCACCCATGGATGGCAAGCAGGTCTCGAGGTACAGTTGCGACGACTGTGTCAGGTAGGCCTTCTCGTTGTAGTAGTTGAACTCGAACAGTGTCGAGCCACCCTCGACCTGGGTCTGCACGAGAGCCGGGGGCGCAACCTTGCGCAGGCGGAGCTCCTTGTAGACTTGGTTGAAAGCATACTCTACGGCGTCGCGGACAATCATGACCTTGGATGCGGTCTCACCACGGAGTGTGAGGTGGCGAAGATCCAGCAGGGTCGCGTGCTCGGTGTCCTTGGAAACGCGGTTGGTGATAGCGTCGTCACCACCGGCAGCCTTCCAGATCGAGGGGATCTTGTAAAAGTCGGCGTGAAGCTCGCGGTTGTTGGGGGCGTGGGCGCCCTCGGGGACCTGCCTCAGCTCACCAAAGATCTCCATGGAGGTCTCGCGAGTCAGAGTGAGGGCATCGTAGGTCTCGGCTAGCTTGCCAGTGAGCACGACCTGCATGTAGCCGTATCCATCTCTTAATGTGATGAACAAGACCTTGCTCTGCTTGCGCTCGCGGTGCACGCGGCCAAAGACCCTGACACGGGTGCCCTTGACGTCCTTGCCGTCGCCCAATGTGATCTTGCTGGAGTCTGTGTCGTCGAGCTTGATCCTGATGGGCGCTGGCAGGCTCTTGTCCTCCTCGAGCACGACCTTTTTGGCCTCCTCGAGCACCTCGTTGCGGGCAGCCTGTTCCTTTGCGCGCAGTGCCAGCTGCTCTCCCTCCTTCTCGGCCTTCTTCTTCAGCGTCTTTGCGTAGTTGACGGCCTTCTTGAGCGCCGACTTGGCGGCGTCCTTCCACTCCAAGCGCGATGAGGGGTCGGCTCCCTCGGCAACCTCGCCGGTCACGCTCTTTCTTGTCTTGAATTTGGCAGCCTCGCCCTTCTGGTAGATGGCATATCCCAGCGTCTTGTAGGGCAGGCTCTCGTCGCCCGTCTGATCGGGAATATCCTGGCCGACGTCTTCGTCGATGTAGTAGGTAGCGTCCGCCATGGTGGCAGCAATTGGTCTTGTCAAGTGTGTCGGTGTAGCAATCGCGAGCGTGTCCTCGAAATTATTATGTGGTCGGCCGGGGAGTCAGAAGCCGCCCCACGTTGCCCCTCATTGGCCGCGACTGGTCTACGTTCCACTGATAAGATACGCTCCGACATCGTTGTGTAGTCAGTGTATCAGGGAGCAATCTTAGATATATTAAAAGCTTTGATGCTTGTGAACAGACTCTTGGGAGAGTGTTCGACTTGCTTGCCTTTAGAAAATACCGGTTGGAGCCAAACGGCCAACTGCTTCATGTGCGGAATTATGCGCGCTGACAAACAGGCTCTCATTGCGCCATGTTATTGTACAATTATAATCACCTCTCTTCAAAAACTGCTTTGTCGCCCAAGTCATCAACTTTGAGGTGAAGCAACAGTGCAATATGTCAGACCCCACCCTCTACACATACCCTTCGCCTCTTGAAGGCTATAGGAACCTCGAGCCCTTGTCAGAGTATGCCTGCGAAATATGACAGTAGCCACATTCTTATCTTGCTAACAGCTGCCAGTGAAAAAGCCGAAGATGGCAAGTCATTTGTGAACCCGCCTGCAGAAAAGAGGAGTGAAGCCTATACATCCTTTGTGTCACCAATCACGAATGGCTCGAGAGGTGGATTTGAGTACGTGGACACCACCACGACCAGCAAAGATGATTGCGTGATTGACAACGGCGCAGCATACACATTTACTTCTTGCAAACAGAGCCAGAAGAGCTGAAGTTTGCAACCGAACTCTGGGAGCGCATAAGGCGAGAATGTGCGTTGCTCGAGTCCTCAACATTATCGATCCACCTCAAGCAAACTAACGTCTATCACAGTCCCTGAACTTCGTATCTACAAAATTTGGGACAGGCCGCTTGGTCCTCACCCAATTGGCATGTTCGAGGTTAACCTATTCACCCCGGAGCAGTTCGGTGCCTTCATTCCGTGGCTGGTCATCAACCGTGGGCCCTTGTCCGCGCTCATCCATCCTAATACAGACGAGGAGGAGCGCGATCACACGCAGAGAGCAACATGGATGGGGCACCCGCTGTCGCTGAACCTACGATTGTTCAAGAACAGGGCGACGAAGTAAATCGATGAATGATAGCAATGCACAGTCTGTCGCGTGTCTTGATATAGTGTCATTATGGGTATATGGCTGTACCAGAATGTATATCCGTGACCGTGTTGGAGAAGGGCGTGAGCAAGTCACTCACACCACTCTAGTTGGTTGTTTGAGCGGTCTTCTTGCACCTCTCCACGCGGACGAGGCCCTGTCGGTATTCGATTTCCGCGTTTAATTTCCTTGTGCGCAGTGCTGAGCGGTCACACACATGTCGCATTCAGCATTTTGATCACATGGGTTCCCTTCCTGGCTTTGCTTCCGCGTCTTGACTCTGTGTCTACGCCGCTACCTTCTTCTTCTTCTTGTCCTTCTTGCCCTTCTTTCTATCCCTCTTCTTCAAGGAAGACATGCCCGTCTTGCATGCCTCTGCGTACCGTATGTAGAAAGCATCGATATCATCTGGCTTGACAACTGTGCTCAGAACAATCTTTGCGACATCTTGCCTGTCCGTCCCAGCCTTCTTGTCGCTCCTGTTGTTGGATGCGCGGATCAAGACGGGGAGGGGGCTCTCAGGATGTGTGTCCCACAACGGGTCGTCGGCGACTTTTGTAGGCGTAGCTGGTGTTGATGTTGAGTCGAATGTCAGGCGCTTTTGTGTGAGGTAGACGCTGCCGTGGCCTTTTGTGCGGTTGTGCTCGAAAAGGTTGGCAAGCTGAGTGAAGAACTACGTGGTATCAGCATGTTTCGATACAGTCGCTCAGCATTGCACAAACCTCGTCGTTGCTGAGGTGTTCTCGCCCCATGTTGTGTGTGTGTTGTGATATTCCTCCGCGTTTGGGTGGAGTAGTATTGAACGCCGGCGGGGAGACCGCTAGCGTCATGTTGTCGGCGTCGGCTTATGGTACTTATTGAACTTTTTTGTGCTGCCATTTTTGAAACCTTTAACAACATGCGCCAACAATACGGAGGGCCAAAACTGCCAGCGGATTTGAGAAATCAGTTTGGGGGCATGTTCCTCGTTACCTCTAAGCTTCTATTAGTACTGACATGAACAGATCCAGCGAATCGAGGAAAGAGCAGCGGCGGTCGCAATGGACAAGTGAATCGCAAAGACCGGCGCAAAGCCGAAAGAGACCAAAAGAAAACACAACGAACACAACCCAAACGATTACCTCCGCCGCCAGTGACACATGCACAGAATGGCAAGCGAAAAGCGCCAGTACAGCAGCAGAAGGAGGAGGAATCCGAGGTAGACTGGGAGGAAAGCGACGACGAGCCGGCTCCAGTGAAGAAGACCGCAGCGCCGAAGAGCATACTCAAGAAGGTGCCCGAAGACGACAACGCACCTGCGCCTGCTAAAGTGTCTCGTGCCGTGCAGGAACGACTCGACGAAGACGAAAGGGAGATTCGCGCACTAGAAAAGAAGCTGGGGAAGAGGAAGAAGTCGAACGGGGGCGGCGACGACGACGGGCTAGATGATCTGTTCGGCGATCTTGGGGACTTTAGCGACGAGGATGCGCTCGAGAATCCTGCTTCGAAGAGGAAGCGGACCGAAGACGACGATTGGCTGGCAAGCAAGAGACGGAAAGCTTTGGGCACTGCTGCTGCACCAGCTCCAGAGTCAGACGAGGAAGAAGACGAAGCAGGCAGCATAGAAAACCCGTTTTCTGAAGACGACGAGCTAGACTCTGAGGATTTGGAAGGTGATGACGACGAAGATTTTGACAACGAAGACGCGGAGGGCGAACAAAGCGACGATGAAGGAAGTCTTATTGAGAATCCTTTCTCTGAAGACGAGATATCAGGGGACGATGAGAATGAAAAGTCGACACCACGGGTTCGCGAAAACCCATATGTTGCGCCAGTAGCTGCGAACGCTGCACCCACTTCGAAATACATACCGCCAGCTTTACGGGGGCCACCATCATCTGATGCTGAGGCGCTGATGCGCCTGAAACGTCAGATTCAAGGTCTCATCAATCGCTTGTCGGAAGCCAACATCCTCACGATCCTCAAAGATATCGAGAAAATCTACGCGACCAATCCTCGAGGCTATGTCAATACTACACTGATTGACCTGTTGATCGACATGCTTTCAGACCCCTCGGCGCTTCTTGAATCCTTCATCATCTTACATGCTGGTTTCACCGCAGCAGTTTACAAGGTGATCGGACCAGACTTTGGTGCCCAGATTGTGGAGCGCATAGTAGCTGAGTTTGACAAGCACTATCAGCCAAACAAGGATGGCGCTGGGAAGCATACCACTAATATCATGTCTGTGGTCTCTGAGTTGTATACGTTCCAGGTCATTGGCAGCAATATTGTCTTTGATTACATTCGCTTCTTCCTGAACGAGCTTTCCGAGATCAATACGGAACTATTGCTGAGAATCGTTCGTGCGGCAGGCCCGCAATTACGACAAGACGACCCGACTGCGCTCAAGGACATTGTTGTGCTGCTGCAGAAGTCTGTAGCGAGCGTTGGCCAGGCAAACCTACCCGTCCGGACCAAGTTTATGATCGAGACCATCAACGACCTCAAAAACAACAAGATGAAGACTGGTGTTGCTGGAGCTACGGTCAACAGAGAGCGCACTACTCAGATGAAGAAACAGCTTGGCACACTAAATTCGAGGAACCTCAAAGCTACCGAACCTCTGCGAGTCGGTTTGAAGGATATCAGGGACACAGACAAAGTGGGCAAGTGGTGGCTCGTTGGAGCCAGTTGGCGCAACCAGGCGCAGGGCGACGGGACTACAGGACTTGAGAAAGAGCCCACCAGTAATCGACTCGAGGTTGAAGAGGAAGACGAAGACGGCGAGGTCGATCTGGTCCAGCTTGCCCGGGAGCAGCGCATGAACACCGATGTTCGCCGCGCTATCTACGTCTCCATCATGTCGGCGACTGACTTCAAGGATGCACAGATACGGCTAAACAAGCTCAACCTCAAGAAAGCGCAGGAAGTCGAGATACCGAAAGTCATCGTTCACTGCGCAGGAGCCGAGAAGACGTACAATCCGTATTACACCATCCTGGCGCGAAAGGTATGCGCAGACCACAAGACACGGAAGAGCTTCCAATTCGCGCTCTGGGACATCTTCAAGAGTCTTGGGGAGAACCAAGATGGAGGCGCCGATTCAGACGATGAGGCGGATGATAACAAGGAAGTGTCACTGCGGAAGCTTGTCAATCAAGGCAAGTTGTACGGCACACTGATTGCGAAGCGTGTTCTCTCCATCACCTGCCTCAAGAACCTCAACTTCCCATACCTACAGCCGAAGACGAAGATGTTCGTCGAGATCATGCTAGTCACAGCGATTCTCGAGACGCAAAAGGGCGCAAAGGGGGACAAGAAGGAAACAGCGCTACTGCAGACGTTTGTTGAGGTGGACCAGGCGCCGGAGATGGTGGCAGGGCTGCAGTTCTTCCTCAAGAAGGTCGTCAGCAAGACCGATATCGTCGACCAGGCTGAGAAGGAGACGGTCAAGTGGGGATGCAAAGCCATTGTCAGTGTGTTGAATCGAATCCTGGCCACAACAACGCTGGAAGAAGACTAGATACCCATTTGTACCATTCGAATAACAACCATCAAGTTTGCTGTAAATAATTCTTCCGCATCTTCCGTGACATCTTCGTTGTGCCTCTTGACATTGCAGCGTTTGCGGGTTAGCGCTACTCCGACGGTACCCGCCTTAGTTACCGGCCGAGATTCTCCACAGAAAGTGAGGGCTTCGCGCAAGCTCAACAACCTCCAGTCCCACCACCCATCCATTGACGTCCGTCATCGCAGCTGTGCCACCGCAGCTCCTTCTGGTTTACAGCCCCGCCTGCCCATTTCAACATGTTCCGGTCTCTGGCTCCCCGCGCCCTGCAGAGGGCGACACGACCCGTCTCCAACAGCACATTCTGCGCACCCAACATCTACTTCCAGGGCAGGTTACGACGAGGCTTTGCGTCGGAAGCTGGTACGCCGAGCTCCGTGGAGATGAACGCGGATGACTAGGACCATGCGCTGACTGTTGGACAGAGGAGAAGGACCTGGTCATTGTCGGTGGCGGTGTTGCGGGATATGTCGCAGCCATCAAGGCCGGACAGGCTGGTCTGAAGGTGCGGCGGACCACTGCAAGCGTCAGCAAGAGCAAGAGCAGTCGCTAACACAAACACACAGGTCGCCTGCATCGAGAAGCGCGGCTCCCTCGGCGGAACCTGCTTGAACGTTGGATGCATTCCCTCAAAATCCCTCCTGAACAACTCGCACCTCTACCACCAGATTCTCCACGACACAAAGGGCCGCGGTATTGAGGTCGGCGATGTCAAGCTCAACCTCCCTGCCATGATGAAGGCAAAGGAGAACTCGGTCGCTGGTCTGACCAAGGGCATTGAGTTCCTCTTCAAGAAGAACAATGTCGAGTACATCAAGGGCACAGGCGCCTTCCAGGACGAGCACACCATCGCTGTCAACCTTGTTGAGGGCGGCGAGACCCAAGTCCGCGCTAAGAACATCCTCATTGCCACCGGTTCCGAGGCCACACCTTTCCCCGGCCTCACCATTGATGAGCAGAGGGTCATCACCTCTACTGGTGCCATTGCGCTCCAGGAGGTCCCCAAGAAGATGGTCGTCATTGGCGGCGGTATCATCGGTCTCGAGATGGCACGTACACCGCCAAACCGAAATTCAGAGCTCCACTAACAACAACACAGGCCTCCGTCTGGTCGCGCCTCGGCTCCGAGGTTACCGTCGTTGAGTTCCTGGGCCAGATCGGTGGCCCTGGTATGGACAACGAGATCGCCAAGAATGCCCAGAAGCTGCTGAAGAAGCAGGGTTTGAACTTCAAGCTCAACACCAAGGTCACCGCTGGTGAGGTTTCCGAGCAGGGTATCAAGGTCAACGTCGAGGCCGCCAAGGGTGGCAAGGCTGAGTCTGTATGTTCAATTTCACCGAATTTACCACGCAAGTCTGAGCTAATGCGCTATAGCTTGATGCTGATGTCGTCCTCGTCGCCATCGGTCGTCGTCCTTACACCGCCGGTCTCGGTCTCGACAACATCGGTCTTGAGACTGACGACCGTGGCCGCCTGATCATCGACCAGGAGTACCGCACCAAGATTCCCCACATCCGCGCCATCGGCGATGTCACCTTCGGTCCTATGCTTGCCCACAAGGCTGAGGAGGAGGCCGTCGCTGCCATCGAGTACATCACCAAGGGCCACGGCCACGTCAACTACGGTGCCATTCCCTCTGTCATGTACACCCACCCCGAGGTCGCTTGGGTTGGTCAGAGCGAGCAGGAGCTCAAGGAGGCCGGCGTCAAGTACAACGTCGGAAACTTCCCCTTCTCCGCTAACTCCCGTGCTAAGACCAATCTCGACACTGACGGTATGGTCAAGTTCCTTGCAGATGCCCAGACCGACAGGATATTGGGCATCCACATCATCGGACCCAACGCTGGTGAGATGATTGCTGAGGGTACTCTTGCTCTCGAGTACGGCGCCAGCTCAGAGGACGTTGCACGAACATGTCACGCCCACCCTACGCTTGCTGAGGCGTTCAAGGAAGCTGCCATGGCCACCTACGACAAGGCTGTCCACTACTAGATTCCCGGTTTCCATGGTATGGGGTTTTCTTTTGGCATCAGCGGCATGAAACATCGAGCTCTCGAGCGGGGAGTTGTGAATAGTATCCTGTAATATATCTGATGCAACGCTTGTTTGAGAAGGATCGATAACTCAACTTGTAATACGTGCTCGTCTAAGTGGTTCAAAGTGGTAGGGCTGCGACCCCTGTTAGCTTCGCGCGTGTTGCACGCGCGCGACGCGTTCCGCGATCTTCAATTCGGCCCTCCACATCGTCATTGAATCAAATACCAAGAGCACCACACAACACACGATGAGCATAACAGAACTAGAGCAGCGCTGCAATGCACTAAGGAATGACCTCAAAGCCTGGGAGAAACAATTTGCCGCACAACACAATGGCAAGAAAGCTGGGCGCGATGACATCAAAGCTGACGCGGTAATCTGTACGCACACAACGAGGTTCCGCCTCCACCCAAATGCTAACGAGAACCAGCTCAAAAGTACAAGGAGTATAGCAAGTTGAGAACACATCCCATACTAGGAGTTGCGCCTCAAACGCCATCAAAACGCACAACAACTCGGACGCAGGCGGCCGAAATCAACAGAACGCCTAAAGCGCAGCCAACAGCGTCCGTCCTCACGCCATTGAAGCGCAAGAGAGCAGAAGTGGTGGCTTCAGAAGGAGTGGAAGTAACATCCGAATACCTGTCACCCCAAGGCCCTACCTTCATTGGGCCTACCCCGCAACGAGATGGCATAGTACTGGGACTTTTCGACAACCTATCAGCAGAGACACCAAGCAAGCGTCGAATTATTTTTGGAGAGATCGAACCGAACGTCTTTCAGACGCCCACGAAGAAAGACACAGAAGCAGCGAGCGAAGCATCCTCAGCATCACGAATAAGGGGGGACCGGACGCCGCTGTCGGTGACCAAGAGGAACTTGTTCAATCAGTTCGTTACACCAAAGAAATTAAGGCTTGATGAGGAGGGCACACCAACTTCTGCCCTGAAGGGTCTGGCTACACCAGCATTTCTGCGGAGAGACAATGCACTGTATAGGATTGAGGAGGCAGATGAAACCACACCGCGTCCAGCACCGTGGAAGAGGAGAGGTATGGTCAGGAGTCTGAGTGCTATGATTCAGGATATGCGGAAAGACGAAGACGATAGGCTGGATGAAGAGGCGGACATTATGCGTGAGCTGGAGATGGAGGAGGAAGGTATAATAGCAGTACCTAAACCAAAACTGTCTCGTAATCAGGTTATGGACACGCAGGCGGAAATGCCTCTGGGTCCAGATCGGGGCTTGGAGTCGGAAGAGGAGGAGGATGAGGAAGAAGTCGGCCCCGATGGTAAGCCGCGAAGAGTGTGGAAGAAGAAGGGCCTGAAGAGGCAGACCAGGCGCACGAATCGTAAGTCTGACTGCTTCACATTGGAAGACATCTGTACTGACACTACCCAGTACGACCGAATGCTGTCAAACCAAACCCCATACCGGAATTTCATTACCGGGAGGAAAGTACAGAGGCCGAAACAAAATCCACCAAAGAAGCACAAGCACAACCAGACGAAGAGGCTGCACAGCCTGATGATGATTATTCCGACTATGCAAGCGATGTGTCGCACACAGCGAGAAGGCGAAAGACGCCGGCGAAGAAAGCGGCCAAGCCAGCTGAGAAGAAAGAGGGTGTGGTCGAGAAAGTAAAGAAGAAGATATCAGCTACTGCTCACGCAAACTATCAAAGACTGAAGATCAGGGGGAAAGGAGGGAACGGAGGGAAGCCAAAAGGCAGATTTGGTAGGAGATAGTGAGATTACTGTCGTATTACGAATCATGAGCAGATCCTGTCTGAATGCAATGATTCAGCCCTATCAGCTCCACTCAACTCATCCATGGCTGTCGGCTTGCGATGTTGTTCGTTGCCTGACCTCCGAGTGAGACAATGTGACCCATGCAGGTCATCGGGCCAATAGTGCAAGAAGCAATGCATTTTGTCTCGACAATACAAACGGATCTTGCATTTGTGACATTTCCTGAGTTGACATTGCTCGCACAGCAGTCATGGCATACATTCGTAACCGCCTGTTCGAAGGGTACAGCATGTCGTATGCCCATGCAGCTATGTTCCAACACCGTCCATCATCAGGGCTTAGCGTGGGGCCTCCGCCGCCCGAGCTTCCACCGCTCGCCGCAACAAACAGCACTACATCACCGCGCCCATCGTCCGCCACATCACCCATCCACGCAACCGAGCACCCTTCACCTGCACTCATTAGACAACTACGCACAATACCCGTCACCATGGCTGAGAAAGAACTGCATTCGGCGCTTCAGCACCTGCACCAGACGCTCCAGTCGCGCAACTACCAGCAAGCTACAACATTGCTGTCCAAGGCCAAGATGGCTCTTCTGCAGCTCAACGCCCTGATTCCACAAGAAAAGACACCCAAGAAGCAGCTGCAAGCCGCCCGTGAAACACTCGAGCTCGGCGCCATCATATCCATCCGCCTCAAGGACACCGTCTCTTTCACACGCTACTTTCAGCAACTGCAGCCCTTCTACGCCTTGCCTGCGTCTTCACTACCAAAGGACGGAAGCCAGGCCAGCAAGGTCACAGGACTCTATCTGCTGTTGTTGCTGAGTGAGGGCGACTACGCCGGGTTCCACACACTGCTCGAGACACTGGAGGTCGCAGCGGCACAAGAAGGCAAGGGCCTGGAGGACGACCAGTTCATCCAGTACCCCATAAGGCTGGAGCAGGCGCTCATGGAGGGAAGCTATGACAGGGTGTGGGGCGAGACGAAGAGCGAACGGGTGCCTAGCGAGGAGTTTGGCATGTTTTCAGAGGTGAGTTTACCCTTGCACGGCCGAGCTGTGGCATTGGCGCTTTTTCAGTGTCCATGTAAAAGTGGTCAGGTGCTAACCATTTCCCCCAGATCCTCATCGGCACAATCCGCAAGGAGATCGCCTCCTGCAGCGAGCGCGCGTACCCCTCGATCCCTATCGCAGATGCCAAGTCGCTGCTCTTCCTCGACTCTGAAGGCAGCGTTGTCAGTTTCGCGCGCGAGTCTGGCTGGGTCGTCAAGGACGGGCGGATATACTTCCCTCAGCAGGAGGACGACTACCAGAGCAAGGATATCTTGGTCACCAGCGACCAGGTCATCGAGAATACACTCGGGTATGCCCGGGAGCTTGAGATGATCGTCTAAGCGGCTGTGGAGTAGGACTCTTGGGGTAAACGGGATGGAGAGAATAGAGCAAGTATGTGCATGGCACTGTACACCACAGGAGGTGCACATGCATCGCGTGCAGCCTGGCATAGACGAATCACGATGAGCAACATCAATGAACACAGACTTAATGACCTCACTTGCGTCGAACGCGTGTATGTTTCTCGCTGGCATGTTTGACCAAGGCCAAGTGGTGAAGGTTTCGGCACATCTCTCCGGAATATCCAATAATGAGCTTGGCCGTGCTGATACAACTGCTTGCTTCTTATACCACCATTACCACAGTCCACATACATCCGTTCTTTGACAAGACAGCACAATGAATGAGAATTCGCAAAGTGTGCTGTGCATCACAAACCATGGACGTTGGACCTCGATGCGACACTCTGTACATTCTGTCTAAACCCAGGCAGTACACGGCCCCACTATCACGGGTTTGACTCGATGCAAAAAAAGATGTTCAAAGAAAGCTCATCTTGCTCACCAGACTCTCGAGGTAGTACTTGAAGTCGTAGCGCAGAAAAACTTCCAGTGACGGGCATTCCGTGTATACATTCGCATGTATCCAGGCCATTGGTAATCACGCTGTGGGTGCGTGTTCCTAGAGTACGACAATTCCCGTCGTGTAGAGTAGTCTCTGTGTCGGCTGGATTTTGCGATGTTGGTGCTTGTAAGGCGTGTGGGTGTAGAGTGTCGGGTTGAGCTTTGAGCAGGGCTGGACACCTTCGATGATATGGACGCTTCCGCGTTTGTTACTGGTGGGGTGTGTGAGGGTTGTTGTGGATGGATGTGGACATGTTTATAATTCTATATATGTTCATGTGTACATGGCGGCTGCGTGGTTGCGACTGAATTTATTTTTGTTGATGAAGGTTGTCATCTCTTGAGAAAATTCATGGGAATAGTCCCCGGGCTTCACTCTGTCACCAAACAAAAGAACACAAAGTTGAATATCTTGTCTGCCACATAGATGAGTCCATTCCTATCAAGGCTGCCCATGGCTGCTTCGAGAGGCTGTCAATAACAAAGTCGACCAGGCGGACTGACGAGAGGAAAGCATCTGCACCACCAGCACATGGCAAAATACACAATACCAGCAAGACAGATCCAAGCAATGATTAACACAATCCCGAACACGGTGTCCATACTCGGCTCCAGACCTGACAGTAATACCCCAGCCTCCGCGTCAGCTCAGAGAAGCCCTTCGAATCATGTGTCCTGGTCCTCGCGCGCACATCAGCATGCATGCATTCACTCCGCCATGCCACTGCATCCCAATGCTAACTCCGCACGCCAATGCCGTCAAGTGATGACGGGCACTGTCTCCGCTTCACCGTGTGTCTGCTCTACGCCAACATATCTGACGGAAGCAGGGTAGAGTAGTTGACCAGACTGGTGGAATAGGATTGAAAGCAGAGGTGTGGGATGTAAGATGAGATTCAGGGAGGGGGAAGATGACAAGTAAGCCGACGTACCTGGCTTCGAAGCCGTGAGGATTGTTTGGGCATGTCTAGAGAGGTGTAAGTATGTGGCGCAGACTTTGACCCTGAGGACCGTCTTGCTATCCTCCCATCTACAACAGCATTCTGAGGTAACAAGGCTACTGCTATATCATTGCATGCCAGCCGCTCAACGTAAAACTCGCATAGTCGTCTTCATCATTTATTGTCCTGAAGTCAGATCAAGTCCTGATACATCTTGCCTTCCCGAGCCATGTGCACTAATGCAAGACTAGCGTACGCTGTGCACGGACAGGAACACCAACCCATACCATCTCATCTTGACCGTCTTGCTGGTATAAGAATGAAACAAATTTGCGATCGTCCATCTGAAATGTGTTACCTCCTTCAGGAGTACTCCCTAAAACTGGGGATCGGTAACTCAGAGGTAGAGTGTAGGATTGCAGCTCTCTAGCAGTAAATCCCGAAGTCACGAGTTCGACTCTCGTTCGATCCTAGTCGTTGGATTTGCTCCAACATTTTCTTTTTTGTCGATGGTAGAACGCGATTTCTTTTTGTTGGTGAGAGAGCACGGAGAGGTAGCAGTAGTTGATGAGGCAGCCAAGGTGCCAGGGCATAAAGATGGCATTGACCAAGATGGCGGAATCATCTACATCAAACGCGGCGATGTCTTTTTGGTACGACCATCGACGGGCGTGGCAGTGAGCGGAGCCGGTACAAAGCTGGGGTGCCGTGGCGGAGAATATCGCCACAGCAGATCCGCATTCAGCTGGCTACCGAGCTTGCCATTTCTTTGCGTGAGCGTCAGGCGCGCAGGCGTAGGTACTAGGTAGGGTGGTAGGCACTCACTGAGTTGCCCAGCGCTGCAAACTCAACACCACGCAGCCATGGCCACCACGGACCACCTGATGGCGGCTGATGGCTGCATTTGTTTCGCCAGCTAACGCGAGGTTGCATGAGCTGGTGGCTCGCATGTGCGCTAAGTGTTTCAGCAACCCTGCCGGCTAGCTTTCCTTGCGTACACACACACTGCACAGCAGACCATGTGCGTTGGTATGACTACGTATGGCACAGTCGTCATTGGTGTTGTAACATGAAGATGATTTGTTGATGATCAATCATGTATTCATTATTCACTCGTTTGTTATTATTAACTGGTGGAGAGGAGTGATTCGACAGCATGTCAGGATGACGGGCGGATTGTACAAGGTTTTGTTGGTGGCAGGCCGGCGTCGAGGGGTAACATGGCCTCGGGTGCGCGTCAAAGAAACGCCATCAGATGACCGCGGGAAGACTTAGCAGAGGTCAGACTAGCTCGTGGTAGCGTTCCACCGATTTGACAGCCAGGAACGTTTTGACTCGTCCCAATGTGGCACTCGGTGTCGAGTCTCGAGTCTTCCAAGACCGCCAGACCTACTGTAAGCTTGCGGTTCGTGTCTGCAAGGCCACATGCTGCATGCTACATGGTACATGCTGAGGCTACAGGCTACAGGCTGTAGGAGACAGGTTGCAGGCTACATGCCACTGTACATGCTACACGCTGACTGCCAGCGATGGATGCAGGTCTCACCCTGCGACGGTCGATGATGGAGGAGTGGACAGATGGGCACGAGAAGACGGGCATTTCATGAGCAAGTCCGGCTGCTAGCGTTCGCTTCGGCAAGGTACAAAGGTACAACATGGTTATGTGGGGATGGTACTTGAGCCACCAGCCCCCCTTGCAGCAGCGCTTGCGCGGTGCTAGTCTGCAGCAGACGGGCGAGCCAATTGGTGTCGTGAGGGGGCAATCAGCTCTGCGACGGAGGCACTGGACTCGAGGTTCAGGCCATATCGGCAGCAGCTTGCCACTACTTGCCTGCTTACACGGTACGATTGTGGAAGGCGATCCAAGCAACAGCAGTGCAGCAGTGCAGCAGCAGTAGTAGTGGCGTAGTGGCAGCAGTACTGTACAGCACTGTGCAGAGGCGCTGGCATGATGACCACCACCACCATCATGTGAAACGCGGCAGTGGCAGCAGTGGTTTCGTCATCAGTGTCGAACGGCAGGCACGCTTGGCTGCCAGCCACACCAGCGCTCGTCTACGTAGTGCCTCTTGCCCTCTCGAGTCTCACCCAGACGACGGCCAAGCCAAGGTAGCAAGGGCCGCGCGCTGGCAGTGGCAGGCTGGCAGCTGGCTGTTCGTGGTATCCCGGGCAGCGCCGCACGTACGGCCGCCCGCCGCCAGCCCCGCTCGCCAGACGTGCCTGCTGCGGTGAGTCCTGGCACAAGGCACGCAGCAGCCAGCGAGAAGCGAGCTGGGTGCTGGCGACTTGGTGCTGAGGGAGGGTGAGAGGGAGGGCGAGGGTGATGGTGAGGGTCAGGGTCAGGCACTCAGGACCAGTGAGGCATGCTCGCGCGTCGTTGCTCCAGGCGGCGCAGCGCAAGCTTACTTTGCTTTGTACAGGCGCAGGAGGGGCAGCTGCAGCCAAGCCACGTCTGCGGCCGAGGGCGCTGGATGCAGATCACGGCGCTCCCCAAGCACCAGGCTGCCTGTAGGCGTAGGGTCTGTGAGTCTGCGGGTCTGTGAGTTGCAGTCTACAAGTCTGCGAGTCTGAGTTTGCGCTGGCGTCGTAGCAGGCTGGCAGCAGTGAGTGGACCAGCAGCACCAGCAGCAGCAGCAGCAGCACCAGCACCAGTTCCAGCACCAGTTCCAGCACCAGCACCAGCTCCCAGCTCCCAGCTCCAGGCCAGCATCCAGTATCCACCACCACCAGGGCGCAACCCGGCCACTAGTTAGCCCCGAGGCTTGAGCTCTCTTGCCCGCCCGTGCCTTACCAACCCCTCCAGCAAACAATTCCGCCGCCCTCCCTTGGTCACTGGTGTTCAGTCGTCCTGCCCTAACGCCCCAATCCCGCAGTGTCCTGCACGACACTGTTTCCTGGCCCTGCGACCCTGCGACCCTGCGGACCTGCCAGCAGCCAGGCTGCGACCCTGAGAGCCGCATTCCAGCATTCCACGGCCCTGCACGCCGCGCACCCAAAGCGCCTTCCCCCCCCCCCCCCCCCAGCTCGTGCCTGCCGCTGCCCGCGTCGACTCTGCTCGAGTCCGCTCCAGTCCCTCGCGTTGGCTTGGAGGGGCACTCCCCGCCAGCCCTCTGCGCCTTATCGCGTCCCTCGACCAAACTCCGAGCATCCGCCCACGCACCTCAGCACCGTCGCCCACGCGCCTTATTACCGCCGCCTCCCTCGCGCCCTGCCTCCGGATGTTGCGACGACACGGCGCTCCTTTCGTCGTCACATCCGTTTCAGCCTTCCTGGTTCCGCGTCAAGGAAGGCGCGAATCACGGTAGATCAGGCCTCTTAGCCACTGCATCCGAGGACTGCCCTGCTGCCCTGCTGCTCCGCTGCCCTGTACCAGCCCCAGCCACCAGGTACCGGTTTACCTGCTTCTCCTCCCCCGTCTACAGTGCTGCTACCGTTTGCTGCAAGCGCACGCCGCACACGCACACGCACACGCTGCCGTGGACCGTGGGCCGTGGACTGTGGATCGTGTACCATAGACCATCGGCGTCTGCACTCTACCCTTGCCTTGCACACTAATCCCAGCATGTCGACCTTCCAGGCTGTCAACACGACCCTGACGGTCCCTGAGCCGCCACCAGGACGCTCCGGCGAAGAGACAACCCCCACCACCCCACGGCCGGATGCTCGCTTCCAGAAGAACGCGAACATTACCGAAGCGATCAAGACAGAAGATCCTTCGCTAAAGACACCAACCCGCAACAGCTTCATTGGCATTCCCGGCCAGCGTCCCTTGCCATCCTCGCCCTTCGAACCCTCGCGCGAGCTCAGTGAGACACCATCGACCAAGAGCAATCTGAGCAGAGGGCAGTCGCATACTTCTACACACTCCGTGGATACAACAGAAGACGTACACATGGGCGACGAGGATGACGACAAAGATGGCTCAGACAATGAGAGTGCAACGAGCGAAAGCGGCAGGCCCTCGAAGAAGAAAAAGGGTCAGCGATTCTTCTGCACAGAGTTTCCGCCATGCAACCTGAGCTTCACAAGGAGCGAGCACTTGGCCAGGCACATCCGGTACGTCTGAAATAAAATGGCACTGTTTCAGTGCTGACAACTAGCAGTAAACACACTGGCGAACGGCCATTCCAATGCCATTGCTCTCGACGCTTTTCACGACTTGACAACCTTCGACAACACGCCCAAACCGTTCACGTAAACGAGGACATTCCAGCAGAATCCCTTGCCGCAACGGGTACAAGGTTTCAAAGACAGATCCGGACAGACCGCGTCAGGCCGCCAGGACCTCGCTCCAGGGCCAACACTCTCGGGAGTATGGGAGGGCATAGCAGAGGCCATAGCAGGAACCTCTCGACGTCGAGTATCACGTCGACCATCTCTGCCCTGAGCGTGGCGCAGTCCCCGGATGCCAGACGCAGGCCACCGCCTCTTGCCATGGCCAGTGACGAGTCTGCGAGGGCACGAATGTCTCTCCAAAGCATGGAAGCCTACAACCCACCGCTTATGGGTAGTCCTGGCCCTCAAATCGTTGACTACGACTCACAATCAAACGCTCCCACGACACCCACATCCACCACCTATTCTGGAGTCGCAGGCAGCCCAGCGCAATTTGGCTCGGCAATGCAATCCCCTGTGTCCACGTCCTCCAGGCCAGTCTCCTGGGCTGGTCCACCCCCCGGACGCCGCCTATCCAACAGCAATCCTTTCACAGGACCGCCTGGACAAGCCCCTCTACCGTACATGTCTCCATTGCCTTCGTCTACTGCGTCTACATTCTCGGCTCAGAGCAGTGTGTATGCTAGTCCTGTAGCGTCAAACTTCTCTGGTCAGAGGAGGGATTCGAATGCAGATGCTGACTGGAGAAGACGAACCTGGCACCCAGGCACATACAGCGGTCCTCGACCAGCTACTAGTGGACTTGGCTACCATCAGACACCTGACGCAGACCGACCATCGTACACATCCCAGCCGGCTGCATCGCAGACCAGACTTCCCGGTATTGAGAGCTTTGATTACGCGCCGCCTCCACCGACCCTCGCCCGTCCTCCGCCCGGCCCTGCGCATGCTGACGCCCCGCAACGCTCTCTGGTGCCCCATCATGCGCCACTTGAGCCTCTGCCAGGAGTCGGTCACAGAAAACGCATGAGCGTTTCTTGGGAGGACACCATGCAAAGGGGTATTAATCGCCTCGACATCACTGGGTCTGCTTCTCCGAGGCAATCGTGGTCGCAGTATCCCACTACCACGCAGCCGGCTACAACACGACCCATGACTGCACCACATGGATACTTCAACCACCACCAGCCGGCTCATGTTCCCCAGCCCCTGCATTTCCACCCCTCCGATTCCGCGCGTAGCTCTCAAGAAGTCCCTGCAACACCTCGTAAGAACAAAAGGCAGGCCTGGTACAACGGACCAGTGAGTCAACCCGTAGCCCCACCTATGGCTCAACCGGTTAGGATGATGCAGCGTACGTCTCCTGAGGACTCAAGCAGCAGCGAGGGGGTGCCAACTCCAGGCAACACATCCATGAGCGAGTACCATCCTGCAATCGTTCACAGCAATGGTTATGTGGAGGCGCATCCCCAGGGCCCTCACGTGCAAGAACATAAGCCCCCAGCCTCGATCATGGATAGACCGCACCCGCTCCATAGCGGCTATCAGTCCTACCACAGACACACCATCTCCAGTTCAAGCTCGAGCTCGACCTATCGGCCTGAACGTGAGCCAGAAAGAGGACCTGCAACGTTTGGCCAGCCGCTACCCCCACCGGGTGCTAACGACATGAGACGACTCGATGCTCTCGTGGCGGTCGCGACTGGTGAACACCAGGCTGTCGAAAATCGATCTTGAAGTCCTCTCACCAGACTTATCCTGCGTCCTCTCTCGTCCAATCTCTCACGCACGAAACTACGGCCACAGAACAACCAACGAATCTCTCTGATCTAACGTTATGATATACATCTCCAACCTGGCTCACTACCACACAACACTTCATTTCGCATTTGACTTTGCCGACGGAGAGGATACTTTTCGATGATACCCCGAGTAAGTACACACTTACTCGTATTTCGGATACCCGAGACGGCATTCTGTTTGCAATGACGTGATCATTCGGCATTTGTATGGTGATTTTTGCTTGATGATAGCATTGTACGGGCTTTTAGGCCTGATATATACCAGATCGATGATAGCGGGCGTTTGCACTCCATTTTGATATTCCTGAGGTTTTTGTCTTTAGCGTCGATTTGTGGTACTTAGGTCTCGCGCATTTTTATAGTTTAGGCATGATAATGGTCGGAAGTTGTTTGTTCTGACTGGGGACCATTTCTACTTCCCGTATTTAGTCTTTTGCAAATAAATCCACCATTGCTCCACTCCTGTTGTTTGTCATATGATGAAGCGGGTTACACAAGCTCTTACAGCAGATCTTCTGGTGAATGCAAAAAGGTCAGACACTTGTGCGGTGTAAAGCGTCTGGGTCGAGACAGTGTGGCAGCAGCCACATATCTTGTGAGCCATTCTTGACATCCAAGCCTAGGTAAAGAAGCTCGCTAGCATCCCAATTGCAGATTTACTTGCTAATTAATAGTAAAGTAGTTATTACTAGTAAAATAAGTAATGTTTATGAAATAATAAATACTAGTAAATACTAGTAATTACTAGTTATTACTAAATTGCGCCGACATCGACAGATTTTGAAAGTTGCCGTATTGAGAAGGTCGCGCTTGGACCCTGTTCAACGCTATCGACGCGTCCATCTCAAAGTTTTGGGATGCCACCATTGTGATCGTTGACCGCCGCCGTCGCCCCGATTCGCCTGCAGTACTTCGCAGCATCCCCTTTTGTCGATGTCTGCATGCTCGAATACCCTTCGAGCACTTTCTCGGTCTCGCCTATCCACGCATAAGACGCTCCTACCATTTCTGTACCAGACAGCCACGATCCAGCAATGGAAGCCAGCCGCTCAGCCCGTCGCACGCCGCAGTATCTCGCGCTACAGTCGCAGGAACGATCCACCCACAGATGACATTCCCTTTGAGGGGAAAGAAGAATTGCCACCCGCGCTAGACGATCTCGAGTCCCCTCGCAAAACCACGATCACCAACTCAGAGCGCGCTGCGTTTGAGAAACTTTACAGAAAGTTCAACACCCGTGGCAATCGCAAGGAGGACAAAGATCATGAAGTGGAGATTGATGCGATTGCCGACGAATATTGGGAGCCTGATGATGATGAGAAGAATCCCACAGCAAGTCTGGACAAAATCTTTGATGAAGCCCTGAAGAAGGGTGCTGCTGCTGCACCGAGGGAGTGGAACAGATCCGGAACTGAGCAGTTGCGAAGCAGAAGGTCCAAGCAAGACCTCCAGAGCATGGCAGTACACGTGCTCCAGGGAACTATCCCCGTTGAGATGGAGGTTCGGGAGGCGCGTGCAAAGAAAAAGGAGATGACGAGTTTCCAAGCCGCACAGCTGAAGAAGACGCGCATGCGCGAACGCCGTCGTGTAGACGATCTCCTCGCATCGGCGAAAACCGACCACGAGCTCTGGTCGACGCTAGAAGTCGAAGTCTTCGAACAAGTGCGTCAACTGGATCTCGACGGCACCACACGCAAATCAAACTCGAAAAGAGACTTGCGTATGCGGAGAGAAAAACCTGCTCCCGACCCAAAGATCCTCTTCTCAAACTACCCGCACCACCTCCTCACGGCTCTTACTACCCTGCGCACCCACTTCCCCGCCTCGCCGTTTCCGCTCCTGATCCTCCCCAAGATCAAAAGCCTCGGCCGCTCGTCCTTCGCCCTCGGCGCCACGACAGCGCTCTACACGCAGCTGCTCCGCACAGCATGGCTGCAGCAGTCTTCATATCCACTGCTTGTGTCGCTGCTCACCGAGATGCACAACGCTGCGATTGAGTTCAACTATGACACGCTGGTGCTGCTCGACCAGGTGATCAAGGAGTACGACATGGCGCGCAGCGGCAAACTGGGCAAAGAGATGCAGATGGTATATGGGATGGAGCAGTTTGGCGAGAGCATTAGGGAGCTACGGAGATGGCGCGTGGTTGTCGCAGAGAGGGTGGGCGTTGAGGACGGGAGACGCGAAAAGGGCACTGTGCCTGTGCCTGTGCCCGTGCCGCGCAGACCGAGGTCAGGCGAAGCGCACGAGGAGCAGCATGTCCCGCTTGTTGAGGGTATGAATGCTGCTCTGGACGAGCCACTAGCGCTGCAGCTAGTTGTGGATGATGCTTCAGAGCCCGCACCACCCCAGCAGGCTCTTGTTCATGACGTTGACCCCGGTGTCGAATTCGGGTTCCTGAGTGACGACCGATACTCTGCCGAACTGCCGGCAGACGGAGAACATGTCCATTCCGTAGCGGCAGAAAACGCTGGTAGACCTGAAGAACAAAAGCTGCATGAGTCGGCTGAAGAGAAGAAACTGCAGGATGAGGTCGAGGACAATGTCAAGGAAGAGGTTAGCAAAGACGCGGAGAAATCAGAAGCCGTGGCAAAGACTTCAACGGGCGAGTCCCTACCGTGGTCGCCACCGTAGCATTACTTGTAAGATCATGTGTACCACCAGCACAGTTTTGTCATTAGAAGACCATTTACATACATGTTTCGTCCTAACATACACAATAGATCACTGTGGAGTGCTACTTGACCGTTTCTGAAGTCTACTTATTCTTTCAAGCGCTCGCCATGTTGAATTCTACAGATGCTAGAGTGACGCCATGAAGATGGACTACATCTTCCAACAGCCAGCTTCCGACTATTCTGTCTAATGTGCACTACTATCCACTCTCTTGTCACCTC